>BSBN01000006.1:14195352-15473028 GCA_027924645.1 Cunninghamia lanceolata
AGTTGAAAGATTTGGGACATATCAGGAGATAAGTCTAAAACTACATGTTGAGCTCAAAAAACTTGAAAACAATAGGAAAGTAAGAAAAGAAGTTGACTAGTTGGTTGAGAATCTAGGTCTCACAAAGGAAGTTGTAAGCCAATTCAGGGAAAGAACTGAAAAGGCAGAGAAGGAGAAGCCAGATAAGAAACAAGGTAGTGCTCCAGTAGAATCCTCCTCCACATCAATGACTACTAGAAGCTTTGCTGCTGCCCCTGTTTCCCCAAAACCTGCAAATCCTAAGACACTAGAAGCCACACCATTCAGTGAAGGAGGAAAGAGAAAGAAAACAAAGGCCACAAGAACCTACAAGAGCACAAAAGTTGATGAAGAAGAAACAAATTCAAATGCTGAGGTAAAGGAGTTGAAAGCCTCTGGAACAAAAGCTACCAAGGTGACTAAGGAGAAGCCCTTCGAAAGCAAAAGGGCAAGCAAAAGGAAGAAGACATATACATATGTTGAGAAGCCCACAGTTTCTATGGAAGATGTAATAATTTTAGTCACTATGGATGGAAATTTGAAACCCATGACTGAATTTTATGATGAATATAGTGATATGGATAAGAGGGTGTTAGCGGAAGCAACTATTAGATATCTAAATATCTATAATAAGGCCCTAATTGAAATAACTTTTGAGATCCCTCAAAGTCTTGCAGACATTTTAGAGTTGAGGAAAGAAAATGCCAAAAAAGTAAGGACATAGAGCTTAGAGAACATGTATTGATAAAATTATGCCCTCATATCACTCAAGTTCAAATGAATATGATATTCAAAGAAGTGAAGGATGAATTGAGGAGCAAGAAGAGAATGAACAAATGATGCTTGGAAAATTAGACAAAATAGTTAAAGAAATACAAGAAATACTTCTAAGTGCATTGAAGAGACACAATCTTCCATTTGTTGAGGAGGAGACTGATGATGGGATTGATTCAGCAATCCTGGATATTGAAGAAATGAAAACTAATGAGCAGTAAACCAAGGTTGATGACTCTTTTGTTCCGAAAGTGGAGCAAATAAACAAGGAAGATACAGAGATGGTGGATAAAACTAATGATGTGGGAGATACTCTAACTCTTCCTGATTAATCTGGAAAAGAAGACAATGTTGAGAATACTGCTACTACACAGGATCCTCTGGAACATATTGCAAATGGTGAGGAAAAAGGAAAGAATCCCCCTGCAGATGACACAGAGAAAGGTGAAGCAAAGAAAGAAGAAGTCAAAGGTAAGGAAGATAAAGTAGAAGAAGATGGTGCAAATGTTGATGCACCCAAACAAAATAGTCCTAATACTGAGAAAACTCAAGGCAAGGAAGGTGGTGCAAAAATTATGGTAAGAGACACTGCAGATGCAGTGAAGAGTTTCTTGAGTAAAGAAATGCTAGAGTTTGATGAACCAGAATTGTTTCAAGGACCAATCAACCTGGATACTCTCTCTCCAAACCAAATGATGAAGATAGCATCTTTCACACAAGCCAAGGCAAGAGAAAAGATATAGAAATCTCACATAGAGTGCAGTGAGCTGTTACGCCTTGCATCCAGTATATTAGTGAAGATAATGCCAACGTTTCAGAAGAATCCATCTGATTCTCCCTCTAGAAATCTAAAGAGCCTTGTCAATTCTGTAAGTACACACTTTGAGTCCTTTGAAAAATCTGTAAAAGTTAAAGTTTAGAATGAATTTAATAGCAAAAGATTTGATGCACTTAAAGGCATGATTGATGTAGATAGATTGGTGCTAGATAACAGTATAAATAGTATTCAAAATGCTCTTTCAGAAGGAGGTAGTATATATAAGTTTTGTTTATCTACTCCTGAAGTCATAGAGGATATAGAAGATAAAATAAAGGACTCCAAACAGAAATTGTCAAGTATGTCCCAAGCTATTGATCTGTTGATAGTATTAGTGGAAAGTAAGGAGTGTCAAGAAATTAGCCTAATGGAAGAAATAAAGAAATTGACAAGAGAAAAAGAGAACATTGAAGGAAGAATGGGTGAGCTCCAGGCATTGATCTCTCCTAAGATAGAAGCAATGTTCAATACTGTAACAGAAGCCCAAACTGCTACACAAACAAGTGATCCCATTGACCTCCGAAAGGCTGAAGCACAAGCATTTTCATTCAATGGCCACATTTCAACTTTGAATAGTATGAAGAAGAGTTGGGATATAGAGTTGGCCCTACAGAGGAATATTTTTTAAGATACTTAAGTATATGTAAATATAACTTGAGGATTGGTTGTACATATGCGGCATTGTATACAAAATTTTTAGGTAAATTTTGGTTTACGAATCCCACCCTTTGCCATTGATGTCAAAGGGGGAGTGAGACATAGTGAAAAATGAAAGAAAATGAAGAATGCATCAAAGGGGGAGTAGTGGAAGAATATATAAGTATACACAATAGGGGGAGTTAGTCATAACACCTAATCATTTTTCACTAAGTGTTGCCATCAATGCCAAAGAGGGAGATTGTTGGCAAGAGACACTACAAGGCATGTCATGTGTTGTCATTGATGGCAACTAAGTCCACTTCACACATTAGCAGTGCAGTATCAGATCATACCAGAAGTCAGTTACTAGATTTGTCAATTTTGGATAGACAGGAACAGAGTTCGGTATTTTGGTTAGCAGATCTCTCCAGTTAATCATTGTGTGTTATGAATCTGAGGGAGTGGAGAGGAATGTCAAGAAAATCTAAATCCAAGATCTCAACCTCTGGTGACAAAGGGATTAAAAGTTATGAGCATTTGAGTACCGGGTCTTCATATGACAAAATAGTTTAGTGAAAAACATGTCGACTTGTGTTAGATCCTTGTGTGGATCTAGTAGAAGTGTTTTGGTGAGTTGTGTATGGGATATAATGTTAGTGGCTGACATGTATGGTGACTTGTAAGTGTTATTTCTGGTATGCATCAATACTGGTGTATGATTTTAGCTGACAGAACATAGTACTTGTATTGTTTGTTAAGTTCTTCATAAGGCTGATAGAAAAGTGATTGAATTACTTGAGGAAGATATATATAGCAGATGGATTCAAGTGTATGAATGTATGTTGTGGTGCGAATATGGAGTAAGTGCAAAAAGGGCAAATAAGAAGTGCAAAAGAAAAGAGATCTAAGGTCTGGATTATGGCAGAACAGTAAACAGGGCAGAGTAAAGATGAAGTGTGTAAGATCAGTATTCTGTACTTAACCAAAACTAAATTCTTGCATTGGTAGATTCTATTCATCAATTCAAACAATCTGTAATCCTTTTGTAATCATTCTTGTAGGTAGTGAGCCTCCTTTTGACTAGTGAGCTCTGGGCAGTGAGCCCTAAGGCATGTGCCTTCCCCTTTTGTAATACCTTTAACAAAGTGTAATCTTTGTGGGCTAACCCCCACCGTGGTTTTTCCCTTAACTGGGTTTGTACGTTAAAATCTTGGTGTCAAGTGTGTTAATTGTGCTTCTACTCATGTGTTATTGATTGTTGCTTTTCATGGTTATATCATTAATCTGTTAAGAAGTAGTAAAGAAGAATTAACTGTAGTAAGTATTAAAATTTTTATGACAACTGATTCAACACCCTCTCAGTTGTCAGCCCTAATTCCAACATTTGGCTATACCATATGTCTTCATGCTTTTCACATGCCACTGGTTGTGCACGAAGTACTTGATTTAAGGTCCTTTCCTATTTTAATTTTCAAGGTCTCAGAATCTGAATGTAGCATGTGACTATCAATATTGGGAATGTGAAGATTACTCTATCCCTTGAGTCCGTAGTTTCTATAGTGAGTACTGGTCCTAAATTTGTTTCATCTTTTCATTACAGATCCGGCCGGAACATGGGTCAGATTCTTCCTAAGTCTTTGGCACCTTGGAATGCCAAATATAAGGATGTTTAGCCCCCTAATTCTTTTTTCAAGTTGCATTTTTTGGTACTCTGCCTTGAACACCCCTGAGAAAATCTAAGATTTTCATATTGATGATGTGGATGCTAGTCTCCTATGGCATAGCTGCAGTTCTAGATGTTGAGTTGTTCCCTAGACCTTCCATTGGTAGATTTGTAATATTCTCCTTTAATCAATCTAGATTTTTGTCAAAAGTCTTCATTGCACTTGTGATTTTAGGGTTGTCAAGTGGCATGACTGGGTTCTCACTTTTTTTAAAGATGCGAGATGGTGTCTCCAAGTTTGGTGGTCTAGCTAGACCTACGGCTTGAGTGTCATCGAATTACCCTCCCCAATAGGTGGATAATCCTTGGTTCAATTAGGCATGTGTTTCACTAACCTTATTCATGTTGCACTATGGCCCAACTGAGCCTTCTCACTTATCAATGGCTCTTTTCTTTTGATACTGGTCTTTTGAGTGCCTACAGCTGCGACAATGTCTTTCAACCTTGCAATTATGTCCTTAATTTGTTTTTTATTGTTTTCAATTTGCCCGATTAGATTTTCTTATGTTCTAGGGGCATGTTGAGGAATCAATGGAGGTGTTTGTTGTTGGGGTTGTTCTTCAGTAGATATTTCATGTTAAGGTGATTCAGTATTTTGTGGATTTTTAGGAGGAGGCGGAGGTGCATTATCAATTCCTATCAATTAAGGAAATTTACATCAAAAATCAACCTAAACATACCTATTTAGAAACAAATTCACACAAAAAAACAAATACAACTCACTCCTTTGGTCTCTCTGATGTCATGGCGGCATTTTGTTGATGAATTAGCAAGAATTCGGTGTTGAAACTGGTCTCCAATAATGTGAGTGTGCTCCTTAGGGTTTGCAGACCATGGGTGTAAGAAAATGAAATGAAGAAATGAGCCTCAACACAGGTTTTTTAATACTAAAACAAAACGCGCTCGCATTATAATGTGCTCATGTTATGTCTTACAAGTTTTTTTTTTTAAAATTGGCCATTTTTTGGCCCCCCAACTTTTTGCACCCACCGAGGTCCATAAACATGAATTATCAGGATTTTTTAGTATTTTAATAACTTTTTATTATAATATTTTTTTGTAAAACAAATTGTACGAAAACATACTTCAGACAATTCTTTTCAATTTCAATTTTTTTTCAAAAAATGATAAGTTTAGGTCATCTTATGTGTGACGTACACGATGATTTTTAAAACACCAAAAATGGCCAATAAAAATTAACTAAAAAAATATTCAATAAAGAATTACAAAAAAATATGGAAAACATACTTTAGTGAGTTACAAACCTTTTCCCAAAAATATTTAGAAAAATATGATTATTTAGGTCAAAATATGGATGACATACATGTGCATGGTATAGTAAAAAAAGTGACTTTTATATAGTGGTTTTTACAAATGCCTATTAAAAATCAATTTGTGTCATCTGGGTATTAAAAAAAATTACATATTTGAAAATTAGACTTCGAGTACTACATTTCATATTTAGTGACTTTTTTCAATTTTCCACATTTACGTGCTTCAAATTTTTAGGTCGAACATGACAAATTCTGAAAATCAGGGAAAACACTTCCACTTTTTGGCCAAAAAGTGGACTCAACTTCTTGCACACACCCTCGAACCAATCTCCAATATCATAATTCCAACAACATACTTCAACCCCTTGTTCTATTCTTGTTTTATAGTACATTATGTTGAAATAGAAATAAAAAATTTATGTTTTTTTCAATATTTTGTGATTACTTAGAATACTCAATTAAATAGGAGTAGCTATCGGCATGCCCATTACACATTATGTATGATTTTGGAAATAGTATGTAATAACTAAATTGAAAAATTAAAATCATAAAATATATAATTAAATATACAAATTAATCAAAAAATTTATGCACTCTCACTAAAATTACATGAACCATTTGAGCACAATACTATCTTGTTAAAATGTTAGCCATTCCATTCAGTGGAGGTGTATGAGAAACAAACCAGTTATTACATGAAAACTTATTAACCGTTTAAACACGCACTTGGGGTTTGAAATGGGAAGACATAACAAAATAAGTCAAGGGGTAAATCTTTTGTGGATCATTGAAAGGGTGTTCTTATAGCAAGGAAAAGAACCGATGACTCATTTTCAACCAAGTGATTAAAGTGAGTAGTGAGTACATTGCTAGGTTTTTCTTCCTCCTCAAATAAACAATTGCACATGTTTTGCCTTTTTCCGTATTGCTTTAGGTTTATGTTTTAAGTGGGAAGTTATCAATCTAGTACATGACACCATTCATTAGTCCATGTTTTCATGAAGATAATAATTTTACTCTTCATGATAGAATTAAATGGCTTAATTATTAAGCATACCTAATATATAGTTCATTTACACTTTAAAAAATAATTATTTTATTTTTATTGAAGTTAAATTTTTCATTCTTAAATATTATTTATTTAATGATCAAACACTCAATAACAATTTTACTCTTCACATCAACAACCAAAAAAAAAAGATTTATCTTACTTTTATTAATCAAAGTTAACTTTTACTATTGAAATAGATGATATTTAAAAACAACCCTACTGTGTGCTGGATATAGAGCATCTCACCTTAATACCATCTATAGAGAGAAATGGCTACGAACCAATTTTTGCTTAGCATTCTCCTTGTTTTAGTTGAGTATTTTTCATTGTGTTTCCTTAGAAGAAAGTTTGTGAACAAGCCCTACAACAACCCTCCTATCTATCCCATAGTCGGCTTTGCCTTCGATTTCTTTAGAAATCATCACAGGTTTCTATAATGGTTCACATAAACACTCCACAAGATACCAACCAATACTTGCAAGCTCAAACAACCTAGTGGAATCAGAGATATCTTGACTGCAAATCCTGCAAATGTAGAGAAAATTTTGAAAAAAAAATTGAAAATTACACAAAGGGAGAACACTTTACAACTATTCTCCACAATTTCCTAGGCTAAGGGATTTCCAATGTCGGTGATGAGCTTTGGAGGATGTAGAGAAAGGTTTCCGGCTACGAATTCAACACCAAGTCACTCAAAAATGTCGTGGTGGAGATGGTGCAGTGGGAGATTTAGAACTCCCTCTTTCTAGTACTCTCAAACGCATGCAAAATAGGTAAGTCCTTAGATTTGCAAGACATTTTGTAGAGGTTTGCATTTGATAATATTTGTAGGGTTGCATTTGGGGTGGACCCCACCTGTGTTCTTCCCTCCATTCCCACTTCACTATTTGGAAAGGTCTTTGATGATGCTACTACAATTAGTAGTGGTAGGTTCTTCTATGTTGTTTCTTTTATGTGGAAAGTCAAGCACATGCTTAACATTGGTTCTGAAAGGCGCTTGCGTGAAGTGATTAAAGTAGTGGATAAATTTGCTATGGATGTGGTGAGTTGTAGGAGGAAGGAGATTTCAATGAATAGGGGACTTCTAAATAAAGAGGATTTGCTTTCTAGGTTCATAGTAGCTCTTTTAAATGATACAGATCAATTAGAGAGAGAGGGTCATTCAGAAAGTGATAAGCAATCCAATGAAACAACAAATATGTTTTTGAAGGATATGGTGGTGAGCTTTATGTTGGCAGGCAGAGATACCACATACATTTCTCTCGCATGCTTTTTCTGGGTGCTCTCTTCTCACTAGAGGGTGGAGGAAGCCATTCACATTGAAATCTTACACATCTTGGCCAAGAGACCACAAACTCCACCAGTTGATGAAGAAGGGATTGGTTTCAGCTTTGAAGAATTGAAGGATATGCTTGATATCTACATGCTGCTCTCTGCAAGTCAATGCAGCTCTACCCTCCTCTGCCTATTGATGCTAAACTTGCTTTGAACGATGATGTTTTACTAGATGGGACTTGTGTTGTGAAGGGATGTCATTTGAATTACATTAACTAGGATGGAATGTTAGATTTAGTGCAGACAACTGAGAGGGGGGGTGAATCAGTTGTCTAAAACTTTCTTGCAATTTAATCATTAAAATCCTTTTCTTAACTCAACAGCATAATAATAAATCAATCATAAAAACATAATGCAGCAATTCAAGAGCAAAAATGCATTAACACATATGACACGAAGATTTTGACATGGAAAACCCGGTTAAGGGAAAAACCATGAGGTGACTAACCCAAGATTGTATTCTCTGTTAGAAGAATAGAAAGAACAAAATGCCACATGCCAATTAGGGCTCACTGCCCAAGCACACTGCTCACAAGAGGCCCACTTCCTACAAGAGACACACTGTCTATAGAATAATAAGTATCACATACTTGAACTAAAGAATAGCATCTTCACCATGCTTGAGTCAGTTCCATTTAAGCTCAATACTTTTTCTCTACTTTTCACTCTGCTCTTCTCTACCACACTCTCATCTCTGCCAGACACACTTTGGAAATGACTTTACAACTCCTTATTTATACAATACATCGACTTAGGAATAACGATCCAAGTCGGCATACATTATAGAGAAAATATATAAATGCAACATGACTAATTACAAAAAGACTTCACATGGATCAACACACTGTCGGCCACACAGATCTGGGACTCCAATATTCCTTTAGTAACATGTCATTCTTCACAGAACATCTCCAAGAACATCTGCAGGATGTGTAACTCATCCGGTTGGCCAGACTTAGAAAGAACATCATCATCCAGAAGTAATTCTTCAATTTTGAGCTCAATCTTCAATGTGGACCACCAACATAAATTGGACATAATCCAAAGACCTCCACAAGCTTGCCTGAATCACCAAGAACATCCACACTACTACTGTCTACTGAAATCATTCTCTCCTTCATCCAAAACCTCAAGAACACAATCTATCATCACTGTCATATTGGAATAGATGCTTGCATACCTCTAGATCACAAACCAATTGAGTCGTCACTTCACATGGACTTTCTAAACACTCCACCAAATATGTAGAATAGGATATTACATTTTTAGATCTCACCGGACCTATCTGTATTACTCTGTCACCCCTGAACATCTGCCAGAACTGATTTTACTTAAGTGGCCATAACTTCTTTAGTTCTTCATGCGGACCTCTAAAATATTTACTAGATCATCTCAAGACACATATCTACAAACCCTTTGAAGCGTATCTTCTGATCTTCATCTTAGCTGGGATCTTTACCTCACTATCTTTACAATTCTTCTATGTTCCTGATTAGGACTAATTTTCTTAATATCCTCAACACACAGCTCATCTAATCCTTATCTTTAATGCAACAGGAGTATGTTGACATCAATGACAACACCGATTAGGCTCATACTTGCAACAATCTCCCCCTTTGTCATTGATGGCAACATATGATGTGAAAAAACTATTTTAACCATCAAGACAAGAACTTCTCCTTACTGTCACAACTCCCCCTATCAGCAACAACCATTCACATGTCTTTTCTTCCTTTCCTGCTCCCCCTTTGATCAGCAATTACTTGTTTTTCACATGTCTTCTCTCCCCTTTTGACATCAATGAAAAAGAGCAGATACTTGCATCAATTCAGAATCATACCAGCTAGTCCCCCTGAGTAGTAGCATCCCATCATTAGTCTGAACCACAAGATATGACTGTGAGATCCACTAGAATGATTCACATCAGTGCACCTTAATTCAGAACTGGAGGGGTAATAACCCCTAACTTCTCCCTGAGATACTCAAAAGAGTCCTTAGGAAGAGGTTTAGTAAAAATTTCTGCAATCTGATCCTTGGAAGGCACAAACTGCAGTCTGACTTCATTCTTGTTCATTGGCCCTCTCAAAAAGTGAAACTTGATGTATATATGTTTAGTCTTTGAATAAACATCAGATTCTTAGATATGTTTATTGCACTTGAATTATCACAGAAGATTGTGATTGGTTCCTCATACTCCACTCTAATGTCTCTTAGCATTTTCTTCATCCACAAGACTTGAGTGCAACTACCTACTGCTCCAATATATTCTGCTTCAGCTTGGGATAGAGATATTGCCTCTAGTTTATTGCTTAGCCAAGAAACCAACCTCTTTCCCAAAAAGAATGCTCCACCACTGGTACTCTTCTGGTCATCCACATCTCCTACCCAATCCGCATCTGTATATGTGTGAAGAGAAAAATCATGATCTTTGGGATACCACAATCCATACTCGACTATCCCTTTTAGATATCTAAAAATCCTCTTGATTGCCATGACATGAGATTCTCTAGGATCAGCTTGGAATCTAGAAACAAGACCAACAACATTCATAATGTCAGGTCTAGTTTGAGTGAGATACAATAGTCCTTCAATCATTGACCTGTACTTTTTCTGATCAGCCTTAGGAGAGTCATCATCTTTGCTCAATTTACATCCAGTTGCCATGGGAGTATTCATTGGTTTTGAGTCTTCCATCCCAAATTTCTTCAAGAATTCTTTCACATATTTGGTTTGAGAAATGAAGATTCCTTTCTTTGTTTGAGTGATTTGTAGAACCAAGAAGAAATTTATTTCCCTAAACATGGACATCTCAAATTCACTTTTCATTTGATTTGCAAAGGTTTTGCACATACTATCTCTTCCTCCAAAAATGATATCATCAACAAACACTTCAACTATCAAGATATTTTCATGATCAATTTTGAAATACAAATTACTATCAGCAGTACCCTTGTTGAAACCAGTCTTCAAAAGATGCTTATCCAATCTTTCATACAAGCTCTTGGAGCTTGCTTGAGTCTATACAGAGCTTTCTTCAACTTGCAGACCATATCACCATGATCAGACAATTGAAATCCATTCAGTTTCTCAATGTAAACTTCTTCTTCCAAGTCACCATTCAGGAAGGCAAACTTGACATCCATTTGATCTACTTTGAAATCCTTGAACGTAGAAAAAGGAAGAAATAATCTGACTACTTCAATTCTTGCCAGTAAAAATATCTGCAATCTGATCCTTGGAAGGCACAAACTCCAGTCTGACTTCATTCTTGTTCACTTTCTCTCTTAAAAAGTGAAACTTGATGGATATATGTTTAGTCTTTGAGTGTAACACTGGATTCTTAGATATATTTATTGCATTTGAATTATCACAGAAGATTGTGATAGGTTCCTCATACTCCACTCTGATGTCTCTCAGCATTTGCTTCATCCAAATGACTTGAGTGCAACTTCCTGCTACTGTAATATATTTTGCTTCAGTTGTGGATAGAGATATTGCCTCTAGTTTCTTTCTTAGCCAAGAAACCAATCTCTTTCCCAAAAACAATGCTCCACCACTGGTACTCTTTCGGTCATCCACATCTCCTACCCAATCCGCATCTGTATATGCATGAAGAGAAAAATCGTGATCTCTAGGATACCACAATCTATACTCGAATGTCCCTTTTAGATATCTAAAAATCCTCTTGATTTCCATGACATGAGATTCTCTAGGATTAGCTTGGAATCTAGCAACAAGACCAACAACATTTGTAGTGTCAGGTCTAGTTTGAGTGAGATACAATAGTCCTCCAATCGTTGACCTGTACTTTTTTTGATCAGCCTTAGGAGAGTCATCATCTTTGCTCAATTTACATCCAGTTGCCATGGGAGTATTCATTGGTTTTGAGTCTTCCATCCCAAATTTCTTCAACAATTCTTTCACATATTTGCTCTGAGAAATGAAGATTCCTTTCTTTGTTTGAGTGATTTGCAGACCCAAGAAGAAATTTATTTCCCCAAACATAGACATCTCAAATTCACTTTTCATTTGATTTGCAAAGGTTTTGTAGATAATATCTCTTCCTCCAAAAATGATATCATCAACAAACACTTCAACTATCAAGATATTTTCATGATCAATTTTGAAATAAAAATTACTATCAGCAGTACCTTTGTTGAAACTAATCTTCAAAAGATGCTTATCCAATAATTCATACCAGGCTCTTGGAGCTTGCTTGAGTCCATACAGAGCTTTCTTCAACTTCTAGACCATATCACCATGATCAGACAATTGAAATCCATCCAGTTGCTCAATGTAAACTTCTTCTTCCAAGTCACCATTGAAGAAGGCAGACTTGACATCCATTTGATATACTTTGAAATCCTTGAAGGTAGCAAAAGCGAAAAATAATTTAACTACTTCAATTCTTGCCATCAGAGCAAAAATTTCTTCAAAATCAACTCCTTTTACTTGAGAGTAACCCTTGCAGACCAATTTGGCTTTGTTTCTGACTACTTAACCATCTTCATTCAGTTTATTCTAGAAGACCCATTTGGTTCCAATCACATTCTTATTTTTAGGTCTAGGAACAAGATCCCAAGTGTGATTTTTCTCAATTTGCATCAGCTCTTCATCCATTGCTTTAGTCCAGTTTTCATCATTGCAAGCTTCATTCAGTGTCTTAGGTTCAATCTTTTAAATCAGACATTACTCTTCTGAATCTTGAGCAATCCTTCTTCTTGTTTGTACATGTTTGCTTTTATCACCTATGATCTGATCTTCAGAGTGATTCAGTCTTACATACATGTAAATTTGGAAGTTTCTTGCACTTCTGATTCTTGAACAGGTTCATTCAAATTTATCTCTTCTTCCTGATTTACTACATCAATCTGAATCTAAATTTTAGAGGGAGCTTGGACTTCTTGAACAAAAACATCATTTTGATCATCTTCATCATATTCATAAAACCTTGAGGGTTTTTCAATACCTTCATCAACCTTCACATTTGTACTTTCCATAATCTTCCTCAATCTCTTGTTATAACACCGGTATGCTTTGCTTTGAGTAGAATAACCCAAGAATATTCCTTCATCACTTCTAGTATCAAATTTCCCTAGATCTTCATCTCTTTTAATGTAACATTTGATACCAAAGGCTCTAAAATAGCTCATAGTGGGAGTGATGCCAAACCAAAGTTCATAAGGAGTCTTACCAGTATTACTTCTGATTTGTACTCGATTGAGAGTATAGATTGCAATGCTTACAACTTCTCTCAAATAGATCTGAGGAACATTTGCTTCCATCATCATGGTTCTAGATGTTTCCTGGATGGTCTGGTTCTTTCTCTCCACTACTCCATTCTGCTATGGAGTCCGAGGAGCAGACAACTATCTTTTTATTCCATGTTTCTCACAGAATTCTATGAACTCACCGGATGGGAATTCTCCACCTCTATTAGATCTCAGACATTTTAATTTTAATCTGGTTTTATTCTCTACCATAGCCTTGAATATGTTGAATTTCTCAAGAGCTTCCGATTTCTCTTTCAAAAAAGTGACCCACATCATCCGGGAATGGTCGTCAATTAATAACATGAAGTTTCTATCACCTTGCACACTTTTGATTCTTTCTAGACCACATAAATCAGTATGAACTAAGTCCAATAATCCCGTAGAATATTGTTCCTTGCTTTTGAATGAGACTCTACTTTGTTTACCCAACTAACATTCTTTGCACAAACTATTTGTAAGTTTCACCAATTTTGGAAGATCTCTTATAGCCTGAGTGTTGCTTATCTTGATGATATTGTCAAAATTCACATGACACATTCTCCTATGTAATAACCAACTCTGATCAATTTAAACAAATAGACAACTTTTACCAGTACCAACTAAATAGAAGATATTACCTTTTGTTTGAGTACCGAATGCAATCTTTGTTTCAGAACTTTCAAAGATCTTGCATTCTCCATTTTTGAATCAAAGATCATAGTCTTTGTCCACCAACTGTGCAACACTAAGAAGATTGTGCTTCAGACCTTCAACATTTGTACATTACTAGTTTTGTTCTTTCCATCAAAAGAAATGGTTCCTCTTCCTCTGATTCTACCAGTAGAATTATCACCAAATTTTACCACTCCTCCTTCATACCATTCCAAATCTATGAAATTATTTTATCACCTATCATATGGTGAGAGCATCCACTATCAATGACCCAATCATCATTTTCTTCAACTTGGGCAACCAGAGCTCTTTCCACAATTTTATGATTGACAGATTCAGAGGGCTTTGGATCTTCTTCCTTGATGGCAATAAACACCCAGTCACTTCCAGATTTGTTTCCTGTCTCTAATTCATCATCTGTTACTCCTTCATTATCATCATCTTCATGAACATAGTAATAATTCTTTTGGAACCTTGATCTGTTAGGATTTGGCCTTGAAAATCTTTCCAGACACCTTGAGGCAAAATGACCAATTTTATTGCAGTTAAAACACTTAAAAGACAATTTTCCCTCATACTTACTGGACCCTCTTGGCAGTCTTTTTACAATAAGGGCTTCAAGTTGAGCAGCTTCTGCCTCATCTTCTTCCAGGTATTTTCTAGCTTTTTCATACCATGATAGTTTCCTTGAAGAGTTTTCTCCCAGATCAGGCTTTTGTTTTCCTTTAAGAGAGGCACTAGCTTTGAATGCAGATTCAGTCTTGGGGGGGCATTTCCAAACTCAGTCAATTCAAATACAGCCAATTTACCAACCAATGGATCTCTTGTGATACCTGAAATAGATCTGAATTATTCAATAGCAGCAACCTTGTACTTGTAAGAATTACGAAGGGATCTGAGAACTTTTCCAACGATCTCATCTTCATCCAAGACTCCACCAGCACATCTAATGCCACAAACAAGCTCATTTACTCTTGGCATAAAAGTAGTGATATTTTCATCTTCTCTTATCTTCAGATTTTTGAATTTTCCTTTCGGGCTCTGTAGCTTGGCACATTTAACATACTTGTCTCCTTCATGTATAAGTTCCAGTTTTTCCCAAATATCAAAAGTAGTTTGTAGGTCAACAACATTTGTCAACTCTTAATCAGACAAGGCACTTAGAAGAGCTTCTTTAGTCTGCAGATTATTTTCGACATTTCTGATTTAATCTATGATTCTCAGACCATTCTGTGGAGGAGTATACTTCTTTGAAGCCATGATCCAATACTGCATTCCCATACATTGCAAGTGACAATCCATGTGACTTTTCCAAAGAGTGAAATTGGTTCCATCGAACCTCAGACTATCCTTCTTGTAGGATGACATCCTGGATCTCCTCAAGTGGTTAAGCTCTTTTAGAGGAACTTAGCTCTGATACTAATTGTTAGATTTAGGGTAGACAAGTAAGAGGGGGGTGAATCAGTTGTCTAAAAATTTCTTGCAATTTAATCACTTAAATCCTTTTCTTAACTCAACAGTATAATAATAAATCAATCATAGAAACATAATGTAGCAATTCAAGAGCAAAAACACATTAACACATATGACACCAAGATTTTGACGTGGAAGACCCAGTTAAGGGAAAAACTGTGGGCTGACTAACCCAAGATTGCATTCTCTGTTTGAAGAATAGAAAGAACAAAATGGCACATGCCAATTAGGGCTCACTTCACCATGCTTGTGTCAGTTCTATTTAAGCTCAATACTTCTACTCTGATTTTCACTCTGTTCCTCTCTACCACACTCTCATCTCCACCAGACACCCTTTTGAAATGACTTTACAACTCCTTAATTATACAATACATTGACTTAGGAATAATGATCCAAGTCAGCATACATTACAGAGCAAATATATAAATGCAACATGACTAATTACAAAAAGACTTCATGTGGATCAACACACTATCAGCCACACAAATCTGGGACTCTAATATTCCTTTAGGAACATGCCATTCTTCACAAAACATCTCCAAGAACATCCGCAGGATGTGCAACTCATCTAGTCGGCCAGACTTAGAAAGAACATCATCATCCAGAAGTAATTCATCAGTTTTGAGCTCAATCTTCAATATGGACCACCAACACAAATTGGACACAATCCAAATACCTCCACAAGCTTGCCTGAATCACCAAAAACATCCACACTATTACTGTCTACTAAAATCATTCTCTCCTTCATCTAGAACCTTAAGAACACAGTCTGTCATCACTGTTATAATGGAATAGATGCTTGCGGACCTCCAGATCATGAACCAATTGAGTTGTCACTTCACATGGACTTCCTAAACACTCCACCAAATCCATAGAATAGGATATTGTATTTCTGGATCTCACTGGACCTATCTGTATTACTCTGTCACCTCTGAACATCTGCCAGAACCAGTTTTACTTAAGTGGCCATAACTTCTTTAGTTTTTCATGCAGACCTCTAAAATATTTATTGGATCATCTCAAGACACATATCTACAAACCCTTTGAAGTGCATCCTCTGATCTTCATCTTAGTTGGGATCTTTACCTCACTATCTTTACAGTTCTTCTCTGTTCCTAATTAGGACTAATTTTCTCAATACCCTCAGCACATAGCTCATCCAATCCTTATCATTAATGCAACAGGAGTATGTTGACATCAATGACAACATCGGTTAGGCTCATACTTGCAACATGGAAAATATTTGGGATAGTGATTGTTTGTAGTTTAGTCTTGAGAGATGGTTAAAAGAAGGGGATTTTATGGGAGAAAATCTGTATAAGTTCCCACTATTCCAAGTGGGACCTCAAATATGCCTAGGTAAAGAGATGGCATTCATTCAGATGAAACCAACTGTAGCTTTTATTATTCATGGTTTCAGTTTTAAGGTAGAAGACGGGATCACATGTCCTGATTATGTGGTGTCACTGACCATGCACATGAAAGGAGGCCTACCCATTACAGTAAGATGTCACTAAGGCCTATTATCCTTCACACACTCATCAAATGATTACAACTCCTCATGGAGTTGGAAACCCTAGTTGATAGCAACCATCCACATAGCACAAGACAAATTTAAATCACAACCATTCATTCAAATTAGCCTTTTCTATAAATCAAACCTCTCACAAGCCATTTGCAATGCATTGGTTTTCAAGTAGCCTCATGTTGTCAAATTTTTTATGCAATCTAGTCCAAGTACCATTATGCCACTGGAATAGTGAGCAACCAACATTCCTCCCATCAACAATCCTTCTAAATCTTCCATGCCTATGCGAGGTTGAGAAGAGTAATGGAGATAAATCAAATCTAGCTTCGAGATTGGTTTGCTTTACTTTCTTGTTGTTTTAGTTTTAGACCTAATTTTTACCCTGACAACAACTATTGTTCTCCTTGTCTTGATAATGGATTACTAAGTGTAATCCAAGATATTGATACAAAAATACTTACATAGTTTAATCCAAAAGTACGGTTTATCATCATTGTGGACTATGGAAAACTCATGCCTACTATTAAATTAAAAATTAAAAAAAATACTTCAATAATATAATTGAGTTATGTTATATTCCATTTAAAATTCTCACATATGAATAAATTATAGACAAAAAGCGACATGTACTCTGTATTTTAACATCTCTTTTTACACTAGTTTTTGTGCTCACCAAGTAAATAGTTCATCTAACAAATATTAATCATTGTTATCATCTCCATTAACTAACTTGTCCAATTGCAAATAAGTGCATATGCTGCCTTCATCATTTGCATTATTGTCATATGATACATTATGACATATTTTTACCCTCCTGTCTACACTCTCATACTTACCAAATGTTATAATATCATCCTTCCTAGTTTCCACCAAAGATTCACTAGCCACAACATTTCCTTGCACATCCTCAACACACAGCACATTGTAAGCATGAACCCTTGGAGTTAGCAACCTCATCACATATTTAGCTCGTGATCCTTGTAGGTGTTAAACTATTTCATAAGCCTACTACATACTAGTAAAATTTATTTCATTTAGCATGGGGCCTAAGACAACCTCATATGCCTCATAAAATATGTTAATGCATGCAGATGTGTTAGACCTATAATCAGTTGGGATTTTTGGAGAGTTCCACAGGAAACTTATGGTTGAAGTCCATACTAGATTTATCATTTTTCCTTTTGATATCTACCAATTCTTGGACAAGGGTAGTAGGGTCCACCTTACTTGTATATTCCTCATCAAATAGAACCATGAGGTCATTCCAAGAAGTAAAGTGACATTTTGGAAATCCCTCAAGCCATCTCCTTTCCATCCCATATAAAAATCTAGCAAAGAATCTCATCCATAGGTTATCATCTTCAAATTAAAAAATTTCCTTGAATCCTAAATATTCATAAACATGCATGTTCCTTTCATGAATATCATACCCATCAAATCTAGGTATCTATTTGAAGAACTCGGATGTCATGGTTTTCATTTCATAGTCAACCTAAGAGAGGTCTGGTTGTTTGTAAGTGGTGTCAAGAGGAATGATGGGAGATTGAACAACTTAACTTTTTGCGGTAGCGGGGTAAGCATTAGACAACAACGTATACTCAAGTAGCCTAATATAATTTTTAATTTCAGATTCTTCCTTAATAAACTCATTGATATTATTCATAGATTCTTGCAAGTTTTGGTAATAAATTAGAGGTGGAGTATGCCTATTAGAGGAAGAATAACATGTATCACTATAATAATTTGAGTCATACTTATTAGCATAATGCCTAGGTCTTGAATCATAAGAATGCAGATATGAAGTAGAGGCCCTAGAGTTACTTTCAAACCTAAATGTCATGATTACAAATTCATGAAATGTTGAAAGAAGACTATTCCTCTTACAAGCCAAACATTGTTTTTTGCATAAAAAACTCTTTCTTCATGAGAAGAAGAGGAAAAACACTTGATATACCTCAAACACTTGCTACTAAAAGTTTGAGATGTATTCTTGAAGCACCAATAGTAAATTGATAGAAACAATAAATATAAATCTTGATAGTAAAGTCCCCACCTCTTTTAAAAAAGGAAATCATTGGAGCAAAGGAACCACCAAGGAAAGATTTGTTTTTCCCAGTTGTCTCACCAGTAGAGTCATAACTTCATGTAACCTAGGATAGGATAAACTCTAAATTTTCCCTAGAAACATTACCATCCTATTAGTGTAGGTTGATGGGGAGCCAACGCTAGACATAGAAAGAGGACACATCAATACACCTTCTTTCATTTGTAGAGGAATGAAATACATAACTAGAATTAAACTATCCCCAACAATGATGCCCTTCTTTCAATTCCTAAAATCACTACTCAAATTGCTAGATGGATCAATTCACTTTACGACTATGCACTTGTTATCTTGAATGGGAATTAATCATCCCATCAACAGAATGTGAGTGATTATAGGCCAATTTCTAAGAGTGGGCATACTTTCCTTCACTTTGAGATCAACTAGACTCAGGATGGATTTTCTAGAGGCATCCTTAATAGTACATCTAACTAGTTAAGATGATTTATTACTGAACACCAATTTAGTTATACAAAATGTATACTTGACCCCTATATTTGTCACCAAGTCAGAAACTAACTAGATACCTATAAAACCTTTGACCAAGATGATAAGTACAACCTTGCACATGCACCTATAGATGACTACATTATTATTATTCCCATAGGTACAAGGTGTAGGCATGCATGACATGATTCCCTAGCAATCTATCTATTTGAGGTTAGCTTATCTCCTAGTTGGCAATACTAAATCATGAAAGAATGTTTAAACCCTAACCTACTCCTAATCTAAAGAGGACATATAGGATAATAAAGTGAGGGGTGTTTGATCTCTCACCAATTTGAACTAGTGCCTACTCCATTGGGTAATAAATTGATGGATTGTAAGGAAGAAGGAGACACACCAACAAAACATCAATAAAGTAGTAGAGGTGCATTTACATACAAATTAAAGATTACATTACATGCAATGTACATACTTAATAAACCATCTCAGATATAATAACCCATATGAAATTAATTAAAAACCATTACAAAAGTTTTACAATGAATTAAAATGTTGTCACACATTTACCTAAGCTAGGTTACATTCATACTAGCAAATGTGGCAAGAGAAAATCCATAACTACAATTATGCATTCCCCTAAATCATTACAAAATTCCATGGTGACATACTATTACAAGATATGTGCATTGAAAATCCTTCCTATGATTTATAGAATGTATTCCCACCCTTTACAGACTAGACTAGCATTGCTTGATGCCTTAGATCATTCTTGAAGCAATTGCAATCTAGCAATTTGGTTCAACAACTAATTGTTTGGATGACAAATAAACTTGTCTTTATAGCATTTAAAATTTATTACCCTAGGTTACTTGCAAGAATTCTATGCACTATTATAGGTTGATGAAATGAATGCAGTAAACATTTGAAATGTTTCCCACTTAGGATGAATAGTCTGGAGCTTGCATGGATGAAATTGGTAGGTGAAAATCCAACCACCGCATTCATGGCAGCCATAACTTCTTTCATCCTCCATCATTGAATCTACATCTAGAATTCATCCCTTAGAATGAACATTATTTCTTGGGTAGGGGAAAATGCCTTTGAGATGTTGCAATGATCAAATCTAATCTTTAGTGGTGATATGTGAGATTGTTGGAGTATCTTGGAGCATTTCATAGAAGTTGAGAAATTTTATGGAAATTTGATGTGGGATGGGATGTGAGAAATCAACATTAGAGTGGAAGGAATAATGTCCTAAGGGAAGGGAAACTTTTACGTATGGAAGGAAGTGAAGTATTTTGTAAATAAGACAAATGTGGAAACTCATCATAGGACTAGAGGAAAGGATGGAAGAGAAGAAGATAAAACTCATGGAACTAAAGGTAGGAATAGGATAAGGTAAGTGAAGGGAAACATGTTAAGGAAATTCATAAGTAATCAAGATTTTGAAAAGGAAGAAGATGAATGATTTCATGATGTGGAACAAGAGGTTGGAAGTAGATAGACCAAAAGGAAGAAGTCTAGGAACAAGGATATTTTCCACAAAAGGTAACGAGAAGGAATGTGAGAAAGAAATGGAGAACAACATGTAGGAATTAAATGTAAACATGTCTAATCTAGGAAGACCTTGAAGTTTAACAAGATAGAGGAAATGAGGAAAAGTGAAGGGGACATAGAAATAAAGGATTTGTAGAAATACATGTTGTCAATCAAGATTGCACCACTAGCCAAGTTAAACTTGACTATCTTGTTGAAACATGGAAAGCCTCCCAGATTGTGGGTGATCTATGTTGAGAGGGAATCTCCAGAGTGAGCTGGTTCTCCTTATGATTTTTTCTAATCTAATGACTTACGGAGGAAAAGGGATAGAGGGATGACTTAAAATGAAATCCTAACAATAAGGTGATACACTAGACCTAAAACTCCTAAGGATCTTACTCACAAATAGTTTCCTAAACATTACTTCTCACAACCATATCAATGACATACAATTCATCAGTACTTTGCATTATGGTTCAAACAGAACACAAACATGCAACCTGAACTATATGGCAATTTGCATCATTATTGCAATTTCAAGACATAACAAGGACATGTAATCTGTCACAATGCAACATCAAATTAAAACTGTAGTCATGAGACAAATAAGGAAGGAGAAATCTGCTATTCTGTATAACTGAAGGAGTAATGAGTACAAAGATTGAATACAACACTCTCAGTGTGAGAGGAAAGCTCTGATATCCTGCCCTCTAATATCTACTCTCTACTACAAAACTACAACACCAACTACTAAAAAGAAAGTATAACTCTGTCATATATTCTGTAAAAGATCTCTCCTCCAAAGAAAGCTGGAAAAAGCTCCTAATAATAGACCTCCAAGTCCATTTTCAAGCTCCTCAGAATAGACAAAATAAAATCGCTCAAGATGTATCCAATATATGAAAGCAAAGTGCCAAAAGACTCCCTAATGTGACACCACCAAAAATTTGCTTTTATCTACCCATGAAATTTCAATTTTTGTCTTTATCTACCTCCAACTAAAACAAATCAAGGAAGTATATTTCAATTTGGTTTATTAGCTTTAACTTCCAAAAATAGTGTGATTTTAAAGTAATTTATAAATTATTGCTTTAAAACAACTTTACAACTCTAGCAGTTTTATCATATCCCCGATTCGATTTGATTTTACAAAAAACAATAATACAAGGCTTACATTTTTCTTATTTTGCCAAGTATATTGTGATTACAATATTTGATTTTTCCATAAAAATCATAAAAATAATATCAGGGCATTATATGGTAAAAAATAAGAGCCTAATGTCTTATATCCACATGACCTATCTCATAAAAGGTTTGCATATTATATCATGAGCATAAGGTCCATCTATATCTCCAAGGGGCTAAGGCACATATTGTAATCTCAAGGTGACTTAAGAAGATTTAAGGCATTACATATTTTGAGGGAGCCATGGGCTCGACCCCTCACTAAGTCATGAGACTTAGGCATCACATTGTGAACACATAACACCACGAAGGTATTAACTTGTGGCACAAAACAGAAATAGATGTAATAAAATGCCATTTGAGATAGGGCTTCATTTAAACCCTAATGACAAAGCAAACTTGCCCTATTCTTTTGGGCTCATTTTGACCTATGTATTTCATGAATTGGGCTCTACTTTCAACAATGAAACCTTAGGGTTTCAAGCATGAAAACTTGGACTTTTCTGGTGCTCCTGAGCATGACCTCCATGAACTTCTTATAGGAAGAAAAGTAAAACTATTGGGTTCATATTTGCTTTCCATTCCTTAACTTCCCTTTTAATCTTTGAGGTTTACAAGGTGTCAACAGTCGTGGGCTATGTGTTATCTCTGATGGTTTCAATGTTTACATTTGTTGGCATTTGTGAGAGGGAAAAATGAGGCAAAAAAGAAAACTTTCAACTCAGCATCCTTATACACTTCCTCCAAACAAGGTAACTCTCATATTTGAAACTGTATGTTTTATTTCTCATAACATTCTATGTATTTGGAATTGGAATGCACAACCATACTTCTTCATTTCACTACAGTTGTGTTATTCAATGAAAGTGAAATGGGTTTCTTGAATCATTGAGGAAAAAAATGCTTCTTTAGAAATGACTAGTATTATTACATTTTTGTGCACTCTTTGTCATTTCATGGCTTGACCCTCCAACATGAATGAAATCTATAAAATAACCTTCTATGTATATCTTTTGTAGAGGCCATGGTTGTGTATTATTTATCTCCATGCATCTTCTTTGTTATTTGAAACCTGAGGGTTATCTTGTCATGAAAGAAATATATGCTCCATGTTTTCTAACCACGGCTATAGCTATGCATTCAAGTTAAATAAATACCAATCTCCACTATGTGGCCATGGCAAGCTTGCCTGGAACTCTATTCTAAGCATTACATATTGAAAGTCTTACCTTTTTTCTCTCTGTATATTTGTGTCTTCTCCTGAAAACCCTAAGTGGGGTTTGAGCAAAAACCTACTTTACCATCTCTTTCTTTTCTAAATGTAATGCTTTTGAGAGGATGGGACTGTGTTATCATTTCTGAGCACTTGCTTGCATTTGTGAATGAAGAATGGCTTCTGTGTGTAGCTTTATATGGAAAATACATTTCTTTTCTGTACCTACCCATTCAAGAGGTCGCAATTGGCAAAAGCACCTCTGCATCTACTTTGTCATCTCATTCTTCTGTAGATACTTATCTCTTTTTGATGCTATGTGTTCCAAAAATTGTGTAATGCATTTGAGATCTCCATTTTGATATCAGACATATTATAATTTCTCTATTTTACTCATGAACTGCTGATAACACATTAATGCTCCTGAAGCATCAAATGATATTGAGATCATCTTCTTTTTGGCATTACTTTGACTGCATATGATTTCTGCATACTTTATATGGTTTTCCTGCAGCAAGACACACATACTTCAACAATTATATCAGATGCCATTATGAATAATAGTTGATTTCTCTTACTATATACTGGCAAATGAGATACATGCCAATTTGACTATTCTTTTGCTTTATGACAGGATATTTGAATTTGATCTATAATATATATTCTTTACTAGTTGTTCCATTTATGCATTTCCTTCTGTATTGTAGATAGTCATGGATACTTGGTCACTCATGTCACTGTAGATGATTTGATCACTGAGATGATACTATAGTATACATTTGGTGTCTCAAATAAAAGCATAACAACACTATGATTATGACATTCCTGATCAGCATTTATTCTATAGAAACACCATGTCGATGAACATGAAATATCAATTGCTTCATGCTCTTGGCTGCTCTATTTGTCTCTTTTATTTCATTTGGTCTAAGCCAACATGCTTCTGTATTACAAGTTAGCAGTATGATATTAAATACTTTTAGTTTAGCTTATTGTAATCATGAAATCATGTGTTGGTCTTTGATAGATATTTGTCATTGTATTTAGCCTCAAACATGCAGTCATAGTCATCCTTTTTATGAGACAAGCCTAATAATGTGAAAGAAAACTGTGATAGCTTGTATCTATGTTTACTTTTGATATGCATACACTAGATGTTTTCAATCAAATACGTCCCATTGCATTGACTTTTGGTTATTAATTTAGTATATCATATCAAATGCAAATGCATATACATACCAAATAAATCATTCTAGCTCTTTCACTACCTGCAACTACATCTTGGTGTATTGTTTATTGCACTCATCTGATATTTGGCTCCACCATGCATATTTATGATATTATTTCTAATGAATTGAAATAGTAATGATAGCTGTCCAAATTATATGCACTATTATATCCTTGCAATAATGCCATCATGGCTATCCATTAAATTATACAGTTTGCAAAATTTATGATGAATATAGGTAAACATGACACACTTCCTATCACTTCTGAGACAAGAACAACAAAAACTCCTTTATAATGGTAGAAGACTTGGCTGAGAGTTAACCTCTATCTGCACACAATTTTCTTGAATATCATGCTTGATCTCATGCAGTGGATGTCATTCTTTATGAGTTTAGATCACTTTAATACTTGCATCTCATCAGAACTGGAACTGCAAATATTAGATTAACATTGTACTCCTTTAGTTCAATTGGTTTGATCAAATAATATGATGTATCTACAATTCTTCCCCTTTGAGAATTGAGGGTAGCACGCTGGGCTCAACCCTTGTGGGAGCCCATTTGATACCACATGCTGATATGACTTCAATCAGCTACATGACTTATCCTATACCTGCACATGAAATAAATAGATTAGAATAAAATAATGAAGTTCCATGGTTGTTTCTTTCTTAGTTCCTCTTGCATGTGGATGACGTTCATTGATCATTGCATTATAAGCAAAGTGTTATGCCTTTTCTGATAGGACAAAGAGATCTCATAACTCAAGCTCTAACAAGACCTTTTCCAACTTTTGCAGGTTCTCATCAGAGATCAGGAGCAGGACAAAAGACAACTTCGAAGATCGAAGACCTTCAAGGCAATGATGGCTATGACCTTCTCTTTCTTATCCTTAGATGCATAGCATTTTCTTTATACTTGCATTTGTTCAGCTATTCCCACAGCTTGTGTGGGACATTTGATATGTCATTATTTCTTTCAATGCAATGGTTATTCTTTTATGTATTTCAATTGTAAAGGAATAATCATTGTAGTGAATGAAGTACTTATCTCTTTCCTATGAATGTTCTGCAATGCAATGAATGATATGAAATCTTTTCTTTTCTTGAGCAACACAACTCAACTACAATATCTCTTAAACACAATAATTGTGCAGATAACTTATAATAGAAGAATGTTAACCTTCACCCTAAAAATGAATTTGTTATACCAGCTCTACCAATTTTTGAGTTGTGGTGAAAAAATGGTAATATTTCTAGTGACTTCTACTATATACTTGCCTGGTAAGCATCGGATCAGTTTCCTTGAATATCCATTGGGCATTAAGTCATACTGTGCTCTTCTTAAACTCATAAAACACTACAATTCAACTCTCCAATAGTTCAAATAGCAACAAAAAACTAAAAACAAACTAAACTGAAAGCAAACTACCATGCCCTGATGGCCAGAAAGCCTGTGAACAACACTTAGGGAAACCAAAAACAACAAAAGCAAATGTGCATGAGTACTTATTAACTACAACACTACTCTACTATTATACAAAGGTAATACCTATCCTCAAAGGCAATGCTTGAGGTGGATCCCATTGACTGGGATAGACAGCACCTCTCCACTTAACTTGGACAGCTGAAATACATTGTTTTCTTTGCACTTTGTGATAAAATAAGGTCCATCCCAAATTCTTCTCAGTTCATTCCATTTGAACACCAAATCACCAACAATGAAGCTCCTCAGTCTTTCCCTCTTGTCAAAAGCATTCTTCATTTGAGCTTGATTTATATCAAGCTTCCTTAAGGCCTCTTTCTTGGTCTCTCCTAGTTCCATGCTCTGAGCTAGCTTGACTACTAAAGTCTATTCCTTTAGAAGCTCATGTTCTTTGATAAAGGTCAAAGTTGGTAATTCAACTAAAATAGGTAATCTAGCCTCCTTACCATAAGTAAGTACATATGGAGAACAACTAGTAGCTCTATTGGGTGTAATTTTGTCAGCCCAAAGAGCCAACATCAATTTCTTGTGCCATGTTCTCTAGTTGTCTTCAATAATCTTCTTGATGATTCTTATCAGATTCTTATTGGTAGATTCAGCCTGCCCATTACCCTATGGGTAATAGTTAGAAGAAGTATTCAAAAAGATGTTATTTTATATAGGCCAATATGAAATTCTCAATCTAATAAAAGCTAAACCATTATCAGACATAATTGAATCTGGTGTACACAATATTGACACAAAACCCTGATAAAAACTTAGAACAATAGATTCATTTGCTTCTTTTAAAGAAACAACCTCGGTCCACTTGGTGAAATAGTCTGTGGTAGTCAAGATCCACTTGTGGCCCGCACTTGAAGGCAGGTTTATTGGTCCTATGAAATCCATACCCCATTTTGCAAATGGTTGCTCAACTTTAATAGGATGTAGAGCTAACGCAATAAGCCTTTGCTTACCTGTAAATAATGAGCATTTCTCACATCTTCTCACCCAAGAAAAAGCATCTTTAAACAAGTCAGCCTAGTAATAAGTAGCCTACATAATCTTTAAGGCAGTTGTTCTAGCTGTAAAGTGACCTCCTGAAGGTCCATTGTGAAACTCATCTAATAGTTTATCAACTTGATCAGGTCCAATACATCTCAGAAATACACCATTGAAATCTCTCCTATACAAAATACCACAAATGATAGAATAAGGAGTAGCTTGTAACCTGAAATACCTTCTTCCTACCCTATCCAAACCTTCAGGACATTGACCAGTCTATGGATAGTGCATCATCTGGTGCACCCAGCTATTTATAGGAGCTGGTATAATGGTTGGTACACAATTATTTAGTACTATTTCTATTTCTTCTTCATGTTGTTGATTGTGCTCTTCACTTTCAACAAGTTGCTCACATAACCCCTTGCCCCTAATAAGCTTAGTTACTTTGATATCAACATCAAAATCCATAACCTTGGTTATCCAACCAGTCCTCTTATCATTTATATCTCTGTTAAGTAAGAAACTCTTGACAGTAGGGTGAGAAACCATTAAATGAATTCTATTATTAGACAGTATGTGTCTAAATTTCTTGAGGCTCCTAACAACAACAAAAACATGCTTCTGAACAAAAGAGTACTTTACCTTGTAGTCATGTAGTATCTGGATGAAAAAAGCCACTAGTTGCTCCAAACCTTCATCATTTTGCTGGCATAACATTTATGAGATGGTGTTAGTACCTCCAAAAGCATATAAAATAAAATCCCTCTCAAAATTAGGATTAATCAGGGTAGGGGCAATAGCAAGAGCTTCTTTGATCTGCTTGAAGCTTCCTTTTCCTTCCTTAGTCTAGCTGAATGGCACATTTTTCTTTAACATGGTAGTAAGGGGTTGTAACAAGGCTACAATGTTTGGAATAAATCTCCTCACAAAATTAATTTTGCCAAGAAAATGTTGTAAGCCTTTCTTATATGCGGGCAATGGTAAATCTAAAATAGCTAGTACTATCTCAGGGTCAATAGAAATACCTTGTTTTGAAACAATATGGCTAAGAAGTTTACCTTCATGAACTGAAAATATGCACTTCTTGGGGTTCAATGAAACTCCAAACTCTCTGGACCTCTAAAAAATCTGCTTCAAGTGGTCAAAGTGATCATTAGCATCTTTAGAAAAAAATAAGTATGTCATTTAAATACACCACCACTATTCTATTCATAAGGCCATGAAAGGCCATGTCCATTGCCCGTTGGAAGGTTGCCCCTGCATTGGACAAACCAAATGACATTTTCTAGTAGGCCATGGTACCCCACTTAGTGGTGAATGTAGTTTTATATTGGTCTTCTTCTTTGACCAAAATTAGGTTGTAACGCGAGTAACCATCTAACAAGGAATATCTATCAGAACCTGAAGCAATTTGCAATTTTGTTCCATGGAAGGAAGAGGGTAGTGGTCTTTCAATGAGAGCTGATTTAGATCATGGAAATTGACACAAAGTCAAATTTCCCCATTCTTTTTCTTGACTTGTACTAGGTTCGAGACCCCTGATGTATGTTTTATTAGGAATATGATACTGCTCTGAATCAATTTGTTTAACTCGGCCTTCATTAAATGCTTAAGTTTTGGATTGAGGGGTCTTTGTTTCTGCCTAACAGGCTTGGCATTAGGCTCTAATTCAATGGTTTACTGGCCCAAACTAGGATCAAACCCTCTTAAGTCTTTATACTCCCATGCAAAAATATCAAAAAGTTCTTGACATAATTGAACAAATCACTGATGGTCTCATAATATTCTTGCTTCACTGTCATGATGCACTTGTCCTTTCTGAACTGATCATCTATGTTGAACACTGATTCTAATGTCACTAGTTCTTTGGGCATCTTGTTGGATCTCAACTATACAATCTAATCTTCAAATTGTTGCTGGTATTTATGCTGATTATCAGCTACAAATTCAGCCTCTACACTCAAAAAACTTAAGATTTGCTCATCACTATCAAACACTTGCCAGGAAACACAATTGTCAGGTACAGAAGGTCTGACAACTATTTTGACATATGGCTATACTTCAATATTTTGAATATAATCAGGAATCTCAAGTTGAGTTCTCAAGGCTGCAAGCTTATCTACATACTTATTTTGGTTTCTGGGATTTGAAAACAAATTAAAAGCATAAAAAAATTCAATTAAATCCCACACTCTATGCTTGTACTTTTTGAGTAGGTCATTTTCAGTAACATTCAGATTCCTAACTTGATTAACAATCAATTTAGAATCACCATAAACTTGGACAGATTTGATACCTTTTTTCTGAGCCCACTCTAAACCATGAATCAAGGCCTCATACTCAGCCACATTGTTTGTGCAGCTGAAAGTGAACCTCAAGGAAAAATAATACTTGTCTCCTTCAGGTGAAATCAACATATTCCCTCCACTAGCACCTGTTTTAGTCCTTGATCCATCAAAGTACAGCTTCCAAAGCTGATCTTCTTGTTGTCCTGACCGATTTTGGTACTTAATCAAATTAGGAATCACTGCATCAGATTCTTGTATCATATAGATGCCTAATCCTACCTCATCCATGTGATGGAAAGGGTCACTTTCATGATCTTTAGTTGTCCAATCATCTAAGTTTATGTTTTCTATAGGTGCATTGGGATCTAGGCTCATTTGTTCATCCTGCTGCCCATGGGTGATGTAGAGGTTAGCATTTACTGGGCTGGGAATAAAAGGCTCAACATGATCATTTGCAAGTGGTTAAGATTGTATGGTTACTTTCGTACCATACCTTGTTCTAAAAAATAAGTGGGACCAGTCAAAAGATAAAAATCCACCCAATTTAGCAGTAAACACCCTAGAGAGACATATAGCAAAGCTAGGTGGTAGATCAATGATTTAAATATCTTGATGGATGGCAAAATTAGGACAAGCATGTAGTGTAAGTGGCATATTTTTGATGATTCATGTAGTACTAAGTGTAGATCTATCTAGCTGGACTACTCCTTTTGCAAGGAGCTTGTAAACCAATCCTAATGAATCAGCTAGACTCTTGGGCATGACATAATTGCTTGCTCTAGAATCTGTCATACAGTTATGGACAAGCTTGTCACCAATAATCAGACTTAGGTAGAAAGGAGGAGGTTTTACCTCATTTGTTGGATGTCCACTCTTGATTTCTAGACTGTTGGTAAGTACAACTTTAGCCTTTCCTTGATTATTACACTCGAAAATAGAAAGTTCAGCCAATGCTTCTTAAAGTAAATTCTTTTGGCCATGAATGTGCAATGAATCCATAACTAACATACTCACTGTAGCTTTCTTAAGATGGTCCACTATGTTGAAAGAACCATGATTTACCTTTTGTTGTGCTTTCATAGTAGCAGCATCATTCTACCTTTGTGAAGGCTATGATTGTACTTTGGACTGATCCTTCACTGGTACAGTTTGATCCCTTTGAAAAATTTGCACTTTCTATTGTGATATAGGGGGAGCTTATGATGAAATTTTTTGAAATGTATCTCTCACAGGCTGTTGTTGTATCACTGCAGCTTGTTGATTAAGGTCTACAACCCTCTATTTTGACCTTGTGTTGGCTGAAACGAACCTGTATGTTGCTAATTTTGGCTTTGAGGGTAATTTAGACCACATAAATCACTCTCTTTCTAGTTCATCAAGGCCACATCAACATTATTTTGCTGAGGTGAAACTTCACTAGAGACACCTTCTGAACTTACATAACTATTCTTCACCACGAGTGCCTAATTTCTTACTCCATTTGTGCATGCAGCTTGATTATCCAGTTGGTGACATGGATAACACCATTCACTATCTTGAGCTAAGTTATTTTGTGTGGGTACAAGCTCCTTCATGATGCTAACAACATTTAGGTTATAAGATTGGAAGGGTCGAGGGTTGTAGTTTCTTCTTTGACCCTGAGGATCAGCTTGGAAAGGTTTCCTATACTACTGATTGGGTTGATATGGAGCTTGGTAAGGCCTATACTCTTGACCAAACTATTTCTTGATATTAACAATCTCATTGCTAAGGGTTTTCAATGTGTTATTAAGTGTTTGGAAATCTTGAACTGGTGTAGTGGATTCTTCGGTTCCAAGCTGATGGGTTATTACTAGAATAGGTGGGACAATAGCCAAAGGAGGCACTGCTATTGGCACATATGTTTGGATTTTTGGGAAAATGAGTAAGGGAGGCCTCGGGGCTATCTTTCCTTCTTGGATAAGGCAATTTTCTTCTCTAACAACAACTTCAAAAGAATGAGGAAGGGTGGTTCCTCCCATAGACTGGATCATTATAGAAATTTCACTGTTCAAAGTTTTAAGATAAAAGAAAAATGTATGCCTTGGTAGGGGTTTTACCGTTGTGGGAATCCTATCCCAGGTTCTCTAAAATCAGTAATTGAAATCAGCCATGTGTTCATGTGGTGCCCTTTTGACAGTGCTCAGCTACTCTAGCAATGAGAGATGATCAGATTTGTCCTTGAAATGTTTGTGTAATCCATCTCCCAGCGCATTCCATGATGAAATTGAGTTCTCTGCAAGACCTTTGAACCATTGTAATGCTTTCCCCTTCAATGATGTAGCCAAGAGTCTGACTGCTACATTTTCTTGAGTAACATTGTGTACAACACACAAGGTTACCATATCTTGAATGTGTTCAACAACTGTAGTATGATCTTCTCTTGGGAAATATGCCAGTCCCTTAAGGGCTGCAATAGGAATATCATCTCTATGGGCAAGTTGTAATGGGCTGGCTCCATTAAAAGGCACAGATACAAACTGTCTAGCCATTATTGGTATTTAACCTATGAGCATTGGACTTCTATTCCTTTGTGTTGGAGTTGGAGGACTAAGTTGTGAAGGTGTTGATTTTGATCTCCTCGCTGAATCAACTATTCTTCTTGTTGATCTACCTCTTCTCCTTGGCAGAGATAGGTGTAAATATTCAAAAGGATTAGAATTGGATCTGGTTTTCATGAGCTGATAACATTAATCTGCATGCAAGAATAGAGAAAATGAGTTGCCAGGTATATTGTGAAGCCTTCAAAAGATGGAACATTGCTGCTGCGAGGGTATAAAACTTCTCTAAAATCACTTTCAGAGTCCCATCAGATGTGCCAAAAACTATTGTCAATTAGGATTGCACCACTAGCCAAGTTAAACATGACTATTCTATTGAAACATGGAAACCCTCCCAGATTGTGGGTGATCTATGTTGAGAGGGAATTTCTAGAGTGAGCTAGTTCTCCTTATGATTTTTTCTAATCTAATGACTTTCGAAGGAAAAGGGATAGAGGGATAACTTAAAATGAAATCCTAACAATAAGGTGATATACCAAACCTAAAATTCCTAAGGAACTTACTCACAAATAGTTTCCTAAACATTAATTCTCACAACCATATCAATGACATACAATTCATCAGTACCTTGCATTAAAGTTCAAATATAACACAAACATGCAACCTAAACTATATGGCAATTTTCATCATTCTCACAATTTCAAGACATAACAAGGACATGCAATCTATCACAATGCAACATCAAATTAAAAATGCAATCATGAGACAAATAAGGAAGGAGAAATCTATTGTTCTGTATAACTAAAGGAGTAATGAGTACAAAGATTGAATACAAGACTCTTAGTGTGATAGGAAGACTCTGATATCCTGTCCTCTGATCTCTAGTCTCTATTGTAAAACTGTAACTCCAACTACTGAAAAGAAAGTATAACTCTGTCATATATCCTGTAAAAGATCTCCCTCCCAAAGAAAGCTAGAAAAAGCTCCTAATAATAGATCTCCAAGTACATTTTTGAGCTCCTCAAAAAATCCAAAAAAAAAGCTCTCAAGATGTATCCAAACTATGAAAGAAAAGTGCCAAAAGACTCCCTGATTTGACCCCACCAAAAATCTGCCCATGAAATCTCAATTTTTGTCTTTATTTGCTTCCAAATAAAACAAATCAATGAAGAATATTTTAATTTTCTTTATTATCTTTAACTGTCTAAAATAGTTTGATTTTAAAGCAATTTATAAATTATTGCTTTAAAATAACATTGCAACTCTGGTAGTTTTATCCTATCCCCTATTCGATTTGATTTGAAAAAAAACAATAATACAAGTCTTACATTTTTCTTATTTTTCCAAGTATATTGTGATTATAATATTTAATTTTTCCATAAAAATAATATTAAGGCATTCTATGGTAAAAAATAAGAGCTTGATGGCTTATATCCACATGACCTATCTCATAAAAGGTTTGCATGTTATATCATGAGCATAAGCTCCATCTATATCTCCAAGGGGCTAAGGCACATATCCTAATCTCAAGGTGACTTAAGAAGATTTAAGGCATTAAATATTTTGAGGGAGCCATGGGCTCGACCTCTCACTAATTCATGAGACTTAGACATCACCTTGTGAACACATAACACCACGAAGGTATTAACTTGTACCACAAAAAAAAATAGATGTGATAAAATGCCATTTGAGCTAGGGCTTCATTGAAACCCTAATGACAAAACAAACATGCCCTATTCTTTCAGGCTCATTTTGACCTTTGTATTTTGTGAATTGGGCTCTACTGCCGACAATGAAACCCTAGGGTTTTAAGCATGAAAACTTGGACATTTCTGGTGCTCCTGAGTGTGTCCTCCATGAATTTCTTGCAGGAAAGAATGTTAAAACTGTTGGGTTCATATTTTCTTTCCATTCTTTAATTTCCCTTTTAATTTTTGAGCTTTAAAAGGTGCCAACAGCCACGGCCTATGTGTTGTCTCTGATGGTTTTGTTTACATTTGTTCACTATCACTCCTTCCCTCTATATTGGCCACCATGACTGCATTTATGAGAGCAAAAAATGAAGCAAAAAAGAAAACTTTCAGCTGTACATCCTTATACACTTCCTCCAAACAAGGTAACTCTCATATCTGACACTCTATGTTTTATTTTTCATAGCATTATGTGTATTTGGAATCGGAACCCGCGTCATACTTCTTCATTTCACTGTAGCTGTGCTATTCAATGAAATTGAAATGGGTTTCTTGAATCTTTGAGGGAAAAAATGCATCTTTAGCAACGAGTGGTATTATTACATTTCTATGCATTCTTTGTCTTTTCATGGGTTAAGCATCTAGTATGAATGAAACCTATAAAATAACTTTCTATATATATCTTTTGTAGAGGCCATGACTATGTATTATTTATCTCCATGCATCTTCTTTGTAATTTAAAGCCCTAGGGTTATCTTTTCATGAAAGAAACATATGCCCCATTTTTTCTAACCACGGCTGTAGCTATGCTTTCAACTTAAATACATACCAATCCCCTCTATGTGCCCGTGGTAGGCTTGGCTGTAACTCTTTTCTAAGCATTACATATTGAAAGTCTTACCATTTTTCTCTCTGTATATTTGTGTCTTCTCCTAAAAACCCTAAGTGGGGTTCAAGCAAAAACCTACTTTACCATCTCTTTCTTTTTTATATGTAATACTTTTGAGAGGCCGTGACTATGTTATTATTTCTTAGCACTTCCTTGCATTTGTGAATGAAGAATGGCCTCTGTGTGTACCTTTATGTGGAAAATACATTTCTTTTTTGTACCTACCTCTTCAAGAGGCCGTGGCTGGTAAAAGCACCTCTGCATCTACTTTGTCATGTCATTCTTCTGTAGATACTTATCTCTTTTTGATGCTCTATGTTCCAACAATTGTGTAATGCATTTGGGATCTCCATTTTGATATGAGACATACTATAATTGCTCTATTTTACTCATGAACTACTGATAACACATTAATGCTCCTGAAGCATCAAATGATATTGAGATCATCTTCTTTATGTCATTACTTTGATTGCATATGGTTTTTGCATACTTTATATGGCTTTCCTACAGCAAGATACATATACTTTGGCAATTATATCAGATGCCATTATGAATGACAGTGGCTTTCTCTTATTGTATACTAGCAAATGAGATACATGACAATTTGACTATTCTTTTGCTTTATGACATGATGTTCATTTGATCTGCAATATATACTCTTCACTCGCTATTCCATTTATGCATTTCCTTTTGTATTGTAGAGAGTCATAGATACTTGATCACTCTTGTCACTGTAGATGATTTGATCACTGAGATGACCTATAGCATACATTTGGTGTCTCAAATAAAAGCATAACAACACTATGATGATGACATTCCTGATCAACATTTATTCTGTTGCAACACCATGTGGATGAACATGAAATATCATCTACTTCATACTCTTGGCTGCCCTATTTGTCTCTTTTATTTCATTTGGTCTGAAGCAACATGCTTTTGTATGACAGAATAGCATTATGATATCAAATACTTTAGTTGAGCTTATTGTAATCATGAAATCATGTGTTGGTCTTTGATAGTTGTCTGTCATTGTATTTAGCCTCAAACATGCAGTCATACTCATACTTTTTCTGAGACAAGCCTAAAAATGTGAAAGAAAACTATGACAACTTGTATCTGTGTTTACTTTTGATATGCATACACTGGATGTTTTCAATCAAATCTTCCCCATTGCATTGAGTTTTGGTTATTAATTTAGTATATCATATCAAATGCAAATGCATATACATATGAAATAAATCATTCTAGCTCTTTCAGTACCTGCAACTATATCCTGGTGTATTGTTTATTGCACTCATCTAATATTTGGCTCCACCATACATATATCTGATATTATTTCTGATTAATTGAAATAGTAATGACAGTTGTCCAAATCATATGCACTATTATATCCTTACAATAATGCCATCATGGCTATCCATTAATTGTATACAATTTACAAAATTTATGATGAATATAGGCAAACATGACACACTTCCTGTCACTTCTGAGATAGGAACAATAAAAACTCCTTTATAATGGTAGAAGATTTGGTTGAGAGTTAAGATCTATCTGCACACATAATTTTCTTGATTATCATGCTTGATCTCATGTAGTGGATGTCATTCTTTATGAGTTCAAATCACTTTAATACTTGCATCTCATCAGAACTGGAACTGCAAATATTAGATTAACATTGTACTCCTTCAGTTCAATTGATTTGATTAAACAATATGATGTATCTACAATTCTTCCTCTTTGAGCATCAAGGGCAGCATGCTAGGCTCAACCGTTGTGGGAGCCCATTTGATACCATGTACTAATATGTCTTCAATCAGCAACATGACTTATCCAATTCCTGCACATGAAACAAATAGATTAGAATAAAACAATGAAGTTCCATGGTTGTTTCTTTCTCAGTTCCTCTTGCATGTGGATGATGTTTATTGATCAGTGCATTATAAGCAAAGTTTTATGCCGCTTCTGATAGGACATAGACATCTCATAACCGGAGCTCTAACATAACCTTTTCCAACTTTTGCGGGTTCTCACAAGAGATCAAGAGCAGGACAGAAGACAACTTTGAAGATTGGACACCTTCAAGGCAATGATGGCTATGACCTTCTCTTTCTTATCCTTAGATGCATAGCATTTTCTTTATACTTGCATTTGTTCAACTATACCCATGGCTTGTGTGAGACATTTGATATGTCATTATTTCTTTCAATACAATGCTTATCCTTTTATGTATTTCAATTGTAAATGAATAATCATTGTAGTGAATTAAATACTTATCTCTCCTGTGAATGTTCTACAATGCAATCAATGATCTAAAATCTTTTCTTTTCTTGAGCAACACAACTGAACTGCAATATCTCTGAAATACAATAACTATGCAAATAACTTATAATAGAAGAATGTCAACCTTCACCCTAAAAATGAATGTTATACCATCTCTGCCAATTTTTGAGCTATGGTGAAAAAATGGTAACAATATAAAAGGGGACAAGAGTCATACCAAATATTAGAGTTCCAAATTATGTGAAGTCTGCTAACACAACATGATCCTACAAATTGGAGAAAATAAAAATTACTAAAGTCCTGAGGAAATTAAGAAATAATTTCATGCAAAAAAGGATGAAGGGACTAGATGAGAGGTGTAGGAATCATGTGTTCAATAATAGGTCAAGATTTTGTAAAATGTAAAAGTGAAGGCAAATGAAAGAAGTGAAGGAAGTGATGAAATACACAGGGATTTCATGTGGTACAGAAGGAAGGAAATGGATGTGATGCAATTAGGAAATGTTTAGTAGTCCAAGGAAAACATGTAAAACACTAGGAACACTAGAAAATAACTAATAACTTCTCAAACTTAGAATATTTTTAGTTTTTTGGAAACTTCAACACATGAAGGGGACATGGGGATGATAAGGGGAAATTCCAAAGCAATATTTGACTAAGGGAGGGCCAATTAAAAGATTTATCAGATTAGTTATCTATGATGGGAAAATAGGGCAAGTGTACAAATTTGGAATGGACCTAGACGATTTTGCAAACTTTGGATTAAGTCCCAACACTTAGTATGAATATGGTACATGGGATTCCTATTCAAATAGATAGAACTTTGTCTATCACAACCATTTCTAACAAGCCTAAAATTAAAAAAAATACTTGTACAAAGTCTCCATAACCATACTTCCTACTTAGAGACACGTGTAGTAGCAATAGCATTTTTTTAGTGGTGGCCAAATCAACTATGGGATGCATCTTAATCATCCAACCCAATACACTACCAAACAAAGAAAAAGACCCGATAAAGAACAACTTGTAGAATGTGATCAAAGGAACTTTAGAAGGTATAACTCTAGATTCAGGTAGTCATGATGTGTATCTATGCTACCTCAGAACCACAAGAAAAAATATGCCACAATGGAGGAATGCAGACCCTTTTACTCTGGTATTGTGCATTGTTCCTAACTTGACTATGTTCACCCAGACTTAGATATTTTACTATATGAATTCTGGAGGAAGTCAGGACTTGAACACTAGAACATGTGATCACTAGATAACTATGAACAACATACCTGAACTGCATACAAATGTCTTTAAGTACGGAGGCATACCATCTCAAACACTGTTACTTACTTGGTATATTGTACATTACCCATACTTAGTAATTTATTCTTTCGGACTAAGGTCTCTTTCCTATGCCGGTAGAAAAACTTTGCCTTGTTTCCATCAATGACAACATTCAATATTCATCAAAGCAGTGTCTCTTGCCAACAAATAGAGGAGCATGAAAGACACTTGAGGATAGTTTTGCAATGCTTGAGAGAGCGTAAACTTTTTGGCAAATTATCTAAGTGTACATTTTACCAGAGTAAAGTACACTATCTTGGCCATGTGATTTCAACAGATGGGATAGCGGTGGATCTAGAAAAGATCAAAGAAATAATATAATGGCCCATGTATTGGTATTGCCAGCCTTCTAAAGCTTTGGCCTTGAATTCCATAAAATTGGCCAAGGAATACTTGTTCAATTATCCTCTATGACTCCATTTCGATCTGTAAAATTATTAGAACTTCCTCCTTTTCATCATTGCAACCTGTGATGTTGTTGGTTTGTAGCACCCTTTTGAATAGCCTAACAACTTAGTAAACTTTGATTTGATCTGCCTTTCTCACATCTAACGACCTCTTGCAACTCATAAACGACCTCTATGATTTAATTAATTTAGAATTCTTTATAGACAACTTGGTATCATTAAGATTAGATGACCATATCCCATAGTTGGCAGCCCCTGCTAGTACCAAATCTGCCTATATAATACTTATAATGACTTTCCTTAATAATGAAATGTTGTTAAAACCCTTATATGCAACGACCATTTTTTTTTACAAATAATGACCTCTTGATGTGTTGTTCATAGTTTTGGCCTCTATTTTTTGAACTGGTACAATCCCTTGACTGGCCTTGTTTTTCATTTTATTAAATCACTTATTTCTAATTCCTTTAGTATTAGCTATTTTGAAAGTTGTCAGGTTCAAATACAGAAGTATATAAAATTAGGTTCTTGTTTTAAATCAAAAGAAGATCTTTCCTGCAATTATATTTATATTGTTAAATAATTTTGTATAACTTTTAAGTAGACTTATTATTTTCTTTTATCTGAATATACATGAGTATGAGATATTATTATAGAAAGAATCATAGTGTCATTAATAACTTATAGAACTACATAAAATACTTTATACCTGATAATATACAAGTTGAAATATCTATTTTGCTTCATGACCAAAACACACCGTAAACTAAATTATATCAATGCAGAACAAATCTATTCACAACTAGACATACATATTGTTTAAATCATTTTGTGTTAAAGATTAAAAGAACTAGCTTCTTTGGAAAATAAATAGCTCAGGTAAACCTCATCAAAAACATTGTTTCCAATCTTGTGTTATTACATGCATGAAATGAATTTTCATCTTCTTTAATTTTGTAAATTTATGCTTGGAGTGAGAATGACTTTTGTGTTTTTCTATGTTTTATGCTTTTTGAAAAGTTGCCTTCCGAGACGGGTGTCGAATATGGGGAAACAGGGAAGTAGGTTTTCTTTTCAATACTTACACACTGTTAATTGTTTTACACAATGGCGAAAGTTAAAATTTGACATTGAAATAGATGTGTGTACGATTGAAATAGATGGTTCATATGCCTACTTTTATGCATTTACTTTCCTTGCCATATCTTGTTAATGTGATGCTACATTCAAGTTAGGGATGCATGTAGGTTAATAGGCACATACTAGATTCCACCCTGCCACTTGTTTATAGGTTACTAGCCCCTTCGAGCAGGGTCGAACATTCTTTAGTTTGGAGAATACTGGGGAAGCACAAGCTTTGTGGTTGGGCAAAAAGTGCCTAAAACATGTTCTTGTCCTTCGACATAGCAGATGGCCAGATGGTCAATGGCGGTCGAGGATTGAGTGTATTGGATTTACTTGATCTTGTTGACAATTGTATTTCTTCTTTGAACTCAAAAATGAATTGTAAGGCTAAAAGCCATTATTGAAACTTGTATATAATATTATTTCACAATGCTCTATAATTGAACTTTAGAAAGATGAAATGTAATCTGGTTGTATATCAAATTTATGAATGAAATCTTGCATTGATGATAAATGTTAAATCTATCTCTTTTTACTAGGTGATGTAGTTGCAGTTAGTTTACTTAATGTTACTCTAACTTTAATTTCAATTATGTATGTATGTTTTGGAATTTTAGTACTTTACAATGGTTCACTCTTGGCAGCATTTTCTCTTGCAACATTTTGTAGCTTGTGGTCCTAAGCAGATGCACTTTCTTGGTATGACTAGACTTTTCAGTTACTCCTTTGGCACTCATTGTGAGTCGCCTAACAACACATTTTGTTAGTCCTAGTGGCCCGTAAGAGTTTAGTATGGTTCTTATCTCTCGTAATCTGCTAGGCCTAGAACCATACTTGGCATCCTTCTAGCTCTCGTAGTGTGCTAGAAATACCCCTTTGCTTTTCTTGTTTGTGTTGTGTATTGGTTTGTTTTAGATAGAAGTAGTTGTGTATTAGATTATATGATTTGCTAAACACTAGATGTTTGGACAAGCCATATTTAATCTAATTTAATCCTTGGATGTTGTGTATGAGATTAAAGAATGTTTTATATCTATGTGATTTTAACATTACCTCATATGCAGGTTTATTGTCTAATATTGTGGCTTTGTAGGTTCTCATCCTAGGGGCTTTGTACCTCTACTCGAATTATCTTATGCATCCTCTACAGTATCCTTTTTAGAGGTATACGTGTTATGTGATTTCTCTTTCTATTTTAGCTTGCATATGCACATAGTGTCATAACCCTGCTAAAGTGGGGGTTACTTGTAATTTCAAAACTTGCATACCCTTGCAATTTCACGCTACATTTGACAACCACCTTAGCACTTACACCTTCTCTCTGCATTATACGATAACATTGCAAGCTTCATTCTAGTTCCTTTCTCTTAAATTTCATCGAATTTTGTATTGATGCTTCACTTGTCACATTGTCCTAAGGTGTTTTGTGTAACCAAGAGCTTAAATAACTTGGACTTGAGTGCTATGCGCGGACATCTGCATGATGTGCTAGTGTCCCACATCTACTTGCTACTAGGTGATCATTCCTAGGCATTACCAGATGCTTGCATTGATGATGAGCCTAACATGTAATGCCCTTCTAAGGTGTAGAATGTCTCCTTGCATGGTATTTTGAGGATTCCTTCCTTCTAGTGGGGATTCTTGGGATTTTGGATGGATTCATTCTAAAACTCTCTAATTTTTCTCTCAAGATCCAATACTCTACAACTTTTTTTCTTGGTGATATTTCTTGTGTGGTTATTGTCTACAAAAAATATTAGATATCTCCTTTTCATTCTTGAGCTAGAGATCGATTCCACTAGTTCTTGGAGATTGTTGCTTATGTTGTGTTCATTTGAAGGCTCTTCCTTTGGGGATTTTAAAGTTGTCTACACCAAATTTTAGCCCTTGAAGAGATGCAACCTCTTTCCACTTTCCAACATGGTAATATTGTTTCATTTATGTTGTTTGATACTTTTCATTTAATTATGTTAGCTCATAGTTTAGTTACTTGCTATTCTTCTATGGTGTAGACCACCATTTTTCTTGAGTTATTAAGTGCATACCACCATTATATTTTCTATTGCATTTGTTACATGTTCAAAGGTTTCTTCCCCATAGACCAGTGAAGTAAATTTCTTTAATTTACTTGTTTTGTTATTATCAGGTCAATTCCTAGACACACATAGGATATGAACACAATTTTTCTTACTTTCCAAACATTTATATCAATCTACTACTTATGGAGGTAGAAATACTGAAAATGGGGCTTGACCGAAGCAAGCTCCCTAGTAGCACAATCCCTCTCTTCTTCCCTTTTTTAGATATTCTTGGAGTGAAGGCTTATCAACTACATAAAGGTTTCATTATCTTCTTCCTTCTCTTTCTTACATCATATTTTATTTCATTTCGATAGCTTAGTTGCATTATTTTGGTATTCTATGTTACCTAGAGACTACTGGGTGTTTTCCTTAGTTGTTGTTGTGCTCTGCAGGTGTGCTAAGTCTGTACAGATCTGAGGACTTTTTTGTAACATTTAGGATGCTAGTGATTAACATAGATGTCCCCATGACTTGCTGTCATCTAGGGCAGTGAGCTCCCTTTTTTTAGTGACAGGTTCCTTTTTTGGTCTCTTTTCCACCTCTGCATCTATTTTCTTTAAATTATTCATGTATCTATCTTTTTCAATCATTTTTGTTCTTCTTCCCTTCATTATCAAGCATCTAGTCTAGTTGTTTTTTTAGATTGGAATGCATAGTGGTTTTGTTAAGAACTATAGTAGGTTGTATACATCTAAACATTAGATAATAGAGCTCGAGTGTATCATTTGTGAAGAACTCCCTAAATGAAGACATTTGATTAAGGTGTAGTTTTTCCTACACTACAGGTGTCTGAGGTGACCCTCTAGTTGAGGATTAGCAAAAGGGTTTTTGGTGTGCACAAAGACTTAGAACTTAGTCCAGAGATTGAACAAGATGGACAAAGGGTTAAATATTTTAAGAGGTGATGTCATCAATCTTGGCTATTACTGAAAGGATATTCACACCTTAGAGGGTAGTGAATTAGATTGACAAATCATCCTCAGATTGCAATGTTGACCCGTGCATTTTGAAGTACTCACAGAGACACCTATATTGAATTTGTTACACCAAGAGGCATTCTATAATGGCAGAAGGGCATGAAGTCTCATGTCATAATTATGTACATAAAAATCAAACACAATGAACAAATATTTAAAACTAAAATTTTAAAATATAACCGACAGTTAAATAAGAAATAAAACATATAAATATAAAAAAAACACACTTTTATTTAGTTGAAAAGTTACTATTTATTTTTTAAATAGAAAAACATTAAAATTTTAAAATATATATTAATGCCTATTAAATAAAACTATTAAAAAACAACATATAAATTTATAATATTTATCACACTTTTAAAAATAAAAAATAAAGCAAAACAATAACAAAAAAAAATCAGTGGTAATTCACAAATAAAATAAATCTTCAAATTAGAAATATATATAAACAAAATAACTCTTAATTAAAATTATTTTATATATATCAATATATATATATATAGAAAATAAAATATTATATAATATTTGGTTATTATAGTGAATAATATATTATTTTAAAAATTTAGACAATTTAAAATAATTTAATAAAAACTACTAACACATAATCTAATAGAATTAATTAATTTCCAAATATATTAGAACAATAAAAAAACGAATCACCACATTTAATTTTTATTATGTAAATTAATCAAAAATCTGATGCACTAAACACTAAAATTCCCTGAAATATTTGAGCAGAATACTCGTTAAAATCTTAGCCATTCCGTTCAGGGAAGGCCTATGAGAAATCAACGAGTTATTACATCAAAACTTATCTTCAAACACGCACTTGGGGTGTGAAATGGGAAGACATAAATTTTTTTTTAAGAAGGCAAGGGATAATTTTTTTGTGGATACGCTAAAAGGGCGTTCTTATATCAAGAAAAAGGCCAAAAACAAGGATAAGAATCAATGACTGATTCTCGACCAAGTAAATAAAATAGTGGGTCATTGCTCATTGCTGCCATTTTTCTCACCAGTAAACAATTGGATATGTTTTTTTTTTAATTGTTTAATATTACTTCATTCACAATTTTTCTTAACGATAAATGTTTTATATCTAGTTCTATTGCGTCTTCATTTGAACTTATTATATCATATCATGAGAATCAAATGACCCAGTCATCTGAGGACACTTTACATATAGTTTCTTTATACATTAAAAATAAGTATCTTATTTTTTATTTAAGATAATTTAATTTCATATTCATTCCACATAAACATTATCTATTTCAATTTTTTATTTAAGATAATTTAATTTTCATATTCAATCCACATAAACATTATCTGCTTCAATGGTCAAATAATTTTATTCAATTCAATTAAAAATAGAAAATAGAAAATATTTTGTTATGATATTCAAGAAAAACCCTGATTGTGCTGGAAATAATCATAGAGCATCTCACTTTAATACCATTTATAGAGCGAAATGGCTACGGACCAGTTTTTGCTTTACATTCTCCTTGTTTTAGTTTGGGTATTTTTTGCTGTGCTTCCTAAAAGAAAGTTTGTGAACAAGGCCTACGAGGGCCCTGCTATCTATCCCATAGTCGGCTCTCCCTTCGAATTCTTTAGAAATCGTCACAGGTTTCTGTAATGGTTCACAGAAACACTGGACAAGATGCCAACCAATACTTTCAAGCTCGAGCGGCCCGGTGGAATCAGAGATAGCATGACTGCAAATCCTGCAAACGTAGAGCATATTCTGAAAACCAATTTTGAAAATTACCCAAAGGGAGAACACTTTACAACTGCTATACACGATTTCTTAGGCCGCGGGATTTTCAATGTCGACGGGGAGCTGTGTAAGATGCAGAGAAAGACCGCAAGCTATGAATTTAAAACCAAGTCTCTCAGAAGCTTCGTGGTGAGCTTTATGTTTGCAGGCAGGGATAGTACATCCGTTGCTCTCACATGGTTTTTCTGGCTGCTGTCTTCTCACCCGACGGTGGAGGAAGCCATTTACACTGAAATCTTACACATCTTGGCTAAAAGATCACAACCCCCAGCAGTTGATGAAGAAGTGATTGCTTTCAGCTTTGAAGAATTGAAGGATATGCAATATCTGCATGCTGCTCTGTGCGAGTCAATGAGACTCTACCCTCCTGTGCCTATTGATACTAAACTTGCTTCCAAAGATGATGTTTTACCAGACGGGATTTGTGTAGGAAAGGGATGTCATTTGAGTTACATTAACTATTCAATGGGCAGGATGGAAAATATTTGGGGTAGTGATTGTTTGCAGTTTAAGCCTGAGAGATGGTTAGAAGAAGGGGAATTTGTGCAAGAAAATCCGTATAAATTTCCAGTATTCCAAGCGGGACCTCGAATATGCCTGGGTAAAGAGATGGCATTCATACAGATGAAATCAGTTGTGGCTTCTATTATTCATGGTTTCAGTTTTAAGGTAGAAGATGGGATAACGTGTCCCGATTATGTGGTGTCACTGACCATGCGCATGAAAGGAGGGCTACCCGTTACAGTAAGATTTCGATGACGTCACTGATCACAGAAAATGTGATGCTTCTGCTTGGACGGAATATTCAGTAAATTTTTGAATTCTCTTTGTTTCTTAGTAAGTAAAAGTTCAGATGCATTTACTAGACAAATCATGTTATTATATTCACTCTTTTCATGTAAGACTTACGTTGAAATATCAATTTAAATAGCAAGTATATCCTATTGCAAGGGGTGTTAAGTCAAATGTCTTGGAAGAATTTAATAATTTTCTAAATGATTGATTCAGTGCCAACAATATCCATACAACTATAATTTTGTAGATTTGTTTTAAAATGAGAGGTAAGAAATAATTTCATCGTATATTCAATTTTTTTAATATGATATGTTTATTCTTTTTTATTTTTAATTCACATCACATTCTATATATTTTTATGATGAGTATAAAAAATAATTTAATTTTATTTTCATTTATATTATAATATTTATATATTATTTATTTATTGGTTTTTATAGTTTCTTTTATTAGATTGACTTTCTAGGTATATCTATCCTTCTCCTTTCTCTTTATAAAGATCATTGTCTACAATTTATATTACTTTTTATCTCCTCATCTTGTTAATAGATTACTAAGTGTGGTACGAAACATTGATACAAAAACTCACACAATTTAATCCAAAAGCACTATCTATAACTATTATGGACTATGAAAAAATTCATGCCTAATATTAAATTAAAAAATTAGAAAAGAGACTTCAATAATATAATTGAGTGTGATTTTATATTCCATACAAATTTTACTATTAGCAAGAATTTATAGAGAAAAAAGTGCATACTTTGTATTTTAATACCTGATTTTGAACCAATTTTAGCTCCTACTAATGATAAGCATGTTTTTTTTACTATTTTTGACCCCCTCCAACATCAAATTACTCTAAAAACACTTCTTCCCATTTGAACAATACCCCTATAGTTGCTAAGATGCTATTTGCCTTTCCTTCTCATTATCCTGGTCCTATTGACAATAGTGTTCCATGGTTACATTGTTTCCTAGATAGGTTGATGTGGACTCATGTGCCATGGATTCTAAATTATGTTTTCCTACATGAGAAATCAATTACTTTATGAAACCCTAACCCTAGTGTGTTTACAACAATCAATTCAACTCATGGATGGTTATGTCAAAAGACTTGAATCAGAAAAAGAAAAAAAAACACTCCAACCACTTCACCCAACCTCTTCATTCTCTAGCACATCACAAACTTTCTTCTTTAATCAATCTAAGGCATCACTACACACAACTTCCATTGTTGTAGATCCATACACTAGCACTCATATGATCTTACACACCTTGGCCAGAGGGTTTGAGGAAGCCATTCACATAGGAATCTTACACACCTTGGCCAAGAGACTAGAACCCCCACCAATTGTTGAAGAAGGGATTGCTTTTAGATTTGAGGAATTAAAGGATATGCAATATAGATCTGCATGTTATGAATTATAGAAAAATCACTACACTATTGCTTTAAATTGTTGATTGTATCCTGTAGATTGACATAAAACTTAAGACCTTCATTGATGTGAATTGACCTTCATTGTGCTACATCCTAAGATCAACTTATTTTCGTACATAGTAATAGATCTTCTTATCAAAACAACACTCCTTATGCTTTTCTCTAAATCTAGTAAGTGAAGCAATTCTTTTTGGTTGGTTCAAACACTATGGAATATCTGCCAAACCTTTTGATTCTGATGGGCATGAATAGGCATGTGCGATATGCCAAGAGATATTTCACAACCTCCAAGAGAAAAAGAACTGATTGAACCTTCTCTAGTGACATGCTATCAAATACATATACTTCTCCTTGGTACAAAAGAATGAGTTGATTAGTGGCCTATGGCCAGATAGGTACAATCACCTAAGAATTTCCAAGATTACCTCCATTTATAGTACTATATTTTCCAATTACAATTGAAAAGCATTGGCCTTTCTCATTCAATTGTTGTAGATAGTAAGGTCAAGATGACATCTTTGTGGCTAAGGTTGGTCGAGGTGATCAAAGTGGCAATACCATGAAACTAATCTTTTCTTTTTGAGTAAAAGTTTGGCTTTGAAATGGAGCCATAGGTTTCACTCCTACCATCAGTGACAAATTGATTGGCACACCATGCTTTTGAAGAGATTTTTTTAAGACCATAGGTGTTCTGGTATAAAATATGCACAAAGTTGGCACCTTCTGGTCCCAAAACATGTTTCAAGGTTGATCCACTTTTTTGTTGAAACTTACACAACACTAAATTTGTGTTTTGTGGAGTCTTGAAGGAAGCTGGCCAAAAAAGGTTGGGAGCCCTGGGAAGAAGAAAATCAAACTAGGGCCGAGACTTCATTGACATCAAATACTATCATTCCCATAGAACGTGATGATATGTAGAAAAGAATTGCCAAGAGACATTATAGAGGGACGAGAATGGAACCATTTGGTTGGGGACATTTGACACTGCAAAAGTAGTATACATGGCTTATGATCGAGTGGCCTTCACCATGAGAGGCACACAAGCTTTCCTCAAAATTCTTGACTACTAGGGGTGCACCCGATATTTAGCTCGTGATTCAGATGTGTCGGAGGCCTTGTAGTTCCACCAAGGATGCATGGGGATAGGCTTTGGCATGAACATATGTCACAACCCTCTTTCATACATAATTATTTTTATAGTATTTAGATAATAATTTTTGGTGTGATGTTAAAACTGCAGAAAATTGGAGAAGATAGTGTTTATTCGATGATTAAATTGCAAACACAAACAAGTATATAAACGGTGGACAGTGACAGTTACAATAGTTATACAATTATATATAACTGACAATTGAAACTGAACTGACCGAACCATGCACTGACTGAACCATGACAATGTAATATAATGTATTACGCTAACATTCCCCCCTTATTACATTGTTCCTGCAATAATACCAAGGGACCCCCCCTGAATGCTAAAATACTCAACAAAGCTGATTACATAATATGAATACATATTTTATAGAAGATCTTCTCCTAAAGAACAAATCCTGAACCAAGCGAGGCTCCATCATGCTGTCTCGTCTACCCTCAGAAAGGCGTCACTTCGAGCTGTGTTCTTGAGCTCTTTAGTCCCAAGCTCTCAAATCACAGAGTCTTGAATTATTCGACAATGGCCCCTAAGAGATACGACAGATCTTTGCCATGTTGTCTAGTGACCGCGAAAGGGTATAATTCAAGATCATATACTCTTTGAAGCTCGCTGGACAACAATCCATATTGAGCTCAACACCAAACCCCAAACCTATCTCCAAAACAAAATCTTCACAAAACATACATTCTTCAAATCTGTCAGCTCTGTCAGCATCAATAAAGAAAAATAAAACAACCAAAACCAAAAATGCTTCTCATGCAAAGCATCATCTCAAAGCGAGAAGCTAACTTGAGATGATGGTAAATCCTCCATCCTCCGATGTCGCCTACCTCCAATATGACCTTGTTACACTTTTATCAACTAATGTCTTAGATGTGTCTTTGGAGGCCTCATCAGGTGTAGTATAAATGGCCCTGAGAGCACAAGCAATGTTTGATGTAGCCATGATAAAACAAAATGAACAAGGTGTCAGATTCCACTAAAAGTGCACCTTTTACAATATAGTGGAAACACAAATATATCCTTATAACTCCAATATTTTCCACCCTATTACTCCAAAAAATTAATAAGTTAAATCGACAAACAACTTCTCATTTCACACCTTAGATAGTTTTGATCATGTGACCACTTACAATAAAATCAAAATCATGTACCAACTCCACTACACACATTTATATGTGAGGTTTGTTGAATAGTTCCATATGCATCGACTTCAGTGAAATTTAGGTTTTACTTACAAATCTCTTCCTATATGCAGCAAGTTCACAGTTCTCTTCTAAAATAAATCAATTTCAACATGTCCAAGATCACGTTGGAACTCATACTATTTCTGCAACAACACCTCTTTTTGGCTTCCTTTATGCTTGACCGAAATGATCTCTATTTTATCTCTCCAAATGCTAAAAGGGGCAGCTTTAATTCATACTCCCACAAAATGTAATAAGAAGCCAGTTTAAACTTGCAAAAAATCAAACAATGAACAACAAGAAGTTGCTTTCAAAATAACTGCCTGTGCATATCTCACAATTTTTTTTTTTTTTTACGCAACAAATGAAGTGGTCATAACTATTGCATTCTCCAACAACAAATAGTTGGGCAAGACCTATGAATTGCTAGTTAGTTCCTTCAAACCACTCTTCTCTCATTGTTTTGTTTAACAACCAATAAAATAAAAGCTTTTAAAATTAATAAACTCTCGAATCATACCATACTGTAGATGTACTCAAAATGTTCAACAATGAATCTACACCATCCGCCACAACAATTATTTATGCTAGTCTTCAACAAAATGGGATAAAAAACAGCACAATAATCTCTATGAATTTGCAATAGCAATGGATGCTCCTCTTCTCTTCAACATACATGTTCTGCACTGAATCTCATTTTTATCACAGCTGTAATATTTTCTTCAATAGCACATGGCATGCAGCAAAACATTAACCAATGCAAATTATATTCAATGCCTTCAGAAACCATCCAACTCGCCTTTTTCATACAAATGGGCAGAAAACTAGTAGAGCCAAAAATCAAGAATCTTAAGTCGTTAAATTCTCCTTAACACGTACCACTGCCTCACACTTAACACATACCACTACATCACATAGACTTCCCACGCATGAGGAATGTTGCAAGTAATATAGACGAATGATTGCAATACATCTTCATCTAGATTTTTCTCAAACAATCTATCCTCTTCTCATGCCTCTGCCATCTTCCTACCATCTAAATCACTCCAGACATTTCTTCATTCATACGACACTTGCTGGCAGTGAACTTTGATACACCTCACATCGCAAAAGATCGAACGCTTTGATACCAAATGTAGAAAATTAGAGAAGATAGTGTTTATTCGATGATCAAATTGCAGATACAAACAAGTATATAAACAGTGGACAGTGACAATTACAATAGTTATACAGTTATATATAACTGACAATTGAAACTGAACTGACTGAACCATGACAATGTAATATAATGTATTACACTAACAAAAACAATATTATGTTGAGATAGAATAATGCAAACATTATGCAAGATGATATTATCATCATGGATTTTATTGATTTTATTTTTGAGTACTAATGGGAATTAATCATTTGATTGTCTTTCATGAGTACAACAAGAACAGTCGACACTCTCTTGGTTAGAGAGAGAATATTATCAGAGAGAGGGAGCCTCATAGTTTGAAAGAAAAGAGTTGTGATGTGATGCGCACACACACACACTTCAGAAAAATAAATTAAACTAATGTCTTGTGTGTTTGAAAAAATTTAATTAGTTATTTCTTATTAGATAAATATTAGTATTTATTTTTAATATAATAATGAAATATAATTAGTTGCATCTTTATTCATTAATTTAAGAATATTGATTTTACATATATTTTGTAACTAAAAGGAATCTTTGCTTTTCATTTTAAAAATAAAGTGGAGGACATTTATTGCATTTTCTATTTTATTTCAAATTTGGAATAGATTTATTTAAAAGGGTAAAATGAGAAAAGATTGAGGGGTTCCGAAAAAGTTGCATGTTGTTTGACAAACCAAATAAATAGACAGTAGGTGAAAAATTAGGAAAAAGTAGGGGAGGGCAAGAAAATTTTAGTAGATAGCTTTTTTTTATCTATGTGAAGATTGAGTATGAAATTTACAAATGGGTTGTATTGAAATCTTTCTTGTAGATCATTTTCTTTGAATTTGAATTCAACCTTGTTTTCATCTTGGCTCTGTGAAAGTGTTTTATACACCCCTATCAAAGTTTGTCGAACTTGAATATTTCCCTCAAGCTTTTGATCATTTATTGACCTACATGCTTATTGCTTGGTTTGTATTTCTTTTGACCAACTATTATTCCTTTTTTTTTAACTAGAAAAAGGTGTATGAACACCCATAGATTAAGATAGATTAAAAATATTACAAAAATTGTGGCTGAAGCCAAGTCCAGATTAAGAAAAAACAACAACAAAATCCATAGCAATCCTGTGCCATAAAATTTAAACTAAGGAAATAGAAAGAATGAAAATAAAGGCATCACCTAGACGAACAAGGCTTAAACAGCCACAAAATGGACTGACAAAAAGACCACCCCCGAGCCAAAAAGAACAGAGTACCCCTTACCACCTTCGAAACAGACACTGTCAAGCCAACACAGCCAACCACCCACACCAAGACACCAAACACACGACCCGACGCTACCTCTTCACACCACTGCTAGAGCTACTCGGAGATTCTGCTCATCTAGATCCATGGCCGCAGAAGGCTGTGCTCCTTCGTCAAGATCCTCCAAAGCATAACGAGGCATTCCTGGAGCTAGATCGAAGGCATGAATCCTTAGGAACCAGATGGCTGTGAACACATCTTTGATCCTATCAGATTTTTTCTTGGTAACTAGAAAACAGTGAGACTGCAGCGCATCATCAATTTCCCCACTGCTCAAAGATTTGATACTAGCTTGCAAGGCCCTATAGATTACTTGCTGCAGGGGAGAGGTATGCATAGCCGCAAGAAACTATTACTCCTTTGGCCTGCATTATTTTCTCATCGACCTATTCTTTTTGGATCTTAACATCAATCTTATTTATCTACGCTAGCCTATGTTTACATTAAACGGCCTATGTTCATCTATATCGGATTGCACTTTAGAATCAATGCATTCTTGTTAATCATCCATGCAACGTTTATATCGGCATGTATAATGTTTAAATTAAATTTACTACTTCTCTGTTCCTCTGTAGTCACCCATCTGGTGAATGGCGATACTCTTAACTTTTTCAAAACGTTTTCAATCATTTCATACCATAAATCTATCTAAATCCTCGGTAGCCTGTGAGAAATTTCATTGCAACTTATTTATATTTTTTCATTCTAGATTCTTTCCTTCATTGCCTTAAGTGCTTGACCAGAAGCTTTTATGCTTCTTTTCTTATCACTATAATCTTTTCTTACAGAACACTATCGCTTGCATAGTCCTTGGGGTGCTAAATCATTGATTTATCTTGAATTCCTCTTAATACATTCTATTCAATTGATATTAGATGCCTTTAATTGCAAACTAAAACTAATGTAAATCTTTCTATATTAGCCTATATTATCTGTCTATCATTTGTCAATAGTGGCCAGGAAACTCTATATAGTTTGGCCTGTGCTATCATCATATTCGACTTTGATTAAATGTGGCATATGTGAACTTAATAACGACCTCTTGATTTTGAATCTTAACGGCCTTAATGATGTCTTATCGACCTAATTAAATATTGCTAAACTTAGAAGAGTATCCAACTGCTTCTTGAATATCGTGTTTTCTATATTTAGCTCAGTTAAAGATTTCATCTTCATTCGTATGATACATATCCACTCAGTGCCAATCTACATGGCACTATGCCTAATTCATTGTTGTCTTTTATATATCTATATAAAAGTTTATATCGACTTTTAAATCTATATTCTAAGACTATCTTCATTGGATTTTTTTTATGGTGACAATAATTGCCCCAAAGCCATAATGGTGTAAGGGTATGATACTTATTCGTTACTTCATGTTATCGTATTGTTCTAATCTTCAACAATTCATAAATTTCTTTTAATTAGAAACATATTACCTTCGACTCTTCCCATTCGACCAATAATGGAACTGGTCTAGTTCTGAATATATGACTATCAATATATGTTTGATTTGGTGATAATAGGCTATCTAATCAAGTTGACTCCCTGTTCATGTAATGAACCCTCCCAAGAATCAGTACTTAGCATATAATCATTGTTTAAGTATTCTCTGATTGAATTAGTATTCTCTATGTATCATTGTCTTGTAGAATGTATCCTATCTGATCTCTATTATATTTGAACTCAAAAATGTTATAATAATGTTTAGATAGATTATATTCTCTTGAAAGTGTATTAGTTTGGTAATCCTATGAAAATGCATACACTTAATAATTTCAAAATAAGTATAATTATCTCTTTAATGTTCAAAATAAGTATAGTCATCTCTTTAATGTTCATGAAATAACATCATTGTATAGATTCTGAAACTATTAGTGATTAATGGAAAATATAGTATCTTTGTTTAGAAAACTTCAGACCTAGACAAGGACGTAAAGTCAATTTGGAAATCTCTTTCTTGATCAAACTAGAGGAATAATTTAGTTATGATTTAATGCAATTAGAGAGAATCTATATTAGTTAGATTTTGATTGTGAATGTTAAATTAAGGATAGGTGCCGAATATGGACTCACAAAGAAGGATAGATTACTTCTTCTACTCTATCTGTTGTCATTAGCATAAAAAGATGCTTTGGCCAAAACTTGTTGATCAATTTAGTAATAATTACTATTGATTATTTTATGCTCTTTCTCATATTATGATGTTTGTACATTTTTCATTTTCTAAAAGTTATAAAAATGTTAGATATGTCATGTTGCACCAGATTCCATAACACTTGCCAGTTTCAGATTTCTAGGCCCTTCGTGTAGGGTTGGGTTTCTCCATTCAGGAGGAAACTAGGGAAGCAAAAGCCTCATGGTTGGGAGGATTTGATTCTCCCTGATGCTCTCTCTATCTTTCATTTGCTCAAGGAGGTCACTTAACAGTGAAGGTATAATTAAGTTTTGTAGAAAAATATTATTTTTGTGACCATCTATGGCATGATGTAAAGGATTAACTCCTAAATTATACTAAGCTTATTTGAAAAGATTTTGTAAATGCAAACTTGGATAAATATATTCATTCTTTTATGAATACAAAATGCTTTATGAAATTATTTAAGATATAATTTTCATTTATTTTTCGCATTTGTTAATGTTAATATAGAGGGGTCATTACACATGGTATCAGAGTGTACTGGGTTCAGTACTCAGAACTTGAGTCTTCTATGCTAAGTTTTGAAATTTATGTTAGCAGGACCCTCTAGCTAAACAATCATGGTGCAAACAATACATTTTGACTATGGTAGACCAAGTAATTAACAACTGGATAAATTGGATCAAATTTTAAGCCTCTTGATTGATACTCGTAAGAGAAGGAATACTCTTAAGCAAGAGGTTAGGGAGAACCGTGAAGACCTGAATCAAGATGGAGATCATTTGGATGAGAAAGAAAATGAACAAGAAGAAGAGGCTATAATAGGAGTCAATTGTGTTAAATTTGAAAGAAAATTGCCTTGGACCTTAAAATAATTGCACCTCCTAAATTTTATGGCAAGACCATATGAGATTGTGCTGAGGCCTAGATAATTGAAATGGAAAAAGACTTTGAGCTCAAGAACTTATCAGAGGAGACCAAAGCTATTTGGGAAAGTTATTAGCTTAGTGGCAAAGTAGCCACGTGGTGGTATAATGAGAAGGGAAAAAATGTCTGACACTTGGTGATACCTCCTATGAAATTTTCTTATCTCTATTCAAAAAGAGATGGTTACCACAACTTTTCTTTCGTAAGAAAATGACATAATTTCAAAATCTCATTCAAGGAGAAATGATAGTCAAAAAATATTGGGAAAAATTCACACAACTTCTTAAATATCTTCCTCAATATCAATTGGATGAACATTTCAGGATCAGGAAGTTCATTTTAGGGTTAAAACCATAGATTAAAACAAAGGTGGACATTCACTACCCCTTGACTATGGATGAAGTATTTGAAAAGGATACTAAATAGGAACAAAAACTTCAACAATGGGTAAATGAAAAACATAATTAGTCTAAGTCTATACAAAATTATGGTAAGAGAAAGTTTAAAAAGGGAAACTATTATTAGAACAAGAATTTTAAGAACATGACTGATAAAGGGGGTTATCAAGGAAATCAAAATGGAAATTTCAAAGGAAGCAATGACAGTGATAATGATTTTGGCAAAACCAAGCGAGATCTAGACAAAAGAAACCACGAGATGGATGTTATGTCTATGGAGGTTAACAATATGCTAGTTCATGTCTTCAACGATCAGCTAGAAGGAATAGAAAGGATCAATGCCAACTAGCCCAGCATCGCATTCATGCAGCAATAGACAACAATCAAGTTGATTATCAAGCAACACCTATCCAATTTTTTGGTAAGATTTATGGATGTACTATTAATATTTGATTGATACTTGAGAAAATAAATGTTTTATAGATCCTAAGATTCTTTCTAAGTTACTAGTTAGAGTAGGATTTGTATCTAATTCATGGATGGTTCAGTATGGGAATCAGATAGAGAAAAGGGTGGATCATTGTCTTCCTTGCAATGAGTTGGAACTTCCAAGATTTTTAACACAATTCAACTTGTACATGTGGCCCCCTTAGGATTGTATGGTGTTATTTTGGGAATTAATTACTTATTTGAGCATAAGGCCTTAGTGAATTGTCAAGATAAGATAGTTTCTTGTCTAGATGATGTGGGTAGACCAACTGAGATTCCTGGGATTCAAAAACCTTATATCTTATGCATATTTGAGCTATGTAGTTAATGACAGCTTAATGAAAAGGATGTACTTTTTATTCCATTCATATTAATGATCTTAACAATGATAAAGAACCAACCATTGAGGATTTTCCAATTCTACAAGAGTTTAAGGATGTTTTTCCTGAAGAGTTACCATGGCTACCACCTTAAAGGGAATTTGAGTTTTCTCTAGATCTTTTACTAAGAACTAAACCATATTCTAAGGTTCCTTACAAAATGACCACAATAGAGTTGTATGAGTTGAAGGTTTCATTGCAAGAGTTGCTCGATAAGGGAATGATTAGACCAAGTTTGTCACCTTGAGGAGCACCTGTTATTTTTGTGAAAAAGAAGGATGGTACTCTACAAATGTGTATTGATTATATAATGCTTAAAAAGGAAACCATTAAGAACATGTACCCTCTTCAGAGGATCAATGACCTATTTGATCAAATGAACTAAGCATTAGTCTTTTCCAAGATTGATCTAAAATCTAGATATCACCAGTTGAGAATAAAAAAAGAAGATATTTCAAAAACAACTTTCAGGACTAACTATAGGCACTATGAATTCACTGTAGTTCCTTTTAGACTAGCCAATGCCCCTGTAGCTTTTATGAATCTGATGATTAGTGTGTTTAGGGATTGTTTGGATAATTTTATCTTAGTTTTTCTAGATGATATAATAGACTACTTCAAACCAAAAATGGAGCATGAAGAACATTTAAAGATAGTATTGCAACATTTAAGAGAACATCAACTTTATGGCAAGCTATCCAAGTGTATGTTTTACCAAAAGAAGGTGCACTACTTGGGTCACATTATTTTAGCCGAGAGTATTTCTGTGGATCCAGAGAAGAATAAGTCTATCATGGAATGGCCCACATCTCAGAATGTTTAGGAAGTCCACAATTTTATGGGACTAGACAATTATTATAGAATGTTTGTAGGACTTTCTAAGATTACAAATCCTATTACCACACTTCAGAGAAAAGAAAAAAAGTTTGAATGGACCAACAAATGCGAGAAAGATTTTTAAACCCTAAAGCAAAAACTCACAATTGCTCCTATTTCGATCATACCAGATCCAAATGGTCATGCCACTTTTATCATAGATGCCTCTAGTGAAGGATTAGGTGGGGTTCTCATGCAAAAGTGGTACGTAGTGGCCTATGAGTCTAGAAAATTGAAGGAATATGAGAAGAGTTACACCCCTCATGATTTTGAACTAGCAATAATTGTGCATGCTTTATAAATGTGGATACATTTCCGATTGGGAAAACCTTTCGAGCTTAAGACTGAACATTTGGGACTTAAATATATTTTCACACAACCAAACCTAAATTCTTGACAAAGGTGATGGTTGGAGTTCCTTAGTTAGTATTATTTTGAAATTGAGTTCACTAATCGAAAAGAAAATGAGGTAGTAGATGCTCTTAGCAAGTGAAGGCATCTTGTAGTTATTACATTAGTTCAAACTACTTTTAGGTAGTAGGTACTTAGTAACTTGTAGCATGATGAACACTATTCCTTGGTTAAATCATATCTTGATAAATATCCTTCATATCACCATTTTGATGATTATATGTTTGAACCCTGTTGGCACCTATAAAAATTTTCTCCCAAACATGCATTATTGTTGCCCCAAAAAATCTAAAATTCCCAATTTATGCCAAAATCCCTCGTTTAAATCCAATCTGACACATCCGATAGGGGTTTTATTTCAAAAATATTTGAAGTACATAATGTTCCCCATTGTCTTTGTTTCTTCCCTTTGAAAAAAATGTTTTATTCAAGGCCTTTGTTAGCGAATCCAAAAAATTAAGAATTGGCGAACTAGTTCAGAAGTTTGCCTTTTTCCCAATTCGCCGATTTGACAAAAAGGTGATAGGAAGGCAAGAAAAATAGTTAAGGAAAGAGCACTTTCTTCATTGGTAAAGAAACATCAAAAGTTTTTAGGTGGCGATATTATTGGTTTCTCAAAGCAATGAGTTCACCGACTAAAGAAAAGTGAAGGAAAGTTCAATAGAAGTTTCTAAGGAAAAGAAAGAGAAGTGCAAGTTTGTTAGAAAAATAATTTTGGTTTACAAACTTGAATGTTCATCAGCGGGAGGTTCTTTTGATGGAGAATTTGCTGACTAAAGGCAAAGAGGAAAGAGAAAAGGGGGAGAAGGCCACGGAAAAGGCAAAAGTAAAGAGATTGGTTCACCATCAAAGGATTTTGCCGATAGCAAAGGTAGTAAAAATAAAGGAATGGTTAATGCAAGATTATCAGCATATGGCTAGGTCAGCTAACTGCTCAGTTCGTCGATAACATAGTTGACCAACGGGCATTTTTTCTGGCAAAGGGAGAGACAAGAGACAAAGAAAAGATAAAGGAAAGAAAGGTTCTCTTTAGGCTGAGTTCACCGATAGGTAAAGTGGCCAACTGAGGAGATAAAGGTTTGTGAAAAGGAAAAAAGATCAATAAAGATAGGAAGATGTGCCAAGTGCAGAAAGGTACAGTCAGAGTTAAGATGGCTTAAAGAGGAAAATTGGACAACACTTTTAAAGTGTTGTAAAGGCTTAAAAAGAGGTGATTCCCTAAAAACATGTCATGATTGCAGGATTGTGCAGGCTTATTTGTACCTAGAATTTAATGATTCTGCATAACAGTGCCATGCAGGTGCTTGGTAAATTGAAATTATTCAATGCATAGGTACACTTGGAGGACAAATCTGATAAGTCAAATGTTGTAGGTGTCAGGGAAAGGGTTTGAAACTTATCTCTTTATTGTTCCAAATACACAAAGAGTGCAAGCAGTCTTCCCCTAACATATTCAATGTTGTTAGAGAATGGGCAAGCTTCCAAACATGCATACTTTTAACATTACAGTGGGCTAAATTTAATGAAGCATGGGTGTACTCATTGACTAAAATGCAATGTTGGGATGGGTACATTGAATTGTAATGCTATATATGCATATGTTTTAGATGCAATAGAGGTTGGTTGGTCATTTTTTTGGGCATTGCTCTCAATAGGTTATGACCTCTAGAAGGCAGAAAAGATAAGGTTATTTTGTGGTCTTTATTCAGCATGAAACAATTATCACTAGTAGAAAAATAGAAATAAATGACTAAATAAACTACAAAAAATTGGTCATGTGATCATTAGTTTGGTTATGTGACCATTGGTAGTTTATTGCCGGTCATTTATCTCACGACCAAATTTATGACCAAACAAATTTTAGTCATTAATTTGGTAGTATATTTAGTCATCAATTTGGTACTATATTTAGTCATCAATTTGGTAGTATATTTACTCATCAATTTGGTAGTATATTTAGTCATTAATTTTTGTTAACTGGTTATTTATTTAGTCATTGTAGTTATTTATTTAGTCATGGTAGTCATTTATTTAGTCATTGTAGTCATTTATTTAGTCATGGTAGTCATTTATTTAGTCATTGTAGTCGTTTATCTAGTCATGGTTTAGTCATTTATTTGGTTGAATCAGTGATTCAAGTTACAAATCAAATCTAACTTAATCCTCCCAAATTTATGCATATAAACTTCAAATAGCATAGATATTCAAATGTATAAATATAAATTAAATATATAAATCATCATAATCCTATATAGATTTTGACAATTTGTCCAAAATCTGTTCTTTCATATGATACAATCTTTTAAAATTTTAATTGTATTTTACAACAAAAATATCTCACATATATACAACTGTCAAAATGTATATGCTCTTCCAAAAAAAACTCTAGTTGAATACCAATGCAATTTAATTATAAAGTAAAATTATTACAAATATATCGGCATGCCCTCCTGAAACTTGCAAGGCATGCATTAGAGCTTCATAATCTGTAATTGTCCCATTCATAGCAGCATTGTTAACCTGCCAAAATTTATAAGTGAAGATTATTTTGAGAGATTGTCCAAAATCTCTCCTTTCATATGATTCAGTCTTTTCAAAATTTTGGTTGTATTTTACAGCTAAAATGCCTAAATACAACTATACATCTCTCCTTTCATATGATATAGTCTTTTCAAAATTTTACTTGTATTTTATAGCTAAAATGGCTAAATACAACTATACAACTTCAAATTTAAGCCCTTCATGTAGTGGGGGTAACAATAAAAGCATACCTTTCTCTTTTTTTCTCATCTGGGTTGCCATGGCTTATCAACAAATTGAGAGCTCAAGCTCACCCAAATTCCACATCGTATCGCAAGCGTTTGGGCTTTGTCAGATATTTTGGCTCCTGCACTTCTTTTCCATGGCCTTTGCAACACTTACTCTGATTATCATGTTACTGGTCTCAGCAGGCAGCTTTGCTACAAATAATGAGCTGATGAGCACCATATTGCCTTTCACATAAACCCAATACCAAAGAGTTGCAACCCAACAGATATTTTTGCTCCTGAATGGGTATCTGTCGACTGCATGTCCAATTGGATCAAAGAGCTATTTTGAGAGCCATCCTCCGTGCGGTATAATATTATTGACACATGAAATTTGCACCAGTATAATATTATTGACAGGAACGCGTCCAAGAATGCTTCCACTATATTAATCAATCTTTTGTTATCATTTACTGATCTTCTTATTTTTTGCATAGCTCTTCTTGATCTCACCTCAAATCTCGCAATTTAATGTGCTTGCCTGAAATCATAGCATCACGTGAGATCATTTGCTATGGCTTCCTGAATGTAACACAAGTATCATTCATTTGACTCATGATGAAGAGAGGGTCCTTTCTTACCACAAAATATATGTCCCTTGAATCTAATAAAACTAATGGCTCAATAAACATTAAAGCAACATCTTGACTAGAAATTGCTCTGCTACAATTGGTGGCAATTTGATAGGTCTTACCATTCGAGGGTTTTCCCACAGAAGAGAAATGGCGCTCAAATCACAGAGAGGCATGGACATCAAGCTTCCTGGTGGGCGCATTCTAGCACCTCTCCTCTCTCGCTACCGCCAATGCCACCGCCACCGTCACGTGGCAGCAGTTTGCCCAAATAGATTAGCAAGGCCTCCTGCCAATGCAGGACTAGAATCGATCACATGACATTAGCTTTGTCATGTTCTGCTGTTTTAGCAACACCTTTCTTCGGTCTAGAAATTCTTCCTACTTACCCCTATTGCAAACTGCGGCTGCTTTCACGGAAAGGCCCTCGCCATGGCTCTCAACGTGTATAATGAAACAAAATAAGTTAGGGTTTCAATAGGCACCAAAAGTGAAATAGAGGTGGGTGCCAATGCCAAAAATGAAATTTAAATTGAAATTTCAATTTATGAAATAGTATAATTTTGGCGTCCATATTATAATATTAATAATATAATATAAATATAATATTATATTATATAAATATTATATATAATAATAATATTATAATATTAAATAAATTATTATATAATATTATAAATATTATAATATACATTATATATATAATATTATATAATATATATTATATTATATATATTATATTATATAATATCATATTATATTATAATATATTATATTATATTGTATTGTAATATACTATATTGTTATTATATTATATTATAATACAATCCACTCCCTCAATTCAAATATTTTTTTAATTATCCACTTTAGTTGTGTTTTTTGTTCGATGATCAAATTAGTCATTTATTTAGTCCTTTATTTGATCATTTATTTAGTCATTTCAACCGATGACCAAATTAGTCATTTATTTACTCATTTATAGCTGTGTTGCAAAAATTTTTAGTCACGTGACTAAAAGTTTGGTCAGGTAACTAAAAGTTTTGGTCACCTATTCATTTATTTTCCATATTTTTACTAGTGTATGAGATGTATGTAATATATTTTTAAAATGTTTGTGTCAAACCACTGTCTTTCTCCGCTACTATAGATGTTATTTCTAGCAGACTAAATCATAGTTATAGTTTTGTCTTGCCACATTTAGTGGTATGAATGTGTTTAGTGTGGAAAAGAGAGAGAATGATAGCATTTGCAAGCTAGGTCAAGCCATGCAAGCTAGGTCAAGCCCCTTTTTTCATGCACCAACATTCAGAATATGATCTGATCCTAATCACTCTGAGAGTGATAAGCTACAGGTATCATTTTCCTCTTTAGTGTACCTGAAATGGTGTCTCAACTATAATTATGCAAACCCTAACAAGCTAAGGAGAGTTCAAACCCTAGTTATGAGATATGCACTAACAGACAAATTTTGGGAGCAGTAACCCATAAACTGATCACAGAAATGCAAACAAGAGGTAATAGTGACTGTGCCCCTAAAATTTGGAGGCCTACTAGACTCATACGCCTACCCTAACATCCTATAAGTTTCTCATTAGCAAAATTGTTTGTAACATGTGTTTGTACCTTTGCTAAGGATTCTTGATCCTGGTTTTCAGACCCTATTAGACTCAGGTGCCTACCCCAAAGTCCGATAGATATTTTGATGATGAAACTACAACTTTCATGATGATTGTAGCTATAACACCTACTTCTCCTTCGCTTCTTTCTACCTAATCTTCTCGAATATAACCTACACAAGAAAAAGAAGGAGAAAGATGGTTGTCCCTATATAGTAGTTTGCCTTAGTCAAACCCCATCTTTGGTATTTCTATCTCAACAATAACCAATGTCAATGTATGCAGATGTGTGTAGTTGTAAACCAAATGTGCAAGTATAAAGAAATGCAAGATCCTAAATGACTCAAGAATCAAGGATTAGATCCACAAATGTTTCACTCAAGGAAACAACAACTTCACCTCAAGGATATGACAACAATGAAGACTTGTAGAACAAGAAGGTGAGATAGTTGTATCCCCGGAGGATTCCAAAACTCAATTTAGAAGTTTCAACGCTTCTCCCAATCGTGCAAAGGGCTTGACAAACCCTAGGAAGGGAAATATAGACTCAAGATCTTGATTCCTAATCTCCACAACATATCTCCATGATAGAAAAGAGCAAATTATTCAATGAGCTTCAACACTTTGTACACTTCAATAGAAGTAGTAGCAAAATTTTGGCATAGTAAGCTTGCATGCGAATTGTGTGTGATAAAATGATTTTCAATTCTCTTTAAATACTTGACCTTAGGAGGGAAAAGGATTGAAATATCACACTGAAATCACGAGAAAATGAAAATTTGAATTCAAAATCTCGAAACATGCAACCTAAGATAACATTAGAATAAAACTTGGAATCCCAAGATTTAGGGAAAGACTAGGGAGCAGGCGCCCAAGATCAACCCCCAAATTTTTCTCCAAATTAGGCTTAAGGATGTCCAAAATATCCAGAATCTATCATCTCTTTTTAGGTTTTGTCATTAGATACTTTGAAATGCAACAATTCCTCAATAAGGTAGTCGTTAATCAGGGTTTAGATAGGTCCAATAAATCAAAGGGTTGACGGACACTAAAAGGTATGAGCTAAACTTAGTGAAAATGTTCTAATCCAAGCAAGAGCACAATTTATGACATAACAGAATGTAAGCTTTTCTTTGAGTGAATGTGATAGTTCTTAATCCATTTTCAATCATTTGTGAATGGTCATTTCAGTATTGCATAATGAAGAATATGGTATGGTATTTGATTATTAAGCATTTTTAGTGATTTGGTATTGGTTTTGATGCATTTGATTTATCAAATAGATAATTGTACATTTCCTTGTAGTTATTTTTCCTTTGTTGAATGTTAGACTTTATAGCCCAATGGATAGGCACCAGTCTAAATAGCCCTAGATCAGCCAATCTACAAAACAAAAAAAATACATCTATCTTTTAGATGCAGTAGTATCTTGATGCATCCTCAGTGTGTAGGATTTCCTTTATCAGCTATATAGGGGTCTTGTGTCAACCAGTTGTTTTTAGTTCAGTGAAAATTTTGGGGCTAAGAGAGCAATTTGGGTTTGGTTGTTCATCTATTTTTAGTTGTTCATCTAGTTTTGAAGTCAATACTGTTGTGATGTTCACAACACGCCCCATTATGCTCCTTAGCAAAATGGGGACCCCTGCTGATGTTTGCTTTTTGCTTCTGCTTGTGTTTTTTCTGCTTTCTGGCGGTTTGGTAAAAATGAGGGTCAGGTGCATCATCATCATGATATTGGATGAGGTTGGTCATCATCATGAGGTCAGTTTGTCAAAGTTCATATTTTATTTCTGTGACCTCATATTTAAAAAGAGCTTGAAATTCCATGCAGGTTTGCCTTTTACTTCACTTGAAAATTCGTCCATATGTGAAAGTTATGCACGGTCAAAGTTTTGGTCAAACTGATATTCGCAGGAGGATCATCATATTTTTATATCCTAAGTCATGTTGTCAAGGTCATCATGATCTTGGTCTATCACCCGCTAAAAATCATGCAGTCGCAATATCCGGACGTCAATCTTAAGTGGTAGTGCCCTTTACCCGTCAAATGGCCTTAGGCGCATCGTCAGCATCATGATTTCTTTTAGGAGGGTCATATTTTATAAACTTGGTTTTGCTGTATGAAGAGCATCATCATCATCATATTTGAACCCCCCCCGATAATATCTTGAGGTTCAAATATCATGATGACATCAACTTTAAGTCAAGGTAAGTTCCCCCATCGAGCGGTCTTTGTATCTTGAGCATCATCATGATATCTTTGCATCGCCTAAAATTAAAATATCATGCTGATAATATAAGATCACCCTGACTTAGAAAATTTATCATCGGCATATTTGCATGCGCATGATAAAAACCTATCAGAGCATCATCATCATGATATTTGCTGAACCTCGCTAAGATGATGATGACGACTTCTTATCCTCCTAATCTCCTTTTGCATGATCATGATCATCATCCTGATCTTTCACAAAAGGGTCATATTCACTGAAATTCGCTAAGTAGTGGAGACATCATCATCATAAATCGATAAAGGGGATCATCATGTTCATATCCTCCTGATCGCCCTTTTTGCAATATCATGATGATCACCCTATCTATTCAGAAGAAGTCGATATTGCATTCCTCAACAGCATGATCATATTTTACAATATCACCCTAGCGCAAATATCATGATGACCTCAACTCATCCTTGTGCTCCAAAAACGAAATATGATGATGACGTCATCATGATAATTCGATGAGGATGATCATCATCATATTATTTTTATCCTGTCCTGTTGTCAAGATCATCATGATCTTGTTTGTTCACCTGATATTTCGTAAAGTCCTCCTGCCGATGAAATACAACCTTTTGCAAATATCCTGATGATCATCATCATCACATTTTCCTTCAACAGGATATTTTCCAAAACATGATCCGGTTGGCGAAATATCATGATGACGTCATGTTTTAAGTTTAACAAAAGCTCCGGATATCATGATGACGTCATCCCGATCTGATAAACGAAGAACCAAATATCCTGATGATCATCATCATCACATTTTCCCTTCGGTAGGATATTTTCCAAAGCACGATCCGGTTCCCAAACATGATGATGACGTCTTATTCTAAGTTCGACGGAAGCCCCAAATATGATGATGATCATCATCATCCTGATATTTCGAGAGGGTTGCCTTGGCCGCAAAGGGGTCGTATTACATTCATCATCCTGATCATGCTCCTTAGGTGACCCGATATTGCATTTATCCCCTGATCTTAACAAATATGACGATGACATCATCCTTAGCATTTCAATGAAGCCTGAATATCATGATGACGTCACCATCATTTTCCTTTCCTCGGCAGCATGATCATATTCCATATCCTCCTATTCTTCTTCAACATGATGATGATGATGATGTTGTTCTTATCTCCAACATGCAGAAGCGAAACATCCTGATGACGTCATCTGGACCTTCAGGAGGGAGAGTATCATATTTCCAGAATATCATGATGATGAAGTATATCGACCAAAACATTTTTTTGACACGCCGATAGCGATGGTCATGACGATGGGTGGGAAATGAGGCGGTGGAATTTTAAAGTGTTTTTTTTGGCGCCTCTGGCATTTTCCCGGTCAACGATAGTTGACCCGATGAATCTTGAGCAGTCTGAGCGCATTTTGGACGCGTTTTGAGGAGTATTCTGGATCCGATTTCCACAATCTTGCGCAATCACCTGGGTTTAAACGCTTATTTTAATTTCCTGCTGTTTATGTGATAAATGAAATACTTATTGCTTGTCTTGTCTTGCAGGCTTGCAGTTGAGGAAGCAGCTGGAAAGTCAACACAGTGACCTCATAGAGGCAAAAGATCTGATCTCAGAAGCAAGAAGATAAGGATGAAATGCGAAAAGTCAAGGCCATTCAAGTAAAGAACAAGGTTGCAGCTGAAGGTATTACTGCAACAGACAAATAGAAGTTATTACCCAGCTGCCGGAACTTCTCAGAAGGGGCAATATTTCGCCCAGATTTGACACTGCTTAGAGATATTTTTTGAGAGCTGGTTCACCTGTATTTATTGCTGTAACCAAGGGTTTGAACCAGGGGGTTCAGTTAGGTTTTTGCTGTAGTGAGGACAATCAGAATGTCTTTATATTGTGCCTCTCTACACTGTAATACTTTACAACAGGGATTTTTAGGGCCTACAACAGGGATTTTAGGAAAACTACAGTGGCTACAATAGAATTTTCTTTTTTAGGAACATACAGCAAGTTAGCATAGTTTAGAAGTAGAAGAAGGAGGTCACCTGTTTGTCTGCAGTAAGGTGCGCGTGGAATGTCTGGCTGCCTTACTATATCTGTAAAGCTTGTAAGTTCTCTGTAGTATGATCAATGAAACTAAGAGTCATTTCTACATTGTAAATCATGTATGACTATTCGTTTCTAATACAATAGAATCTGGAGTTCTGCATCTATCTTCTGAGTGTTCTCCTGCCCTTCTTTGTGTTTTGAAATATTTTCTTTGAGAGCTTGCAATTTTAAATGTATGTTTGTGAAAATGCTCAGAACTTACATTTAGGGTGTTTACTGTGGATTTGATCAAATTACTGTGGTATTTACATAGTGCATAACAGAAACAATTAGATCCTTCGGTAGATTAAATGAGGTATAGATTAGATCTTTCTAACTTTTCCCAACCCCTCTGAAATATTTAGCTGAAAACGCAGAAATCCAAAGGAAATTGTCTCAAATTTGAAGAAGCATGTATAACAGAGCTATAAGTAGACAGTTTCCATAAATAGATAAAGAAGAAAGCTGCAAAAATTCAAGAAAACCATCTAAAACTTGCAGCCCGGTAACACTTGTATGCAAATGAATAGAGTACTTGTTGAAATCTATGACCCTTTTTGCATATTCTTAGTCCAGTAAACCACCAGACAAACCTAAACTACGTAAGGCCCCTTGAACATTACAGCTTCACATTGACCAACTGAACTTGACCAACCGAACCATTGTAGACTTGGGATTAGTCGAATCTCAAATGATTCCTTCTTATCTTTCAAGTATAGTTTCAGTTCATTTTATGTGAATTTTAACTTATTGTTATGATTGCATCAAAACAGTCATCAACAGTTTTCTGGCGCTAGAAGGAGGGCCTTCCTGAGTTAGGTTTCATTTCAAACTGGCTAACGACAGTAATAGAGTGACTAGGTCTAGGTCCAGTTCAGGAGATATATTTGTGCAACTACCTGATACAAGGCGAAGTAAAAGCCCTTTAATTTGGAATCCAAAGATATCGCAAGCAGGAAGTTCATCTGGAACACCTCCTGGGTCACCTTTTAACATCCGTAGGATTGTAAGTCCTGATAGATCGCTGTTCAGATCTTTAAATCTTGGTTCAGGCACTCCTGGAGGTCTCAATCCTCCTCTAAATCCTAATCCACCAATCAATCCAGGTATTTCTGCAAGTTCAAGTCAAGCTCAAACACCTGCAATGGCTTATTTTGATGTCAATTCTCCCATATTCTTCAATGATTATCATGACATGCCAAAAAATCTGGAAAAGATATGTCCCAAATACCAGTTGCATCAAGACCCAGAAGATCATATTAGAATATTTAAGGAAGCATGTTTTAGGGCTATGTTAGAGCACGAGGATGTTGTGTGTAGATTGTTTCCTTACACCTTTAATGAGCAGGCCTCTAGCTGGTACGTAAACTTACCCAATGGTTACATTTCTTCCTGGGCACTTATGGAAGAAGCATTTCTGTCAAGATTTAGAGGACCCATTGACCCTTGTGCTTTGTATCATAAACTAGCTGCTATAAAACGAGGTGAGGGAGAGCTAATTGATAATTTCAATGACAGATTTCAAAAGGCCTATTCTAGGCTAGTAGCTCCTTATACCATAGATGATGCTCCCTTGTTGGCTACGTACTATGCTGCCTTGGATCCTTTTACTGCCATGTTTGTCAAAATAAAACCTGACATAGATTCAATATCCAAAGCCTATAAAGAGGCAGCCTCAGTGAACCAAGAAATGAGACATACAACTTACAGTCCATTTGGAGGAAATTTTGGGGTACAGAATCAGGCACACCCATGGAGTGGAGTCCCTGTGCAGCATGCTCCACTAGTAAATCTGGTTCCTTCTTACACACCTGTGTATAATCCTACTCCAATCCAGGCTATAACTCCTTACATGGCTAGTACTTCCAATAATAGTCAAAATAATGGTCAGCCTTTCTTCCAACTTCCTAGGGATGTAACTGTGGCAAAAGCACAAGAGGATAGGGAAGAAATCAAAGAGATTACTACACATTTGAAAAGATTAACAACCGAAGTGACACAGCTAAGAAATGAGAACCTCTATGGAAGAAGCAACCAAAACTACAATCCACATCAAAATCACAACCAAGGCCAAAATCAGAATTATAGTCTCAACCAAAATCAGCAGTACAATCAGAACCAAAGCTACAATCAGCATCAAGGCCCCAGTCAGGGGCAACCAATGCAAAATAGGGGGCCAGTGATAGATAATAGGACCTGGGGCAATAATAACAAAAATCAGAATCAACCTAGGCCACCCAAGACATGGAACACTGGGCCCAACAACGGTACTCTGGCTTCTCCTTTTGAGAATACAGATAATCATGGTGCAAAACAAATAACTAACATACAAATGGCCAATACAGCACCCAAAAATTGGTGCAGATTTCACAATACCAATGCCCATGCTGAGCACAACTGTCCACAGTTCCACTTGGCAGCTAGTATTTTCAACGTAGATGTACAGCCTCCTACCTCTGAATTTCTCATTCCTAAGGGTAATGAGGTAGTACCCTCAGAATATGACACAGCATTAGTCTTAGAAATGTTTACCTTTGCAACTGCAGAAGAGAAAGAGGATGAATTGCTAGAGGATGAACCATACTGTTGTGAAAGTCTTTATCCTGAATCAGCCTTTGTGTTAAATGCTTTTCAGTTTCCTTTTGAATCTGAAAACGAGATATTAAATGAAACAGAAGAGGTGTAGGCCTTTCAACAAATAAATAAAAGCCACACCTATAATTTGAGGAACAACCCTAGGCCGGGAGGACCTTTCACCACTTCCACTCCCCCGAATAACATCAATACACCCCCAGATCAGAATGCTAGCAACAATCCTGCCACACTCAAAGCTAGTCAGCACACAAATAATGGAACAACAGTGCAAAAGGATCAAACAAGTAAGACAGAAGCATTGGAGACAACAAGACTAATGAATTACTTATCAGAGGAAATAAAGAAAATTAAGGTCAGTATACCTCTAAATGAATTATTGAAGACCCCAGGGATCAGAAATGCTTTTTTAAAATCCCTGGATACATCCATAACAAACAAGGTGTCTGCTAATATAACTGTTCCTAATAGTGATTCACCACCTAAGGAGAAGGGTAAGAAAGTTGAGCAGCCTTCCAATACAAATGTGGTAATACATGCGGATAAGAGGGATACTCAACCTTTCTTGTTAACTGTTAGGTTGTGTGGGAAGAATATACATAATTGCATGGTAGATTCTGGTGCTTCAGCCAACGTAATGCCCTTAGGAATATGTAAAACTCTCGGGCTGACTCCCACCAAATCTGCCAAGGTTGTCACGCAATTAGATAAGACCGAGGTTAGCGTGATAGGAGAACTCATGAACATACAAGTGCAGTTAGCTTCAGACCCTAGGGTAAGCCAAATCATTGACATTCAAGTAGTGGATATACCCGTAAATTATGGAATGTTGCTAAGTAGGGATTGGTCCAAGACATTAAACGGATATATGGCTACTAACTTTTCACACATGTGGTTACCGTGGAGAGGCATCCCAAACCAGATCAGAATAGGGGCAGAGCCCAGAATGAAACATATGATAACAGAGTATAATCGAACTAATGAAATATTATATGCTACTGTTGAACCAGGTGTCTATAGAATTACCAACAATGGGATGCGGATTGAAGAGATTATGATGTTAAACATTAGAAAGAAGTGTGTCAGCAATAGAACAGCACTATTCATTGAGTCTGATGGAAATTCTTCAGATGAAGAAAATAATGCAATAAACAAATTTGGTCGTGCCATTAGACAAGAGGTGGAAGAGTGCGTTACACACAATCTCCCAGTCCAATGTAAGTTATATAAAAATAGGTGTAGAGTCCATGATAGGCAACATTCTGAGGAGAATTGTGAAATATGCAAAGACATCATTGAATATGAATACAAAAAGTGCATAGGGAGGGTAGAGTCACAAGAGAAAAATGAGAATCCTGATCCAACACAGAGATATGTTCAGGATAATATAGATGCCTTGATTCCAGATTTAGGGAAAGAAATAGAGGACAAGGGTAGTTATCTTTCTGAGTTGCAAACTAAAAACACACATATGCAAGATAACCAAACGGAAAAACCCATGAATAAACAAGACAACACCCCACAGGCAATAAAAGGGACAAAGTATGCCAAGGTAAAAGATCAGAAAAGTAAAGATGGCATGTGGACGTTAAAATGTGATGGGTCCAAATCAAAACAGGGCGCAGGTGCAGGTATTGAACTCATAAATCCTCAAGGTAAATCACATTTGGCAGCATATAGATTACAATTTTCCTGCACTAACAATATTGCTGAATATGAGGCCCTAATTTTAGGACTTGTCATGGCCATCAAGAAAGGGGTAAAAACCATCAGAGTATTTTCAGACTCTGAATTAGTAGTCAGACAAGTGAGGAAACTATATGCCTGCAATTACAAGAAGATGATTAGTTACAGACATAGAGTTTGGAGTTTAATGGATTCATTTGATGCTTTTAACATAGAGCATATTCCTAGAGAGCTGAACCACAGGCCAGATGCGTTAGCAGTTGCTGCTAGTACATTAGAACCATTGACACTGTCAGGATTAAGATGATTTGCTGTTGAGCTAGTTAACGTGTCCAGTATACCAGACAACGTTACACACTTTCAGGTATTTGGAGAGGATCAGCAAATTATTAATTTTCTGACTTGTAATGAGGCATGTGAGGCCCAAATCATTGATGAACAAGAAAGGCCTGAAGTAACATGGGACGAAGAAGATATGATCAACTTAAAGAGCAACTTCTTGCCAAAAGGAGTAATTGAATTAGAACACATCTTTGACTTCGACGGAATAATAAGACAGAAAGACTTACCCAAAACAGAAGGGGGTAAGTGTGATTTACATAACTTAGGGACTGAGCTAAATCCACAAAGTGTACTAATTGGGAAAGCTTGCTCTGAGAAAATCAGAAAAGAGGTTCTGGACGTTCTGAAAAAATATAAACATGTCATAGCATGGACTTATGAAGACTTGAAAACATTTGATGAGTCCATCATAACTCACGTAATACCTTTAAGAAAAGAAGTCAAACCATTCAGGCAGAAACAGAGGCCTGTAAATGCCATTCTAGAGCCTTTAATCTTTGAGGAAGTTAAAAAACTACTGTCCGCTGGAATAATTTTTCCAGTCAGACATTCTGTCTGGGTAGCTAACTTAGTACCAGTGAGGAAGAAAAACAGAGACATCAGGTTGTGCGTAGACTTTAGAAATTTAAACAAGGCTTCTGAAAAGGATAATTATCCTTTGCCCCCAATAGACGAAGTACTGCAAGCAGTAAATGGCGCAAAGATGATGTCTTTTTTAGATGGTTTTTTAGGTTATAACCAGGTTTTAATTGACAGAGAAGATAGACTAAAAACCACCTTCACTTGCAAATGGGGAAATTATGCGTATAGAAGAATGCCTTTTGGTCTGATTAATGCAGGTGCCACTTTTTAGAGGGCCATGGACATTGCATTCCATGGATTATCAGGTAAATGCATTGTTGTGTATATGGATGATTTAACTGTGTATTCCAAGGATGCATCCACCCACACTGAGGACCTCAGAAAAGTACTCCAGCGATGTGAAAGGTATGGGATTTCCCTTAATCCTAAGAAATGTATATTTGGCGTAACTGAAGGTAAATTATTAGGCCATGTCATTTCTGAAAATGGAATTTCAATTGATCCGGATAGAATAGAATCCATAAAAAATTTGCAAATACCAAACAGTAGGAAAGAATTGAAATCATTTTTTGGTAAAATTAACTTTGTTCGGAAGTTTATAACAGGTTTTGCAGAGATCGTGCAGCCGTTGAATGCCATGTTAAAGAAAGATGCACAGATGGAATGGACGCCAGTGGCCAAAGCTGCATTTGAAGATATCAAGGAGGCAATTTCTAATGCCCCTGTATTGGCAAGTCCAGACTACACAAGCCCGTTTTACATCTACTCCTTTGCATCTTCTCATTCTGTCGCTGCTGCCTTGACACAGAAAGGTGAAAATAATGAAGAGAGGCCCATAGCATTTATGAGTGCGCCTCTGAAGGATGCATAGCTGAGATATCTAGATATCGAAAGACAGGCATTCGCATTAGTGAACGCTGTGAAAAAATTTAGACACTATATTCTACGCAGCCAGATTAAAGCCATAGTACCTGTTGTGATGTTCACAACATGCCCCATTATGCTCCTTAGCAAAATGGGGACCCCTGCTGATGTCTTGCTTTTTGCTTCTACTTGTGTTTTTTCTGCATCCTGGCGGTCTGGTAAAAATGAAGGTCAGGTGCATCATCATCATGATATATGATGAGGTAGGTCATCATCATGAGGTCTATTTGTCAAAGTTCATATTTTGTTTCTGTGACCTCATATTTTAAAAGAGCTTGAAATTCCATGCAGGTTTGCCTTTTACTTCACTCAAAAATTCGTCCATATGTGGAAGTTATGCACGGTCAAAGTCTTGGTCAAACCTGATATTCGCATGAGGATCATCATATTTTTATATCCTAAGTCATGTTGACAGGATCATCATGATCTTGGTCTATCACCCGCTAAACATCATGCAGTCGCAATATCCGGACGTCAATTTTAGGTGGTAGTTCCCTTTACCCGTCAAATGGCCTCAGGCGCATCATCAGCATCATGATTTTCTTAGGAGCGTCATATTTTATAAACCTGGTTTTGCTATATGAGGACATCATCATCATATTTGAAACGCACCCCCCCGACAATATCCTGAGGTTCAAATATCATGATGACATCGGCTTTAAGTCAAGGTAAGTTCCCCGTCGAAGTGGTCTTTTGTATCGCAAGCATCATCATGATAATTCAACATTACCTGATCTTATATTATCATGCTGATCACCCAGACTTAGAAAAATCCACCTTCGGCATATTTGCATGTGCGTGTTATAATCCTATCGCAAGGTCATCATCATGATATTTGCTGAACTTCGAATTATGATGATGACGACTCCATATCATCTTGATCTTTCACGAGTCATTTGCTGAAATTCGCTAAGTGATGGAGGCATCATCATCATAATTCGATTAAGAGGATCATCATCTTCATATCCTCCTGATCTCCGGTTAGCGAATATCATGATGATCACCCTATCTATTCAGAGGGGGTCGATATTGCATTTCTCAACAGCATGATCATATTTCACAATATCACCCTAGCGCAAATATCATGATGACCTTAACTCATCTTTGTGCTCCGAAGACAAATTATGATGATGACGTCATCTGGATAACTCGATAAGGAGGATCATCATCATACATTTTTTATCCTGGCATATCGTCAACATCATCATGATCTTGTTTGTCCACCTGATATTTTGCAAAGTCCTCCTGCCGAGAAGAACGACCTTTTCCAAATATCCTGATGATCATCATCATCCTGATTTGTCTTCGGCAGGATATTTTTTCCCAAACATGATCCGGTTGGCGAAATATGATGATGACGTCATGTTTTAAGTTTAACAAAGGCCCCGGATATCATGTGACGTCATCCTGATCTGATAAACGAAGAAGCTAATATCCTGATGATCATCATCATCATTTTTTCTTTCAACAGGATATTTTCCAAAACACGATCAGGTTCACGAAATATGATGATGACGTCTTATTCCAAGTTTGACAAAAGCCCCAAATTTGATGATGATCATCATCATCCTGATCTTTCGAGAGGGTTACCTTGGCCGCGAAAGGGTCATATTCACTTCATCATCCTGATCATGCTCCTTAGGTGACCCGATATCACAAATATCCCCCTGATCTTAACCGAACATGATGGTGACGTCATCCTTAGCATTTCAATGAAGCCCGAATATCATGATGACGTCACCATCATCTTCCTTTCCTCGGCAGCATGATTATATTCATATCCTCCTATTCTTCTTCAACATGATGATGATGATGATGTTGTTCTTTTCTCCAATATGCAGAAGCGAAATATCATGTTGATGAAGTATGTCGGCTAACGTTTTTTTTTACGCACCGACAGGGATAGTCATGCCGATGGGCAGGAAATGAGGCGGTGGAATTTTAAAGCATTTTTTTTGGCGCCTCTGGCATTTTTCGGTCAGCGATGGTTGACCCGTGAATCTTGAGCAGTCTGAACGCATTTTTTTGACGCGTTTTGAGAGGATTTCTGGATCCGATTTTCTCCATCTTGCGCAGTCACCTGGGTTTAAATGGTTATTTTAATTTCATGCTGTTTTTATGATAAATGTGAAACTTATTGCTTGTCTTGTCTTGCAGGCTTGCAGTTGAGGAAGCAGCTGGAAAGTCAATACAGTGACCTCATGGAGGAAGAAGATCTGATCTCAGGAGCAAGAAGATAGAGATGAAATGCAAAAGGTCAAGGCCATTCAAGTAAAGAAGAAGGTTGCAGCTGAGGGTATTATCACAAAAGACAAACAGAAGTTATTACCCAGCTGCTGGAACTTCTCAGAAGGGGCAATATTTCGCCCAGATTTGACCACTGCTCTGAGATATTTTTGAGAACTGGTTCACCTGCATTTATTGCTGTAACTAGGGGTTTGAACCAGGGGTTCAGTTAGGTTTTTTGCTGTAGTGAGGACAATCAGAATGTCTTTATATTGTGCCTCTCTACACTGTAATACTTTACAACAGGGGCTACACACAGGGATTTTAGGATTTTGCCAGAATTGTAGAGTCTTTCTGGGCATAGTTTAGAAGTAGAAGAAGGAGGTCGCCTATTTGTCTACAGTAAGGTGCGCGTGGAATGTCTGGCTGCCTTACTGTATCTGTAAAGCTTGTAAGTTCTCTGTAGTATGATCAATGAAACTAAGAGTCATTCTTACATTGTAAATCATGTATGGCTATTTGTTTCTAATACAATAGAATCTGGAGTTCTGCATCTATCTTCTGAGTGTTCTCCTGCTCTTCTTTGTGTTTTAAAATATCTTCTTTGAGAGCTTGCAATTTTAAATGTATGTTTGTGAAAATGCTCAGAACTTACATTTAGGGTTTTTACTGTGGATTTGATCAAACTACTGTCGTATTTACATAGTGCATAACAGAAACACTTAGATCCTTCGGTAGATTGAGTGAGGTATAGAGTAGATCTTTCTAACTTTTCCCAACCCATCTGAAATATCTAGCTGAAAACGTAGAAATCCAAAGGAAATTGTCTCAAATTTGAAGAAGCATGCATAACAGAGCTATAAGTAGACAGTTTTCATAAACAGATAAAGAAGAAAGCTGCAAAAATCCAAGAAAACCCTCTAAAACTTGCAGCCCAGTATCACTTGTATGCAAATGAACAGAATACTTGTTGAAATCTATGACCTCTTTGCATATTCTTAGTCCAGTAAACCACAAAATAAACCTAAACTACGTAAGGCCCCTTGAACATTACAGCTTCACATTGACCAACTGAACTTGACCAACCGAACCATTGTAGACTTGGGATTAGTTGAATCACCAGATGATTCCTTCTTATCTTTCAAGTATAGTTTCAGTTCATTTTATGTGAATTTTAACTTATTGTTATGATTGCATCAAAACAGTCATCAACAGTTTTCTGGCGCTAGAAGGAGGGCCTGATTTGGTTTAGGGTTAATTTTCTGAGTTCAAATGCTATATTCTGAGATATGTTAGATCTCATAAAATTTCAAAAGGCCTAAAAGGGTGAAAAGAAGGTCCCATTTTTTTTAATGGACACATATGGGGACAGTTTTCAAGTTAACAGTCCTTTATTTCAGGGAGCTTTGAATGAACAGTTTTATTCTCAAAGTTTATCTAATTTTTGTTTGTCCAGTTGTTGCAGGATACACCAGACTATTGAACACAATGAACTTAAATGTTTAACATTCCTCACTAGGATAGATTCATATTTGAAAGGACTAATTATTTTTTCAGATGTGTTCAGGGCTGAAAGCTGGCAGGAAAAAGAAATTTTGCAGCAACAAGCTAATACAACACTAGAAACTAATAGGTGGTTAGAAAATACAATAGAAAAATCAATTCTGGAAGGGAATGATAACAGAGCATCTTTTCTTAGGTCATATTATGGAGGGATTGATAGTAGGTCTCTACTTCCTAATACAGGAAAAGGGGAGTGCAAGTATAAGTCTTTTAAATCTTGTAGAGAGGAAACCATTTGTTAGGATAAGGTTTTTATTGCTGACCCTAATGCTTTTGGTAAAGACAGTAAAACATCTTTCCTTAATTCATTTTATGGAAAGGAGAAATGTGGGCAAATGAAAAAATTAGAGTGCACTGAAATTGATGAGATCCCTACTATAAAAACTAGTGAAGTCATAGAGGAGAAAGTAAACCCCAATCCCATGACTGATTTCTCTGAATTGAATGACCAAGTTCCGGATTGTTGCAGGTTAATAGAAGCAGACTCCACACTGGATGATAAATGTGAGTCAGTTGATGACCAATTCTTAAAAATTGAAAATACAGAAGATCATGGAGCTGCTATGCATAATCAGACATCGCCCCAGCACCATGTTGAAAGTAAAACAGGGGAGTATTCCTATCAATCAAAAGATGTCGTCCCACCTTTACTCTCAAGTGATTTAGAAATGATTAATTTCTGTATGTCAGATTATGATGATGGAGATACTTACTTAAGTGCTGATGTGCAGGAAACTAATGAGAACATTGAGAAGTTTGCTAAATTTGAGGATAAACTGAACATCCAGAATGAAGAAACAAAGCTGGATGAAGATGAAGAAATGATACATCTAGAGTCATTCTTCTTTCAACTTGAAAAAGGACTAGACATAGAGCTGGGCAATGAAAATGCAGAGCTAAATGAAGAGCCAGCTACTAATAAACAAGTGTGTTCCACAGAGCTACAGGCGCATCAGGTTGTCTCTTTCCTTTCCTTAGTAAATGATGATAAATGCTATTTTGATTATGCAAATTCAAGAGATAGGACATGCCTATGGATTAATCATAACCCTGATGAGCTGCCTCAGTTACTAGTCATTAAGGGCTATTCTAATAAACACAATGAATCTAGAATATCAGAATTTTTTTCAGAATTCAAAAATAAATCTGCTATGATGAGGACCATAACTAGTACCCTGTTACTCCTGCACAACCTAAAGAAATATGCAAGTAGGGGTGTTTTTGGGTCCTTTTCCTGGGTTTCTAAATTGCCTCGTAGAGGCTTGTATATAGTCTGGTAGGGTAGTTGTTTTTGTTTTTGTGTTCTTCTTTTGCTGTTTTCTTTTTTAGGTTGGTTGTTTGTATAGCTTGTCTTCTTTTTGTTTCTTTCTGTTTGTACAGTTTTTTCTTTTGCTGTGTTGTTTGTACAACCTGTTTGTTTGGTTTGTTTGTTGTCTCCTCAGCAGGGATCTTTATTTTACTATAGAGTATTAAGGAGCAGAACTAGCAACCATTCAAAACAGTATATAATTTAGGATATTCAGGTTAACCATTTGCAATTTACACATAACTTGTCACTGTCATGAATGTAGAGAGTTGTTCATCTTCTGAAGTTTCGTATTCAATAAATGTGATTGAGAATTCGAAGCAGGTTTCTCACGATGACACACCTAAAATCCTTGGGTTTGTTGAACCTACCAGTGTAGATATTAGGTGAAAAATCAGAGGTCACCCTTGCTACCATTACAATTCTCAGCTTAATTTCAGCAAGTGCCCACTCCTTGCATCATGAAGTTACAAATTGCTATATCTTATGAAATCTTTCAAAATTAGAAAACAAATAAATAAATAAATAAATGAATAAAGCAGATTATACGGAAAATCCAGATTAAGCCATCTAAGTAACTCTACCGGGGCTATGGACGCTCACTGGCAGTGGGGCTCTACTTAGGAGAATTGTAACGATAACCTTGCCGGGGCTATAGACGCTCGCTGGCAGCAAGGCTCTATCCGGTCGGCTATGAGGGAATATCCTCACCTACGTAGGCTAATGTCAGTCACTGGTTTGTTCAACCGATCTTCAAGATGAGGATAATTAATCACATGCACACAACTAAACTGAAAATGGAAATTCATGCATCTTTATTGAACACTTTGAGTCTCAAGCTGAATAGTAATTTGCAGGAAAGATAGTTGGAAGTTATGAGTTCATTTCACCTAGTTTCTTTGAACACTCTGAATTTAATTGTTTTGTTTTGGTTGCTAGTTGTTGTGATGTTCACAACATGCCCCATTATGCTCCTTAGCAAAATGGGGACCCCTGCTGATGTCTTGCTTTTTGCTTTTGCTTGTGTTTTTTCTGCTTCCTGGCGGTCTGGTAAAAATGAAGGTCAGGTGCATCATCATCATGATATATGATGAGGTAGGTCATCATCATGAGGTCTGTTTGTCAAAGTTTATATTTTGTTTCTGTGACCTCATATTTTAAAAGAGCTTGAAATTCCATGCAGGTTTGCCTTTTACTACACTTGAAAATTCGTCCATATGTGGAAGTTATGCACGGTCAAAGTCTTGGTCAAACCTGATATTCACAGGAGGATCATCATATTTTTATATCCTAAGTCATGTTGACAGGATCATCATGATCTTGGTCTATCACCCGCTAAAAATCATGCAGTCGCAATATCCGGACGTCAATTTTAGGTGGTAGTTCCCTTTACCCGTCAAATGGCCTCAGGCACATCATCAGCATCATGATTTTCTTAGGAGCGTCATATTTTATAAACCTGGTTTTGCTGTATGAGGACATCATCATCATATTTGAAACGCACCCCCCCGACAATATCCTGAGGTTCAAATATCATGATGACATCGGCTTTAAGTCAAGGTAAGTTCCCCGTCGAAGTGGTCTTTTGTATCGCAAGCATCATCATGATAATTCAACATTACCTGATCTTATATTATCATGCTAATCACCCAGACTTAGAAAAATCCACCTTCGGCATATTTGCGTGCGCGTGTTATAATCCTATCACAAGGTCATCATCATGATATTTGCTGAACTTCGAATTATGATGATGACGACTCCATATCATCTTGATCTTTCACGAGTCATTTGCTGAAATTCGCTAAGTGATGGAGGCATCATCATCATAATTCGATTAAGAGGATCATCATCTTCATATCCTCCTGATCTCCGGTTAGCGAATATCATGATGATCACCCTATCTATTCAGAGGGGGTCGATATTGCATTTCTCAACAGCATGATCATATTTCACAATATCACCCTAGCGCAAATATCATGATGACCTTAACTCATCTTTGTGCTCCGAAGACAAATTATGATGATGACGTCATCTGGATAACTCGATAAGGAGGATCATCATCATACATTTTTTATCCTGGCATATCGTCAACATCATCATGATCTTGTTTGTCCACCTGATATTTCGCAAAGTCCTCCTGCCGAGAAGAACGACCTTTTCCAAATATCCTGATGATCATCATCATCCTGATTTGTCTTCGGCAGGATATTTTTTCCCAAACATGATCCGGTTGGCGAAATATGATGATGACGTCATGTTTTAAGTTTAACAAAGGCCTCGGATATCATGATGACGTCATCCCGATCTGATAAACGAAGAAGCTAATATCCTGATGATCATCATCATCATTTTTTCTTTCAACAGGATATTTTCCAAAACACGATCAGGTTCACGAAATATGATGATGACGTCTTATTCCAAGTTCGACAAAAGCCCCAAATTCGATGATGATCATCATCATCCTGATCTTTCGAGAGGGTTACCTTGGCCGCGAAAGGGTCATATTCACTTCATCATCCTGATCATGCTCCTTAGGTGACCCGATATCACAAATATCCCCCTGATCTTAACCGAACATGATGGTGACGTCATCCTTAGCATTTCAATGAAGCCCGAATATCATGATGACGTCACCATCATCTTCCTTTCCTCGGCAGCATGATTATATTCATATCCTCCTATTCTTCTTCAACATGATGATGATGATGATGATGTTGTTCTTTTCTCCAATATGCAGAAGCGAAATATCATGATGATGAAGTATGTCGGCTAACATGTTTTTTTTTGACGCACCGACAGGGATAGTCATGCCGATGGGCGGGAAATGAGGCGGTGGAATTTTCAAGCATTTTTTTTGGCGCCTCTAGCATTTTTCGGTCAGCGATGGTTGACTCGTGAATCTTGAGCAGTCTGAACGCATTTTTTTGACGCGTTTTGAGAGGATTTATGGATCCGATTTTCTCCATCTTGCGCAGTCACCTGGGTTTAAACAGTTATTTTAATTTCATGCTATTTTTATGATAAATGTGAAACTTATTGCTTGTCTTGTCTTGCAGGCTTGCAGTTGAGGAAGCAGCTGGAAAGTCAATACAGTGACCTCATGGAGGAAGAAGATCTGATCTCAGGAGCAAGAAGATAGAGATGAAATGCAAAAGGTCAAGGCCATTCAAGTAAAGAAGAAGGTTGCAGCTGAGGGTATTATCACAAAAGACAAACAGAAGTTATTACCCAGCTGCCGGAACTTCTCAGAAGGGGCAATATTTCACCCAGATTTGACCACTGCTCTGAGATTTTTTTGAGAACTGGTTCACCTGCATTTATTGCTGTAACTAGGGGTTTGAACCAGGGGTTCAGTTAAGTTTTTTGCTATAGTGAGGACAATCAGAATGTCTTTATATTGTGCCTCTCTACACTATAATACTTTACAACAGGGGCTACACACAGGGATTTTAGGATTTTGCCAGAATTGTAGAGGCCTTCTGGGCATAGTTTAGAAGTAGAAGAAGGAGGGCGCCTGTTTGTCTGTAGTAAGGTGCGCGTGGAATGTCTGGCTGCCTTACTGTATCTGTAAAGCTTGTAAGTTCTCTGTAGTATGATCAATGAAACTAAGAGTCATTCTTACATTGTAAATCATGTATGGCTATTCGTTTCTAATACAATAGAATCTGGAGTTCTGCATCTATCTTCTGAGTGTTCTCCTGCTCTTCTTTGTGTTTTGAAATATCTTCTTTGAGAGCTTGCAATTTTAAATGTATGTTTGTGAAAATGCTCAGAACTTACATTTAGGGTTTTTACTGTGGATTTGATCAAACTACTGTGGTATTTACATAGTGCATAACAGAAACACTTAGATCCTTCGGTAGATTAAGTGAGGTATAGAGTAGATCTTTCTAACTTTTCCCAACCCATCTAAAATATCTAGCTGAAAACATAGAAATCCAAAGGAAATTGTCTCAAATTTGAAGAAGCATGCATAACAGAGCTATAAGTAGACAGTTTTCATAAACAGATAAAGAAGAAAGCTGCAAAAATCCAAGAAAACCCTCTAAAACTTGCAGCCCAGTATCACTTGTATGCAAATGAACAGAATACTTGTTGAAATCTATGACCTCTTTGCATATTCTTAGTCCAGTAAACCACAAAATAAACCTAAACTACGTAAGGCCCCTTGAACATTACAGCTTCACATTGACCAACTGAACTTGACCAACCGAACCATTGTAGACTTGGGATTAGTTGAATCACCAAATGATTCCTTCTTGTCTTTCAAGTATAGTTTTAGTTCATTTTATGTGAATTTTAACTTATTGTTATGATTGCATCAAAACAGTCATCAACAGTACCAGACGCAGCAGTAAAGATGTTGCTGATGCAAAACGAGCCTGGAGAAAAAAGAGCCAAATGGATCACCACACTACAAGAATTTGACATGGAGATCATTCCCGCAAAGCTGGTCAGAGGGCAGGCGTTGGTGCAGACAATAGCAAACATGGATCCAAATCTGATAAAACAGCAATATGTATTGAATTCCCAAGACGCATCAGGCTGGTACGATGATTTAAGCACCTTCTTGATAGCTGGAAAGTACCCAAACAAGATGAAGGCTTCTCAGAGGAGAGCTTTGAAGATTAAGGCACAAAATTATATGGTGCAAGGAGGTCTTCTATTCAGGAAGAACCATGATGGAATTTATTTGAGATGCATAAACAGAACTGAAGCTGATAAAGTGTTGACAGAACTACATGACAAGTACGGAACCGGCCATGGTTCCCATCTAGCTACAACACACAAAATATTGAGAGCGGGCTATTACTGGCCCACTATATTCAAAGATACTAAGAGTCACATCAGAAGTTGCCACACCTGTCAGACTGCAGCAGACAAAGGGAGAAATCTGGCCAATCCACTGCAACCTGTGATCGAGTCCAGACCATTTACACAGTGGGGCTTGGATTTTATCGGAGTCATCAATTCCCCATCTTCTGCAGGACACAAATTTATATTGATGGTAACGGACTATTGTACAAGGTGGACTGAGGCCACCTGCTGCAAGTTTTCCACAACTGAGGTAGTTATCAAGTTCCTTGAAGAAAATATTATCACCAGGTTTGGAACGCCCTATTCATTGGTATGTGATAACGGCCCTGCTTTCTCTTCTTTAAAATTTTCTAAATGGGCATTTGAATATGGGATTATTCTAAGGTTTTCTTCGAATTATTACCCTCAAGGTAATGGACTGGTTGAATCAACAAACAAAATTTTATTAGACATCATCAAGAGGTTAATTGCCAAAAGTCCTAGAGAGTGGAATACCCTATTAAGATATGCATTATGGGTAGACAGGACCAAGTTTAAAACAGCTTTAGGTAGCACACCTTATCACTTAGTTTATGGGACTGATCCCATACTTCCGGTTAATCTGAGAATACCAACCTGGAAGTTTGCCAATGAATATCTAGGCTTTGATAACCATAGGGAAGCCAGAATAGTGCAAATGTTACAACTAGAGGAGAAAAGAGGTCAAGCCCTCGAGAAGTTTGCCAAACACCAAGCAGTTGTTAAGAGGTGGTTTGACAAAAGGGCAAGAGTCAAGACATTTAGGATATCAGACTTAGTGTTGTGCTGGGACAAAGCACATGAAAAGAAAGGAAGCCATGGAAAATTCGATAAATTATGGCTGGGTCCATTACAAGTTTCAGAAATAATAGGAGATAACACCTTTAAACTTAAGACCTTGACTGGAGAAGATGTGCCATTACCAGTTAATGGCCAGCATTTGAAACACTACTTCCAGGCTTGAGGTAAAAAGGGGGGCGGTCCTTTTTTTTCTTAATGTAAAGTGCTGTAGATAATGTACAGTTCTTCTTTTGCTGTTTTCTTTTGGGTTGGCTAATTGTATAGCTTGTCTTCTGTTGGTTTTTGCTTTTTGTTTCTTTCTATTTGTACAGTTTTTCTTTTGTTGTGTTGTACAGCTTGTTTGTGTGGTTTGTTTGTTGTCTCCTCAGCAGGGATCTTTATTTTACTGTAGAGTATTAAGGAGCAAAACTAGCAACCATTCAAAATAGTATATAATTTAGGATATTCAGGTTAACCATTTGCAATTTACACATAACCTGTCACTGTCATGAATGTAGAGAGTTGTTCATCTTCTGAAGTTTTGTATTCAATAAATGTGATTGAGAATTCGAAGCAGGTTTCTCACGATGACACACCTAAAATCCTTGGGTTTGTTGAACCTACCAGTGTAGATATTAGGTGAAAAATCAGAGGTCACCCTTGCTACCATTACAATTCTTAGCTTAATTTCAGCAAGTGTCCACTCCTTGCATCATGAAGTTACAAATTGCTATATCTTATGAAATCTTTCAAAATTAGAAAACAAAAAAATAAATAAATAAATAAATAAAGAGGATTATACTGAAAATCTAGATTAAGCCATCTAAGTAACTCTACCGGGGCTATGGACGCTCGCTGGCAGTGGAGCTCTACTTAGGAGAATTGTAACGATAACCTTGCCGGGGCTATAGACGCTCGCTGGCAGCAAGGCTCTATCCGGTCAGCTATGAGGGAATATCCTCACCTACGTAGGCTAATGTTAGTCACTGGTTTGTTCAAACGATCTTCAAGATGAGGATAATTAATCACATGCACACAACTAAACTGAAAATAGAAATTCATGCATCTTTATTGAATACTTTGAGTCTCAAGCTGAATAGTAATTTGCAGGAAAGATAGTTGGAAGTTATGAGTTCATTTCATCTAGTTTCCTTGAACACTTTAAATTTAATTATTTTGTTTTGGTTGCTAGTTGTTGTGATGTTCACAACACGCCCCATTATGCTCCTTAGCAAAATGGGGACCCCTACTGATGTTTGCTTTTTGCTTCTGCTTGTGTTTTTTCTGCTTTCTGGCGGTTTGGTAAAAATGAGGGTCAGGTGCATCATCATCATGATATTGGATGAGGTTGGTCATCATCATGAGGTCAGTTTGTCAAAGTTCATATTTTATTTCTGTGACCTCATATTTAAAAAGAGCTTGAAATTCCATGCAGGTTTGCCTTTTACTTCACTTGAAAATTCGTCCATATGTGAAAGTTATGCACGATCAAAGTTTTGGTCAAACCTGATATTCGCAGGAGGATCATCATATTTTTATATCCTAAGTCATGTTGTCAAGGTCATCATGATCTTGGTCTATCACCCGCTAAAAATCATGCAGTCGCAATATCCGGACGTCAATCTTAAGTGGTAGTGCCCTTTACCCGTCAAATGGCCTTAGGCGCATCGTCAGCATCATGATTTCTTTTAGGAGGGTCATATTTTATAAACTTGGTTTTGCTGTATGAAGAGCATCATCATCATCATATTTGAACCCCCCCGGATAATATCCTGAGGTTCAAATATCATGATGACATCAACTTTAAGTCAAGGTAAGTTCCCCCGTCGAGCGGTCTTTGTATCGTGAGCATCATCATGATATCTTTGCATCGCCTAAAATTAAAATATCATGCTGATAATATAAGATCACCCTGACTTAGAAAATTCATCATCGGCATATTTGCATGCGCATGATAAAAACCTATCGGAGCATTATCATCATGATATTTGCTGAACCTCGCTAAGATGATGATGACGACTTCATATCCTCCTGATCTCCTTTTGCATGATCATGATCATCATCCTGATCTTTCACAAAAGGGTCATATTCGCTGAAATTTGCTAAGTAGTGGAGACATCATCATCATAAATCGATAAAGGGGATCATCATGTTCATATCCTCCTGATTGCCCTTTTTGCAATATCATGATGATCACCCTATCTATTCAGAAGAAGTCGATATTGCATTCCTCAACAGCATGATCATATTTTACAATATCACCCTAGCGCAAATATCATGATGACCTCAACTCATCCTTGTTCTCCGAAAATGAAATATGATGATGACGTCATCATGATAATTCGATGAGGATAATCATCATCATATTATTTTTATCCTGTCCTGTTGTCAAGATCATCATGATCTTGTTTGTTCACCCGATATTTCGTAAAGTCCTCCTGCCGATGAAATACAACCTTTTGCAAATATCCTGATGATCATCATCATCACATTTTCCTTCAACAGGATATTTTCCAAAACATAATCCGGTTGGCGAAATATCATGATGACGTCATGTTTTAAGTTTAACAAAAGCTCCGGATATCATGATGACGTCATCCCGATCTGATAAACGAAGAACCAAATATCCTGATGATCATCATCATCACATTTTCCCTTCGGCAGGATATTTTCGAAAGCACGATCCGGTTCCCGAACATGATGATGACGTCTTATTCTAAGTTCGATGGAAGCCCCAAATATGATGATGATCATCATCATCCTGATCTTTCGAGAGGGTTGCCTTGGCCGCAAAGGGGTCGTATTACATTCATCATCCTGATCATGCTCCTTAGGTGACCCGATATTGCATTTATCCCCTAATCTTAACGAATATGACGATGACGTCATCCTTAGCATTTCAATGAAGCCCGAATATCATGATGATGTCACCATCATTTTCCTTTCCTCGGCAGCATGATCATATTCCATATCCTCCTATTCTTCTTCAACATGATGATGATGATGATGTTGTTCTTATCTCCAACATGCAGAAGTGAAACATCCTGATGACGTCATCTGGACCTTCAGGAGGGAGAGTATCATATTTCCAGAATATCATGATGATGAAGTATATCGACCAACATGTTTTTTTGACACGCCGATAGCGATGGTCATGCCGATGGGCGGGAAATGAGGCGGTGGAATTTTAAAGTGTTTTTTTTGGTGCCTCTGGCATTTTCCCGGTCAGCGATAGCTGACCCGATGAATCTTGAGCAGTCTGAGCGCATTTTGGACGCATTTTGAGGAGTATTCTGGATCCGATTTCCACAATCTTGCGCAGTCACCTGGGTTTAAACGCTTATTTTAATTTCCTGCTGTTTATGTGATAAATGAAATACTTATTGCTTGTCTTGTCTTGCAGGCTTGCAGTTGAGGAAGCAGCTGGAAAGTCAACACAGTGACCTCATAGAGGCAAAAGATCTGATCTCAGGAGCAAGAAGATAAGGATGAAATGCGAAAAGTCAAGGCCATTCAAGTCAAGAACAAGGTTGCAGCTGAAGGTATTACTGCAACAGACAAACAGAAGTTATTACCCAGCTACCGGAACTTCTCAGAAGGGGCAATATTTCGCCCATATTTGACACTGCTCAGAGATATTTTTTGAGAGCTGGTTCACCTGTATTTATTGCTGTAACCAAGGGTTTGAACCAGGGGGTTCAGTTAGGTTTTTGCTGTAGTGAGGACAATCAGAATGTCTTTATATTGTGCCTCTCTACACTGTAATACTTTACAACAGGGATTTTTAGGGCCTACAACAGGGATTTTAGGAAAACTACAGTGGCTACAACAGAATTTTCTTTTTTAGGAACATACAGCAAGTTAGCATAGTTTAGAAGTAGAAGAAGGAGGTCGCCTGTTTGTCTGCAGTAAGGTGCGCGTGGAATGTCTGGCTGCCTTACTGTATCTGTAAAGCTTGTAAGTTCTCTGTAGTATGATCAATGAAACTAAGAGTCATTTCTACATTGTAAATCATGTATGACTATTCGTTTCTAATACAATAGAATCTGGAGTTCTGCATCTATCTTCTGAGTGTTCTCCTGCCCTTCTTTGTGTTTTGAAATATTTTCTTTGAGAGCTTGCAATTTTAAATGTATGTTTGTGAAAATGCTCAGAACTTACATTTAGGGTTTTTACTGTGGATTTGATCAAATTACTGTGGTATTTACATAGTGCATAACAGAAACAATTAGATCCTTCGGTAGATTAAATGAGGTATAGATTAGATCTTTCTAACTTTTCCCAACCCGTCTGAAATATTTAGCTGAAAACGCAGAAATCTAAAGGAAATTGTCTCAAATTTGAAGAAGCATGTATAACAGAGCTATAAGTAGACAGTTTCCATAAATAGATAAAGAAGAAACCTGCAAAAATTCAAGAAAACCATCTAAAACTTGCAGCCCGGTAACACTTGTATGCAAATGAACAGAGTACTTGTTGAAATCTATGACCCTTTTTGCATATTCTTAGTCCAGTAAACCACCAAACAAACCTAAACTACGTAAGGCCCCTTGAACATTACAACTTCACATTGACCAACTGAACTTGACCAACCGAACCATTGTAGACTTGGGATTAGTCGAATCTCAAATGATTCCTTCTTATCTTTCAAGTATAGTTTCAGTTCATTTTATGTGAATTTTAACTTATTGTTATGATTGCATCAAAACAGTCATCAACAAATACCTACTCAAGATACCCCTTGGAATATCCCTCTAGAGTTTAAGATGAGCTCAAAGAGCAGAGGAGTCTACCCTCTCCTGTTAGTTGGCCAAAATCACCCTTAACTTGTTGATAAAATTCTTTCTATCAACTTGATGACAATCCCTAGCCTAGGTGATCTAGAAATGTTTTAGAGTTTTGTGTTGCTATCATTTTGGGAACCAACATTTTGGTGTCGTTGTCAGTGCCACACTAAATTTTATTTCTGGTTGCTACAATATTATAGTGCAATGTTTATTTCAAATTTTCTTTCCAATAGGGGAAATACCTACTCTATTTTATAACCCAAAAATTAATTTCATTTTCAAAAGAACTTCACAATGAATAGAGGAAGAAACCAGGAGCAACCTGGATGTGAGGAATTCTCTAGCAGTGTAGGAAATAGGAGGAGTAGATATAGGGTAAGAAGACCCATTGTGGTACCTCCAAGGAATACCCAAGACAACATATTTGTTGACCTCAAGAGCCAATACAATTATACTTCTACAGATTCTGTAAATAACATGCTCAAGAGCCAAATCTACATTCTTGTTGAAATTTATGCAACAAAATATTAATATTTTAATATAGTTAAAATGATGTTTAATTTTGTGAATACCAAAGTAAATAAATGGAAAAAGATTAAATTTAGATGAAAATAACAAAGAAATTGTTCTTAGACATATATAACACATTAATAATACACAGAAAATGCTTTAAGCACTAAAAATTATATAAATAATTGTATAAAATTAAGTTTAGAAAATTTAACAAATATCTAGATCAAAAATTTATTAAAATAGATTTATAGAAATAAGATATATTTAAGACTTGGATATATAATATTAATATTAAAAGGAAACAACTAATTGAATGAGATGCTGAATGAAAATAGGGTAAGCAAATGATTCATCAACAAGTTGGTTATACCACACTTTACTCTTAACAAATGGATACTTATTGTCAATAACTTAACAAAGCATTAAGATGCATTATTGGCCATGGCAAAAGATGTCAAAACCAATATAACACATGTGCAAATTAACCAGTAAATGGTGTGTTGAAAATTAACCAATAAATTGTAACACACCATTGACCTAGAGAAAACTCACTTCTAGGTGAAAAACTCTACTTAGAGAGAGAAAAAATTCCCCATTCCATGATGTAAAAGTTAAGTACAAATCTATTAGAGTCTATTAATGGCTACAACATGCTTCCATAAAAGTTTTTGAGCCTTCTACACACTTGTATCACACTCTTAAAGTGATTGAACCATTACAACAAGCTTACTATAGTCATAAAATGGACTAAACACCATCATGCAATTAGAACAAACTCTCAACCAAATGTGGTTGATTAAGATATGGAATTTCTACAAACCTCCCAAGCACAACAAATTGACTATACCAAGTTTCCAAACTCGAAATGAAAGACCAACCATTTCAAATTCTAACTCACATAGAGACACACTTGATTATTTACTAAGGAGAATTTTTGCCACTTTTGAACAAATTTGTTGGCAATAAGTTCACCACTAGTGAACACAAAATCACCACTTCAACATCCCTCTTTGACCTAGTTCATCTAAAGGCCATAAAGTTTGCATATAGATACAAATGAGGTACCCTTTTTAACAAATTGAACTACTTTTTGAGAGGATTCCAAATATACATTCATGTCTCTCTATCTCATTTTTACATAATTTACATTATTTAAAATATGCTATACAATAAAAAATATAATTATATTATATATAAAATAAATATGATTAAATTATAAATAAATATCTGATATAAATAAATGATTTTATAATAGTATTTTTAAAATATATGAAATAATTTACATTATATAAAATATTTAATATATAATAATAAAACAATTATATTAGAGACTATATATTATATATAAAATAAATATAATTAAGTTATAAATATTAAATATGTCTCTCTATTCGTCTATCTCTCTGAATTATGTCTCTCTCTGTATTCGTCTCTCTTTGTCTCTCCCCTTCTCTTCATCTACCTCTCTTTCTCTCTTCCTCTCTCTTTCATTCTCTCTATCTCTCTACACTTCTCTTTTCCTCTCTCTTTGTGTATCGCTTTATCTCTCCATCTCTCCCCTTCTCTCTTCCTCTACCTCTCTTTCTCTCTTCCTCTTTCTTTCATTCTCTTTCTATCTCTCTCTTTTTCTCTATCATCCTCTATGTCTCTCTATCTCATTTCTAAATAATTTACATTATATAAAATATGTTAAATAATAACAAATATAACTATATTAAATATTATATATTACATATAAAATAAATACGACTATATTAAAAATAAATATTTAATATAAATAAATGATTTTATAATATGATATTATATCAATCATGACACAAATTAACCAAATCTGAGCATAATTGTTAGTTTTTCACTATGGATTCTTAGTATTTATGTGTTTCTTTTGTTTAATTTTTTGTTACTATTATTCTTTTTTGTACCTATAAATTTTTTTGGATGAATAAACTGTAGACTTAGGGTCTGCTCCCATTTATATTAAAGCTTTAAGAGAAAAGTTTAACAAAGTTTGATAAACAAGCAAAAAACCCACAACCTATTGTACGAATTAGGACCACAACAAAATCCTTGAGAGACTACCTATCTACAACTACTCCGAACATACAAATAACTCTATATAGTTTTAGATTTTACATTGCAAATTCTATCTACCTATACAGACTATTTACTTGAACAAAAGGACTAGAGCCTACATTCTTAAGCATTGTAATCAGCAACATAGTATGTTTCCAAGATTTATTGCATCTAATCGTCCTCCACATCTAGTCCCATGAGATTCTTGAGGAAAGCAATGCCACAACTTGCCCTCTTCTTGTGCACTGCAATCTTCTCCACACTAGATTCTATGATGAAGGGTTTCCACTCCATAGCATCCCCTGTCACATTCACCAGGTATGAAAGGCCTTTGAAAGAGGAATCCCAATTCTACTACGTGCTACACCCAAAACCTCTTTCTAGCCCCCTCTAAATTTTGCTTCCACAAAGGACTCCATCAACCTCCAAATCACCTCCTTCTCCACATTCAAATCTAACAAGACCACTAGAAACATCAATGCTAAATATGAGTTAACCCTTTACCTATTCACATTCACCATGAATTTGTCTCCCAGACCCATTCAATAGAAAACAAGACAATTCCACTCTTCATCTTAAAGACCTGTTGCATACACTTGTCTAAAATGTGCCCCCCAAAAAGACATCTACCTCTTGGAGCATACTAGCCACATACGCATTTCCATTGTTGAAAGAAAGAGAAAACCAAAGTGTAATTCACAACCCAGAAACTCTTCATTTCCTCACAACCAAAGCCGCTTCCCAAAAAAAATCCACCCGCACACTCCACTAGTTCCTTCACACCACAAAGAAAAGACATAATGTTAGAGAGATGAACATGCATCATCATTATTCATCGCCTCCCAAAGAATGGCATGATGTGAGTTGATGCTCAAATTGGCTAATGTGTCTATCTCATTATTCCCCTCTCTATAGATGTGGTTAACTACCACACTCCCAATGCCTTCTAATAATGGCAATGCCTTTCTCAATAATGTGTTGAATTTCCAATTTAAAATCTCCTTTTTTCTAATTGGATTTGACAATTAAGGAATCTCCTTCAATTTCCACCTTAGTCACCTTAAGATGATGGGATAGGTTGAGCCCCAAGATAAGAGACTGAAACTCAGCTTCATTATTTGAGCGATGAGCTAACTTCTTCACCACTTTGCCAATGATCTCTACTTTCTAGTTGTGAACAAGACAACCGGTGCTTGACTCTCCTATCTTGCCTTTCGATGCTCCATCAAAGTTTAACATAACCCATCCTTTCATCAGTGGAACCGACCAAGCATGGACCTTCATTTATTCAAGGAAACAACTCCCCCAGCCCCATTAACAGGGGTTTTGTACCTATAACTTTAAGAGGAGGGAATTTGTACATTTCCTTTGGATTCATATTTTTTGGAGTAGATTCTTAGCCCCATGTTTGTCAAAGAGTGGAAAGCATTATTAAAACTATAATTGTATAGTGAAATCATTATTCTTCTCTAAATAGTGTCATTTTGAAAATTGCCAGGAAGGTAGAGACCACATTGCAATATATGGTTAACCATGCTTGTTTTCTAGTGTATTTGTCTAGTTACCTCCATTGTTTTGAGAGTGTCTTCAAATGTAATTGATAGCCTCTAAGTAGTTTTAGCATGTAGGAAAAATATTTATGCAAACAATATTTGATTCATTGTTATTCTAAATGATGAAATGCATCCAATTAATTAGCATGACCTCTCTCTCTCTCTCTCTATATATATATATATATATTCATCCATCTCTCTATCTATCCCCTTCTCTCCTCCTTTGCCTCTCTTTCTCTCTTCCTCTCTCTTTCATTCTCTCTATCTCTCTCTTCTCTATTCCTCTCTCTATCTATGTATCCCTTTATCTCTCTTTCTCTCTCCCTTCTCTATTTCTTTACCTCTCTTTCTTTCCTCCTCTCTCTTTCATTGTCTCTATCTTTGTCTCTCTTTCTATATCTCTCTTCCTCTATCCTCCTCCATGTCTTTATCGCACTTCCTCTCTCCCTCCCTCTTTCTATGTCTCTCTCTCTCTAGCCTCCTCTATGTCTCTCTATCTCAGATTTACATAATTTACATTATATAAAATATGCTATATATTAATAAATATAGCTATGTTGGAAATTATATATAAAATAAATATGATTAAATTACAAATAAATATTTAATATAAATAAACGATTTTATAATATAATAGTATTTTTAAAATATATTAAATAATTTATATTATATAAAATATACTATACAATAATAAATATAATTATATTAGACTATATATTATATATAAAATAAATATAATTAAGTTATAAATATTAAATATATAATTATATATCTTTATTTGTCTATCTCTTTGTCTCTCCCCTTCTCTCTTCCTCTACCTCCATTTATGTATTCCTCTCTCTTTTATTCTCTCTGGTGGCACCTCCCTAGGTTTAGGGTTCTGAGTCAAAAATTTATGTCTTCATTCATTACAAGCCCTTAAAACCCTAAGTCTTTAATCCCATGGCTCGCTATCTGCTTCATCTTCTAATTTTATGTTGACCGCTTGTACTAGTTCCCGGTGATTTAAGTTACAACTTGAAGCCTTTATGATCATGAGATGACCAGCCCTTAGTCCTAGCTTTACCCTTGGTAGCCCGTGAAAATACTAAATTTATGCCCTAAGCCTTCGTAAGTGTTATAAAGTGTCGTGTGGTAGTATTTTGCAGCATCACAGAGCATTTGAGATGATGTCATCATCCCTCTGTGGGGTTGCGACATGAGGACACATGTCAAGGAATCTAGACTTACAACCCCTTAATCAAAGATCCTAAATCAAGGAACCGTGTGCTACCACATGTCAAGGTAAGAAGTAATCTGCAAGGAAGTTTAGATCTGATGGTAGCACAAGCGCACAATGGAATCCTGTTAGAGATAAAGATCTGTCATACAGTCATAAGATGGTGACACGTGGCATTCTCCTAAGAAAGGAATAAAGGTATATTCAAAGAAGGATGCTTGGAGGCTTTAGTGCATCCGCGTAGAGTAAATTGGTGGTACACCATTTCTGATTGCAATGCCACGAAATAGTGTCATGTGTCCACATCGGACAAAAAAGTGAGGTGGTTAGCGAAGGATGTACATCTGGTTTGGCTCATTCTTATTGGCCGAGGACTTTTCAATGGAGAAGTCTTGGATTTTCAAATCTGGTGGGCAAATGATAGCCATAGATTTCACAAAAGAAAAGGTGGATCAATGCCCTAGGTTTTAACTATTGATGGTGAACATTGTAGGTGCCCTGTGAGAAGAATTTGAGTTAAGTACGAAGCTACGTCCATTAATACCTCAGAGCCTAGGCTATGAGGCTTCTTAAAGGGAAAAATTAGGGCTTTCTACATTATTTTCACAAGCACGAATAGAGTCCCAGTGTGCAATAAGCTTTCAGATGAATGAGAGAAGGAAATTTACACTTCTGTAGGTGTAAAACTAGTAAAATTACTCTGTTCAACTACGCCCATTTGAATTATAAGTTGATTGCTTGTCTGGAGGGTAGAATAATGTTGAAACAAGAAGCCCTAGTTTGGTAAAATGTGTCTGTAACAATGAGTCAGTCAGATAAGCCCTCCACATCAAAATGAAGTTTGGATGAGGACCTCATGGTCCAATTCCTTGGGTCTATAAGACGTCTTGTGATAGGGCACAGTCCCGTGGGGCCGAATGACAAAATTCTTGACCTGTGCTACAATTATAGAGATGCCATATTGCCTATGTCGGGTTGGGTTCTTTTCAAACACTGGTATGACATGATATATTTCAAGGTCCCAATTTGTAATGCTTTGTGGTTGGGCCTGATTAAGTTGCTTTGCCGTAATGTATTTCCCAATCCAGACCTAGTAAGCGCAATCGCACAAAGATATGACCCTCAAACTTGAGATCATTTATAACAGGGAATGGCACTATGATGGTCAAATTTACAAAGGAATATATTTCAAGAGTGTTTAACCTAAACCTTAATGCCACAAAGAAAATTGACCTAAATGCCCTCAAGGAAGGATATAAAAGTGTCAAATATGGATATAGAGCATTCAATCTACCCAAACACAGTCTAAGAGGGGTAAATGGCAAACTGATAAAGATCTTAGATAGGGAAGTGGAGCCATTTGAATGCTCCCAGTTCATGCATTACTTTGTAAGAACTTACCATAGTCTCTGTTAGGTGATTGATAAAGATGCAAGTGACAAATTGCTAATTTCTCTAATGATGATGGCAGTGAACATTCAAGACCCAGAGACAAAGGAGCCATATGATTATGCCTCCTACATTGTAGACAGAATGCATAAATAGATGATTGGGGTGAAAAACAAACTGTATATAGTAGATGCCCATGTGGACTTTACATGGCACTCATTAATGTGCCATATGATCTTATTTTCTATATTGGGCATGTGGCACCAGAATCTATATGTTAGGGAGACTGATGCAGAGGGAAACATGTTGCTATTTCAGATGTGGACCTGTATGTTTGATATGCATTGTATTGATTCAGATTATGTGATCTTTGAGGAGCATTTTGTTAGGAGAATCCTTGGGTTTTTGGAGCTAGAAGGGGAAAGATTACATGTTGATGTCCTGGATTTTTTGAGGCCTCTAGACATGACCCCTGAATTGGGGATAGACCACAACTAGGGTGAATGGTTCCTGCATACCCACACAACCTACATTAGAATTTATGGGTGTGAGCCTACCCCTTATATTTTACCTAAATATGTGCCCAAGAGGATTGCCTTTTTGGAGATAATCAGGAAACTAAATGAGTTTGATAGAGAACAGTTGAGGAAATAGGAGAAAGGCTCATTTTTTCCCACTTCCATCAAATTCAGTGACTTCTTGGCAATTGACAAGAATGGTTTGGATCAGATTGATTCAATTCTTCAGGGTTACAGGATGAATGTGGAGAAGCCCAGGATATTTAACTCTAAGGGTTTTATTAACAAAGTGAGGGTAAGTGTGAAGAGACCAAGATACATTCATCAGGTATTTTATGATGAGGACACAGTTAGGAATTATTTCACCATGAAAGATGTCCACAATTTAAGGAACAAATGGGAAGCAATCATGGTAGGAGAGAGGATGAGAAAGAACTTGAGTGATGCTTACCCAGGTGCCTTTACAGAAATAAAGGACCTAATAATGAGAATTCAAATGGTTTTTGACCATGTAGATCAGCTAATTTCCAGTGCTCCAACGGGTGAGGAAAGGCCAACTTACAAGCCTAGCAACTCAAGAGGAGGATATGTTGTAAAAAATGAATTATCCGACTTCCCCCTGCCAAGAGAGAAAAAATAATTGATTTGGAAAATGAAGAAGAAATTGAAGTAGTGGACATGGAGGAAGCAGAAGAATAGGAACAAGTGACTATCCATCAAGTCAATTCACTTGATAGAATGAGACCTTACTCTTCCCTAGACAATAGACTGGAAAGAACAATAACAGGTCAGCATGTGGACATAGAGGATGTCAGGGTATTGGCCTATGCCCAATTCATGGAAGATGATGAATTTGTCAACACTCCTGAATTCAGTAGTTATGTATTGAAAGTTAAAAGTGAAGAATTCCAAAAGAGGATTAAGGAGGCCAAAAGTGGGGCAGATCCCTCACAATATGAGGTCATCACCCAAAAGGTATTGAATGAAGTAAATCAGGATATCCATGGGATGACCTTGAAAGAGAGGAGGGCTTTAATTGCCAAAAGCAATGTACTACTTCTTACACATTGGACCTTGTTAGATGCCATTTCCTTTAACACAATAACTAGAGAAGATTCAGAGTTAACATATGAACAAGTGGAAAAGGCACTCTCTAGTGTAGCTTTCAATCCTAGGTTTGAAACCTTAGCAATATGGGCATTGGCCGCAAATAACAATAAGCCTAGGATTAGATTGGGGGAATTAACAGGAGATGTAATAATCAAAAGAGTATCAAGTACTCCATCTCCCCAAGTTGAGAGCCTAAATGTGCAGACAACACAATTTACAGAAACAGTGACAAACAAGCTGCACAAAAGGACCATGATGAGTTGTTACTGAAGTATGGACAAGTTGTTGCAGAGATTAACAGGTATAAAGAGAAGCAATTGTTAGGACCTAGTAATTCAAGTACTCCAGTTGTGATACAGACTGCAGAGGCATTTCTAGCTGATACAGAGCCATTGCTAGCAGAAATAAGGGAATTGAAAGAAGAGGTGAGGAAATTAAAAGATGAAAAGAAGAATTCAGTCAGATACATGGTCACAAATTTGATAAATCATAGGATGACCAAGGTTCTATAAAAGGTAGATGAAACATGGAGATCATATTCAAGTCTGAGGACTACACTTGACAAGCATGAGCATGATAAAGAAAACCTCAAGGTTGTGAATAGAGCATGGTTGCCAAGAAATGGAGAGATGAGGGACCTTCATAGATGTTCAAGGTTTGATGTAGAGGCACCCATTGAGATAAAGTTGACACTTGACATGTTGCTGATACTTGAGGAGGTTGTAGCTTTCTAATTAAAGTTAGACAAGGTATTGGGTGAGAAAAGACAATTTATTGAAAAACTAGATAAGAAAATAATGCTAGGCATATTAGAAGAGGATGGACAGGTAAAGGGCCTTGACAAGTGGAGGGATGACTTTGAAATCTTTGCCAACCAATTAATATCTACCTATTGTACTGATGAAGATTCGAGCATGAAGATTTTGAGCCCAAATTTGCACAAACTGCACATGCTTGAAATAAATTTTGAGTTGTTCTGTAAGGAGGGAAAGATTTTGGATGGATGTAAGGTACACAGGGCATAATGAGAAAACATCAAAGTTGATTTCTTTTCAGTGGCCATCAGAGAAGTCATATGTAGCCTGGACGGAGAAATATGGATAGATGTGATTGAGGTGAATGACCAACTAATATCTTCTTTGCAATTATGTGACAAGGCTTCCTCAGTCAGTTGTACTTCTCCCAAGAAATCATATTTTGTCTTTTCTCTATTCAATATGTAATAAATTTCCCAATGCCTAACGGCGGTGACTTATGATCTAAGTCTCATGTAACCAACATTGGATATTGAATGTTGAGTGCCACGTTCTTGTGTCTATAAAAGAACTGGTGGACTCACTTTGTAAAGTTGTTGAAAAGATTGGGATTTTGAGAAGTGAATGTAATACAAGTTTTGCCTAGTTGCCCTATCTATGGTGTTGTAAGTTTCATGTTTAATGTGTTGAATGTGTTTTTTCATAAGTTGTTTATTAGTTTCAGGTTGAATTATATGAATAATGCTACAAGCATGTGTTTCTGTTAACTGTCTCCATTGTTATCTATAATCTTCTTTTGAACTAAGTAGCCAAGGGTTGTCTGAGTTCTTGAATGCACATTTGTTGTATTGCATATTTGATTTCTTACTTCTGTTTAAGGAACAAACTAAATGTTTTGAGTCAAATATGGAGAGGAATGTCTAATAACAAGGATATTTATAGGTAGAGTTAATAGGAATACTCAATCTTCACAGTTATCTATAAGGCAAATATAAAATCACCCCAAAAATTTGTGTGTTTGTTTAGCTTAAGGAAAATCATTTACATGTTGAAAGTTTGACTCCAGACCCTAAGATAGGCACCGATCAGAGGCTTGGATTAAATTTATGAATCAAACCCTAATCTAGCAGCCAAATACATAAAAACAAGATCAACTCATAATCTTAAACTTTAGGATTTTAAGAGTAGGGTTTTAGGATTTTTAGATATCATGTTCTCCAACCTACAAATGAACAAGCACCCAAAGCTAGCCACTTTGTAATCATCATATAGTTTTGGTCTACATAAAAGAGAACATATTTGCATAAGTGACAATACTTGGTTGAAGACAGGGTTTATTATATAGGTATTAAGTAAGGGAATACCCCCTAGGTCCTACAGAGCCTGAAGTGCAAAGGAAACATGGAGTCAATCTTCGGTTCATTGGCCATTGACCTGAGCATCCTGTGGATAGAAGATGGTTACTTTTTAGGGAAACTCAGATCATTAGTTGGGAACACCAACACTCTCTATCTCTCTCCACTTCTCTTTTCTTTTCTCTTTGTGTATCCTTTTATCTCTCTATCTCTCCCCTTCTTTGTTCCTCTACCTCTCTTTCTCTATTCCTCTCTCTATCTCCCTCTCTTTCTCTATCCTCCTCTATGTCTCTCTATCCCATTTCTAAATAATTTACATTATATCAAATATGCTAAATAATAACAAATATAACTATATTAAATATTATATATTCTATGTTCTATATAAAATAAATATGATTAAATTATAAATAAATATTTAATATAAATAAATGATTTTATAATATAATATTATTTTTAAAATATATTAAATATACTTAACAAGAATAAATACAATTATACTATTGACTTTATATTATATATTATAAATAAAATAAAAATGATTAAATAATATCAAAAAAAATGGTTTGCAACTAAAAAAAGTAGAAGGCGCTTCTGAATTCCTCTGCCCATCAGCATGTTTCATCCACCACTTCGGCAAGCATCAAAATGCATTTAATGATAGAGATAATGCAGGATTGTGACCTACTTCAAAAGATTGTGGCCTTGGGAAGATTCATTAGCTCCAAGAAAACAAGAAGTGAAATCACTAAATGGGCTTGGCAAAATTAGAATATGGAGGTTGTATTGAAATCTCTACCGAAAGGCTTTTTTTCTGCCATATTCCCTAACTAGGAAGATCACAAATCTACTTTGTCAAATGTATAGTGAATGGGCATGGAAATTCTTTACATAAAGGAGTGGCAGCCGAGCTTCAATTCAACAATGAGCAATTCCACCATAGGTGTGGATTGGGTTTGTCGCTATAACCTCCCAATTGAATTCTAAATAGAGGAAAGCCTTAGGAATATTGCTAATTCCCTAGGCATGTTAGTCAATATGGACTGGGATATCTTAAATGGAAACTCTTATATTTACGCCCACCTAAAAGTCACATATACTTCAGACCTTCCAAAGGAAATCTCGCTCCTCGCAAGTGCTCAAACATGGACACAACAACTGAAGATCAAAGCAACCAAACTATTTTGCCTAAATTGCTCACAAAGGACCCATAACATTCTCTCATGCAAATGAATCACTCCAAAGCCTAATGATGGGATGATTGTCGAAAACAATGAGGATGTGACACAATTATCAGAAGGGAATCTAATTGTTTCACCCATGAAGATGGACTATGACAATCCAAAAATATCACTAGAAGAACCCCTAAATTCAGGAGACATAAATATCCCATGGGACCAAGATGAGTAGATTGGGGCATCAAAGGAGGATAACTTTGACTGGTCTGGAGATGAAACCCCAGTGAAGGATGATTTAGACATTCTCAAGAACTACTACATACAACAAGTTCCCTTGCAAATTGACAAACCGAACATACACTTGAAGAAAAATAAGAAAGGAAGCCTGACAAACAAAGAACAAGAGACATGGTTGCAGGAGCTAAGAGACAAAATTCCATCAACACCTTTCTGAACCACAAGGGAAGATGGCCCTCCCTCAGGGAGCCATGAGGATCTCCACGTGGAATGTTAGGGGCCTAAATGACCCTAACAAAAGACACTTGATTAAGCGTCAATTAGAGCTCTTGAAAGCGACTTCGTCTTATTACAAGAAATAAAACTAAAGGAAGAATATGGGAATAATTTTTTGCATCATTATTATGGTTTGAAAGGGCACTTTAATCTAGCGACTCGAGCTTCTAAGGGACTTGGATTCATTTGGAAACATAATGGAATCGATGTCAATGTGATAAAAGATGAGCAAAATTTATCCTTAGTTAAAGCACAATGCCTCTAGTTGGGATAAACCTCCCACATCATCAACATATATGGGCCAATGAAGATGGAGGACAAATAACTACTATGGGATGCGGTGACGAAATTCATCAACACCATGAAACTTAAACTATTAATTATGGAAGGAGACTTCAATATTGTCCTTTCAAATGAAGAAAATAGAGTTGGTCGATCCCATGTTAGTAGAGCGCAGAGGGAATTTCAAGAACTCATCAATAACCTTAACCTCATGGATTCACCTCCGAAGAATGGCTCCTTCACTTAGACTAATCGAAGACAAGGATTCACCAACATAGCGAAAAAGCTTGATAGATTCCTCCTAAATACCACCTAGCTTGAGGAATTTGTTCTATTAGAATCCATTATTGTGCCTCTATCAAGATCTGACCATGTTACCCGGTGACATTAACCATCACTAATGATCATGCTCTTGCGAGATGCCCCTTCAAATTTGAAAGTATGTGGATACACCATGAATCCCTCCCAAATCTGATGAAGCTTTGGTGGACAAGCTACCAGACTCATAAGGGTTCCAAAATGTTTATGATGGCGAAGAAACTCATAGCAATCAGGAATCACCTAAAAGAGTGGAATATCTCCACTTGCAAAAACATTTTTTAGGAAAAAAGAAAGTTGGGAGCAGATCTTTACTCCTTGAACGAATCCATTCTAGCAAATGGAATGGGACTAGTGGAGTTTGAGATAGAAAAGGAACTACTTCAAGAACACCAAGAGATCCTAAGGCAGGAAGAGATATACTAGAGGTTGAACTCTAGAGAAACATGGCTCCAAAGTAGAGATCTGAACACTGAGTTCATCCACAATTCAATAAAGGCCTGAAGGATACATAAAAAAATATCACAACTAAAGACTGAGAATGGAGAAGTCATCATAGACCCAATCTTGATTCAGCAGGCTGCAAAAGATCACTTCACAAATCTCCTTGCATGTTTAAATGCCTCAAACTTACCAAGGTAAAGTCACTTCCTAAACATGACGCTGAAACTATTGGAGGCGGAAGATAATGAAATGTTGTGAAGGAAGGCCACAAAGGAAGAAGTTAAAATTGCTATATTTTAGATGCAAACTGATAAATCCCCGAGACCTAACGACTTCCCTACCAACTTCTTTCAATATTTCTAGGAAATAGTGGGCAACAAGGCTTGGGAAATGGTGGAAGAATCTCGGTCCTTAGGTAAAATCATGAAGGACATTAACACTATGTTAATGTGGAGGCTCTGACTGGTTCTAGAACAATCTTCCTATGCAATGTGATTTACAAAATCATATCAAGAGTAATGGCGAATAGGCTAAAAACTATCCTCCCAAGAATCATTTCGAAAGACCAATGTGGATTCATCCCAGACTGATCTATCACAGATAGCATTATTATAGCCCATGAGGCTATCCATTCCATTCATGCTTCAAACCAGTCTTGTATGGCCATCAAACTTGATATAAGCAAAGCCTAAGATGGTGTGGATTGGAGATTCCTTCTATCAATCATGAAGAAGTAGGGATTCTGCAACAAATGGATCACTTGGGTATTTAATTACATATCCATGGTGAGGTATTTAGTACTGGTTAATGGTAGTCTAATGAGGTTTTTTGAACCAACGCAGGGCTTTCGGTAGGGGAATCCCATCTCCCCATTCCTGTTCATAATAATGGTGGATGCTCTTAGCCGTGTGATCAGACTAGAGGCTAAAAATAACAATTGGAGAGTCATCCACATAGCAGACAACTTCCCTGCCATCACACACTAGCAATTGGTCATGGCTCATGGTGCCAAGCTAGTTTGGAAACTATAAAAGAAGTCAGGTGCACGTTGGTGCAAAATTCTACAACACAAATATATGGACTACTTAGATTTGATCCGCATACTCACAACTCACAATCCACCAAGAGGATCACATATGGGATTTCCTAATTCAATGCATACTAATCATTACAGACCATATTTCCTAGACTATAAGTAATGGACACACAAAAAACTTTTGGGATGACTTGTGGAATGCCTTTGCCTCACAAGCCAATGATCTGAGACTATATGAAATCAAGGATACTCTTTCACGTACATGGGGTATGAAGGTTATAGACTACATTGCCCCCTCTCAGCCCTGGTCAGATGTATGGGACTGGAAGTATTTGGATGGAGTATCTACCCTAGAAGAACAAATCACTCTTCTCAAATAGATTCTAGCCAAAAGGAAGCTATTCATAAACACAAAGGAGGACTGCTTGATATGGATGGGGGTGAAAACAAAATACTACACAATGAAACTAGGATATATGATCTAGTGGGCTATGCAGGGGAATGCTGATTGGTTGGCAGAACTCTGTTGGAGCAGATGGTGCCTCGCAAAGGCTGATGCCTTTTCTTGGGCACCTCTTCACAAAAGAATATTAACTAGAGATAGGGTGAAAATGATTGGAGTTACGAACCCGTCCAAGTGTGTTCTATCTAAAAGAGAGGAGGAGTCAGCTGATCATTTACTGCTCAATTATGCCTTTGCTAGGGAGTGTTGGACTTGGCTGATCAATAACTTGGGATGGACGAGGGTGCTCCCAGTAGACTTGCTAGACCTATTTCACTCATGGCCAAGATTTAGAGACTCTGTATGGGAAGGCATTTTTATCGCATCTCCCTCCCTTGTGATCTAGCACCTTTGGAGGAAGAAGAATAATAGAATTTTTAGAGAAACAGAGCTAACAGTCACTAAAGTTCAAAAAAAGATAGAAACATGCATATACGACTTGGTGATGGCAGAAATGGGACAGCTAAGATTGAAGCCATTCACCAATCCAGACAACATAATCATGAAGAAATGGAGATCATTGAAAGCTCCACCCTTCTTCTTTGCTAGTGTCTCGCACATTTTAAAGAAGCTCAAAAGGAGGAAAGTAAAATGGAACCCACCGCCCACTTGAAGGATAAAGTTAAACTTTGACGGGGCCGCCAAAGGAAACCTTGGTGTCTCTAGTGCAAGCTACATTCTTAGAGACAATCGGGGGAATCCCATCTAGGCACTATCAAAGCATCTTATAGAAGGAATAAATAATGAGGCCAAGTTCTAGGATCTCTTGGTGGGCCTCTAAAAGTGTAGAGATGATTGAATCATAGCCCTGGACATTAAGAGAGACTCATAGATTTCTATTAATGCCGTCAAGATGAAGAATGTTCTGAATTGGAAACTGAGAAATATTACGGATTCCATCTGGAGCTACCTCATAGACATAGCATATTTCACCATAGCGCACTACTATAGAGAGGCGAATGGTGAGGTAGACTTCTTGGCAAACTTTGCATGCGATCAAACCACTAAAGAGATAGTTAGCTCCTCTCTGGCCACATGGAGATTGCTGACCCTTGCTCGTCAGCTAGGCATTATGTATTAAGCACCCTGGAGATCACCGAACATGCTATTCTTTGTTCTGGTTTTATGGGAATGGTTCCCTTAACCGTATTTATAAATTATAAAAAAATTAAATAATAAATATTAAATATGTTTAGTCTAAATATACCATTTTATATTATATTATACTTATAAATATAGGAATATAATATATTTTATATGTTATATAATATTAATTAAAAAGTATTGAATTTATTTTTTAAATTCTCATTTGTGAGTTGATCCAATACAAAACAAAAATTAAATTTATGTTTCAAACTACTACTTAAATAAACAAAGCTAGTTAGTTGGGTAATTTGAATTAGAGCTTTAATCATCTCACATAAAATATCAAAATTCATCTATATATATATATATATTGAAATGTTTTATTTATTTGGACCTCATGTAGTACAAGTTACCATCATTTCTACCATTATCATAAACGCCATGTTCTAAAGAAACTTCAAGTAGTCTTTAGGAAATAATTCCCTTGATGCAAGTCATATATAAACATTGTAAATTTAAAATGGAGATATGCGAGATGCAATTAATAAGATATTTAAAAATAAGCTTTGACACACTCATTTTTGTTCTTGGGGTTTCCGCACTTGTAGAAAAGAAGGTAGGATGTATTGCTCAGATCATCAGCCCAGTACTAGATGTATCTTTCCCTCTAGGTAATATGCGTAGAATTTACAATTCCTTGATAGTTAAGGATAACAATATGACTGGTGAGCCAATAAGTCTTACTTGAGAGGTACAACAATTGTTAGGAAATAATAAGGTTAGAGTTGTAGCTATGAGTTCTACAGATGGCTTGATGAGAGGAATGAGAGTAATTGATACAGGAGGTCCACTTAGTGTTCCAGTTGGTGAAAGTACTCTTAGGAGAATTTTTAATGTTCTTGGAGAACCCGTTGATCATTTAGGTCATGTAGATGCTCTCACAACATCTCCTATTCATAGATCTGCTCCCGCCTTTACACAACTGGAGACCAAATTTTTAATCTTTGAAGCAAGCATTAAAGTAGTGGATCTTTTAGCTCCTTATCGGTGTGGAGGAAAAATTGGATTATTTGGGGGAGTTGGATTGGGTAAAACAATTTTAATTATATGGAATTAATCAACAACATTGCTAAGGCTCATGGAGGTGTTTTTGTATTGGGCGGAGTAGGAGAACATACCCATGAAGGAAATGATCTTTATAAGGAAATGAAAGAATCAGGAGTCATTGATGAACCAAATCTATTAGAATTCTAAATATAATCTGCATTTAATGATGAAAATCCAAGCATTAATGTTTTTTGATTTTACATGTCAACGTCAATCCTAAGATCTTCTCAAACCACTTAGATTAAACTACAGTAAATAAAGTTAATCGTTAATGTTTTCCTATATGGCATCTAATGTACAAAATTGGTTTTAATTGAATTTTTATAATCTCATTGAGTGGATTTTGGAGGCTTATATGTTTTAAATCTCTCCTTGTGCTTTCTTGGAACTGAAGTGAATCTTAATATTTTTTAATGCTTTTCCCATCCATTTGTTTTTATTTCATTGAATTTGTTGTGTCATTGATTTTGGAGTTCTTTAACTTTTTTAGCATGTGTTCTTCCCTAGAGTCCCTAAGATGAAAAGCATTTTCTGTAGCCTATCTTTCCCAGTGATGTATGATTTTGAACTGACATGTATTCTTGTTGTTAACCTATGTCATCCCAATTGCTCACTATTAACAAGTTCGATGCATCATTGGCAACTCTAAAATATCTGGTCTTTTTGCATTTATTGCTTAATTTAAAAGTTATTTTCAATAATTAGAAATATTTAAACATCATGGAATGGTCAAACTCATTATATAAGTCAAACTCATTATATAAGTCACATTTTAGACCTTAATGATGCTCTCATAAAGGGATCTATAGAATATCTGCACTGGATTGAAGAATCACACTATTGAAAGGAGGATATTTAAATAAATTAAAAAATTATAGGGTTGATTTGATATTTGGGCCCCTCAATGTCCCTTATCTCTTACCAAGCACGTGAACTTTGAAATATTTCAATGTGTCACATTCATTTAAATTTTCTATACTTATCTTATTTCAATATCTTTGTTTAAAAGTTATATATAAATAAATAAAATTAAATGTTAAATTATCATAAAATTTATGTATTAATAAAAAATTTAATCCTTAAGAAATATTACCATCCACTCTAATATTTAAAATACTATTCTTCTTAAACTATATACCTTTTATTAGAAGGGTATTTTTATTTGCTCTACTATCTAGAAACTGTGACGGAATGTGTTATGTTTTAAACTAGAATGCTTAAAATTAAAGTGGCGTTCCTATGTATTTAACGAGGGAGAAAATAAAAACTGGCAATGCTCGTTGTGAATCGACAAGGCTGACAATTTAGCAGGAGAAAAAGCTCCCATCTATAAGCCAATCAGCTAAATATTATTTGAAATTAAAAACAAAACTAAAATGAAAAATTGTATGGATATGCAAAATTCACAATTACACTTATAGTTTTATATTATAATTTTTTAATGGAAAAGCATGCCATCGTAGATTAAATTTATTTCTTTATCCTATTTCTAAGGAGTTTATTATATTTATGATTATTAATTGTTGAGAGAGTTACTTTTAATGATGATTTTTAAAACTTAATCTTTTTTAATTCCTTGTTCATCTGTGTGGAATATAATCAAAATTTCAAGATTATATCTATTTAAAGTGATTTGATTGCAACTGCAATGATAGGGACCGGTGTACTTAATGGCCCAAGTGGTGAGCTCAATCTGTGTGTCATTTGCCCTCAGGGCAATATTCCATCCGTTTATGCACGATGGCATGATGGTTCCGTCAGGATCATATGTGCAGGCTTTGCATTGGAGTTCCTCATCTCCTTCAATCTCATGTTTGTCATCACAGCGTTCACAACTACTGGGAGTTAAATAGTTTTATTTTATAAGTCCAACAATTGTTTTACCTCTAACTTTTTAAAATCTATCATTTGAATATTACCTTTTAAAAGCTACCATTTGAATATTTAAAAATTAAAATTTCTCTCAATTGGAACTTTTTATATTTTGAAGTCAGAAATATATATAACTTGCATTTTCATCCTTAAAAAAAAAAAAAAAAACCTGAGAAATATATATAATTACAAAAGTTTGTAAAATGTCACGACCAATTAATATATTATAGAAACATCATATTATATAAGACTAATGTCTTAATCTCATTAATATTGGAGTAGAGGTTTCGTAAATGCCTTCAATTCATTTATTTTCCACCTCACAAATAAAGTTGTCAGAGTTAATAATTGCACTCCCAAAGTCAATAGAAGTGTGAAAAAAAATAACCGCTTTATGCTCTCATATGGTGAGTGCATATAAAATACTAATAATTATTAACAAAATGTGCTTTGCCCTGCTTACCATTCTGAACTCGCATAAATAATAAGCCTTTCCTTTTTCAAAACACTATTCTGAGAGATCGGTGAAATTTTTTATTTGGGATTTAGATAACAGACCTGTACGCTCTAAAAGTCATGTACAGATACACCTATGGGCCAGTTGGAATAAGTTCCCTTGTAGAAGCGATCTTGACTGTATTTAGGAATGTGGTTGCCAAACATCTTTCTGAGAACTGACATTAATTCGGCTTTGGTTTCGTGGTCAGGCTGCTGTTCTATTCTCCGGGCTTCATCGTCTGTAACTGTCACCATGAGCATATTTCCTCCCGGGTACTCATTTTCCATTTAATATTGAATCAACCGGTATATTAAATTGAATTACACTTATTTGTGGGCCTTGACGCCTCACCAAATCCCCTATCGGCTAGTAATTCTCATCATGAAGAGTAAACTGTTATTTAATGTTCTCGGCTATGGTGCAAAAGCTGACAGGACAAACAGACATAGCACGGTACGGTGGAAGGTTTCAACTGAAAAAAAAACGGTGGTTTAGAGTTCCGAAAATTTACATGTAAGAAAAACAAGGACAATACAGTTAAATCTGGAAGCATTGATCTAAAAGGAAAAAAAAGGACAAGAATTCCGGACGGACAATTTAACGGAAGGAAAACCTGCCACTAGGTAATAAGCCTATCGGCTAATAAGTCAAGGGGTAAATCTTTTGTGGATCGGCTGAAAGGGCGTTCTTATTGCGAGGAAAAGAACCCCAATTACTCATCTCGACCAAATGAATAAAATAGGTAATGAGTGGGTCATTGCTCTGCGTTTTTGTTCCTCCCCAAATAAACAATTCGACATGTTTTGTGTTTTTCGGTATTGTTTAATAATATGACTTCATCTACACTTCAGTTTTTAGGTAAATGTTTTAAAAGGGAAGTTATGAATCCAATACATCGACTCAGTCAGTGCTTTTATGAAGATTTGAACTTTATTTTTCATGATGAGAACTAAATGGCTGGACTACTTAAGCATACCTAATATACGGCTTATCAATACTTTATACTAGCACTTGCACCCATAGGAGGTTCAAGGAATTAATATGCCGATAGGAACTTTACAAAATATTCCGGCGTGCGACAATTCTGAGCATGATAATGCTCACATATAAAACATATAAAAGCCTATCCGCTAAAAATAAATATTTTATTTTTATTGAAAATAAATTTTTCATTTTTAAATATTATTTATTTTAACGATCAAACACTAAATAAAAGTTTTACACCTCATCAACAACAAAATAAATAAATAAATATTTATATTATTTTTAGTAACCAAAAATTAATTATTTACATGTTTAAGAGCAACCCTCGTGTGCTGGAAATTATCAAACAGAGCATCTCCCCTTCATACCATCTATAGAGAGAAATGGCTACGGACCAGTTTTTGCTCGGCATTCTCCTTGTTTTAGTTGGGTATTTTTCGCTGTGTTTCCTAAGAAGAAAGTTTGTGAACAAGCCCTACAACGGCCCTGCTATCTATCCCATAATCGGCTCTGCCTTCGATTTCTTTAGAAATCGTCACAGGTTTCTGCAATGGTTCACAGAAACACTCCACAAGATGCCAACCAATACTTGCAAGCTCGAACGGCCTGGTGGAATCAGAGATATCTTGACTGCAAATCCTGCAAACGTAGAGCATATTCTGAAAACCAATTTTGAAAATTACCCAAAGGGAGAACGCTTTACAACAGTTCTGCACGATTTCTTAGGCCGAGGGATTTTCAATGTCGACGGTGAGCTGTGGATGATGCAGAGAAAGGCTGCCAGCTACGAATTCAACACCAAGTCGCTCAGAAATTTCGTGGTGGAGACGGTGCAGTGGGAGATTCAGAACCGTCTCTTGCCAGTGCTCTCAAACGCATGCAAAGCAGGCAAGTCTTTAGATTTGCAAGACATTTTACAGAGGTTTGCATTTGATAATATTTGTAGGGTTGCGTTTGGGGTGGATCCCGCCTGTCTTCTTCCCTCCATGCCCACTTCACTGTTTGCAAAGGCCTTTGACGAAGCTACTGCTATTAGTGGCGGTAGGTTCTTCTATGCTGTTCCTTTTATGTGGAAAGTCAAGCGCATGCTTAACATTGGTTCTGAAAAGCGCTTGCGCGAAGCGATTAAAGTAGTGGACAAATTTGCTATGGATGTGGTGAGTTGTAGAAGGAAGGAGATTTCGGCGAACAGGGGACTTCCAGAAAAAGAGGATCTGCTTTCTAGGTTCATAGCAGCTCTTTTAAATGATACAGATCAATTAGAGAGAGAAGGTCATTCAGAAAGTGATAAGCAATCAAGTGATATGTTTGTGAAGGAGATGGTGGTAAGCTTTATGTTGGCAGGCAGAGATACCACGTCCGTTGCTCTCACATGGTTTTTCTGGGTGCTCTCTTCCAACCAGAGGGTGGAGGAAGCCATTCACACTGAAATCTTACACATCTTGGCCAAGAGACCACAAACCCCACCAGTTGATGAAGGAGGGATTGCTTTCAGCTTTGAAGAATTGAAGGATATGCAATATCTGCATGCTGCTCTATGTGAGTCAATGCGGCTCTACCCTCCTGCGCCTATTGATGCTAAACTTGCCTCCAAAGATGATGTTTTACCAGACGGGACTTTTGTGGTGAAGGGATGTCATTTGAATTACATTAACTATTCGATGGGCAGGATGGAAAATATTTGGGGTAGTGATTGTTTGCAGTTTAAGCCTGAGAGATGGTTAAAAGAAGGGGAATTCGTGAATGAAAATCCATACAAGTTTCCAGTATTCCAAGCGGGACCTCGAACATGCCTGGGTAAAGAGATGGCATTCATACAGATGAAATCAATTGTGGCTTCTGTTATTCATGGTTTCAGTTTCAAGGTAGAAGACAGGATCACGTGTCCTGATTATGTGGTGGCACTGACCATGCGCATGAAAGGAGGGCTACCCGTTACAGTAAGACCTCGCCGACGTCACCGATCACAGAAAATGTGATGTTTCTGCTTGGAAGGAATATTCAGTACATCTCTGAATTCTCTCTATTTCTTAGTGAGTAAAAGTTAAGACGCATTTACTAGACAAATCATGTTATTATATTCACTCTTTTTATGTAAGACTTATGTTGAACTATCAATTTAAATAGCGAGTATCAGATGTCTGAGAAGAACTTAATAATTTTTTAAATCATTGATTCAGTGCGAACAACATTCATATAGGTATAATTTTGATTTATTCAGTTGCCAACAGTATTCATATAACTATAATTTTGTAGATTTGTTTTAAAATGAGAGGCAAGAAATAATTTCATCATATATTTAATTTTTTAATATGACATGTTTATTCATTTTTGTTTTTTAGTTCACATCACATTCTATATATTTTTTATGATAAGAATGGAAATAAATTATATATATATATATATATATATATATCATAATTTTAATTTATTGTGTCTTGAACATGTATATTTTTTTTTATATTATTTATATTTTTTATTTTTATAGTTTCTTTTATTGGATTGACTTTTTATGTATATCTATTCTTCTCCTTTCTTTTTATAAAGGTCATTGTCTACAATTTATATTACTTTGGTTCTCCTCATCTTTTTAATAGATCACTAAGTGTGGTATGAAACATTGATACAAAAACTCGCACAATTTAATCCAAAAGCACTATCTATCACTATTATGGATTATGAAAAATTCATGCCTAGTATTAAATTAAAATATTAGAAGAAAAAATTCAATAATATAATTTAGTGTGATTTTATATTCCATACAAATTTTACTATTAGCAAGGATTTATAGAGAAAAAATTGCATACTTTATATTTTAGCCCTTGATTTTAAACCAATTTTAGCTCCTATTAACAATAAGCATGTTTTTTTTACTATTTTTGACCCCCTCCAACATCAAATTACTCTAAAAACACTTCTTCCCATTTGAGCAACACCCATTTAGTTGTTAAGACCCTATTTGCCTTTCCTTCTCATTATCCTTTGACACTAGTGTTCCATGGTTACATTGTTCACTAGATAGGTTCATGTGCACTCATGTGCCATGTATTCTAAATTGTGTTTTCCTACGTGAGAAATCAGTTACTTTTTAAAACGCTAACCCTAGTGTGTTTACTACAATCAATTCAACTCATGCATGTTTATGTCAAAAGACTTGAATCGAAAAAAAAAACACACTCCAACCACTTCACCCACCCTCTTCATTCTCTAGCACATCACAAACTTTCCTCTTTAAGCAATCTAGGGCATCAATCGAAAAAAAAAACACTCCAACCACTTCACCCACCCTCTTCATTCTCTAGCACAACACAAACTTTCCTCTTTAAGCAATCTAGGGCATCACCACACACAACTTCCATTGTTGTAGATCCATACACTAGCACTCATATGACTACACATGACATCTGTAACAACTACTTCTATACTAATACATCCCAACTAAGGGTTTGACTAAGGGAAGCTCTAACACTTGCCCTAGGTAGTACATTTCCCCTCCTCAAACTAGACAGGTCCTAGAACATTAGAAACATGCTCCTAAACTTATCCTTGTTATTGAAAGAACATTGTAATATCAATAAAAGGAAAAGTATAGGCTACTTACTTCTTAATAGGGTCAGCGATTAATTCTCAACCAAGTAAATAAAGTAGTGGCCCATTGTTAATTGCTGACATTTTCTTTATTAAGTGAGCAATTTAATAAGTCGTTTTGGATTGTTTAAAGATGTGTACAATTAGTGAGAACTTTGTTTAAATATTATCAAATTTAATGGTTAAAATAATTAATAATAATTTTATATCTCATTGTCACTAGAAAATTAGAAATAATTATTTTATTTTATGGAAAAAAATTTACTTTTAACTATTGAGATTGTATTAAAATACAAATATCTTATGGAATTGCTGAAAAGACATTATTAGCCCATAGTCTTTTATATGTGAGCATTATAGTGCTCAGAAAATTGGCTCACGCCATAAAATTTTCTAAACTTGCCGGTTGTTCCTATTGGCATGTTCCTTGAACCTCCTATGGTACAAGTGCTATTTACACTGAAGGTGTTGCCTTTGTGAGGAGAGTGGGTTGACTTTGCAGATCAACCGTCTCCATTAGTACAAAAGCGTGCAAGACAATTGCAGCTTCGTGAACTATTTGATTTGGCAGATTTTATTTCTCCCTTTTCATCATTTCTCATCTTGATTTCTAGCATTTAAAACTCCATTCGTCTGTAGTTTTTCATCGGTCTTTGTATGATTGGGAGGCTTCTGGCCGTCTGATTTCACTCTCTATTTTCCAGTCATTGGTTTTTCCTTCCCTGCCAAGTCGTCGTTCGTTTCATATGTCCTCACCATTTCTCATTTGAAGGTCATTCGACTGCAATTTCTACAATGTCGTACTCAAAGAAATAAGTAATTAAAAATAGAGAAAATAAAAATAAAAATCGTTGGATGAACTTAAAAATATTGTGTTCCCATTTATACATAAAATAATCGCAAGTACTGACAATCTCTAGAGCAGGGCAAAAGAAAAATTGTCCATTAACTAAATATAATAATAATTAGTAACCTTTATCTCCAAGACAGCTGGTAAAAAATGCAGAGGAATGGTCACACCAATTTCTTACTATTTTTTTCAGGCCTTACAGCAAAATCATATTTTTTTCATCTAAATTTTGGCAATTAAGGTTTAGTAATATAATAATTTTTTACACTTTACAATAAATATAATGGAATAATAAATATATAACATTTTTAATTAAAATATACTGTCAATGAAATATAATTAAATCTATTATTATATGCTATATTTAATATAATGTAAATTATTAAATATATTCTAATATAATATTTTATTATACAATGGTCTATTTATATTAAATATATTATATATTTTATTATTTAATTATAAATTTATATTTTAATTATATTTATTATTCTAAATAATATACAAATATAATATAATATAACATGCCGATAAGGGTGTGGTTCGGTGGTCAAGTCGCTTGGTTGTGGTGGCGGCCACCAAGGTTCATACCCTCGCAGGGCCAATGAGCTCGTAGGTCATGCATGCCTTCATTGGGCTGGCGTGCTTGTAGGCTGTGTACTTTTGCTCGGCCAACGAGTTTGCGGGTTTGACCAAAGGGTGATAATGCCCATTGGGGACGCAAACCCCCCAGTTGTGGTCTCAGGTGATAAAGCTGATGGGAAAAGATCCCCCATAAGGGTCTCTCTAGGCCTGGGCCAGGCTAAAAACTTGGGTAACCCCCAACAAAAAAATATAATATAAATAAAATAAATAAATAAATTATTCTTATAGAAAAATAGTTTTAAAATTATATTTTATTAAAAAAACAATATATTATATTCTCATATATATTAAGTCGTATTTTAAAAAATGGCCCCACTGGTAGCAACTATCTCATAAAAAACAAATATTAACTCATATTATTTGGTCTAATAAATTTTTAAATTATAAAATACTACTTTAAATTGAAAAAAAATCACATAGCAACAAATTTGTTATAGTATAGTGAAATTATTATCAATATTATTTTAATGTTCCTTACTCTTTTCCTCTCTTTGTGTTTGTGTAATTAAAATAATTTAATAATATATTATATAAAAAAATAATAATTTAATATTAAATATAATATTCAGATTTCACAATTATACATAATCCTATAATTAACAGGTGCCATGTAGTGGTGAGTAACTACCTTGTAGTGTTGTAAGAATAGTATGTGTTTTGTAGTTGAAATTGTTTTCTTATATTAAGTATTTGTTTAATATTGATGTGGAACTAATTTATTGGTAGATACTCTTCATGAACTGATTAGTTGATTTTGAGTTTGATTTAATATTTTTTATTAGCATAGACTACAATGGAGTTTGAATTGGAGAATGTCAGAAAATGTGAATTTTAGTCTAATCCCTTTTTATTTATTATAGCAATGCATTGCAGAATGTATCATTCCTATTATAACATGTGTTGTACTAGAAAGGGATTCAAAATATGAAACATAAATATAAATACATTATAATGATAATTTCATTTATTTATATAATTAATAACTTAATATAAATATTATTATTAATAATATACTAATTATATTATTCTATTGATATTTAAAATAAGAATTTTATAATTAATATATAAAATAAATAAATTTTAAATATTAATATGAATATTATATTAAAATGAGTTTTTTTTTATGGACAAGTAGCTGTCCATATGACAACTAATATATTATAATAACGGATCAAATAAGTACATATAAGTAAGTACATATCAGACCATGCAGTGCTTACATAGAAGAAAATTAGTTATTTATGTTAGAGGGTCATTAGCCCTTCTAACAATTCCGTAGCATGCTCTAGCTAGGAGATAGATAGTAAGTCTCCATACTAACCAATAATATATGGGAATGTCTACATATTGTGGTTACGGATGCCCTTGTTGAATACTTCTAGAGATTGTCCCATAATACTATTCTCTCTATTGATCACAACAACATCGAAGACTCTAGCCATAAGTCCATATTTGGGATGCTGGTTGAAGTTTGAGATCACTGTGGTGGCAACTTGGTATATATGATCTTTGACATACCTATTAGCCACAACCTTTGCATTGTTCTTCCTTCTTAGTATGAGGACTGAATTCATCAGGAATTCTTAATAGAGGGTCCCGTCATGGATGTGACCACCACTGAAGAATTTGGAGCCTCTAACCTTGTAGATTGCATTCGTAATATCATTGGAGTTGGCCTTGAAGAGGTGTTTTATCTACTCCAATGGCATCTAATTATCCTCCTCGACTTCACTTTCATAATCTTCTCCTTCTTCTACATCAGGTTCCTCCTCTCCTTCTGAGCCATCATCTTCCTCCTCATCTTGACACTTTCAGACACACTCAATAATCATTCAGTTTGCCATTGCTTTGGCTTTATGATTTCAAACTTCTGCTATAAATAACCTAAGACAGGGAGACTAGTTAAAGGCATTTTCCTTTGGATTAGATACATGGATCTACCTTGGGAAGGAGTTGCCAAAGTAGGACAATCAGAAATCTAGGAAATCTTTGGTAATTCTTGGCTAGATTTGCAGGGAGGTCATTTCGTTCTTAGCACTAAATTTGATTTCAAAGATATCAAACCATATTTGGCTATATCATATGTCTTCTTGCTTTCACATGTCACTGGTTGTGCATGAACTTGCTGATTTAAGTGTTGGCAAGAGACACTGCAACACATGTCATGTGTTGTCATTGATGGCAACTAAGTCCACCTCACACATCTACAATGCAATATCAAATCATACCAGAAGTCAGTTCCCAAATTTTTTAAGTCTAGATAGACATGAATAGGGTATATGGCAGAGTTCAGTATTTTGGTCAGTGGATCTCTCCAGTTAATCATTGTGTGTTACAAATCTGAGGGAGTGTACAAGAATGTTAGGACAATCAAAATCCAAGATCTTAGGCTCCAGTGACAAAGAGATTAAAAGTTATGAGCATCTGAGTACCGGGTCCTAATATGACAGAACAATTCAGTGAAGAATAGGCCGACTTGTGTTAGATCCTTGTGCAGATCTAGTAGAAGTGTTTTGGTGAGTTGCGTATGTGATATAATGTTAGTGGCCGACATGTATGGTGACTTGCAAGTGTTATTTCTAGTACGCATCAATACTGGTGTATGATTTTAGCTAATAGAACAGAGTACTTGTATTTTTTTTTAAGTTCTTCATGAGGTAGATATATATAGCCAATGGATTCAAGTGTATGAATGCATGTTGTGGTGCGAATATGGAGTATGTGTGAAAAGGGCAGATAAGAAGTGCGAAAGAAAAGAGATCTAAGGTCTAAATTATGGCAGAGCAGTAAATAGGGTAGAGTAAAGATGAAGTGTGTAAGATCAATATTCTGTGCTTAACCAGAACTGAATTCTTGAATTGGCAGATACTATTCATCAGTTCAACCAATTTGTAATCCTTTTGTAATCATTCTTGTAGGCAGTGAGCCTCCTTTTGACCTGTGAGCCGTAAGGCATGTGCCTTCCCCTTTTGTAATACCTTTAACAAAGTGTAATCTTTGTGGGCTAACCCCCACCGTGGTTTTCCCCTTAACTGGGTTTGTACATTAAAATCTTGGTGTCAAGTGTGTTAATTGTGCTTCTACTCATGTGTTATTGATTGTTGTTTTTCATGGTTATATCATTAATCTGTTAAGAAGTAGTAAAGAAGAATTAACTATAGTAAGTATTAAAATTTTTATGACAACTGATTCAACACCCTCTCAGTTGTCAACCCTAATTCCAACATTTGGCTATACCGTATATCTTCATGCTTTTCACATGCTGCTAGTTGTGCACAAACTACCTGATTTAAGGTCCTTTCCTATTTTAATTTTCAAGGTCTCAGAATCTGAATGTAGCATGTGACTATCAATATTGGGAATGTGAAGATTACTCTATCCCTTGAGTCCGTAGTTTCTATAGTGAGTACCGGTCCTAAATTTGTTTTGTCTTTTCATTACAGATCCAGCTAGAACATGGGTCAGATTCTTCCTAAGTCTTTGGCACCTTGGAATGCTGAAGATAAGGTTGTTTAGCCCCCTAATTCTTTTTTTGAGTTGCATTTTTTGGTGCCCTGCCTTGAGCACCCCTGAGAAAATCTAAGATTTTCATATTGATGATGTGGATGCTAGTCTCCTATGGCATAGCTATAGTTCCAGATGTTGAGTTGTTCCCTAGACCTTCCATTGGTAGATTTGTAATATTCTCCTTTAATCAATCTGGATTTTTGTCAAAAGTCTCCATTGCACTTGTGATTTTAGGGTTGTCAAGTGGCATGATTGGGTTCTCACTTTTTTTTAAAAATGCGAGATGGTGTCTCCAAGTTTGGTGGTCTAGCTAGACCTACGGCTTGAGTGTCATCGAATTACCCTCCCCAATAGGTAGATAATCCTTGGTTCAATTAGGCATGTGTTTCACTAACCTTATTCATGTTGCACTATGGCCCAACTAAGCCTTCTGGCTTATCAATGGCTCTTTTCTTTCGATACTGGTCTTTTGAGTGCCTACAGCTGCAATAATGTCTTTCAACCTTGCAATTATGTCCTTAATTTGTTTTTTATTATTTTCAATTTGTCTGATTAGATTTTCTTGTGTTTCAGGGGCATGTTGAGGAATCAATGGAGGTGTTTGTTGTTGGGGTTGTTCTTCAATAGATATTTCATGTTAAGGTGATTTAGTATTTTATGGATTTTTAGGAGGAGGAGGTGCATTATCAATTCCTATCAATTAAGGAAATTTACATCAAAAATCAACCTAAACATACCTATCTAGAAACAAATTCACACAAAAAAACAAATACAACTCACTCCTTTGGTCTCTCTGATGTCATGGTGGCATTTTGGCGATGAATTGGCAAGAATTTGGTGTTGAAACTGGTCTCCAATAATGTGAGTGTGCTCCTTAGGGTTTGCAGACCATGGGTGTAAGAAAATGAAATGAAGAAATGAGCCTCAACACAGGTTTTTTTTAATACTAAAACAAAATACGCTCCCGTTATAATGTGCTCACGTTATGTCTTACAAGTTTTTTTAAAAACATTGGCCATTTTTTGGCCCCCCAACTTTTTGCACCCACCTAGGTCCATAAACATGAATTATCAGGATTTTTTAATATTTTAATAACTTTTTATTATAATATTTTTTTGTAAAACAAATTGTATGAAAACATACTTCAGACAATTCTTTTCAATTTTAATTTTTTTTCAAAAAATGATAAGTTTAGGTCATCTTATGTGTGACGTACACGATGATTTTTAAAACACCAATAATGGCCAATAAAAATTAACTAAAAAAATATTCAATAAAAAATTACAAAAAATATGGAAAACATACTTTAGTGAGTTACAAATCTTTTCCCAAAAATATTTAGAAAAATATGATTATTTAGGTCAAAATATGGATGACATACATGTGCATGGTATAGTAAAAAAAGTGACTTTTAAATAGTGGTTTTCACAAATGCCTATTAAAAATCAATTTGTGTCATCTGGGTATTAAAAAAAATTACATATTTAGAAATTAGATTTCGAGTACTACATTTCATATTTACTGACTTTTTTCAATATTCCACATTTACGTGCTTCAAATTTTTAGGTCAAATGTGACAAATTCTAAAAATCAAAGAAAACACTTCCATTTTTGGCCAAAAAAGTGGACTCAACTTCTTGCACACACCCTCAAACCAATCTCCAATATGATAATACCAACAACATACTTCAACCCCTTGTTCTGTACTTGTTTTATAGTACGTTACATTCAAATAGAAATAAAAAATTTATGTTTTTTTCAATATTTTGTGATTACTTAGAATACTCAATTAAATAGGAGTAGCTATCGGCATGCCCATTACACATTATGTACGATTTTGGAAATAGTATGTAATAACTAAATTGAAATATTAAAATAGTAAAATATATAATTTAATATACAAATTAATCAAAAAAATTATGCACTCTCACTAAAATTACATGAACCATTTGAGCACAATACTATCTTGTTAAAATGTTAGCCATTCCGTTCAGTGGAGGTGTATGAGAAACGAACCAGTTATTACATGAAAACTTATTAACCATTTAAACACGCACTTGGGGTTTGAAATGGGAAGACATAACAAAATAAGTCAAGGGGTAAATCTTTTGTGGATCATTGAAAGGGTGTTCTTATAGCAAGGAAAAGAACCGATGACTCATTTTCAACCAAGTGATTAAAGTGAGTAGTGAGTACATTGCTAGGTTTTTCTTCCTCCTCAAATAAACAATTGCACATGTTTTGCCTTTTTCCGTATTGCTTTAGGTTTATGTTTAAAGTGGGAAGTTATGAATCTAGTACATGACACCATTCATTAGTCCATGTCTTCATGAAGATAATAATTTTACTCTTCATGATAGAATTAAATGGCTTAATTATTAAGCATACCTAATATATAGTTCATTTACACTTTAAAAAATAATTATTTTATTTTTATTGAAGTTAAATTTTTCATTCTTAAATATTATTTATTTAATGATCAAACACTCAATAACAATTTTACACTTCACATCAACAACCAAAAAAAAAGATTTATCTTACTTTTATTAATCAAAGTTAACTTTTGCTATTGAAATAGATGATATTTAAAAACAACCCTACTGTGTGCTGGATATAGAGCATCTCACCTTAATACCATCTATAGAGAGAAATGGCTATGAACTAGTTTTTGCTTAGCATTCTCCTTGTTTTAGTTGGGTATTTTTCGTTGTGTTTCCTTCGAAGAAAGTTTGTGAACAAGCCCTACAACAACCCTCCTATCTATCCCACAGTCGGCTCTGCCTTCGATTTCTTTAGAAATCATCACAGGTTTCTATAATGGTTCACATAAACACTCCACAAGATACCAACCAATACTTGCAAGCTCAAACGACCTAGTGGAATCAGAGATATCTTGACTGCAAATCCTGTAAATGTAGAGAAAATTTTGAAAAAAAAATTGAAAATTACCCAAAGGGAGAACACTTTACAACTATTCTCCACAATTTCCTAGGCTGAGGGATTTCCAATGTCGGTGATGAGCTGTGGAGGATGTAGAGAAAGGTTTTCAACTACGAATTCAACACCAAGTCACTCAAAAATGTCGTGGTGGAGATGGTGCAATGGGAGATTTAGAACTGCCTCTTTCTAGTACTCTCAAATGCATGCAAAATAGGTAAGTCCTTAGATTTGCAAGACATTTTGTAGAGGTTTGCATTTGATAATATTTGTAAGGTTGCATTTGGGGTGGACCCCACCTGTGTTCTTCCCTCCATTCCCACTTCACTGTTTGGAAAGGTCTTTGATGATGCTACTACAATTAGTGGTGGTAGGTTCTTTTTTGTGGAAAGTCAAGCACATGCTTAACATTGGTTTTGAAAAGTGCTTGCATGAAGCGATTAAAGTAGTGGATAAATTTGCTATGGATGTGGTGAGTTGTAGAAGGAAGGAGATTTCAATGAATAGGGGACTTCTAAATAAAGAGGATTTGCTTTCTAGGTTCATAGCAACTCTTTTAAATGATACAGATCAATTAGAGAGAGAGGGTCATTCAGAAAGTGATAAGCAATCCAATGAAACAATGAATATGTTTCTGAAGGATATGGTGGTGAGCTTTATGTTGGCAGGCATAGATACCACATACGTTGCTCTCGCATGCTTTTTCTGGGTGCTCTCTTCTCACTAGAGGGTGGAGGAAGCCATTCACATTGAAATCTTACACATCTTGGCCAAGAGACCACAAACTCCACCAGTTGATGAAGAAGGGATTGGTTTCAGCTTTAAAGAATTGAAGGATATGCTTGATATCTGCATGTTGCTCTCTGCGAGTCAATGCGGCTCTACCCTCCTGTGCCTATTGATGCTAAACTTGCTTCGAACAATGATGTTTTACTAGATGGGACTTGTGTGGTGAAGGGTTGTCATTTGAATTACATTAACTAGGATGGAATGTTAGATTTAGTGCAGACAACTGAGAGGGGGGGTGAATCAGTTGTCTAAAACTTTCTTGCAATTTAATCATTAAAATCCTTTTCTTAACTCAACAGCATAATAATAAATCAATCATAAAAACATAATGCAACAATTCAAGAGCAAAAACACATTAACAAATATGACACTAAAATTTTGACATGGAAAACCCAGTTAAGGGAAAAACCACGGGGTGACTAACCCAAGATTGTATTCTCTGTTAGAAGAATAGAAAGAACAAAATGGCACATGCCAATTAGGGCTCACTACCTGAGCACACTACTCACAAGAGGCCCACTACCTACAAGAGACACACTGTCTATAGAATAATAAGTATCACATACTTGAACTAAAGAATAGCATCTTCACCATGCTTGAGTCAGTTCCATTTAAGCTCAATACTTTTTCTCTGCTTTTCACTCTGCTCCTCTCTACCACACTCTCATCTCCGCTAGACACACTTTGGAAATGACTTTACAACTCCTTATTTATACAATACATCGACTTAGGAATAACGATCCAAGTTGACATACATTATAGAGAAAATATATAAATGCAACATGACTAATTACAAAAAGACTTCACACGGATCAACACACTATCAGCCACATAGATCTGGGACTCCAAGATTCCTTTAGTAACACGCCATTCTTCACAGAACATCTCCAAGAACATCTGTAGGATGTGTAACTCATCCGGTCAGCTAGACTTAGAAAGAACATCATCATCCAGAAGTAATTCTTTAATTTTGAGCTCAATCTTCAATGCGGACCACCAACATGAACTGGACATAATCCAAAGACCTCCACAAGCTTTCCTGAATCACCAAGAACATCCACACTACTACTGTCTACTGAAATCATTCTCTCCTTCATCCAGAACCTCAAGAACACACTCTATCATCACTATCATATTGGAATAGATGCTTGCATACCTCTAGATCACGAACCAATTGAGTTGTCACTTCACATGGACTTTCTAAACACTCCACCAAATATGTAGAATAGGATATTACATTTTCAGATCTCACCGGACCTATCTGTATTACTCTGTCACCTCTAAACATCTGCCAGAACCGGTTTTACTTAAGTGGCCATAACTTCTTTAGTTCTTCATGTGGACCTCTGAAATATTTACTGAATCATCTCAAGACACATATCTACAAACCCTTTGAAGCATATCTTCTGATCTTCATCTTAGCTAGGATCTTTACCTCACTATCTTTACAGTTCTTCTATGTTCCTGATTAGGACTAATTTTCTCAATATTCTCAACACACAGCTCATCCAATCCTTATCATTAATGCAACAGGAGTATGTTTACATCAATGACAACACCGGATAGGCTCATACTTGCAACAATATCCCCCTTTTTCATTGATGGCAACATATGATGTGAAAAAACTATTTTAACCATCAAGACAAGAACTTCTCCTTACTGTCACAGCTCCCTCTATCAGCAACAACCATTCACATGTCTTCTCTTCCTTTCCTGCTCCCCCTTTGATTAGCAATTACTTGTTTTTCACATGTCTTCTCTCCCCTTTTGACATCAATGAAAAAGAGCACATACTTGCATCAATTCAGAATCATACCAGCTGCTCCCCTTGAGTAGTAGCATCCCATCATCAGTCCAAACCACAAGATATGACTGTGAGATCCACTAGAATGATTCACATAAGTGCACCTTAATTCAAAACTGGAGGGGTAATAACCACTAACTTCTCCCTGAGATACTCAAAAGAGTCCTTAGGTAGAGGTTTAGTAAAAATATCTGCAATCTGATCCTTGGAAGGCACAAACTCCAGTCTAACTTCATTCTTGTTCACTGGCTCTCTCAAAAAGTGAAACTTGATGGATATATGTTTAGTCTTTGAATACAACACCGGATTCTTAGATATGTTTATTGCACTTGAATTATCACAGAAGATTGTGATAGGTTCCTCATACTTTCTTCATCCACAAGACTCGAGTGCAACTACCTGCTACTACAATATATTCTGCTTCAACTGTGGATAGAGATATTGCCTCTAGTTTCTTGCTTAGCCAAGAAACCAACCTCTTTCCCAAAAGGAATGCCCCACCACTGGTACTCTTCTAGTCATCCACATCTGTATATGCATGAAGAGAAAAATCATGATCTTTGGGATACCACAATCGATACTCGACTATCCCTTTTAGATATCTAAAAATCCTCTTGATTGCCATGACACGAGATTCTCTAGGATCAACTTGGAATCTAGAAACAAGACCAACAACATTCATAATGTCAGGTCTAGTTTGAGTGAGATATAATAGTCCTCCAATCATTGACCTGTACTTTTTGTGATCAGCCTTAGGAGAGTCATCATCTTTGCTCAATTTACATCCAGTTACCATGGGAGTATTCATTGGTTTTGAGTCTTCCATCCCAAATTTCTTCAACAATTCTTTCACATATTTGGTCTGAGAAATGAAGATTCCTTTCTTTGTTTGAGTGATTTGTAGACCCAAGAATAAATTTATTTCCCCAAACATAGACATCTCAAATTCACTTTTCATTTGATTTGCAAAGGTTTTGTAGATAATATCTCTTCCTCCAAAAATGATATCATCAACAAACACTTCAACTATCAAGATATTTTCATGATCAATTTTGAAATAAAAATTACTGTCAGCAGTACCTTTGTTGAAACTAATCTTCAAAAGATGCTTATCCAATCTTTCATACTAGGCTCTTGGAGCTTGCTTGAGTCCATATAGAGCTTTCTTCAACTTCCAGACCATATCACCATGATCAGACAATTGAATTCCATCCAGTTGCTCAATGTAAACTTCTTCTTCTAAGTCACCATTCAAGAAGGCAGACTTGACATCCATTTGATATACTTTGAAATCCTTGAAGGTAGAAAAAGCAAGAAATAATTTAATTGCTCCAATTCTTTCCATCGGAGCAAAAATTTCTTCAAAATCAACTCCTTCTACTTGAGAGTAACCCTTGCAGACCAATCTAGCTTTTTTTTTGACTACTTAACCATCTTCATTTAGTTTATCCTAGAAGACCCATTTGGTTCCAATCACATTCTTATTTTTAGGTCTAGGAACAAGATCCCAAGTGTGATTTTTCTCAATTTACATCAGCTCTTCGTCCATTGCTTTAGTCCAGTTTTCATCATTGCAAGCTTCATTCACTATCTTAGGTTCAATCTTTGAAATCAGATAATACTCTTCTAAATCTTGAGCAATCCTTCTTCTTGTTTGTACACCTTTGCTTTTATCATCTATGATCTGATCTTCAGAGTGATCCAGTCTTACATACATGGAAACTTTGGGAGTTTTTTGCACTTCTGATTCTTGAACAGGTTCATTCAAACTTATCTCTTCTTCCTGATTTACCAGATCAATCTGAATCTAAATTTTAGAGGGAGCTTGGACTTCTTGAACAAAAACATCATTTTGATTATCTTCATCATATTCATAAAACATTGAGGGTTTTTCAATACTTTCATCAACCTTCACATTTGTACTTTCCATAATCTTCCTCAATCTCTTGTTATAACACCGGTATGCTTTGCTTTGAGTAGAATAACCCAAGAATATTCCTTCATCACTTCTAGCATCAAATTTCCCTAGATCTTCATCTCTTTTAATGTAACATTTGATACCAAAGACTCTAAAATACCTCATAGTGGGAGTGATGCCAAACCAAATTTCATAAAGAGTCTTACCAGTATTACTTCTGATTTGTACTCGATTGAGAGTATAGATTGCAGTGCTTACAACTTCTCTCAAATAGATCTGAGGAACATTTGCTTCCATCATCATGGTTCTAGATATTTCCTGGATGGTCTGGTTCTTTCTCTCCACTACTCCATTCTGCTGTGGAGTCCGAGGAGCAGACAACTATCTTTTTATTCCATGTTTCTCACAGAATTCTATGAACTCACGGGATGGGAATTCTCCACCTCTATTAGATCTCAGACATTTTAATTTTAATATGGTTTCATTCTCTACCATAGCCTTGAATATCTTGAATTTCTCAAGAGCTTCCGATTTCTCTTTCAAAAAAGTGACCCACATCATCCGGGAATGGTCATCAATTAATAACAAGAAGTTTCTATCACCTTGCACACTTATGATTCTTTCCAGACCACATAAATCAGTATGAACTAAGTCCAATAATCTCATAGAATATTGTTCCTTTCTTTTGAATGAGACTCTACTTTGTTTACCCAACTAACATTCTTTGCACAAACTATTTATAGGTTTCACCAATTTTGGAAGATCTCTTATAGCCTGAGTGTTGCTTATCTTAATGATATTGTCAAAATTCACATGACACGTTCTCCTATGTGATAACCAACTCTGATCAATTTAAACAAATAGACAACTTTTACTAGTACCAACTAAATGGAAGATATTACCTTTTGTTTGAGTACCGGATGCAATCTTTGTTTCAGAACTTTCAAAGATCTTGCATTCTTCATTCTTGAATCAGAGATCATAACCTTTGTCCACCAACTATGCAACACTGAGAAGATTGTGCTTCAGACCTTCAACATATAGTACATTACTAGTTTTGTTCTTTCTATCAAAAGAAATGGTTCCTCTTCCTCTGATTCTACCAGCAGAATTATCACCAAATTTTACCACTCCTCCTTCATACCGTTCCAAATCTATGAAATTATTTTATCACCTGTCATATGGTGAGGGCATCCACTGTCAATGACCCAATCATGCTTTTCTTCAACTTGGGCAACCAGAGCTCTTTCCACAATTTTATGATTGACAGATTCAGAGGGCATTGGATCTTCTTCCTTGATGACAATAAACACCCAGTCACTTCCAGATTTGTTTCATGTCTCTAATTCATCATCTGTTACTCCTTCATTATCATCATCTTCATGAACATAGTAATAATTCTTTTGGAACCTTGATCTGTTAGGATTTGGCCTTGAAAATCTTTCCAGACACCTTGAGGCAAAAAGACCAATTTTATTGTAGTTAAAACACTTAAAAGGCAATTTTTCCTCATACTTACTGGACCCTCTTGGTAGTCTTTTTGCAATAAGGGCTTCAAGTTGAGCAGCTTCTGCCTCATCTTCTTCCAGGTCTTTTCTAGCTTTTTCATACAATGATAGTTTCCTTGAAGAGTTTTCTCCCAGATCAGACTTTTGTTTTCCTTTAACAGAGGCACTAGCTTTGAATGCAGATTCAGTCTTGGGGGGGCATTTCCAAACTCAGTCAATTCAAATACAGCCAATTTACCAACCAATGGATCTCTTGTGATACCTGAAATAGATCTGAATTCTTCAATAGCAGCAACCTTGTACTTGTCAGAATCAGGTAGGGATCTAAGAACTTTGCCAACGATCTCATCTTCATCCAAGACTCTAGCAGCACATCTAATACCACAAACAAGCTCATTTACTCTAGGCATAAAAGTAGTGATATTTTCATCTTCTCTTATCTTTAGATTTTTGAATTTTCCTTTCAGACTCTGAAGCTTGGCACATTTAACATACTTGTCTCCTTCATGCAGAAGTTCTAGTTTTTCCCAAATATCAAAAGTAGTTTGTAGGTCAACAACATTTGTCAGCTCTGAATCAGACAAGGCACTTAGAAGAGCTTCTTTAGTCTGTAGATTATTTTCGGCATCTCTGATTTCATCTATGATTCTTGGACCATTCTATGGAGGAGTATACTTCTTTGAAGCCATGATCCAATACTGCATTCCCATACATTGCAAGTGACAATCCATGTGACTTTTTCAAAGAGTGAAATTGGTTCCATCGAACCTCGGACTATCCTTCTTGTAGGACGACATCCTGGATCTCCTCAAGCGGTTAAGCTCTTTTAGAGGAACTTAGCTCTGATACCAATTGTTAGATTTAGGCAGACAAGTAAGAGGGGGGGTGAATCAGTTGTCTAAAACTTTCTTGCAATTTAATCACTGAAATCCTTTTCTTAACTCAGCAGTATAATAATAAATCAATCATAGAAACATAATGTAGTAATTCAAGAGCAAAAACACATTAACACATATGACACCAAGATTTTGACATGGAAGACCCGGTTAAGGAAAAAACTATAGGCTGACTAACCCAAGATTGCATTCTCTATTAGAAGAATAAAAAAACAAAATGGCACATGCCAATTAGGGCTCACTTCCTGAGCACACTGCTCACAAGAGGCCCACTGCCTGCAAGACACACACTGTCTATAGAATAATAAGTATCACATACTTAAACTCAAGAATAGCATCTTCACCATGCTTGAGTCAGTTCTATTTAAGCTCGATACTTCTACTATGCTTTTCACTCTGTTCCTCTCTACCACACTCTCATCTCCACCAGACACACTTTTGAAATGACTTTACAACTCCTTATTTATACAATACATCGACTTAGGAATAACCATCCAAGTTAGCATACATTACAGAGCAAACATATAAATGCAACATGACTAATTACAAAAAGACTTCATGTGGATCAACACACTATCAGCCACACAAATCTGGGACTCCAATATTCCTTTAGGAACATGCCATTCTTCACAGAACATCTCCAAGAACATCCGCAGGATGTGCAACTCATCTGGTCAGCTAGACTTAGAAAGAACATCATCATCCGGAAGTAATTCATCAATTTAGAGCTCAATCTTCAATGTGGACCACCAACACAAACTGGACACAGTCCAAATACCTCCACAAGCTTGCCTGAATCACCAAGAGCATCCACACTACTACTGTCTACTAAAATCATTCTCTCCTTCATCTAGAACCTTAAGAACATAGTCTGTCATCACTGTCATATTGGAATAGATGCTTGCAGACCTCCAGATCATGAACCAATTGAGTTGTCACTTCACATGGACTTCCTAAACACTCCACCAAATCCACAGAATAGGATATTGTATTTCTGGATCTCACTAGACCTATCTGTATTACTCTGTCACCTCTGAACATCTGCCAGAACCAGTTTTACTTAAGTGGCCATAACTTCTTTAGTTTTTCATGCAGACCTCTAAAATATTTACTGGATCATCTCAAGATACATATCTACAAACCCTTTGAAGTGCATCCTCTGATCTTCATCTTAGTTGGGATCTTTACCTCACTGTCTTTACAGTTCTTCTCTATTCCTGATTAGGACTAATTTTCTCAATAGCCTCAGCACACAGCTCATCCAATCCTTATCATTAATGCAACAGGAGTATGTTGACATCAAAGACAACATCGGTTAGGTTCATACTTGCAACATGGAAAATATTTGGGATAGTGATTGTTTGCAGTTTAATCTTGAGAGATGGTTAAAAGAAGGGGATTTTATGGGAGAAAATCCATATAAGTTTCCACTATTCCAAGTGGGACCTCGAATATGCCTAGGTAAAGAGATGGCATTCATTCATATGAAACCAATTGTAGCTTTTGTTATTCATGGTTTCAGTTTTAAGGTAGAAGACGAGATCACATGTCCTGATTATGTGGTGTCACTGACCATGCGCATGAAAGGAGGCCTACCCATTACAGTAAGATGTCGTTAAGGTCTATTATCCTTCACACACTCATCAAATGATTACAACTCCTCATGGAGTTGGAAACCCTAGTTAATATCAACCATCCACATAGCACAAGACAACTTTAAATCACAACCATTCATTTAAATTAGCCTTTTCTATAAATCAAACCTCTCACAAGCCATTTGCAATGCATTGGTTTTCAAGTAGCCTCATGCTGTCAATTTTTTTATGCAATCTAGTCCAAATACCATTATGCCACTAGAATAGTGAGCAACCAACATTCCTCCCATCAACAATCCTTCTAAATCTTCCATGCCTATGCGAGGTTGAGAAGAGTAATGGAGATAAATCAAATCTAGCTTGGAGATTGGTTTGCTTTACTTTCTTGTTTTGATTTTCATGCTAGTTTGTATTCTATTGTGCTAGTTAGGGTTTGATATCTTGCTGTTTTAGTTTTAGACCTAATTTTTACCCTGACGACAACTATTGTTCTCCTTGTCTTGATAATGGATTACTAAGTGTAATCCAAGATATTGATACAAAAATACTTACATAGTTTAATCCAAAAGTACTGTTTATCATCATTATGGACTGTGGAAAACTCATGCCTACTATTAAATTAAAAATTAAAAAAATACTTCAATAATATAATGGAGTTATGTTATATTCCATTCAAAATTTTCACATATGAATAAATTATAGACAAAAAGCTACATGTACTCTATATTTTACCATCTCATTTTACTCTAGTTTTTGTGCTCACCAAGTAAATAGTTCATCTAAAAAATATTAATCATTGTTATCATCTCCATGAACTAACTTGTCCAATTGCAAATAAGTGCATATGCTATCTTCATCATTTGTGTTACTGTCATATGATACATTATGACATATTTTTACCCTCCTATCTACACTTTCATACTTGCCAAATGTTATAATATCATCCTTCCTAGTTTCCACCAAAGATTCACTAGCCACAACATTTCCTTACACATCCTCAACACACAGCACATTGTAAGCATGAACCCTTGGAGTTAGCAACCTCATCACATATTTAGCTCGTGATCCTTGTAGGTGTTAAACTATTTCATAAGCCTACTACATACTAGTAAAATTTATTTCATTTAGCATGGGGCCTAAGACAACCTCATATGCCTCATAAAATATGTTAATGCATGGAGATGTGTTAGTCCTATAATCAGTTGGTATTTTTGGAGAGTTCCACAAGAAACTTATGGTTGAAGTCCATACTAGATTTATCATTTTTCCTTTTGATATCTACCAATTCTTGGACAAGAGTAGTAGGGTCCACCTTACTTGTATATTCCTCATCAAATAGAACCATGAGGTCATTCCAAGAAGTAAAGTGACGTTTTGGAAATCCCTCAAGCCATCTCCTTTCCATCCCATATAAAGATCTAGCAAAGAATCTCATCCACAGGTTATCATCATCAAATTAAAAAATTTCCTTGAATCCTAAATATTCATAAACATGCATGTTCCTTTCATGAATATCATACCCATCAAATCTAGGTATCTATTTGAAGAACTTGGATGTCATGGTTTTCATTTCATAGTCAACCTAAGAGAGGTCTAGTTGTTTGTAAGTGGTGTTAAGAGGAATGATGGGAGATTGAACAACTTAACTTTTTGCGGTATCGGGGTAAGCATTAGACAACAACGTATACTCAAGTAGCCTAATATAATTTTTAATTTCAGATTCTTCCCTAATAAACTCATTGATATTATTCCTAGATTCTTGCAAGTTTTGGTAATAAATTAGAGGTGGAGTATGCCTATTAGAGGAAGAATAACATGTATCACTATAATAATTTGAGTCATACTTATTAGCATAATGCCTAGGTCTTGAATCATAAGAATGCAGATATGAAGTAGAGGCCCTACAGTTACTTTCAAACCAAAATGCCATGATTACAAATTCATGAAATGTTGAAAGAAGACTATTCCTCTTACAAGCCAAACATTGTTCTTTGCATAAAAAACTCTTGCTTCATGAGAAGAAGAGGAAAAACACTTGATATACCTCAAAAACTTGCTACTAAAAGTTTGAGATGTATTCTTGAAGCACCAATAGTAAATTGATAGAAACAATAAATATAAATCTTGATAGTAAAGTCCCCACCTCTTTTAAAAAAGGAAATCATTGGAGCAAAAGAACCACCAAGGAAAGATTTTTTTTTCCCAGTTGTCTCACCAGTAGAGTCATAACTTCATGTAACCGAGGATAGGATAAATTCTAAATTTTCCCTAGAAACATTACCATCCTATTAGTGTAGGTTGATGGGGAGCCAATGCTAGACATAGAAAAAGGACACATCAATACACCTTCTTTCATTTCTAGAGGAATGAAATACATAACTAGAACTAAAATATCCCCAACAATGATGCCATTCTTTTAGTTCCTAAAATCACTACTCAAATTGCTAGATGGATCAAATCACTTTACAGCTATGCACTTGTTATCTTGAATGCGAATTAAACATACCATCAACAGAATGTGAGTGATTATAGGCTAATTTCTAAGAGTGGGCATACTCTCCTTCACTTTGAGATCAACTAGACTTAGGATGGATTGTCTAGAGGCATCCTTAATAGTACATCTAACTAGTTAAGATGATTTATTATTGAACACCAATTTAGTTATACAAAATGTATACTTGACCCCTATATTTGTCACCAAGTCAGAAACTAACTAGATACCTATAAAACCTTTGATCAAGATGATAAGTACAACCTTGCACATGCACCTATAGATGACTACATTATTATTATTCCTATAGGTACAAGGGGTAGGCATGCATGACATGATTCCATAGCAATCTATCTATTTGAGGTTAGTATATCTCCTAGTTGGCAATACTAAATCATGAAAGAATGTTTAAACCCTAACCTACTCCTAATCTCAAGAGGACATATAGGATAATAAAGTGAGGGGTGTTTGATCTCTCACCAATTTGAACTAGTGCCTACTCCATTGGGTAATAAATTGATGGATTGTAAGGAAGAAGGAGACACACCAACAAAACATCAATAAAAGTAGATGTGCATTTACATACAAATTAAAGATTACATTACATGCAATGTACATACTTAATAAACCATCTCAGATACAATAACCCATATGAAATTAATTAAAAACCATTACAAAAGTTTTACAATGAATTAAAATGTTGTCACACATTTACATAACCTAGGTTACATTCATACTAGCAAATGTTGCAAGAGAAAATCCATAACTACACAATTATGCATTACCTTAAATCATTACAAAATTCCATGGTGACATACTATTACAAGATATGTGCATTAAAAATCCTTCCTATGATTTATAGAATGTATTCCCACCCTTTACATACTAGACTAGCATTGCTTAGATCATTCTTGAAGCAATTGCAATCTAGCAATTTGGTTCAACAACTAATTGTTTGGATGACAAATAAACTTGTCTTTATAGCATTTAAAATTTATTACCCTAGGTTACTTGCAAGAATTCTATGCACTATTATAGGTTGATGAAATGAATGCAATAAACATTTGAAATGTTTCCCACTTAGGATGAATAGTCTGGAGCTTGCATGGATGAAATTGGTAGGTGAAAATCCAACCACCGCATTCATGGCAGCCATAACTTCTTTCATCCTCCATCATTGAATCTACATCTAGAATTCATCCCTTAGAATGAACATTATTTCTTGGGTAGGGGAAAATGCCTTTGAGATGTTGCAACAATCAAATTCAATCTTTAATGGTGCTATGTGAGGTTGTTGGAGTATCTTGGAGCATTTCATAGAAGTTGAGAAATTTTATGGAAATTTGATGTGGGATGGGATGTGAGAAATCAACATTAGAGTGGAAGGAATAATGTCCTAAGGGAAGGGAAACTTTTACGTATGGAAGGAAGTGAAGTATTTCATAAATAAGACAAATGTGGAGACTCATCATAGGACTAGAGGAAAGGATGGAAGAGAAGAAGATAAAACTCATGGAACTAAAGGTAGGAATAGGATAAGGTAAGTGAAGGGAAACATGTTAAGGAAATTCATAAGTAATCAAGATTTTGAAAAGGAAGAAGATGAATGATTTCATGATGTGGAACAAGAGGTTGGAAGTAGATAGACCAAAAGGAAGAAGTCTAGGAACAAGGATATTTTCCACAAAAGGTATCGAGAAGGAATGTGAGAAAGAAATGGAGAACAAGATGTAGGAATTAAATGTAAACATGTCTAATCTAGGAAGACCTTGAGGTTTAACAAGATAGAGGAAATGAGGAAAAGTGAAGGGGACATAGAAATAAAGGATTTGTAGAAATACATGTTGTCAATCAAGATTGCGCCACTAGCCAAGTTAAACTTGACTATCCTGTTGAAACATGGAAACCCTTCCAGATTGTGGGTGATCTATGTTGAGAGGGAATCTCTAGAGTGAGCTAGTTCTCCTTATGATTTTTTCTATTCTAACGACTTGCGGAGGAAAAGGGACAGAGGGATAACTTAAAATGAAATCCTAACAATAAGGTGATACACCAGACTAAAAACTCCTAAGGATCTTACTCACAAATAGTTTCATAAACATTACTTCTCACAACCATATCAATGACATACAATTCATCAATACTTTACATTAAGGTTCAAACAGAACATAAACATGCAACCTGAACTATATGGCAATTTGCATCATTATTGCAATTTCAAGACATAACAAGGACATGTAATTTGTCACAATGCAACATCAAATTAAAATTGTAGTCATGAGACAAATAAGGAAGGAGAAATATGCTATTCTGTATAATTGAAGGAGTAATGAGTACAAAGATTGAATACAACACTCTCAGTGTGAGAGGAAGACTCTGATATCCTACCCTCTAATATCTACTCTCTACTACAAAACTACAACACCAACTACTAAAAAGAAAGTATAACTCTTTCATATATCCTGTAAAAGATCTCTCCTCCAAAGAAAGCTAGAAAAAGCTCCTAATAATAGACCTCCAAGTACATTTTCAAGCTCCTTAGAATAGACAAAATAAAATCTCTCAAGATGTATCCAATCTATGAAAGCAAAGTGCCAAAAGACTCCCTAATGTGACGCCACCAAAAATCTGCTTTTATCTACCCATGAAATTTTAGTTTTTGTCTTTATCTGCCTCCAACTAAAACAAATCAAGGAAGAATATTTCAATTTGGTTTATTAGCTTTAACTTCCTAAAATAGTGTGATTTTAAAGTAATTTATAAATTATTGCTTTAAAACAACTTTACAACTCTAGCAGTTTTATCATATCCCCGATTCGATTTGATTTTACAAAAAACAATAATACAAGGCTTGCATTTTTCTTATTTTGCCAAGTATATTACGATTACAATATTTGATTTTTCCATAAAAATCATAAAAATAATATCAGGGCATTATATGGTAAAAAATAAGAGCCTAATGTCTTATATCCACATGACCTATCTCATAAAAGGTTTGCATATTATATCATGAGCATAAGGTCCATCTATATCTCCAAGGGGCTAAGGCACATATTGTAATCTCAAGGTGACTTAAGAAGATTTAAGGCATTACATATTTTGAGGGAGCCATGGGCTCGACCTCTCACTAAGTCATGAGACTTAGTCATCACATTGTGAACACATAACACCACGAAGGTATTAACTTGTGCCACAAAACAGAAATAGATGTAATAAAATGCCATTCGAGATAGGGCTTCATTGAAACCCTAATGACAAAACAAACTTGCCCTATTCTTTTGGGCTCATTTTGACCTATGCATTTCATGAATTGGGCTCTGCTTTCAACAATGAAACCCTAGGGTTTCAAGCATGAAAACTTGGACTTTTCTGGTGCTCCTGAGCATGACCTCCATGAATTTCTTATAGGAAAGAAAAGTAAAACTATTGGGTTCATATTTGCTTTCCATTCCTTAACTTCCCTTTTAATTTTTTAGGTTTACAAGGCGTCAACAGTCGTGGGCTATGTGTTATCTCTGATGGTTTCAATGTTTACATTTGTTTACATTTGTGAGAGGGAAAAATGAAGCAAAAAAGAAAACTTTCAACTCTGCATCCTTATACACTTCCTCCAAACAAGGTAACTCTCATATCTGAAACTATATGTTTTATTTCTCATAGCATTCTGTGTATTTGGAATTGGAATGCACAACCATACTTCTTCATTTCACTGTAGTTGTGTTATTCAATGAAAGTGAAATGAGTTTCTTGAATCATTGAGGAAAAAAATGCTTCTTTAGAAATGACTAGTATTATTACATTTTTGTGCACTCTTTGTCATTTCATGGCTTGACCCTCCAACATGAATGAAATCTGTAAAATAACCTTCTATGTATATCTTTTGTAGAGGCCACGGTTGTGTATTATTTATCTCCATGCATCTTCTTTGTTATTTGAAACCCGAGGGTTATCTTGTCATGAAAGAAATATATGCTCCATGTTTTCTAACCACGGCTATAGCTATGCATTCAAGTTAAATGCATACCAATCTCCTCTGTGTGGCCATGGCAAGCTTTCCTATAACTCTATTATGAGCATTACATATTGAAAGTCTTACCTTTTTTCTCTCTGTATATTTGTGTCTTCTCCTAAAAACCCTAAGTGGGGTTTGAGCAAAAACCTACTTTACCATCTCTTTCTTTTCTAAATGTAATGCTTTTGAGAGGATGGGACTGTGTTATCATTTCTGAGCACTTGCTTGCATTTGTGAATTAAGAATGGCTTCTGTGTGTAGCTTTATGTGGAAAATACATTTCTTTTCTATACCTACCCCTTCAAGAGGTCGCAATTGGCAAAAGCACCTCTGCATCTACTTTGTCATCTCATTCTTCTATAGATACTTATCTCTTTTTGATGCTGTGTTCCAAAAACTGTGTAATGCATTTGAGATCTCCATTTTGATATCAGACATACTATAATTGCTCTATTTTACTCATGAATTGCTGATAACACATTAATGCTCCTGAAGCATCAAATGATATTGAGATCATCTTCTGTCTAGCATTACTTTGACTACATATGATTTCTGCATACTTTATATGGTTTTCCTGCAGCAAGACACACATACTTCAACAATTATATCAGATGCCATTATGAATAATAGTTGATTTCTCTTACTATATACTGGAAAATGAGATACATGCCAATTTGACTATTCTTTTGCTTTATGACAAGATATTTGAATTTGATCTATAATATATATTCTTTACTAGTTGTTCCATTTATGCATTTCCTTCTGTATTGTAGATAGTCATGGATACTTGGTCACTCATGTCACTGTAGATGATTTGATCACTGAGATGATACTATAGTATACATTTGGTGTCTCAAATAAAAGCATAACAACACTATGATTATGACATTCCTAATCAGCATTTATTCTTTAGAAACACCATGTCGATGAACATGAAATATCAATTGCTTCATGCTCTTGGCTACTCTATTTGTCTCTTTTATTTCATTTGGTCTGAGCCAACATGCTTCTGTATTACAAGTTAGCAGTATGATATTAAATACTTTTAGTTCAGCTTATTGTAATCATGAAATCATGTGTTGGTCTTTGATAGATATTTGTCATTGTATTTAGCCTCAAACATGCAGTCATACTCATCCTTTTTATGAGACAAGCCTAATAATGTGAAAGAAAACTGTGATAGCTTGTATCTGTGTTTACTTTTGATATGCATACACTGGATGTTTTCAATCAAATATGTCCCATTGCATTGACTTTTGGTTATTAATTTAGTATATCATATCAAATGCAAATGCATATACATAACAAATAAATCATTCTAGCTCTTTCACTACCTACAACTGCATCTTGGTGTATTGTTTCTTGCACTCATATGATATTTGGCTCCACCATGCATATTTATGATATTATTTCTGATGAATTGAAACAGTAATGATAGCTGTCCAAATTATATGCACTATTATATCCTTGCAATAATGCCATCATGGCTATCCATTAAATTATACAGTTTGCAAAATTTATGATGAATATAGGCAAACATGACACACTTCCTGCCACTTCTGAGACAAGAACAACAAAAACTCCTTTATAATGGTAGAAGACTTGGCTGAGAGTTAACCTCTATCTGCACACAATTTTCTTGATTATCATGCTTGATCTCATGTAGTGGATGTCATTCTTTATGAGTTTAGATCACTTTAATACTTGCATCTCATCCAAACTAGAATTGCAAATATTAGATTAACATTGTACTCCTTTAGTTCAATTGGTTTGATCAAATAATATGATGTATCTGCAATTCTTCCCCTTCAAGAATTGAGAGTAGCACGCTGGGCTCAACCCTTGTGGGAGCCCATTTGATACCACATGCTGATATGTCTTCAATCAGCTACATGACTTATCATATACCTGCACATGAAACAAATAGATTAGAATAAAATAATGAATTTCCATGGTTGTTTCTTTCTTAGTTCCTCTTGCATGTGGATGATGTTCATTGATCATTGCATTATAAGCAAAGTGTTATGCCTCTTCTGATAGGACAAAGAGATCTCATAATCGAAGCTCTAACAAGACCTTTTCCAACTTTTGCAGGTTCTCATCAGAGATCAGGAGCAGGACAAAAGACAACTTCAAAGATCGAAGACCTTCAAGGCAATGATGGCTATGAACTTCTCTTTCTTATCCTTAGATGCATAGCATTTTCTTTATACTTGCATTTGTTTAGCTATTCCCACGGCTTGTGTGGGACATTTGATATGTCATTATTTCTTTCAATGCAATGCTTATCCTTTTATGTATTTCAATTATAAAGGAGTAATCATTGTAGTGAATGAAGTACTTATCTCTTTCCTATGAATGTTCTGCAATGCAATGAATGATATGAAATCTTTTCTTTTCTTGAGCAACACAACTCAACTGCAATATCTCTTAAACACAATAACTGTGCAAATAACTTATAATAGAAGAATGCTAACCTTCACCCTAAAAATGAATTTGTTATACCAGTTCTACCAATTTTTGAGCTGTGGTGAAAAAATGGTAATATTTCTAGTGACATCTACTATATACTTGCCTGGTAAGCATCGGATTAGTTTCCTTGAATATCCATTGGGCATTAAGTCATACTGTGCTCTTCTTAAACTTAGAAAACACTACAATTCAACTCTCCAACAATTCAAATAGCAACAAAAAACTAAAAAAAAACTAAACTGAAAGCAAACTACCATGCCCTAATGGCCAGAAAACCTGTGAACAATATTTAGGGAAACCAAAAAAACCAAAAGCAAATGTGCATGAGTACTTATTAACTGCAACACTACTCTACTATTATACAAAGGTAATACCTATCCTCAGAGGCAATGCTTGAGGTGGATCCCATTGACTAGGATAGATAGCACCTCTCCACTTAACTTGGACAGCTGAAATACATTGTTTTCTTTGCACTTTGTGATAAAATAAGGTCCATCCCAAATTCTTCTCAGTTCATTCCATTTGAACACCAAATCACCAACAATGAAGCTCCTCAGTCTTTCCCTCTTGTCAAAAGCATTCTTCATTTGAGCTTAATTTATATCAAGCTTCCTTAAGGCCTCTTTCTTGGTCTCTCCTAGTTCCATGCTCTGAGCTAGCTTGACTAGTAAAGTCTATTCCTCTAGAAGCTCAAGTTCTTTGATGAAGGTCAAAGTTGGTAATTCAACTAAAACAAGTAATCTAGCCTCCTTACCATAAGTAAGTACATATGGAGAACAACTAGTAGCTCTATTGGGTGTAATTTTGTCAACCCAAAGAGCCAACATCAACTCTTGTGCCATGTTCTCTAGTTGTCTTCAACAATCTTCTTGATGATTCTTATCAGATTCTTGTTGGTAGATTCGGCCTGCCCATTACCCTATGGGTAATAGTTAGAAGAAGTATTCAAAAAGATGTTATTTTATATAGGCCAATATGAAATTCTCAATCTAATAAAAGCTAAACCATTATCAGACATAATTGAATCTGGTGTACCAAATATTGACACCAGAACCTGATAAAAAATTAGAACAATAGATTCATTTGCTTCTTTTAAAGAAACAACCTTGGTCCACTTGGTGAAATAGTCTGTGGCAGTCAAGATTCACTTGTGGCCCACACTTGAAGGCAGGTTTATTGGTCCTATGAAATCCATACCCCATTTTGCAAATGGTTGCTCAACTTTAATAGGATATAGAGCTAACGCAGCAAGCCTTTGCTTACCTATAAATAATGAGCATTTCTCACATCTTCTCACCCAAGAAAAAGCATCTTTAAACAAGTCAGCCTAGTAATAAGTAGCCTACATAATCTTTAAGGCAGTTGTTCTAACTGCAAAGTGACCTCCTGAAGGTCCATTGTGAAACTCATCTAATAGTTTATCAACTTGATCAGGTACAATACATCTCAGAAATACACCATTGAAATCTCTCCTATACAAAATACCATAAATGATAGCATAAGGAGTATCTTGTAACGTAAAATACCTTCTTCCTGCCCTATCCAAACCTTCAGGACATTGACCAGTCTATGGATAGTGCATCATCTGGTGAACCCAGTTGTTTATAGGAGCTGGTATAATGGTTGGTACACAATTTTTTAGTACTATTTCTATTTCTTCTTTATGTTGTTGATTGTGCTCTTCACTTTCAGCAAGTTGCTCACATAACCCCTTGCCCCTAATAAGCTTAGTTACTTTAATATCAACATCAAACTCCATAACCTTGGTTATCCAACTAGTCCTCTTATCATTTATATCTCTGTTAAGTAAGAAACTCTTGATAGTAGGGTGAGAAACCATTAAATGAATTCTATTATTAGACAGTATGTGTCTAAATTTCTTGAGGCTCCTAACAACAACAAAAACATGCTTCTCAACAAAAGAGTACTTTACCTTGTAGTCATGTAGTACCTGGATGAAAAATGCCACTGGTTGCTCCAAACCTTCATCATTTTGCTGGCATAACATTTATGAGATGGTGTTAGTACCTCCAAAAGCATATAAAATAAAATCCCTCTCAAAATTAGGATTAATGAGGGTAGGGGCAGTAGCAAGAGCTTCTTTGATCTGCTTGAAGCTTCCTTTTCCTTCCTTAGTCCAGCTGAATGGCACATTCTTCTTTAACATGGTAGTAAGGGGTTGTAACAAAGCTACAATGTTTGGAATAAATCTCCTCACAAAATTAATTTTGCCAAGAAAATGTTGTAATCCTTTCTTATATGCGGGTAGTGGTAAATCTAAAATAGCTAGTACTCTCTCAGGGTCAATAGAAATACCTTGTTTTGAAATAATATGGCTAAGAAGTTTACCTTCATGAACTGAAAATATGCACTTCTTGGGGTTCACTGAAACTCCAAACTCTCTGGACCTCTAAAAAATCTGCTTCAAGTGGTCAAAGTGATCATTAGCATCTTTAGAAATAAATAAGTATGTCATCTAAATACACCACCACTATTCTATTCATAAGGCCATGAAAGGCCATGTCCATTACCCATTGGAAGGTTGCCCCTGCATTGGACAAACCAAATGACATTTTCTAGTAGGCCATGGTACCCCACTTAGTGGTGAATGTAGTTTTATATTGGTCTTCTTCTTTAACAAGAATTTGGTTGTAACGCGAGTAACCATCTAACAAGGAATATCTATCAGAACCTGAAGCAATTTGCAATTTTGTTCCACGGAAGGAAGAGGGTAGTGGTCTTTTAATGAGAGCTGATCTAGATCATGGAAATTGACACAAAGTCAAATTTCCCCATTCTTTTTCCTGACTGGTACTAGGTTCGAGACCCTGGATGTATGTTTTATTAGGAATACGATACTGCTCTGAATCAATTTGTTTAACTCAGCCTTCATAAAATGCTTAAGTTTTGGATTGAGCGGTCTTTGTTTCTGCCTAATAGGCTTGGCATTAGGCTCTAATTCAATGGTATACTGGCCCAAACTAGGATTAAACCCTCTTAAGTCTTTATACTCCCATGCAAAAATATCAAAAAATTCTTGACATAATTGAACAAATCACTGATATTCTTTTTTAGTACATACCTTTCTAAGTTTCAGCAGTTTATCCTTGAAAATCTCTATGGTCTCATAATATTCTTGCTTCACTGTCATGATGCACTTGTCCTTTCTAAACTGATCATCTATGTTGAACACTGATTCTAATGTCACTAGTTCTTTGGGCATCTTGTTGGATCTCAACTATACAATCTAATCTTCAAATTGTTGCTGGTATTTATGTTGATTATCAGCTGCCCAGGAAACATAATTGTCAGGTATATAAGGTCTGACAACTATTTTGACATATGGCTATACTTCAATATTTTGAATATAATTAGGAATCTCAAATTGAGTTCTCAAGGCTGCAAGCTTATCTACATACTTATTTTGGTTTATGGGATTCAAAAACAGATTAAAAGCATAAAAAAATTCAATTAAATCCCACACTCTATGCTTGTACTTTTTGAGTAGGTCATTTTTAGTAACATTCAGATTCCTAACTTGATTAACAATCAATTTAGAATCACCATAAACTTGGACAAATTTGATACCTTTTTTCTGAGCCCACTCTAAACAATGAATCAAGGCCTCATACTCAGTCACATTGTTTGTGCAGCTGAAAGTGAACCTCAAGGAAAAATAATACTTGTCTCCTTCAGGTGAAATCAGCATATTCCCTCCACTAGCACCTATTTTAGTCCTTGATCCTGTTGGATCTAGGGCATACAACTGAGAGGGGGGGGGTGAATCAGTTGTATAAAACTTCTTGTTCTTTCAAACACTTGATTCTTTGTTGTTAGTTAGCAGCATATCAATTAATCATCCATGAAAGCCTAATACATAAACACAAGAGCAGATAAGCATCAACACATTGAACACCAAGATTTTGACGTGGAAAACCCGGTTAAGGGAAAAACCAAGGGGTGATTAACCCAAGAATTATTCTCTGTTAGAAGAATAAAGAAAAATGAATGGCACATGCCAATTAGGGCTCACTGCCCGAGCACACTGCTCACAAAGAGGCCCACTGCCTACAAGGAGACACACTGTCTACAAAGTGATAAAAATCATAGTCTTGAACTGGAGAATGACATCTCTACCATGTTCGGATCAGTTCCAATTAAGCCCAAAAACCTCTGTTCTGCCTTTCGCACTTCTCTTCGCTATGCCACACTCATCCACACACACCACACCACGAAATGAACTCACAGACCGTTATTTATACAAGACATCGACTTAGGATCAAACATCTAAGTCGGCAAACAATCATAAGAGTATCCGCAAGATGAATAACACATCCGGTCGGCCACCACAAGAACATTCGCAGGATGAACAACTCATCCGGTCGGCTAAACAGAGCAAGAACTTCATCCGGAAGAATAACTTCAATTTTCAGGCTCTACTATCAATGCAGATCAACAACACAACCTCAACACGTTCCAGAAAACTTCACAAGCCTGCCTGAATGTCCGGATACATCCGCACTTCCTTTACTTGCTGGAATCTCTTGTCTTCCTCATCCGGAACTTCAAGAACACAGTCTGTCGCCACTGTAGAAGGTACTTCCGGACCTTCAAATCATACATTATCAATGCGGACCAATGACACAACCTCAACATGATCCAAGAACCTTCACAAGCCTATCTGAATGACCAGTTACGTCCGCATTTCCTTTACTTACTGAAATCTCTTATCCTCCTTATCCGGAACTTCAAGAACACAGTCTGTCGCCACTGTCATAATGCAAGAGGTACTTCCAGACCTCCAAATCATACACAACTCAAGATGGCACATCACAAGGACATCCCAAATACTCTTTCCAATCCGCAGATTAGGATTGTAGAATTCCAGACCTCACCGAACCTTTCTGTGATCCTCTGTCACCTCTAAGCACTTGCCGGAACCAGTTCCACACAGACAGCCATAACTTCTTCAGGTCTTCATGCGGACCTCTGAAAACTTGACTGAAGCATCTCAAGACTCATATCTGCAAACCCTTTAATCTGCATCCTCCGGTTCTCAACCTATCCAATATATTTGCCTTTTTCTCATCACTGTTCTTCACTGTTCCTGACTGAGGGTAATTTTCTCAATATCCTCAACACACAGCTCATCCAATCCTTCTTGTCAATGTAATATGAGTATGTTGACATCAATGACAACACTGGTTCACCTCATACTTGCAACAATCTCCCCCTTTGTCATTGATGGCAACATATGATGTGAAAAACCATCAAGACAAGAACTTCTCCTTTCTGTCACAGCTCCCCCTATCAACAACAGCTTTTTACATGTCTTCTCTCCCCCTTTGATCATTAACCACTTGTTTTTCACAAGTCTTCTCTCCCCCTTTGACATCAATGGCAAAGGGCTCATACTTGCAATTCTAATACATCAGAATCATACCAGCTGCTCCCCCTTAGTAGCAGCTCCCCATCATCAATCCGGATCACAAGATATGACTGTGATATCCACCGGACTGATGCACATCAGTGCATCTTAGTTCATCAACGGAGGGGCCATGACCCCTAACTTCTCCCGGAGATATTCAAAAGAGTCTTTGGGAAGAGGTTTTGTAAAGATATCTGCAATCTGATCCTTGGAGGGAACATACTCCAATCTGACTTCTTCCTTGTTTACTTGTTCTCTCAAAAAGTGAAATTTGATAGATATGTGTTTAGTCTTAGAATGCAATACCGGATTCTTAGAAATATTAATTGCACTTGAATTATCACAGAAAATTGTGATAGGCTACTCATATTCAACTTTGATGTCTCTTAGCATCTGCTTCATCCATAAGATTTGAGTGCAACTACCTGCTGCTGCAATGTATTCTGCTTCAGTTGTAGACAGAGATATTGCATCTTGTTTCTTGCTTAGCCAAGAAACCAATCTCTTCCCCAAAAAGAATGCTCCACCACTAGTGCTCTTCTGGTCATCCACATCTCCTACCCAATCTGCATCTGTGTAAGCATGAAGAGAGAAATCCGGATCTCTAGGGTACCATAGACCATACTCAACTGTTCCTTTCAAGTACCTAAAAATTCTTTTGATTGCCATAACATGAGATTCTCTAGGATCAGCCTGGAATCTTGCCACAAGACCAACAGCCTGCATTATATCTGGTCTAGTTTGAGTGAGATACAACAATCCACCAATCATTGATCTATACTTTGTCTGATCTGCCTTTGGAGAATCATCATCTTTGCTTAACTTACATCCGGTTGCCATAGGAGTGTTCATAGGCTTTGAGTCTTCCATACCAAATTTCCTTAACAATTCTTTCACATATTTGGTCTGAGAAATGAAGATCCCTTCTTTTGTTTGAGTAATTTGCAGACCCAAGAAGAAATTCATTTCACCAAGCATAGACATTTCAAACTCACTTTTCATCTGATTTGCAAAAGTTTTGCACATACTATCTCTTCCTCCAAAAATGATATCATCCACAAACACTTCAACAATCAAAATGTTTTCATGATCAATTTTGAAATATAAGTTACTGTCAACAGTACCTTTGTTGAATCCAATCTGCACAAGATGCTTATCCAACCTTTCATACCATGCTCTTGGGGCTTGCTTCAATCCATACAAAGCTTTCTTCAACTTGCAGACCATATCATCATTATCAGACAATTGAAATCCATCCGGTTGTTCAATGTAGACTTCTTCTTCCAGATCACCATTTAGGAAGGCAGACTTGACATCCATCTGATATACCTTGAAGTCTTTGAAGGCAGCAAATGCAAGAAGTAATCTGACTGCTTCAATTCTTGCCACCGGAGCAAAAGTCTCTTCAAAGTCAATTCCTTCTATTTGAGAGTAGCCTTTGCAGACCAATCTAGCTTTGTTTCTGATTACTTCACCAGCTTCATTTAGTTTGTTCCGGAAGACCCACTTGGTTCCAATTACATTCCTGTCTCTAGGTCTGAGAACAAGATCCCAAGTATGATTTTTCTCAATTTGCATCAATTCATCTTCCATTGCTTTGGTCCAGTTTTCATCATTGCAGGCTTCATTTATTGTTTTAGGTTCAATCTTTGAAATCAGACAACATTCATCCTGATTTTGAGCAACATTCCTTCTAGTTTGTACACCTTTGCTTCTGTCACCTATGATCTGATCTTCAGAGTGGTTTAGTCTTACATACCTTGGAATTTTGGGAGTATCCTGCACTGCTGCTTCTTGATCAGGCTCATTCAAACCTATCTCTTCTTCCTGATTTACCGGATCAGGCTGACTCTGTCTCACCGGAGAGGATTGAGGTCCTTGAACACTGTCTTGGTCATCTTCATCAAACTCATAAAATCTTTAAGGCTTCTCAATTCCTTCATCAACTCTTACATTGGTGCTTTCTATCATCTTCCTCAATCTCTTATTGTAACACCGGTATGCTTTGCTTTGAGTGGAGTAACCCAAGAAAATTCCTTCATCACTTCTAGCATCAAACTTTCCTAGATCTTCATCTCTTTTAATATAACACTTGCTACCAAATACTCTGAAATATTTCACAGTAGGAGTGATGCCAAACCAGAGTTCATAGGGGGTCTTACCGGTGTTATTTCTGATTTGAACTCGATTGAGAGTGTAGACTGCAGTACTGATAGCTTTCTTCCAAAACATTTGAGGAACATTTGCTTCCAACATCATTGTCCTGGCAGCTTCCTGAATGGTCCAGTTCTTTCTCTCAACCACTCCATTCTGCTGTGGAGTCCTAGGAGCAGACAACTGTCTCCTTATACCCTGCTTCTCACAAAAATCAATGAACTCACCAGATGTAAATTCACCACCTCTATCAGACCTTAGACACTTTAGTTTCAATCTGGTTTGATTCTCTACCATAGCTTTGAAGATCTTGAACTTCTCAAATGCTTCTGATTTTTCTTTTAGAAAGGTAACCCACATCATCCGAGAATGATCATCAATTAACAACATGAAATATCTATCACCTTGCAGACTCTTGATTCTTGTCGGACCACAGAGATCAGTATCTACTAATTCCAACAATCCGGTAGAAGACTGATCTTTGCATTTGAAAGAGACTCTGCTTTGTTTACCTAGCTGACATTCTTTGCACAAACTATTTGTAGGTTTCATCAATTTTGGAAGATCTCTTACGGCCTGAGTATTGCTTATCTTGATGATGTTATCAAAATTTACATGGCACATTCTTCTATGCCATAACCAACTCTGATCAATTTGAGCAAACAAACAACTTTTATTTGAACCAACCAGATGAAAGATATTACCTTTTGTCTGAGTACCGGATGCAATCTCAGTTCCGGAGCTTGTAAAGATTCTGCATTTTCCATTTTTGAACCGGAGATCATAGCCTTTGTCTACTAACTGACCAACACTAAGAAGATTGTGCTTCAATCCTTCAACATACAGTACGTTACCTGTTTTGCTCTTTCCATCGAAGGAAATAGTTCCCCTGCCTCTGATTCTGCCAGCAGAATTGTCACCAAACTTTACCATTCCTCCTTCATACATTTCCAAATTCAAGAACTTATTCTTGTCACCAGTCATATGGTGAGAGCATCCACTGTCAATAACCCAATCATCCTTTTCTTCCACTTGAGCAGCCAAAGCTTTTTCAACAACTTTTTGATTGACAGATTCAGAGAGTATTGAATCTTCTTCCTTGATGGCAATAAACACCCACTCATTTCCGGATTTGCTTCCTAGTTCTGATTCATCATCTGTTACTCCTTCATTGTCATCTTCTTCGTGAACATAATAGCAATTCTTTTGAAACCTTTGTCTGTTAGTATTAGACCTTGCAGATCTTTCCGGACATCTTGAAGCAAAATGACCAATCTTATTGCAGTTGAAACACTTAAAGGGTAGTTTTCCTTCATACTTACCGGATCCTCTTGGCAGTCTCTTTGCAATGAGGGCTTCAAGTTGAGTTGTTTCTACTTCTTCTTCTTCTATGTCTCTTCTTGCTTGATCATACCATGACATTTTCCTTGATGAGTTTTCTCCCGAATCAAATCTCTGTTTGCCTTTCACATAGGCACTGGCTTTGAAAGCAGATTCAGTCTTGGGAGGATCATCTCCAAACTCGGTCATTTCAAATGTAGCTAGTTTTCCAGCTAGTTGTTCTCTTGTGACAGTTGTGTGGGCTCTGAATTCATCAATGGCAACAACCTTGATTTTGTAGGCAGCAGGAAGGGATCTTAGGATTTTGCAGACAATCTCATTTTCATCTAAAGTTCCACCAGCATTTCTGATTCCACATACCAGCTCATTCACTCTTGGCATAAAGGTAGTGATGTTTTCATCATCTCTCATTTTCAATCTTTCAAATTTCCCTTTCAGACTTTGCAACCTTGCACTTTTGACAAACTCATCTCCTTCATACAGAAGTTCCAGTTTAGTCAGGATCTCATATGCAGTTGGTAGGTCAATAACATTTGAGAGATCTGAGTCATTCAATGCGCTTAGAAGAGCTTCCTTGGTCCGCAGATTGTTTTCAACTTTTGTGATTTCATTCAGAGTTGTCAGACCACCTTGTGGAGGTACATATGGTTTTGAAACCATATCTAAGTATGCTTTTCCCATACATTCCAAGTGACACTTCATGCGACCTTTCCAGAGAGTGAAGTTGGTTCCATCGAACTTCAGACTATCCTTCTTGTATGACGACATCCTGGATCTCCTCAAGCGGTTAAGCTCCTATCAGAGGAACCTGGCTCTGATACCAATTGTTGGATCTAGGGCATACAACTGAGAGGGGGGGTGAATCAGTTGTATAAAACTTCTTGTTCTTTCAAACACTTGATTCTTTGTTGTTAGTTAGCAGCATATCAATTAATCATCCATGAAAGCATAATACATAAACACAAGAGCAGATAAGCATCAACACATTGAACACCAAGATTTTGATGTGGAAAACCCAGTTAAGGGAAAAACCACGGGGTGATTAACCCAAGAATTATTCTCTATTAGAAGAATAAAGAAAAATGAATGGCACATGCCAATTAGGGCTCACTACCCGAGCACACTGCTCACAAAGAGGCCCACTGCCTACAAGGAGACACACTGTCTACAAAGTGATAAAAATCACAGTCTTGAACTGGAGAATGACATCTCTACCATGTTTGAATCAGTTCCAATTAAGCCCAAAAACCTCTGTTCTGCCTTTCGCACTTCTCTTCGCTATGCCACACTCATCCACACACACCACACCACGAAATGAACTCACAGACCATTATTTATACAAGACATCGACTTAGGATCAAACATCTAAGTCGGCAAACAATCATAAGAGTATCCGCAAGATGAATAACACATCCGGTCGGCCACCACAAGAACATTTGCAGGATGAACAACTCATCCGGTCGGCTAAACAGAGCAAGAACTTCATCTGGAAGAATAACTTCAATTTTCGGGCTCTACTATCAATGCGGATCAACAACACAACCTCAACACATTCCAGAAAACTTCACAAGCCTGCCTGAATGTTCGGATACATCCGCACTTCCTTTACTTGCTGGAATCTCTTGTCTTCCTCATCTGAAACTTCAAGAACACAGTCTGTCGCCACTGTAGAAGGTACTTCCGGACCTTCAAATCATACATTATCAATGCAGACCAATGACACAACCTCAACATGATCCAAGAACCTTCACAAGCCTGTCTGAATGACTAGTTACGTCCGCATTTCCTTTACTTACTAAAATCTCTTATCCTCCTTATCCGGAACTTCAAGAACACAGTCTGTCGCCACTGTCATAATGCAAGAGGTACTTCCGAACCTCCAAATCATACACAACTCGAGATGGCACATCACAAGGACATCCCAAATACTCTTTCCAATCCGCAGATTAGGATTGTACAATTCCGGACCTCACCGGACCTTTCTGTGATCCTCTGTCACCTCTAAGCACTTGCCGGAACCAGTTCCACATAGACAGCCATAACTTCTTCAGGTCTTCATGCGGACCTCTTAAAACTTGACTGAAGCATCTCAAGACTCATATCTGCAAACCCTTTAATCCGCATCCTCCGGTTCTCAACCTATCCAATATATTCGCCTTTTTCTCATCACTGTTCTTCACTGTTCCTGACTGAGGGTAATTTTCTCAATATCCTCAACACACAGCTCATCCAATCCTTCTTGTCAATGTAATATGAGTATGTTGACATCAATGACAACATTGGTTCACCTCATACTTGCAACAGATCCATCAAAGTACAGCTTCCAAAGCTGATCTTCTTGTTGTCCTCACTGATTTTGGTACTTAATCAAATTAGGAATCACTTCATCAGATTCTTGTATCATATAGATGCCTAATCCTACCTCATCCATGTGATGGAAAGGGTCACTTTTATGATCTTTAGTTGTCTAATCATCTAAGTTTATGTTTTCTATAGGTGCATTGGGATCTAGGCTCATGGGTTCATCCTGCTGCCCATGGGTGATGTAGAGGTTAGCATTTACAGGGCTGGGAATAAAAGGCTCAACATGATCATTTGCAAGTGGTTAAGATTGTATGGTTACTTTCATACCATACCTTGTTCTAAAAAATAAGTGGGACCAGTCAAAAGATAAAAATCCACCCAATTTAGTAGTAAACACCCTAGAAAGACATATAGCAAAGCTAGGTGGTAGATCAATGATTTAAATATCTTGATGGATGGCAAAATTAGGACAAGCATGTAGTGTAAGTGGCATATTTTTGATGATTCATGTAGTACTAAGTGTAGATCTATCTAGCTCTACTACTCCTTTTGCAAGGAGCTTGTAAACCAATCCTAATGAATCAGCTAGACTCTTGGGCATGACATAACTGCTTGCTCTAGAATCTATCATACAATTATGGACAAGCTTGTCACCAATAATTAGACTTAGGTAGAAAGGAGGAGGTTTTACCTCATTTGTTGGATGTCCACTCTTGATTTCTAGACTGTTGGTAAGTACAACTTTAGCCTTTCCTTGATTATTACACTCAGAAATAGAAAGTTCAGCCAATGCTTCTTAAAGTAAATTCTTTTGGCCACGAATGTGCAATGAATCCATAACTGACATACTCACTGTAGCTTTCTTAATATGGTCCACTATGTTGAAAGAAACAGGATTTACCTTTTGTTGTCCTTTGATAGTAGCAGCATCATTCTGCCTTTGTGAAGGCTGTGATTATACTTTGGACTGATCCTTCACTGGTACAGTTTGATCCCTTTGAAAAATTTGCACTTTCTGTTGTGATATAGGGGGAGCTTATGACAAAAAATTTTGAAATGTATCTCTCATAGGTTGTTGTTGTATCACTGCAGCTTGTTGATTAAGGTCTACAACCCTCTATTTTGACCTTGTGTTGGCTGAAACGAACCTGTATGTTGCTAATTTTGGCTTTGAGGGTAATTTAGACCACATAAATCACTCTCTTGCTAGTTCATCAAGGCCACATCAACATTATTCTGCTAAGGTGAAACTTCACTAGAGAGACCTTCTAAACTTACATAACTATTCTTCACCACGAGTGCCTAATTTCTTACTCCATTTGTGCATGCAGCTGGATTATCCGATTGGTGACATGGATAACACCATTCACTTTCTTGAGCTAAGTTATTTTGTGTGGGTACAAGCTCCTTCATGATGCTAACAACATTTGGGTTATAAGATTGGAAGGGTCGAGGGTTGTAGTTTCTTCTTTGACCCTAAGGATCAGCTTGGAAAGGTTTCCTATACTACTGATTGGGTTGATATGGAGCTTGGTAAGGCCTATACTCTTGACCAAACTATTTCTTGATATTAACAATCTCATTGCTAAGGGTTTTCAATGTGTTATTAAGTGTTTGGAAATCTTGAACTGGTGTAGTGGATTCTTGGGTTCCAAGCTGATGGGTTATTACTAGAACAAGTGGGACAATAGCCAAAGGAGGCACTACTATTGGTACATATGTCTGGATTTTTGGGAAAATGAGTAAGGGAGGCCTCGGGGCTATCTTTCCTTCTTGGATAAGGCAATTTTCTTCTCTAACAACAACTTCAAAAGAATGAGGAAGGGTGGTTCCTCCCATAGACTGGATCATTATAGAAATTTCACTGTTCAAAGTTTTAAGATAAAAAAAAAATGTATGCCTTGGTAGGGGTTTTACCGTTGTGGGAATCCTATCCTAGGTTCTCTAAAATTAGTAATTGAAATCAGCCATGTGTTCATGGGGTGCCCTTTTGACGGTGCTCAACTGCTCTAGTAATGAGAGATGATCAGATTTGTCCTTGAAATGTTTGTGTAATCCATCTCCCAATTCATCCCATGATGAAATTGAGTTCTCTGCAAGACCTTTGAACCATTGTAACACTTTCCCCTTCAATGATGTAGCCAAGAGTCTGACTGCTACATTTTCTTGAGTAACATTGTGTACAACACACAAGGTTACCATATCTTGAATGTGTTCAACAACTGTAGTATGATCTTCTCTTAGGAAATATGCCAGTCCCTTAAGGGCTGCAATAGGAATATCATCTCTATGGGCAAGTTGTAATGGGCTGGCTTCCTTAAAAGGCATAGATACAAACTGTCTAGCCATTATTGGTATTTGAACTATGAGCACTGGACTTCTATTCCTTTGTGTTGGAGTTGGAGGACTAAGTCGTGAAGGTGTTGATTTTGATCTCCTCGCTGAATCAACTATTCTGCTTGTTGATCTACCTCTTCTCCTTAGCAGAGATAGGTGTAAATATTCAAAAGGATTAGAACTGGATCTGGTTTTCATAAGCTGATAACATTAATTTGCATGCAAGAACAGAGAAAATGAGTTGCCAGGTATATTGTGAAGCCTCCAAAAGATGGAACATTGCTGCTTGGAGGGTATAAAACTTCTCTGAAATCACTTTCAGAGTCCCATCAGATGTGCCAAAAACTGTTCTCAATTAGGATTGTGCCACTAGCCAAGTTAAACTTGACTATCTTATTGAAACATGCAAACCTCCCAGATTGTGGGTGATCTATGTTGAGAGGGAATTTCCAGAGTGAGCTAGTTCTCCTTATGATTTTTTCTAATCTAATGACTTTCGGAGGAAAAGGGATAGAGGGATAACTTAAAATGAAATCCTAACAATAAGTTGATACACCAGACCTAAAATTCCTAAGGATCTTACTCACAAATAGTTTCCTGAACATTAATTCTCACAACCATATCAATGACATACAATTCATTAGTACCTTGCATTAAAGTTCAAATAGAACACAAACATGCAACCTGAACTATATGGCAATTTTCATCATTCTCACAATTTCAAGACATAACAAGGACATGCAATCTGGCACAATGCAACATCAAATTAAAAATGCAATCATGAGACAAATAAGGAAGGAGAAATCTATTGTTCTATATAACTAAAGGAGTAATGAGTACAAAGATTGAATACAAGACTATTAGTGTGATAGGAAGACTCTGATATCCTATTCTCTGATCTCTACTCTCTATTGTAAAACTGTAACTGCAACTACTGAAAAGAAAGTATAACTCTGTCATATATCCTGTAAAAGATCTCCCTCCCAAAGAAAGCTAGAAAAAGCTCCTAACAAATCTCCTAACAATAGATCTCCAAGTACATTTTTGAGCTCCTCAGAAAAGCCAAAATAAAAGCTCTCAAGATGTATCCAAACTATGAAAGAAAAGTGCCAAAAGACTCCGTGATTTGACCCCACCAAAAATCTACCCATGAAATCTCAATTTTTGTCTTTATCTGCTTCCAAATAAAACAAATCAATGAAGAATATTTTGATTTTCTTTATTATCTTTAACTGTCTAAAATAGTTTGATTTTAAAGCAATTTATAAATTATTGCTTTAAAATAACATTGCAACTCTGGTAGTTTTATCCTATCCCCTATTTGATTTGATTTGACAAAAAACAATAATACAAGGCTTACATTTTTCTTATTTTTCCAAGTATATTGCGATTATAATATTTAATTTTTCCATAAAAATCATAAAAATAATATCAAGGTATTCTATGGTAAAAAATAAGAGCCTGATGGCTTATATCCACATGACCTGTCTCATAAAAGGTTTGCATGTTATATCATGAGCATAAGCTCCATCTATATCTCCAAGGGGCTAAGGCACATATCCTAATCTCAAGGTGATTTAAGAAGATTTAAGGCATTAAATATTTTGAGGGAGCCATGGGCTCGACCTCTCACTAAGTCATGAGACTTAGACATCACCTTGTGAACACATAACACCACGAAGGTATTAACTTGTACCACAAAAAAAATAGATGTGATAAAATGCCATTTGAGTTAGGGCTTCATTGAAACCCTAATGACAAAAAAAAAGCCCTATTCTTTCAGGGTCATTTTGACCTTTGTATTTTGTGAATTGGGCTCTACTGCTGACAATGAAACCCTAGGGTTTCAAGCATGAAAACTTGGACATTTCGGGTGCTCCTGAGTGTGTCCTCCATGAATTTCTTGCAGGAAAGAATGTTAAAATTGTCGGGTTCATATTTGCTTTCCATTCTTTAATTTCCCTTTTAATTTTTGAGCTTTAAAAGGTGCCAACAGCCGTGGCCTATGTGTTGTCTCTGATGGTTTTGTTTACATTTGTTCACTATCACTCCTTCCCTCTATATTGGCCACCATGACTGCATTTATGAGAGGGAAAAATGAAGCAAAAAAGAAAACTTTTAGCTCTGCATCCTTATACACTTCCTCCAAACAAGGTAACTCTCATATCTGACACTCTATGTTTTATTTTTCATAGCATTATGTGTATTTGGAATTGGAACCCGCACCATACTTCTTCATTTCGCTGTAGCTATGCTATTCAATGAAATTGAAATGGGTTTCTTGAATCTTTGAGGGAAAAAATGCATCTTTAGCAACGAGTGGTATTATTACATTTCTATGCACTCTTTGTCTTTTCATGGCTCAAGCATCCAGTATGAATGAAACCTATAAAATAACTTTCTATATATATCTTTTGTAGAGGCCATGACTGTGTATTATTTATCTCCATGCATCTTCTTTGTAATTTAAAGCCCTAGGGTTATCTTTTCATGAAAGAAACATATGCTCCATTTTTTCTAACCATGGCTATAGCTATGCTTTCAACTTAAATACATACCAATCCCCTCTATGTGCCCATGGTAAGCTTGGCTATAACTCTTTTTTGAGCATTACATATTGAAAGTCTTACCATTTTTCTCTCTGTATATTTGTGTCTTCTCCTAAAAACCCTAAGTGGGGTTTGAGCAAAAAACCTACTTTACCATCTCTTTCTTTTCTGTATGTAATACTTCTGAGAGGTCATGACTATGTTATCATTTCTGAGCACTTCCTTGCATTTGTGAATGAAGAATGGCCTCTGTGTGTAGCTTTATGTGGAAAATACATTTCTTTTTTGGACCTACCTCTTCAAGAGGTCGTGGCTGGTAAAAACACCTCTGCATCTACTTTGTCATGTCATTCTTCTATAGATACTTATCTCTTTTTGATCCTCTGTGTTCCAACAATTGTGTAATGCATTTGGGATCTCCATTTTGATATCAAACATACTATAATTGCTCTATTTTACTCATGAACTGCTGATAACACATTAATGCTCCTAAAGCATCAAATGATATTGAGATCATCTTCTTTATGTCATTACTTTGATTGCATATGGTTTTTGCATACTTTATATGGCTTTCCTATAGCAAGATACATATACTTTGGCAATTATATCAGATGCCATTATGAATGACAGTGGCTTTCTCTTATTGTATACTAGCAAATGAGATACATAACAATTTGACTATTCTTTTGCTTTATGACATGATGTTCATTTGATCTGCAATATATACTCTTTACTAGCTGTTCCATTTATGCATTTCCTTTTGTATTGTAGAGAGTCATGGATACCTGATCACTCTTGTCACTGTAGATGATTTGATCACTGAGATGATCCTATAGCATACATTTGGTGTCTCAAATAAAAGCATAACAACACTATGATGATGACATTCCTAATCAACATTTATTCTGTTGCAACACCATTTGGATGAACATGAAATATCATCTACTTCATACTCTTGGCTGCCCTATTTGTCTCTTTTATTTCATTTGGTCTGAAGCAACATGCTTCTGTATGACAGAATAGCATTATGATATCAAATACTTCAGTTGAGCTTATTGTAATCATGAAATCATGTGTTGGTCTTTGATAGCTATCTGTCATTGTATTTAGCCTCAAACATGCAGTCAAACTCATACTTTTTCTAAGACAAGCCTAAAAATGTGAAAGAAAACTATGACAACTTGTATTTGTGTTTACTTTTGATATGCATACACTGGATGTTTTCAATCAAATCTTCCCCATTGCATTGAGTTTTGGTTATTAATTCAGTATATCATATCAAATGCAAATGCATATACATACGAAATAAATCATTCTAGCTCTTTCACTACCTGCAACTATATCCTGGTGTATTGTTTATTGCACTCATCTAATATTTGGCTCCACCATGCATATATCTGATATTATTTCTGATTAATTGAAATAGTAATGACAGTTGTCCAAATCATATGCACTATTATATCCTTACAATAATGCCATCATGGCTATCCATGAATTGTATACAATTTACAAAATTTATGATGAATTTAGGCAAACATGACACACTTCCTGTCACTTCTAAGATAGGAACAACAAAAACTCCTTTATAATGGTAGAAGATTTGGTTGAGAGTTAAGATCTATCTGCACACGTATTTTTCTTGATTATCATGCTTGATCTCATGTAGTGGATGTCATTCTTTATGAGTTCAAATCACTTTAATACTTGCATCTCATCAGAACTGGAACTGCAAATATTAGATTAACATTGTACTCCTTCAGTTCAATTGATTTGATTAAACAATATGATGTATCTACAATTCTTCCTCTTTGAGCATCAAGGGCAGCATGCTAGGCTCAACCATTGTGGGAGCCCATTTGATACCATGTACTAATATGTCTTCAATCAGCTACATGACTTATCCAATACCTGCACATGAAACAAATAGATTAGAATAAAATAATGAAGTTCCATGGTTGTTTCTTTCTCAGTTCCTCTTGTATGTGGATGATGTTTATTGATCAGTGCATTATAAGCAAAGTTTTATGCCTCTTCTGATAGGACATAGACATCTCATAACCAGAGCTCTAACATAACCTTTTCCAACTTTTGCAGGTTCTCCTAAGAGATCAAGAGCAGGACAGAAGACAACTTTGAAGATTGGAGACCTTCAAGGCAATGATGGCTATGACCTTCTCTTTCTTATCCTTAGATGCATAGCATTTTCTTTATACTTGCATTTGTTCAACTATACCCATGGCTTGTGTGAGACATTTGATATGTCATTATTTCTTTCAATACAATGCTTATCCTTTTATGTATTTCAATTGTAAATGAATAATCATTGTAGTGAATTAAATACTTATCTCTCCTATGAATGTTCTACAATGCAATGAATCATCTAAAATCTTTTCTTTTCTTGAACAACACAACTGAACTGCAATATCGCTGAAATACAATAACTATGCAAATAACTTATAACAGAAGAATGTTAACCTTCACCCTAAAAATGAATTTGTTACACCATCTCTGCCAATTTTTGAGCTGTGGTGAAAAAATGGTAACAATACAAAAGGGGACAAGAGTCGTACCAAATATTAGAGTTCCAAATTATGTGAAGTCTGCTAACACAACATGATCCTACAAATTGGAGAAAATAAAAATTACTAAGGTCCCAAGGAAATTAAGAAATAATTTCATGCAAAAAAGGATGAAGGGACTAGATGAGAGGTGTAGGAATCATGTGTTCAATAATAGGTCAAGATTTTGTAAAATGTAAAAGTGAAGGCAAATGAAAGAAGTGAAGGAAGTGATGAAATACACAGGGATTTCATGTGGTTCAGAAGGAAGGAAATGGATGTGATGCAATTAGGAAATGTTTAGTAGTCCAAGGAAAACATGTAAAACACTAGGAACACTAGAAAATAACTAATAACTTCTCAAACATAGAATATTTTTAGTTTTTTGGAAACTTCAACACATGAAGAGGACATGGGGATGATAAGGGGAAATTCTAAGGCAATATTTGACTAAGGGAGGGCCAATTAAAGGATTTATCAGATCAGTTATCTATGATGGAAAAATAGGGCAAGTGTACAAAATTGGAATGGACCTAGATGATTTTGCAAACTTTGGATTAAGTCCCAACACTTAGTATGAATATGGTACATGGGATTCCTATTCAAATAGATAGAACTTTGTTTATCACAACCATTTCTAACAAGCCTAAAATAAAACAAATACTTGTACAAAGTCTCCATAGCCATACTTCCTACTTAGAGACACGTGTAGTAGCAATAGAATTTGTTTTAGTGGTGGCCAAATCAACTATGGGATGCATCTTAATCATTCAACCCAATACACTACCAAACAAAGAAAAAACACCCGATAAAGAACAACTTGTAGAATGTGATCAAAGGAACTTTAGAAGGTATAACTCTAGATTCAGGTAGTCATGATGTGTATCTATGCTACCTCATAACTACAAGAAAAAATATGCCACAATGGAGGAATGCAGACCCTTTTACTCTGGTATTGTGCATTGTTCCTAACTTGACTTTGTTCACCTGGACTTAGATATTTTACTATATGAATTCTGGAGGAAGTCAGGACTTGAACACTAGAACATGTGATCACTAGATAACTATGAACAACATACCTGAACTGCATACAAATGTCTTTAAGTACGGAGGCATACCATCTCAAACACTGTTACTTACTTCGTATATTGTACATTACCCATACTTAGTCATTTATTCTTTCAGACTAAGGTCTCTTTGCTATGCCGGTAAAAAACCTTTGCCTTGTTTCCATCAATGACAACATTCAATATTCATCAAAGCAGTGTCTCTTACCAACAAATAGAGGAGCATGAAAGACACTTGAGGATAGTTTTGCAATGCTTGAGAGAGCGTAAACTTTTTGGCAAATTATCTAAGTGTACATTTTACCAAAGTAAAGTACACTATCTTGGCCATGTGATTTCAACAGAAGGGATAGTGGTGGATCCAGAAAAGATCAAAGCAATAATATAATGGCCCATGTATTGGTATTGCCAGCCTTCTAAAGCTTTGGCCTTGAATTCCATAAAATCGGTGAAGGAATACTTGTTCAATTACCCTCTATGACTCCATTTCGATCTGTTAAATTATTAGAAATTCCTCCTTTTCATCATTACAACCTGTGATGTTGTTGGTTTGTAGCACCCTTTTGAATAGCCTAACAACTTAGTAAACTTTGATTTGATCTGCCTTTCTCACATCTAACGGCCTCTTGCAACTCATAAACGACCTCTATGATTTAATTAATTTAGAATTCTTTACAGACAACCTGGTATCATTAAGATTAGACGACCATATCCCATATTTGGTAGCCCCTGCTTGTACCAAATCCGCCTATATAATACTTATAATGACTTTCCTTAATAATGAAATGTTGTTAAAACCCTTATATGCAACGACCATTTTTTTTACAAATAATGACCTCTTGATGTGTTGTTCATAGTTTTGGCCTCTATTTTTTGAACTGGTACAATCCCTTGACCGGCCTTGTTTTTCATTTTATTAAGTCACTTATTTCTAATTCCTTCAGTATTAGTTGTTTTGAAAGTTGTTAGGTTCAAATACAAAAGTATATAAAATTAGGTTCTTGTTTTAAATCAAAAGAAGATCTTTCCCGCAATTATATTTATATTGTTAAATAATTTTGTATAATTTTTAGGTAGACTTATTATTTGCTTTTATCTGAATATACATGAGTATGAGATATTATTATAGAAAGAATCATAGTGTCATTAATAACTTATAGAACTACATAAAATACTTTATACCTGATAATATACAAGTTGAAATATCTATTTTGCTTCATGACCAAAACACACCGTAAACTAAATTATATCAATGAAGAACAAATCTATTCACAACTAGACATACATATTGTTTAAATCATTTTGTGTTAAAGATTAAAAGAACTAGCTTCTTTGGAAAATAAATAGCTTAGGTAAACCTCATCAAAAACATTGTTTCCAATCTTGTGTTATTACATGCATGAAATGAATTTTCATCTTCTTTAATTTTGTAAATTTATGCTTGGAGTGAGAATGACTTTTGTGTTTTTCTATGTTTTATGCTTTTTGAAAAGTTGCGTTCCGGGACGGGTGTCGAATATGGGGAAACAGGGAAGTAGGTTTTCTTTTCAATACTTACACACTGTTAATTGTTTTACACAATGGCGAAAGTTAAAATTTGACATTGAAATAGATGTGTGTACGATTGAAATAGATGGTTCATATGCCTACTTTTATGCATTTACTTTCCTTGCCATATCTTGTTAATGTGATGCTGCATTCAAGTTAGGGATGCATGTAGGTTAATAGGCACATACTAGATTCCACCCTGCCGCTTGTTTATAGGTTACTAGCCCCTTCGAGCAGGGTCGAGCATTCTTTAGTTTGGAGAATACTAGGGAAGCACAAGCTTCGTGGTTGGGCAAAAAAGTGCCTAAACCATGTTCTTGTCCTTCGACATAGCAGATGGCCAGATGGTCAATGGTGGTCGAGGATTGAGTGTATTGGATTTACTTGATCTTGTTAACAATTGTATTTCTTCTTTGAACTCAAAAATGAATTGTAAGGCTAAAAGCCATTATTGAAACTTGTATATATTATTATTTCACAATGCTCTATAATTGAACTTTAGAAAGATGAAATGTAATCTGGTTGTATATCAAATTTATGAATGAAATCTTGCATTGATGATAAATATTAAATCTATCTCTTTTTACTAGGTGATGTAGTTGTAGTTAGTTTACTTAATGTTACTCTAACTTTAATTTCAATTATGTATGTATGTTTTGGAATTTTAGTACTTTACAATGGTTCACTGTTGGTAGCATTTTCTCTTGCAACATTTTGTAGCTTGTGGTCCTAAGCAGATGCACTTTCTTGGTATGACTAGACTTTTCAGCGACTCCTTTGGCACTCATTGTGAGTCACCTAACAACACATTTTGTTAGTCCTAGTGGCCCGTAAGAGTTTAGTATGGTTCTTATCTCTCGTAATCTGCTAGGCCTAGAACCATACTTGGCATCCTTCTAGCTCTCGTAGTGTGCTAGAAATACCCCTTTGCTTTTCTTGTTTGTGTTGTGTGTTGGTTTGTTTTAGATAGAAGTAGTTGTGTATTAGATTATATGATTTGCTAAACACTTAGATGTTTGGACAAGCCATATTTAATCTAATCTAATCCTTGGATGTTGTGTATTAGATTAAAGGATGTTTTATATCTATGTGATTTTAACATTACCTCATATGCAGGTTTATTGTCTAATATTGTGGTTTTGTAGGTTCTCATCCTAGGGGCTTTGTACCTCTACAGTATCCTTTTTAGAGGTATAAGTGTTATCTGATTTCTCTTTCTATTTTAGCTTGCATACGCACATAGTGTCATGACCCTGCTAAAGTGGGGGTTACTTGTAATGTCAAAATTTGCATACCCTTGCAATTTCACACTACATTTGACAACCACCTTAGCACTTACACCTTCTCTCCGCATTATAGGATAACATTGCAAGCTTCATTCTAGTTCCTTTCTCTTAAATTTCATCAAATTTTGTATTGATGCTTCACTTGTCACATTGTCCTAAGGTGTTTTGTGTAACCAAGAGCTTAAATCACTTGGACTTGAGTGCTATGCACAGACATCTGCATGATGTGCTAGTGTCCCACATCTACTTGCTACTAGGTGATCATTCCTAGGCATTACCAAATGCCTGCATTGATGATGAGCCTAACATGTAATGCCCTTCTAAGGTGTAGAATGTCTCCTTGCATGGTATTTTGAGGATTCCTTCCTTCTAGTGGGGATTCTTGGGATTTTGGATGGATTCATTCTAAAACTCTCTAATTTTTCTCTCAAGATCCAATACTCTACAACTTTTTTTCTTGGTGATATTTCTTGTGTGGTTATTGTCTACAAAAAATATTAGATATCTCTTTTTCATTCTTGAGCTAGAGATCGATTCCACTAGTTCTTGGAGATTGTTGCTTATGTTGTGTTCATTTGAAGGCTCTTCCTTTGGGGATTTTAAAGTTGTCTACACCAAATTTTAGCCCTTGAAGAGATGCAACCTCTTTCCACTTTCCAACATGGTAATATTGTTTCATTTATGTTGTTTGATGCTTTTCATTTAATTATGTTAGCTCATAGTTTAGTTACTTGCTATTCTTCTATGGTGTAGACCACCATTTTTCTTGAGTTATTAAGTGCATACCACCATTATATTTTCTATTGCATTTGTTGCATGTTGAAAGGTTTCTTCCCCATAGACCAGTGAAGTAAATTTCTTTAGTTTACTTGTTTTGTTGTTATCAGGTCAATTCCTAGACACACATAGGATATGAACACAATTTTTCTTACTTTCCAAACATTTATATCGATCTACTACTTATGGAGGTAGAAATACTAAAAATGGGGCTTGACCGAAGCAAGCTCCCTAGCAGCACAATCCCTCTCTTCTTCCCTTTTTTAGATATTCTTGGAGTGAAGGCTTATCAACTGCATAAAGGTTTCATTATCTTCTTCCTTCTCTTTCTTACATCATATTTTATTTCATTTCAATAGCTTAGTTGCATTATTTTGGTATTCTATGTTACCTAGAGACTACTGGGTGTTTTCCTTAGTTGTTGTTGTGCTCTGCAGGTGTGCTAAGTCTGTACAGATCAGAGGACTTTTTTGTAACATTTAGGATGCTAGTGATTAACGTAGATGTCCCCATGACTTGCTGTCATCCAAGGCAGTGAGCTCCCTTTTTTTAGTGACAGGTTCCTCTTTTGGTCTCTTTTCCACCTCTGCATCTATTTTCTTTAAATTATTCATGTATCTATTTTTTTCAATCATTTTTGTTCTTCTTCCCTTCATTATCAAGCATCTAGTCTAGTTGTTTTCTTAGATTGGAATGCATAGTGGTTTTGTTAAGAACTATAGTAGGTTGTATACATCTAAACATTAGATAATAGAGCTCGAGTGTAGCATTTGTGAAGAACTCCCTGAATGAAGACATTTGATTAAGGTGTAGTTTTTCCTACACTACAGGTGTCTGAGGTGACCCTCTAGTTGAGGATTAGCAAAAGGGTTTTTGGTGTGCACAAAGACTTAGAACTTAGTCCAAAGATTGAACAAGATGGACAAAGGGTTAAATATTTTAAGAGGTGATGTCATCAATCTTGGATATTACTGAAAGGATATTCACGCCTTAGAGGGTAGTGAATTGGATTGACAAATCATCCTCAGATTGCAATGTTGACCCGTGCATTTTGAAGTACTCACAGAGACACCTATATTGAATGTGTTACACCAAGAGGCATTCTATAATGGCAAAAGGGCATGAAGTCTCATGTCATAATTATGTACATAAAAATCAAACACAATGAACAAATATTTAAAACTAAAATTTAAAAATATAACCGACAGTTAAATAAGAAATAAAACATATAAATATAAAAAAAACACACTTTTATTTAATTGAAAAGTTATTATTTATTTTTTAAATATAAAAACATTAAAATTTTAAAATATATATTAATGCCTATTAAATAAAACTATTAAAAAACAACATATAAATTTATAATATTTATCACACTTTTAAAAATAAAAAATAAAGCAAAACAATAACAAAAAAAAATCAGTGGTAATTCACAAATAAAATAAATCTTCAAATTAGAAATATATATAAACAAAATAACTCTTAATTAAAATTATTTTATATATATCAATATATATATATAGAAAATAAAATATTATATAATATTTGGTTATTATAGTGAATAATATATTATTTTAAAAATTTAGACAATTTAAAATAATTTAATAAAAACTACTAACACATAATTTAATAGAATTAATTAATTTCCAAATATATTATAACAATAAAAAAATGAATCACCACATTTAATTTTTATTATGTAAATTAATCAAAAATCTGATGCACTAAACACTAAAATTACCTAAAATATTTGAGCAGAATACTCATTAAAATCTTAGCCATTCCATTCAGGGAAGGCCTATGAGAAATCAGCGAGTTATTACATCAATACTTATCTTCAAACACGCACTTGGGGTGTGAAATGGGAAGACATAAATTTTTTTTAAAGAAGGCAAGGGATAATTTTTTTGTGGATACGCTAAAAGGGTGCTCTTATATCAAGAAAAAAGCCAAAAACAAGGATAAGAATCAATGACTGATTCTCGACCAAGTAAATAAAATAGTGGGTCATTGCTCCTTGCTGCCATTTTTCTCACAAGTAAACAATTGGATATGTTTTTTTTTTAATTGTTTAATATCACTTCATTCATAATTTTTCTTAACGATAAATGTTTTATATCTAGTTCTATTGCGTCTTCATTTGAACTTATTATATCATATCATGAGAATCAAATGACCCAGTCATCTGAGGACACTTTACATATAGTTTCTTTATACATTAAAAATAAGTATCTTATTTTTTATTTAAGATAATTTAATTTCATATTCATTCCACATAAACATTATCTGTTTCAATTTTTTATTTAAGATAATTTAATTTTCATATTCATTCCACATAAACATTATCTGTTTCAATGGTCAAATAATTTTATTCAATTCAATTAAAAATAGAAAATAGAAAATATTTTGTTATGATATTCAAGAACAACCCTGATTGTGCTGGAAATAATCATAGAGCATCTCACTTTAATACCATTTATAGAGCGAAATGGCTACGGACCAGTTTTTGCTTTACATTCTCCTTGTTTTAGTTTGGGTATTTTTCGCTGTGCTTCCTAAAAGAAAGTTTGTGAACAAGGCCTATGAGGGCCCTACTATCTATCCCATAGTCGGCTCCGCCTTCAAATTCTTTAGAAATCATCACAGGTTTCTGTAATGGTTCACAGAAACACTGGACAAGATGCCAACCAATACTTTCAAGCTCGAGCAGCCCGGTGGAATCAGAGATATCATGACTGCAAATCCTGCAAACGTAGAGCATATTCTGAAAACCAATTTTGAAAATTACCCAAAGGGAGAACACTTTACAACTGTTCTACACGATTTCTTAGGCCAACAATATCCATACAACTATAATTTTGTAGATTTGTTTTAAAATGAGAGGTAAGAAATAATTTCATCGTATATTCAATTTTTTTAATATGATATGTTTATTCTTTTTTATTTTTAATTCACATCACATTCTATATATTTTTATGATGAGTATAAAAAATAATTTAATTATATTTTCATTTATATTATAATATTTATATATTATTTATTTATTAGTTTTTATAGTTTCTTTTATTAGATTGACTTTCTATGTATATCTATCCTTCTCCTTTCTCTTTATAAAGATCATTGTCTACAATTTATATTACTTTTCATCTCCTCATCTTGTTAATAGATTACTAAGTGTGGTACGAAACATTGATCCAAAAACTCACACAATTTAATCCAAAAGCACTATCTATAACTATTATGGAATATGAAAAAATTCATGCCTTGTATTAAATTAAAAAATTAGAAAAGAGACTTCAATAATATAATTGAGTGTGATTTTATATTCCATACAAATTTTACTATTAGCAAGAATTTATAGAGAAAAAAGTGCATACTTTGTATTTTAATACCTGATTTTGAACCAATTTTAGCTCCTACTAATGATAAGCATATTTTTTTTACTATTTTTGACCCCCTCCAACATCAAATTACACTAAAAACACTTCTTGCCATTTGAACAATACCCCTATAGTTGCTAAGATGCTATTTGCCTTTCCTTCTCATTATCCTGGTCCTATTGACAATAGTGTTCCATGGTTACATTGTTTCCTAGATAGGTTGATGTGGACTTATGTGCCATGGATTCTAAATTATGTTTTCCTACATGAGAAATCAATTACTTTATGAAACCCTAACCCTATTGTGTTTACAACAATCAATTCAACTCGTGGATGGTAATGTCAAAAGACTTGAATCAGAAAAAGAAAAAAAAAACACTCCAACCACTTCACCCAACCTCTTCATTCTCTAGCACATCACAAACTTTCTTCTTTAATCAATCTAAGCCATCACTACACACAACTTCCATTGTTGTAGATCCATACACTAGCACTCATATGATCTTACACACCTTGGCTAGAGGGTTTGAGGAAGCCATTCACACAGGAATCTTACACACCTTGGCCAAGAGACTAGAACCCCCACCAATTGTTGAAGAAGGGATTGCTTTTAGATTTGAGGAATTAAAGGATATGCAATATAGATCTGCATGTTATGAATTATAGAAAAATCACTACACTATTGCTTTAAATTGTTGATTGTATCCTGTAGATTGACATAAAACTTAAGACCTTCATTGATGTGAATTGACCTTCATTGTGCTGCATCCTAAGATCAACTTATTTTCGTACATAGTAATAGATCTTCTTATCAAAACAACACTCCTTACGCTTTTCTCTAAATCTAGTAAGTGAAGCAATTCTTTTTGGTTGGTTCAAACACTATGGAATATCTGCCAAACCTTTTGATTCTGATGGGCGTGAATAGGCATGTGCGATATGCCAAGAGATATTTCACAACCTCCCAAGAGAAAAAGAACTGATTGAACCTTCTCTAGTGACATGCTATCAAATACATATACTTCTCCTTGGTACAAAAGAATGAGTTGATTAGTGGCCTATGGCCAGATAGGTACAATCACCTAAGAATTTCCAAGATTACCTCCATTTATAGTACTATCTTTTCCAATTACAATTGAAAAGCATTGGCCTTTCTCATTCAATTGTTGTAGATAGTAATGTCAAGATAACATCTTTGTGGCTAAGGTTGGTCGAGGTGATCAAAGTGGCAATACCATGAAACTAGTCTTTTCTTTTTGAGTAAAAGTTTGGCTTTGAAATGGAGCCATAGGTTTCACTCCTACCATCAGTGACAAATTGATTGGCACGCCATGCTTTTGAAGAGATTTTTTTAAGACCATAGGTGTTCTAGTATAAAAATGCACAAAGTTGGCACCTTCTGGGCCCAAAACATGTTTCAAGGTTGATCCACTTTTTTGTTGAAACTTACACAACACTAAATTTGTGTTTTGTGGAGTCTTGAAGGAAGCTGGCCAAAAAAGGTTGGGAGCCCCATGAAGAAGAAAATAAAACTAGTGCCGAGACTTCATCAACATCAAATACTATCATTCCCATAGAAGGTGACGATATGTAGAAAAGAATTGCCAAGAGACATTATAGAGGGGCGAGAATGGAACCATTTTGGCTTGAGACATTTGACACTACAAAAGTAGTATACATGGCTTATGATCGAGCGGCCTTCACCATGAGAGGCACACAAGCTTTCCTCAAAATTCTTGACTACTAGGGGTGCACCCGATATTTAGCTCGTGATTCAGATGTGTCGGAGGCCTTGTAGTTCCACTAAGGATGCACGGGGATAGGCTCTGGCATGAACATATGTCACAACCCTCTTTCATACTTAATTATTTTTATAGTATTTGGATAATAATTTTTGATGTGATGTTAAAACTATAGAAAATTAGAGAAGATAGTGTTTATTCGATGATCAAATTGCAGATACAAACAAGTATATAAACGGTGGACAGTGACAGTTACAATAGTTATACAATTATATATAACTGACAATTGAAACTGAACTGACCGAACCATGCACTAACTGAACCATGACAATGTAATATAATGCATTACGCTAACATTCCCCCCCTTATTACATTGTTCCTACAATAGTACCAAGGGACCCCCCCTGAATGCTAAAATACTCAACAAAGCTAATTACATAATATGAATACATATTTTATAGAAGATCTTCTCCTAAAGAACAAATCCTGAACCAAGCGAGGCACCATCATGCTGTCTCATCTACCCTCAGAAAGGTGTCGCTTCGAGCTATGTTCTTGAGCTCTTTAGTCCCAAGCTCTCAAATCACAAAGTCTTGAATTATTCGGCAATGGCCCCTAAGAGATACGACAGATCTCTGCCATGTTGTCTAGTGACTGCGAAAGGGTATAATTCAAGATCATATACTCTTTGAAGCTCGCTGGATAACAATCCATATTGAGCTCAACACCAAACCCCAAACCTATCTCTAAAACAAAATCTTCACAAAACATACATTCTTCAAATATGTCAGCTCTGTCAGCATCAATAAAGAAAAACAAAACAACCAAAACCAAAAATGCTTCTCATGCAAAGCATCATCTCAAAGCAAGAAGCTAACTTGAGATGATGGTAAATCCTCCATCCTCCGATGCCGCCTACCTCCAATATGACCCTGTTACACTTTAATCAACTAATGTCTTGGATGTGTCTTTGGAGGCCTCATCAGGTGTAGTATAAATGGCCCTGAGAGCACAAGCAATGTTTGATGTAGCCATGATAAAACAAAATGAACAAGGTGTCAGATTCCACCAAAAGTGCACCTTTTACAATATAGTGGAAACACAAATATATCCTTATAACTCCAATGTTTTCCACCCTATTACTCCAAAAAATTAATAAGTTAAATCGACAAACAACTTCTCATTTCACACCTTAGATAGTTTTGATCATGTGACCACTTACAATAAAATCAAAATCATGTACCAACTCCACTACACACATTTATATGTGAGGTTTGTTGAATAGTTCCATATGCATCGACTTCAGTGAAATTTAGGTTTTACTTACAAATCTCTTCCTATATGCAGCAAGTTCACAGTTCTCTTCTAAAATAAATCAATTTCAACATGTCCAAGATCACGCTGGAACTCATACTATTTCTGCAACAACACCTCTTTTTGGCTTCCTTTATGCTTGACCGAAATGATCTCTGTTTTATCTCTCCAAATGCTAAAAGGGGCAGCTTTAATTCATACTCCCACAAAATGTAATAAGAAGCCGATTTAAACTTGCAAAAAATCAAACAATGAACAACAAGAAGTTGCTTTCAAAATAACTGCCTGTGCATATCTCACAATTTTTTTTTTTTTTACGCAACAGATGAAGTGGTCATAACTATTGTATTCTCCAACAACAAATAGTTGGGCAAGACCTATGAATCGCTAATTAGTTCCTTCAAACCACTCTTCTCTCATTGTTTTGTTTAACAACCAATAAAATAAAAGCTTTTAAAATTAATAAACTCTCAAATCATACCATACTATAGATGTACTCAAAATGTTCAACAATGAATCTACACCATCCGCCACAACAATTATTTATGCTAGTCTTCAACAAAATGGGATAAAAAACAGCGCAATAATCTCTATGAATTTGCAATAGCAATGGATGCTCCTCTTCTCTTCAACATACACGTTCTGCACCAAATCTCATTTTTATCACTGCTATAATATTTTCTTCAATGAAATCTATATTAAATATAATTTTCTTCAACAGCACATGGCATGCAGCAAAACATTAACCAATGCAAATTATATTCAATGCCTTCAGAAACCTTCCAACTCGCCTTTTTCATACAAATGGGTAGAAAACTAGTAGAGCCAAAAATCAAGAATCTTAAGTTGTTAAATTCTCCTTAACACATACCACTGCCTCACACTTAACACATACCACTACCTCACATAGACTTCCCATGCATAAGGAATGTTGCAAGTAATATAGATGAATGACTGCAAAAAATCTTCATCTAGATTTTTCTCAAACAATCTATCCTCTTCTCATGCCTCTGCCATCTTCCTACCATCTAAATCACTCCAGACATTTCTTCATTCATACGGCACTTGTTGGCAGTGAACTATGATACACCTCACATCGCAAAAGATCGGACGCTCTGATACCAAATGCAGAAAATCAGAGAAGATAGTGTTTATTCGATGATCAAATTGCAGATACAAACAAGTATATAAATGGTGGACAGTGACAGTTACAATAGTTATATAGTTATATATAATTGACAATTGAAACTGAACTAACCAAACCATGCACTGACTAAACCATGACAATGTAATATAATGTATTACACTAACAAAAACAAAATTATGTTGAGACAGAATAATGCAAACATTATGCAAGATGATATTATCATGATGGATTTTATTAATTTTATTTTTGAGTACTAATGGGAATTAATCATTTGATGTTCTTTCATGAGTACAACAGGAACAGTCGACACTCTCTTGGTTAGAGAGAGAATATTATTGGAGAGAGGGAGCCTCATAGTTTGAAAGAAAAGAGTTGTGATGGGATGCGCACACACACACACTTCAGAAAAATAAATTAAACTAATGTCTTGTGTGTTTGAAAGAATTTAATTAGTTATTTCTTATTAGATAAATATTAGTATTTATTTTTAATATAATAATGAAATATAATTAGTTGCATCTTTATTCATTAATTTAAGAATATTGATTTTACATATATTTTGTAACTAAAAGGAATCTTTGCTTTTTATTTTAAAAATAAAGTGGAGGACATTTATTGCATTTTCTATTTTATTTCAAATTTGGAATAGATTTATTTAAAAGGGTAAAATGAGAAAAGATTGGGGGGTTTCAAAAAAGTTGCATGTTGTTCAACAAACCAAATAAATAGACAGTAGGTGAAAAATCACGAAAAAGTAGGGGAGGGCAAGAAAATTTTAGTAGATAGCTTTTTTTATCTATGTGAAGATTGAGTATGAAATTTTCAAATGGGTTGTATTGAAATATTTCCTGTAGATCATTTTCTTTGAATTTGAATTCAACCTTGTTTTCATCTTGGCTTTGTGAAAGTGTTTTATACACCCCTATCAAAGTTTGTCGAACTTGAATATTTCCCTCAAGCTTTTGATCATTTATTGACCTACATGCTTATTGCTTTGTTTGTATTTCTTTTGACCAACTATTATTCCTTTTTTTTTTTAACTAGACAAAGGTGTATGAACACCCATAGATTAAGATAGATTAAAAATATTACAAAAATTGTGGCCGAAGCCAAGTCCAGATTAAGAAAAAACAACAACAAAATCCATAGCAGTCCTGTGCCATAAAATTTAAACTAAGGAAATAGAAAGAATGAAAATAAAGGCATCACCTAGATGAACACGGCTTAAACAGCCACAAAATGGACTGACAAAAAGACCACCCCTGAGCCAAAAAGACCAGAGTACCCCTTACCACCTTCGAAACAGACACTGTCAAGCCAACACAGCCAACCACCCACACCAAGACACCAAACACATGACCTGACGCCACCTCTTCACGCCACTGTTGGAGCTACTAGGAGATTCTGTTCATCTAGATCCACGGCCACAGAAGGCTGGGCTCCTTCGTTAAGATCCTCCAAAGCATAATGAGGCATTCCTAGAGCTAGATCGGGGGCATGAATCCTTAGGAACTGGATGGCCGTGAACACATCTTTGATCTTATTAGATTTTTTCTTGGTAACTAGAAAACAGTGAGACTGCAGCGCATCATCAATTTCCCCATTGCTCAAAGATTTGATACTAGCTTGCAAGGCCCTATAGATTGCTTGCTCCCTGGGAGAGGTACGCATAGCCGCAAGAAACTATTATTCCTTTGGCCTACATTATTTTCTCATCGACCTATTCTTTTTGGATCTTAACATCAATCTTATTTATTTATGCTGGCCTATGTTCATCTATATCGGATTGCACTTTAGAATCAATGCATTCTTGTTAATCGGCCATGCAACGTTTATATCAGCATGTATAATGTTTAAATTGAATTTACTACTTCTCTCCTCCTCTATAGTCACCCATCTGGTGAATGGCGATACTCTTAACTTTTTCAAAACGTTTTCAATCATTTCATACCATAAATCTATCTAAATCCTTGGTAGCCTGTGAGAAATTTCATTGCAACTTATTTATATTTTTTCATTCTGGATTCTTTCCTTCATTGCCTTAAGTGCTTGACCAGAAGCTTTTACGCTTCTTTTCTTATCACTATAATCTTTTCCTCCAGAACACTATCGCCTACGTAGTCCTTGGGGTGCTAAATCATTGATTTATCTTGAATTCCTCTTAATACATTCTATTCGATTGATATTAGATGCCTTTAATTGCAAACTAAAACTAATGTAAATCTTTCTATATCAGCCTATATTATCTGTCTATCATTTGTCAATAGTGGCCAGGAAACTCTATATAGTTTGGCCTGTGCTATCATCATATTCGACTTTGATTAAATGTGGCATATGTGAACTTAATAATGACCTCTTGATTTTGAATCTTAACGGCCTTAATGATGTCTTATAGACCTGATTAAATATTGCTAAACTTAGAAGAGTATCCAACTGCTTCTTGAATATCGTGTTTTCTATATTTAGCTCAGTTAAAGATTTCATCTTCATTCGTATGATACGTATCCACTCAGTGCCAATCTACATGGCACTATGCCTAATTCATTGTTGTCTTTTATATATCTATATAAAAGTTTATATCGACTTTTAAATCTATATTCTAAGACTATCTTCATTGGAATTTTTTTATGGTGACAATAATTGCCCAAAAGCCATAATGGTGTAAGGGCATGATACTTATTCATTACTTCATGTTATCTATTGTTCTAATCTTCAACAATTCATAAATTTCTTTTAATTAGAAACATATTACCTTCGACTCTTCCCATTCAACCAATAATGGAACTGGTCTAGTTCATAATATATGACTATCAATATATGTTTGATTTGGTGATAATAGGCTATCTAATCAAGTTGACTCCCTGTTCATGTAATGAACCCTCCCAAGAATCAGTACTTAGCATATAATCATTGTTTAAGTATTCTCTGATTGAATTAGTATTCTCTATGTATCATTGTCTTGTAGAATGTATCCTATCTGATCTCTATTATATTTGAACTCAAAAATGTTATAATAATGTTTAGATAGATTATATTCTCTTGAAAGTGTATTAGTTTGGTAATCCTATGAAAATGCATTCACTTAGTAATTTCAAAATAAGTATAATTATCTCTTTAATGTTCAAAATAAGTATAGTCATCTCTTTAATGTTCATGAAATAACATCATTGTATAGATTCTGAAACTATTAGTGATTAATGGAAAATATAGTATCTTTGTTTAGAAAACTTTAGACCTAGACAATGACGTAAAGTCGATTTGGAAATCTCTTTCTTCATCAAAGTAGAGGAATAATTTAGTTATGATTTAATGCAATTAGAGAGAATCTATATTAGTTAGATTTTGATTGTGAATGTTAAATTAAGGATAGGTGCCGAATATGGACTCATAGAGAAGGATAGATTACTTCTTCTACTCTATCTGTTGTCATTAGCATAAAAAGATGCTTTGGCCAAAACTTGTTGATCAATTTAGTAATAATTACTATTGATTATTTTATACTCTTTCTCATATTATGATGTTTGTACATTTTTCATTTTCTAAATGCTATAAAAATGTTAGATATGTCATGCTGTACCAGATTCCATAACACTTGCTAGTTTCAGATTTCTAGGCCCTTCGTGTAGGGTTGGGTTTCTCCATTCAGGAGGAAACTAGGGAAGCAAAAGCCTCGTGGTTGGGAGGATTCGATTCTCCCCGATGCTCTCTCTATCTTTCATTTGCTTGAGGAGGTTGCTTAATAGTGAAGGTATAATTAAGTTTTGTAGAAAAATATTATTTTTGTGACCATCTATGGCATGATGTAAAGGATTAAGTCCTGAATTATACTAAGCTTATTTGAAAAGATTTTGTAAATGCAAACTTGGAGAAATATATTCATTCTTTTATGAATATGAAATGCTTTATGAAATTATTTAAGATATAATTTTCATTTATTTTCCACATTTGTTAATGTTAATCTAGAGGGGTCATTACACATGGTATCAGAGTGTACCAGGTTCAGTACTCAGAACTTGAGTCTTCTATGCTAAGTTGTGAAATTTATGTTAGCAGGACCCTCTAGCTAAACAATCATGGTGCAAACAATACATTTTGACTATGGTAGACCAAGTAATTAACAACTGGATAAATTGGATCAAATTTTAAGCCTCTTGATTGATACTCGTAAGAGAAGGAATACTCTTAAGCAAGAGGTTAGGGAGAGCCGTGAAGACCTGAATCAAGATGGAGATCATTTGGATGAGAAAGAAAATGAACAAGAAGAAGAGGCTATAATAGGAGTCAATCGTGTTAAATTTGAAAGAAAATTGCCTTGGACCTTAAAATAATTGCACCTCCTAAATTTTATGGCAAGACCATATGAGATTATGCTGAGGCCTAGATAATTGAAATGGAAAAAGACTTTGAGCTCAAGAACTTATCGGAGGAGACCAAAGCTATTTGGGAAAGTTATCAGCTTAGTGGCAAAGTAGCCACGTGGTGGTATATAGTGATACCTCCTAGGAAATCTTCTTATCTCTATTCAAAAAGAGATGGTTACCACAACTTTTTTTTCGTAAGAAAATGACATAATTTCAAAATCTCATTCAAGGAGAAATGATAGTAAAAAAATATTGGGAAAAATTCACACAACTTCTTAAATATCTTCCTCAATATCAATTGGATGAACATTTCAGGATCAGGAAGTTCATTCTAGGGTTAAAACCACAGATTAAAACAAAGGTGGACATTCACTACCCCTTGACTATGGATGAAGTATTTAAAAAGGATACTAAATAGGAACAAAAACTTCAACAATGGGTAAATTAAAAACATAATTAGTCTAAGTCTATATAAAATTATGGTAAGAGAAAGTTTAAAAAGGGAAACTATTATTAGAACAAGAATTTTAAGAAGAACATGACTGATAAAGGGGGTAATCAAGGAAATCAAAATGGAAATTTCAAAGGAAGCAATACAGTGATAATGATTTTGGCAAAACCAAGCAAGATCTAGACAAAAGAAACCACGAGATGGATGTTATGTCTGTGGAGGTTAACACTATGCTAGTTCATGTCTTCAATGGTTAGCTAGAAGGAATAGAAAGGATCAATGCCAACTGGCCCAGCATCGCATTCATGTAGCAATAGACAACAAGCAAGTTGATTATCAAGCAACACCTATCCAATTTTTTGGTAAGCTTTATGGATGTACTATTAATATTTGATTGATACTTGAGAAAATAAATGTTTTATAGATCCTAAGATTCTTTCTAAGTTACTAGTTAGAGTAGGATTTGTGTCTAATTCATGGATGGTTCAGTATGGGAATCAAATAGAGAAAGGGTGGATCATTGTCTTCCTTGCAATGAGTTGGAACTTCCAAGATTTTTAACACAATTCAACTTGTACATGTGGCCCCCTTAGGATTGTATGGTGTTATTTTGGGAATTAATTACTTATTTGAGCATAAGGCCTTAGTGAATTGTCAAGATAAGATAGTTTCTTGTCTAGATGATGTGGGTAGACCAACTGAGATTCCTGGGATTCAAAAACCCTATATCTTATACATATTTGAGCTATGTAGTTAATGAAGGCTTAATGAAAAGGATGTACTTTTTATTCCATTCATATTAATGATCTTAACAATGATAAAGAACCAACCATTGAGGATTTTCCAATTCTACAAGAGTTTAAGGATGGCTTTCTTGAAGAGTTACCATGGCTACCAACTAAATGGGAATTTGAGTTTTCTCTAGATCTTTTACTAAGAACTAAACCATAGTCTAAGGTTCCTTACAAAATGACCACAATAGAGTTGTATGAGTTGAAGGTTTCATTGCAAGAGTTGCTCGATAAGGGAATGATTAGACCAAGTTTGTACTCTATGACTGTGTATTGATTATATAATGCTTAAAAAGGAAACCATTAAGAACATGTACCCTCTTCAGAGGATCAATGACCTATTTGATCAAATGGACTAAGCATTAGTCTTTTCCAAGATTGATCTAAAATCTAGATATCACCAGTTGAGAATAAAAAAAGAAGATATTTCAAAAACAACTTTCAGGACTAACTATAGGCACTATGAATTCACTGTAGTTCCTTTTAGACTAGCCAATGCCCCTATAGCTTTTATGAATCTGATGAATAGTGTGTTTAGGGATTGTTTGGATGATTTTATCTTAGTTTTTCTAGATGATATAATAGACTACTTCAAACCAAAAATGGAGCATGAAGAACATTTAAAGATAGTATTGCAACATTTAAGAGAACATCAACTTTATGGCAAGCTATCCAAGTGTATGTTTTACCAAAAGAAGGTGCACTACTTGGGTCACATTATTTTAGCCGAGGGTATTTCTGTGGATCCAGAGAAGAATAAGTCTATCATGGAATGGCCCACACCTCAGAATGTTTAGGAAGTCCACGATTTTATGGGACTAGACAATTATTATAGAGGATTTGTAGAAGGACTTTCTAAGATTACAAATCCTATCACCACACTTTAGAGAAAAGCAAAAAAGTTTGAATGGACCAACAAATGCGAGAAAGATTTTTAAACCCTAAAGCAAAAACTCACAATTGCTCCTATTTCAATCATACCAGATCCAAATGGTCATGCCACTTTTATCATAGATGCCTCTAGTGAAGGATTAGGTGGGGTTCTCATGCAAAAGTGGTAGGTAGTGGCCTATGAGTCTAGAAAATTGAAGGAATATGAGAAGAGTTACACCCCTCATGATTTTGAACTAGCAATAATTGTGCATGCTTTATAAATGTGAATACATTTCCTATTGGGAAAACCTTTTGAGCTTAAGACTAAACATTTGGGACTTAAATATATTTTCACACAACCAAACCTAAATTCTTGACAAAGGTGATGGTTGGAGTTCCTTAGTATTATTTTGAAATTGAGTTCACTAATCGAAAAGAAAACAAGGTAGTAGATGTTCTTAGCAGGTGAGGGCGTCTTGTAGTTATTACAAGGTAGTAAGTACTTAGTAACTTGTAGCATGATGAACACTATTCCTTAGTTAAATCATATCTTGATAAATATCCTTCATATCACCATTTTGATGATTATATGTTTGAACCCTGTTGGCACCTATAAATTTTTTTTCCCAAACATGCATTATTGTTGGCCCAAAAAATCTAAAATTCTCAATTTATGCCAAAATCCCTCGTTTAAATCCAATCTGAGACATCCTATAGGGGTTTTATTTCAAAAATATTTGAAGTACATAATGTTCCCCATTGTCTTTGTTTCTTCCCTTTGAAAAAAAATTTTATTCAAGGCCTTTGTTAGCGAATCCAAAAAATTAAGAACTGGCGAACTAGTTCAGAAGTTTGTCTTTTTCCCAATTCGCCGATTGACAAAAAGGTGAAAGGAAAGCAAGAAAAATAGTGAAGGAAAGAGCACTTTCTTCATTGGTAAAGAAACATCAAAAGTTTTTAGGTGGCGATATTATTGGTTTCTCAAAGCAATGAGTTCACCAACTAAAGAAAAGTGAAGGAAAGTTTAGTAGAAGTTTCTAAGGAAAAGAAAGAGAAGTGCAAGTTTGTTAGAAAAATAATTTTAGTTTACAAACTTGAATGTTCACCAGTGGGAGCTTATTTTGATGGAGAATTTGCTGACTAAAGGCAAAGAGGAAAGAGAAAAGGGGGAGAAGGCCACGGAAAAGGCTAAAGTAAAGAGATTGGTTCACCATCAAAGGATTTTGCCGATAGCAAAGGTAGTAAAAATAAAGAAATGATTAATGTAAGATTATCAGCATATGGCTAGGTTAGCAAACTGCTTGGTTCGTCGATAACATAGTTGACCAACGAGCATTTTTTCTGGAAAAGGGAGAGACAAGAGACAAAGAAAAGATAAAGGAAAGAAAGGTTCACTTTAGGCTGAGTTCACCGATAGGTAAAGTGGCCAACTGAGGAGATAAAGGTTTGTGAAAAGGAAAAAAGGTCGATAAAGATAGGAAGATGTGCCAAGTGCAGAAAGGTACAGTCAGAGTTAAGATGGCTTAAAGAGGAAAATTGGACAACACTTTTAAAGTGTTGTAAAGGCTTAAAAAGAGGTGATTCACTAAAAACATGTCATGATTGCAGGATTGCGCAGGCTTATTTGTACCTAGAATTTAATGATTCTGCATAACAGTGCCATGCAGGTGCTTGGTAAAGTGAAATTATTCAATGCATAAGTACACTTGGAGGACAAATCTGATAAGTCAAATGTTGTAGGTGTCAAGGAAAGGGTTTGAAACTTATCTCTTTATTGTTCTAGTACACAAAGAGTGCAAGCAATCTTCCCCTAACATATTCAATGTTGTCAGAGAATGGGCAGGCTTCCAAACGTGCATACTTCTAACATTACAGTGGGCTAAATTTAATGAAGCATGGGTGTACTCATTGACTAAAATGCAATGTTGGGATGGGTACATTGAATTGTAATGCTATATATGCATATGTTTTAGATGCAATAGAAGTTGGTTGGTCATTTTTTTGGGCACTGCTCTCAATAGGTTATGACCTCTAGAAGGTAAAAAAGATAAGGTTATTTTGTGGTCTTTATTCAACATGAAACAATTATCGCTAGTAGAAAAATAGAAATAAATGACTAAATAAACTACCAAAATTGGTCATGTGATCATTAGTTTGGTTACGTGACCATTGGTAGTTTATTGCCGGTCATTTATCTCGCGACCAAATTTATGACCAAACAAATTTTAGTCATTAATTTGGTAGTATATTTAGTCATCAATTTGGTACTATATTTAGTCATCAATTTGGTAGTATATTTGGAAATTTGGTAGTATATTTAGTCATCGTAGTTATTTATTTAGTCATGGTAGTCATTTATTTAGTCATTGTAGTCATTTATTTGGTTGAATCAATGATTCAAGTTACAAATCAAATCTAACTTAATCCTCCCAAATTTATGCATATAAACTTCAAGTAGCATAGATATTCAAATGTATAAATATAAATTAAATATATAAATCATCATAATCATATATAGATTTTGACAATTTGTCCAAAATCTATTCTTTCATATGATACAATCTTTTAAAATTTTAATTGTATTTTACAACAAAAATATCTCACATATATACAACTGTCAAAATGTATATGCTCTTCCAAAAAAAAATCTAGTTGAATACCAATGCAATTTAATTATAAAGTAAAATTATTACAAATATATTGGCATGCCCTCCTGAAACTTGCAGGGCATGCATTAGAGCTTCATAATCTGTAATCGTCCCATTCATAGTAGCATTGTTAACCTACCAAAATTTATAAGTGAAGATTATTTTGAGAGTTTGTCCAAAATCTCTCCTTTCATATGATTCAGTCTTTTCAAAATTTTGGTTGTATTTTACAACTAAAATGCCTAAATACAACTATACATCTCTCCTTTCATATGATACAGTCTTTTCAAAATTTTACTTGTATTTTACAGCTAAAATGGCTAAATACAACTATACAACTTCAAATTTAAGCCTTGCATGCAGTGGGGGTAACAATCAAAGCATACCTTTCTCTTTTTTTCTCATCTGGGTTGCCATTGCTTATCAACAAATTGAGAGCTCAAGCTCATCCAAATTCCACATCGTATCGCAAGTGTTTGGGCTTTGTCAGATATTTTGGCTCCTGTACTTCTTTTCCATCGCCCCTGCAATGCTTACTCTCATTATCATGTTACTGGTCTCAGCAGGCAGCTTTGCTACAAATAATGAGCTGATGAGCACCATATTGCCTTTCACATAAACCCAATACCAAAGAGTTGCAACCCAACAGATATTTTTGCTCCTAAATGGGTATTTGTCGACTGCATGTCCAATTGGATCAAAGAGCCATTTTGAGAGCCATCCTCTGTGCGGTATAATATTATTGACACATGAAATTTGCACCAGTATAATATTATTGACAGGAACGCGTCCAAGAATGCTTCCACTATATTAATCAATCTTTTGTTATCATTCACTGATCTTCTTATTTTTTGTATAGCTCTTCTTCATCTCACCTCAAATCTCGCAATTTAATGTGCTTGCCTGAAATCATAGCATCACGTGAGATCATTTGCTATGGCTTCCTGAATGTAACACAAGTATCATTCATTTGACTCATGATGAAGAGAGGGTCCTTTCTTACCACAAAATATATGTCCCTTGAATCTGATAAAAATAATGGCTCAATAAACATTAAAGCAACATCTTGACTAGAAATTGCTCTGCTACAATTGGTGGCAATTTGATAGGCCTTACCATTCAAGGGTTTTCCCATAGAAGAGAAATGGCGCTCAAATCATAGAGAGGCATGGACATCAAGCTTCCTAGTGGGCGCATTCTAGCACCTCTCCTCTCTCGCTACCGCCAACGCTACTGCCGCCGTCACGTGGCAGCAGTTTGCCCAAATAGATTAGCAAGGTGTCCTACCAATGTAGGACTGGAATTGATCCCACGACATCAGCTTTGTCATGTTTTGCTGGTTTAGCAACACCTTTCTTCGGTCTAGAAAATCTTCCTACTTACCCCTGTTGCAAACTGCGACCGCTTTCACGGAAAGGCCCTCACCATGGCTCTCAACGTGTATAATGAAACAAAATAAGTTAGGGTTTTGAGCTTTTCTGAGTTAGGGTTTCAATAGGCACCAAAAGTGAAATAGAGGTGGGCGCCAATGCCAAAAATGAAATTTAAATTGAAATTTCAATTTATGAAATAGTATAATTTTGGCGTCCATATTATAATATTAATAATATAATATAATAGTATAATATAATATAATATTATATTATAATATAATATAATATTATATAATAGTATAATATTATAATATTAAATAAATTATTATATAATATTAAATACATTATAATATAATAAATATGATATTGTAACATTAATAATATAATATTATAAATATTATAATATACATTATATATATAATAATATATAATAATATAATAATATAATAATATAATATTATATAATAATATAATATTATATAATATACATTATATTATATATATTATATTATATAATATCATATTATATTATAATATATTATATTATATTATATTGTAATATACTATATTGTTATTATATTATATTATAATACAACCCACTCCCTCAATTCAAAATATTTTTTTAATTATCCACTTTAGTTGTGTTTTTTGTTTGATGATCAAATTAGTCATTTATTTAGTCATTTCAACTGATGACCAAATTAGTCATTTATTTAGTCATTTATAGCTGTGTTGCAAAAATTTCTAGTCACGTGACTAAAAGTTTGGTCAGGTAACTAAAAGTTTTGGTCACCTGTTCATTTATTTTCCATATTTCTACTAGTGTATGAGATGTATGTAATATATTTTTAAAATGTTTGTGTCAAACCACTGTCTTTCTCTGCTACTATAGATGTTATTTCTAGCAGACTAAATCATAGTTATAGTTTTGTCTTGCCACATTTAGTGGTATGAATGTGTTTACTGTGGAAAAGAGAGAGAGAATGATAGCATTTGCAAGCTAGGTCAAGCCCCTCTTTTCATGCACCGACATTCAGAATATGATCTGATCCTAATCACTATGAGAGTGATAAGCTATAGGTATCATTTTCCTCTTTAGTGTACTTGAAATGGTGTCTCAACTATAATTATGCAAACCCTAACAAGCTAAGGAGAGTTCAAACTCTAGTTATGAGATATGCACTAACAGACAAATTTTGGGAGCAATAACCCACAGACTGATCACAGAAATGCAAACAAGAGGTTATAGTGACTGTGCCCCTGAAATTTGGAGGCCTACTAGACTCATACACCCACCCTAACATCCTATAATTTTCTCATTAGCAAAATTGTTTGTAACATGTGTTTGTACCTTTGCTAAGCATTCTTGATCCTAGTTTTCAGACCCTATTAGACTCAGGTGCCTACCCCAAAGTCCAATAGATATTTTGATGATGAAACTACAACTTTCGTGATGATTGTACCTATAACACCTACTTCTCCTTCACTTCTTTCTACCTGATCTTCTCAAATATAACCTACACAAGAAAAAGAAGGAGAAAGATGGTTGTCCCTATATAGGAGTTTGCCTTAGTCAAACCCCATCTTTGGTATTTCTATCTCAACAATAACCAATGTCAATGTATGCAGATGTGTGTAGTTGTAAACCAAATGTGCAAGCATAAAGAAATGCAAGATCCTAAATGACTCAAGAATCGAGGATTAGATCCACAAATGTTTCACTCAAGGAAACAACAACTTCACCTCAAGGATATGACAACAATGAAGACTTGTAGAACAAGAAGGCGAGATAGTTGTATCCCCGGAGGATTCCAAAACTCAATTTAGAAGTTTCAACACTTCTCCCAATCATGCAAAGGGCTTGACAAACCCTAGGAAGGGCAATATAGACTTAAGATCTTGATTCCTAATCTCCACAACATATCTCCATGATAGAAAAGAGCAAATTCTTCAATGAGCTTCAACACTTTGTACACTTCAATAGCAGTAGTAGCAGAATTTTGGCATAGTAAGCTTGCATGTGAATTGTGTGTGATAAAATGATTTTCAATTCTCTTTAAATACTTGACCTTAGGAGGGAAAAGGATTGAAATATCACACTGAAATTGTGAGAAAATGAAAATTTGAATTCAGAATCTCAAAACATGCAACCTAAGATAACAGTAGAATAAAACTTGGAATCCCGAGATTTAGGGAAAGACTAGGGAGCAGGTGCCCAAGATCAACCCCCAAATTTTTCTCCAAATTAGGCTTAAGGATGTCCTAAATATCCAGAATCTATCATCTCTTTTTAGGTTTTGTCATTAGATACTTTGAAATGCAACAATTCCTCGATAAGGTAGTCGTTAATCAGGGTTTAGATAGGTCCAATAAATCAAGGGGTTGAGGGACACTAAAAGGTATGAGCTAAACTTAGTGAAAATGTTCTAATCCAAGCAAGAGCACAATTTATGACATAACATAATGTAAGCTTTGCTTTGAGTGAATGTGATAGTTCTTAATCCATTTTCAATCATTTGTGAATGGTCATTTCAGTATTGCATAATGAAGAATATGGTATGGTATTTGATTATTAAGCATTTTCAATGATTTGGTATTGGTTTTGATGCATTTGATTTATCAAATAGACAATTGTACATTTCCTTGTAGTTATTTTTCCTCTGTTGAACGTTAGACTTTGTAGCCCAATGGATAGGCACCAGTCTAAATAGCCCTAGATCAGCCAATCTACAAAACAAAAAAATACATCTATCTTTTAGATGCAGTAGTATCTTGATGCATCCTCAGTGTGTAGGATTTCCTTTATCAACTATATAGGGGTCTTGTATCAACCAGTTGTTTTTAGTTCAGTGAAAATTTTGGGGCTAAGAGAGCAATTTGGGTTTGGTTATTCATCTATTTTTAGTTGTTCATCTGGTTTTGGAGTCAATACCTGCTCAAGTATACCCTTTGGAATATCCCTCCAGAGTTTAAGATGAGCTCAAAGAGCAGAGGAGTCTACCCACTCCTATTAGTTGGCCAAAATCGCCCTTAACTTGTTGATAAAACTCTTTCTATCAACTTGATGACAATCCCTAGCCTAGGTGATCTAGAAATGCTTTAGAGCTTTGTGTTGCTGTCATTTTGGGAACCAACATTTTGGTGTTGTTGTCGGTGCCACACTAAATTTTATTTCTGGTTGCTGCAATATTATAGTGCAATGTTTGTTTCAAATTTTCTTTCCAATAGGGGAAATACCTACTCTATTTTATAACCCAAAAATTAATTTCATTTTCAAAAGAACTTCAGAATGAATAGAGGAAGAAACTAGGAGTAACCTGGATGTGAGGAATTCTCTAGCAGTGTAGGAAATAGTAGGAGTAGATATAGGGTAAGAAGACCCATTGTGGTACCTCCAAGGAATACCCAAGACAACATATTTGTTGACCTCAAGAGACAATACAATTATACTTCTACAGATTCTACAAATAACATGCTTAAGAGCCAAATCTACATTCTTGTTGAAATTTATGCAACAAAATATTAATATTTTAATATAGTTAAAATGATGTTTAATTTTGTGAATAACAAAGTAAATAAATGGAAAAAGATTAAATTCAGATGAAAATAACAAAGAAATTGTTCTTAGACATATATAACACATTAATAATACACATAAAATGCTTTAAGCACTAAAAATTATATAAATAATTGTATAAAATTAAGTTTAGAAAATTTAACAAATATCTAGATCAAAAATTTATTAAAACAGATTTATAGAAATAAGATATATTTAAGACTTGGATATTTAATATTAATATTAAAAGGAAACAACTAATTGAATGAGATGATGAATGAAAATAGGGTAAGCAAATGATTCATCAACAAGGTGGTTATACCACACTTTACTCTTAACAAATGGATACTTATTGTCAATAACTTAACAAAGCATTAAGATGCACTGTTGGCCATGGCAAAAGATGTCAAACCAATATAACACATGTGCAAATTAACCAGTAAATGGTGTGTTGAAAATTAACCAATAAATTGTAACACACCATTGACCTAGAGAAAACTCACTTCTAGGTGAAAAACTCTAGCTTAGAGAGAGAAAAAATTCCCCGTTCCATGATGTAAAAGTTAAGTACAAATCTATTAGAGTGTACTAATGACTACAACATACTTTCATAAAAAATTTTGAGCCTTCTACACACTTGTATCACACTCTTAAAGTGATTGAACCATTACAACAAGCTTACTATAGTCATAAAATGGACTAAACACCATCATGCAATTAGAACAAACTCTCGACCAAATGTGGTTGATTAAGATATGGAATTTCTACAAACCTCCCAAGCACAACAAATTGACTATACCAAGTTTCCAAACTCGAAATGAAAGACCAACCATTTCAAATTCTAACTCACATAGAGACACACTTGATTCTTTACTAAGGAGAATTTTTGCCACTTTTGAACAAATTTGTTGGCAATAAGTTCACCACTAGTGAACACAAAATCACCACTTCAACATCCCTCTTTGACCTAGTTCTTCTAAAGGCCATAAAGTTTGCATATAGACTCAAATGAGGTACCCTTTTTAACAAATTGAACTACTTTTTGAGAGGATTCCAAATATACATTCATGTCTCTCTATCTCATTTTTACATAATTTACATTATTTAAAATATGCTATACAATAAAAAATATAATTATATTATATATAAAATAAATATGACTAAATCATAAATAAATATCTGATATAAATAAATGATTTTATAATAGTATTTTTAAAATATATCAAATAATTTACATTATATAAAATATTTAATATACAATAATAAAACAATTATATTAGAGACTATATATTATATATAAAATAAATATAATTAAGTTATAAATATTAAATATGTCTCTCTATTCATCTATCTCTCTGAATTATGTCTCTCTCTGTATTCATCTCTCTTTGTCTCTCCCCTTCTCTTCATCTACCTCTCTTTCTCTCTTCCTCTCTCTTTCATTCTCTCTATCTCTCTACACTTCTCTTTTCCTCTCTCTTTGTGTATCGCTTTATCTCTCCATCTCTCCCCTTCTCTCTTCCTCTACCTCTCTTTCTCTCTTCCTCTTTCTTTCATTCTCTTTCTATCTCCCTCTTTTTCTCTATCATCCTCTATGTCTCTCTATCTCATTTCTAAATAATTTACATTATATAAAATATGTTAAATAATAACAAATATAACTATATTAAATATTATATATTACATATAAAATAAATATGATTATATTAAAAATAAATATTTAATATAAACAAATGATTTTATAATATGATATTAAATCAATCATGACACAAATTAACCAAATCTAAGCATAATTGTTAGTTTTTCACTATGGATTATTAGTATTTATGTGTTTCTTTTGTTTAATTTTTTGTTACTATTATTCTATTTTGTACCTATATGTTTTTTTGGATGAATAAACTGTAGACTTAGGGTCTGCTCCCATTTATATTAAAGCTTTAAGAGAAAAGTTTAACAAAGTTTGATAAACCAACAAAAAACCCACAACCTATTGTATGAATTAGGACCACAACAAAATCCTTGAGAGACTACCTATCTACAACTGCTCTGAACATACAAATAACTCTATATAGTTTTATCTTTTACATTGCAAATTCTATCCACCTATATAGACTATTTACTTGAACAAAAGGGCCAGAGCCTACATTCTTAAGCATTGTAATCAGCAACATAGTATGTTTCCAAGATTTATTGCATCTAATCGTCCTCCACATCTAGTCCCATGAGCTTCTTGAGGAAAGCAATGCCACAAGTTGCCCTCTTCTTGTGCACTGCAATCTTCTCCACACTAGATTCTATGATGAAGGGTTTCCACTCCATAGCATCCCCTATCACATTCACCAGGTATGAAAGGCCTTTGAAAGAGGAATCCCAATTCTACTATGTGCTACAACCAAAACCTCTTTCTAGCCACCTCTAAATTTTGCTTCCACAAAGGACTCCATCAACCTCCAAATCACCTCCTTCTCCACATTCAAATCTAACAAGACCACTAGAAACATCGATGCTAAATCTAAGTTAACCCTTTACCTGTTCGCATTCACCATGAATGTCTCCCAGACCCATTCAATAGAAAACAAGACAATTCCACTCTTCATCTTAAAGACCTGTTGCATACACTTGTCTAAAATGTGCCCCCCAAAAAGACATCTACCTCTTGGAGCATACTAGCCACATAGGCATTTCCATTGTTGAAAGAAAGAGAAAACCAAAGTGTAATTCACAACCCAGAAACTCTTCATTTCCTCACAACCAAATTCGCTTCCCAAAAAAATTCCACCCGCACACTCCACTAGTTCCTTCACACCACAAAGAAAAGACATAATGTTAGAAAGATGAACATGCATCATCATTATTCATCGCCTCCTAAAGAATGGCATGATGTGAGTTGATGCTTAAATTGGCTAATGTGTCTATCTTGTTATTCCCCTCTCTATAGATGTGGTTAACTACCACACTCCCAATGCCTTCTAATAATGGCAATGCCTCTCTCAATAATGTGTTGAATTTCCAATTTGAAATCTCCTTTTTTCTAATTGGATATGACAGTTAAGGAATCTCCTTCAATTTCCACCTTAGTCACCTTAAGATGATGGCATAGGTTGAGCCCCAAGATAAGAGACTGAAACTCAGCTTCATTATTTGAGCGATGAGCTAACTTCTTCACCACTTTGTCAATGATCTCTACTTTCTAGTTGTGAACAAGATAACCAGTGCCTAACTCTCCTATATTGCCTTTCAATGCTTCATCAAAGTTTAACATAACCCATCCTTTCACCGGTGGAACCCACCAAGCATGGACCTTCTTTTATTCAAGGAAACAACTCCCCCAGCCCCATTAACAGGGGTTTTGTACCTATAACTTTAAGAGGAGGGAATTTGTACATTTCCTTTGGATTCATATTTTTTGGAGTAGATTCTTAGCCCCATGTTTGTCAAAGAGTGGAAAGCATTATTAAAACTATAATTGTATAGTGAAATCATTATTCTTCTCTAAATAGTGTCATTTTGAAAATTGCCAGGAAGGTGGAGACCACATTGCAATATATGGTTAACCATGCTTGTTTTCTAGTGTATTTGTCTAGTTACCTCCATTGTTTTGAGAGTGTCTTCAAATGTAATTGATAGCCTCTAAGTAGTTTTAGCGTGTAGGAAAAATATTTATGCAAACAATATTTGATTCATTGTTATTCTAAATGATGAAATGCATCCAATTAATTAGCATGACCTCTCTCTCTCTCTCTCTCTCTATATATATATATATATATATATATTCATCCATCTCTCTATCTATCCCCTTCTCTCCTCCTTTGCCTCTCTTTCTCTCTTCCTCTCTCTTTCATTCTCTTTATCTCTCTCTTCTCTATTCCTCTCTCTATCTATGTATCCCTTTATCTCTCTATTTCTCTCCCTTCTCTATTTCTTTACCTCTCTTTCTTTCCTCCTCTCTCTTTCATTCTCTCTATCTTTGTCTCTCTTGCTATATCTCTCTTCCTCTATCCTCCATGTCTTTATCGCACTTCCTCTCTCCCTCCCTCTTTCTATGTCTCTCTTTCTCTAGCCTCCTCTATGTCTCTATCTTAGATTTACATAATTTACATCATATAAAATATGCTATATATTAATAAATATAGCTATATTAGATATTATATATAAAATAAATACAATTAAATTACAAATAAATATTTAATATAAATAAACAATTTTATAATATAATAGTATTTTTAAAATATATTAAATAATTTATATTATATAAAATATACTATACAATAATAAATATAATTATATTAGACTATATATTATATATAAAATAAATATAATTAAGTTATAAATATTAAATATATAATTATATATCTTTATTTGTCTATCTCTTTATATTATGTCTCTCTCTGTATTCCTCTATCTCTTTGTCTCTCCCCTTCTCTCTTCCTCTACCTCTATTTATGTCTTCCTCTCTCTTTTATTCTCTCTAGTGGCACCTCCCTAGGTTTAGGGTTCTGAGTCAGAAATTTATGTCTTCATTCATTACAAGCCTTTAAAACCCTAAGTCTTTAATCCCATGGCTCACTGTTTGCTTCATCTTCTAATTTTATGTTGACCGCTTGTACTAGTTCCTGGTCATTTAAGTTACAACTTGAAGCCTTTATGATCATGAGATGACCGGCCCTTAGTCCTAGCTTTACCCTTGGTAGCCCGTGAAAATACTAAATTTATGTCCTAAGCCTTCATAAGTGTTATAAAGTGCCGTGTGGTAGTATTTTGCAGCGTCGCAGAGCATTTAAGATGATGTCATCATCCCTCTGTGGGGCTGCGACATGAGGACACATGTCAAGGAATCGAGACTTACAACCCCTTAATCGAAGAACCTAAATCAAGGAACCGTGTGCTACCACATGTCAAGGTAAGAAGTAATCTGCAAGGAAGTTTAGATCTGATGGTAGCACAAGCGCACAAGGGAATCCTGTTAGAGATAAAGATTTGTCATGCAGTTGTAAGATGGTGACACGTGGCATTCTCCTAAGAAAGGAATAAAGGTATATTCAAAGAAGGACGTGTGGAGGCTTTAGCACACCCGCGTAGATTAAATTGGTGGTACGCCATTTCTGACTGTAATGCCACAAAATAGTGTCACGTGTCCACATTAGACAAAAAAGTGAGGTGGTTAGCGAAGGATGTACATCTGATTTGGCTCATTCTTATTGGCTGAGGACTTTTCAATGGAGAAGTCTTGGATTTTCAAATCTAGTGGGCAAATGATAGCCATAGATTTCACAAAAGAAAAGGTGGATCAATGGCCCAGGTTTTAACTGTTGATGGTGAACATTATAGGTGCCCTATGAGAAGAATTTGAGTTAAGTATGAAGCTACGTCTATTAATACCTTAGAGCCTAGGCTATGAAGCTTCTTAAAGGGAAAAATTAGGGCTTTCTACATTATTTTCACAAGCATGAATAGAGTCCCAGTGTGCAACAAGCTTTTAGATGAATGAGAGAAGGAAATTTACACTTCTGTAGGCGTAAAACCAGTAAAATTACTCTATTCAACTATGCCCATTTGAATTATAAGTTGATTGCTTGTCTGGAGGGTAGAATAATGTTGAAACAAGAAGCCCTAGTTTGGTAAAATGTGTCTGTAACAATGAGTCAGTCAGATAAGCCCTCCACATCAAAATGAAGTTTGGATGAGGACCTCATGGTCCAATTCCCTGGGTCTATAAGACGTCCTGTGATAGGGCATGGTCCCGTGGGGCCGAATAACAAAATTCTTGACCTGTGCTACAATTATAGAGATGCCATATTGCCTATGTCGGGTTGGGTTCTTTTCAAACACTGGTATGACATGATATATTTCAAGGTCCTAATTTTTAATGCTTGGTGGTTGGACCTGATTAAGCTGCTTTGCCGTAATGTATTTCCCAATCCAGACCTAGTAAGGGCAATCACACAAAGATATGACCCTCAAACTTGGGATCAGTTATAGCAGGGAATGACACTATGATGGTCAAATTTACAAAGGAATATATTTCAAGAGTGTTTAACCTAAACCCTAATGCCACAAAGAAAATTGACCTAAATGCCCTCAAGGAAGGATATAAAAGTGTCAACTATGGATATAGAGCATTCAATCTACCCAAACATAGTCTAAGAGGGGTAAATGGCAAACTGATAAAGATCTTAGATAGGGAAGTGGAGCCATTTGAATGCTCCCAGTTCATGCATTACTTTGTAAGAACTTACCATAGTCTCTGTTAGGTGATTGGTAAAGATGCAAGTGACAAAATGCTAATTTCTCTAATGATGATGGCAGTGAACATTCAAGACCCAGAGACAAAGGAGCCATATGATTATGCCTCCTACATTGCAGACATAATGCATAACTAGATGATTGGGGTGAAAAACAAACTGTATACAGTAGATGACCATGTGGACTTTACATGGTACTCATTAATGTGCCATATGATCTTATTTTCTATATTGGGCGTGTGGCACCAGAATCTACATGTTAGGGAGATTGATGCAAAGGGAAACATGTTGCTATTTCAGATGTGGACCTGTATGTTGGATATGCATTGTATTGATTCAGATTATGTGATCTTTGAGGAGCATTTTGTTAGGAGAATCCTTGGGTTTTTGGAGCCAGAAGGGGAAAGATTACATGTTGATGTCCTAGATTTTTTGAGGCCTCTAGACATGACCCCTGAATTGGGGATAGATCACAACTAGGGTGACTGGTTCCTGCATACCCACACAACCTACATTAGAATTTATGGGTGTGAGCCTGCCCCTTATATTTTACCTAAATATGTGCCCAAGAGGATTGCCTTTTTGGAGATAATCTGGAAACTAAATGAGTTTGATAGAGAACACTTGAGGAAACATAAGAAAGGCTCATTTTTTCCCACTTCCATCAAATTCAGTGACTTCTTGACAATTGACAAGAATGGTTTGGATCAGCTTGATTCAATTCTTCAGGGTTACAGGATGAATGTGGAGAAGCCCAGGATATTTGACTCTGAGGGTTTTATTGACAAAGTGAGGGTAAGTGTGAAGAGACCAAGATACATTCATCAGTTCTTTTATGATGAGGACACAGTTAGGAATTGTTTCACCATGAAAGATGTCCACAATTTAAGGAACAAATGGGAAGCAATCATGGTAGGAGAGAGGATGAGAAAGAACTTGAATGATGCTTACCCAGGTGCCTTTGCAAAAATAAAGGACCCAATAATGAGAATTCAAATGGTTTTTGACCATGTAGATCAGCTAATTGCTAGTGCTCCAATGGGTGAGGAAAGGCCAACATACCAGCCTAGCAACTCAAGAGGAGGATATGTTGTAAAAAATGAATTATCCAACTTCCCCTTGCCAAGAGAGAAAAAATAATTGATTTGGAAAATGAAGAAGAAATTAAGTAGTGGACTTGGAGGAAGCAGAAGAATAGGAACAAGTGACTATCCATCAAGTCAATTCACTTGATAGAATGAGACCTTACTCTTCCCTAGACAATAGACTGGAAAGAACAAGAACAGGTCAGCATGTGGACGTAGAGGATGTCAGGGTATTGGCCTATGCCCAATTCATGGAAGATGATGAATTTGTCAACACTCCAGAATTCAATAGTTATGTATTGAAAGTTAAAAGTGAAGAATTCCAAAAGAGGATTAAGGAGGCCAAAAGTGGGGCATATCCCTCACAATATGAGGTCATCACCCAAAAGGTATTGAATGAAGTAAATCAGGATATCCATGGGATGACCTTGAAAGAGAGGAGGTCTTTAGTTGCCAAAAGAAATGTACTACTTCTTACACATTGGACCTTGTTAGATGTCATTTCCTTTAACACAATAACTAGAGAAGATTCAAAGTTAACATATGAACAAGTGGAAAAGGCACTCTCTAGTGCAGCTTTCAATCCTAGGTTTGAAACCTTAGCAATATGGGCATTGGCCTCAAATAACAATAAGCCTAGGATTAGATTGGGGGAATTAACAGGAGATGTAATAATCAAAAGAGTATCAAGTACTCCATCTCCCCAAGTTGAGAGCCTAAATGTGCGGACAACACAATTTACAGAAACAGTGACAAACAAGCTGCACAAAAGGACCATGATGAGCTGTTACTAAAGTATGGACAAGTTGTTGCAGAGATTAACAAGTATAAAGAGAAGAAATTGTGAGGACCTAGCAATTCAAGTACTCCAATTGTGATACAGACTGCCGAGGCATTTCTAGCTGAGACAGAGCCATTACTAGCAGAAATAAGGGAATTGAAAAAAGAGGTGAGGAAATTAAAAGATGAAAAGAAGAATTCAGTCAGATACATGGTCACAAATTTGATAAATCATAGGATGCCCAATGTTCTATAAAAGGTAGATGAAACATGGAGATCATATTCAAGTCTGAGGACTACCCTTGACAAGCATGAGCATGATAAAGAAAACCTCAAGGTTGTGAATAGAGCATGGTTGCCAAGAAATGGAGAGATGAGGGACCGTCACAGATGTTCAAGGTTTGATGTAGAGGCACCCATTGAGATAAAGTTGACACTTGACATGTTGCTGATACTTGAGGAGGTTGTAGCTTTCCAATTAAAGTTGGACAAGGTATTGGGTGAGAAAAGACAATTTATTGAAAAACTAGATAAGAAAATAATGCTAGGCATATTAGAAGAGGATGGACAGGTAAAGGGCCTTGACAAGTGAAGGGATGACTTTGAAATCTTTGCCAACCAATTAATATCTACCTATTGTACTGATGAAGATTCGAGCATGAAGATTTTGAGCCCAAATTTGGACAAACTGCACGTGCTTGAAATAAATTTTGAGTTGTTCTGTAAGGAGGGAAAGATTTTGGATGGATGTAAGGTACACAGGGCATAATGAGAAAACATCAAAGTTGATTTCTTTTCAGTGGCCATCAAAGAAGTCATATGCAGCCTGGATGGAGAAATATGGATAGATGTGATTGAGGTGAATGACAAACTAATATCTTCTTTGCAATTATGTGACAAGGCTTCCTCGGTCAGTTGTACTTCTCCCAAGAAATCATATTTTGTCTTTTCTCTATTCAATATGTAATAAATTTCCCAATGCCTAACGGCGGTGACTTATGATGTAAGTCTCATGTAACCAACATTGGATATTGAATGTTGAGTGCCACGTTCTTGTGTCTATAAAAGAACTGGTGGACTCACTTTGTAAAGTTGTTGAAAAGATTGGGATTTTGAGAAGTGAATGTAATACAAGTTTTGCCTAGTTGCCCTATCTATGGTGTTGTAAGTTTCATGTTTAATGTGTTGAATGTGTTTTTTCATAAGTTGTTTATTAGTTTCAGGTTGAATTATATGAATAATGCTACAAGCATGTGTTTCTGTTAACTGTCTCCATTGTTATCTATAATCTTCTTTTGAACTAAGTAGCCAAGGGTTGTCTGAGTTCTTGAATCCACATTTGTTGTATTGTATATTTGATTTCTTACTTCTGTTTAAGGAACAAACTAAATGTTTTGAGTCAAATATGGAGAGGAATGTCTAATAACAAGGATATTTATAGGTAGAGTTAATAGGAATACTCAATCTTCACAGTTATCTATAAGGCAAATATAAAATCACCCCTAAAATTTGTGTGTTTGTTTAGCTTAAAGAAAATCATTTACATGTTGAAAGTTTGACTCCATACCCTAAGATAGGCACCGATCAGAGGCTTGGATTAAATTTATGAATCAAACCCTAATCTAGTAGCCAAATACATAAAAACAAAATCAACTCATAATCTTAAACTTTAGGATTTTAAGAGTAGGGTTTTAGGATTTTTAGATATCATGTTCTCCAACCTACAAATGAACAAGCACCCAAAGCTAGCCACTTTGTAATCATCATATAGTTTTGGTCTACATAAAAGAGAACATATTTGCATAAGTGACAATACTTGGATGAAGACAGGGTTTATTATATAGGTATTAAGTAAGGGAATACCCCCTAGGTCCTACAGAGCCTGAAGTGCAAAGGAGACATGGAGTCAATCTTCGGTTCATTGGCCATTGACATGAGCATCCTGTGGATAGAAGATGGTTACTTTTTAGGGAAAATCAGATCATTAGTTGGGAACACCAATACTCTCTATCTCTCTCCACTTATCTTTTCTTTTCTCTTTGTGTATCCTTTTATCTCTCTATCTCTCCCCTTCTTTGTTCCTCTACCTCTCTTTCTCTATTCCTCTCTCTATCTCCCTCTCTTTCTCTATCCTCCTCTATGTCTCTCTATCTCATTTCTAAATAATTTACATTATATCAAATATGCTAAATAATAACAAATATAACTATATTAAATATTATATATTCTATATTCTATATAAAATAAATATGATTAAATTATAAATAAATATTTAATATAAATAAATGATTTTATAATATAATATTATTTTTAAAATATATTAAATATACTTAACAAGAATAAAGACAATTATACTATTGACTTTATATTATATATTATATATAAAATAAAAATGATTAAATAATATCGAAAAAAATGGTTCGCAACTAAAAAAAGTAGAAGGCGCTTCTGAATTCCTCTGCCCATCAGCATGTTTCATCCACCACTTCGGCAAGCATCAAAATGCATTTAACGATAGAGATAATGTAGGATTGTGACCTACTTCAAAAGATTGTGGCCTTGGGAAGATTCATTAGCTCCAAGAAAATAAGAAGTGAAATCACTAAATGGGCTTGGGAAAATTAGAATATGGAGGTTGTATTGAAATCTCTACCGAAAGGCTTTTTTGCTGCCATATTCCCTAACTAGGAAGATCACAAATCTACTTTGTCAAATGTATAGTGAATGGGCATGGAAATTCTTTACATAAAGGAGTGGCAGTCAAGCTTCAATTCAACAATGAGCAATTCCACCACAGGTGTGGATTGGGTTTGTCGCTATAACCTCCCAATTGAATTCTAAATAGAGGAAAGCCTTAGGAATATTGCTAATTCCCTAGGCATGTTAGTCAATATGGACTGGGATATCTTAAATGGAAACTCTTACATTTACGCTCACCTAAAAGTCACATATACTTCAGACCTTCCAAAGGAAATATCGCTCCTCGCAAGTGCTCAAACATGGACACAACAACTGAAGATCAAAGCAACCAAACTATTTTGCCTAAATTGCTCACAAAGGACCCATAACATTCTCTCATGCAAATGAATCACTCCAAAGCCTAATGATGGGATGATTGTCGAAAACAATGAGGATGTGACACAATTATCAGAAGGGAATCTAATTGTTTCACCCATGAAGATGGACTATGACAATCCAGAAATATCACTAGAAGAACCCCTAAATTCAGGAGACATAAATATCCCATGGGACCAAGATGAGTAGATTGGGGCATCAGACGAGGATAACTCTAACTGGTCTGGAGATGAAACCCCAGTGAAGGATGATTTAGACATTCTCAAGAACTACTACATACAACAAGTTCCCTTGCAAATTGACAAACTGAACATACACTTGAAGAAAAATAAGAAAGGAAGCCTGACAAACAAAGAACAAGAGACATGGTTGCAGGAGCTAAGAGACAAAATTCCATCAACACCTTTCTGAACCACAAGGGAAGATGGCCCTCCCTCAGGGAGCCATGAGGATCTTCACGTGGAATGTTAGGGGCCTAAATGACCCTAACAAAAGACACTTGATTAAGCATCAATTAGAGCTCTTGAAAGCGACTTCGTCTTATTACAAGAAATAAAACTAAAGGAAGAATATGGGAATAATTTTTTGCATCATTATTATGGTTTGAAAGGGCACTTTAATCTAGCGACTTGGGCTTCTAAGGGACTTGGATTCATTTGGAAACATAATGGAATCGATGTCAATGTGATAAAAGATGTACAAAATTTATCTTTAGTTAAAGCACAATGCCTCTAGTTGGGATAAACCTCCCACATCATCAACATATATGGGCCAATGAAGATGGAGGACAAAAGACTACTATGGGATGCGGTGATGAAATTCATCAACACCATGAACTTTAAACTATTAATTATGGAAGGAGACTTCAATATTGTCCTTTCAAATGAAGAAAATAGAGTTGGTCGATCCCATGTTAGTAGAGCACAGAGGGAATTTCAAGAACTCATCAATAACCTTAGCCTCATGGATTCACCTCTGAAGAATGGCTCCTTCACTTGGACTAATCGAAGACAAGGATTCACCAACATAGCGAAAAAGCTTGATAGATTCCTCCTAAATACCACCTAGCTTGAGGAATTTGTTCTATTAGAATCCATTATTGTGCCTCTATCAAGATCTGACCATGTTACCTAGTGACATTAACCATCACTAATGATCATGCTCTTGCGAGATGCCCCTTCAAATTTGAAAGTATGTGGATACACCATGAATCCCTCCCAAATCTGATGAAGCTTTGGTGGACAAGCTACCAGACTCATAAGGGTTCCAAAATGTTTATGATGGTGAAGAAACTCATAGCAATCAGGAATCACCTAAAAGAGTGGAATATCTCCACTTTCAAAAACATTTTTTAGGAAAAAAGAAAGTTGGGAGCAGATCTTTACTCCTTGAACGAATCCATTCTAGCAAATGGAATGGGACCAGTGGAGTTCGAGATAGAAAAGGAACTACTTCAAGAACACCAAGAGATCCTAAGGCAAGAAGAGATATACTAGAGGTTGAACTCTAGAGAAACATGGCTCCAAAGTAGAGATCCAAACACTGAGTTCATCCACAATTCAATAAAGGCCTGAAGGATACATAAAAAAATATCACAACTAAAGACTGAGAATGGAGAAGTCATCATAGACCCAATCTTGATTCAGCAGGCTGCGAAAGATCACTTCACAAATCTCCTTACATGTTTAAATGCCTCAAACTTACCAAGGTAAAGTCACTTCCTAAACATGACGCTGAAACTATTGGAGGCGGAAGATAATGAAATGTTGTGAAGGAAGGCTACAAAGGAAGAAGTTAAAATTGCTATATTTTAGATGCAAACTGATAAATCCCCGAGACCTAATGACTTCCCTACCAACTTCTTTCAATATTTCTAGGAAATAGTGGGCAACAAGGCTTGGGAAATGGTGGAAGAATCTCGGTCCTTAGGTAAAATCGTGAAGGACATTAACACTATGTTAATGTGGAGGCTCTCACTGGTTCTAGAACAATCTTCCTATGCAATGTGATTTACAAAATCATATCAAGAGTAATGGCGAATAGGCTAAAAACCATCCTCCCAAGAATCATTTCGAAAGACCAATGTGGATTCATCCTAGACTGGTCTATCACAGATAGCATTATTATAGCCCATGAGGCTATCCATTCCATTCATGCTTCAAACCAGTCTTGTATGGCCATCAAACTTGATATAAGCAAAGCCTAAGATGGTGTGGATTGGAGATTCCTTCTATCAATCATGAAGAAGCAGGGATTCTGCAACAAATGGATCACTTGGGTATTTAATTACATATCCATGGTGAGGTATTTAGTATTGGTTAATGGTAGTCTAATGAGGTTTTTTGAACCAATGTAGGGCTTTCGACAGGGGAATCCCATCTCCCCATTCCTGTTCATAATAATGGTGGATGCTCTTAGCCGTGTGATCAGACTAGAGGCTAAAAATAACAATTGGAGAGTCATCCACATAGCAAACAACTTCCCTGCCATCACACACTAGCAATTGGTCATGGCTCATGGTACCAATCTAGTTTGGAAACTATAAAAGAAGTCAGGTGCATGTTGGTGCAAAATTCTACAACACAAATATATGGACTACTTAGATTTGATCTGCATACTCACAACTCACAATCCACCAAGAGGATCACATATGGGATTTCCTAATTCAATGCATACTAATCATTACAGACCATATTTCCTAGACTATAAGTAATGGACGCACAAAAAACTTTTGGGATGACTTGTGGAATGCCTTTGCCCCACTAGCCAATGATCTGAGACTATATGAAATCAAGGATACTCTTTCACGTACATGGGGTATGAAGGTTATAGACTACATTGCCCCCTCTCAGCCCTGGTCAGATGTATGGGACTGGAAGTATTTGGATGGAGTATCTACCCTAGAAGAACAAATCACTCTTCTCAAACAGATTCTATCCAAAAGGAAGCTATTCATAAACACAAAGGAGGACTGCTTGATATGGATGGGGGTGAAAACAAAAGACTACACAATGAAACTAGGATATATGATCTAGTGGGCTATGCAGGGGAATGCTGATTGGCTGGCAGAACTCTGTTGGAGCAGATGGTGCCTCACAAAGGCTGGTGCCTTTTCTTGGGCACCTCTTCACAAAAGAATATTAACTAGAGATAGGGTGAAAATGATTGGAGTTACGAACCCGTCCAAGTGTGTTCTATCTAAAAGAGAGGAGGAGTCAGCTGATCATTTACTGCTCAATTATGCCTTTGCTAGGGAGTGTTGGACTTGGCTGATCAATAACTTGGGATGGACGAGGGTGCTCCCAGTAGACTTGCTAGACCTATTTCACTCATGGCCAAGATTTAGAGACTCTGTATGCGAAGGCATTTTTATCGCATCTCCCTCCCTTGTGATCTAGCACCTTTGGAGGAAGAAGAATAATAGAATTTTTAGAGAAACAGAGCTACCAATCACTAAAGTTCAAAAAAAGATAGAAACACGCATATACGAAATGGTGATGGCAGAAATGGGACAGCTAAGATTGAAGCCATTCACCAATCCAGACAACATAATCATGAAGAAATGGAGATCGTTGAAAGCTCCACCCTTCTTCTCTGCTAGTGTCTCGCACATTTTAAAGAAGCTCAAAAGGAGGAAAGTAAAATGGAACCCACCGCCCACTTGAAGGATAAAGTTAAACTTTGACAGGGCTGCCAAAGGAAACCTTGGTGTCTCTAGTGCAAGCTACATTCTTAGAGACAATCGGGGGAATCCCATCTAGGCACTATCAAAGCATCTTATAGAAGGAATAAATAATGAGGCCAAGTTCTAGGATCTCTTGGTGGGCCTCTAAAAGTGTAGAGATGATTGAATCATAGCCTTGGACATTAAGAGAGACTCATAGATTTCTGTTAATGCGGTCAAGATGAAGAATGTTCCGAATTGGAAACTGAGAAATATTACGGATTCCATCTGGAGCTACCTCATAGACATAGCATATTTCACCATAGCGCACTACTATAGAGAGGCGAATGGTGAGGTAGACTTCTTGGCAAACTTTGCATGCGATCAAACCACTAAAGAGATAGTTAGCTCCTCTCCGGCCACATGGAGATTGCTGACCTTTGCTCGTCAGCTAGGCATTATGTATTAAGCACCCTGGAGATCACCGAACATGCTATTCTTTGTTCTGGTTTTATGGGAATGGCTCCCTTAACCGTATTTATAAATTATAAAAAAATTAAATAATAAATATTAAATATGTTTACTCTAAATATACCATTTTATATTATATTATACTTATAGATATAGGAATATAATATATTTTATATGTTATATAATATTAATTAAAAAGTATTGAATTTATTTTTTTAATTCTCATTTGTGAGTTGATCCCATACAAAACAAAAATTAAATTTATGTTTCAAACTACTACTTAAATAAACAAAGCTAGTTAGTTGGGTAATTTGAATTAGAGCTTTAATCATCTCACATAAAATATAAAAATTCATCTATATATATATATATATATATATATATTGAAATGTTTTATTTATTTGGACCTCATGTAGTACAAGTTACCATCATTTCTACCATTATCATAAACGCCATGTTCTAAAGAAACTTCAAGTAGTCTTTAGGAAATAATTCCCTTGATGCAAGTCATATATAAACATTGTAAATTTAAAATGGAGATATGCGAGATGCAATTAATAAGATATTTAAAAAAAAGCTTTGACACACTCATTTTTGTTCTTGGGGTTTCCGTACTTGTAGAAAAGAAGGTAGGATGTATTGCTCAGATCATCAGCCCAGTACTAGATGTATCTTTCCCTCTAGGTAATATGCGTAGAATTTACAATTCCTTGATAGTTAAGGATAACAATATGACTGGTGAGCCAATAAGTCTTACTTGAGAGGTACAACAATTGTTAGGAAATAATAAGGTTAGAGTTGTAGCTATGAGTTCTACAAATGGCTTGATGAGAGGAATGAGAGTAATTGATACAGGAGGTCCACTTAGTGTTCCAGTTGGTGAAAGTACTCTTAGGAGAATTTTTAATGTTCTTGGAGAACCTGTTGGTCATTTAGGTCATGTAGATGCTCTCACAACATCTCCTATTCATAGATCTGCTCCCGCCTTTACACAACTGGAGACCAAATTTTTAATCTTTGAAGCAAGCATTAAAGTAGTGGATCTTTTAGCTCCTTATCGGTGTGGAGGAAAAATTGGATTATTTGGGGGAGTTGGATTGGGTAAAACAATGTTAATTATATGGAATTAATCAACAACATTGCTAAGGCTCATGGAGGTGTTTTTGTATTGGGCGGAGTAGGAGAACATACCCATGAAGGAAATGATCTTTATAAGGAAATGAAAGAATCGGGAGTCATTGATGAACAAAATCTATTAGAATTCTAAATATAATCTGCATTTAATGATGAAAATCCAAGCATTAATGTTTTTTGATTTTACATGTCAATGTCAATCCTAAGATCTTCTCAAACCGCTTAGATTAAACTATAGTAAATAAAGTTAATCGTTAATGTTTTCCTATATGGCATCTAATGTACAAAATTGGTTTTAATTGAATTTTTATAATCTCATTGAGTGGATTTTGGAGGCTTATAAGTTTTAAATCTCTCCTTGTGCTTTCTTGGAACTGAAATGAATCTTAATATTTTTTAATTCTTTTCCCATCCATTTGTTTTTATTTCATTGAATTTGTTTTGTCATTGATTTTGGAGTTCTTCAACTTTTTTAGCATGTGTTCTTCCCTAGAGTCCCTAAGATGAAAAGCATTTTCTTTAGCCTATCTTTCCCAATGATGTATGATTTTGAACTGACATGTATTCTTGTTGTTAACCTATGTCATCCCAATTGCTCACTATTAACAAGTTCGATGCATCGTTGGCAACTCTAAAATATCTGGTCTTTTTGCATTTATTGCTTAATTTAAAAGTTATTTTCAATAATTAGAAATATTTAAATTAATATTTTAATAATTTTAAAATATTTAAACATCATGGAATGGTCAAACTCATTATATAAGTCACATCTTAGACCTTAATGATGCTCTCATAAAGGGATCTATAGAATATCTGCACTGGATTGAAGAATCACACTATTGAAAGGAGGATATTTAAATAAATTAAAAAATTATATGGTTGATTTGATATTTGGGCCCCTCAATGTCCCTTATCTCTTACCAAGCACGTGAACTTTGAAATATTTCAATGTGTCACATTCATTTAAATTTTCTATACTTATCTTATTTCAATATCTTTGTTTAAAAGTTATATATAAATAAATAAAATTAAATGTTAAATTATCATAAAATTTATGTATTAATAAAAAATTTAATCCTTAAGAAATATTACCATCCACTCTAATATTTAAAATACTATTCTTCTTAAACTATATACCTTTTATTAGAAGGGTATTTTTATTTGCTCTACTATCTAGAAATTGTGACGGAATGTGTTATGTTTTAAACTAGAATGCTTAAAATTAAAGTGGCGAGCCTATGTATTTAACGAGGGAGAAAATAAAAACCGGCAATGCTCTTGTGAATCGACAAGGCTGACAATTTAGCAGGAGAAAAAGCTCCCATCTATAAGCCAATCAGCTAAATATTATTTGAAATTAAAAACAAAACTAAAATGAAAAATTGTATGGATATGCAAAATTCACAATTACACTTATAGTTTTATATTATAATTTTTTAATGGAAAAGCATGCCATCGTAGATTAAATTTATTTCTTTATCCTATTTCTAAGGAGTTTATTATATTTATGATTATTAAAACTTAATCTTTTTTAATTCCTTGTTCATCTATGTGGAATATAATCAAAATTTCAAGATCATATCTATTTAAAGTGATTTGATTGCAATGTGCAATGACAGGGATGGTGTACATAACGACCCAAGTGGTGAGCACAATATGTGCATCATTTGCCCTCGAGGCAATATTCCATCCGTTTATGCACGGTGGCGTGACAGTTCCGTCAGGATCATATGCACAGTTCTTTGCATTGGAGTTGTTCATCTCCTTCAATCTCATGTTGGTCATCACAGCCTTCACAGAAGGCAGTTAAATCGCTTTATTTTATAAGTCCAACAATTGTTTTACCTCTCTAACTTTTTAAAAGCTACCATTTGAGTATTACTTTTTATAAGCTACCATTTAAATATTTAAAAATTTAAATTTAAAAACACTCACTTGAGACTTTTTATATTTTGAAGTCATCCATCCAAGACAAAATCTGAGAAATATATATAATTTCAAAAGTTTGTAAAATGTCACGACCAATTAATATATTATAGAAACATCATAATATATAAGACTAATGTCTTAATCTCATTAATATTGGAGTAGAGGTTTCGTGAATGCCTTGAATTCATTTATTTTCCACCTCATAAATAAAGTAGTCATAAAGTTAATAATTACACTCCGAGAGTCAATAGAAGTGTAAAAAAAAATAACCGCTATAAAGTAGTCATAAAGTTAATAGTTACACTCCGAGAGTCAATAGAAGTGCAAAAAAAAATAACCGCTTTATGCTCTCGTATGGTATGGTGAGTGCATATAAAATACTAATAATTATTAACAAAATTTGCCCTGCTTACCATTCTGAACTCAAATAAATAATAAGCCTTTCCTTCTTCAAAATACTATTCTGAGAGATCGGTGAAATTTTTTTATTGGGGATTTAGATAACAGACCTGTAAGCTCCCAAAGTCATGTAAAGATACACCAATGGGTCAGTTGGAATAAGTTCCCTTGTAGAAGCGATCTTGACCCCATCTCGGAATCAAAATCGCTTGCATTTCAGGAATGTGGTTGCCAAACATCTTTCTGACAACTGACATTAATTCGGCTTTGGTTTCGTGGTCAGGCTGCTGTTCTATTCTTTGGGCTTCATCGTCTGTAACTGTCACCATGAACAGATTTCCTCCCGGGTACTCATTTTCCATTTAATATTGAATCAAGCGGTATATTAAATTGAATTACACTTATTTGTGGGCCTTGGCGCTCACCAAAACCCCTATCGGCTAATAATTATCATCATGAAGAGTAAAGTTTTATTTAATGTTCTCGGCTATGGTGCAAAAGCTGACAAGACAAACAGACAATAGCACGGTATGTTGGAAGGTTTCAACGGAAAAAAAACGGTGGTTTAGAGTTCCGAAAATTTACATGTCAAAAAAAAGCGTTAGCGGGAGGAAAACCTCCCACTAATAAGGTTATCGGCTAATAAATGAAAGGATAAATCTTTTGTGGATCCGCCGAAAGAGCGTTCTTATTGCAAGGAAAAGAACCAATGACTCATCTCCACTGAGTGAATATAATAGGTAGTGAGTGCGGATTATTCTTAAATATTATCTATTTCAATTGTTAAAGGTCCAATTTTAACCAACAAAAACAGGACAAATGTTTAACACTTTTTATTGTGAATGAGGTGTAAAATTACTATTGATTGTTTGACCATTGAAGTGGATGATATTTAGATAGAGCCGTGAGTGGGTCATTGCTCTACGTTTTTATTCCTCCCCAAATAAACAATTGTGACATGTTTTATCTTTTTCGATATCGTTTAATATGATTTCATCTACACTTCTTTTTTTAAGTAAATGTTTTAAATGGGAAGTTATGAATCTAGTACATGACACCATTTATCAGTTAATGTCTTCATGAAGATTTGAACTTTACTATTTATGATAAGAATTAAATGGCTCCACTACTTAACCATACCTAATATATTGCTCATCAATACATTGTAAAATAATTATTTTATTTTTACTGAATATATTTTTTTTCATTTTTAAATATTATTTTAACGATCAAATATTCAATAACAATTTTACATCTCATCAACAATTAAAAAATAAATATTTATATTACTTTTAATAACCAAAAATAATTTTTTTACTATTAAAATAGATGATGTTTAAGAGCAACCCTCGTGTGCTGGAAATTATCATATAGAGCATCTCACCTTCATACCATCTATAGGGAGAAATGGCTACAGACCAGTTTTTGCTCGGCATTCTCCTTGTTTTAGTTGGGTATTTTTCGCTGTGTTTCCTAAGAAGAAAGTTTGTGAACAAGCCCTACAACGGCCCTGCTATCTATCCCATAGTCGGCTCTGCCTTCGATTTCTTTAGAAATCGTCACAGGTTTCTGCAATGGTTCACAGAAACAGCTTTATGTTGACAGGCAGAGATACCACGTCCGTTGCTCTCACATGGTTTTTCTGGGTGCTCTCTTCCAACCAGAGGGTGGAGGAAGCCATTCACACTGAAATCTTACACATCTTGGCCAAGAGACCACAAACCCCACCAGTTGATGAAGGAGGGATTGCTTTCAGCTTTGAAGAATTGAAGGATATGCAATATCTGCATGCTGCTCTATGTGAGTCAATGCGGCTCTACCCTCCTGCGCCTATTGATGCTAAACTTGCCTCCAAAGATGATGTTTTACCAGACGGGACTTTTGTGGTGAAGGGATGTCATTTGAATTACATTAACTATTCGATGGGCAGGGTGGAAAATATTTGGGGTAGTGATTGTTTGCAGTTTAAGCCTGAGAGATGGTTAAAAGAAGGGGAATTCGTGAATGAAAATCCATACAAGTTTCCAGTATTCCAAGCGGGACCTCGAACATGCCTGGGTAAAGAGATGGCATTCATACAGATGAAATCAATTGTGGCTTCTGTTATTCATGGTTTCAGTTTCAAGGTAGAAGACAGGATCACGTGTCCTGATTATGTGGTAGCACTGACCATGCGCATGAAAGGAGGGCTACCCGTTACAGTAAGACCTCGCCGACGTCACCGATCACAGAAAATGTGATGTTTCTGCTTGGAAGGAATATTCAGTACATCTCTGAATTCTCTCTATTTCTTAGTGAGTAAAAGTTAAGACGCATTTACTAGACAAATCATGTTATTATATTCACTCTTTTTATGTAAGACTTATGTTGAACTATCAATTTAAATAGCGAGTATTAGATGTCTGAGAAGAACTTAATAATTTTTTAAATGATTGATTCAGTGCGAACAACATTCATATAGGTATAATTTTGATTTATTCAGTTGCCAACAGTATTCATATAACTATAATTTTGTAGATTTGTTTTAAAATGAGAGGCAAGAAATAATTTCATCATATATTTAATTTTTTAATATGACATGTTTATTCATTTTTGTTTTTTAGTTCACATCACATTCTATATATTTTTTATGATAAGAATGGAAATAAATTATATATATATATATATATATATCATAATTTTAATTTATTGTGTCTTGAACATGTATATTTTTTTTTATATTATTTATATTTTTTATTTTTATAGTTTCTTTTATTGGATTGACTTTTTATGTATATCTATTCTTCTCCTTTCTTTTTATAAAGGTCATTGTCTACAATTTATATTACTTTGGTTCTCCTCATCTTTTTAATAGATCACTAAGTGTGGTATGAAACATTGATACAAAAACTCACACAATTTAATCCAAAAGCACTATCTATCACTATTATGGATTATGAAAAATTCATGCCTAGTATTAAATTAAAATATTAGAAGAAAAAATTCAATAATATAATTTAGTGTGATTTTATATTCCATACAAATTTTACTATTAGCAAGGATTTATAGAGAAAAAATTGCATACTTTGTATTTTAGCCCTTGATTTTAAACCAATTTTAGCTCCTATTAACAATAAGCATGTTTTTTTTACTATTTTTGACCCCCTCCAAAATCAAATTACTCTAAAAACACTTCTTCCCATTTGAGCAACACCCATTTAGTTGTTAAGACCCTATTTGCCTTTCCTTCTCATTATCCTTTGACACTAGTGTTCCATGGTTACATTGTTCACTAGATAGGTTCATGTGCACTCATGTGCCATGTATTCTAAATTGTGTTTTCCTACGTGAGAAATCAATTACTTTTTAAAACGCTAACCCTAGTGTGTTTACTACAATCAATTCAACTCATGCATGTTTATGTCAAAAGACTTGAATCGAAAAAAAAAAACACACTCCAACCACTTCACCCACCCTCTTCATTCTCTAGCACATCACAAACTTTCCTCTTTAAGCAATCTAGGGCATCAATCAAAAAAAAAAAACACTCCAACCACTTCACCCACCCTCTTCATTCTCTAGCACAACACAAACTTTCCTCTTTAAGCAATCTAGGGCATCACCACACACAACTTCCATTGTTGTAGATCCATACACTAGCACTCATATGACTACACATGACATCTCTAACAACTACTTCGATACTAATACATCCAAACTAAGGGTTTGACTAAGGGAAGCTCTAACACTTGCCCTAGGTAGTACATTTCCCCTCCTCAAACTAGACAGGTCCTAGAACATTAGAAACATGCTCCTAAACTTATCCTTGTTATTGAAAGAACATTGTAATATCAATAAAAGGAAAAGTATAGGCTACTTACTTCTTAATAGGGTCAGCGATTAATTCTCAACCAAGTAAATAAAGTAGTGGCCCATTGTTAATTGCTGACATTTTCTTTATTAAGTGAGCAATTTAGAAGTCGTTTTGGATTGTTTAAAGATGTGTACAATGAGTGAGAACTTTGTTTAAATATTATCAAATTTAATGGTTAAAATAATTAATAATAATTTTATATCTCATTGTCACTAGAAAATTAGAAATAATTATTTTATTTTATGGAAAAAAATTTACTTTTAACTATTGAGATTGTATTAAAATACAAATATCTTATGGAATTGCTGAAAAGACATTATTAGCCCATAGTCTTTTATATGTGAGCATTATAGTGCTCAGAAAATTGGGTCACGCCATAAAATTTTCTAAACTTGCCAGTTGTTCCTATTGGCATGTTCCTTGAACCTCCTATGGTACAAGTGCTATTTACACCGAAGGTGTTGCCTTTGTGAGGAGAGTGGGTTGACTTTGCAGATCAACCATCTCCATTAGTGCAAAAGCGTGCAAGACAATTGCAGCTTCGTGAACTATTTGATTTGGCAGATTTTATTTCTCCCTTTTCATCATTTCTCATCTTGATTTCTAGCATTTAAAACTCCATTCGTCTGTAGTATTTCATCGGTCTTTGTATGATTGGGAGGCTTCTGGTCGTCCGATTTCACTCTCTATTTTCCAGTCATTGGTTTTTCCTTCCCTGCCAAGTCGTCGTTCATTTCGTATGTCCTCACCATTTCTCATTTGAAGGTCATTCGACTGCAATTTCTACAATGTCATACTCAAAGAAATAAGTAATTAAAAATAGAGAAAATAAAAATAAAAATCGTTGGATGAACTTAAAAATATTGTGTTCCCATTTATACATAAAATAATCGCAAGTACTGACAAACTCTAGAGCAGGGCAAAAGAAAAATTGTCCATTAACTAAATAAAATAATAATTAGTAACCTTTATCTCCAAGACAGCTGGTAAAAAATGCAGAGGAATGGTCACACCAATTTCTTACTATTTTTTTCAGGCCTTACAGCAAAATCATATTTTTTTCATCTAAATTTTGGCAATTAAGGTTTAGTAATATAATAATTTTTTACACTTTACAATAAATATAATGGAATAATAAATATATAACATTTTTAATTAAAATATATTGTCAATGAAATATAATTAAATCTATTATTATATGCTATATTTAATATAATGTAAATTATTAAATATATTCTAATATAATATTTTATTATACAATGGTCTATTTATATTAAATATATTATATATTTTATTATTTAATTATAAATTTATATTTTAATTATATTTATTATTCTAAATAATATACAAATATAATATAATATAATATGCCGATAAGGGTATGGTTCGGTGGTCAAGTCGCTTGGTTTTGGTGGCAGCCACCAAGGTTCATACCCTCGCAGGGCCAATGAGCTCGTAGGTCATGCATGCCTTTGTTGGGCAGGCATGCTCGTAGGCTGTGTACTTTTGCTGGGCCAACGAGTTTGCGGGTTTGACCAAAGGGTGATAATGCCCATTGGGGACACAGACCCCCCAGTTGTGGTCTCAGGTGATAAAGCTGATGGGAAAAGATCCCCCATAAGGGTCTCTCTAGGCCTGGGCCAGGCTAAAAACTTGGGTAACCCCCAACAAAAAAATATAATATAAATAAAATAAATAAATAAATTATTCTTATAGAAAAATAGTTTTAAAATTATATTTTATTAAAAAAAAATATATTATATTCTCATATATATTAAGTCGTATTTTAAAAAATGGCCCCATTGGTAGCAACTATCTCATAAAAAACAAATATTAACTCATATTATTTGGTCTAATAAATTTTTAAATTATAAAATACTACTTTAAATTGAAAAAAAATCAAGTAGCAACAAATTTGTTATAGTATAGTGAAATTATTATCAATATTATTTTAATGTTCCTTACTCTTTTCCTCTCTTTGTGTTTGTGTAATTAAAATAATTTAATAATATATTATATAAAATAATAATAATTTAATATTAAATATAATATTCAGATTTCACAATTATACATAATCCTATAATTAACAGGTGCCATGTAGTGGTGAGTAACTACCTTGTAGTGTTGTAAGAATAGTATGTGTTTTCTAGTTGAAATTGTTTTCTTATATTAAGTATTTGTTTAATATTGATGTGGAACTAATTTATTGGTAGATACTCTTCATGAACTGATTAGTTGATTTTGAGTTTGATTTAATATTTTTTATTAGCATAGACTACAATGGAGTTTGAATTGGAGAATGTCAGAAAATGTGAATTTTAGTCTAATCCCTTTTTATTTATTATAGCAATGCATTGCAGAATGTATCATTCCTATTATAACATGTGTTGTACTAAAAAGGGATTCAAAATATGAAACATAAATATAAATACATTATAATGATAATTTCATTTATTTATATAATTAATAACTTAATATAAATATTATTATTAATAATATACTAATTATATTATTCTATTGATATTTAAAATAAGAATTTTATAATTAATATATAAAATAAATAAATTTTAAATATTAATATGAATATTATATTAAAATGAGTTTTTTTTTTTATGGATAAGTAGCTGTCCATATGACAACTAATATATTATAATAACGGATCAAATAAGTACATATAAGTAAGTACATATCAGACCATGCAGTGCTTACATAGAAGAAAATTAGTTATTTATGTTAGAGGGTCATTAGCCCTTCTAACAATTCCGTAGCATGCTCCAGCTAGGAGATAGATAGTAAGTCTCCATACTAACCAATAATATATGGGAATGTCTACATATTGTGGTTACGGATGCCCTTGTTGAATACTTCTAGAGATTGTCCCATAATACTATTCTCTCTATTGATCGCAACAACATCGAAGACTCTAGCCATAAGTCCATATTTGGGATGCTTGTTGAAGTTTGAGATCACTGTGGTGGCAACTTGGTATATATGATCTTTGACATACCTATTAGCCACAACCTTTGCATTGTTCTTCCTTCTTAGTATGAGGACCGAATTCATCAGGAATTCTTAATAGAGGGTCCCGTCATGGATGTGACCACCACTGAAGAATTTGGAGCCTCTAACCTTGTAGATTGCATTCGTAACATCATTGGGGTCGGCCTTGAAGAGGTGTTTTATCTACTCCAATGGCATCTAATTATCCTCCTCGACTTCACTTTCATAATCTTCTCCTTCTTCTACATCAGGTTCCTCCTCTCCTTCTGAGCCATCATCTTCCTCCTCATCTTGACACTTTCAGACACACTCAATAATCATTCAGTTTGCCATTTCTTTGGCTTTATGATTTCAAACTTCTGCTATAAATAACCTAAGACGGGGAGACTAGTTAAAGGCATTTTCCTTTGGATTAGATACATGGATCTACCTTGGGAAGGAGTTGCCAAAGTAGGACAATCAGAAATCTAGGAAATCTTTGGTAATTCTTGGCTAGATTTGCAAGGAGGTCATTTTGTTCTTAGCACTAAATTTGATTTCAAAGATATCAAACCATATTTGGCTATGTCATATGTCTTCTTGCTTTCACATGTCACTGGTTGTGCATGAACTTGCTGATTTAAGTGTTGGCAAGAGACACTGCAAGACATGTCATGTGTTGTCATTGATGGCAACTAAGTCCACCTCACACATCTACAGTGCAATATCAAATCATACCAGAAGTCAGTTCCCAAATTTTTCAAGTCTAGATAGACATGAATAGGGTATATGGCAGAGTTCAGTATTTTGGTCAGCGGATCTCTCCAGTTAATCATTGTGTGTTACAAATCTGAGGGAGTGTACAGGAATGTTAGGACAATCAAAATCCAAGATCTTAGGCTCCAGTGACAAAGAGATTAAAAGTTATGAGCGTCTGAGTACCGGGTCCTAATATGACAGAACAATTCAGTGAAGAATAGGCCAACTTGTGTTAGATCCTTGTGCGGATCTAGTAGAAGTGTTTTGGTGAGTTACGTATGTGATATAATGTTAGTGGCCGACATGTATGGTGACTTGCAAGTGTTATTTCTAGTACACATCAATACTGGTGTATGATTTTAGCTAATAGAACAGAGTACTTGTATTTTTTTTTAAGTTCTTCATGAGGCAGATATATATAGCCGATGGATTCAAGTGTATGAATGCATGTTGTGGTGCAAATATGGAGTATGTGTGAAAAGGGCAGATAAGAAGTGCAAAAGAAAAGAGATCTAAGGTCCAAATTATGGCAGAGCAATAAATAGGGTAGAGTAAAGATGAAGTGTGTAAGATCAATATTCTGTGCTTAACCAGAACTGAATTCTTGAATTGGCAGATACTATTCATCAGTTCAACCAATTTGTAATCCTTTTGTAATCATTCTTGTAGGCAGTGAGCCTCCTTTTGACCTGTGAGCTTTGGGCAGTGAGCCGTAAGGCATGTGCCTTCCCCTTTTGTAATACCTTTAACAAAGTGTAATCTTTGTGGGCTAACCCCCACCGTGGTTTTCCCCTTAACTGGGTTTGTACGTTAAAATCTTGGTGTCAAGTGTGTTAATTGTACTTCTACTCATGTGTTATTGATTGTTGCTTTTCATGGTTATATCATTAATCTGTTAAGAAGTAGTAAATATTGAAATATGGTAGGGCAAAATGCAAATTGCTACACCATCATTGCACAACAATATCAGAACATAAAATAATATATTGTATTTGAATGATTGTTACAATGGAGTACATTTGCTTTTAAAGCCACAATTATTCCTGTACAAACTTCCTACAGGAAATAACTTCCTAAATTCCCAAAACTAATTTATTACCAACATTTCTTTATTTATATCTAACTATTGATTTATTTAACTACAATGTAATACCATATGACTATTATGCCAACATTCCCCCCCTTATTACATTGTTCTTGCAAAAGTACTAGGGGACCCCCCCAAAATGCTAACATACTCAACAAAGTGATTACATAATATGAATACATATTTTATAAAAAAATCTTCTCCCAAAGAACAAATCCTGAACCAAGTGGGGCTCCATCATGCTGTCTCGTCTACCTCAGAAAGGCGTAGCTTCGAGTTGTGTTCTTGGGCTCTTTAGTCTCAAGATCTCAAATCACAGAGTCTAGAATTATTCGACAATGAACCCTAAGAGATACGACAGATCTCTGCCATTGTCTAGTGACCGCAAAAGGGTATAATTCTCAATCATATACTCTTTGAAGCTCGTTGGACAACAATCCATATTGAGCTCAACACCAAATCCCAAACCTGTCTCCAAAACAAAATCTTCACAAAACATACATTCTTCAAATCCGTCAGCATCAACAAAGAAAAGCAAAACAACCAAAACCAAAAATGCCTTTCATGCAAAGCATCATCTCAAAGCGAGAAGCTAACTTGAGATGATGGAAAATCCTCCATCCTCTGATGCCGCCAACCTCCAATATGACCCTCTTAGTCCTTACCTACCAAAGATAGCACCAGAGAAAGTACTACAATCCTTGAAAGCCTCCAAATATATGTCAGTAGGAACAACCAATTTGTTTCCATCCATGGTACAAAAAGATTGCATGATATTGAATAGATTTTCTCCAATCTTCATTAGTAGATCCTCCTTAATCTCATATGATTCTACATATAGGTCATCCAACCTTAAAAGTGCAAGATACATCAAAACCAAGCATATATGCAAGGACAAAATAAGAAGATTTTTGGAGGTTACTAATTTCTGGGGTGTCTGGGCATGTCTCCAATTCAACAATATCTTTAGCCACAATTTGAAATGTTAAATCAAGAAGAGGCTTATCATAAAGATAACTTTCTACGTTCATCAATTGGAAGAGAGTATCCCAATTATTATCTACTGTCGTTCTAATCCATATCTACGTGGAGAAAATCATTGTCTGAGCTTCTTATGATCAGCTCGCCTTCCATGGACACTGAAAATAGAAAGAAAATGTGAATAAAATTGAGATGACTGGGTGAGAGAAAAGTTTGCTATAGCAAACAGAAAACAAAATATTTTATTCAACCCCCTTTTCTACATGCTATTTCTTGAATTGACAAAAACTTACTTGCCGAAGAAATAGTGAAAGAATCTGAGTAGTGTTTATCAATGCTTGAATTGCTAATTGCTTAAACAAATGTTTTTGGTGATATCCAAAAACCACAGATCAAAATGCTTGAGTTAGGGTGCTTGTTGCAACAAATAGACCATGGAAGCATGCTAGACCATAAAGAGAGGATCTTCCCAAATCCCTTCTATAGCACACATGCCTGGTAAAAAGAAATGGATGTAGCCTTTTATAGTATCTTCTTTCAATACAAACCCTTTCCTTATGCAGATAAAATCATTAGAAACTCTTCTACGTTTTATATCAAAACCCTAACTGTAATGGAAGCCATTTAACATATGAAAGTAGAAGCATGCACTATTGACTGGAGTCTGAATAATGTTGTTAATGAGTTTGTATGCAGCATATCCCTTTCACATAACATTAAACTGGGCGGCTTTAATGATTGACATAGATCTTCAAAACGGAAGCAACATTCAACTCACAGGCACAAACTTTAATATTGCTCTCATCTAAAGGCATAAGTCTAAAAAAATAGAGAAAATGGGAAGTGCAATGGTGACCACCAAGTTTATTTTATTACATGCTCTTTGCTCATTTAGTCTCCATGCCACAGGAACCGCCTTCAAGCTTTCTACTTCTCCATGATGGATAACTGCTCTGATACCATATTGAAATATGGTAGGGCAAATGCAAATTGCTACACCATCATTGCACAACAATATTAGAACATAAAATAATATATTGCATTTGAATGATTGTTACAATGGAGTACATTTTCTTTTAAAGCCACAATTATTCCCGTACAAACTTCCTATAGGAAATAACTTCCTAACTTCCCAAAACTAATTTATTACTAACATTTATTTATTTATATATAACTATTGATTTATTTAACTACAATGTAATACCATATGACTATTATGCCAACAGTAAAGAAGAATTAACTACAACAAGTATTAAAATTTTTATGACAACTTATTCACCCCCCCTCTTAGTTGTCATCCCTAATTCCAACAATTGGTATCAGAGTCAAGTTCCTTGAAAGAAGCCTAACAGCTTGAGGAAGATTTGGGAAGGTATTACAATGGATTCATACAACTTTGAAGAACAACTTCAACTTGCTTTAGATGATCTTGACCAGTCCAGAGTAGAAGTCAAAGAACTGCAAGAAAATCTTAAAGATGTTGAAGACTGCATCGAGATCTTAAATGAAAAATTAAGTAAATCTAATGGGAAGAGAAAGGAGCTACTTCTTCAACTAGGAAAATAGAATGAGGACAATGACATGGATAAGGCCCTAAAAGAGAAGACAAAGGAATGTGAGAAGTCAGCAAAATAAGTTGTTCTAAAACATGAAATGGAATCTGGGGTGATGAGACTAACCAAGGATATTGAAGAGAGAAAGAAAACCAAAGAAAAATTAAATCAATTTAAGAAAGAAAGAACTGAAGAGTGCTACAGATTAGACAAAATAATTGGTCATCTAGAGTCTGATTTACAAGAAATTAGGGAAAATGAAGAAGAACTTGAGAGACAAATTGTTATCCTCAAACATGACCTAGAAGTTGCAAATGAATACAAGGAGAAGTTCAAGATAAGCTCAGCTAAACTTGAAGTGTTTCTTGAGAGTCAAAAGAAGGTTGATGATAAGCATGGTCTTGGATATGAGAAAGGTGAAAGCTTCAGATCTGAACAAAGAAATTTTCAACCAAGGAATGGAAGAAACAGACCCAGAAGACCTCCGGTAAGACAACCTAATGCTCAAAGGTATCCATCTTTCAATGGAAATTATTTCAAGTGCAATAAACTTGGTCATAGAACTACTCAATGCAGAAGTAGAGTGAATGAAAGTAGTCCATCCTTCTCCACTCAATGCTTCAACTATAAGAGGTATGGTCATAGATCCAATGAATGCAGAAGTGTAATGATGAACAATTCAAACAATAGAGGAAATGGTAATTCCTTCAATGGAAAATACTTTGGATGGAATAGATTTGGACATATGGCAAAATAGTGTAGATCAAGAGGAAATCAATCAAATGGGCAAACAAATGTTGTATGTTTCAACTATAATCGATCTGGTCATTTTTGCAAGATTCTGCAGAAATAGGAACAATGAAAGAAGAGGTCCAATAAACAAAAAACTAGATGAGCAGAGACAAGACAAAGGCAAGGAAAAAATTGATGTGAATGAGAGCTAGAATGAAATGAAGAAGACATGGGTCAAGAAAAGTGTTATGAAAAATAGTAATGGGTCCACACCAGAATCTGGTGTTGACAATTCCTCCAGGAATTGAATTAGGAACTTCGGCTCAGGGGGAGAAGCATTAAAAATCAAAATTCCCCTAGCCAGTAAGTGGGTGCTTGAATCTAGCATGTTGAGAGAAAATAATTTGGGTTATTATAGATCATTTGAAAGGATTTCTAGAAGAAAAGAAGTGGATATGATGATTTGCGGAGCAAGTCAAGGTCGATTGTATACAAAAATAGTGTAACCAGATGTGTTAGGGTAGAGCATTTATTATAAAGGTAAATTAGGTTTTGCAGAGCTTAAAAGGGTCATTCACTATTCATTTGAATCACTTTGCATTTGAAGGGAGAAAGAAAAATAGTATCTGAGCATAGAATTCAAAGATTTGAAGTGTGATCAACGAATTTGCCTGCCAACCCTAATTTCATGAAAAAGGTATTTATCTGCGAAGCTTTGAACTTGTAATCTTTTTGCAAATGGCTACACCTTCAGTTGTTGATATTACTAAAAGGCCTCAAGACAAATTTAAGAAGCATGCACCCACACAAATAACTAGAAGTTGACCCATTAGGTGCATTTTCAAGTGTTCCATATGGTGTGCTGCATGTTGAAGATATTAGGGTTTATATTCATGCGGGCATATATAAATTTGGGGACTCAAGGTTTGTAGATTTGTTTGAGAGCCATCTAAGGGGTGAAAATCATGATCTTAAACCCGAGTACAAGGCACTGCAAGATAAACATTTTATTCAGATTATGGAGTTTCCAACATTCGATGAAGATGAATGGGTCCAGTATGTTTTAAGCCGGATGCATGATGAGTTTTTGTGGTTGTTGAAACCATTTAAAATTACAAAGGATGCTATCAGGATTGTGATTGGGTTGAATTCAACCGGTGGTTTACCCATGCTAAAATCCATGAAGAACCAAATTGTAACTGATGGAATTGGTGCCAAATTCGACAAAAGGGCAATGACTATCAATGATATTATTGATCTGGATGTCAAGTTTGCATCAATGATAATTAGCTACAAAATTTATCATTCCAGCAGGGAGAACTCTGTCTCTGGAACAACCATATATGCTACATACAAAATGTTAAAGGAAAATGCAGATTATGACTTGTGTGAATTATTGCAGAACCAACAAATTGAGAACTTAAACAAAATCAAGAAAGATAAGAAGAACACCTTTAAATATGTTACATTGGTTCTATGTTTATTTTTCTACTTTATGAATGAGGTACCTAGAGTAAAAGGTGTACATTGAACTAATGATGAGCTAGTTGCTATTCAGATCAGAGATCATCTATGCAGCATTGGTGACTATAAAGCACGAAAAACTGCAATCTGGAGATACTTCAAGAATTTTTAGAATTTGATGCATTTTGGAGAAAAAATCCCTAAATCGGTTGTTGACAAGTACAAGAATGAAATATGTCTTATGGTTGACATTGATCAATGCTTAATAGAAGTAGTAGAACCCAGAACTATTTGGATCATGCCCATGGGGTAGATGAGAACATCTTGAATATGTATTCTCAACACCTTTTGAACAAGCCAAACGACACAACACTTGAAAGATTTGGGACATTTGAGGAGCTAAGTCTAAAACTACATGTTGAGCTTAGAAAACCTAAAAACAATAGGAAAATAAGAAAAGAAGTTGAGTAGTTGGCTGGGAATCTAGGCCTCACAAAGGAAGCCATAAGGCAATTCAGGAAAAGAACTGAAAAGGCAGAGAAGGAGAAGCCGGATAAGAAACAAGGTAGTGCTCTAGTAGAATCCTCCTCCACATCAAGGGCTACTAGAAGCTCTGCTACTGCCCCTGTCTCCCCAAAACCTACAAATCCTGAGACACCAAAAGCCATACCATCCAGTGAAGGAGGAAAGAGAAAGAAAACAAAGGCCACAAGAACCTACAAGAGCACAAAAATTGATGAAGAAGAAACAAATTTAGATGCTGAGGTAAAGGAGTTGAAAAGCTCTGGAACAAAAGTTGCCAAGGTGACTAATGAGAAGCCCTCCGAAAGCAAAAGGGTAAGTAAATGGCAGAAGACAGATACATATATTGAGAAGCCCACAGTTTCTATGGAAGATGTAATAAAATTAGTCACTGTGGATGGAAATTTGAAACCCATGAATGAATTTTATGATGAATACAGTGATACAGATAAGAGCGTGTTAGAGGAAGCAACTGTTAGATATCTAAATATTTATAATAATGCCCTAATTGAAATAATTTCTGAGATCCCTCAAAGTCTTGCAGACATTTTAGAGTTGAGGAAAGAAAATGCAAAAAAGAAAGGATATAGAGCTTAGAGAACATGTATTGATAAAACTATGCCCTCAGATCACTCAAGTTCAAATGAATATGATATTCAAAGAAATGAAGGATGAATTCAGGAGCAAGAAGAGAATGAACAAAATGATGCTTGGAGAATTAGACAAAATAGTTAAAGAAACACAGGAAATATTTCTAAGTGCATTCAAGAGACACAGTCTTCCATTTGTTGAGGAGGAGATTGATGATGGGATTGATTCATCAATCCCAGATATTGAAGAAATGAAAACTGATGAGCAGCAAACCAAGGTTGATGACTCCTCTATTCCAGAAGTAGAGCAAATAAACAAGGAAGATACAGAGATGGTGGATAAAATTGATGATGCAGGAGATACTCTAACTCTTCTTGATCAATCTGGAAAAGAAGACAATGTTGAGAATACTGTTGCTACATAGGATCCTCTGGAACATATTGCAAATGGTGAGGACAAAGGAAAGAATCCCCCTGCAAATGACACAGAGAAAGGTGAAGTAGAGAAAGAAGAAGTCAAAGGTAAGAAAGATAAAGCAGAAGAAGATGGTGCAAATGTTGATGCACCCAAACAAAATATTCTTGATACTGAGAAAACTCAAGGCAAGGAAGGATGTCCAAAAATTGTGGCAAGAGACACTGTAGATGCAACAAAGAGTTTCCCGAGTAAAGATATGCTAGAGTTTGATGAACCAAAATTGTTTCAAGGACCAATCAACCTAGATAATCTCTCTCCAGACCAAATGATGAAGATAACATCTTTCACAGAAGCCAAGGCAAGCGAAAAGATATTAAAATCTCACATAGAGTATAGTGAGCTATCATGCCTTACATTTGGTATATTGGAGAAGATAATGCCAACATTTCATAAGAATCCATCTGATTCTCCCTCTGGAAATCTGAAGAGCCTTGTAAATTTTGTAAGTACATACTTTGATTCCTTTGAAAAATCTGTAAAAATTAAAGTTTAGAATGAATTTAATAGCAAAAGATTTGATGCACTTAAAGGCATGATTGGGGTACATAGATTAGTGCTAGATAACAGGATAAAGAGTATTCAAAATGCTCTTTTAGAAGGAGGTAGTATATACAAGTTTTGTTTATCTATGGTGTAGGAGCACCTAACACCAAGTGGCCTCCGTGAGGCATTTAAGTTTATGTTTGTTTAGAAAATCATGTTTTGTGTTGTAATAAGGTCTATTTGACCAATGCATGTCATTTTAGTTTTTGTTTAGGTTTATTTTGTAAGTCCCAAGTTACTTAGGGCACTTTTGTCAAATTGTAATCGCATAATGCCAAAAATAGGCAGTAGGGCAGTTGGAAGCTATTTAAAAACAGTTCTCCCAACCACTTGGATTGATCTCCCAGCCGTTTGGAATTGGGTTTGGTACTACTCTCGGCAAGTTTATAAACCCAGAGGATCGAACCAAATGTGCATATCACTATCATTGTAATCAGATCAAAGCAAGAGAAGGATTAAATGTAATCATGCAGTTTGTTAAGGAGAAATCGATCTTTTCTATGTTGTCTATTTGTTTCCATTCTCTGTAAATATGAAATTGCATAGCTGTAGATTTCCTTTCCGTTCTGTGCTTTCCATTGTTGCAATATGTCGATGTGAAGCATTCCACTGGTGAGATTTTTGTTGAAATCAGTGGAATAGCTTCATTGTATATATATATATGTTTGTGTTTCCTGTTTTGTTTTCCTATTCGGTGGCACAGAGAATCTGGACAACACGAGATGCATAGTAGATCACCTAGCATCTCCATGTGCTAGGGTTTGACTAGAGGAGTTGGAGTTGAAATTGTTGTTGGTGAGACAAAGGCCGTCGGAAAAGCATTCCTCACTCAGAACGATGAGGGTGGTCTGGCCGAAGAGAGAATCGAGCCATTGACAAAGGATCCATCGAGAGGAATCGATGAATCAGCGACTCTGTGGTAAGTCCGACCAATAACTCAAGTCCCGCCAATGAGTGTATATTGCGAATGTATATCGCAAATGCGTGTGGATAATGTACATTTCGTTAGATACAAGTGTTGACCGGGTGTAACGGTGAATCAAAGCATTGCCACCAGTATTAGCAAGTCACGCCAAGCATATACTAAGTTAGTGTATGAGGCTCCTCATCATATTGGTATCAAAGCCTGAAAAAAAGATTTGGGCGGCAAATCGAATTGAGGATTTGTAGGAGTATTGGCATTGGGTGCTATCTATGAATGGTTATGTTAGACAGAGAAAGCAAACCAGAGGCAGAGACAATTCCTCCCAAAAGTATGTCGCAAGATGCCATTAAGAAGATGATCGAGGAGATGCTTGCATCCAAGTTGGGAGAGTTCAAGCAGTCCAAAGGCAAAGATAGGGAAGATGAAAGTGACAACAATGAAGGTGATATAGAAATTGGGGAAACCAGTAAAAAGATAGAGGAGATACTAGTAGACCAGAGTGCATTTTAAAATGCATTGAAGTCAGTCAATAGGGACACCATAGATGGGTTACCTATGTATAGTGGAAGTATAGAAGCTGAAGAGGTGATTAACTAGATTGAGGCATTGACCAATCATTTCAAATATAAAAAAGTCCCCGATGATAAGAGGGTTAACAAAGGTAAGATTATAGGGATCTGCTCTTGCATGGTGGAATTATAAACAAGGAGAGAGAGAGTCAAGGAGGGGAAGAATATGATAACCTCCTAGGAAAGGATGAAGACCAAACTCAAGGCACAGTTCTTACCCCTGGACTATGATGTGCAGATGTATAGGAAATTGTAGAATCTTATATAGAGAGACCTTGATGTGAATGCATACACACAAGAGTTTCATAAACTTAGTCTCAGATCAAAGAGACAAGAAGAAGAGTCAGAGAAGGTGGCCAGGTACTTGAATGGCCTAAGGATGAACATCCAAGATGAGATCATCATCTTAGCACCAGAACAGTGAACAAGTGTTTCCAAATGGCCTTAAGGGCTGAAGAGAAGATAAAGAGGAAGAGTGAGAAGAATAGTAGAGGAAGAGGTGATAGAAATTTTAGAGGTAGTTTTGGAGGCAGAAGTCCTAACCAGAGGCCTAGTGGTGAGTCTAGCCAAGAAGAGCAAGTTGGAAACTCAAGTAGCAGAGGAGGCTACTGAGGAAGAAGGCCAGATGAAAGAGGTGGGACAAATGGATTAGGTAGAGAATCTAAGTTCTCCAACATGAGATGTTATAACTACAATCAGATAGGGCACCCAGCCTATAAGTGTCCAGAGAAGGCCTCAACTTCTCATGGCAGTGAGAAGAGAACCACTTTGATTCAAGAAGATGCAAGGAGTGTGACATCTCCTAAAATAAATTGGCATCAGAAGTGGGAGAAAGTATGATGATCAAGAGGATGTTGCTCAAAGAACTAGTGAAGACTGAACCATCACAAAGGAGAGCTCTTTTTAGGATCAATTACAAAAGCCAAGATAAAATATGGAAGGTAGTCATAGATTTTGGTTCAACAGATAATATGGTGTCTAGGGAAATGGTGGATAAATTGAACATAGAAAGGATTCCTCATCAAACTCCTTATAGGGCATCTTGGGTAAGTGATAGTCAATCGCTTTTGGTAAGTGAACAAGCATATGTTGATTTTCAGATTGGAGAATATAAGGAGAGAATTTTATGTGACATTTTGCCCATGGAGTGTTGTCACCTACTTTTAGGTAGACCATGGCAATTTGATAGGCAAGCATTGTATGATGGATATGCTAACACATACACCATCAAGAAGGATGGAAAGACTTTTGTGATGACACCATTGCAAGAAGGTACTGCAACATAGAAGGCAGCCAAGATCATTTTGGTGGGTAAGAAATAGTTTGTGAAGATGCATGAAGAAGAGACAAGGATAGTTGAAGATACCTCAAGGAGTGGGGTTGCTAAAGGTCACAGTTTGAAGGTGATTTCAGTTTTGAATGATGGAGATCTGATAGTAATATCTGAGATGGATTAGATGATGGTCATAGAGCAGGTCTGCAAGTAGTCACAAGTTGATTGGAAAGAAGAGGATTCTATCATAGTAGGAACCATTGTTTGTCCTCTAGAGCCAACAAGAGTTGCAAGGCAAACATATTCTACCATAGCAGCAGTACAAGAAGCATCAAACAAGGTTTTGCATGTAGGTGTTCAGGTAGAGATGACAGTAAAAAAGAATGGTGAGCAAAGTATAAGTTTGATTGCAAGCACTCACTCATGGCAAGGTGTGAGTAGAGCCTAGAATGCTAGGCATAAATTTTTGATTCCATGGCAGCAAATTGTAGTCCAGAGATCGTGGGAAAGGCATGAAGTAGTAAAGGATATAGATGGAGCATGAAAAGGACTCAACTCATGGGACATGAGTTCTTTTTAAGGTGGGGTGTATGGTGCAGCAATACCTAACACCAAGTGGCCTCTGTGAGGCATTTAAGTTTATGTTTGTTTACAAAATTGTGTTTTGTGTTGTAATAAGGTCTATTTGACCAATGCATGTCGTTTAAGTTTGTGTTTAGGTTTATTTTGTAAATCCCAAGTGACTTAGGGCATTTTTCTAAAAATTGTAACCACATAATGCCAAAAATAGGTAGTAGGGCAGTTGGAGGCTATTTAAAAATGGTTGTCTCCCAGTTGCTTGGATTGATCTCCCAACCACTTGGAATCAAGTTTGGTACTACTCTGGGTGAGTTTATAAACCCAAAAGATGGAACCAAATGTGCATATCACTATCATTGCAATCAGATCGAAGCAAGAGAAGGATTAAATGTAATCACGCAGTTTGTTATGGAGAAATCGATCTTTTCTGTGTTGTCTATTTGTTTCCATTCTCTCTAAATACAAAATTGCATAGCTATAGATTTCCTTTCCATTCTATGCTTTTTGTTGTTGCAATATGTCGATGTGAAGCATTCCACTGGTGAGATTTCTGTCGAAATCAGTGGAATGGCTTCATTGTATATATATATGTTTGAGTTTCATATTTTGTTTTCTTGTTCGGCGATGCAGAGAATCTGGACAACACGAGATGCACAATAGATCACCTAGCATCTCCATGTGCTAGGGTTTGACTGGAGGAGTTAGAGTTAAAATTGTTGTTGGTGAGACAAAGGCCATCGAAAAAGCATTCCTCGCTCAGAACGATGAGAGTGGTCTGGCCGAAGAGAGAATCGAGCCATTGACAAAGGATCCATCAGGAGGAATTGGTGAATCGGTGACTCTGTGGTAAGTCTGACCAATAACTCAAGTCCTGCTGATGAGTGTATATTGCAAATGTATATCGCAAATGCGTGTGGAGAATGTACATTTCATCAGATACAAGTGTTGACCGAGTGTAACGGTGAATCAGAGTATTGCCACCAGTATTAGCAAGTCACGCCAAGCATATACTAAGTTAGTGTATGAGGCTCCTCATCAATCTACTCTTGAAGTCATAGAGGATATAGAAGATAAAATAAAGGACTCCAAATAGAAATTGTCAAGTATGTCCCAAGCTTTTGATCCGTTGACAGTATCAGTGGCAAGTAAGGAGTGTCAACCAATCAGCCTAATGGAAGAAATAAAGAAATTGATAAGAGAAAAAGAGAACATTGAAGGAAGAATGGGTGAGCTCCCACGATTGATCTCTCCTAAGATAGAAGCAATGTTCAATACTGTAACAGAAGCCCAAATTGCTACATAAACAAATGATCCCATTGACCTCCGGAAGGCTGAAGCACAATCATTTTCATTCAATGGCCACATTTCAACTTTGAATAGTATGAAGAAGAGTTGGGATACATAGTTGGCTCTATTGAGGAATATTTTTTGAGATGTACTTAAGTATATGTAAATATAACTTAAGGATTGGTTGTACATATGCGGCATTGTATACAAAATTTTTGGGTAAATTTTTGTTTACAAATCCCACCCTTTGCCATTGATGTCAAAGGGGGAGTGATAGATAATGAAAAATAAAAGAAAATGAAGAATCCGTCAAAGGGGGAGTAGTGAAAGAATATATAAGTATACACAGTAGGGGGAGTCAGTCATAACACTTAGTCATTTTTCACTAAGTGTTGCCATCAATGCCAAAGGGAGAGATTGTTGGCAAGAGACACTGCAAGGCATGTCATGTGTTGTCATTGATGGAAACTAAGTCCACTTCACACATCTGCAGTACAGTATCAGATCATATCGGAAGTTAGTTTCCAGATTTGTCAAGTCTGGATAGACAGGAACATGGTATATGGCAGAGTTCAGTATTTTGGTCAGCAGATCTCTCCAGTTAATCATTGTGTTTTGTGAATCTAAGGGACTGTAGAGGAATGTCAAGAAAATATAAATCCAAGATCTTAGCCTCCGGTGACAAAGGGATTAAAAGTTATGAGCATTTGAGTACCAGGTCCTAATATGACAAAACAGTTCAGTGAAGATCCTTGTGCGGATCTAGTAGAAGTGTTTTGGTGAGTTACGTATGGGATATAATGTTAGTGTATGGTGACTTGAAAGTGTTGTTTCTGGTATGCATCAATACTGGTGTATGATTTTAGCTGACAGAACAGAGTGCTTGTATTGTTTGTTAAGTTCTTCATAAGGCTGACAAAAAAGTGATTGAATTACTTGAGGTGGATATATATAGTAGATGGATTCGAGTGTATGAATGTATGTTGTGGTGTAAATATGGAGTAAGAGTGAAAAAGGTAGATAAGAAGTATGAAAGAAAAGAGATCTAAGGTCTAGATTATGGCAGAACGGTAAATAGGGCAGAGTAAAGATGAAGTGTGTAAGATCAATATTATGTGCTTAACCACAACTAAATTCCTGCATTGGCAGATGTTATTCATCAATTCAAACAATCTGTAATCCTTTTGTAAGCATTCTTGTAGGTATTGAGCCTCCTTTTGAGCAATGAGCCCTAAGGCATTTACCTTCCCCTTTTGTAATACTTTTAACAGAGTATAATCTTTGTGGGCTAACCCCCACCATAGTTTTTCCCTTAACTAGGTTTCTGTTATATTCAGGGCAGACAACTGAGAGGGGGGTGAATCAGTTGTACAAAACTTTCTTCCAATTAAACACTTAAATCCACTTTGTAATTTAGTAGCATAAGGATAAAACAATAATGTAAACATAATGCATTAAATCAAGAGCAGAAACACATTAACACACATGACACTAAGATTTTGACGTGGAAAACCTAATCAAGGGAAAAACCACGGGGTGATTAACCCAAGACTGTATTCTCTATTACAAGAATAGAAAGAACAAAATGGCACATGCCAATTAGGGCTCACTGCCTGAGCATACTTCTCACAAGAGGCTCACTGCCTACAAGAGATAGACTATCTACAAAATAATAAGTATCACATACATGAACTAGAAAATAGCATCTTTACCATGCTTGAATCAGTTCCATTTAAGTCCAATACTTCTGCTCTGCCTTTCACTCTCCTCCTCGCTACCACACTCACATCTCCACCAGTCACCCTTTGAAATGACTTTACAATCCCTTATTTATACAAGACATTGACTTAGGAATAATCATCTAAGTCAGAAAACAACTACAAGAACATCCGCAGGAAGTGTAACTTATCCAGTCAGCCAGTCTTAGGAAGAACACCATCATCCGAAAGTTATTCTTCAATTGCAAGCACCAACTCTAATGCGGACCACCAACACGAACTGGACACGATCCAAGGACCTCCACAAGATTGCCTGAGTCACCAAAAACATCCACACTTCATCTTCTTACTGAAATCCTTCTCTCCTTCATCTAGAACCTCAAGAACACAGTCTGTCATCAATGTCACAAAGGAATAGATGCTTGCGGACCTTCAAATCATGATCCAATTGAGTTGACACTTCACAAAGAATTCCTCAACACTCCCTCAAATCCGTAGAATAGGATATTGCATTTTCAGACCCCACCAGACCTATCTGTGTCACTCTGTTACCTCTGAACAGCTGCTGCAACTAGTTTTACTTGAGTGGCCACAACTCCTTCAGATCTTCATGTGGACCTCTAAAATCTTTACTGGATCATCTTAAGACTCATATCTACAAACCCTTTGAACTGCATCCTTTGATAGTCATCTTATCTTGGATCTTTACCTAACTGTCTTCAATGTTCTTCTCTGTTCCTGATTAGGACTAATTTTCTCAATATCCTCAGCACTCAGGTCATCCAATCCTTTTCATCAATGCAACAAGAGTATGTTGACATCAATGACAACACCGGTTAGGCCCATACTTGCAACAATCTCCCCCTTTGTCATTGATGGCAACATATGATGTGAAAAACTATTTTGACCATCAAGACAAGAACTTCTCCTTTCTATCACAACTCCCCCTATTAGCAACAACCATTCACATGTCTTCTTTTCCTTTCCTACTCCCCCTTTTATCATCAACCACTTGTTTTTCACATGTCTTCTCTCCCCCTTTCACATCAATTGCAAAGGGCACATACTTGCATTTCCACCACTTCAGAATCATACCAGCTGCTCTCCCTGAGTAGCATCTCCCCATCATCAATCTGGACCACAAGATATGACAGTGATAGCCACCAGACTGATGCACATCAGTGCACCTTAGTTCATCACTGGAGGGGCAATAACCCCTAACTTCTCCCTGAGATACTCAAAAGAGTCCTTAGGTAGAGGTTTAGTAAAGATGTCTGCAATCTAATCGTTGGAAGGCACAAACTCTAATCTGACTTCATTCTTATTCACTTGCTCTCTAAAAAAGTGAAACTTGATGGATATATGTTTAGTCTTTGAATGCAACACCAGATTCTTAGATATGTTTATTGCACTTGAATTATCACAAAAGATTATGATAGGCTCCTCATACTCTACTCTTATGTCTCTTAGCATTTGCTTCATCCACAAAACTTGAGTGCAACTACTTGCTACTACAATATATTCTGCTTCTGCAGTTGACAGAGATATTGCCTCTTATTTCTTGCTTAGCCAAGAAACCAATCTCTTCCCCAAAAAGAATGCTCCACCACTGGTACTCTTCCGGTCATCCACATCTCCTGCCTAATCTGCATCTATATATGCATGAAGAGAGAAATCATGATCTTTGGAATACCACAATCCATACTCAACTATTCCTTTTAGATATCTAAAAATCCTCTTGATTGCCATGACATGAGATTCTCTAGGATCAGCTTGAAATCTAGCAACAAGACCCACAGCATTCATAATGTCAGGTCTAGTTTGAGTGAGATACAACAATCCTCCAATCATTGACCTATACTTTTTCTGATCAGCCTTAGGAAAGTCATCATCTTTGCCCAATTTACATCCGGTTGCCATGGGAGTATTCATTGGTTTTGAGTCTTCCATCCCAAATTTCTTCAACAATTATTTCACATATTTGGTCTGAGAAATGAAGATTCCTTTCTTTGTTTGAGTGATTTGTAGACCCAAGAAGAAATTCATTTCCACAAGAATGGACATCTCAAATTCACTTTTCATTTAATTTGCAAAAGTTTTACACATACTATCTCTTCCTCCAAAAATGATATCATCAACAAACACTTCAACAATCAAGATGTTTTCATGATCAATTTTGAAATACAAATTACTGTCAGCAGTACCTTTGTTGAAACCAATCTTCAAAAGATGCTTATCCAATCTTTCATACCAAGCTCTTGGGGCTTGCTTTAGTCCATACAGTGCTTTCTTCAACTTCCAGACCATATCACCATGATCAGACAATTGAAATCCATCTAGTTGTTTAATGTATACTTCTTCTTCCAAATCACCATTTAGGAAGGCAGATTTGCCAGCCATCTGATACACTTTGAAATCCTTGAAGGCAACAAAAGTAAGAAATAATCTGACTGCTTCAATTCTTGCCACCGGAGCAAAAGTTTCTTTAGAATCAACTCCTTCTATTTGAGAGTAACCCTTGCAGACCAATCTAGCTTTATTTCTGATTACTTCACCAACTTCATTTAGTTTGTTCCGGAAGACCCATTTGGTTCCAATCACATTCTTGTTTCTAGGTCTGGGAACAAGATCCCAAGTGTGATTTTTCTCAATTTGCATAAGCTCTTCCTCCATTGCTTTAGTCCAGTTTTCATCATTGCAAGCTTCATTCACTGTCTTAGGTTCAATCTTTGAAATCAGACAATACTCATCTGAATCTTGAGCAATTCTCCTTCTTGTTTATACACCTTTTCTTTTATCACCTATGATTTGATCTTCAAAGTGGTTCAATCTTAGATACCTAGGAACTTTGGGAGTTTCTTGCACTTCTGATTCTTGATCAGGCTCATTAAAACTCATCTCTTCTTCTTGATTTACCGGATCAGTTTGAATCTAAATTTCAGAGGGGGCTTGGGCTCCTTGAATCAGAACACCATTCTGATCATCTTCATCATATTCATAAAACCTTGAGGGTTTTTCAATTCCTTCATCAACCTTCACATTTGTACTTTCTATAATCTTTCTCAGTCTCTTATTATAACACTGGTATGCTTTGCTTTGAGTAGAATAACCCAAGAATATTCCTTCATCACTTCTAGCATCAAATTTGCCTAGATATTCATCTCTTTTGATGTAACACTTGCTACCAAATACTCTAAAATACCTCACAATAGGAGTGATGCCAAACTAGAGTTCATAAGGAGTCTTACTAGTTTTACTTCTGATTTGTACTCGATTGAGAGTATAGACTACAGTGCTAACAACTTCTCTCCAATAGATCTGTAGAACATTTGCTTCCATCATCATTGTCCTAGATGCTTCCTGGATGGTTCGGTTCTTTCTCTCCACTACTCCATTCTATTGTGGAGTCCTAGGAGTAGACAACTTTCTCTTTATTCCATGTTTCTCACAAAATTCTATGAACTCATCGAATGTGAATTCTCCACCTCTATCAGACCTCAAACACTTTAATTTTAATCCAGTTTTATTCTCTACCATAGCCTTGAATATTTTGAATTTCTCAAGAGCTTATGATTTCTCTTTCAGAAAAGTTACCCACATCATTTGGGAGTAGTCATCAATTAGTAAAATGAAGTACCTATCATCTTGCACACTCCTGATTCTTACCAGACCACATAGATCAGTATGAACTAAGTCTAATAATTTGGTAGAAGATTGTTCCTTGCTTTGAAATGAGACTCTGCTTTGTTTTCCCAACTGACATTCTTTGCACAAACTATTTGTAGGTTTAACCAGTTTTAGAAGATCTCTTACTACCTGAGTATTGTTTATCTTGATGATATTATCAAAATTCACATGACACATTCTCCTATGCCATAACCAACTCTGATCAATTTGCACAAACAGAGAACTTTTACAGTACCAACTAAATGGAAGACGTTACCTTTTGTTTGAGTACTGGATGCAATCTTTGTTCTGGAACTTTCAAAGATCTTGCATTTTCCATTCTTGAATCAGAGATCATAGCCTTTGTCTACCAACTGTCCAACACTGAGAAGATTGTGCTTCAAAATTTTAACATATAGTACATTACTAGTTTTGTTCCTTCCATCAAAAGAAATAGTTCCTCTACCTTTGATTCTACCAACAAAATTATCACCAAACTTTACCACTCCTCCTTCATACCTTTCCAAATCTATGAACTTATTTTTGTCACCTATCATATGGGGAGAGTATCCACTGTCAATGACCCAATCATCCTTCTCTTCAATTTGGGCAGCTAGAGCTCTTTCCACAGTCTTATGATTAATAGATACAGAGGACATTGGATCTTCTTCCTTGATGGAAATGAACACCCATTCATTTTTGAATTTGTTTCCTATCTCTGATTCATCATCTTCATGTACATAGTAACAGTTCTTTTGGAACCTTAGCTTGTTAGGATTTTTCCTTAAAAATCTTTCTGGACACCTTAAGGCAAAATGACCAATCTTATTACAGTTAAAACATTTAAAAGGTAATTTCCCTTCATACTTTATGGATCCTCTTGGCAATCTTTTTGCATTAAGAGGTTCAAGATGAGTAGTTTCTGCTTCTTCTTCTTCCAGGTCTTTTCTTGCTTTTTCATACCATGATAGTTTCCTTGAAGAGTTCTCTCCTGGATCAAACCTTTGTTTACCTTTTTTAGAGGCACTGGCTTTGAATGTAGATTCAGTCTTAGGAGGGGCATCTCTAAACTTGGTCACTTCAAATGCAGCCAATTTACCAACCAATTGATCTCTTGTGATAGTTGTATGGGCTCTGAATTCTTCAATGGCAACACCCTTGATTTTATAAGAAGCAGGAAGGGATCTAAGAATTTTGCCAACAATCTCATCTTCATCCAAGACTCCACCAGCACATCTAATTCCACAAACAAGCTCATTTACTCTTGGCATAAAAGTAGTGATATTTTCATCTTCTCTCATCTTCAGATTTTCAAATTTCCCTTTCAGACTTTGTAGCCTTGCACATTTAACATACTTGTCTCCTTCATGTAGAAGTTCCAATTTTTCCCAAATCTCAAAAGCAGTTGGTAGGTCAACAACATTTGAAAACTCCAAATCAGATAATGCACTTAGAAGAGCTTCTATAGTCCGCAGATTATTTTCAGCATCAGTGATTTCATTTGGGGATTTTGGGCCACCATGTGGAGGAGTATACTTCGTTGAAGCCATGGTCCAATATTGCATTCCCATACATTGTAGGTGACATTTCATGTGACTTTTCCAAAGATTAAAATTGGTTCCATTAAACTTTGGACTATCCTTTTTGTAGGACGACATCCTGGATCTCCTCAAGCGGTTAAGCTCTTTTTAGAGGAACTTAGCTCTAATACCAATTGTTAGATTTAGGACAGACAACTGAGAGGGGGGGTGAATCAGTTGTACAAAACTTTCTTCCAATTAAACACTTAAATCCACTTTGTAATTCAGCAGCATAAGGATAAATCAATCATGTAAACATAATGCATTAAATCAAGAGCAGAAACACATTAACACACATGACACTAAGATTTTGACATGGAAAACCTGGTTAAGGGAAAAACCACAGGGTGATTAACCCAAGATTGTATTCTCTGTTAGAAGAATAGAAAGAACAAAATGGCACATGCCAATTAGGGCTCACTGCCCGAGCATACTGCTCACAAGAGGCTCACTACCTGTAAGAGACACACTGTCTACAAAATAATAAGTATCACATACATGAACTAGAAAATAGCATCTTTACCATGCTTGAATCAGTTCCATTTAAGTCCAATACTTCTGCCTTTCCTTTCACTCTCCTCGCTACTACACTCACATCTCCACTAGTCACCCTTTGAAATGACTTTACAATCCCTTATTTATACAAGACATTGACTTAGGAATAATCATCTAAGTTGGTAAACAACTACAAGAACATCTGCAGGAAGTGTAACTCATCCAGTCAACTAGTCTCAGGAAGAACACCATCATCTGGAAGTTATTCTTCAATTACGAGCACCAACTCCAATGCATACCACCAACATGAACTGGACACGATCCAAGGACCTCCACAAGATTGCCTGAGTCACCAAAAACATCCACACTTCATTTGCTTACTAAAATCCTTCTCTCCTTCATCCGGAACCTCAAGAACACAGTCTGTCATCACTGTGACAAAGGAATAGATGCTTGCAGACCTTCAAATCATCATCCAATTGAGTTGACACTTCACAAAGACTTCCTCAACACTCCCTCAAATCCGTAGAATAGGATATTGCATTTCTGGATCCCACCGGACCTATCTGTGTCACTCTGTCACCTCTGAACACCTGCCAGAACTGGTTTTACTTGAGCGGCCACAACTCCTTCAGATCTTCATGGGGACCTCTGAATTATTGGATCATCTTAAGTCTCATATCTACAAACCCTTTGAATTGCATCCTCTGATAGTCATCTTATCTTGGATCTTTACCTTACTGTCTTCACTGTTCTTCTCTATTCCTAATTAGGACTAATTTTCTCAATATCCTCAACACTCATCTCATCCACTCCTTTTCATCAATGCAACAAGAGTATTTTGACATCAATGACGACACTAGTTAGGCCCATACTTGCAACAGTTTCCACGTTAAAATCTTGGTGTCAATTGTGTTAATTGCGCTTCTAATTATGTTATTGATTGTTGCTTTTCATGGTTATATCATTAATCTGTTAAGAAGTAGTAAAGAAGAATTAACTATAGTAAGTATTAAAATTTTTATGACAACTGATTCAACCCCCTCTTAGTTATTAGCCCTAATTCCAACATTTGGCTATACCATATGTCTTCATGCTTTTCACATGCCGCTAGTTGTGCACGAACTACCTAATTTAAGGTCCTTTCCTATTTTAATTTTCAAGGTCTCAGAGTCTGAATGTAGCATGTGACTATCAATATTGGGAATGTGAAGATTACTCTATCCCTTGAGTCCGTAGTTTCTGTAGTGAGTACCAGTCCTAAATTTGTTTCATCTTTTCATTATAGATCCAGCCGGAACATGGGTCAGATTCTTCCTAAGTCTTTTGCACCTTCGAATGCCAAAGATAACGCTGTTCAACCCCCTACTTCTTTTTTCGAGTTGCATTTTTTGCTGCCTTACCTTGAGCACCCTTGAGAAAATCTGATATTTTCATATTGATGATGCAGATGCCAGTCTCCTATGGCATAACTGCAGTTCCAGATGTTGAGTTGATCCCTGGACCTTCTATTGGTAGATTTGTAATATTCTCCTTTAATCAATGTGGATTTTTTTCAAAAGTCTCCATTACACTTGTGATTTTAGGGTTGTCAAGTGGCATGACTGGGTTCTCACTTATTTTAAAGATGTGAGATGGCGTCTCCAAGTTTGGTGGTCTAGCTAGACCTACGGCTTGAGTGTCATTGAATTACCCTCCCCAATAGGTGGATAATCCCTAGTTCTATTAGGCATGTGTTTCACTAACCTTATTTGTGTTGCACTATGGCCCAACTAAGCTTTTTGTCTTACCAATGGCTCTTTTCTTTTGATACTAGTCTTTTGAGTGCCTACAGCTATGACAATTAAGGCAGAAAAATTGTTTTTCCTCTATCTCCAACTTTTGGATTCTTTGGTAGTCCTGAGTTTGTAGAACTACTTCTGTTGGGATTCTGTAAACAGTTGCTACTTGAATTCTTGCTAACAAGAATGAGTCACTACCAAATAGTTCTTCATTTGTGGCTAACACCGTGCCAAAGGATCACCTGATTTTAAGCAAGCCTTCCTCTATTCAACACTCTAGTGGCAAGTTATGTAATCGAATCCATATTGGCTCGTCATAAGGATTGCATTTGGTTGGGTCAAAGTTATGTATCCACTTCCTCATGTATTATAGAGAACCATTTCTAGACCAATTCCTTCCCTTAAGGATTAGGTCCCGATCTGCAGGAGAGATGAATGCTGCGACAAAAAAACCTTTCAGGAGAAATTTGATTATACATGGCACATGCCAAATTTCCCTTGCCCAAATCTTCATTTCATATCTACTGGGTCTGGGACCAATAAACTGACATATTAGGGTTGTTTCCAAGAGCACATCCCTCCTTTATGCTTTCTTGTGAAATGTCAATGCTGATGTGTGAGGATTTCGCATGACTATTATGGGATGGATATACCTTGCGCTCTTCTTCCTTAGTTGTTTTGCTCTGAACATCTGCCTCAGAAAATTGCTCCTCGCTCTGCTTTATTTGTAGTTGAAGAGCTATTTACTTTTATATGTAATTTTTTTTTTGAAAAAAACACCATTCATTATTTTAGTAATTCTTTTGTTTTGTATATTAAAATGAATATTACACAATCTAATATATTAATATTTAGATGAGTATAATATTTGAATATTTAATATTTATACACAAATATTTATTATTATTTCATTTTACTATTATATAACATAAATATAAATACATTATAATGATAATTCTACTGATTTAATATAGATTGTATTTTTTTTTATGGGTAAAAGGCCAAAGCCATTAATATATAAAATCAGTAACAAAATTACATCTCTGTTCAGTGTGAGCACTGGTAGGAAAGAACAGAGCGAAGAAAACCTCCGATCTAGCCTGGGACTTTGTAGTCCAGTACATAGAGTTTATTAAAAATCTTATACGGGGCAATGCCCAACAAGGATAACTCCTTTCTTACAAAATTTCAGAGATACAAGTTTAGTCAATGCCCTTCTTGTGGGCCTTTCTACTGGTAAAACCTTGTTGTATGTCTTCTTGGTTCTCTAGCCCCTGGGAAGTCTTCCTAGGCATCTATCATTAGACCATCCAACTTTTATCTATGTGAGGAAGTTTCTTTTGCCCTGCTCATAACAAAGTACTTGTCTTACCTGAAAACACAGGACAAACTTCCAGCACTTTTTTGCAAGTTAGATATATATGAAGGGAAATAAAATATATTTTCTAGCATAGACCTGTTAATTCACTTTAACATTTGCCTAAGAGGAAAGAATGAAATACTTTCTCTTTTCAAGACTATCAAAAGTGTCAACACATAGTTGTGTTAATGTTAAAATCAAATCCGGTTAAGAATCCCGTACTTGTTGACTGATCAAATAAATATACCAACATCTATATATATATACTTCAAAGAATGCAAATATATATACCTAATTGTATGTATATGTATGTGATCGACCAGTTAATTAAAAAATAGTAAACCAAGAGAGTTTCCATTTGATCTCAACGATTCTATCCCACCAGAGAGAAAGTTATTGCCTGTCAAATCATATCAGTTGTGTATCTCAAATGAGTAGACTTAAGGGCCAGAGATAAACTCGAGGCCTCATTATTACAATTCAAGTTCCCTGCCTTCTCACATGTCGATCGTGATTCAAGGTTAAACATTCCATCATCATTACTTGCCTCTGCACCGATACAATCTGCTTCGATCTACATATCAGTATTAAACATTTAAGGGGATCAAATCATACCTCAATCTGTTACTTCTTGGGTGCTGAGCTCAGAGCTGAGGGGAGCCGTGTAGGATTTGAAGATGAAATGATTATTAAGACTTCAAAAACTCTAAGTCCTATGTCTATATATATATATATAAGAGTAGAGAAAGGTGGTACCTTAGAAGCATGTAAACAAGGTAGGAACTCAAGCTTTAGAAGTCATGATTGAAGTTGCGTGCTCCCTTTAATACTTATTTAATGAATGAGACTATTCACAGGATAAATCTTATTTTATAACACACCAGTTTCCACTTCTAGCCTTCTTGATGCCATCTAAATTTACAGTTATCCATACAGTAAAGGCCATCACTTGCAAAGGGATGGATACCCCTATGTGGTTGGTAAGCACCAAGAGACAAATGGCCTTCCTAGGACCTGTTACTATGCACTGATTGCAATGAATGCTCCACTGGTCTGATGAATTAATGGTTGGGGCCATTCGAATGCTTGTTGGAAGAAAGTTTATGGGAGAGGCAGAGAGGTATAGAGTTGATACCGACATCTCATCTAGAGTGCTAGCCATGTTACTAGAGTTGGAGATTGACAAAGGAATAGCAGGGCAAATGATGAGGGGCTCATTCTATTCTAAATACTTAGGGGGTTTGGAGGGAACCCTGGCTGCTACTAGTGTCGGTGTTGGGATACCACGACCAAGGGATTTGAATTCTTTAGATGATCCCGATGCTATACTTAATCTCTACCCTTTTATTTTAGATCTCAGGGGACCCGACCTTATGATGATCAAAGAAAAGGCTCAAGTAGCCATAGGATTCATCCAGAGGGTCCTCGGTCTAGTGGAGGAAGAAGGTTTTGAGTGGGTTGCGGCATTCAACCTTTAGCTACTCGAGTATGATCAGGAGTAAGTTAAAGCAAGTTTGAATATTATCTTTATGTAAGTTACCGAGCTGTAGGTTTATAAAGCTTCAAAGTGGCTTCTTTTTGAATATAGAAACAAAGGTGATCCCTCACTGGATAGGATAGTATAATCCAAGAAGATATAAAAAATAGATCCTGCAAGGTCCCTAAACCTTCCTCTGCTAAAGCAATTGCTGGCTGACTCTTAATTTTGTATTAAGCTAGAACTCAAATCTCTGATTATGATAGAAGTTATAATTTTGGAATGAAAGTATGCTATTATATTCGAGTAAAGATCTTGTTGGTTTAATGGAAGGAATCAATAGTTAGAATGCATGCCTAAACATTCCTTCATAGAGAAATAGAGTAGACAACATTCTTTATTATTTTAAAATAGAGTATAAAATGCTACATTAGGGTTGAGTTCTAAGTAAAGGCATCTGCCCCTTCCTTCGCTTCAAAATAAACGAACAGTATGCTTGTTAGAAGATTTAACATGTCTATCTTTTGATTGAATAATCAGATGAAATAAAATCATTGAAGAAATCATAAAAGATCCTATGAGGTCCCTTAATCTTTCTCTGTTGAAGTGTTTCTGATAGACTTTTTTTCTTTTTTTAAATATATATCCAGAAACTAAAATTCCTGCTTCCGAGGAAACTTAAAGATTTGGAATGAGTATTAGTCATTAGATCCTATAAGTAAACAAGTTCAGAAGATAAAGTTCAAGGTTTCAAGAGCAGGTATAGGAGGTTGTGAGCTGTCTAGTGCATCATGAATTCTTGTTTAGATAGATTGGTGTTGGAATTACAATAATTCTTAAGGTTAACTGCCACCCAATACTGAGAAATCTGATTCTAATTCTTAGCTATTTATATGAAGGGTCTGCAAGTCTCTAACCAACTTCAAATCTTTAATTTGAAGTAATCTACTACTGCCTAGTCTAAGTTCATCCCAACAAGTTAGTTGTTCTATCATATTCTAATTCTATCTTGAGATTAGAAAGTCTAAAGAAGCTCAGAATTGGTTCAAACTTTAGAGATTGTCATCATAACAAGTGAAGATCTAATTGACTTAATGAATAGGCCGTCCTTCTCAAAGTTTCAGATAGAATTTAGTATAGCTACCTTAGGGTTAAATTTAGTGGAAAGGTAGAAGCCATCAGCCCCTTTATTAGCCAGGGAGTCAGCTCTGCTATTGCCCTCTTTGTAGATGTTATTAAATGTGCACCTTCTAAAAGAGGTAATGATGTCGAGGGCATTAGCCAGAAGGGAATTTAGTCTCCAATTAAGCATGCTCCCTTTTCGTAAGCCATTAATGACGATTGCAGAGTCTCCTTCGACCTCTATTTTTTCTATTTTCAGATCCTTGCAGATTCTCAAACCTTCAAACAGGGTAAATAATTCTGCTGTGTTATTTGTTTCTTCTCCTAGGGGCTTGGCAAAAGTTACAATTTCTCTCCTTTCAGAATCATGGATAACACAACCTATACCTTCCGCTCCTGGGTTGCCCCTAGACACCCCGTCAAAGTTTAGCTTGAACCGGCCTTCTTTAGAAGGTTGCCATTTACATTCATGTCTCTTGTTGGTGGAGTTGTAGTTACCTGGTCCCACAAAGGAGGGCAGATTTAGACCTTCCCATCTCCCTCGCATCTTTTCATCCCAGTGAGTCATAGTGGTCTCTTTTTTGGAGTTATTTAGAACCTTGTTGTTGACAATTTCTATGATAACGGCTTCAAACTTAGTAATTAGCTACTCAAAAGTCAAATTCTTATCTTTAAAGATTCTTCTATTTCTTTCTTTCTAAAGCTCCCATAACATGATCGAAGGGGTAATTGTCCATAACAAATGGTAAATGCTTTGTTTGTGAGTATTAGGCCAACATTGGAATAGATTCAGAATGTTGTTAGGAAGGGCAGTAATCCATCCCAGCTTATTGCTTAGCCAGTTCCAACATTTATTAGAAATTTGGCAATTGAGAAGAATGTGGTCTATTGTTTCTTGATCTTTTCTGCATAGGGGGCATCTTCTAGGCCCCTCATATCCCATCTTAGTGAACCTATCCGTAGTTAGAATTTTCTTCTGTAGGGCCATCCATGTAAACATCCCAGCTTTTGGAAGACAGTTCTTGTCCCAGTATAGTCTTAGCAGAATCTTTGATTTTGGTCTAAGCTATTGTTGGATTAAAATTTTATAACCATCCTTACTTTTATAGTTTCCTAATTTGGCCCCATCCTAGACTAATCTATCGGTGTCTCCTTTGGGGATACCTTCCTTTTGTTAAGGATGTCAAGTAGTTTCTTTTTTTTAATGTCTGAAATGTTCCTATTATCCAGGGATTTCCATTTTCATCCCTGATTCTCCCCTAGATTGGGAAAATCTATATAATCCTTTACATGTTTCCCCCATCAGGATTCTAGGATTCTTTTGGCATTTTCAAGGTTATCCGATCTACTTATCTTCTCAAACCCCCCAAGAGTCATCCTAGAAAAGTGCTTGATTACCGTCGCTAAGACTCCAAGTCAATTTGTCCATTATGAGCTTTCTGCAGTACCTAAAATTTCAAAGGTGTAAGCCCTTAGGGGGGTTAGCCATTCTGAATAGGAAGGCAGGTTCCTCACCTCTAAGATATTTGTTTCTGAGGATTTGAACCCACATTAAATTAGGTTGCTGGTACATTTTCCATACAAGTTTAGCACCTAAAGCCTTGCTCTACTCCCTAATGTTTTTCAAACCCAAGCCACCTTCCTCTTTTGGTCTACAAATCTTGTCCCAAGCTACCATCATCATTTTCTTTTTATCCTCCGAACGTTGCCAAAGAAAAGTTCTTAGGGTTTTATTGATTTCTTCACATTTTTCTACTAGAAGATTCATGCAGGATAATTGGTAAATTGGGATAGCTGAGAGAACCAACTTTAACATTGTTACTTTACCTACTGCGGATAGCCATTTACCTTTCCATGACTCCCATTTTTTCCTGATCTTAGAAGTGATATAATCCCATAGATCACTAGTCTTATTGCTTTGTCCTAGAGGAATGCCTAAATATTTACATGGCATTTGCCCTCTTTTATAAGACATGATTATGCAAATTTCCCTTTCTATTTCAAGATCTATATTGAAAAAGTAAATTACTGATTTATCAGTGTTAACCTCCTATCCCAAGGCCCTACAATAGGAATCCAAGATTTCTTTGAATGCCTTAGCTTCTTCTATACTCCCCATAACAAAGAGCATAGTATCATCTACAAACTGTTGATGAGTTGTTGGATCTACACCAGAAGTGATTTTGATTCCTTGGATCTTTCCTTCTTCCCTAGCCTTGGTGATCATTCTCCCTAAGACTTCTGCCATTATAATAAAGAGAAAAGGGGAGATAGGGTCCCCTAGTCTCAATCCCCTTGATATACTAAAGAAACCTTCTGGGGTCCCATTGACCAAGACTGAGATCTTAGGGTTAGAAATGCATGCATAAATGAGGTTTATCCACTATTTGGTGAAACCAAAAGCTTCTAATGTTTTACATAGGAAACGCCAATCAACCTTGTCGTAGGCTTTACTAATATCTAGTTTAATTTTAGCATACTAGGTTTTTTGTTTTTCTATATGGTGTGAATGGCTTCTTGGGCTGTAATAACACCATCAAATATGGATCTTCCCGAAACAAACCTTGTCTAATCATCACTTATGATGTTGGGTAGAACCATCTGCATCCTATTGGCCAAGGTTTTAGTGAGGATTTTATAAATTGTATTACAAAGAGAAATGGGCCATAGATCCCCTAATCTTTCTGGGTTTTCTTTCTTTGGAATGAGTGTGAGAAAAGTATTATTTACTTCTTTTAGAATGCTGCCCAAATTTCTTGCTCCTTCTAATGCTTCGACTACTTCATCTCCTATGAAGTGCCAGCATTTCTGGAAGAAGAAGGATGGGAAGCCATCTGGTCCCAGAGCTTTATCCGGTTGCATTTGAGAGATCTCTAGTTCTACCTTATTTTTGGTGAATTTACCATTGAGATCTTTGTTTTGATCCTCTGATATAATCCTTGGGATATCTTTCAATATGGCTTGTTGGTGCAACCAATTCGATCCATCCTAATTATTAAGAATATTTTCAAAATACCTAACCATTTCACATGCAATTTGTTGAGTATCTTCAATCCAGACATTGTTATCACCTTTAATTTTGAAGATTCTATTTACATTTCTTCATACTCTAGTGCTGTTATGAAAGAATTTAGTGTTCTTGTCTCTAGCTTCCAACCAGGTCTCTCTAGACTTTTGGTGCCAAAAGATTTCTTCTTTAGCTAGGATATCTTCATATTCAGTTTTCAGCTTTTTTTTTTTAAATACGACTCAGCATCCATGCCATTAGTTATTACACTTCTGTTTAGGTTTTCAAGTTCCCCTTCTAGCTTAGTTTTGATCTCGAAGATATTACCAAAGTTAGTTTTGTTCCAATTAAGAAGCTTACACTTGATAGTTTTCAGTTTGGATAATAAACAAAAAAGCTTAGAGCTAGATATTTTGGTTTCTTTCCACCATTGCTCAATTAGGGTTAAAAGATTACTATCTTTGACCCACATTTGTTCAAATTGAAAGGGACACCATTTGGGTTGGCAGTCTTCTGAGATACTTGCTGGACTAGGTAGTAATCAGAGCCTGAGTATGGTAAGATCTCAGCCATCAGAATATGAGATAGTTGAGCCCAATTGCCCTTGAACATGAATCTATCAAGTTTTTCTCCAATACAGCTAAAGCCCTTTCTTTTGTTATTCCATGTAAAACCTTCCTGAGTAGTTTTGATTTCCAATAAGTTGTTCTTCTGCACCCAGTCTTTAAAATCATTTACTGCTGTGGATAGCCTTGTAGAACCTCCCAATTTTTCTTTAGGATCTAGTATTGCATTGAAGTCACCACCCATAATACATGCTTGATCTTGTAAAGTATCCATGAATTGCTCTATTTCTATCCAAACTGAACTCTTATCGTGGTTCTGGGAAGGACCATTGATGTTAAGGAGAAAAAAGTGTAGGTTGCTTTTGATGCTTCTAACATTTCCCACCATCTAGTTCTTCTTACAACTTATCACTGTAAAAGACACCACTCTAGGATCCCAAACTACCCTAAGGCCTCCCGAAGCACCCTCTACTAGAACTCTAGTTAACTCCCATATTCCTAGCTTCTTATTTAGAGCATCTATCTCATCTTTATTGAGTTTAGTTTCTTGTATCATTAGTATATCTAGTTTTGCGCTGGTTATACAACATTTTATGATACACTATTTGTTAGGGGCCTTGAGACCCCTAACATTCCAAGTATAGACTTTCATGGTGCCTCAGGAAAGCACTTCTTCTTCCCAACATTAAATAAAGTGGTGATCTTAGTCTGATCAGTCGCCTCGCCTGCTTTCTCCCTTAGTTCCAGTAGTGATTTCCTACCCCTCTTTTTGTTACTTTTGGTACAATCTGGGGTATCCTTACTAAAACATGTTATAGCAATTCCCAACCGTAGGTCTGCTTCCTCTGACTCTCTATCTCCCTATTCTTTAGTGTCCTCTTTATTGCTCTCCTACCCTTTCACCCTATCTTCAAGTTCCAGGATCTTGATGATAAGCTTTTCGTTCTCTTTGTTAGCTTCCTCAATTACTACTTCCTCTATTGCCTTGTTGAGGATCTCATTACAAATCTCTTCTAGATCCCCATGTCTGATCTTATCTATGGGTAGCTTTTGAGTCCCAGTCTCTTTATGATTTTCCTCTATTTCATAAGTGTTTAAGACCCATTCTGGGGTATCTAAAATCTTTGGGTCTGTATTGCCTTCCCTTGCTGGGGGGATATTGTTTATGGTCTCATCTATATGAACTTCCCCCTCCTCAGGCTCCATCCTACCTTTGCCTATTTGAGGTTCATCAGTCTGCTTTGGAGACTCAGATGCTGTGGCTATTTCTTTGCCTATGCTTTCCTCTGTGTGGTGTGTTTTCTGAATAATGTGATCATGACTCTGACTCTGGGTATGTCCTTTGGTATTTTGAGAGGTTTTAGTGCATTTTCTAGGCTAAGTTGTTGCCATACTCAAGTTCTGATTTTGTCCAGACAATTCCCTACTACCACTGTGGTGCTTCTTAATGGAAGGAGGGCAAGTTTTTTGATAATCCACTATAAATCTTCCCTTGTTATCATTAAATTTGATGTTAACACCCGAAGGCTAGGGATTGGAGTTCTTATTAGTATGTATTTTTGACCCTCTATTGATATTACTGATGGAGTGGCCCTGGTGAAATACTAGCTTGATACAATAATTAGTCATGTTGGTATTAATTTCAAGAGGTTCGAGGTTCTTAATACTTATATCTATTTTTACTTACAGGAGAACATCTGAATGTGACAAGAAGTCCTTTTCTATTGCTATGAATTCTCCCAGGTGATTACCTATCTCCCTTAGGATTTCACTATGGATTAGCTCAACCGAAAGGTTTGGTAATTTGACCCATCTAGCTAGTTTAAGTTTCAATTTATTGGGGTCAAAATTTGGTTGCCAGTCTACATATTCAAAATTATGCCCTTTGTAGAACAAGCTTCTACTGTTTAATATTTCTTTTTTAAGGTCTACACTTTTACAATCAACAAAAATGAAATCTTCAGAAGTGATGGTGATACTTACCTGATCTTTGAAGAGGACTTTGACCTAATCTATGATTTCCTTTGCAAGCTATCCTAACCCACTCCATTAGATAAAGAAGCCATGGGTTCGACAATGATTCCCCAGACCATCTAAGTAGATGTTGCTAATATTAATTGAGACTTTCTTACTTGAGGTATCCAAATTTTGATAATGCCTTAAATTCATTTACTTCCTTAACCAAGGGGGTCTGGAGTTCGCCTGCTCATGAATTTCTAACTAGTTATTGCCCCACCCAAGGGTGTTAGACATTGAGATTTTGAAGTTAGGGTTTTGAGGAATTGAACGAAGGAGGGGAGCTCTGAAATTTTTTACGGGCTTTTCATTCAAATGAAAGATCTTGGGGGCCAATTTTGGAAAACCCTCCGCAACTTTTTGCCTTGGAAGAAAAGGGTGGGAAACAATAGGGGGTAGTTGAGCATTACGACATCTCTCCCTACCTAAAGAAGTACAGTTTACTCCTATTGCAAATACAGGGGTTGCTGAGGTAATTGGGATAGCCCAAATCCTTGAAACCTTGGCATGGGCATTCTTTCTTGGAGTAGTATCTACCCTAACTCCACTCTGCGCTTTCCTACTCTTTACGACCTGCCAGCCCTGGTTCATGTGAGGTTACGGAGGGGGAGCCTAGCCCCCTTGACCCTCCTTCTCTTTCCTTTGCATTTCGCTATGGAGGTGCTCTATCATAGTTTAATATTTTCCCTTATTGATAATGTCGCTTTGTTGCAGGAGTTTTGCTCTTTTTTGCATCTTGTTCCTAAGTAACAACAAACAAACTATTGCTAGCTAATATAGATTGTATTATTAATATATAATTAATTTTATTATTTTGTTAATATTTAAACTATCAAATTTATAAATAATATATACAATGAATCAAAATTCATTAATATTATATTAATATATATGAGAATTTTGTTATAATATTTGCATAGACTTAAAGAAAAAAAAACATTTGTTTAACATTATGCCATTCAAATTTAATTAAAAAAGTTAGTATCTTAGTATTACTAGCTGCTCCCTTCATTCCATTCCATTCTTTCCTCTACTCTATTTTAAGAGCTCAAATTTTGAACCAATCACAACAAAGATAAATGATTCTCCAAATAAAAATGCTATAGTTAATATACCATAAATAAAAATTAAATGTTAATACATTTTAATGTCTACTAGTTTAAAATACATTATATTATTAATAAATAATTAATTATATTATTTTGTTAATATTTAAAATATCAAATTTATAAATAATCTATACAATGAACCAATATTAAATAATCACTTTAATATGAATAATATATTAATATAAATATTACAATTGTTGTTACAATATTTACATAGATTTAAAGAAAAAATATTATTTGTTTAACAATAAAAATATTATTTGTTTAGTAACCAAATTCCTGGCAAGAATTTAGCCACCTAGAATTCCATCCAAACCATATTTTTTTGTTTGCTTTTAGTGTGTTTATTTTACTCAAAATAGTATTTCCGCAAAATTTGTCCTTAAGAGCTCAAATTTTTAACCAATCACAATAGATATAAATGATTTTTCAAATAATTTTTATTAAAATTTTCTCATGTAGAGTTAGGAAAAATTAAAATTTGTTCAACATGAAAAATAATACTCTATTTTGTTTGATTTACTCTAGATAGATTCATCACTAGATTAAAAAAACTCATTCCAGTAGTACTACAAAAAAACTAATTCTATCACAATTATTTAAAAATTTAGTTATAAGACATGGACTTAGACTCTTTGTGGATTAGATTAAACAATTAATTAGATACAACAAACCCTCTTTATATGAATTTGGAAGTGATAAAAAAATGTAGTGGTTGTTTACTTTGAAAAGAATTAAATTATATACATAAATATTTAGGATTCTAACTAAGCTAAATAAGTAATAATAATGATTCAAGCATTTAGATATTGTAATTTTAAAATAATATTGCATTATAAAATGTATATTTTTTTTAAAGATTTATAGATATTTTTAACAAAAAGGAGGGGTAAAAATTTATTAAACCAAGAAGAAGTACAAATCAAGGGAATTACATAGCCCTATCAAGCTCCACCAAGTGAGCCAACTATTGAGACAGATCTGGGGTAAACAACCTCGGTCCATCAAATTCCAATCATGAATATGTTCAGAAGCCCATTTAGCCAAACAATCAGCAACACCATTCCATTCTCTAGAATATGAGTAAAAGTAACAAACTCCAAAGAATCACAAAGGTTAAGAATATGAGTAACAATCAAAGCCAACTGCTAGCTGACATCATCTAAATGCCACCTATTCAACAAGTGCACCACAACCTAGGAATCAGACTCACATATGATCCTTCGCCAACCCAACTGACTTCCATGCTCCACATCCGTTAAAATAGCCTGAGCCTCCATAAGATTATTAGTATGAAGACCCTTATAAACAGAAAAGATAAACTGAACATCTCCAACGCTATCCTGACCAACACCACCAATTCTAGCATGACCAGGATTTCCTCGAGAAGAGTCATCCGTGTTGATTTTTAAGACACCTTGATAATTTTCTACACATCTTCAAATGAAAATATTGTTTGTATAAAGCGTATAAGTATTTCATGTATTTCATTGAGTGCTAATCTCTTAGTCCCATGTTTGGGTCTAGCCAAAATAACATCAACTAAGATTGTGAAGGTCACCAAAGATTACTAGATTAAGTGGAATGATAAGTAAAAATAATCTTAACAAATCCATTTCATCCACAAATTGGTTAGGTTTATGTTTAATGTATAGTTCACATCTTCATCTATTTCTTCTTGCCCTATTGGTCCATGGTCTACATGTTATGTATGATACTTTTTTAAATTTATTTCCAACATAGAATGATTCAGGGGCATTTTTCCTATTAAGCTTTGCTTTGTTTTGTTAGTGTTTGATTTTTTTGTTAGAATCTCTCTATGTTGATTTATTAACTCCCTGCATGTTATGTAGTCATCAACCTGTTTAAGTAATTTGTGAAGTAATTTGTTAACTCCCTCAAGTCTATTGAGCCAGCCTAGGAAGTTAAAGAAGTTGTAATTGGTTTATCTTACTAGGATGTGGATGTTGATTCATGTTCCTCCTATTCCAAAACATTTTAGGAACTACCTGGACATTGGAGGAAAACAGGAAAGAATATAGAAGAGGAACAAATGACAGAGAGGGGGAGTTTAGTAGAGTTTGACATCTCAAGAAGGACGATCATGTGAGAGGAAAGGAGAGATGTCATTGCAGAAAGAAAGACAATAACAAGAGTTTTATAATATGTCGATAAGGGGTTCAACTAGGTGCGTTGAAGCCCATGTAAAAACAAATCATACTCTATAATAACTGTGAAATAATATCTCAATGAGAGAATCTTTGTATGCATGACTATTATGGTTGAGTGAAGAATAAGGAGATTTTTGTTAAACAATTGTTCCTGATTCAATTACAAATCATTTGATTGTTGAATGTTTTCATCAAACTATCTTTCATTTTGAGGAATCCCTGTTGTTGTATTTAACTCTATTTTTTGCTAGTCTTCCCTATCAAGTTTGCCACCAAATAATCAACACCATGTTGTAATTGTAATGTTTGTCTTGATTATATTTATTTTATATATAATCTAATATAATTATATTTATTGTTGTATAGTATATTTTATACAATGTAAATTATTTAATATATTTTAAAAATAACATTGTATATTAAATATTTATTTATAATTTCAGTATTATTTATTTTAAATATAACATATAGTATCTAATATAACCCCACTATCTTTAGATGGAGGAAAATAGGTTTTAGACACTTAAATCCACCAATACAAAGATCCACAACACAAAAGTGAACCATGATAAAGAAAAAATCATAGAATAGTCTATCAACATAATACAATCATGTATATAATAAAAAAATACCAAATTAAACCACCAAACATAATTCTAAGCAAAATTCCACCAAATCATAAATTTATTTATTGATGAAAAAGTTTGGGGGAGTTGTTTAAATTTCTCTATTTAATTGTTTGTTTGGATTGTTGTTTTCATTACAAAAATACTAATAAAATAAAATTTTAAAATGTAATAACATTAATTTAAGATAAAACAAAAAAAAATTAAATAATATATATGGTTTATTATAGTATAAATAATAATATGCAATAAATTAATATATGATTTTTTATCATAAAATTTACATGGAATAATAAATAATTGTAGAGGATAAAAGGGTATACTTTTTAATTTTTTATGGTATTTCATATAGATGTTGTAAATGTATGGTCTTAGCACTCAATTTGTTTCTTTTGGTGTCATTACTCTTACATGTTCAATAGATTAGGACAAAATCCATTTCTTAAGGTCTATGTCTTGTTAAACTAGGTTGAGCAGAAATGATTATATGTATTTGATTGTAGAAGAAACTAATGTATTATATAGAAAGATAAGGGAGTCTAGAGAAGTTGGTGTAGAAGAGGGATCAGTAGACATAATTAGCATGCAAAATCTACCTTGTATGCCTTAATAATAACTAATCTCAAAAAAGGTACATTTTCAATAAGTATCGATATTTATATTTTTAATTATTATATACATTATTAAAATAATTATTAAATTTATATATAATATATAACAATAAATATAATTATAATATAGATTTTATATATAAAATAAGTTTATAATTTAATTATATATATATATATATACACACATTATATATATATATATATATATATATATATATATATATATATATATATATATATATATATATATATATATATATATATATATATATATATATATATATATATATATAGAGAGAGAGAGAGAGAGAGAGAGAGAGAGAGAGAGATTACTTTGCATCATTTGGGTATACCACTCAATTCAATCTTTAGGGAAAATAGGAAATGTGCCAACCCACAAGAAAAAGGAAATTCTTAATATTTAGGGATATAAAGAAGTGCGACTACTAATGAATTAACTAGGATTTATAATACATCAGAAAGCAACAAATGGGCTATGGGAAAAAAACCAACACATCACTCATGTCAACACACCTAGAAGAATAACAGGAGTAGCATATTGTCATTATATAGGTTGACTGGATGAAATTTCTTGTTACTAGGTGTTTTCATTTGTTATTATTTATATGTTATTAATAGAATTATATAACTAATGGTTTAATTTACTTTCTTGTGTTTGAAAACAATATTTTGATTTTCCTACAAGTGATGAAGAAAATAATATTGATGTATGAGAGAGAGAGAGAGAGAGAGAGAGAGAGAGAGAGAGAGAGAGAGAGAGAGAGAGAGAGAGAGATTCCTAAATTAACTTATTATAGGGGTTTCCACCTATTACTAGATCAACAATGGATCAAGATTAATGGGACAAGTTGGATAGAAGAGATAGATCTACTATTAGGTTGTCTTTGTAATTTAGTCTTGATGAATGTTTTAGTGAAAAGTATTGCTAAGAGTTTATGAGATAAAATTATTTCATTATATCAAGCTACATGTCTTGTAAATAAGCTATTCTTGAAAAAGAAATTTGTATTCTTTGAAGATGCATGAAGGAGACTTTGTAACCAAACATTTAAATATTTTTCATGTAGTAGTGATTCAACTAGCTTCCATAGATGTAAAACTGGAAGAAGAGGGAAAATCTAGATCACTTTGATTTGTTCATTATAGGATATATCATCTTCCTAGTTTGAAGCCTATTTATCAAAAGGGGATCAATATCCTTCCTTTGTTCTCTAGAATTGGGGGCGCAGAAGTTGCTTTGCATTGTTTGGGTATACCACTCAATTATGTTGTATCTACAAAAATTTGTAAACAAAATAAGCTTATCCTCAAAAGTTGGGTGGAAAAAAAACATCAAAAAGGTAAATTGATTGAAGTAGAAGATGTACAGAATTTCACAAAAGAAAGACTTGATGAAATGATTAATTCAATTGGAGGTTTTGATATAATAATAGGTGGAAGACCCTATAATAATGTGATAGGAAACAATAGGAACACAAGGGATGGGCTAGAGGGGAAGCATTCCTCTATTTTCTATAAATTTCCACAAATTGTTAATTATGTAAGGAATCCAATGCATTCAAGTATAACTTGATAGAATAATGCAACCTTCATTTTTTAGTAGTTCGGACTTCAATAAATTCTAAATTCCTTATTTTTCATAGCTAGATTCGCACCGAGATTGAAGATGCTACCAAAAACCAAGTATTGAAAATTATGGACATTACTATTATTTTGAATCTATGTAGCAAATTTGTCTGCACAATTAGCATGGGACTAATTGCACATATGGATATTGCCAATTGTAGAATCAAATGGTATTCTGGTAACAAATTCATTATTTTGCACTTGTCTGTACTTAAATTTATTAGTAATTTCTTGTTTTTACATAATCATGTTCCCCCAAATTGAAGAGGTTAGGAAAACAAGTATTGAAAATTATGGATATTATTTTGATTATATTGAGAAATCCTATGGTTATTAATTTGATTGCTCATGCTAACCATAGTTTCCTTTGACAAGGATTGAATGAAAGACTAGATAATGCAGAGAAAATTAAATTTGATAAAAAAAAACACTTAGATTTAGAAAAGGTTTACTATAAAACCCATCAGAAACTATTTTAGAAAATAAAGATCAAAGAAAGTATGTCTTCCAAAGGTTTGTCTATAGAAAATAAAGATCTAAATTTTTGTTTACCACACTATGTTAAAGGATTCATTGGATTTAAAGTTATAGATCACCTAATGGGTTAGTATTGGAACCTTAAAGAGTATAACCAAGGTCTACCATACTTTTACTTTGAATATATGTATAGTATGCCAAAGGGTGCATGGTAAACCATATCCTTATTTATGTATGATGTTGAACTAAATTTATGGATTCAAAGTACTTTTCAATTTCAAGTAAAAACATGGCTATATGCATAATGTTCCTATGAATAATTATTTTCATATTTAACCTTTTCCACCCATGACAATTGAAGAGACATTTCCTAAAGCACAAAATCATTGGCCATTATGGGATTACAAAACTAAGCTTAATTACATAAACATAGTGGAAAAAAGTGTTCCATTGTGTGAAAGACTCAGGGCTATAGTCAAAAATTCCAATGGATAACCCTACATTAAAGATCGAGCTATGGTACATTTATAATGTAAAAAAGTGGATCATGGTATGGGTTGGTCTAGATCATCTAACTCCACTGTAGCCTCATGAAATGGTAGCCATATGAATATAGAAGAGAGATAGAACAACACACATCCTTATGTGGTTTCAATATTATTCACAACCAAGTTTATTTACCACCATGTATACATGTTTATTCTAATCCATGAGAGAGAAATATAAGAGACATAACTATATAGAGAGAGGGAGATTGATAGAGAGAAGAGAGATAGAGATATAAAGGGAAAGAGAGAATAACTTTTGATTAACCATTTCATGCCAACAATCTAAATAATACAAGACAATAGAAATGATGGGTGTTACTAGATCCATTCCTTTCTTGTTTATCAATCGACAACCTAAAGCTCTAAAGAAATAGAGAGGGGGAAGTAAGAGAGAGAAAGGGAGAGAGATATCTAGAGTGGTTGACTTATAGTGTGTTGCTCCTCCCTTTAATAACATATGTTTAAAACTCTATGTGTGTTTAGTTAGTCTCATTACCTTATGATTTTTATGACTTTAGATGCAGGAAAATGTCATTTTACTATAATGAATATTTAAATTCAATAAAAATTTTAAAACTAAAATAAACTAATTATGATTTTGGTAAGAATATTTAACAATATTAATTATTGGTAAGAAATATAATGTGATTACAATGATTTATAATAATTAAATGTTTTAAAAAAAAGTTATTGAGAAAAGAAGATAGAGTGGTAAACTTAAAGTGTGATGCTATGGTGTTTAAAAACATATGTTTAAAAGTGTGTGTTTAGTTAGTCTCATTACCCTATGATATGTATCAATATAGTTGAAGAAAAATATCATTTTACTATAATGAATAGCTAATTTTTATAAAAATTAAAAAATCTAATAAATGTTTTCCATTTAACCTTTTGTCTACTTAACATAAAATATTAGAACAAAATATAGTTATGCTAATCTCAGATTGCTAAAAATTTTGAGATTGGAGGGCACAATATCCAAAATGATTTGTCATAGGCCACTATAAATATTTATTAATACTTAGATGCTATGTTTGTATTTTAAGTAAATTAACTTGGCTAAAGGAATGCCACTGGTGTAATGATGATTTATCTATCGTGATCTCCTCGTATGACCTCATAACTACCTTAGCACAAGATAAAATCTATAGCTTCCCTATTAAGAGTCTGTTCATGGTGTTCAAGGATGACACTGAACTTGATAGGTGTCCTGCCCCATTGCAATAACATTAGACATGATTGCAATTCCTTATAAAATTATAAAAGGTAAAGACTTAAAAAAATACACACCAATTGTAATTTTTTTTAATTAATTTAGACCTAGGAAAGTGTGGAGTAAAATTGACTCCTCTTTAATGTCATGTCAACACACTCTTATTCTTGAATTTATTTCACTTGTATAAAGAAAAACTAATATTCGAAATCGTATGTTTATTTTATATTGTTTACTATCAGTATTAAGCTTTGGATCATCCGGGCTTTCTTTTGTTCTATGCTTCTTTCTGATAAATAGTTTTATGTAGAAAAAGGGTGGCATGTTAAAAATAAGTTAAATTGGCAAAGGGAACTGGAGGCTGGAGCCACACGGGAATAGTGAAACGACGTGGCACGTGGGTCCTGACTAATATTTATTCATTTAATTCATCTAACTCTCTTAATTAGTTATACAGATTTTACTATTAATACATTTTACTTACTATTAAATATTATACTTATTCATGTAGTTTTGCAATGCAAATCCTCTCCATTGTAGTTCCTTCCCACGATGTTCAGACATTTTTGTTAAATGTTTTCCCCTTCTATTTTCCTTAATAATGTTTTCATGTTCTATTTTCTTTAATGTTTTCTGAAATGATTTTTGTATAGATTTTCATAAATGCTCCTGCCATATCAACTGTTTGGACATAACTGTCAATCCTATCTACACCCATGAATATTAAAGAAACAAGAATTGCAATTGTCTTCACAGAAAGTAAACGGTAGACGAATGGAGATTTTAACGCTAGAAAGCAAGATGGAAAATGATGAAAAGGGAGAAAAAAATCTAGAAAATCAAATAGTTCATGAAGCTGCAATCATCTTGCACACTTCTGTAGCAATGGAGATGGTTGATTTCCAAAGTCATCCCACTCTCCTCCCAAAGGGAATGCATATTTTAGACTGAGTGAATAGGTGATGAAAGGAGTGGACTATCGTGCACAATGTATTGGTTATAAATGAGAAATGACAAAATAAATTGAAATGTCTCATGAATGTATCTAAGAACAAAGGGAACAACAATATTGAGTAAAAATGTTTTTTAAAAGAGCTACGTAAATTGATGGGAGCTTGTTGTGTTGAATCTCGCTCTAGAAAAATCTTTTGTAAAAGGAACATGACACAAAATGCACACCATTTTTTAGGTCTCAAGATCATTTCCCATATCATCTATAAATTCAAATGAATCAAAAAGTTTTCCCCTTGAAATTTAAATTTTTTAAACAATTCAAAATTCGCAATCTCGAGATTATAGCATGTCTAAATTTAATTTTAATCCATTTGACCTCCAAATTATTCAAAGGTGTTAAATTATAAAATTAATGAGGGTCACTAAGTTTGATTGATCTTTGTATTGGGTGATGTCCCCATTAGAGTATACATGTTGGTAGGCTATGTAACAAATGAACATGATGTAGATGGCGACCTTGCTTATATTTGCAAGACATCGCCTATTAAACATAGGTAATGACTAATGGAATGCAAGTGAACCTAGGTGCAATGCATGAACAAGAATCTAGAAAGGGGATACATGCAAATCGAGACTACACACCAAACATCTGCAAGTTCCAAAAAATTAAAAAGTTTTTCCATCAAAATTTAAATTTTTTAAACAATTAAGAATTCTCAATCTAAGATTATAGCATGTCTAAATTTAATTTTAATCCATTTGACCTCTAAATTATTCAATGGTGTTAAATTATAAAATTAATGAGCATCACTAAGTTTGATTGATCTTTGTATTGTGTGATGTCCCCATTAGAGGATGCATGCTGGTAGGCTATGTAACAAATGAACATGATGTAGATGGTGGCCTTGCTTATATTTGGAAGACATCACCTATTAAACATAAGTGATGAAGCCTAATGGAATGCAAGTGAACCTAGGTGCAATGCATGAACAAGAATCTAGAAAGGGGATGCATGCAAATTGAGACTACACACCAAACATGAAAGCTCACACATTTGAAGTAACTACTAAGCAAAACATAGGGATCTTGAAATCCATTAAGATTATAAAAATCAATTCACGACACTCAATAAAACAAAAAAAAAAAGACATGAACTATACAGATACAAGACAATCATCATTCACTTAAAGACATGGCAATTGAACTTCCAAAACTTTTCGATGTAACCATTGCACACCAAAGTGCGATTGCTAGTTATATTAACATAAAGACATAGGGAAGGAAAAGGATAAGGTACCCATCTCTTAATGGGTAGATGACTATTTCATAACCAAATAAATAAAGTAGTTGGGAAATCTGATTGTTGGCTCTTTCTGGAGTGAGTCGAGCTTCGTACAGTGCCAGTCTGAAATTGACGGCCTCCTCGTTAGCACGGGTACAAGATGACCATCAGAGGAATCTTAACCACATATGTCAATAATAAGAACAATGTTAATATTAAATTGCATAAGTAGTAAGGCGGTTTCTTGTGGAGCAAGTTTGTGTTAGCTCAGGTTATGATCTATTTTCGCAATAATGGTTTGGGAATTGGGAACAAGCTTGGCTCACAAGGACTCTTGGCTCATACCAAATCAGTTAAAGTTAGTTATCTCTTTCTAAATCTTTCAGCAATATATTGATCGCCATTGTTGGTGCAAGCGTGATTTTAGATGTAGTTAAATTATTTTTGCTTTTTGACATGGCCCCGGTGAACAAGTTTACATGTCGAGGAGCCAATAAATTCCTACAGAAAAGTTGCCCTTCAGTACAGAAAATGTTGTACAATTGTCGAGGGGATTTTATTATAGGTTCAGGTTTCTGATGAAGGGTAGCCACATTCCTCTTTCGGGGCCTTCCAAAGGACATAATAACATGGGTATTGACGGCGAATGAAAGTTGCCCTGATAAAATTTTCCAAGTATGCCATTCAAATTTAGTTCTAAGAGGTTTTATTCGAGGTAAATGTTACTGTGCATATATACATGTACATGTTTTGTCTACTCCAAGATTTTCATGGTAAAGCAACAGGTCTGGTGCATGTTGGGCCAGATTTTTCTCTATTTTGTTTTGACAGAAAGATGCCTAATATAGGAAATTTCATGTAAAGTTACCAATCATGCCTTCCTTTCCATGATCTGCATTGTAAAAGTAGAAATTTTTTCCATGATCTTCATTATAAAAGTAGCAATTTTATGAATTGTTGGAGTACAATATTTGATATTACAAGTGATATATCAATGCCCATTTTTACTTGTACAAAAGATTGTAAATGTTCAATTCTTTTTCCCTGATCTATTCATTGCTTTACAAATTTCTCAACATATACTTGTATGTACTTATTGTCATATCTTTTCTAGTATTATTTATAGAATAAAATTTGTACTGTAATTTGTGTTTTGTGGGATGATAAATTCAGCCGACGTTTCTCGAGAAGCTCAACATGTTAGTTTAGATTTCTCTTAGGTTCTGCAAGCAGAGATCAAATTGGTTCAAACCATGTACTAGTTACTGATAGCAATACTAGCATTATTTTGTGAAGATATGGCACAATATGATTTCAGTATTAAGCCTAACTACAAATCATTCATCAATAATAGAAACAATCTCAAATTTTAATACAAACATCGATACCTAATCACTTGCAAATAATGAGCGATTAATTCATTTATATAACTTAAGACATTCTGATTTATACAACCCCTACATCATTCACCATGATGGAAGAGGAAAATGGAATGAACAACTCTAGTTTTTGAGATGTTAGTGTGTTGTCTAGTATGGAATTAATTTCAGGCACAAAACTATAATACCTAATCACTAATTGTTTTTCCTATGCATACTGTAATGAAGGTAATCTCCAAGTTGGTATTGTGACGGAACAATATTTTAAAAGGCTTGCTACATGTGCTTCTTACTAGTGGAGATCTGCTTTTCCACTAGGGAATCAAATTTGTTGTTTACATGCATTAATTCAAGAGAACGATACTTTTTTTTTAACCAGAAAAAGGTGACGGAGCACCCATAAATTAAAAGAAAAGAGTTTATACATAAAGTTCAACAATCATAAGACTAAAATATAATCAGAAAATTACATATCAGGGCCCTGACATGGCCAGATAAAACATGGTAAAGAAAAAGATCAAAAAAATAGTAGAAGAAACTACCATCAAACACGCCAAGCCCCGACAAACAGCTACTACCAAAAAACCATCCCATCCAACATGCCAAGGCCCGACAACCGGCCACCACCAAAAGCCCAACCCCATGCCGCCGAGCAAAGTAGAACCAAAAAAACTAGTCTAGCCTCCCCGCTAACACATAGGAACACCAGTCCGCCACCCCTCAGACAAAACTGACACTGAACCATGCTAGAGAATGTACCAGTAACAAAAAACACGAGGCCACCTGGTCAAAATAGAAAAGACCACAATCCACAGCGAGTATAATTACGCCGCTGACGGAGCAGCTGGTAGATCTTATTCATCCAGTTCCATAGAATACACAGTCTGGTCGCCCTCCTCCACCTCTGGCAAAGCATACAAGGGCATCCCCGGGGCCAGGTCAAAAGCATGAATTCTAAGAAACTGAACGGCTGTGAAGACATCCTTGATTCGCTCAGACCATTTTTTGGAGAATAAAAAATAATAAGACCGAAGCGCATCATCTATCTCCGCGCTGCATAGTGATTTTAATCTAGATTGCAAAGCCCTATAAATCACCTGCTGAGGGGGGAATTTCATAGAGTTGTGAGGTTGAAAAGCCCACCAATGAGGGCGTCACCTTGCCCCATTTTATAATTAGACATTGCCACCTCCCATCTTTCCACTGTATAAATGTTCTTGAAGAACAAGCCTGCCTCAAGGGAATGAACATAGTCACCATCCATAACAAGGTCCATTATATTGGAGAGGAGTTGTGAGACAATATCTGAGTAATTTAAAATGCATCTCTCGAAGCCTCTGATCCAAGCATGTCCCACAATATTCTGGACTGTAAACTGACAAAGAGTGCAATCAGAATCAATTAGGGTCATGAGGTCAATTGCCTTCACACACCCCCTTATCTCTGGTTCCCAGTCAAGAGCGGGAAAGAACAGCCTCTTGTTCAAACATGTATCCGCCATCACTGACCTCCAGGGACCAAAACCTTGAGAGAAGCTAGAGCAAAGAAGATTGATAATGGCTAACCATATGAAACTGAGGGCTGGCAGAGATTAGTAATGACGCTAGCATCAGCCACACATAATGCAAGGTAAGTACTCAGCCAGTTAAAAGAAAAACAAGTAGCGAAAGCAACGTGTCCTTTGTGAATAGGAGCATACGAGGCAGTTATGCCATTACGCCGTCAAAGTATAACCAAGATCCGGGTAGATTTGACATGGCTAATTCTATTAATGAGCATAAGATGAGAACAGATTCACAATCTTTCCCTTGCAGACAGGACATTTGACAAAACCCGAACTCTCTTAATACAATCATCCCCTTTTTAAAAGCTTGAAAAAGTGCTCCTGTAGGATGTCAGATGTCCTTCCATAAGAGTAAATATGGGTTTAAATGAGACAGCTCCCCAACTCAATGCGAAACATCATAGGTAACCAGGGGAGGGGCATCCTGACCGTACATGTGAGCAGTGGAGGTTTAAGCCAAGGAGAGGCATGAGGCTTACTCATCTTCCATGTCAGCAGACAAGAGAGAGGTCAATCAATTAGATAGGTGGTGTTCGCCAGGAGGGAAGATTACGTGAGCATTCTCACTATCAATTGCTACGTTAGCTAGAAAATCTGCCACCCTGTTGCCTTCCTGTAGCGTGTGGGAGATGAAAAAATTATCAAGTCTGCTTAGAAGAGATTTGGCCAGATTGAGGATGTAATTCAACTTCCAATTGTCTAACCCTCTTCCTTTGATGGCATTTATTACAATTAGGGAATCCCCCTCAATCCACACGTTCCTTAAACCTTTTTCAAGTGCCAGTTTAAGTCCATGAACCAGAGCCCATGCTCTGCCTCATTGTTAGTGCCTGGGGGTAATTTGATTGACTTAGCTGCAAGCAGATCACCATTAATATCTCTAATGACACATCCTGTTCTAGAAAGGCCAGGATTCCCTCGGCATGCCCCATCAATGTTAAGCTTACAGAAAGGAGAGGATGGTGGTGTCCATTTAACACTATCTCTATTTGTGGAAAGCTTAGAAGCTCCTGTATTGTTTCCAAGTCCCATGAGTTTGACTGATGGCCAAAGCGAGATGATTTCCTCATCCCATTTAGACCATACCAACTTGGAGGAGTTAGTGGATCTAAGGTGGGCCACTACCTGTTCCGCTAGAGCAGCTTCGAGTTTGTCACAGACTTGAGATGTCGATCTTGCTTCCTTCCTGAAGATACGCAGGTTCCTTTCCCACCAGATGTGCTAGATAATCATGGAAGGACCTAATTCCCATAAACAAGCTAATGTAGAATGATACTTATTACTATTAAAAGTCAAATGCCATTAGAAAGTTCATTTTAACGTGTTCACTTTTGAGAGGAAGGTTTAGGTATAGTTAATGGTTATAGATAATGGGTTGAATTTTTTATAGTTTATTCTATTTTAGAATTTTTTTGGAATACGTTATATTTTACATAGATTTATCTAAGATTGGTATGTTAGTTTATTTTATTTTAAAGTTAATTTATTTTATTTTATAGTTAATTTATGAGTTATGGTTATTTTATTTTAAAATTAATCTATTTTAATTTATAACTATTTTAGATTAAGGAGTAATTTATTTTATCATAGAGATATTTTATCTAATATATATTTTATTTATTTAAAGTTAAGTATTTATATTTAAAAATAAATATGTGGCTCTAAATAAATTTTCTTTTAACTATTATTTTATAATCACATATATATTATTTCTATATTATTTCTCTCCTTTATGTCTATGTAAAAAATATATGTAAAAAATAAATTTAAAAAATATATGTAAAAATAGATTGATATTTTAAAAATATATAATGTCATAGGTTTGTACACTTTAACAAACAATATCTAAGATTTTTTAAAAAATTCTTCTAATTTTATTTTAAAAGTCTTATAGATAATGTGTATTTTAAAAGTGATTTAAAATATATCTTTATTCTAAAACTTTAATTTTTTTAAAATACATTTTCTTTAAAATAATAATTTGTTGATAAAAAATAAAAGATGTCAATTTTTTTTTATCGATGCAAAGCAGCTAAGGGGTTGCACCCATATAATAAAAATTGAATATAAAAATTACATTAGAAGCAAGGAATCATCAAGTCGCCATGATCAGATTCAGCCCAAACCAAAATTCTACTAGGTATCCAGGCTCAAAATGCTGCCTTTTACTAAACCCCTATGGAAACAAAACCTCAAAATCAACTAACATTGTTTCAAACTTCCACCATTTCTCCATATTTTGAGTGAGAGTGGAGGTGCATGTTAAATTTCACCTCATTCTTTTTCTTCTTCCTTTGCACCTTCGTCCAAATTTCCTCTGACGTGCTACCACCCAATTCCTCTTCTACTCCTCTGATGGGACCTCCACCTAAAGACATTAATTCTAAATAAACAATTTTAACATTATCACCAGCGGCATGAGAGGACTCTACCGAGGCCTTGGGATCACCAAGTTTTCCTTTCTGGGTCAAGTTTCTTTTCTTTGCGGCAGTAGTGGGGGTTTTACCAATTGTAGGAGCATCACCAGCATTGTTGCAATTCACCACTGCAGAGGAGGAAGCCACCGCCTTAGGAGTGACTTGGGAAGCGCTAGGAGGAGCCATGCCCATGACAATATCACCAACTTTTGAAGGTTCCCCAGGTGCCTCACCATCTTGACCATCCTTTTCCATTGAGTAATGATGACTGGGAACTTCTTTCCACCAAGTAGCATGGTTTGCATGCCACCATTTAGAACAATATGCCACCAAATGACCAGTGTTAAAACAACACCATCATCGAAAAGGAACACTTTCATAGTCGAGCAGTTGACTCCATTCCATATCCATAATTTTCAAGAGGACATCCACAGTGAGATCTTTTGTAAATTTTATCTCCACTAAAATGCGAGCATAAGTAGTATGTAGAAAATTTAAAGAGCCCTCATCCACCCCCAAAAGCTTCCCCAACGAATTGCCAATGGCCTCAAAATAGGATTCACACCAAACTAAAGAGGGAGATTTGGCAACCTTACCCAGACTAGAACCATGTCGAAGGAGAGGGTTGGAGCAGGGATCCTAGGGTTTCGACATCAATAAATGTTTCTCCTCCAACTCCACTGATAATCACAAAGAACTATATTTTGATCCTTCATAGAATCAAATGCCACCACAAAAATCCCCCTTGCATTCGGATAAATCTCTACATCCCCCTCCAAAATAGGTTTCTAATTTTCTACAATCCAGTCATGTAGCTTTGCAAGGGATGGCCAAAACCCGTGAAATCTACCAACTAGTCCATTCTCTATAAAAAAAGTTACATTTTCATCTACTTCATCCATAATATCCCCAATGAAGGAAACCGTTGGGGATGAGGTTGCATGACGGAGAGCCCTAGGGGTCACCACACAATGGAGAGGTGTCTGCATATGGGACTCGACCACAACCAGCACCCTAGCATGCAACCTTCCTCCGTCGCACATCCGTCCAGAATGCCTCAAACCATTCCAACATTTTTGATTCTCATCCACCACAGGAACATTCTCTACTTGATTCACAACCACCTTCCACACTGGTTCCAAGTGAGGGCGAATAGACCTAAGACAAGCTTCGAATGATGAAGGCCGTTGACCATACAAGCTCCCGCCACCATCCAGCTGCGAGAAGCCATCTATAGAAACCTTGGCGGCCGCAGGAAAAGAAGGCATTGCCAAGGTGCATCTGAAAAACCTATATTTTAATCCTTAATTTATCATATTTTATTTAATATAAAAGATTTCAATTTATTTATATTATATTTAACCTAATTATTTTGGTACATGAAATTGACAACTTTTTATAATTTTTTTATTAGACATTAATGTGTCCATTGTCCTTATATTTAAGTAAATTTTTGTTACTCTTTTAACTTCAAACAAGATATTATATATGTAAATTTAAAAAGATTGAATTGTTGTGCATGCGAAAGTCATCTTTTTTTATTGCTCTTCTCCCTCTAAGAAAGCAACACTACTTGAAAATATCTAATACTAGTATAGAACTGATACAAAAATAGACTTGCATAATTTCATAAACAACAATAAAATGTACATATTCTAATCTAAACTGCTAACAGTAAATTGTTGTGCATGGGAAATTCACCTTTTTGTTATTACTCTTCTCCTTCTATGAAAGCAACACTACTTGAAAATATCTAAGACTAGTATAGAACTGATAAAAAAATAGACTTGCATAATTTCATAAACAACAATAAAATGTACATATTCTAATCTAAACTGCTAAAAGTATAATATGGTTGTTTTTATGCTTGTTTGTAGACCTTATAAAAATACATAAAGTATAGAATTGATACCAAAAAAATAGACTTGCATAATTTCATAAAGAACAGTAAAATGTACATAAAACTACCTAATGGTATCTCCAAAATCCTTCCAGGGTTGTATTCTTATATGTGACTTAGATGACAGTAATAATGAAGCATACAAGGTCTACAATTTTTTAACATTAGACATTAAGGTCATCAATAACAAGTATACCAAATTAATTCAAATGAACTAAATATAAATTTAATTACCCAAAAAAATATTTTCCAATTCAAATAGTTATTTGATAAGTTTAGTTTAATCCTAGGATATGAAATTCCATTAGGTTTACAAATGAAATGAAACATAGTTTTTCAATTCAGTAACAATATATCTTATAAAAGAGTTTTTAACATTAAAAATAGTAACAAACTAGTGATCATAAAATCCAAATTGAAGCGCATTATGATCAAACTTTAATCAAGAGAAAACTACATCAGACTTAAACAAATTCTAAACTAACCTGCTAAAAGTATAATACTATTGTTTTTATACTTGTTTGCAACCCTTTTAAAATATACATTAAGTATAGAATTGATAAAAAATAGACTATAAAACAATTGAAGAAATTGAAGAAATGGTATACAAAATGTTTATAAACTAGGTAAAATGGCATAGACTATAAGTTGTTCAATTAGATTTCCATGTAGTTTCTATACTAAGAAATTTGATTCAGTGCAATGATTTCTAATATATTGATATCTTAGTATATCTAAACTATGATTTTTTTCTTAAGGAGTTTCTTTCTAATTTTTTTATTTCTTAACATACTAAACTAAGATTATATCTATAATTATTTCAGTTATAAAAACAACTTTTATAACAAGCTTAAACATTAAAAAGTGAATTTAAGGTTGGAAGCAACTAACATATCAATGTAAAAATTGAATTCTTGTTGGAGAAACACATATTAATTGCAAATGAATAGTACAAAAAAGGAAGAGCTAGACACCATCAACAACTGATGTATCCTCTACCAATATTGCATTTAACTCTAGAGAGAATCGAGCTCCATAGAGCACCAGTCTGGAATTGACCGTCTCCTCCTAGGATGGGTACAAAATGACCATTAGAGCAATCTTAGCCATACATGTCAATAATAGAAATAGTGTTAACGTCAAATCGCATCAGTGGTAAGGCAGTTGCTTGTGTAGCAAGTTTTTGTTAGCTTGGATTGTGATCTATTTTTACAATAATGGTATGGGAATCGGGAAGAAGCTCAGCTCACAAGGACTCTCAGCTCTTATCAAATAAATTAAAGTAAGACGTCTCTTTCTAAATCTTTCGGCAATATATTGATCACCGTTGTTGGCACAAGTGTCATTTTGGGTGCAGTTAAATTATTTTTTCTTTTCGACATGGCCCTAATGAACAAGTTTACATGCTGAGGAGATAAGAAATTCCCACAGAAAAGTTGCCCTTTAGTACATCAAATGTTACAGAGTTGTCGATGTGATTTTATCAAAGGCTTATGTTTCTGATGAAGGGTATCCACATTCCTCCTTCTCTTGAAGGTACAAGGATGACCAATGAAGGGAAGTGCAGATCTGATGGCCTTCCTTCTGTTCAAGGTACACAGACGACCATTGAAGCAATCAAGAATGTTGATAACTTGATCTTTCGTGTACAATTGTGTTCAGTGCAATGAATTTATTATCTAATTTTTCATGCAAGTCAGTGGAGATTGTGCAACAAAAAATGAATTGATCAACAACAAACAAATCTTAGTCAGTCTTTGCTTGATAATGAACATTCCTTGCTTTGACACTTTGCCTAGACCATTAATGCTTTGTTTGAGTCTTCACGCCAGGATTTTATATTTAACATTCATACTTCCTTTCCCTGGTCTGTTGAATAATTCTGAATTGGTTTTAGTGCACTAACAATTATGTTCTAGTTCCTACCTTTATACATTTGTTGTTCGGATTTAGTGTTGTAAGTTATATGATATATTCTAGATTATATTTTATTTTTTATGTTCTGTTTCACTTCAGGGAACTATTTAGATTTCAATTTTTTTAGGTTTGATGAATGCTTTTTTTTATTTAAAACCTGCACTAGAACATTTTGCCTAAACCATATCAATTACTCGATTTTTTTCTTTTTATTAAGATGTCAACAAATCCATATTGTGCATACCATGTATCTATGGTAATTCAGGGAGGAATTCTTTCCTTTATGAAGAATTTGCACATTCTCTCTTCCACATTTTGTATGCATGTCACAATCATAGTAAGTGCCCATTCTTTTATGGCATCTAAACATGATTATTGTTTCATTATGAGATGGAATTTTTTTAAGAGATATTTGTTCAAGGCACTACTTGATGTTTGTCTAAGAAAAACATATATCTAGTTGGAAGACAGAGAATATGTTTCCTGTACAAAGACTTAAATGCTACCATTATTTTTATGGGTAGAATCTGAAATAGAAAAATAATGAAGAGGATGATACTCACTCCGTCCTAGCCTTAACTCCTTTAGGTATGCAAACATGGCTCCCATTATATTATATTATAAAGGATAAAACATACATAGGGGCTAATACTCTACTGAGCATGCCATAGTAACATATAAAGCATGGCTATGGAAAGCCTGCAAGTTACATTAACTCATGCATAATAAACATTATGCCCCTTAGCGTATTCATTCAGCCAGCTAACTTGGGCCTTAGAGAACACCTCTCACTGTTACTGAACCTATTTCCAGAAGACCTCCAAGTTCCTACATTCGATACCATCTTTGAAAGCTAGTAGCATTCTTTCTGCCTTGTTTAGGCCCACCTTCTTTACGTATGCTTCCGTCAGTGTGTTCTCTATGAAAGCAAGTCCAGCAGATGGAATCACGCTCATCACGGCCGCATGGTTCCCTTAAGCCACAAGATGAGCACCCAATGCCACTCCCCAATGGTCACCCTCCATTATCAGCACTATATTTTTGGAAAATACTTGGTATACCCTACCATTGTGAATGTGGCCTCTGCTCCAAGGCCCATCACCGATCACCTTCAAAATAGCCTCACGCGCTAGTTCCTCCCGAAGGCAAAATAAACAGCTCACTTGCTGCTCTTTGCATTCCTTCATGCATGAGCACCTCACACCTATTAGTCTATTTGCAACCATCTTCCTCTACACAGATTCTTTCAAACCGCTTCTTAATATAGAAAAAACACCCCCTCCTATGCGCTCGTGAAAAAGCCATACGATTTGTCCGTTCTGCTCAAACCTGGCATAACCATAATATAAACCTTCTTTTCTTGGATTGCCTGATCTTCCTCGGAGGTCTCGACTATCCTTTGGAGTGCCAGAACTGTGAGATTTAACTCCCATCTCAAGTGCCTTCTACTAAAGCTCCTGTTCTTCCTGTCCTTCCCGATCCACCTACAATAGCTTATCCAACTCTGCCCATCTGTCTTGTATCAACCCACGGACCTCTTCTATACTTTTACTCGCTCCTTCATTGGCCAAAGCATCTGCCACCCTATTTGCTTTTGTATAAATATGTTTTATGGAGAGGTCCATATTCTTTAGCATTTCCCAAACTCTTTTTATCCCTTTATCAAGAATCCAGTTTATTGCACCTTTTTTCTTCAATGCATTTACAATTACCAATGAGTCCCCTTCAATGTCTACTTCTCGCCAGGCTCAATCCCTACAATCCTAAACCCCATGCACCAACGCCTCCAATGCTGCCACATTGCTAGTGGCTACACGCAAAGGGCCCGAAGCTGCCCAAACTAAACTCCCTCCCTGCTTCATCTCTAAGGACATATCCAAATCCCGCTTTCCCAGGGTTGCCCTTGGTAGCCTCATCAAAGTTTAACTTGAGTCTTCCACTTGTTCCTAAAGTAGGCATTTTGTATTTGAAAAGGCGGAAAGCAGTACAAACGACCAAGTCAATAGGAGAAAAAATAAAATAAAATCAAATCAGTCCTGCCTTGAACAACTTCTATATCTATTGGTTGGTTTGCAATTTAATGTCTACATTTTTAATGCATTTTACTAAACTAAAATTCCAATGGGTGTTTTGGATTCCTAAAGTAGGCATTTTGTATTTGAAAAGGCAGAAAGCAGTACAAATGACCAAGTCATTAAGAGAAAAAATCAAATAAACTAAAATTAGTCCTTCCTTGAACAACTTCTTTATATTCTTAATTTGATTTTTTAATTTCAAGTTGTGTTTTATTTTCCCTTTAGAATATATATATATATATATATATGAAATTTTATTAGGGAAAGTAAGTTGTCACTCTTAGTTTCACAGTATGGAAATAAAATCTTTGGAACATCTAAATCTCAATCACTTAACTATAGATTAATCATAACTATTCACCTACAATTGCATACATTTGTTGGGTGGCAGTGGTATTAATTCAAATACTCATAGGTTACATCTTATTTCCAAGATTACAACTCAACACTTTTCTTTCTTTTGCAAAGGCAATATTGTGAAGAAATAATTGCAAATTTGACATTTGTAGATAAGTCTTCCTCCACTGTAATCTCGTGCTACCATACATAGGGTATAGGTAAAAGAGGGTCAACATCATACAAATAGAAAACGAAGAGTATTAGGCATAGGACATTCCTAAAAGGATGCTTCACGATTATAGTAATAATTAGATCAGTAATATATTGAAGACAACATCTAATGAAAAACTTGTAATACCATTTAGCAAGTCCAATCTAAGTGATATCCTCCATTCATGGGTGGTGCAGATCTAACGACCTTCCTTTTGTTGAAGGTATAAGGACAACCATTGAAGAAATCAAGAACATTGATAAATTGATCTTCTGTGCAATTGTGTTAAGTGCAATGAATTTATCATCTGATTTTCCATGCAAGTCAGTGGAGATTGTGCGACAAAAAATAAATTGATCAACAATAGAAAAACCTCAGCTGGTCTTTGCTTTCTATTATATATTTTTATATATTTCTCTTTATACATCCTCTTTCATCTCAAGCAATTATATATATATATATATATATATATATATATATATATATATTCATTTTCTTAATTTCGTATTTACCTTTTTATTCATTGCTTGTTTGTTTATGGTAGATCTTATACATGAGTTGACTCTTTGATCTTAGGTGTTTAGATATTATTCTTTTTTGTGTGTCTTTCACCTTTGGTACCTTGGCCCTCGTGCCTCTTTCTTGTATTTAATTTGCCTAGTTTGCAAATTATCCATTACAATTCTCTTCTCTTGCTTTCTTTTCTCCTAATGATGGATCATGGAGTATGATTCGAAACGTTGAGGAAAAAATACTCACACACTTTAATCCAAAATAACTCATTTACATTATCATGGAATATGGATATCTGATGTCTATTATGGTCTTTTCTTGACAATGAACATTCCTTTCTTTGATAGTTTGCTTGGACCATTAATGCTTTGTCTGAGTCTTCATGCCATGATTTTGTATTTAACATCCCTGCTTCCTTTCCTTGGTCTAATGAAGAATTCCAAAATGGTTTCAGTGTGCCAACAATTATGTTTTGGTTCTTGCCATTATGCATTTTATAAATGGTATGAGGCATCTTTTCGTCAAAACAAAATAGAGAAAAATCTAGCCCAATGTGCACTAGACCTGCTGCTTCACCATGAAAATCTTGGAGCAGCCAAAACATGTACACATTGTATATATTTATATATAATATATATGCTTATATGCACAATAACATTTTCCTCAAGTAAAACCTCATAGAACTGAATCTGAATTGCATACTTGGAAATTTTGATCAGGGTGACTTTGATTCACTATCCAGACCCATGCTATTATGTCCTTTAGAAGGCCTTGATGGAGGAATGTGGTTGCCCTTCATTAGAAACCTAAACATGTGATAAAATCCCCTCAAAAATTCTACAATATTTGTTGTAATGAAGGGTAACTTTTCTAAGGGAATTTCTCAGCTCCTTAGCATATAAACTTGTTCATCGGGGCCATGTCGACAAAAAACAATAATTAAACTACACCCAAAATGACATTTGTGTCAACAATGGTGATTAATATATTGCCAAAAGATTTAAAAAGAGACGACTGACTTTAACTGATTTGGTAAGAGTCAAGTGTCCTTGTGAGCTGAGCTTGTTCCCAATTCCCAAACCATTATTGCAAAAATAGATCATAACCTGAGCTAACACAAACTTGCTACACAAGCAACCACCTTACGACTGATGCGATTTGATGTTAGTGTTGTTCCTGTTATTGACATGTGTGGCTAAGATTGCTTCGATGGTGGTCCTGTACCCACACTAAGGAGGAGACCGTTGATTACAGATTGGCACTGTAGTAATCCCTTCTTATAATCCATTCATCCACATATAATATTGAAATGATCATTACATTACTTGCAATATTTTAAGAACTTGTCATATTCTTGTTGACTACCATGAGTAAACGAGACAACTAACAAAATTTTTCACAAACCAATGGCAACAAGAAGCAAAAGATTTGGCAGATTGGTCACTTTATGTACCTTGACATGGATGCTCAAATATTTGTTGTAATATCAAACTCCACAACAACTACACCATTGCTACATGTTATCCATTTAACGTCTAGTTTCAATCAATTAAAATACATTGATATAAAATGTATAAACACCAATAACTAAAAGTCTAAGAATTTAACTTATTCTAAACCCATCTTTTTAATTATGCAATAGTAAACAACAGTAACTTACTTATAATCATTATACAAAATTTAATAAGACTATATAACATAAAACTCACAGTATAATGAAATACTCTTAGAAATTTAATTTAATGACATAAATAATTCATAAGACTAAAGTCATACACCCATCTCGAAATTCAATTTGTTAGGTTGTCGATACAATTAAATTCTTTTTGCTTGTCGACATGGCCCTGATGAACAAGTTTACATGCTGAGGAGACAAGAAATTCCCACAGAAAAGTTGGCCTTCAGTATAGCAAATGTTGCAGAATTATTGAGGAGATTTTATCATAGGTTCAGGTTTGTGATGAAGGGCAAACAACATTCCTCCTTTAGGGCCTTCCAAAGAACATAATAGCATGGGTCTTGATGGTAAATCAAAGTCACCCTGATCAAATTTTCTAGGTATGCAATTCAAATTTAGTTCTAAGAGGTTTTACTTGAGGCAAATGTTACTGTGCATTTATACATGTACACATTTGGCCACTCCAAGATTTTCATGGTAAAGTAGCGGATCTAGTGCACATTGGGCTCAATTTTTCTCTGTTTTGTTTTAATGGAACGATACCTAATACAAGAAATTTCATGTAAATTCACTGATCATGCCTTCCTTTCCATGATTTGCATTGTAAAAGTAGCAATTTTATGAATGTTGGAGTATAATATTTGATATTACAGGTGATATATCAACGCCCATTTTTACTTGTACAAAAGATTGTGAATGCTCAATTTTTTTCCCTGATCTGTTCATTGCTTTGCAGATTGCTCAATATATACTTGTATGTACTTACTGTTGTATATTTTCTAGTATTATTTTTAGATTAATTTTTTTTTTTAATTTTTTTAACAGAAAAAGGTGTGGAAACACCCATAGATTAAAGGTTTTAAAAATATTATAGATAATACGGCCAAATCCAAGTCTTAATAAACTGAAACGAGATCAAGGGCGCTTGAAAGGCCTGATAAAATGATTAATTACATACAAAACATAAAATAGAGATAAAGAAAAACCCCTGAGAAGCGCAACTTAAGGTAACCATGGTACAAAATAGAGAAACCATGAAAACCTCCCCATATCCAAAAAAGAGCCCCTTACCACCAACCTAGCAGGCACAAATAGAGCACACGCAAACAATAGAGAGCACGACCTGACGCCACCTTTCACGCTGCTGCTGGGGCTGCAGGTAAGGCCTATTCATCCAATGCCACATCTGGGAGACACTGACTTCCTTCGCCAGGGACCTCCAATGCATACCTGGGCATTCCTGGAGCTAAATCGGGAGCGTGAATCCTTAGAAACCGGATGGCTATGAACACATCCTTTATCCTTTCAGCTTTTTGCTTTGAGATGAGAAAGCACTAAGAGCTCAAATCCTCATCAATTTTACCACTACTCAGGGATTTTAAGCTAGCTTGCAAGGCCCTGTATAAAGATTACTTCGGGGGAAAGGTGCGTAAGGAGGTAAGATTAAACAACCCCCCAATTAAAGCATCACCTTGGTCCATTCTATACATAGAGACTGCTGTTTCCCACCTTTCAACAGTGTAAAGGTTTTTATAAAATAGTCCTGCTACTAGAGCATGCACATACTCGCCATCCATTACCAGATCCATATTATTGGATAAGAGATGGGAAATGACATCTGAATAATTTAGCACACACCCCTCATAGCCTCTTATCCAGGCATGACCAACTGAATTCCTCACTGCAAACTAGATGAGAGTACAATCTATGTCAAGCAGAGTCATCAAATCTACCACCTTGACCCGCCCTCTGATCTCCGGTTACCACTCGAGGGCTAGGAAGAACAGTCTTTGGTTGAGGCGTATGTTTTCCATATAGACTTCCCACTAGAGATTTAAGATACAGAGGCAGGAAAGCTACAGGGGAGTTGATGTGACAGAGAGAAGTGATGACAAGGAAAGTGCAGCTGAAAGTTAGAAATAGAAAAAACACTACATCTTTTAACAAGCCAATGCCGCCAAATATAATAACAATGTAATCCAATGTCATCTTGGCAAGCACAAGCTGGAGAAGTACATCAAAGACGTCATTGGGTTAGAGACCACAATCAACAATATTTAGGGAGCACAATTCAATGGAGGCCACCATCTAAAAATTGCAACGTGTCACCCACTAGTACATCCCTACACGTAAATGAAGCTGTTACACTTCCCATCGAAGACTCATTAAAAATAGGCATTTAAGGCTAGGCATATCCTTTAAACTAGGTTATAATGAGGATGGATTCGCAATCCCCACCTGCCCACCAACACGGCTGAAATGGCTTGAAAAGTCTCAGTTCAGTGAATCTCATGAGGGCTAGCTATCCTTTTCCACGGATTTCTCAGAGTTTGAAAGAAGGAATTTATGTCGCTTTTAATAGAATGTACCATACTTGTCAGAGGATCGAATCTAGCCCAAACCATATTCAAACCAAAATGAAGCCTGTCACTAACTGCAACTCATATGCTAGGAAGATTGATACACTGTCTACCATCAAAGGTGATACTTTTGGAAGAAATTCTTAAATATGCCATAAAGATGTAGCCATAACAAAATAAAGTCAAGCTAATCTACTCCCCATCACTTCTTCCATCTCATGTGATAGGAGATTTGACAAAAGGATTGAATGAATTTGATCTCTAGGAGGGAATAATACAGTTGTGCTCTCCATCAAAACAGCTATATTTGCTAACAAGTCCGCCACCATGTTACCTTCCCTTAATGTGTGAGAGATAAAAAATTATCTAGCCTGCTCAATAGAATGTTGGCCTGTTGAAGAATATAGTTGAGTTTTCAGTTGTCTAAGCCTCTTCCTTTGATAGCATTGATGACTATCAGAGAATTCCCCTCAATCCACACATTTTTAATCCCTTTTTCAACCACCAGTTGCAAACCATGAACTAGTGCCCATGCTTCCGCCTCATTATTGCTTCCAGTGGGTAATTTAGACGATTTGGCTGCAATCATAGATCCTTCTTCGTTTCTAATAACACATCCTGTGCCTGAAGGACCCAGATTCCCTCGGCATGCACTAGCAAAGTTTAATTTGAAGAAAGGAGGGGACAAGGGAATCCACTTTACTTGGTCTCTTTTTGAAACAATTTTTGATAGCCCTAGAACACAGCCAAAGTTTAACTTACTAACTGACGGCTAGAATGGAATAGTTGCTACATCCCATTTAGACCATACTGACTTATTGTTAGTGCATCTGAGACAAGCCACTAACAAGTCAGATATTGCCACTTCTAATTTGTCACAGACCTTGCTTCCTTTCTAAATATGTGAAGGTTTCTTTCCCACCATAAGTGCCAAATAATCATCGAGGGACCTAAATCCCATAAACAGGCTAAGTAAGAATTAGCAAATGGATGGGGCCAATTCCTGAATATTAAGAGCAAAGATTTGGATATAGGGCTGATCCAATTTATCTTTTTAAAAAGCCATTGCCAACATTCTATGCTAAAGGGGCATAGAGGAAGGAGATGATCCGTGGACTCATCCTCTCCACCACATAAGACACAAGGAAAGTTGGAGCCAAGCCCCAACCTTTTAATTCGATCTCCTGTCAGAATTTTGTTATGGAGCACGCACCATGCAAAAGATCTTGCTTTTGGAAGTAAAGCGTTTCCCCAATACAGATTTGAAGGCCATTCTGAAGTAGCTTTATGCATGCAAGATCTGTACCCTTCTCTTACCGAAAATCTGCCCAACTTTGACCCTGTCTAGATCACTTCATCCTCTCCACTAGAAACAATTACCAGCTTCTTCCTTAAAAGCTGAGAGAGAAACACTTTCTAATTCCTTGGGAAGTTACAGTCGCGGGTGCTCTTCCAAGCTAATGAGACTGAAGACCCTACCCTTGTTACGAGCCAATAGTCTTTGACTTTAATCCCCTAGCTAGACTAAAGGAAGAGTCTTGCTTCTGTGAGATCCTTCCTTGCTGCCAAAGCCGGTCCACCTCCCTAAGAGTCATACCAGAAATCTACCTTTTCTCCATTATGGATTGTCCATGTCAGGTTAGGCTGAAGAATGTCTCTATTTCTTATTAGGAAATTCCAAATTGTTGATCCTTTGGGAGGATTCTGCACTATGAAAATTCTCTCATTATCCAAGGAGTCTAGCTATTTTACTTTCATAAGTCTTACCCATTTAGAATTGGGTTTCGCATACATATTCCACGCCAATTTAGTGCCCAAAGCTTGATTTTGGATTTTGATATTAAGAATTCCAGTCCCTCCTACCTCTTTAGGTTTACACACTTTATCCCAGGCCAATAGATGGATTTTCTTCTCTTGAAGACAGCCTTGCCATAAAAATTTCCTACAAATCCCATCTATTTTGGCGATGATGCCTTTCGGTATGTTGAAGACCAACATCGTGTACACTAGCACAGCTGATAGAATAGCTTTTATCATCACAATTCGGCTTGCCAAGGACAATCTACTGCCTTTCGAACTAACAATTTTGAACTCAAGTTTCTCAGAACTTTACTCCATAAATCATTTCTATATCTTCCATTGAAGAGAGGGAGACCAAGGTAATTCTCGGGGAGAACCTGTACTGCAATTTGTGTTTGGTGGCATGACAAATTCGACTGACACTTCTCAATAAGCTCAAAAAGTTAGTTTAGATTTCTCTTGAGCTTTGCAAACAGATATCAAATTAGAGTCTTGAGGGTGAATACCTCTTGAAAAAGTCCATGTTCGATAGAGTGCCGAAACTTACTTGCAATTACAATGCACTGAAAATCATTCTAAAAGAGAAGGTGTGAATCCTCAATAGTGGTAGACAGAACCCCAACTTGTATTATCATCACGCTACCTCCAATTGTGATGAATCTGTAGCCATATGAGCCTTTTTCTATCCATATAGGCCACAGTCCAAAGCTTGAAGGCTTCCTGTAATGGATGCCCCAAGAGAGAGATGTAGAGATTTTTAATACCCCTTTGAGATCACCCATTTGAAATTAAAATAGGAAAATGAAATTAATTCTACTAACCCACTCTCTAAGGAATATTCTAAGTTTAGTCTCCCCAACTAAAAAGAAATCAATTCTCCTTGATCCCCTCTAAGCCACTTTATTTTAGTGGTCAAAAATAGATAAATCAAATTAAAACTAATTCATAAGAATCTTGTCAAAATAATTTAATCGAAAATGCATATATTTTTAATTTTGTAGTTTTCTCAAATAAATTTATTTGTGACTAATATTTACTTAAGGCTATCACTCAAATATTTATTCTAATATGCAATATATTTTTATGCAAAGGCGCATTTGACTAAGTGGTGTGTGCTTAGATTTCCTTCAACATAATTCTCTCTTCATCGGGAGAGTAAGAGGGAGCAATCTTGTTGCAAACACACAAGTCAAAATAAGTTGACAATTATTTAAAAAACAATATTTAAATTCATTTTTAATCATTGAAAATAAGGGTTGTGATAGTTTTCCAAGGAAAAAACTAGTTCTTTTCTCATATTTACATGTATTCCTCTTTTTTTGATCTCACTAGCTTTTCATAATCCTTTTTATTTCCATAGATTTTTAACATTCTCTTTGCTACCTTATAGTCTTCATTATACCACAGATTTGCCAGAAAATTGTTTTTGTTGCCCCTCTTAAGCCTAGACCTTTTGCATGCGCTAAGAGCTTTGTAGATTATCACTATCAATTTATCGCTACTTATTATTTTCTTATTTAAATTGGCCATCGTGATATCTATTATTTCTTGCAACTGCTTTTCAAGCATTACATGGAAAATTTCTTGGTTCTCATGTGTCAAAAAGATTGTGCTTTGAAGAACCACTTTCTTTTGATTTTATTGTGATATATCTTAATGTTGGTTGTCTTTTTACATATCAATCTTTACATATAAAATATTGTGATCAGATTTCATTTCTATAAGAAAATCCCCGCCTCTACTTCTATTAGCCTTTAATGGCATTCTATGTTCATAAGCCATTATTAATTGTTGCCACAGAAGTATAGTTGCATGTCCTTTTTAAACAGTGATTTTGAAGACCAAATTGAAGTGTCATCAAAATTAGCCTTTAAATATAATTACTATCATTTGAAGGCTCTGTAAATTGTATTTTACTAGAGCACATGATAGTTGGTCAAGCAAGTAAGAACCTAAATGACACTTATAGAGCCTTCAAACACATAGTCGTTACTGATAGATTTTAACATGTTTTATTTGGGATTAAAGTATGAACAACATACTGACACAGAGATATTTCTTTTCTTTAGGTGGAGGTTTGTCATCTTGCTTCAGTAGAGTAAATAAAATAGTAAAGAGTAGCTAGACATAATTGGTGACTTTCTGTGGAAAAGAAAAAAAAATTGATATTTTTTTTGGAAGTGGACAGTTCCTTACACATTTGGGAAATGATCAGTTATAGCTTATATTATATACGAGCACTTGCACCCATAGGAGCTTCAAGGAATACGCCGAGAGGAACAACCCACGAGTTTAGAAAATTTTTAGGGTGTGAGACAATTCTGATTATTATAACGCTCACATATAAAAGCCTATCGGTTAATTATAATCAATATTTATAGTAGCACTTGCACCCATAGGAGGTTCAAGGAATACGCTGATAGGAATAACCGAGGACTTAAAAAATTTCCCAGCAAATTTTTTTATGCGTTAGATAATTCCGAGCACTATAATATAGGATGTTGTAAGGTGCATTCCGGGTTCTCTTTTCCCTTTCAATTGGTATCAGAGCTACATTAGTTCCATGGTTACATGAGATTGCATGTGTTGGTTCCATGGTGTTTAAGGTTCTGGGTATTTCTTCCGTTGTGATTTCTTAACTTGGAATGCTTGAGGGAATCTCTAGGAAGGAATTGGCTGATTATTAATCCTAGTTTGAGTGGAAGTCTTATAATTGATCTTGTTTTTAGGTTACAATAGGCATTTAAAGGATGGAGAAGATGGAGTATTATGGAGTTGATCACGTGGTTACATTTAATATGATATTGATCTGGAGCTCATGTTTGATAGTATGTAATAACCCTCATGCATGGTGGTTATGTTCTATCATTCTATGGTCATCTACATCAAAGTATTCATGTTGGGTGTTTGTTCTTGGCTCCCTGATCACATGGAGAAATTTGGGTTGTCATGACTATGGTTTGATGTGCTTATGTTGGGTGCTTGGTTTTAGTCCCTGGCATTGAAAGGCATTATTTTGTTAACCTTGAATGCATGTAGGCTATGGAGTTGATCATTGGATATCTCTGAAATCTTCTGGAATAGCCTAGCTCCTTTGTATACTTATACATGGTGGTGGTTGTGGAGTTGGCCTACAATTGGGCCTGAAGTTCCTGGGCCTCTACTTCATTTTGGTTGGTTGTACTTGCATGTCTCAGTTTCATATCAATTTGATCTGAGGGTTTTGTAGATTTTCTATTCAAAATCTATTGTTATGCTTATCTGTGTTATTTCATTATTCTGGTTTAACTATTTTGGTAGTTTTCAGACTTGTGGGTCTTCCAGATGATAAGTGGATATGGATTTGCATGTATGTTAGTGACATGGTGGTTTTCCAGGTTTTACATGGTTAATCAAAACTTACGGTTTTGCAGATCTATGGATAAATTATTATGAATCCTTGTGGGTGTTTCTGGATGTAAGATAGTTGCAGGTTTGCATGTATGCTTTGTGCATGGTGTGAGAGGTTTGTAGCCTTCTTGGTGTGGAGATGTTGGTATGTGATTAGTCGCTCAACATTTTTGTAGTGTTTGCTTGATGGGTTCCTTGACTATGGTTACTCATATGTGGACTTGTTTGGCAAATCAGATCTATGATTTATTTGGTGTTTGAGTCTTATGTTCTACATGTTATCTTCTTGTTATCTTAGTTTGCAGGTTACTAATGTGATGATGAGTTTGCATGTTTCATGTTTGGGATCTATGAGTTGTGCAATTTTGTGGGCTGATCACCTATTTGATTGCAGTGGGATGACTTGGATGTGGACTGTTTATATCCACAAGATTGATTTAGTATTTATGAAGACTTTGTTAGCTGGCCTTGTCTATGGTTATTTGTGCATTGGTATGTTGCATTGGGATGATGTAGAATGGATGTGCCTAGATAGTTGGTTATTGGGACTTATAGCATGTTTATCACAATGTCATGAATAGATTGGTTGCACAATTTAGTGTGAGCTTTTGACAATGATGGTTTTATCTTCTCAACTTGGAGATCTTGGTTCTACTTTATTCTTTTGTATTGCTGATGTTGCAAGTGAAGTATTTGATTGTGTTAGAGCCATCGATTATCTTCATTGAGAGGGTAGTTATGATAATGTCTTGATAAGCTCAGTATCACAGTTTTAGTGGGAGCTTTGGTAGTGATGTGGATCTATCACTTTGTGATGGATGATCTTCTACAATGGTTGTAGGTGTCATGGTAAGGCTTTTGGATTATGATGCTTATATGCTGTGAAATTATTTTGCAATCTTGAGTTCCATTGTTAGAGGATAGTTATCTACATGTGATTGGAGATGGTATTGTGCCATGATGAATTCTTATTTCTAAGATTGGAGTTTTGGCATGATGGTGTCTCTTTGGCAAGATATGTTCATTGGAGTAGGTAGTGATCTCCTAGGAGGAGATTTTAGATCATGATGTCATGTGTGTTCCTAGATTTTGCAGACGTGCAGTGGGAGCTTTGACAGTGGTTTGGTGAAGTTCTCTTTGGTTTTCAGTATTAATCATTTACTTGAAGCTTCATGATTTTGTAGGACGAATTTGAAGTTGGCATGTACTGGTTGATGGATGCTCATGGATACTAGAGAGAGTTGAGGTGAGTAGATAAAGATCCCTTGTTATGGGGATCATGTGTTCGAATGGTGAAATTTTAGCAAAAAGACCAAGGAGCCTTCACTTATTATGGACATGAGCTCATGTTTGGAGCTGAGAAGAGATTATTCTTGGAGAGAGTCTATGAGTCTTGGTGTATCTCAGTGGATCATTCTCACTCCCCACTCTCAATTCACTCGGCAAAAAATGATTTGATAGGTATTGCCCATGTTGTTTCAGATTCATTTTGTTTTATGCTTTTATTTCTCATGGATATGGATCTTGACCAATAGTTTCTAGTTCTGGAGGGTTCATTTGAGGATTACTTGGCATGGTTATATCCTTAGGTATATGGTTTGATTTATGAGAAGTTTTGGAGATGTTAGTGGGTTGTATTCCTATTTTTGGAATTGATTTTTTCTTTTAGTTTGATCTTCTTTGGTTAGAAGATTACATTCATTTTAGTTATATGAGATATATATATTTTGTTTGATCTAATGAGATTGAATAGTTGGGTGTTGTTAAGGCTTTCAGTTTGGGTTTTGTGAAGGAGATCTTATTTGGCACAACTTAGCACTTGGTGGTGTTGGTAGAAGGACATGATATGGTTTGTAGTTTCTCTTTATGGTCTCATGTTTCTTCCTAGAGGTTCTTATTCATCTAGTATGATCACTGGGTTTGTGGTCATATATTCTTATTGTACTTTATTATTTTTTAGCAATAGTATGTGTTCTTTTAATGTATATCATTTGAGATGTGGAGGACTTGGGAGAAGTGGAGGAGATCAAAGGTGAGAGAGTGAACAAAAACCTACTTGTGGAAGTATGCTCTATTTTACAGAAGTTGGTTGCAGTTTACAGATCATTGTGATTGTTCTTTGTATTACATGATTTGATTATAAGCCACACTTTTACATATGTAACGGCTGATTGGTAGACTTTGTGTTGCTTTGGTTGACATTGCTCATACAGTTTGATTCCTAGGATGTATGTATGTCTTTGGTAGATTATTTTTCATTGAACTGCAGTATCAAAATCTTCATATTTTTTGTACATCAATGGTTTTGGTGTGTTTGTTATCATGGGAGATGGTAACTTTGAGTAGGACAGTGGATTATATAGGGATGATAGCTATAGTATGGGTTAGATATGTCATGTGCAAAAGTTCTATCGATGGTGGATTATTTTAGTTGGATGTAAACAACTAGCTACGATTGTTGTTCTAACTATTTTTGGAGCATTCATGCTCGATCTTGTTTTGGAGGTGTTTGGACTTTAGAGTTGTGTTCTAGTAACAGGTTTGAAGTTGGATACATTGGTGTGTCTATGTGAAATTTAGTGTTTCATCATGTTTCTGGAATTCTAATCTTTTTGTCATGTTGGTGATCACTTGGAAGATTTTATAGGTGCTTCTATAAATTATTTTGTCATGTTGTTTGAAGCAGTATGATAGGAGCATTGTCCATGATGGCTGTGCAAACAAATATTCCCTAACAAAGGATGGGGTTCACTATAAGTTAAAGCCCTTGAAGGAGGTGGAAGAAAAGGTATGTAGTACTGCCAGAATATGCTTGGTAGATGGTAGGAAATTTTTAGAGGGTATGAAGCATGCACGTCATTATTTTGCATTGATTTCTAAGATTAGTCAAGAGAAATGTGAAGATGTACCAGCAGAAGTTTCAGATATGTTGGGATAATTTCAAGACATTATCTCTGATAATGTACCAGAAGGTTTACCACCAGTGAGGAAGATAAGTCACCAAATGGATTTGATACCAGGAGCTAGTTTGTCAAATAAGGCAACCTGTAGAATGACTCTAGTAGAGAGTGAAGAGTTGAAAAGACAAGTTTAGGAGTTGTTGAGAAAGGGATTGATAAGAGAGAGCCTAAGTCCATGTGCAGTACTTGCAGTACTAGCACCAAAGAAAGATGGAGAGTGGAGAATGTTTACAGATTCTTTGGCCATCAATAAGATCACGATCAATTATAGATTTCCATTACCTAGAATGGATGACATAATGGATTGTTTGAGTGGAGCCAAGTACTTCACGAAGATTGACCTGAAGAGTGGGTATCACCAGATCCGTATCAGAGAAGGAGACAAGTGGAAGACAACCTTCAAGACAAAGGAAGGTTTGTATGAGTGGTTAGTCATGCCATTTGGGCTAACCAATGCACTGAGCACATTCATGCGGCTCATGAACAAGGTACTAAAAGAATTTTTGGGAAGTTTTGTTATTGTTTATTTAGATGATATTTTGATTTTCAGTAAGACTTGGGATGAGCATCTGATGCATATCAAAAGAGTTTTAGAGAAGGTGAGGGAGGAGAAGTTGCTGATTAGTCTAAAGAAATGTAGTTTTGTAAAGAAAGAGTTGGTATACCTGGGATTTGTTGTCTCAGAGGAAGGTCTTAAGATGGACCCAGAAAAATTAAGGGCTATCATTGAATGGCCTACGCCAAGGAGTGCAATAGAGGTATGATCTTTTCATGGTTTGGCAAGTTTTTATAGAAAGTTTATCAGAAATTTTACTAGCATTTGTGCACCCCTGACTGAGACAATGAGAGGGGATAGAAAAGAGTTTATATGGACTAAAGGAGCAAACAAAAGTTTTGGCACATTGAAGCAAAAAGTTACAGAGCAACCTATTTTGGCACTTCCATATTTTAATAAGGTATTTTAGGTAGATTGTGATGCTAGTGGTAGTGCTATAGGAGCTATTTTAAGTCAAGAAGGTAAGCCAATTGCCTATTTTAGTGAGAAGCTTAATGATGCCAAGAAAAAGTATTATGTTTATGATTAGGAATTTTATGCAATAGTTCAGGCTTTGAAGAAATGGAGACATTATCTATTGCCAAAAGAGTTTGTTTTATATACTGATCATCAAGCTTTGCAGTATCTTAATAGTTAAGGAAAGTTAAACCAAATGCATTTAAAATGGGTTGAGTTTTTGCAGAGTTATACTTTTGTTTTGAAGCATAGGAGTGGGAAGTGCAATAGAGTTGCAGATGCCTTGAGCAGAAGGCAAAATTTGTTGATAGGAATGAAGATAGAGGTTGTTGGGTTCGATGAGCTCAAAAGTTTGTATCCTGAAGATCTAGATTTTGTAAAGGCTTGGAAAGCTTGTCTAGAACCTGTTACTTTGGACATGGCAAAATGGTTAGATTTCATCATCCAAGATGGCATGTTCTTTAGAGGAAGCTAGTTGTAAATTATGAGGAGTTCCATGAGAGAGCACTTGATAAAAGAGAAGCATAGTGGGGGATTAGCTGGACACTTTGGTCGAGATAAGACCATTGCTATTGTTGGTGAAAATTATTATTGGCCACAGTTGCAGCAGGATGTGAGGAAATTTGTGTAGAGTTGCAGAGTGTGTCAGATGGTAAAAGGAACAAGTTAGAATACATGGTTGTATCAGCCATTACCTGTACTTGAAAAGCCATGGGATGATATTAGTATGGATTTTGTTCTTGGTTTACCAAGGACATAGAGAAGACATGATTCTATTTTTGTGGTGGTGGATAGATTCTTGAAGATGGCACATTTTATTTCTTGCAAGAAGACTAATGATGTTGTTCATACTACTGAATTATTTTTCAGAGAGGTGGTGAGATTACACGGTCTACCAAAGAGCATAGTTTCAGATCAAGATACCAAGTTTGTTGGTTATTTGAAGAGGACATTATGGAAGAAGTTGAAGACAAATTTAAAGTTCAGTTCTGCACACCATCCACAGACTGATGGACAGACAGAAGTAGTGAATAGGAGTTTCGGTAACCTGCTATGATGCTTAGTAGGAGATAAGCCCAAGGGATGGCATTTGATTTTACCATAGACATAATTTGCTTACAACAATTCTATCAATACAAGTGCTGGTAAATCACCATTCTAGATTGTATATGGCAATAGCCCAAGAAATGCTTCTAAGTTAAGGAAGTTGGACAAAGGAGAAAAGACAAGTACTGAAGCTGAAGACTTTGCAGAACACATGAAGAATTTGTATGAAGAGGTCAGAAAGCACATTAATAAGATGAATATTTAGTACAAGGCTAAGGCAGATCAAAAGATGAGATATAAGGAGTTCCAAGAAGAGATGAAATCATGGTTCACTTGAGAAAAGAAAGGTTCCCAATTGAAACATAAAATAAGTTGAAAATAAAGAAATTTGGACCATGCGAATCCTGAAGAAGTATGATTCAGGAAATGCATATGAGGTAGAGTTGTTAAGTGGGATCAATATTTCCCCTATTTTAAACATTGCTGATTTATCAGAATATCATAAAGGTGGAATAGAGGGTGGACCAACAGAAGAACAATGGAGCATTCTGACATCTAGTTCAACATAGGAGATAGAAGAGATCTTGGATAGCCATGTGGGAAGAAGTACTCAGAACAAGCAATATGAAGAATATCTAGTGTAATGGAAAGGAAGGCATGTTGAAGATTCTTCTTGGTTGTCTAAGGCAGAGGTTGACCATTTGGGTTTTCCTCAAACAAACACTTGAGATGTGACAGGGTCACTTCTCAAATTACCCTAAGTGTCTAATGCAAGAGCACCCAGTGGTGTAAGGGCAATCTTGCATCACCCAAAAAGAAGTTGATTGAAAATCATTACAATTGTTTTCATTTCTTTCCATAATTAGTATTTTTGGTTCCATAATCTCTTGAATAATGTAGGACTTTCAGTTTTTCCAAAACTACTAAAAATAACAAACTGCCAGTTTTGGAAAGTTTACCTACCATTTTAGGAAAGTTTGCATATGGGCATGAATTGAAGAAAAAACTTGCAGAAAGCTTCATAATGGAAATATAAGACCTTGGGCGAAGGAATCATGCAAAGATCATTTGTGAGTTGAAAGATATTAAAGTTTTTGTTTTCCAAAAAGCCCCTAAAAATTTCTGAAATGAGATATGAGGCACTAAAACATCCCACAATGTCCCAAAAGGTTGACGGAAATTCATTTACAAATATTTGGTGTGATAGTTCACATCACGAGCTTTCTGGTGCTTGAAATGGTTCATCAATCAGACAACCAGATCAAAAGTTATGCTTCCCGGAAATTGACCTACTTTTGGAGGGAGTTGTAAATTTTGAAATTTAGCTAGAGGCCACCAAAAAGTGTTATTTATGACTATTTTGGGAACCCTAGGCAGTAGTAGAGTTACGGGGAAAAAGTGTAGAGTCAATAATAGGTGAGAAAATAGAAACCCTAGCTAATTTGGGGTTTACAGAAGGCAGATGATTCCAGAGTCTGGAGATAGGAAGCTGTAATGTGATTCAACCTATAGAGGATTCATCCTCTGATTGTATTTGAGCTTCTGTAATGTAATATTTTGTCCATATCAATAAAAGATCATTCTATTTTCTGTGTGCAATTTCTGTTGTTGTGTGTTTTGTGATTTACCCCTTCATCAAATCCCTAGCAAATGTTCCCTTTGTTTCGTTTGACTGTGTGAAAATAATTTATTGTTGTAAGTGGACTCAAAGCTAATTTGAAAACATTTGCTCAATAGGTGGGCAACCAATGTCTTCATGGCATCTCAGTTTTGAATTCTACACCATCCAAATAATCCTCTAAGAAACTTATTACTAGGAAAGGCGTCGAAGGAAGCAATGCAAAAGTGACTATTTGAATGGAAACATGGGATAATCAAAATTTGTTTACACTCTGAAAGTTACATTGTCAGAAAGGTTTCAGATTTTTTTGAAATTTACAAGGAAACCAAGTATAGATTTACAAGATTGCCAGACATTTCTTAACTTTTCCAATGTTCTTATTGCCTTTGTTGTAAAATATCAGTTTCCTACCAATTAGGTGCAATGAATGGACAAAGGCAATGGACAACCACCACCCGCGCTGACAAAAAAAGAAATATTACATAGACAGTTTGTTATCCTCCTAAAAAATTAGATGATCCTTACTCAGTGACAACAAAACGTCCTAACAAATGAAATGTTCCTAACTTAGTGGTAACAAAAAGCTATTCAATAGCTGCACACTAGTGCAACTACATTGCTTCCAATCAACATTCAATCAAATATGATGGAAACCCATTTTTCTACACCAAGAATTGGTATAAATATTTCCACCTTTTCTGGTGGCCAATGGTTTAGAAGCCAACTTTCAGCATGGAAATGATGACTAATGTCATCCCTTGTTCCATGCTACATTTGCAAAGATTGGCATATTTCTGAGGTTGGCCAGAGTTTGAGCAAACAAGTTGCTCTTTCTTTCATTGTCTTGTTTACTTCACAACCCTTCTAATAATACATCTAAATCAACTCTAGAAGCCTGGATGCCATCTTCTTTTGTTGGCTTACATATCTAAGGTCTCCAAATCTAGGATACATTTCCACCTCTATGGCAAATAGTAAGCTTTTAAATTATGAAAATAACTTTCATAATAAAGAAACAAGAGTTTTGAGGGCTAAATTTCTTCTGTCATTGAATGTCTCGTTTCAAGTAATGAAATCGTTCACCAAATCAATTGAACCTACCTATTCAAACACTAGTAAAAGTACTTCCCGCATTCAATTCCTTAATGGGAAATCAATATAACCTCTCAAATTATTTAGACCTTTAACAGAACTACTCTTCCTAACTTTTGATCTAGGATTCTCTATACGTGGTGGAGGATTGACTGAGAAACATACAAATACTACTATCAGATTGTCACAAGTATTCCGATTAAGGGCTTCTCAAATTAGTTCCTTTGAACATCGCTCCAGATCATTGTGCAACATGAGCTCTCTCTGAACAATACTGACAACTCACCGACTAGTCATAACATCCCAGAGACCATCACAACCAATTATTAGAAATTCATCTTCTTCTGAAAGTACAACCTCGCTCGACTCAGGTTCTGCATTAAGAGGACAACTGGAGCCTTTTGTTCCTTTCATGTGCCAGTCTCCTAATGCCCTTGCAATTGATAGTTGACCATTCAAGTAGCCATCATATACACAACCTCCAAGTGATTCAATATGTAGCCTCTCAATGCTATAGTTTGGCTTCTGGTCTTTTGACATCTTATTTGCGTTGCTCCTCTTTCCCAACACTGCATGACAATCCCCTACATTAGCAACAATCATAGTCCTGCAAAGCAACACAAACATTCATCTAATCAGAACCAACAATACTAAAGGAATAACAAATCTATAGAAAAAAAAGGCGACTGTATCAAAATAGGCAGAAGTTTGATATTTTATTCAAAATAAGAAAGATTCAAGTGCTTACCTTCCAAAAATAAGAGCTGCTAGAGCTGTTGTACTAGAGCTGTTGTCAACAGAATAGGCATCTGCAAAAGCATGATTGGCCTGCATGAATACATTCCTCATAGCCTTTCCAATAGCATTTGGAAAATGAGAATTTTCAACAATAAAATTCAGAAATTTTTCCGAAATAAATATTGCTACATCGCCTCCTCATGACCATCAAATACCTGTGGAAAAAAGCTCTGATATTGGATAACAAGAAATTTGGAAAACCACTTCATATTGAAAAGTTATATGAGCAAAGAACAGAAGAAAAGGCAAGTTTTATCTCCACTATGTGCAATGGGTATGTCAATAGATATTTTCATTTAGTTTAGTGTTATAAGTAATCATGATTTAAAAAAAAAAATGATTTTATGTTTGTTTAAATGTAATGTATTATAGAACAGTCATATAACAAGGAGGTAAAGCACATTGTTGGTTATTATGATCTTATAGGTTGACCTATTAAAAACAACAAAAATCAAGCTAAGGCACTATGTATCTAATGGTAACTCATTCATACCTATATACTCGAGGGCACGAGGCTTCTTGCCAAACCACTTCAAAATGAAATACTAGGCCATCACTGACTTGAAATTGGTAACTTTGTAGTTTGTATAAATTATATAGTCAAACTTAATTTATGCAATTTTTCATTTCTTTTAATGTTTTATAAATTAAGGTGTAAGGTAAATTTTAAATATAGATTTTTATTTGTTCCACAAACAATTGGGTTTCAAAGGGCCAAGGGAATGGATGCATCTACATGTTTTTTTGTAGGTGGACAAGTTGCAAGTCCTTCATAATGTGTTGGGTATCTTGGCTATAATGTATGATAAGTTTGATGGGTTGTTTCTCCTACTAAAACATATCTCTTTTGAAAAAAATATGTATATGGTGGGAGCCACAATGTTATTGGATGAGCTTGAGCATTGATTGGGCAACATGTAGCATTGGTGAACATCTTTGTAATGCAGTCACGCAACCCTCCCTTGTAAAGTTTGAAATGGCATTGTAAACAAGTCGCACACAATCTCATGCTATGTTTTGATGCATCTAGGAATGACGTTAAATTTATTGAAAAGAAAAAATAAAATCTTATTAAATATAATGCATTTAGAGACAACAACACATTGTAATATAATTCTACGATGAAAATAAAAGAATTTGACAATAAAATTTGACAACTCACCCAACCTTATCTCACAATTAAATATATTTGATTTAATTTGCTGAATCTTACTTCAGTAGAGCCATAACACATTGTGATAGAAATAATTCTAAAGTTTAAAAAAAAATCTCATCTCACAATTATATACTAAATTTAATTTAACTTTTAAAATATTAAAAATAAATTGCAATGTGTCTCTATTAAAATATTAAGTACAATTTCATTGCTACATATTAAACCCTATATTATTATTTACATGATGTGTTTCATAAGTTGCAATGTGCCACATAATTGTAAGTATATTAGACACTACTAAAACTAATCAATGATATACTTGCTGTTAAGGAACTGAGATAGAGGTGAATTATATAAGGTGTTACATTCTCCAAAATCCTTTAACTCAGTCCCACAATGGTAAAAATTAAGAAACTAAGATAGAGGTCAATTATATAAGGTGTTACATTCCCCAAAAGCCTTTCCATTGGAGAAAAGCATAGAGGATGAAAATCCCAAACCAATGGACTACATTCACTATTCCTCCCCACAACAATCACTTAAAAGTGCTGGTGTGTTGTGTACTACATTGCCTTGTGTACTAGCATTCAGGAAGAAAAATATATATCCTCAAAATGACAAGTCATGGAGGTCATCTTGAGGTAACTTAGAAAACAGATCAAATATCACAAAAAACCATAATGACAACTCATGGCCATCTTGAGATGACTTAAAACATTGGTCAAATAATCAATTTTATAACTAATTATTGTATACATAATCCCTAAAAATTGTAACTAAAAGTTGAAAACTTAGTGTCATGTGGGACCATTTTACAACATATTACTTCTAAACTCTCTCAGTGACAATATTGTAACATAAGTGCATACATTTGCTAGAAAATAGCATATTGAAGCATATAGAAAACTTTAATTCATCTACAACCAACAGTTCTCTAAAGACTTTATCCATCATAAAAATGTTGATTTTGTACCAAAAAATTATTAAAACAAAATTTATAGAAATACAAAAAAATCTTCATTTATGTTAATGAATTCCACCTTCGGTAGTACAACACTAATCTTGCCACTTCATTACCATATCCAAAATAGAGACAAACCAACCCCACAAACAATTCAAGCCTTGTACAATCTTGTTCTCCAATGGGTGAAATACATAGCCTAGAAAATAGACCAAACCATTAGAAATTTGTAAAAAGAAGCCAACCCTAATCTTAGGGCAGGCCAAAGTAGTTGAATATGACATTTTGATATTCTTTTGATTGAGCGATCTCCAAGAAATTGACATTCTCACGTTGTGAAACCCAAATTTCAATAAAAATCATTAAAATTTTATACTCGTCAAGATTTTATGTAGACCTATAATCATCAAATGCCAAATTATTAATCTCTATTTATGTTCAAGAAAAAATATAAGAAAATGATTTATGCTCTCTTTATTGTTTCATTCCCAAAATATTTTCACCATAGTTGATGGCATGCCCCCCTACCACCTACAAATTATATATATTATAATACATATTTCATTAAACTCTAGTCCACCCTACAAAGTTAATTCTTAGTTTTTGTTTTCATTCTCAATCCTAAAACCACAAATTTATAGGTGTGAGGAATTTGAAGACAACATTCAACTTGTTAGCATTAACCAACTTTTAATATGTGTATAGTGATCAAACCCCACAAAGTTGATTGTGTAGTTTCCTTTCATTCTCAAACCTAAAGTTGAGAATTTTTGAGTTATGAGAACTTTGGACACAACGTTCAACTTGAGAACATTGAACAACATTGAATATATGTTTTCCTTGAAAATGAAATCAGTACATAATCCACAAAGACCGAGGGATGTCCCACATAATAGAAACTACCATTAAAAATATGGCTCACATCCAACTCCATAGAAACACATGTTTTCCTTCTGAATGGTTATAAAATCTTTTTTCCAATTTTATTTGAAAACAAGTTTTCTTAAATTTGTTTATTGTTTCCATAAGAGAGAAGCTATTACAGAGGGTACAAGAAAAACTTCAACAATAATATCCCATAACTAAAACTTCTATTAAAAATATAAGAAACTATCGAATTCCAAGGAAAATCAAATGTTTTACTTTTAAATTTTTTAATATTTATATTAGTTTGATTTAAAATCTTGTATAAAAAATTTGAAAGCCTATAGATTACAGAATCATAATTTTAAAATTTAAATGGCAACAACTAATTGATAAAAATTTACCCATAATGAGCACATAGCAAGAACCCAACTTATTTTTATATGTTTTAGTGAACAGTTACTATTAAAAAGAGGCAAAACAAAAGCCATAAAAGTGCTCATTAGGCTTTAGCCATCAATATCTGCAACTTTTAAAACAATAATCTCTCAAAAGCTACACCTGTGCAAGTTTGAGCCATTTATTAATAAGAGCACATTACTTAAATTATATTATAGATATTAGAAATTCTACTCCATTGGTCCACGTCTGTCGAAAAGAAATTCATCTACCCATATGATGTCCACATGGAATCATCTGTCTAATCCAGCTAATTCTACCTTCACTAGTCGGATAATTACATCCTCAGCTTGGCCAAATCTCTTCTGAGCAGTCTTGATAATTTTATCATCTCCCACACGCTATGGGAAGGTAACAGGGTGGCAGATTTCTTAGCTAACGTAGCACTGGATAATGAGAATGCTCATGTTATCTTCCCTTCTGACGAACCCCATCTGACTAGTCGCTTGAACTCTCTCCTGTGTGCTGACATGGAAGCCGAGTAAGCCTTGTGCCTCTACCAGGCCTTAATCTCGCCTGCCCACATGTATGGTCGAGTTGTCCCTCCCCAGGCTATCGGTGTTGCTTTGCATTGAGTTGGGGAGCTGCCTCATTTATTTTTGTATTTACTTTTATGGAAGGACGTCTGACACTCTGCAGGGACATCCGATCGGGTTTTAATAGTGGGATCGAGTGTTTTTAGTCAGTTCAAGTTTTTTCACTTGTCCTACTAGCATGGGAAAGATTGCGAATCTGTTCTCATTGTATGCTCATTAATAGGTTTTGCAGTGGCAGGTCTACCCAGATCTTTTTTATCCTTTGACGGTGCAACGGCATTTTCATCCTGAATGCTCTGCTTCATAAAGGACACGTGGCTACCGCTTCCTGCTTTTCAATTAGCTGGCTGAGTACTTCCCTGACTTCATGTGTGGCTGATGCTAACGACTTTATTATTCTCCGCCAGCCCTCAGTTTCTTATGGTTAGCTTTTCTCAATCTCTGTTGCTCTGACTTCTCTCAAGGCTCTGTCTTCTGGCGCTTGGTGATGGCGGATACATGGTTGAACCAGAGGTTGTTTTTTCCTTCTTTGGACTGGGAACCGGAGATAAGGGGGTGCGTGAAGGCAATCGACTTCATGACCCTGATTGATTCGGATTGCACTCTTACTTAGTTTGCAGTCTAGAATATTGTGGGGCATGCCTGGATCAGGGGCTTCGATGGTCGCGTCCTAAATTATTCAGATGTTGTTTCGCAGCTTCTCTCCAATATAATGGACCTTGTGATGGATGGTGTCTATGTTCACTCTCTAGCGGCAGGTTTGTTCTTCAAGAATATTTATACGGTGGAAAGATGGGAGGTGGTAGTAGCTAACTATAAAATGGAACAAGGTGACGCCCTCATCGGTGGGATTTTCAACCTCACATCTCTGCGGAATTCCCCCCCTCAGCAGGTGATTTACAGGGCATTGCAATCTAGTCTTAAATCTCTGTGTAGCACGGAATTAGATGATGCGCTTCGGTCATATTGTTTTCTTTTCTCCAAAAAACAGTCCGAGCGAATCAAGGATGTCTTCACAGCCATTCGCTTTCTTAGGATCCATGCTTCAGACCTGGCCCCAGGGATGCCCTTTTATGCACTGTCTGAGGTGGAGGAGGGTGACTAGTCTGCGCCTTCTATGGAGATGGATGCACAAGCTCTGCCGGCTGCTCCACCAGCGGCGTAATGTCTCTCGCTGTGTTAGTGGTTTTTTTGTTCAGATGGCCACTTGTTTTTTGCTACTGGTGGTCTTGGCTTGTTGGCTGCGGCGTGCTGCGGGGGTGGTGGGGTTTCTTTTTTGTGGTTGTGTGTGGATGGGTGGCTGGCGGGCTGTGTGTCAGTTCGGATGGCGCCTGTGTGGGGGTGGCTCTGGTGTAGTCCCTTGGTGCTTTTTCGGTGTTTCTTGTTTGCCTCTTTCCTCGGCAGCGGTTATTTATCTTTGGTTTTTCTTTCCTCTGTGTAAGGGGGAATGTTTTTATGTTTAACTCTTGTTATTATCAGGCCTGTCAAAGGTTTTTTTGGGCTGTTTCTATTATCTCCTGGACTTGGCTAAGGCCAGATTATATGTAATATTTCTATTCCTTTTTAATCTATGGGTGCTATCACACCTTTTTCTGTTTAAAAAAAAAAATTTCTACCTTCACTAGAAGTATTAAGAGACAAGGCAAACCCAAACTTCACATCATATGCTACACATTAATTAGTAAAACGTATAGTAAATTCAGAACATCTAAATCAGAATCATAAAAATGAAATATATGAATATTTTTTCTGACAAATACTAGGTAAAATAAACTTCAGGAGCTTAGAATTGCATTAGCAGATACTTCAATAAATGAGCTAGCACCATCCAATTTGTCTTTGATGTCAGATATGCGTCAACAATCACAAGAATCGTTCTCTTTAAAAGTTAAAAAGAACATGAAAGACAGAAAGGATGACAATAACAACAGAAGCAACTCTAATGATACGTTACACGATGACATAAATGACATTAAATTGTATACCTGAATGATACGACTTAACATGTCATCATAATAAATCTCCTAAAAGGTATTGATCTGATACTTGTGACAACAATATATTTGCAGGTAACTGCCATGATAATGATCAGCGAAAATTGAAACGGCCTTGCAAATGAGAATGATTCAAAATATTAAATCTTGGAAAGGAGTGAAGGAGTAAACTCTGATATAATAATTTATGGCACAAATCAATAAGAGGCACAACCATTGACTATCTACTCAACATTTCAATATATAAAAAACATTGATCTTAAATAATCATCACTCAATATTTCGTGTTCTTTTAAGAAATGAAAGTAGATGCTGTGTGAGAAAATACAAAGATAAGTTCGAAAAAGAATGATACCCCATTACCAAGGATTTCAGCACATGGCACTATTACCATCAGGCTTGTCGTAAACTAGAATTTGGATGCTCAGTTTAAACAAACTTGTTGCATCGTTTGGATTAAATAGTTTAGTTCCCAACTTTATAACCTCAAAAATTTCCTATGATTGAGACAAACTTGTTATCCATTTTGTTCATCTGGCACATAAGGCCAAAAAGTTACTTTCATATGTTAAGGAAAGTAAGATTGTCTAGGAAATAGCAAGTTTTGTCTAGAGTTTTCCACAATAGAAAGTTAGGATTTCTCTAGAGCTTTCCATAAAACTAATAGAACATTCCAGTTTTACTAGAATAAAAAATATAGAATAATCTAGAAAGATGGAAGGTTCCAGGCTTCAAGTGTTTTGTAATTATATATATGATTGTACAAAGCTATTGTACATGACTTTTGGATGAAATATAATTCAAGTTAGATAAATGTTTTTTTGAGTTTATTAACTCTGTTTTGCCCTGTTTTTATTTGCTGTTATATTATGTTGTTTATTGGGCTTGTTCTTTCATCATATAGAGGTTTGCAGAGTAGGTATAAAATAAAAACATTGAGATATAGAGTTCACATAATAGGTAAAGCACAAATAGAAATATTTAGTTTAGCATTTATAATCATTCTAATTCCTTCCCTTTTAATGTCCTTTGCAAATTGACCACACTTGGTAAACGAGAAAAGAGCTCACCCGCCTTAACATGTTTGTAATAGTCCTCAATGTTCATCACAATGAATGGTGGGGCTTACCAAATACACATTTTTAGATGTAAATATATTCTAAATTCTATGAATTGGTTAGAAGCACCATGAAATTGCAGCTGCTCATTAGTGCAGCAAACAAGCAATTACCCCAAGCTATTGATTAATGAGATGAGAATGGGCAAAGCACTCAATCAGGATTGTTAAATAAAATAAAAAGAGAGCAAATAAAACAATCTAAAAAACTAGATCAGACACAAAATATAGATGCAAGACAGAACACAATTTTAACGTGGCTCACCATGAAGGCTACATCCACAAACAACAGGGCAATATCTTATTCACTATTTTTCTTCAATACAATACAATACACAGCAGCATGCTTTTATACACCTTCAACAGTTTCTACTCCACTTCCCTCAATGTCTAACAATAGCTAATAAATTAATAATCTCTAAAAGACTCTCTATCTTTAACCCCAATGACAGAAAATCTATAAATAACAATGTTAAAAAATAGCAGAGAATCTTAGAGACGTTTCAATTACGTCTGATTGGGCTTCACCACTCAAGAATCTCCCACTTGAAGTCCAATCACTGCTGCTACGAATAATGATATCCCTTGTGTTTCCATTCCTATCATCACTTTGAAAACAAGCCCGAAATGCAAGGCTTTAACCTCTGTTCAAGGACATTTCATATAAGTCTTTTTCAAGCTTTCCAATCAATCGCAACACCTTCCTTATGCAAAAGTTTGCTCATTGCTTTCTTCCCTTTCTTCACCTCTGTCAAGAACTAATCCAAACCAAATGGATCTACATCCTCTGCATCCTTCTCAAACTCCACAGGCCTGTCCCTAGACCCACCTCTCACAGCTTTTCTTATCTGTGCATTTACCATTGGAGCTTCAACTTTTGGATTTGTGCCAACAAAGAAGAAAGCGTCTCCCTTCTTAAAACAATAATAAATCAAACACTGAAATAAATTTAGAACATAAACAACACCAATATCTTTGTTACCAACAATACCATCATCGCTTTGATCCATCTTAGCCCTCTATGCAAGGGCCCTCAATTCCTGCAACGTGTCCTTGACATCAACATCCTCCAGCATAGATTTTTCACTAGCTGCTTCTGTGCTATCGGCCCAGAATTTCTCCTCCTCTGCACCAACAGACTCCATGTCCACAGCTTTGCCATTTCTGGGTATCACTATTCTCAGCCTCTACCAAAACATGCAAATCCTCTACAGCAGCCAAATAGACAGGAGCATCATCAAATCTAACCGTTTTCCTTACTCCAAACTAAGCCACAACACCTTTTATTTCTCGCATATGCTCCATGCCACTGCCAGGTTCCAACATACCAAGAAACTCCTCAATAATAGAATCAACTTCATCATTTAATTCATCAAAAATATCTGATGAATAGCTCCCACTTCGTCATGACTCTCTTTAGAGTGACATGACCAAGACATGAGAGCTTGAAGTCAATCTTCCCAGTTGACTCTCTCTTCCATATATGCTTCATCCATAGCTCTAAAAATTCTTCAGCGATCTCCAAGGAATCGCTTCACCACCGAGCTTCTTCACCAAGTTCTGATACCAATTGTTGATTAAACAGAAGCAGACCAATGAAAGAAAAATAGAAATAACATAATGAGAAACTAAAAAGATTTCACAGACAAGATAACATAGGTTTTTATAGTGGTTCACCCAAAAAGGCTACGTCCACATTCATAGGGATAATTTTTTATTAAATTCACTGTTTTTACATATGCATACAACACACTCTCAATACCACCTCTTAACTTCATCTAGCTCTAATTCTATATAAAGAAGATGCCAATAGAAAATGGCTTTCACCGTGGAAGACAAATGGTTTCAAGAAGCTATAGTTACAAAGAAGGACTGACGTAGCAGTCTTACATAGCATATTCTCTGATAAACTCTAGCCTACCGTTACAAATGAACTTGGCTTCACATGTAGCCAACAATCAGCAGCAATGCTCAATACAAGTTTACAAGTGCTGAAATTAAATTATTTTTTTGGAAATTAACTACCTCTCCCTAGACAAAAGCACATCTTAATTTGATACACTTGGCAGTGCACATGCACTCTCCACAAATAAAGTTTCAAACTAAAATAACAAAGAACCTTACAAGAAATACCTGATCATTTTACATGCTTCATCCATTCAATTTGAAGCATACTTTGAAGATAATGTAGTCCACTAGAAACCCAGAAAATATTTGATATTAACAATGTGAAAAATCTATTGCAGCTACTGATTATTAATTTCCTATCTTATAAGATTATTTGGCTGCCGAAAAATTAAATAATTTACAGCAAATATTAAATAATAACACAGCTGCAACTTCACGGAAAAATCACGGAGATAGAAAAATAAAATGAACACAATGTTTTGGACAAATTGTCCCTGGAAAAACCCCGAAGGGAAAACCAGTTCTACAGATATGAATTTTATTCAACTACAAGAAATCAAGAGATACAAAATTGCTTGCCTCTTACTGGCAGAGCTCTGGAAATTTCTTTCCTGTAAATTCCCTTCCCTCAATTGTTCCTGCTGAAATTACTCCGGCAATATTTTCCTTCTCCGGCAATTCCACTGCTCTTCAACGCTATCACTGCGCCCTTTGCTTTCACTACAAATCAATTTGCTATCACCGTAAATTTATTTATTTGCTATCGCTGCAAATACTTCTCGGATCTATTTTTTCCAAATGCCTATTGATCCTCTTTTATAATCCCCTCATTGGAAACCAATGGCCATGATTTAATTTTAATCAATGGCTAGGATTAATTAGACTCTAAACCCTAATATCTAGAAGTCTCTTGAGAAATCAATTATCTAGGTATGGAGATAATTATTCCAGCTGTGTTTCCAGCCTCGTAATCTCCACCTGAGACTAGAACACCTGTCTAAGCTACAAAAATTAACACTCCCTCTTAGCGAGGAAGGTGTTCTGCATAACACCCAACTTACCTCTGAAGAAGATGAATTTTGCCTTCCCCAATACCTTTGTCAAAATGTCTGCTACCTGCTGATCTGTAGGTATATACTGTAGCTGAACAACCCTCCGCTGTACACAATCCCTGATGAAATGATATCTGATGTCTATATGTTTAGACCTATCATGAAACACTGGATTCTCAGATAATCTGATGCAACTCTGATTATCACAGTGTATCACTGTAGTCTCAACCCTCTGACCAAACAAGGCTACTAGCAACTTCCGAAGCCATATAGCCTCACACGTTGCCATGCTAGCTGCTATGTATTCTGCTTCTGCAGAACTCAGAGCCACGGACTTTTGCTTCCTGCTGTACCAAGAGACAACTCCTGATCCCAAACTAAAGCAGCACCCTGAAGTGCTTTTCCTGTCCACCGCACTACCTGTCCAATCTGCATCAGTATAGCCTATCAACTTGATACCATCACCTCGAGCATATCTGATCCCATACTCGATTGTACCACGCAAATACCGCAACACATGCTTTGCCGCTATCCAATGCACTCTCTTCGGCTCAACCATGAACTGACTAAGAGAGTTTACTGCAAAGGATATATCTGGCCTAGTGTTGACCAAATACATGAGAGATCCAATCAACATCCTGTATAAGGTGGGGTCTACATCCTTTTCCTTGGATGTGTCTATCTTCTTCCAATTCGTGATCATAGGTGTAGACATGGCTCTGCAATCTTGCATCTCAAACCTCTTCAAGATTTCAATGCAGTATTTCCCTTGTCCAAGGAAAATCTCTCCATCTGTCTGCCACACTTCCATGCCTAGAAAGTAGTGCATAAGCCCCAAATCCTTCATCTCGAACTCTGCTGCAAGGTCCCTCTTGCACTCCTCTATAAGCCCCAGTGAACCTGTTAAAAACAAGTCATCCACATATAGAACAAGAATGAGAATTTCACCTCCAACCACCAAGTAGTAGAGGTTAGCATCCGCCTCACTCTTCACAAAGCCTATTCCCTGCAAGTATCTATCAATGCGCTCATACCACGCCCTGGGAGCCTGCTTGAGTCCATACAAAGCTTTCTTCAATCTGCACACGTGGGTTTCGCTGCTGTGTGCTACAAAGCCCTCTGGTTGTTCTATGTATACCTCTTCTAACAATTCACCATTAAGAAATGCCGTCTTGACATCCATTTGATGGATCTGCCATCCCATATGCACTGCAAGTGAGATTACGGCTCGTATAGAAGTATACCTGGCCACTGGAGCAAATGTCTCCTCATAGTCTATTCCCTCCTTCTGAGAGAACCCCTTGGCCACGAACCTTGCCTTGTATTTCTCGATGCTACCATCTGCACCATGCTTAATCTTATAGATCCAGCGTGATCCAACCACTGCCCTATCTGTCGGTCTAGGCACAACCTCCCACACATCATTCTGCATTATTGAGGTATATTCCTCAACCATCGCATCTTGCCACACCTGTTGCTGTGCAGCCTCTTGATAGCTAGAAGGCTCACTATCTACCAACTGACTAACCAATGCCACATAGTCATTATACCTAGCTAGTTGTTTCTGCTGTCTATTACTCGTCCTAGGAGCTCCCACAAACTCCTGAGTATCCTTATGTGTCTGTTGAACCTCATGGGTCCTCTTGTCAACTATAGAGGATGAAATATCAAACTCCATATCTTCTTGATGCATCTCTTGGATTTGTTGTATCTGTTGCTCCATACTCTGCGAACTCTCAGCACCTGAGCCTGTGCTTGTACTAGTAACTGTACTCGTGCTTCACTTTTCCTGTTCTGGTTGAACAATCCTTGGAGCTTCTGTTGGCTGCTCATTCTGATCATCTGCTGGCAAATCTATGGACCTCCTATATGCCTTGTCCTCCATGAATTTGACATCACGCCTGACTATAATCCTCTTGGTCCCTAGAATAAATATCCGATATGCCTTTGAGGTCTTGCTGTACCCCACAAAGTACCCTCTCTCTGCAGTCTGATCTAACTTGGAACGTGTAGCCCCTGGAATGTGACAAAATGCCAAACTCCCAAATATCCTGAAGTGACTAACATCTGGCTTCTTCCCTGAGAATGCCTCCTCTGGTGTCATCTTGCCCAATACCTTATGTGGAACCCTGTTCTGTATGTATACTGCTGTACTGCATGCCTCTGCCCATAAGTATCGTGGCATATCTTGGTCATACAACATAGCCCTTGCTGCCTCCGATATAGAACGATTCTTCCTCTTAGCAACCCCATTCTGCTGCGGGTTGTAAGGAACGGTCCACTCTCTCTTGATTCCTTCCCTGGTACAGAACTCCTGGAACTCTTTCCCTTTGTACTCGCCTCCATTGTCTGACCGAAGAACCTTTACCTTCCTGCCTGTCGAATTCTCCACAAGAGCTTTGAACTCTTGAAAGTGACTGAAGACCTCATCCTTGGTCTTCAAGAAGTATATCCAGGTCTTCCTGGAGAAATCATCAATAAAAGTAACAAAGTACTCATATCCTCTGAGAGACTTCGTTGACATTGGTCCACATATATCTGAATGTACTAGATCAAGAACCCCCTTGGATCTGGTGTCACTCCTTGGAAAAGCTGCTTTCACAAACTTCCCCAATACACATCCCTTACATACATCATCATGCTCTGTGCTCACGTCTGGAACACCTGTCACTGTCTCACGAAGCAATTTAAGTGCTCCATGATGTATATGGCCCATCCTTCTATGCCATAGCTCTCCTTGATCTCTAGGATTACTGCTGCTCACTAGTGCCTTAGGAGTATCAAATTGCAACCTATAAAGTCGGCCGCTCCTAACTCCAATAGCTATGGGTGATTTCCAATCCTTATGCTTGATTAAAACATGCGCCCCTCTAAAGAGTACATTGTAGCCTTTATCCTGAAGGACAGATATGGAAATTAGATTCATGCCCAAGCCTGGCACATACAACACATCATGAATGGAAATAGGCTTGCCATTCTCCCTCTGAAATAGAACAGTCCCTCTCCCAACTGGATTGCACTTGGACTTGTTCCCCATCTGAATCTGGAATCTGATGTCCTCCTCCTTGTATCTGGAGAAGTACTCCCTAACTCCTGTCATATGAAATGACGCCCCACTGTCTATATACCAAACACCCTGTGAGGTTGAGCTAGTCAGGCAAGCTATGAGTGCAAACTCATCCTCCATTCTACTAGAAAGCTCATCTACACTTGCTGAAGCTGTCGTCTGCTTCTTGCCCTTCTTTTCATTTTTCTTCCTTTGTGGGCAATTGCTGACATAGTGGCCGAACTCGTGACAGCCATAGCATTTGATCTTAGATAAGTCCTTCTTCTCACTTTTTGAATTTGATCCTTTGCCAGACCCCTTCTTCGCTTTCCCTTTTCCTGCTAGGGCAACATTTTCCTGTTCCACCTCACTTTTCTGACTATTATTGCTGGTTCCATTGACAAGAATTAGTCTAAGCTCCTCCTGAGTGAAGTCACTCCATAGTCGATCCCAACTTGGTAAGGTGTCTCGTCCATTAATAACTTGAACAAAGACATCCCACTGCTTAGTAAACCCATTCAGGGCTATTCGTACTAGCTCATCATCCTTTGGTTTGTCTCCAACAGCTGCCAATTCATCCTTGACAAGTCTAAGTCTGGTGAGGTAACTTGTGACGTCTTCTCCCTTATTCATCCGGGTATTCCTTAACTTTTCTCTGAGAATCAACTTTCGGTTAAGGGTAGCATTCTGGTACAGATTCATAATGGCATCCCACATCGTCTTTGCTGTATCTAACTCTGCAATATGCGGAACAATATGATCCTTAACACCGTCAAGAATCAGCCTCCTTGCCTTGGCATCTTCCTTCTTATATGCTACGAGCTGTGTTGCGTCTGTAGGTACAGGTACAACAGTGGTCACATAATCCTTGATACCATTCTCTTCCAGCAATAAAGAAATTCTGGCTTTCCAGACACCAAAATTTGAGGCTCCATCCAATCTGTCCTGATCTCTTAAACCTGCTGAGGCCATCTCAAAAGAAAATAATAATTTGAAGAGGTCAAACTGGGTTTTATAAACCCTAGATTATTTTTCCTTTCTCCCTGTGCCTGTTCTGCACTCAGATCTGCTCTGATACCATGTGAAAAATCTATTGCAGCTACTGATTATTAATCTCCTATCTTATAAGATTATTTGGCTACCGAAAAATTAAATAATTTACAGCAAATATTAAATAATAACACAGCTGCAACTTCACGGAAAAATCATGGAGATAGAAAAATAAAATGAACACAATGTTTTGGACAAATTGTCCCTGGAAAAACCCCGAAGGGAAAACCAGTTCTGCAGATATGAATTTTATTCAACTACAGGAAATCAAGAGATACAAAATTGCTTGCCTCTTACTGGCAGAGCTCTGGAAATTTCTTTCCTGTAAATTCCCTTCCCTCAATTGTTCCTGCTGAAATTGCTCCGGCAATATTTTCCTTCTCCGGCAATTCCACTGCTCTTCAACGCTATCACTGCGCCCTTTGCTTTCACTGCAAATCAATTTGCTATCACCGCAAATTTATTTATTTGCTATCGCTGCAAATACTTCTCGGATCTGTTTTTTCCAAATGCCTATTGATCCTCTTTTATAATCCCCTCATTGGAAACCAATGGCCATGATTTAATTTTAATCAATGGCTAGGATTAATTAGACTCTAAACCCTAATATCTAGAAGTCTCTCGAGAAATCAATTATCTAGGTATGGAGATAATTATTCCAGCTGTGTTTCCAGCCTCGTAATCTCCACCCGAGACTAGAACACCTGTCCAAGCTACAAAAATTAACAAACAACACTTACATGTTCATAAAAGACCAAATTCGAAGATCAAGCAGCAACCAAAAGCTTGCTGGTAGAAAAATAGCAAGTAGGGAACATCTGAGAGAGTGAATCACAAGAAGTAATCTGGTGTCCTTCATGTCCCATCTGGCTCTCCACACCTTGGAGCTAGCTCAAACTAAAAGATTAACATGGTATTTCTCATCAACAAGAATCCTAATGCTAATGATATGCCAGATCCCATTCCCCATTTAACTTATCTTGTTAGGTTCCAACCAAAACACCAAGACTAATGAATTAGCAGACATTTCAAAATACATATATGAATTTGCTTGACCTGAATAAACCTGTCCTTTAAAATCATCAACTTCCAGAATAGAAGCCATATTACCTTCGCAGATGATTTCAAATAATCAAAATGACCATCATGATTCTAAATCATGTTAATCCACATGCGCCAATATGAAAACAATTTATAAACAAATAGATACAATGCAGTATGCTATTTGTTATCAATTATTAACTGAAGGAATAGAATAATAGAACAAATGCATACAACGCAGTATATTATTTATTAATGCTCATCATCTAATGGAATAAAGCAACAAATTACATACATTATTGCAAGGTGAGCTCCGTATAGTTGCAGATTTAAATCAACGGTTTGCATGCCAGCGTGGGTACAGGGACAACCATACGATCCATCTAGACTATTGGCGCCAAATCAATGAACAATGAGCTTGAAGTACAATAGTAGGAGATTGACAGTTGGGAGGCGCCAAAATTTGTTGAATGACCATACAAGAAATATTTTCCACTAATATCGAGATCAGAGAAAACCTGCGCAGATGATACCGCCAGGAAAGTGAAGCTTTCAAGGCAAGTTAGATTAGTCGATATTTTCTCCAATATTCAGGAGATGAGAAGCTCGTGGTGGAGGACGACTCGAAAGCAGAGATTATCTATTGTGCTATTGGAACGTTTGACTGCTTCTCTCTGTCATTTTGAATTCACAGTGGGAATCTCTCCATAGGAAGCCTCCCTGTCATTTTTTAATTTGCAGTTATAATGCTCATGTGTTCAACACCTATGCATTCACAACTTACTGCAACCTTTTACGCCAAGTCATGTCTCCACGCATTGTACATAGCGAAGGCAGCATTGTAGCAAGCAGTAGCAAAGCATCGTTGCTATGCCTTCACTTTCATGACTATTTCATTACTGTAAGATATTTCTGCAACATGCCATTTCAAAGATGTTGGTTTCTTTTTTTTCAATTAGTTTTTGTAGATAAATTCAGGATTTTGTAGATCTTAATATTTTCCTTTCTAGGACTAAGAACATATGGCTGCGATGGGTCTATGCTGTAGGATGACTTGTCGACTTTAACCAGTGAAAAAACTGTAGTTCCAAATGCCAATTCGGCAAGAGGTTTCGATGTGATAGACAACATCAAGACCCAAGTCAAAAATATTTGCAATGGGCTGGTGTCATGTGCTAATATTTTGGCAATAGCTTCTCGTGATTCTGTTGTGGAAGTAAGCCATTTATAACTATATCCCTCTATTTATCTCTTACAAGCCCTGCATATTTATCTTCTTAAACTAGTAGTGTGCATTGATATTATTCTTGATAGTTGGGAGGTCCTTCATGGACAGTAACTCTGGGAAGAAGGGATTCCAGAACATCAAGCAAAAGCATTGCAAATAATAACATTCTCCTGGCTACTTCTAGTCTAAACAACCTCATCTCCATGTTCAAATCTCAAGGACATTCTAGAAAGGATATGGTTACACTTTCAGGTATGTACCTATATACATTTTTCATTTTGCTTAGGGTTCCTACAAGAAGTTGGGTCCATATATAGAGGAAGTCACGTGGATGAAAAAAATCATGACAAGAATGGACTGTACCCGTTTTAAAAGAAATGGGTACCCATTTAGGAATGGGCACTTGAACCTAAATGGGTACCCGTTTACTAATAGGTACCCATTTAGGAATGGGTACCTGAGCCTAAATGGGTACACGTTACTGAACGAGTACCCATTACTAAACGGGTACTCGTTTCTCAAATATATATAATTTTAAAAAAAAAGCCCCTACGGGCTCATTTTCCTCCACAGACATACAACAACGGCGAGAGAGAAGAACGAGCATCCATTGCTAAAGGCCCTGCCAACACATTTTTTGGTTTACTATTTGTTTTTATGTATTTTTTTATGATTGTAGGTTTAAATTTAAAAATTAGGGTTTAAGTAAAATTATGGTATGTATTTTTTGATAAACCCTAAAAGTATGTTACTATAAACCCTAAAATTATGATCAATAAACATGAAAACTTCAAACTATAAACCCTAAAACCCTATATTTAACTATAAACCCTAAAATTATGAACTAGATAAACCCTAAAACTAAAATTTAACTATAAAATATGAACCTTAAACCCTAAAACTATTGTATGTGACCAAAGATATACCAACTATTAGATCCCTAATGATGTAGTTCAGTCAAAAACCATACTCCACACATGAATGAAAACTAGACAATATACTCATACCTCAACCATCTAACACACTTACCATATAAATGAAATAGTACAAGTACAATGATCGGATTTTAGATGTACTACTAGTACTTGTTTTAAATTTGTAAGAGCAATTTAGATATATTTTTTAAACCTTGACTCTTCATCGAATGGACTAAGGAATTGATTGTACTTTACTAAAATGATCAATTTGTTTATTAAAAGTATCCTTCTTTTGTTCCTTAATAGATTAGGGTAGGTTAGGTTCTTCTATTTTGCATAACTCATTGATGTACTTACCATTTCCAAATCTTAAGGGAACTTGCATGTGATAGACAACTGAAGTATGAAATGTGATTTTTGAATACATGCCAAAATTATTGATATTTAGATTTTCATGTTAGTGTAGATAGGACCTCTCGATGTAACCTAGTCAAGAGTAAACAATGCCATGCAACCTATTCTAACTAGTGTAGTCTAGTTTAAATTTATAATGTGACCTCCTATACTTGCTTGTTCCTTTTGTACCCACTACTTAGAAAGATATTATCCTGAAAAGTACAATCAGGATTTTTGTAGAGCAAATAGAAGACCATGAAAAGTTTCAACAATATCCAATCCCCTTAAGAGTTATATAATGCTATAAAACATGCCAAGTAGAAATATACATCTTGATGTAAGTGAGCTTGAAATGAGATTGAGATTGATGCAACTTTAATTAATTGTTCTTTGTGTCTATCCCTTATTTGAATATTTCTTTTAATACTTGATATTCTTTATGACCTAGGAGTTGTTCTAAATATATGTTCTTAGATGCCCAACTTGACACTTTGGTGGGTAGACTAACCAAATAACAATCATATTTTAGGAATATCAACTTTAAGGTGAGAGATTTAAATTCTGAAAGAGACAGACTAGGTTGCATCCCAACCATGACATAATCCAAAGTGGGTAAAATGATAGGAAAGGTGATTAGTATGCTAAGGTGATATGTGGTGGTAGTTTGCTAATGGGTTCAAGGCTAAGTGTCAATGTATGCACCAAATCTAATTGAGTGCTAAAAAATTATTTAGAACATCTATGCAAAGTAGCATAAAATATTGAAGGTGTAAACTTGTGTAGGATATAGAGTTTTGTACGATAAACTACTTTAAATTATATTCCAAACTAGTTCACCAATTATAGATTTTAGAGAGTTAGAATATGACAATAATAAATGACTATAAATGCTTACAAAATTAAATTGAACAAGGAAATGAAATTAGAGGAAATAACATGCCATAAAAATTGAGGATAACTAGAGCAACATGGAGGAACCCCTTGCAGGTATAAACTCCACCAAAATAGAGAATTAAACTCAAATAAAAATGTTCCCAAATCTTGAGTTACAAGAATAAAATGTCTTTCTTGATCCATAATGTCACCTAAACATAGCGTGTACATCCATTTCCAAGATTACTAGAAATTGAAAAAATCCCCAATAGGGAAGAGGAAGATGAAAAGGTACTAGAAATCTAGAACACCAATAGTCACTCCTTAACAAGTTGCTAACAATTTGTCAGTAATGATGTTTTCTTGTCTTGATTCTATGCAACATAGGAAAACAAAAAACACACTCATTATGAAGCCAATATTGGCATCAAACAATGCATATATAAATGAAATTATACCTAGGAATGATAGGATTTTAGATATTAAGGAAACTATACCAATTAAATAAGCCCTTATCAGGTGATAAAATAAATTACCATAAAATAAGCCCTTATCAAGTTGTACCATAAATTTTAAATACTTTCAATGTTGACAACATCTAGTCCTAATAATTTCCCACTCCTATACCTTAAAAGAATTATATGAGGTTCCAACAAAGTGAACTAATTGCTAAGGGATGTAATTCTTCTTTTCAGCCTACATAATATGTACTTACTTTTTCTCATAAGCTTCATCAATTCATCTACATCATTCATATAGGCATCCACCTTCTCAATCATAACCCTTGTATCCTCCACTATGTCACAAAAAATATTATCAGAAATCAATGTGCTTAGTTTGCATGCTACACATGTAGGGTTCTATACAAATGTTATGGTAGTCTCACTATATCACATGGAATTTATATTGTATCCTAATTTCATCTAGTATCTAAACATAATCTTTGAAGCCAAATTTCCTTTATATAGGAATGAATGTTTTTTATGCACTCTATATTCATAGTTGAAAGACCAACCACTTGCCTATCTTTTCCTTAACCAACACTAGACGTGCCACAAACTAGATTTAAAAAATACCCACTAATAGAAGTCCTATTGGGTATATCTACTATCTAATCAAAATCCATAAATCCCTATATATTTAAATTGACCTTATCAAATCAAGATCCCTTGGTAGAAAATATAATACATTAAAGCCCATGAATATGTATGAAGACCCTCTTTGGTAGAGTCTAATTTTGTTCATAGATTATACATTAACCTTATTAGGACTCCTACTCATTGGGTAATGTCTAGTTTGGTGCAAATAATAACATATGTAAAGATAAAAACTACACTCATATAAAGGGCATGGTTTGGGTTCTCAATTTCATAAAGTGTCGAAGACACTACTCAAATGAAATCACTATTCCCATAGGAATGGGAACACTCATCCTAAATTTATAAAATAAATTGTTAACATGTACATCCTCTAATTTAACCAAAGTTTTATGTTAGCTCCTTCTCTTCTAATTGACATTCCTAAGATAAAACTAGCAAACTTAAAATTATTGATAAGAAACTATGATGAAATCTAAAATTTCAACAACCTAATCATTTGATTATTATTTCCAATTAACATGTTTTCGACATATTAAAGAGTGGTAATAATAAAATAATAACCTATTATCTTTTAATAATTATAATAATCTAATTTAGCTTTCATAAATCCTAGGTTCATAACATATGAATTCAAATTTAAATAACATGTATCTTGGGGTAATTATTTGATGTTGACTTGAATCTTTAATGTGTCTATTAAAACTATTTGTATTAAGCTTTCTACTCATGGATATTTTAAAATTACATTTCCAGATATCAATTTTAGAACTTATTTCTAGATATTTATTTGTAAGTTTTCAATATGGATATATTTGTGATTACATTTGTAAGTTTTTTATATGGATATTTGCAAATGAGTAATTAACTATTTTTTTATTTTTATATTCTAATTGTAAATGTAGGTGGTCCAATGGATACTTTTTTAATAGATGATAATTTACAAAAAAACCCCCACCCCCTCCACCTGATGAGGCTCATTTGCGAGAGAGCATCAATGAAAATATAAACACGATTGAGGAAAAACTTAATTTGATTAAAAATCAGCCTCACATTATGCCCCCCCCATGTAGTATGGTTTTCATCTTCAATGCAAACCATTATTGATTCTGTTAGGTCTATTGATGTAGACCTAGATAGATTTTGCCTTTGGAGGGAGGGGAGGAGGCAATTTGATGCATATGGTCTCTCCTATAAAGACATCCTTGATCTTCACATTACTAAACAAACATTAGCCCCATTCATTGTTGACCTTGCAACTAATCAACCTATACCTGCAACAACAAAAAAAGAATTTCAATCAAGTGTAGGCATGAGGTGATCTTAGGACATTTTTCGGAGAGGTGGTGTATGGTGTTTGATCGTCCACCACAAGCTAGTTTTGAGGTACCACTATATTTTTAGAGAAAATTATGTGCGAAGTTTGAATTGGGTAAAAAACCCAATTATTTTGATATTAGAGCATTCTAGGGTGTTCGTGGTGGCATGCCACAACACAGGGCAGGGGCACACATTGATCCCAATCAAACTATTCTTGTTGTTCCTATTTTCCCCACCATTCTTGAACCCATTCAGCACCAGGCAGTATTGTCGACATTAGGAGCATTGAGTAGACTCTCAGGTAATCTCATTGAACAAGATACCCACATGGAAGCTAAATTCAGTGGTTGAGAGCATCATGGAGGACTTGTTGCATCTCACCATAGCACCTCACACATGTTGATGGCACATTTGTGTCAAAATTATAATCAACCGTATTATGGTCCTGATGTAGAGCAGGGTATGGATTGACTAGACACAACCAACCATTCATTTACAAAACCCTAGATCACTATCCATAGGGCATTCCTTCACAACTGACCCTTTTCCTTTGGAGCCTTTTAGAAAGGCATTTTGGACATAACTCGTTGTAGACTTGACATTCAAAAAGTGTGAACTATTTAGAATACACTTTTGGGCCTTACTATTATTAATCAGATATGCACCCTATGCTAAGCTACTGACTTAGCTATCTTTTGACACATGGGAACACTCCTAGGCCTGTGGGTTGCCTAAACTTGGAGTGAACCTCTAGAGTGAGCTGGTTCTCCTAATGATTTTTTCTAACTTAAATATTTTGCTGAGGAAAAAGGTGAGAGGATGAACTAAAATGGAACTTAAATTCTAATAGATAATACCTCTAAACTTTAATATATCCAAACACTTTCACCCACAAACAACCCTTCAAACTTAATCTTTCACAACCTCACCTAGAACATACGATTCAAAAATAATTTATGTGAAGGTTCAATCTAAACACAACATATAACCAAGAACATATGAATTATCTGCATATAGTTTTAGAGTAATGAGACATAACAAAGGACATAGTATTGGTCACAATGAAACATTACATCAAAAGCTACAAAAATGAAGCAAAAAGATGAAATAGGAAAGATCTGATGTATTGAACTGAAAGGAGTACAAGAAAAAATATAAAACTGAGTCAAAGTCTGTTTACAAATTCTTTACCTGTGCTCCAGAGAGAAGAACAATGATATCAACTCCCTGAGAAAAACTAAGTTTTCTCCTATATATGCCTGGCAAGAGGTCTCTAAGAAAAAGCTAAGAAAAGCTCCTAAAAATAGCTGTGCAAATTCATTTTCGAGCTCCTCTGAAAAGTTGTCAAAAAGTCCTCTAAAATGCTTCCAAACTAGAAATAGAAGCAGCCAAAAACTCCTCCAAGGTGGTCCCACCAAAAAACATGCTTTGTCTGTCCAAAAAAAACTCTATTTTGTCCATATCTTCCTAAAAGAAAGCAAACCTAAAAAAGAAAGATATTGTTTTCTTTATTTTGTTTTAACCACATAAACAATGAAAATTTGAAAGCAATTTATAGAAACATTGCTTTAAATATCATTTTACAATGATTGTAGTTTTAACTCCTGATTTATCTCAATTTGATTCTTGTAGAATATTACAAGGCTTTTGATTTTACTTTGCAAAGTATAATATATCCATGGTCATATGATTTTCTATAAAAATCATTAAAATATGAGGGCATATTAAATGATTTACAAAAATAAAAGCCTACAAGGGCTTATCTCCATATGTCTCTGCAAAACAATCCTAAGGGCATATGAGGCATGACTCATACTTCAAATGGTTTGTAAATTGCATATGACCTATCTCCAAAGGGACTTAAATGAGTTTTATAGCAATGAATCTGCAATATGATGAAATAGCCCTAAGGCATAAAACCTGGGCAATAATCATTCAAAGGGACCTAATGCATGCTATAATATTCTAAGTCTTGACACTAAGAATTTGATGCTGGACAAAATACCACGATGGACATTGGTCATGCTTTTGAAAATGCAAATTAATGTGATAAAAATCAAATTGGACTTAGCGCAAACAATAACCCTAATCACAAAACACCCTAGCCCTACTTTCTCGGGCTCATTTTCACTTGCAAATTTTCAATGAAGGCTCTCTACTTGTGGTTGCCTTGGAACTAGGGTTTAGGATCTTGAAATACTCAATTTTCTCTGCTACCTTTGCAATATTTTGAAGAATCTCTACTGAGAATGAAAGGTAAAACCTTCTATGACACATTTGATCCATTTCCTCTTGTCTTTGAGGCAAATTTTTGGCTTTAAAGATGTAACTGTAACATGTGTTTGATACATTTTTCTATCTCTTTTTCTCTCTGTTTCCTCTTCTCGGTCCTGAGGCTGCTATGGGTGACATCTCTGAGTTCCTATGAAGGTAACAAGAATGGGTAAAACTCATAGCATTGTGCATATATCTCAGCCTAAAAATAAAGATCTTTGCTTAGAAATAATGAAGGTAGGCTTATCAATTTATCCAAATGATCATACCTGGTTTACATTTTGCATTTTCTAAAAGATTTATAGGAAACACTCTATGTATTTTCCTCATTAGAGGTTGCGGTTGTATATTCAGTTATCTTTGTGTGTCTTCCATGGGTTTGAAAGTCTCCTTTCTTCATTTGCATCTGCAACCTTCTTCTTTGTTATTTGAGTTTGGATCCTTCATACTCCCTTCTGCATATACATTTTTCGTTAAAACCCCAAGTGGGTTAAAAGGGATAAGAGAAAAACTCATACTCTAGCTACGGATTTTCCTCTGGTATTATGTAAGGCCATTGCTTGATATTGCTGTTCCTTTTGTCATTACTTTTTGAATATTGTTCTTTGACTGTATCTAAAATTGTATATGCAAAAATATGACAAGGGTTTGTAATGAACTCAAATCTCCGGTACACAAACTAGCTTTTTTCAATTTCTGTATATGCAAAACAAGCTCAGACTTTTTATTTCACCTGAAGCTGCTCTTTCTTCTGTGTTGTAGCAGCATATGCACTTATGACATTTACTACAAGATAAACATATAAATGTTTTTCTGAATCCCTCCTGTAGCTGTAAATGAGCATTAAGATTGCACTATTTGCCATGATATAGTTTATTTAATATAGCTATTCTTTTTTCATGTATCCTTCTATAATTGAATAGAAACATGGAGATTACAAAGTGTATTTTGATATTCATAAAGTTATACCTCCATGATACTCCACTTGATGGATGTGATACTTTTACTCCTTCAGCATACACTTTGAATGATCAAACTTAATTTGTGACATGGCATGCAACTGTAATGATGATGTAGTCTTATTAGCTGATCATGAATATTATGTAGTTGTCCATCTGTACTCATCAGTTTCTTCAATCATGTATAAAATGACACCCATTCTTACAATTGATGTTATTCACATGCTATGACTAAATACTTATACATCATTGAATAATGTTGTTCATTTGCAACTATGTTTGGCATATAAATGTTGTAATTGTACCTACAACCTCTGATGCCTTGGCTGTTCCACTATGCATATGATAATTCTTTTTTTGCATTTGCGTTGGCTACATGCAAACCTCATGAAAGATACTTTGGATGAACATGGTTATAATGTACCTGTCATGTTGAATCTGATCAACATAAGAGTACCTTGGGTTTCTTGAATGCATTCAAATCATATTGTAACAGCAAACAAATGAGTAATCATGTCAATGCCTTTACTCTAATTTAGATATTATTGAGTTGTCTTGAATGAGCTCAATGTTCACTTATGACTCTCACTTCATCATGTTTGAACTGATAGTCAGAGATGGATAATGTGCTTGAAGTTCTCACACTCATATAATGCAGTAGCACAATATGTCTTGATTTCCTTATGTATATTTCTATTCCATCCCCTCCTAAGAATCAGGGACATCATTTGGGCTCAACCCTTGTGGGAGCTGACTTTACGCCACATGCTAAAATTGTCTTGAGAACAGCAACATAATGTCTTCTATACCTCCACATGAAACAAACACGTTAGTTTAAAACATTGAAGCTCAATGATCATTTCATTTCCAGTTTGTCTTGTCTATGGATGATTTGTGTATGATTCAATATATCACAGACATTGTATTATGTTTCTTCCTGATGAAGTTCATGGGGTACTGCATATCTTGAGCTCTAACAAAATCCTCTCCATCTCCTGCAAGTTCATCAAGGGTCGAGAACAAAGACACAGCTGCAACAAGAATCAACTCAACCAAGACCCTAAATAGGCAATGATAGATATGCTCTATCCTGTTTACTTCATTTCTTCAGTTTACATAGTATACTCTCTATCATCTATTGATTTAGCTATTCCCATGGCTTGTGTGGGACACTTGATCTATTATGTTTTCATTCAATGCAATGTTTAATCTATTTTTGCATCTCATTTGTAAAATTGAATAATCATTGTAATGAAATGAAATATCTTATCTCTCATGCAACTTTCTGCAATGCAAATAAATGATCAACTGAATCTTTTTTCTCTGTTATAATAATGATAACTAAAATATTCAAGTAACTTAAACTATGCAAAATAATCACAGTAGAAAAATGTTAAAACTTTCATCCTAAAATGAACTTGATGCACCAGCTCTGCCAATTTGAGCTGTAGGTGAAAAATGGTAACATTTCTAGCGACTTCTGCTATATATTTGCCTGCTAAGCATCAGGACCAATTGCCTTAATTGTCCATTGGGAATTGAGTCATACTCTACTCTTCTCAAACTCATAATACTCAAACTCAGCACCTCAAACTACCCCCAACAGCAATAGAAAACTAAACCAAACCAAACTGAAAGAAAACTAAAAGTCCCTAGTGGCCAGAAAACATGTATAGCAGCACTTAGGGAAAAGAAAAATAACTGAAAGGAATGTGCATGAGGCACTTATTGACTGAAAACACTAACCCTAACCTACTCTAACTAGTCAGAGAAGCTGGTCAAACAAAGCCATTCACTGATTGGGTGAAATAGCTATCTCTTCTACAGAATATTTGATGTTTTACATGATTTTGGACAGCTAAATGAACAATAGTTGAAAGACCATGAAATAGTTGTAGCACATCTTGAGGAACATATACAAACTCACTAACCTCTTCGAATGGGATATAAACACTACTACCCTAAGGTGGCAAAGTGACTTGAATCTATTCTTCTTCAACTACACTTTCATGCTCTCACTAAATCATGATAGGAATCTTCTTGTTGGCCTCCATTTTAGCAATGTATCTAATTGGACATCCTATCGATAAGACAAAATTGGAACCATTCTTCCTATTTTTACTCATGTCAACTACCTCCTCAACCACAACTACTTCCTGCTTTGATTGAATCATGCCTTCAACCTTGTGCTCCTCCTCAATGAAGCTATCCTCATTTATTTTCTTATGGATCAGTATTCCAACAATGCCACTTTCACCATTTTGCTACTTAGAAGTGGGCATTTGGTCACTACAAGAATTCAGCTGAGTGGCAAGCTCTCTACAAGTTGAACAGTCAGGGTCTTGAAAATCAAGCATAAGGTTGTCTTTAAAAGGTTGATCATCTTCAGCTGGTCCCCTTGATTGCTCTTTAAGGCAAGCTTCCTTAGTCTCATTCATGTTAGCCTCTTCATTGTAGTACAATGGGAGCTCTGAGAAAAAACTAGATGCCTCATCATCATGGAGAACCTGATTTGATTTAACTTCATGTTCAACTTGGTAGTAAGGATCTTCATGTGAAATAAGCATGCTAGATTTTAAAACCAAACTGTCTCTTTGTTAAATTAAGCCCTCAATCTCATCCTTGCCTTTATGAAACAACAATACATCTTTTTTGCAATATCTTCTGGCTGTTCCAAATCAGCTGGTAAGTTGGGTACCTGCATGTTGACTTCATCATCACCAACATAAACAAGCAGTTGATCAAACAAAGAAACTGAATCCTCTTCTTTATCTGGTTCATTCTCCATCAAAACCTGAGTAATTTGTCTTTTCAGGGTGTGTGCAGGATCATCGTAGGCCAAACAATGGCAATAGAAAAAAATCGCATTTTTACTTAGCCAAATTCACAACTTGGCAAAGTTTGACTTTCATATGTTTTGAAACGGATATCCATTTTAAGAAATACAAAATGGATATCTATTTTGAGTAAGCCAAAATGGATATCTGTTTTGCAAAATGGATATCCATTTTTCTTCCCCCAATTCAAGGCTTTCGTAATGACTTGGAGAGGATATATAAAATGGATATCCATTTTGAGTAAGCCAAAATGAATATCTGTTTTGCAAAATGGATATCCATTTTTCTTCCCCCAATTCAAGGATTTCGTAATGACTTGGAGAGGATATAACTATTTGAGCAGTAATATGAGATTTCATTATAATAATCTTCTTCTTCATACACTTCATATTAGCTAGGCCTACAACTATGATATAAATTATATGAAAGGGAAGACCTAGGAAAACCATTAGGCCAAGGATCCATGTTTAAAAAGATTCAAAAAACATTGAAACTAATAAAGTACACTTCATACAAATGTGCATTCTTGTATGAAAGCAACTTTATCTCACCAAGAGAAGAAAGAACACATGTTCCTTAAACCTCATGCTTCACCTAAATTGCTCTACCTAATCCTTCATATGATTTGATTCATGATACATGGTTTGAGAAGGATACACATGATATACCCTTACCCTCTAGTGATAAAATTATGAATGATACTTTATATGGTGAAGCTACACCTTCGTTAATCGTTCATGACATTGTTATTCCTTGTGATGATGATGATCCTTCATGTGATCTATTAGGACATAATGCAAAGTTAACATGGCATGAACTCTCTTGGAAGGCTAAGCATGGACTATAAGAACATTGAACTAGTTGGATCTGTTAAGCTCACCATTTATGAAAGAACCTTAAAGGTTATCCTTAATTAGGTAAGGTTATTTTTCAGTGTGGTTGTTTGTGCAACAATGTGGAAATTAATGTTACCTAAGGATAAATCTAACTATACTAACATCTTAATAACCATGAGAGATAGGACTAACAATTAGACTAAAAAATTGACAAACAATACAACTTGGACACATGTAGGACTTGGAAAATGGAAAAGAATAATTAAATGTGGAAAATAATGAAAAAGTGGTATTAGTTGCACCTATGTAGAGAAGTGGTTTAGAGGTTTAGGGGTTTGGGGTTTACAGTTTAAAGAGAGATAGAGAGAGGAGACTGATAGAGATTGGGTGAGATAGAGGAGACAGAGGGGAGAGATAGGGAGATAGAGAGTGACAGACATGTCCAGAGACATAGAGAGAGAGATTGAGAGGTAGAGGGATGATAGAGATAGGGAGATAGAGGTTTAGGGTTGCTTCGGTTTAGGGGCATTATTTAGGGTTTGGGGTTTATGGTTTTGGGGTAGGGGTTAAGGTTTAGAGGTTTAGGGTTTAGGGTTTAGAGAGAGATAAATGACCAATAGGGAGGTATAGAGGAGTCTGAGGGGAGAGATAGGGAGATAAAGAGTGAGGGACATGGCCAGAGACATAGGGAGAGAGATTGAGAGGTAGAGTGACAAAGGTGATAGGGAGATAGGGGAGAGATACAGAGATAGTGGTTTAGGGTTACTTGGGTTTAGGGTTTAGGGGCATTATTTAGGGTTTAGAATTTATTGTTTAGGGGTTAGGGGTTAGGTTTAGAGGTTTAGAGTTTTGTATTTAGGGTTTATATAGAGAGAGAGAGGAATGATAGGGAGATATAGAGGAGATTGAAGAGAGAGATAGGGAGATAGAGAGTGAGGCACATGGCTAGGTACATAGGGAGAGAGATCAAGAGAGGAAGAGGGATGATAGAGATAGGGAGATAGAGGTTTAGAGTTGATTGGATTTAGGATTTAGGGGTTAGGGTTGCTTAGTTTTGGAGAGAGAGAGAGAGAGAGAGAGAGAGAGAGAGAGAGAGAGAGAGAGAGAGAGAGAGAGGTTTAGGGGTGCTTGAGTTTACGGTTTAGGGGTTAGGGATTAAGGTTTAGGGGCATTATTTAGGGTTTATGGTTTAGGGGTTACGGTTTAGAGGTTTAGGGTTTAGTGTTTAGAGAGAGAGGACCAATAGGGAGATATAGAGTGTGGGACATGGCCAAAGACACAAGGAGAGAGATTGAGAGGTATAGGAATGATAGTGATAGGGAGATAGTGAGATAGGACTATAGAGAGATAGAGGTTTAGGGTTTCTTGGGTTTAGTGTTTAGGGTTTAGGGGTTTGGGGTTTAGGATTCAGGGATTTATGGTTTCTTAGGTTTAGGATTTAGGGGTTAGGAAATAGGGGTTAGGGTTTAGGGGTTAGGGGTTAGGTTTAATCATGCATTAATACAGGTTGTGGAGTGAGAAATGGGTGGTATAGGTATGGTAGAATGGAGTAATGAGGTGATTTAATTGGTGATGACCTAGGTGAAGTGATGGGTAAGGTGTCTTATGTGGGATTGCTAGAAAGTGTGATTGGTAATGGTGGGGATAGCTAAATGTCATCTTCTAAGGGTTTAAAGGTGAGGAAAGTGTAAGATGGGGATATGGGATAATCCATGGTTTAATTATTATTCAAGGGAGACTCCTTATATAATGATTATCAATGATGGTGTCGATAGGGGGAATGGAGTCTATGAATGTAGGTGTGGGAATGTGAGCTATGGCATTGAGATTATAGTATTAGATGAATAATGGAAAGTACCTGGGCACCTGTCTAGTGATGGAATGAGCCACATGATCAAATGATGTTTGGGGAAGGGATTTTATTAGGAAAGTAAGGATTTGGGTGATGGTCTAGAGTTTAGTGGAGAAGAATTTACAGAAAATTTGGAGGTCATTAAAATTAACATTCAAATAGAAGAAGTACAAGAGATGGCTAGAAGGATAAATGGTAGGCTCAAAATAGGATAACTAGGAATATGATGATGAAGATGGAAAGAAAAGTCAATAACAATAGTATGATATAGGGATAGGATTGGAAAAAAGAGTACTACAACTAGGGGTTAAGGTCTAGGGGCATTATTTAGGGTGTAGGGGTTGTTGGCAAGAGATACATTGGAGCTTCATGATTGTTGTCATTGATGGCAACAAAGGTTAACCCACACATCCACAGGACATGATAAGTCTCTACTGGAAGGCAGATTGTAGAGTATTGTGATCCAGTAAGCAAGAACAGAGCATGTGACGAGGTCTGACAGTCAGCTCCGGATCTCTCAGAGGATGTATCTTGGTGAAGTACAGATTTGGGGAAGTCAAGAGGACTACCTTGACTGATAGATTCCAAGGATTTAGCCTCTGGTGATAGATGAAGAAAAAGCTATGAATACTTGAGTGTCAGGTTCCTGATTGGTAGTGTGGACAGAGGAAGAACTAACTGGTAGAACATCAGACATTATTCTGGATGTGTTATTGATGATGGTAAAGATTCTTAAGGCAGAAGTTATGATTGGCCGACATGATTGATGACTTCTACAAGTATATCCTTGATCCGCATTACTTGGTAAGCAAGGATTCAGCCGACAGATTTGAGTTTGTGGAAAATATTGACTATTCTAGGTGCCGACTAGAAATGTGATGAAATCACTTATGTGGATATATATACAAGATGGATTTAGTTGTGAGATGTGTCATGGTTGTGGAGAGGTGCGAAGATAAGGAGCAGAGCAGAGTGAAAGTAGTAAGGCAGTTTCGGTATGTGAAGGGATAGCAACACTAAGGAAGAGAAAGGATGAAGTGCAGTAGATCAGTGTACTGAGTTTAACCAGAACTGAACTCCAGCATATGTAGATGCTCCTTATCAGTTCAAGTATTGTATAACACTCTTTGTAAATTGTAGACAGTGAGTCTCTTGTAGGCAGTGGGCCTCTTGTGAGCAGTGTGCTCATTGGCAAGTGCCATTTTGTAATTCTATTCTTCTAATAGAGAATACAATCTTGGGTTAATCACCCCATGGTTTTCTCCCTTGACAGGGTTTCCATGTGAAAAATATTGTGTCATGTGTATTTCCATTTCATGGTTATGTTTGCTTATTTGAATTGATGCTGCACTAATTATTAAGAAAGCTCAGAAAGCTGAAATAATTAAGATAACTGATTCACCCCCCCTCTCAGTTATCAACAATTGGTATCAAAGCCAAGTTCCTCCTAACAGAGTCTAATAGCTTGAGGAAGATCTAGGAAATCAAATGGATGTATATGGTATAACGGAACAACTCGAGACTTCCCTTGATGATCTTGAGCAGTCAAATTCTGAAGTCAATGAATTAAAGGAAAGACTCAAATAGGCTGATGATTTCATGAAAGAACTAAGAGACAAATTAACTCTCTCTATGAAAAAGAGAAAGGAGCTACTTCAGCAATTGGCAAGTCAAGGTGAAGCCAATGATACAAATGAAGATTTGAAGGAGAAAACTAAGTTATGTGAAAAGTTATCAAAAGAAATCATTATGGTAAGACATGAAATGGAATCAGGAGTTATGAAGTATACCCAAGAGATTGAAGAGAAAAGAAAAAATGAAGATGATCTAAGACAATCTCTCAAGGAGAAATCAGAAGATTGCCACAAGATGGATAGAATTATCAGACATCTTGAATCTGATCTTGAAGATGCTAAAGACAATGAAGAAAAGCTTGAGGATCAAATTATCTCTCTTAAAAGAGATCTTCAAACAACAAATGAATATAAAGAAAAATTCAAGATAAGTTCTACTCAACTTGAAGTTCTTCTTGAAAGTCAAAAGAGGGTAGATGACAAGTGTGGTTGTGGTATGAAAAAGGTGAAAGCTCTGGATCCGGTCAGAAGAATTTTGGATTAGAAAATCTAAGGAACATGCCTAGAAGACCTCCGGTAAGGCAACCTAATGCTCAAAGATATCCATCCTTCAATGGATACTGCCATAACTACAATAACTTTGGTCACAAAGCTAATCGGTGTAGAAAGAGAATGAATCAGACTAATACATCCTTCTCTAGACAGTGTTTCAGCTACAAAAGGTATGGTCACAAATCTCATGAGTGCAGAAATATGCAAATAAACAATTCATTCAATGGTAGATTCTTTGCATGCAATAGAGTGGGTCATATGGCTAATCAATGTAGATCAAGAGGATATCAATCAAATGTGCAAAGAAATGTTGTTTGCCAAATTTGCAATAGATCTGGTCATATTGCAAAATTCTGTAGAAGCAAGAATCAGGACAAAAGAGGTCCGGTATATCATAATCAGAATCAAGATAAGGGAAAACAAAAAGTGAATGTGGATGAAGTTCAAAGTGAGATGAATAAGATTTGGGTGAAGAAAAGTATAGAGAATGTAGGGGATGGATCCGCACCAGACTCTGGTGTTGATGTTCCTTTCAAAAATTAAATAGTGAGCTCTAGCTCAGGGGGAGACACAAAGAAAACCTTGTTCCCCCAACCAGTCAATTGGTGCTAGAACTGGCACAAGAAGAGTTGTGGATTAAAGGGTTCATAAGAGAAACATCCAAATAAACTATGGTTAAGATTTGGAAGATCCGCAAGATGTTTAAGATCAAGATTGATCTGGTTCTTCAAGTCATCCGAATAAGGCAAACCGGAATGACTTAAGTCGAGCATTTATTGCAACTTGACATTAGGGTTTGCAGAGGAATATAAGTTTTTTTTTATTAAGCATTTGTTCATTCTACATTCCAGAAGAAACAAAAAGAGAATCTCTACAACAAAATTCCTCAAGCTCATCAAAGATCATTTGCAGAAGTTAATTCATCCAGAAATCAATCTGGCTAACTCCGTGAAACTGAAAGGCGCAAAAGGTATTCTCCATTATCAAATATCTCTCTCTAAATCTTTGAATGATAGGTACTCCAAATATTGTGAAGATCTCTGATAGGCCTCTTCCCAAATTTATGAAACATCCATACAAATCTTTGGAAGTAGATCCCCGAGGAGCATTTTCTAGTGTTCCACATGGTGTGTTGCATACAGAAGATATTAGGGTTTACATTCACGAGAATATTGAAGAGTTCGGGGAATCCAAACTAAGTGATATCTATCATAAACAATTGATAGATGATGCTTTTGAACTTAAACCTCAATATAAGGGTATCCAGGAGAAACATTTTGATCAGTTCATTCATTTCCCCTTCTTTGAAGAAGATGAATGGGTCCGGTATGTATTGAGTAGGATGCATGATAACTTCCTATGGCTGAACAGACCTTGCAAAATCACTAAGGAGGCAATTAGGGCAGTAACCAGCTTATACTCCTCTGGAGGGATACTTGTCCTCAAATCTATCAAAAACCAAACTATAACTGAGGCCACCGGATCAAAATTTGATAAGATGGCAATGACCATTGAAGATATCATGGACCCAGATATCAAGTTTGCATCTATGATAATAGGGTATAAGATATATCATTCCAGTAGGGAGAATTCAGTATCCAGAACTGCAGTGTATACTACCTATGAGATGCTAAGAAAGAATGCAGAGTATGATCTCTGTGAACTTCTTCTAAGTTAATTGATGGAGAATATACAAAAGATCAAAATGGACAAGAAGAACTCCTTTAAATATGGTGGACTGATATTGTGTTTATTTTTCTACTTCATGAATGAGCTGCCCAGATCCAATGGATGGGCATGGCAAAATAACAAACCGGTAGCAATTCAAATAAGAGATTACTTGCATGAACTTGAGGATGCCAAGGTAAGGAATACAACTCTGTGGGGGTACTTTAAGAACTTCCAAAATACTATGCAAATCAGAGAAAGAATCCCAAAATCATTGGTTGAAAAATATAAAGATACAGTGTGCTTCATGGTAGACTCTGATCAATGCCTAATGGAGGTAGTAGAGACAAGGACAGTCTGGATCATGCCTATGGGGTATGAAGTTGATGAACAAATTGTGGAGCTGCATGTTCAACACATGCTAAGTCAGCCAAAGGATCCAAAGGCAGAAAGGTTTGGAACCTTTGAAGAGCTAAGTGTAAAAGTTCATGTGGAACTCAGACAACTAAAAATAAAGAGGAAAGTGAGAAAAGAAGTTGAAGAAGTTGCGAAAGGCTTAGGCATCTCAAAGGAGGCACTTGATGCCAATAGGGAAAAGATGGAAAGGGCTGAGAAAGAGAAGAAAGAGGCAGAAAAGGGAAGTAAGGAAAGTGCTCCGGTAGAATCTTCCACCGAGACAAGATCATCAAAGAGATCTGTACCTGCCATTTCTAAAACCTCAAAGACATCAAAACTGGAAGTCCAGACATCTGGAAAAGGAGAGAAGAGAATAAAGAAAAAGGCAACAAGATCCTATGTTAGCCTGAAAGATGATGAAGAAACTAAATCAGATGAGGAGGTGAAGAAAATGAGGAAAAAGAAGAAGATATCCAGTGAAACCAAGGAGGCAGAAGTAGAAGACTTTGTTGAAAGAGCCACCCTGTCCTTAGATGATATAGTTAAGGCAATCACTGTGGATGGAAATCTGAAGCCATTAACAAAATTTTATGATAAATATAGTGAAGCTGATAAGAAGAGTCTGCAGGATGCCATAGTTAAGTATCTGAACATTTACAACAAGGCTTTCATTGAGATTATATGTTTAATTCCTAAAAGCCTTGAGAAGGAACTTAAATTAAGGAAGAATAATGCCAAAGAGAAGGATATGGAGATCCAGGAACAGATAGCTATTCAGCTTTATCCATCAATCACTCCTAAGCAGAAGAGTATGATCTTCAAAGATTGTAAGGATGAATTCCAGAGCAAAGCCAAAATGAATCAGCTTATGCTCAGAAAAATTGAGGAAGTAGCAAAAGAGATAGAAGAGATCCTCCAGAATGCATACAAAAGATTCAACATTCCTATTATAGATGACTTAGGTGATGATCCCTTGACTACAGACATGTTGTGTGGTTACACAACACGCCCCATTTTGACTTGGCAAAACAGGGACCCAGCTTTTGTTTTGGCTTGTGTTGTCTGTTTCTGGCGGTTTTGGTAAAAATTAAGTCAGGTGCATCATCATCATGAAGGTCAGGATGAGGTAGGTCATCATCATGAGGTTAGTTTGTCAAAGTTCATATTTTGTTTCTATAACTTCATGGTTAGAAAGAGCTTGAAATTCCATGCAGGTTTGCCTTTTGCATCACTTGAAAATTCGTCCATATGAGGGAGTTGTGAGCAGTCAAAGTTTTGGTCAAACCTGATAATTGCTATATGAACATCATCATCATGATATTTGGAAAGCCCCCCGATAATATCCTGAGGTCGAAACATCCGGACGTCAAGTTTAAGTCATATTAATCCTTTCCCGTCGGGCGGTCTTTTGTGTCGCCAAAGGTCATCATCATGATCTTACTCTATCGCCTGATAAAAATCATGCAGTCCCGAAGCATCCGGACGTCAATCTTAAGTGCTGGTGTGTTTTACCCGTCGAGTAACCTTAGAAACATTGCGAGCATCATCATGATATTCCAACATCACCCGATATTATAATATCATGCTGATATTATAATATCACCTTACTTAGAGAAATCTGCCATCTGCATAATTTGCGCGTGCACGACAGTCTTGGTGATCAACATCATCATGATATTTCGAGACCCGACATTTCTTAATATCCTCCTGACCTCCTTTTGCGTGATCATGATGATCACCTTATCTTTCGAAGCGGAGGGTGATTTTCATTTCTTAAGTCATGTTGAACAAGATCATCATGATCTTGTTCGTCTCTCCCAACAGTTCGTAATATCATCCTGCCGACGAGTATAACCTTTTGCAAATATGATGATGACGATGACGTCACCATCACCTTTGTCCTTCGGCAAGATATTTTCCAAGGCGTGATCCATTTCACCAATATGATGATGACGATGACGTCATGTTCGAAGATTAACACAAGCCCCGGATATCCTGATGACGTCATCAGGACTTTCGGCAGGATCATATTTTTGATCACCCAGTGCGTATATGATGATGATGATGTTCATCATCCTGACCTTTCGAGCGGATTGCCTTGGCCGAAAAAAGGGTCATACTGCTTTCATGACCTAATCATCTTCCTTAGAGGGAACCCGATATTCCATTTACCTCCTGATTTTAACGAAACATGACGGTGACGTCATCCCTTTGCATTTTATTGAAGCCTGATGATGACGATGACGTCATCATGATTTTCCTCAGCGGCAGGATCATTTTCCAAGTCCTCCTGTTTGTCTTCATCATGATGATGATGACGATGTCTTTCTTTCCCGAATGTGCAAGAACAAAACATCCTGATGTGCTTTTCATCAGAGCATTAGGAAAGGAGGATCATCATATTTTGTGATATCCTGCGGCCACTTTGAAGATATATAGTTGGTCATCATCACGATTTTTGGCGTCGGTATAACTATTGCCGTCGGCCTAAGGTAAAATTGTCACCCTGATCATATGTAGTCACGCCGATGCAAATATGATGATGATGCAAAGCCGGATTCTAAGGATGGTTGAAAGGCGATTATTTCTTTGTATAATTTGGGGTCATCATCATCATATTTTGGACCCGATACACATGAAAATGGGCGGGAAAGCATGAAGCGATGGAAATTCGAAAGAGCCGACTGCCTGATGTTTGGTCAACGATGGTTGACCTGATTGTTTTTATGCTGTTTATGCATTTAGTGCATAAATTTCCAGTGATTTGAAAATCGTATGCTGCACATTTTGGGGACTTGTTTAATAAAGCGTTTATTTCCTGTTGTTTAGCATGATGATGATGAACTTAATGTTTGTCTGTTTACTTGCAAGAAATCATCATGATGCTGCTGAAGCTGAACATTGAAGTCATGATGCTGCTGAAGCTGAACATTGAAGTCATGATGCTGCTAAAGCTGAACATTGAAGTCATGATGCTGCTGAAGCTGAACGTTGAAATCATGATGATGCTGCTGAAGCTGATAATTACAAAGTTACTCGTGGAGTCAACATGGGCCAGACATGAGGAGGATATTGTCAAATATGCTGTTTGCCAGCTGGAGACCGAATCAAGTTGAAGATGCTGGAATATTCTGTGCCAGCTGTACATTTGCTAACTGGCGAAGCATGTGCTTTTCATCTGGACCGCTAATTGTTATGAGGGGATCCTGATCCTTGGATCATTGTAACCGTTTTCTGGCAGTTGCTCTATATAAGAGCCAGAGCTTGTCATTTTAAGAGGAGGAATACATTAGAATACACAAACGCATCTGGCGCAAAAGTCAATTACTGTAGAATCAATTAGGAGATCGGATTACTGAGACTAATGAGGATAGAATTGTTGAAATGTCAAGGTTCTTTCTTCAGATCACTGTAAATGTACCTGTTCTTGAGCATACTGAATGAATATGAAGTTCTAGATTACATCCCGATTGTAAATTTTACGTAATCTTCTTGTTGATTTCTGGATATGTACTGGTGAATGCTGTGTTCAACTGGAAGCGCTTTCATTTCATTACATGTTGTTGTCAACTTTCCTTTGAAGCTTTGCACTAGATCATGCGGATTTGTGGAATGTCCTGGTGAAGTATGATTTCTAGTTTTCCTTCTTTTCATTGCAAGTATGGGAGCTTGTATGTGAATCAGTGATCTAAGTCCAGTAATTTTAGGAATCTCACTCTCTAACCCTTTTCCTTTTTTCAATTTCATTAATTCATCACCATAACTGCAAATCATGATAAATAACAAGCAGAAACAGTGAAATATGCTGAAATCTCGTAGGTAACTGAAGATCCTTAGCATATTTGGTTAAATACATGTGGTATTGAAAATATCATGCAAAGAATCATAAATAATGGTAGAAATCATGCAAATATCAGCCTGTATGCACATTATTTGACTAAATTTACAGTGCAGAGGTAGAATTGTTGGAGACTTATGCAGAGCGAACATCCAGAGCAGGATATTTGAAGATGATGATGATGAACAGTGCAGAAACACGTAAGGCCCCTGAATGGAAAACAGCAACACACATCAACCACTGAGTAACGTCAGTAGATTAAGACCTAATCAACGGAGACTTGGGATCATGAATTCTTTGAATTCATCGTATCTTTCAAGATGAGTAAAGGTTGTTGTGTAACTTTTATTCTATGTTTATGAATGACTAACATCATGACCAACATAAATTGGCGCTAGAAGGAGGGCCAGAGCCCAGAAGATCACGTTCATCATCAGTATTTCCAGGTTTGATGACGCTCAGAGTAAGGTAACTTCAGATCATTTGTGAATTTCATCATATTGCGTAAATATTTGCTGCGACAAGTTTGTATTTGCACATTCTGTGTAAAGATTTCCAAATTTCACATAAATATTGCAAGCTTTACAGTAGATTTCTTTAAATTCACTAAATATTGGCCAAAGATGCATAAATTTGTTCAAGCTTTGAGAATTTGAGCCTTAAACCCGCGAGATCTGGTGCTACTGGTCAGAATATCCCACTATCCTGTCATATTTGCAGTGTCTTCGCAAATATCGCGTAAATATTCAGTCTGATTTGCAAGTTGACCGCAAATATCACCTCGTCCGGTGGAATCCAGCCAATATTTGCAAAGTTTCAGCTAATTGGCCTCCAAATTGAGACATCCTGGCTCACAGGATAAATACCAGGTCTAGACATAGTGAAATTTTTGAAGAATTGCCTGTCAGAGGTTTTAGACCTAGGACTGTAGACGTTCACCATACTCCAGAGTCTAGTACGTCCAGAGCTTCACTAGGACCTCCCCCTATAACTCCTGTCGGTTTGCAAATACCTTCAGGTATACCCGTGACACCTCCTGTTCAACCTCAGCCAACTGCACCACCAGTTCAGCCTCCTCAGGTTGCAATGTCGTTCTTTGCAGCAGAATCACCATTGACCTTTACTGCGTATCATGAGTTACCAAAGTATCCGGACAAGCTTTGTCCAAAATACCATCCTTATCAGGATGCGGATGATCATATCAGGACGTTTAAAGAAGCTTGCTGTAGAGCCAGAATTGAGCATCAGGATGTGGTGTGCAGATTATTCCCTTTTGCCTTAGGGGAAGAGGCTTATAATTGGTTCATCAGTCTTGGTCAATCTTCTGTAGGTTCGTGGGCTGTCTTAGAGAAGGCCTTTCTTGACAGATTCAAGGTCCCTATTGATCCATCCATGAATTACCACCTGTTTGCCACAATTAAGAGATTGGAGCATGAACCTATTGCAAATTTCAATGCTAGGTTCCAGAAAATGTTGTCCAAGCTAGTTACCCCATATGTGGTGGCTGATGATGGTGCCAGAAGTATTTATTATTCAGCCCTGGATCCATTAACCGCCATGTTCATCAGGAGAACACATCCTGCGATCACCACATTGACAGGAGCTTTTCAAGAAGCTATCAAGGTAAATCAACAGCTGATACCTGCTCCTACTCCAAATATAGCATTCCCTGCTTTGCCTGGCATGCAGTCACAATATCCAGCACAGTATCCTGCAGCTTATCCTTCGCAATATCCTGCACAATATCCAAATGGAGCAGTGATGCCCCCAGCAATCATGCCTGCACCTTTGCAAGTACCTCCATTGAGTATCATGCCTCCTCCTAATGGAAATGGCCAATTGCCACAATATCCTGCACATACTCAGACACCTCAGGGTACAGATCTATCTCATAATAACCATGGATCTTCCTTTTTCCAGCCTCAGCCTGAAAATGTAGTGGCCAAAGCTCAAGAGGAGAAAGAGGAAATCAAAGAAATTGCTGCTCAGTTGAGAAAGCTCACCACAGAAGTAACACACTTGAGAAATCAAGGGTTTTATTCACAGTCAGGTCAGAATAGGAGTTATTCCAATGACAGACCAAATTACCCTAACAGAGGATACAACAATAACTTCAACAGTAGTGCTGCAAATAACAATAATCCTCCTAGGCAGCCTAGAGTGTGGAACTCCAGGCCAAATAATGGTTCATTACCATCACCCCTAGACAATCAACCTCCTGGTGAAGCCAAACAGACTACTAGAGTCAATCTTGCTGAAGCAGCCCTTACCAATTGGTGCAGGATTCACAACACCAATGCACATGCAGAATTAGATTGTCCACAATTTAGGATTGCTGCCAGCATCTTTCAGACTGAAGTGTCTAATACTTCTGGAAATCCACCTCAGGCAGAAGGAAATGAAATAGTTCCTTGTGGATATGACTCAGCTTTTGTGCTGGAAACCTACACTAATCAACCTCATCAGGATTATAATCAGACCCGTGAAGAATCTGCCTTAACCTTTGAAGCAAATTATGTCTTCCCTTTTGAGGATGAAAATGAACCTACAAGAGAGCATGAGGAAGTACATGCATACCAGCAGCAATACCCTGGTAAGCACAATTATAACCTGAGGAGTAATGCCAACAGACCTGCCGGTCCATTGACATCATCTCTACCTCCAAATAACTTCAACACACCCCCTGATCCTAAGGCTAGCAATAACCCTGGGTTCCCTAAGGTGAATGCTCAGTACTTGTCTCCTCAAAACACAGTAACAAAAGTCGCAGGTACACCTCATGAATCTGACAGGTTAGTCAGCTATTTGGCTGATGAAATGAAGAAAATCAAGATCAGCCTGTCCCTATCTGAGTTACTGAAAACTCCTGCCATCAAAAGGGCATTCATGAAGTCGCTGGATGATCTTGCTTCTAAAGAGGATAATCACCTTTCGAGTCAATCCAATAGCAGAGACCATACTGCTAAAGATAACACTGTCAAGCCCAAAGTGTCAGCCACAGTCCAAGCTGCTGAAACCTCTCACATGACCTTGTACAGAGATAAAACTGAATCACCTCCGTTTCTCCTCACCATAAGAATGTTCAGTAAGAATTTGCACAACTGTTTAGTTGATTCAGGAGCCTCAACTAATGTTATGCCTTTGTCAATATGCAACGCATTAGGACTGCATCCTGCTAAATCATTAAAGAAGGTCACTCAACTGGACAAGACAGAAGTAAGTGTCGTAGGAGAACTCACTCATATTCACATGCAGCTAGCGTCTGATCCTAGGATCCAGTATTACATTGACATTCAGGTAGTTGACATACCTGATACATATGGGATGTTGCTTAGCCAGGACTGGTCTAAAACGCTTAACGGATACATGTCCACAGACTTCAGTCACATGTGGTTGCCATGGAAAGGTATACCTAATCAGATCAGGATTGATGCTGAGCCTAGGATGAAACATATGATCACGGAATATAACAGAACAAATGAGATCATGTATGTAAACGTAGAACCTGGAGTTTATCACATCAGGCCGCAAACTGTCCAAATAGAAGAAGTCCTGATGCTTGATGTTCATCATCATCATGATGATGATTATCATGAGGATATGCCAGTTGTAGAACTTAATAAGGATCCTGATAATGACAACGAAATAGATCACTTCAGGGATTTTCAGATGCATTTATCTACTCAGATAAAACGTTGTCAATTATTAAATATACCTGCTAATGATATTTTGATCGACGGATGGTGCAGATTGCATGGAGAAGCACACTCGGAAAAGACTTGCGAACCATGCTTAGACATGATCATGCTGGAGCAGACGTATAGTGAAGCATCATCATCATATTCCGAGGTGAGTGCTACATCTGATGATGATGATGATACTAATTTTTATTTGTCTTCTGCAGGAACAGAAGAGTCGACGGATCCTGATGAGGATCATATCCGAAAAACAGAAGAGATCCTGGTGTCTAATCAGACAAATGATGCGAGAAAGGAAAAGATCACTCCTGGTAGTGATTGCTTCATGGAACCGGATTACGAGTTGTCTGATGAGGATAAAGGCAGTGACCTGACGAAGTTCAAAGAATTTCTGGTCAAAGAAATAAAAAAAAATGACACAACAGTGTAGATCTCCCCAGGAGGTTTTAATCAAAAGTTGGTGTAGGCTGCATGAGGCGCCTCACTCAGAAACCACTTGCTCACTGTGCTTGCACATTTTGAAGAAGCATGCAGTTGTATGTGCTGAACATCATCCTCCTGCTAGGATTGAAGAGAAAACAGAAAAGCCATCAGGCTCATCAGATAAAGGAAAGAGGAAGCTTGAAGATGACACATCTAAGTTAAGGTGGATATCAGGCGGAGCAGCAGCCAGAGCTGCAAAGAAAAAGGAAAGTTCAAATAAATGTCCTGCTGAAGATAAGCCTTGGATCCTGAGGTTTGATGGATCCAAATCCAAGCAAGGTTCTGGAGTAGGGATTGACCTTACTGATCCATCAGGGAAATCCCACTTAGCAGCTTACAGATTACAGTTCCTGTGCACTAATAATGTCACAGAGTATGAAGCTCTGATTCATGGACTGTTGTTTGCCCATAAGAAGAAGGTGAAGATCCTGCATGTCTTTGGAGATTCAGAACTAGTTGTGAGACAAGTAAGAGGAATTTACTCTTGTAACTACAGAAAGCTATCAAATTACAGACATCGTGTGTGGGACCTGATTGAAGACTTTGATGCCTTCAACATCGTTCACGTGCCAAGAGAACAGAACCAAAGGGCAGATGCACTTGCTCAGGCCGCCAGTACACTGGGACCACTGTCTATATCTGGTCTGAAGAGATTTGCAGTAGAATTGGTGTCAGTACCTTCGGTACCTGACAATGTGACTAATCTCCAAGTGTTTGATGATGATCAGCACATCCTGGATTTCATATCAAACAGAGATGTATTTGAAGCTCAGATCATAGATGAAAATGGTATGGAAGATCATGTCTGGGAAGAAGATGAGATTTTAGAGTTGCCTGGCAACACAATTCCCAAAGGTATGATTGAATTAGAAAGAGCCTTTGATCTGGATAATATGCTCAAGCATAAGGATCTGCCTAAGGCAGATGGAGGTCAATATTCACAGGTAAATATTGGACAAGCTGATGACAAGAAGAATGTCTTGTTGGGTAAGGTTTGTACACCTGAAGAGTTAGATGGAATAACTCAAGCCCTTAAGGATTATATACATGTAATTGCATGGACTTATGACGAGCTGAAGACGTATGACACTTCTGTCATAACTCATACTATACCCCTCAAGCCAGATGCAAAACCTTTCAGACAGAAGCAGAGGCCAGTCAATGCTCTGCTTGAGCCCATCATCCTTGAGGAAGTCAAGAAATTGTTAAATGCCCGGATAATATTTCCTGTAAGGCACTCCACTTGGGTGGCAAATCTGGTACCGGTCAGGAAGAAGAATGGAGACATCAGATTGTGTGTGGATTTCAGGAACCTGAACAGAGCATCAGAAAAAGATAACTATCCTTTGCCCTCTTTGGATGAGGTTCTGCAGATGGTAAATGGAGCCAAGATGATGTCCTTCTTGGATGGGTTTTCAGGATACAACCAAGTGATGGTTGATAAAATTGACAGATTAAAGACTGCCTTCACCACAAAATGGGGGATATTTGCATATAGACGTATGCCGTTTGGATTGATAAATGCTGGAGCTACATTCCAGCGAGCAATGGACATAGCCTTCAGAGGCTTAATAGGAAAATGTATAGTCATCTACATGGATGACCTGACAGTGTTCTCCAAAGAAAGGGGAAATCATGTTGCTGACCTCAGAAGTGTGCTGAAGAAGTGTGAAGAATATGGAATATCTTTGAATCCCAAGAAGTGCATATTCGGGGTCACAACAGGAAAGTTACTAGGCCACCTGATCACAGAAGATGGGATTATCATTGATCCTGACAAGGTGGAATCTATTATGAAATTACCACTTCCAGGAAGCAAAAAGGAGCTTAAATCTTATTTTGGTAAGATAAATTTTGTGAGGAAGTTCATCACTGGCTTTGCTGAGATTGTCAGACCACTGAATGCCATGTTGAAAAAAGATGCACAAATTGACTGGGCACCAGAAGCCAGAGCTGCTTTTGAAGATATAAAGAAGGCCATTTCGGATGCTCCTGTCCTCATTAGTCCAGATTATACAAAAGATTTCTACATCTACTCATTTGCTTCAGAACATACTTTTGCAGCAGTGTTAACTCAAAGAAATGAAGATAAAGAAGAGAAACCAATTGCCTTCATGAGCTGTCCTTTCAGGGATGCTGAGTTGAGATATGTAGATGTTGAAAGACAGGCTCTTGCATTAGTCAGAGCAGTAAAAAAGTTCAGACATTATATACTGAGGAGCAAAGTGATTGCTGTGGTACCAGATGCAGCAGTAAAGATGCTGCTGATGCAGAGTGAACCTGGTGAAAAAAGGGCCAAATGGATTACGGTACTACAAGAATATGACATGGAGATCACACCCATGAAGCTAGTAAGAGGACAGGCTCTGAGCCAGATGATATCTGAAACTGATCCAAACATCATCAGTCAACAGTATGTGATAGATGAGAAAGACAATAAAGAATGGTATTCAGATATCAGGCACATCCTGATCACTGGAAGATGTCCTTTGAGGATGCAGGCTTCACAGAGAAGAGCCTTAAAGATGAGATCCCAGAAATATATGATGAAGGGAGGAGCCCTGTTTAAAAAGAATTATGAAGGGATATACCTGAGATGCTTAGAGAAACCAGAAGCTAATAAAGTCTTGACAGAGTTACATGACAAGTTTGGAACTGCCCACGGATCAGCGTTGGCCACCACACATGCAATCCTCAGAGCAGGATATTACTGGCCTACAATTTTTAAAGACACAGCTGATCATGTTAAATGTTGTCATGTTTGCCAGGTTGCTGCCAACAGAGAAAAATATGCTGCACAACCATTGCAGCCAGTGATGGAGGAGCGCCCATTTGCACAATGGGGCATGGATTTCATAGGACCAATCAATCCTCCGTCTTCTTCAGGCCAGAGGTATGTCCTAACAATTACTGATTATTGTACCAGATGGACTGAGGCTATCAGCAGCAAAACTTGTACTGCTGATGATGTCATTAAATTTCTGGAAAGCAACATTGTCACCAGGTATGGAACTCCTTATGCATTGGTAAGTGATAATGGTTCTGCCTTCATTTCCACTAAATTGTCAAGTTGGGCTTTTGATCATGGGATTATACTTAAGTTCTCATCCAATTACTATCCCCAGGGAAATGGATTAGCAGAATCCACCAATAAGAATTTACTGAGTATCATAAGAAAATTGATAGAGAAAAATCCCAGGGAATGGAATTCATTTCTGAAATATGCCTTATGGGTAGACAGAACTAGAATGAAAATTGCATTAGGAAACTCACCTTTCCAGCTAGTATATGGGGTAGATCCTATCCTCCCTGTAAACTTGAAAATTCCTACTCTGCAGTTTGCCCAAGACTATCTAGGCATAGATAATAAACAAGAAGTCAGGTTGCTTCAGTTGATGCATCTGGAAGAAAAACGAAGCCAAGCAATTGACCAATTTGCAAAACATCAGGCTGTTGTCAAACGCTGGTTTGACAAGAGAGCCAGAATTAAAGCTTTCAGGATATCAGATTTAGTCCTGATGTGGGATAAAGCCCATGAAAGGAAAGGTGATCATGGTAAGTTCGATAGACTATGGATAGGTCCCTTTCAGATTTCTGAAATTTTAGGAGACAGCACTTATAGGCTTAAGAACCTGACAGGTGAGGATGTCCCATTGCCAGTCAATGGACAATTCCTCAAACATTATTTCCAGGCCTGAGTGACTTCATGGCAGTCTTGTGTATCATATTGTATATTTGTATAGTTGTTTGTACAGTGTTTGCTTGTTGTTGTTGTTGTTTTGTTGGTTGGGACCTTGTTCTGGTAAGTCAGGATGATGCACTTCATCACCTAAGAAAATAACTAAATTGTTAGGATTCAAGTGATGAGATCAGATTTAGATATAGATTGTAATTCATTCTGATAAATACTCATGATCAGGTTTATGATGTCTTTTCATCAGGGTACTTTTTCTTGTCCAAAGTGAATCAAACACAATGAAACACCTAACAGCCTTGGGTTTGTTGAAGATATGAGTATAGGTGTTAAGTGAAAAATCTAAAGGGACTCCCTTGCTACCAATACAATCTCCAACCTAAAGCTGCAAGTGACTACACCTTGTACAAATGAGCAGACATGATGATATCAAATTTAAAATTTTTAAAGGAAAATCAGAAACAAAATAAAATTAGGCCATCTAAGTAACTCTACCGGGGCTATGGACGCCTGCTGGCAGTGGGGCTCTACTTAGGGAGATTGTATAGATAACCTTGCCGGGGTTATAGACACCTGCTGGCAGCAAGGCTCTATCCAGGTTGGCTATGAGGGATGATCTCCAACTATGTAGTTTAACACCAGTTACTTATGTTTTCAACTTGCTTTCAAGATGAGGATAATTAATCATCTGCACACACCTGATCCTTTGTTAGCTTTATCACCATAATGAAATTTTATCATTCAATGATCATGATGATTTACTTAGACAGAATTAGAACACTATAGATGAATGTGATCACATCACTTGAATCATTTGAATTTTGTTGTTTTCTTTGGTGGCAAGTTGTTGTGTGGTTACACAACACGCCCCATTTTGACTTGGCAAAACAGGGACCCAGCTTTTGTTTTGGCTTGTGTTGTCTGTTTCTGGCGGTTTTGGTAAAAATTAAGTCAGGTGCATCATCATCATGAAGGTCAGGATGAGGTAGGTCATCATCATGAGGTTAGTTTGTCAAAGTTCATATTTTGTTTCTATAACTTCATGGTTAGAAAGAGCTTGAAATTCCATGCAGGTTTGCCTTTTGCATCACTTGAAAATTCGTCCATATGAGGGAGTTGTGAGCAGTCAAAGTTTTGGTCAAACCTGATAATTGCTATATGAACATCATCATCATGATATTTGGCAAGCCCCCCGATAATATCCTGAGGTCGAAACATCCGGACGTCAAGTTTAAGTCGTATTAATCCTTTCCCGTCGGGCGGTCTTTTGTGTCGCCAAAGGTCATCATCATGATCTTACTCTATCGCCTGATAAAAATCATGCAGTCCCGAAGCATCCGGACGTCAATCTTAAGTGCTGGTGTGTTTTACCCGTCGAGTAACCTTAGAAACATTGCGAGCATCATCATGATATTCCAACATCACCCGATATTATAATATCATGCTGATATTATAATATCACCTTACTTAGAGAAATCTGCCATCTGCATAATTTGCGCGCGCACGACAGTCTTGGTGATCAACATCATCATGATATTTCGAGACCCGACATTTCTTAATATCCTCCTGACCTCCTTTTGCGTGATCATGATGATCACCTTATCTTTCGAAGCGGAGGGTGATTTTCATTTCTTAAGTCATGTTGAACAAGATCATCATGATCTTGTTCGTCTCTCCCAACAGTTCGTAATATCATCCTGCCGACGAGTATAACCTTTTGCAAATATGATGATGACGATGATGTCACCATCACCTTTGTCCTTCGGCAAGATATTTTCCAAGGCGTGATCCATTTCACCAATATGATGATGACGATGACGTCATGTTCGAAGATTAACACAAGCCTCGGATATCCTGATGACGTCATCAGGACTTTCGGCAGGATCATATTTTTGATCACCCAGTGCGTATATGATGATGATGATGTTCATCATCCTGACCTTTCGAGCGGATTGCCTTGGCCGAAAAAAGGGTCATACTGCTTTCATGACCTGATCATCTTCCTTAGAGGGAACCCGATATTCCATTTACCTCCTGATTTTAACGAAACATGACGGTGACGTCATCCCTTTGCATTTTATTGAAGCCTGATGATGACGATGACGTCATCATGATTTTCCTCAGTGGCAGGATCATTTTCCAAGTCCTCCTGTTTGTCTTCATCATGATGATGATGACGATGTCTTTCTTTCCCGAATGTGCAAGAACAAAACATCCTGATGTGCTTTTCATCAGAGCATTAGGAAAGGAGGATCATCATATTTTGTGATATCCTGCGGCCACTTTGAAGATATATAGTTGGTCATCATCACGATTTTTGGCGTCGGTATAACTGTTGCCGTCGGCCTAAGGTAAAATTGTCACCCTGATCATATGTAGTCACGCCGATGCAAATATGATGATGATGCAAAGCCGGATTCTAAGGATGGTTGAAAGGCGATTATTTCTTTGTATAATTTGGGGTCATCATCATCATATTTTGGACCCGATACACATGAAAATGGGCGGGAAAGCATGAAGCGATGGAAATTCGAAAGGGCCGACTGCCTGATGTTTGGACAACGATGGTTGACCTGATTGTTTTTATGTTGTTTATGCATTTAGTGCATAAATTTCCAGTGATTTGAAAATCGTATGCTGCACATTTTGGGGACTTGTTTAATAAAGCGTTTATTTCCTGTTGTTTAGCATGATGATGATGAACTTAATGTTTGTCTGTTTACTTGCAAGAAATCATCATGATGCTGCTGAAGTTGAACATTGAAGTCATGATGCTGCTGAAGCTGAACATTGAAGTCATGATGCTGCTAAAGCTGAACATTGAAGTCATGATGCTGCTGAAGCTGAACGTTGAAATCATGATGATGCTGCTGAAGCTGATAATTACAAAGTTACTCGTGGAGTCAACATGGGCCAGACATGAGGAGGATATTGTCAAATATGCTGTTTGCCAGCTGGAGACCGAATCAAGTTGAAGATGCTGGAATATTCTGTGCCAGCTGTACATTTGCTAACTGGCGAAGCATGTGCTTTTCATCTGGACCGCTAATTGTTATGAGGGGATCCTGATCCTTGGATCATTGTAACCGTTTTCTGGCAGTTGCTCTATATAAGAGCCAGAGCTTGTCATTTTAAGAGGAGGAATACATTAGAATACACAGACGCATCTGGCGCAAAAGTCAATTACTGTAGAATCAATTAGGAGATCGGATTACTGAGACTAATGAGGATAGAATTGTTGAAATGTCAAGGTTCTTTCTTCAGATCACTGTAAATGTACCTGTTCTTGAGCATACTGAATGAATATGAAGTTCCAGATTACATCCCGATTGTAAATTTTACGTAATCTTCTTGTTGATTTCTGGATATGTACTGGTGAATGCTGTGTTCAACTGGAAGCGCTTTCATTTCATTACATGTTGTTGTCAACTTTCCTTTGAAGCTTTGCACTAGATCATGCGGATTTGTGGAATGTCCTGGTGAAGTATGATTTCTAGTTTTCCTTCTTTTCATTGCAAGTATGGGAGCTTGTATGTGAATCAGTGATCTAAGTCCAGTAATTTTAGGAATCTCACTCTCTAACCCTTTTCCTTTTTTCAATTTCATTAATTCATCACCATAACTGCAAATCATGATAAATAACAAGCAGAAACAGTGAAATATGCTGAAATCTCGTAGGTAACTGAAGATCCTTAGCATATTTGGTTAAATGCATGTGGTATTGAAAATATCATGCAAAGAATCATAAATAATGGTAGAAATCATGCAAATATCAGCCTGTATGCACATTATTTGACTAAATTTACAGTGCAGAGGTAGAATTGTTGGAGACTTATGCAGAGCGAACATCCAGAGCAGGATATTTGAAGATGATGATGATGAACAGTGCAGAAACACGTAAGGCCCCTGAATGGAAAACAGCAACACACATCAACCACTGAGTAACGTCAGTAGATTAAGACCTAATCAACGGAGACTTGGGATCATGAATTCTTTGAATTCATCGTATCTTTCAAGATGAGTAAAGGTTGTTGTGTAACTTTTATTCTATGTTTGTGAATGACTAACATCATGACCAACAAGACATTGAAGAAGAAGCTACTGAGACAGTAGCAGAAGAGGTTAAGGAGACAAGGGAAGATAAAGGTAAGGACTTGGAATCCTTTGCTCCAGAAGAGGTGGCCCATGAACAAACAAATATCTCTCCTCCAGTTTCCCCTACAGTCTCCGGATCTAAAGGAGAAGAAAGAATAGAGGAGAAAGAAGCAGAGGTGAAGGAAAAAGAAGCTGACAATACCAAGGTTGTAGAAGGAGAAAAAGCTCCAAGAGACAGTTTTGAGACTGCAGAAGAGAAGAAGAATCTATCTCTGGCAAGAGACACTGCAGAAATTGTCAAAAAGTTCTTAGACAAAGAGACAATGGAAATTGATGAACCGAAACTTCTGCAAGGGCCATTTAATTTTGACTCTCTTTCTCTGGTACAAACAATGAAGATAGCTTCATTTGCTAATGCAAAGGTCAAAGAAAAACTCCTGAAGTCTCAAATGGAAGACTGTGAGCTTATAGAAGCCGCATCCGGAGTGTTAGAAAAGATCATGCCATCTTTTCAAAAGGATCCCTCAGCCTCTTCATCCGGTAATCTCAAATTTCTGATCAATAGTATTAGTACACATTTCAATTCTCTAGAGAAATCAGCTAAGGAGAAGGTCACGAAAGAGTTTTTGGATAAGAGATTCTTTGAGTTGCAAGGGCTAATAGCAAATGACAGGAGAGTAATGGGTATTGGGATAAAGAGCTTGGAAAATGCTCTCAAGGAAGGATGAGATGTATACAAATTTTGTATATCCTGGTCTAAAGCAACAGTGGAGATTGAGAAGAAAGTGAAAGAACAGGAGGACAAACTAACAAAACTTTCTCAAAATTTTGATCCAGTTACCACATCCATAATAAATCAAGAATGTCAGACAATTGTAGTTTTGAATGAAATTAAAAAGCTTGAAGAAGAGAAGAAAAATAGAATCAACAGGTTGAATGAACATAGAGGAATAATTATCCCTAAGTTAGAGGCCATGCATGAGGCCATAAAAGAAGCCCAGATCACAGCCCGGACCAGTGATCCGATAGATCTAAAAAGGGCAGATGCATTTGCATTCCTGTTAAGCGGTCATATATCAATTTTGGACAGAATGAAGCAAAGTTGGGCAACAAAATTTGTCCAATTGAAGACAACTTTTGTAGGCATTCTTCAGTATATGTAAGTATGCCATATATATATACTTATGTGGCCAAGTATAGTTGAAATTTTGAAAATTTTGGTGTGCAGACCACACCCTTTGCCATTGATGTCAAAGGGGGAGTGATGAGCAGTGAAAAATGTTGTATCTAGCTAAGGGGGAGCTCCAAAAAATGTACATAGAGACAGAGCATCAGCTAGGGGGGAGTATAGTATAACACTTAGTCATTTTTCACTAAGTGTTGCCATCAATGCCAAAGGGGGAGATTGTTGGCAAGAGACACATTGGAGCTTCATGATTGTTGTCATTGATGGCAACAAAGGTTAACCAACACATCCGTAGGACATGATGAGTCTCTACCGGAAGGTAGATTGCAGAGTATTGTGATCCGGTAAGCAAGAACAGAGCATGTGGCGAGGTCTGATAGTCAGCTCTGGATCTCTCAGAGGAAGTATCTTGGTGAAGTATAGATTTGGGGAAGTCAAGAGGACTACCTTGACTAATAGATTCCAAGGATTTAGCCTTCGGTGATAGATGAAGAAAAAGATATGAATACTTGAGTGTTGGGTTCCTGATTGGTAGTGTGGACAGAGGAAGAACTGACTGGCAGAACATCAGACATTATTCCAGATGTGTTACTGATGATGGTAAAGATTCTTAAGGGATAAGTTATGATTGGCCGACATGATTGATGACTTCTACAAGTATATCTTTGATCCTCATTACTTGGTAAGCAAGGATTCAGCCGACAGATACGAGTTTGTGGAAAATATTGACTATTTTGGGTGCCAACTAGAAAGGTGATGAAATCACTTGTGCAGATATATATACAAGATGGATTTAGTTGTGAGATGTGTCGTGGTTGTGGAGAGGTGTGAAGATAAGTAGCAGAGTAGAGTGAAAGTAGTAAGGTAGGTTCGGTATGTGAAGGGATAGTAGCACTAAGGAAGAGAAAGGATGAAGTGCAGCAGATCAGTATACTGAGTTTAACCAGAACTGAACTCCAGCATATGTAGATGCTCCTTATCAGTTCAAGTATTGTATAACACTCTTTGTAAATTGTAGACAATGAGTCTCTTGTAGGCAGTGGACCTCTTGTGAGCAGTGTGCTCGGGTAGTGAGCCCTAATTGGCAAGTACCATTTTGTAATTCTATTCTTCTAACAGAGAATACAATCTTGGGTTAATCACCCCATCATTTTTTTCCTTAACAGGGTTTCCACGTGAAAAATATTGTCATGTGTATTTCCATTTCATGGTTATCATGGTTATGTTTGCTTGTTTGAATTGATGTTGCATTAATTATTAAGAAAGCTTAGAAAGCTAAAATAATTAAGATAACTGATTCACCCCCCTCTTAGTTATCAACAGGGGTTATGGTTTAGGGGTTAAGGTTTAGAGGTTTAGGGTTTAGTGTTTAGATAGAGAGGACCAATATGGAGATATAGAGAGTGAGGGTCATGGCTAGAGACATGGGGAGAGAGATTGATAGGTAGACGAATGATAGAGATATAGGTATGTAGAGGTTTAGGGTTTCTTGGGTTTAGTGTTTAGGGTTTAGGATTTAGGGGTTTAGGATTTCTTAGGTTTAGGGTTTAGGGCTTAGGAGAATTATTTAGGGTTTATGGTTTAGGGGTTAGAGGTTAGGGTTTAGGGTTTAGGGGCATTATTTACGGTTTATAGGTTTAGGGTTACTTGGGTTTAGGGTTTAGGGGCATTATTTAGGGCTTACAGTTGCATGTCAAAAGTAATCTCTCTCTCTTTCTAAATCCCTAAACCCTAAATAATTGCCCTAATCCCTAACCCTTAACTCGTAACCCCTAAGCCCTAAACCTAAGCAATGCTTAACCTCTATCTCCCTATCTCTCCCTTATCTCCCTCTCTCTATCATCCCTCTACGTCTCAATCTCTATCCCTATCTATCTAGACATCTCACTCACTCTCTATCTCCCTATCTCTCCCTTTGTCTCCTCTATCTCTCCCAATCTATCTCCTCTCTCTCTACCTATATCTACCTCTCCCTATCTCTTGCCTCTCTCTCCCCTATCATTCCTCTATCTCCCTATCTCTCCCCTTCATCTCCTCTATCTCTTCCTATTTGTCTCCTATCTATCTCTCTGTACCTAGCCATCTCTCCCTATCATTCCTATATATCCTATATCTCCCCTCTATCTTTCCCTTTCCCTTATTGACGAAGGAAATGGAAACATGAAAACTAGGACTCCCTTTCTCGGGTTTAGCATTTAGGGCTTATGGGAATTATTTAGGGTTTATGCTTTATGCTTTAGGGTTTAGGGTTTAGGGGAATTATTTAGGGTTACCTGGGTTTAGGGTTTAGGGGCATTATTTAGGGTTTATGGTTGCATGTCAAAAGAAATATCTCTCTCTCTAAATCCCTAAACCCTAACCCATATCTACCTTTCTCCTATATCTACCTCTCTATAGATATCTCCCTCTCTCTATCTTGCTCTCTCTATCGACATCAATGCAATGATGTTCAGGATGTGCTAAATTGATTTGCCACCTCTAGAAAATAAATGACATCAATCTAATGACTGTCTTGGAATTTGAATAGGTATAGAAAAATGAGGGGTCATTCCTGAGTAACACAAGTTTGATCTCAATTGTTGACACAAATATCATCTAATATGTAAGTTACATGAAATGATTTGTTAGAATTTATACCAAAACTACTTGCTTTTACAAATTTGTTATGACAATTATCTATTCAAAAGTGCCTTTAAAAGACTATGAGATACCTTAGTATAAGTAAATCATATAAAAATCAAATATATATATCATCATAATCCTATATAATTTTTGATAGTTTGTCCAAAATTTCTCCTTTCATATGATATAATCTTTCTAAAGTTTTGATTGTATTTTGACAGCTAAAATGCCTAAATACTAAAATGATAGAATACTAAAATTAAAAAAAACAATGAAAACAACTAGGAAAAAGAAAACAGATATCCATTTCCAAAACGGATATTCGTTTTGAAAACCTAAAATGGATATCCATTTTTGAAAACATAAAAAGTGAAAAAGGGTCACATTTTTGCAAACCCATGGCTTGCAAAACACACTGTCAGCTCTTAAGAATGGATATTAGAGGTGAAGAATGGATATCCGATCCAAAAAGGTAAGATCTTTCACATTTTTTTTGTTTGTTTTGTATATTCAAGCAATTTTTTTGGTTTTTTATGCTAAGTGGGTATGTTTTATATTTTAATTAGGTAAAATGGATGCACAAAATGAAAACCCAAACCCTCCACCACCAAACCCTCCCCCTCCAACAATAGAAGAGAAAATTCAAAGAAATATTGATCAAATAAGTAGGATCATAGAAATGTATCACTGCCACCCTCAATTGTCTACAATGACATCAAATTTAGGGGGAATCATTAATCATGTTCAAACCTTGTCAACCCAACAAGAATCATTTAGGCAATGGCGAGAAGCCAAGAAGGCCGAATATGTTGACGGTTTGTCATATGATGAAGTCAAAGAATTAGAGATTACAAAAGCCATGTTAGCCCAATACTTTGTCAATCCTAAAACTGAATTGCATGTTGATGTCCATAAGCCCAAGTTTTCAATCAAATGGTGTATTCATGAGGGCATTAGTCAGAACTTTTGGGATCATTGGTGGATAGTTTTTGATAAACCACCCAACAACAATTTGGATGTACCTTTGTATTTCCTTCATAAACTCTATGCAGAGTTCATCATGGGTCAACATGTTAATTATTTTAATTTTAGAGAGTTTCAAGGAGTGGGTAAGGGAATGCGTGAAGATAGACTTGGGGTAATGAGACAAGTACAAGGTCCCTATATTCCCCCTCATGCTATCCCCTCTCCACCCCCAATGCAGCACCCAGACATTGTTGCAAATGCAACACAATAGTCCCTTAGTGCCATACACTCTTTGACCTAGAATTTGATTATACAGACATCTCAGTTTGCACAAGCGCATGATGTTGGCGATGATATTGGATCACCTAGTTTTAGTAAACTGTCATCGTCCACACATGTATGTGTGCCCCATCATTGTATTTCTTGCAATTAGTTATGCTTAGGTCCTATTATGGAGAGTAGTGAGAAACCGTTGAACACATCAAAGTACAATCTCTATTCATGAGATGAGGTAATGGGGTCTAGAACTCAAGCTCAGAGGTCAGGGACAAGAGTAGAAGCTACTAGATCAGTGAACCGTAGAGAAGGAGAAATGCATGAGCAATCTTTTATACAAGTAAAATTTAAAGTTAAATATTTTGGTCTATTCCATTTGAATATATAAAAAAATTTATTAGTACTAATGTATCTAAGTGGGATAACAGTTGATGACAGATGAGGAGTTGACAGAAGTTGATAATGGAAATTTATCTGCCATCCAATTTGGCTTGGACTTGCCAGTATAATTTGTTCTACACATCAACTTTTTTTTATGCATTTATTTCTTTGTGAGTAATTATATATTAATTTATATCTTGATGTTAATTTTCTTTTATAGTCAATCAAAAATGTGAATGATGTGGCATCTTTTCGAATGGTCTTTTCTTGAACTCCTGATCGACCCAAGGGACTATCATTTGCAGAATGACTTTCTCAACACCAACAAAGGGTGGAGGTAATTTGGTTGAATTGTACTTTAATTGATAATTTATAAAACTTAAATATTTGATTATAGTCATTTAGAGTCTTACATTCTTGTCATTTTGATAATTCAGAGTTCCTCTCAATTGATGCAGGAGGCCTTGATGGTGATATGTGCTTGTTTTCTAGTAGATAAGTTTTTGTGTAGTGCACTCTAGATTGTTTGTGTATAACACATCTAACCTTTTTAAATGTATGCATTTCCTTTTTTGTTTAATAATTATATATTAATTTATTTCACTGTTACTTTGCTTTTATGTAGTCTCTAGAGAATGTGAGTGATGTGCCACCTTTGCCATCATGCTTCACTAGGACACCTGATCATCTTATGAGAAAATCATGTGCGGAATGATTGTCTAAACAACAACATAGAGTAAAGGTAATTGAATTGAATGTTTCTAAATAATTGATAGTTTATCTAGCGGTCTTATAGTTGATTGTAGTGATTTAGATGTATGTTAATAAATGTAAGTTCTTAATTGTAGTAGATAAGAATCTATTTACTAACTTTAACTTATTTTTATTTACCATTGAAGAGATTAATCAAAATTGCGTTTTGACTTGTTAATGCAGGAAACTTTGCCTCCATCAGTTACTAGACATTTTGGTACAAAGAGGACACTTTTTGAGGATCCATCACAGATTGAGGGTCAAGTGGACTTGTAGTATTTGATGTAGCTATTTGGCATGTAGATTGTATATAGATTTTGAGACATGGCATATGCTACATTTTGTAAAAAATGTTTTGAGTTGGCATATTTGCCAAATTTTTGTATATGTCTACCATTATGGACTAGATTTTAATATATATACACCTTGATATACAATATAATTTAAATTCCATATGTGCATGTATTCTTACTTTGAAACTTAAAAGTTTGATGTATAATATTGTTATAATTCTTGTTATATAAGATTGTTTTTATTGGAGGCTAGGAGTGTGTAGAATCATTACATGCCTTATAAATAGAATCAATATGACAAAATTCCTCATGATACTTCCCATGATGCCATACATTATGATGATAGTTCTTTAGTCTCTCATGTGGATTTTAGTGACAATTTCTTACCTTCTTGTTTATTCATCTTGTTTGCTTTACACTTCTTTTAATAATTTGGTACATAATATAATTTCTTATATTTCAAGTCCTAGTATGTAAAGGATAGTATGGTTGGTAGCATGTTAGCATGGTCTAGTTTCAGGTGATGTGGGACATATGATATTCTAGCGATATAATATAATATGATCTATTCAACCAAGTAGCATCCTTTGCTAGCACATTCTTCCATTTCTCTAGATATTCTAAGTTGTATTCTTTGCCTAATCACCCTAGAATCTAAAATAGTTTCAATCTCTTCTCATTATCTTTCTAGTAGTTACACCATCCATTTTCTTGACATTGTTTCCTCTTCCTCTTGTTATTGTGAGGCCTCTCCCTTGTAATAGATGTACAAATTAGAAGCATCAAAAGATTGGAGAGATGTATACACCTATTGAAAACTCTATCTCATATCCATTTTATTCACAGTGCTATAGGACCTAATTTTATTGCACCTTAATAGATTTCCCAAGATTTGATTAAAATTTTTTTTCTATCCATCCATTTGAGATGCTATGTAGAGATAAACTTTAAATATTTTCCTAATTTCTTTGAAAGAACCCTCCAAAAGTATCTCAAAATCTTAGTGTCATGGTCTAAAAATATACTTTTCAATAAGTCATGCAGCCTAACAACCTCCATAAATAATAAATTTGCAAAATGTAAAGCATCATTGGTCTTTTTGCAAGCTATAAAATGAGCCATTTCAAGAATCTATCAACAATAACAAAGATTGAATCCATACGTCTTTGTATTCTTAACAACCTAAGAACAAAGTCCATTCCAAGGTCATCCTATGGTCTCTCCAGTATGGGTAATGGATGATATTCAATTGGCAAAATTTGGTCTAGATTGTAAAAATTTTAAAATCTTGTCAAAAGTTGTCAATATGGGCAAAAGTTGTCAAGGAGTCAAAGATTTTATTTTCTTATGTGAGGTCATGTTCTATGGGTGAATAAGGTCTAATTAGACCATTTCCAATGTTCTAGGTGATTAGGAGGATCAATTTGCAAAGTAATGCAAAAAAAGAGCAAAATGTTGTCATCAAAAGTTGTCATACCCCAAGGAATGACCTTGGTTTTGGCTAACTATCTTTTTGTTTTGCAGGTCAAGACCTTCATGAAATGATACATTGGTTTCTTGATATTAAATCATGCATTGGAGATCTTCAAAGTGTTAAATATGTTTGAAGTGATGAAGAAACTTGTTATTTTGATGTATTTCAACTCCAAACTTGCGCCTAGAAGTGAAGGTGCTAATCCTTGATCAAACTAACCTAAAAGTGTGCCTTGGTACTTAGGGCGCTAGATTATGATTGATCAACCTAAAATGCGCACCTAAGGCTAGATAGTGAATTGGAAGGATAAAATGCATGATCAAAGGAGTTTATAGTTATTGAAGGCATCAAATCATGACTTGGGCGCACATCTACCTCTCTACACCATCAAATGTGCACCTAGATTAGTGAGGCGCCACTTCATATCTCTATGACTTTGGATATGCACCTTGATAATGAATTGATCTTGCTAGTTGAGATTGTATCCACAAGTTGAAAGAATGTCCAAAGAATAAAAGGCACCAATTATTGAACAAACAACCTAGAATGAGCGCCTTACTATTTGAGGTGCTAGTTCATGCTTCTAGAACACCAAAAGTGCACCTAGATGTTGAGGCGCTAGCTCTTGCTCAAGAAACCTTGAAAGTGCACTTTGAAAAGGAGGTTAAAATGCATTATCAAAAGATTAAGTTGAATCAAGGAATCATCATTGAAGACAAGTAAAACATGATTGTAATGAGGCACACTTTTCGTCATCTCAAACCTCACAATTGCGCCTTCCCTTGGAAGCTCATATTACACCTAAATGAATGGTACTGAGATATCATCCATGTTAATACCTAAGTTGCATTTGAAGAAGGTTTAGAAACTCTTTGAAAGACTTGAATGAAGTTAGAACTCACTTCAAGAAGGTTAGGCGCTATTTCATGACTCTAGGGCCTTGAAAATGCGCCTAAGCTACATAAGGCTATTGGAATCACAACTTGACCTTTCATTTTGTTGAACAAGATCAAACTTTCTTAACGAACCCTTTCAAGATGCCAAGATGCATAATGAACCCTTTCAAACTAGAGTTTGCTAATAAACAAAAAGTGTATCAATGCCAATCAAAGTTGTGTTAAACCTTATATGACCCAAGGGTTGAAGGTTGAATTTTTTGAAGTTGAAGCAATGTGTACATGGCAAAACATGTTTCCAATATAGTGGAGGAGCTAGTTACATTGGGTGAATGATTGAGAATGTTTGCATCGACACAATGGCACAACATGAACAAATTTCATGTTTGCATCAATTGCATTGGGTCAATGATTGAGAATGTGTCAACTTGAACAATATTTTTTGTTCTGCTCATCGTGGGGCCGAACGAACTATGCCAATGCATCAAGGTGGGTAGTTGAATGCCAGGGGAGGTCACATTTCATGTGCCAAGCATTCCAATCAGTCTAGGCAATAGGCTACTGGTAAAGTCCCTTAAGATCCCTGAGACCAAAAAATTACCGAACTTTGATGGAGCAGTTCTCTAATTTTGTGATAGATCATAATATTATGTTCAGACCTATAGGTGCATGTGGGGTTCATCCACAATAACCTCTCTTAGTTTTGGTCAACCCCATTCCATTTGACCGTGCTGAAATCAAATGTATTGTTGCAAAATGCTTCAATTTCATGCAGTGGAAAGGTGCTAGGTGTGACATTTTTCATTCCATAGCTCGTGGGGGTGAATGGACTATGCCAACATATTGGGGTGGGAAATTAAATTCTAGGGGAGGTCTCATTTCATATGCTAAGAGTTCCAGTCACTCCGGGCAATAGGCTACTGACAAAGTCCCTTAAGATCCCTGAGACCAAAAAACTACCAAACTTTGACAGAGTAGTTCTCTGAATTCATGATAGCTGGGAATGTTATGTTTGGACCTACATGTGCACATGGGGTTCATCCACAATAACCTCTCTCAATTTTGGTCAACTCCATTCCATTTGACCGTGCCAAAATTAAACGCATTATTGTAAAATGCTTCAATTTCATGTAGTGGAATGGTCCTAGGTGTGACATTTTTCATTCCATAGCTCATGGGGCTGAAAGGACTATGCCAACGCATCGGGGTGGATGGGTAAATGCCAGGGGAGGTCATTTTTTATGCACCAAGCATCCCAGTCACTCCGGGCAACAAGCTACCAACAAAGTCCCTTAAGATCCTTGAGACCAAAAAATTACCAAACTTTAATGGAGTATTTCTTAGAACTCGTGACATCTGGGAACATTATGTTTGGACCAACAGGTGCATGTGGGGTCTGTCCACAATAACCTCTCTTGGTTTTGGTCAACTATATTCTGTTTGACCGTGCTGAAAACAAATGCATTGTTGCAAAATGCTTCAATTTCATGCAGTGGAAAGGTGCTAGGTGTGACATTTTTCATTCCATAGCTTATGGGACCTAACAGACTACACCAACATGTTGGGGTGGGTGGGTAAATGCTAGGGGAGGTCTCGTTTCATGCACCAAGCATTCCAATCATTCCGTGTTGTAAGCTACTGACAAAGTCAAAAGTTGCTAGGACTGAAATTTTACATTCCACAGGTCCTGGGACCGAATAAATTACGCCAAAATGTCAGGGTGGTCTGGTAAATGCTATGGAAGGCCTCGTTTTATGTGCAAAGCATCCTAGTCGTTCCAATCTATAAGCTACCAGCAAAGTCACTTTGCTGGTAGCTTACAACTCGAAAGGATTGAGAGGCTTGGCACACAAAATGAGACCTCTCCTAGAATTTACCCCCCACCCCAACATGTTGGTGCAATCTAATTGGCCCTAGAACCTCTGGAATGCAAAATTTTAGTCCTAGCAACTTTTGACTTTGTTGGTAGGGAATACCTCAGAACGACTGGGATGCTTGGCGCATGAAACGAGACCTCCCCTGACATTTACCCACCAACCCTGATGCGTTGGTGTAGTCCATTCAGCCCCATGAGCTATGGAATGAAATATTTCACACCTAGCACCTTTCCACTGCATGAAATTGAAGCATTTTGCAACAATAAATTTAATTTCGGCACGGTCAAATAGAATGGAGTTGACCAAAACTAAGAGATGTATTGTGGATGGACCCCATGTGCACCTATAGGTCCAAACATAATGTTCCCAGCTACCATGAATTCAGAGAACTGCTCGATCAAATTTGGCAATTTTTTTTCTTAGGGATCTTAAGGGACTTTGCCGGTAGCCTATTGCTCGGAGTGAATGGGACACTTGGTGCATGAAATGAGACCTCCCCTAGCATTTACCCACCATCCAGACATGTTGGCATAGTTCGTTTAGACCCACAAGCTATGGAATGAAAAATGTCACACCTAACACCTTTCCATTGCATGAAATTGAAGCATTTTGCAACAATACGTTTGATTTTGACATGGTCAAACGGGATGGAGTTGACCAAAACTGAGAGAGTTTATTGTGGATGAACCCCACGTGCACCTATAGGTCCAAACATAACATTCCTAGCTTTAATGAAATCAGAGAACTGCTGCATCAAAGTTTTGTAGTTTTTTGGCCTCAGGGATCTTAAGGGACTTTGTCGGTAGCCTATTGCCTGGAGTGACTGGGATGCTTGGCGCATGAAACGAGACCTCCCCTAGCATTTACCTTCCTACTCTGATGCATTGGCATAGTCTGTTTGGCCCCACAAGCTATGGAATGAAAAATGTCACACCTAGCACCTTTCCACTGCATGAAATTGAAACATTTTAGAACAATGCGTTTGATTTTGGCACGGTCAAACGGAATGGAGTTGACAAAAACCAAGAGAGATTATTGTGGAAGAACACCACATGCACATGTAGGTCTAAACACAATGTTCCCAGCTATCATGAATTCAGAGAACTGCTCCATCAAAGTTTGGTATTTTTTGGTCTCAGGGATCTTAAGGGAGTTTGTTGGTAGCCTGTTGCCCGGAGTGACTGGGACGCTTGGCGCATGAAACAAGACCTCCCCTAGAATTTACCCACCCACCCAGACGCATTGGCACAGTCCTTTTGGCCCCACAACGAGCAGAACAAAAAATATTGTTTAAGTTGACACATTCTTAATCATTGACCCAATGCAATTGATGCAAACATGCAATTTGTTCATATTGTGCCATCATGTTGATGCAAACATTCTCAATCATTCATATTGTCACATGTTGTAAGCCATGTATGTGAAGATGTAAATATAGTATTGGTGACATGAGCAACACTACTACATATTCTTAAGTGTTGTAAATATGCATTTTCTTATTTTATCATGTGTTGTAAATGAAGGAATGCAATGATTGCAATATGTGCACAAAATGGAATTTTTTATAAGGATTAAAAGGAAATGTTAAGAAAATGCAATTGGTAGGTGTAAATCCAAATTCCACAACATTATCCACCATTCTCCTTGCCTATGCAAAAATGGGATCTTCAGAACAGGATATATTTACAGTTGCCCTTATAGACATGTATGCAAAGTGTGGAAGCATAGACAAGGCATGTTAATAGTTTGGCATGACACCTCAAAGAGATGCTATCTCATGGAATGCAATCATTGCAAGATATTCACAAAATGGATTTTTTGAAAAGGCTTTAGAAACTTTGAAGCAAATACAATTGGAACGTGTAAAACCAAATTCCATAACCTTTGCAAGCATTCTCCCTACTTGTGCCAAATTATGATCTTATATATACATATATGCATAATGTCATGAAAATAATGTATAGTGTATATATCAAGCCATATAGGCATGTACAAATAAAACCATATGGACATATACAATTATATACATCGATAACATACAAAAGTATGTTTACAAAGCCAAATAGGCATATGTAACAAAATGTCCCAAAATCAAATCTCCTATGGATTGCTATCAAATAATCGATGGCTGTTGCTAGGCCATGAAGATGGTGAACCAGTCAATGACTCATCCTCTATCGCTCATCGACTAGACCTCCTCAATAGAGATTTTTGAATTTCCACCTATTAATACAATCAAAGAACGTGCACATTAATATAGAATTTAATATTCAAAATATATAACATGACATAACTAATCAATCACTTACCGCCAATTGGTGATTCCTCTTGATCATTTGTTGTCTCTCTTCTTTTGTAGAGCTGGATGGGTAGGGGAGGTAATGTCCTATGAGAAGCATAAACAAGCAAATTTAAGTAAACATGAATATCATAAATATGTATATTAAATGCTGCGCTTATTATAGGATTGTTCTAGGACTGTTTTAGGACTGTTATAGGACTATTGTAGTTAAAACTATCCTAATAGACATGTATGCAAAGTGTGGAATGATAGACTAGGCACCTAAAATGTTTGATAGAACAACTCAAATAGATGTCATCTCATGGAATGCAATGATGGCAAGACTATTTTAGGACTATTTTAGGACTCAAGATAATTAAGAGGTAGGTATAATTTGGACTCAATTGGACTCCCAATCATAGGCCAAATTTGAAAAGAAATGAACCTATATCTTAAGCTAGGTCATCTAGGAAACCTTAGGATCTCTTTAGTGCTCCAACTTTGGGAACAAATTTATGCCTATCCAAACTCTAAATTTGTTCCTAAATACCATTATTCACCATCAAGTGCTCCTACCTTATAGGATTGTTTTAGGACTTTTATAGGACTATTCTAGGATTGTTTAAGGACTATTATAGGACTGTTGTAGTTAAAACTATCCTAGTATGAAGATAGGACTATTATAGGACTATCATCTCATGGAATATAATGATGGCAAGATTACTATCAAGATTAGTATGAAGATTAATTATGGTTGTTATAGGACTTTTATAAGAATGTAAAGTAAGGAAGCATAGGCAAGGCACATGAACTGCTTGGTGGAATACCTCAAAGAAATGAGAATTTTGTCAAATGTTGTAGTTGCAATTGCCATGTGACACATGTATGTAATATGTGAAAGCATAGACAAGGCACATGAACTGTTCTGAAAAAGGACATCAAATACATGTCATCTCATGGAATGCCTTATGTAGAAAAAGGTACAAATGTGCAATATTAAGAAATACAAATGAGAACTACAAATCATACCTCGAGTATAGTCAAAATAACCTATGATGCCATACAAAATAATTTACGATGCCATCCAAAAATAATCTATGATGCCATGTAAAATAACTTTATTCACAGTCCTATATAGTCAAAAGCATGCATTATAATTTAAAAAGAAACAAGATTTTTAATAAAACAATTCTAAAAAATAGTAATAAAAAACATGATTGGTGGGAGAACTCAAGGTAAATAAGAGGTAGGTATAATTTGGACTCAATTGGACTCCCAATCATAGGCCAAATTTGAAAATAAATGACCGTATATCTTAACGTAAGTCATCTAGGAAACCTTAGGATCTCTCTAGTGCTCGAACTTTGGGAACAAATTTATGCCTATCCAAACTCTAAATTTGTTCCTAAATACCATTATTCACCATCAAGTGCTCCTACCTTATAGGATTGTTTTAGGACTTTTATAGGACTATTCTAGGACTATTTTAGGACTGTTATAGGATTGTTGTAGTTAAAACTATCCTAGTATGAAGATAGGACTATTATAGGACTGTCATCTCATGGAATGCAATGATGGCAAGATTACTATCAAGATTAGTATGAAGATTAATTATGACTATTATAGGACTTTTATAAGAATGCAAAGTAAGGAAGCATAAGCAAGGCACATGAACTGTTTGGTGGAATAGCTCAAAGAAATGAGAATTTTGTCAGATGTTGTAGTTACAATTGCCATATGACACATGTATGTAATATGTGAAAGCATAGACAAGGCACATGAACTGTTCAACAAAAGACATCAAATACATGTCATCTCATGGAATGCCTTATGTAGAAAAAGGTACAAATGTGCAATATTAAGAAATACAAATGAGAACTAAAAATCGTACCTTGAGTATAGTCAAAATAACCTATGATGCCATACAAAATAATTTACGATGCCATGCAAAATAATCTATGATGCCATGTAAAATAACTTTATTCATAGTCCTATATAGTCAAAAGCATGCATTATAGTTAAAGAAAGAAGATTTTTAATAAAACAATTCTAAAAAATCAAAAAAACAAGAACAAGTTAAGATAAAAAATGTCATACTTGTCCATTTGGAAGTTTAAATTCTAGTCAAGCATACTTAAGGGGTCATCTCTTACCTTCAAAGTATCCAATATTGCTTCATTATCAACATTACTAATTGTCCATAGTTTTTTTTATTTTGGTTTTCCACGATGCTTTAGTAGCTTGACACTTGTTGCTACAACTAGGTGAGAATACATCAATATGGTTTTATGCTTCTCAAAGTCTTCAAAGGTTGGGATGCCATTCTTTTTAATCATATATGTTCGTAACCAAGCTGCAGCAATAACAACTGATCCTATAGGATATGTGAACCCATTATCATCTGTCATAGGTTGTGTTAGCTTTTTTTTCCCTGTACACATCGTGCCAACCAATAGTCTGACCTGTCTTCATTTCCATGCGGTGCAACAACTGCATAAACATGACCTAGCTGTACAAGGTCTGAAAGATGTTCATAGTCAAATGAGCTCTCCACATCATTTACAGAAGATGATTGACCTTCATATAAAGGGATTAAACATTGTGGAATCCATGCATCTACCCACTCACTTAACTCACAATTGTCCCAATCACATTTAATATAACTCTGACAAAAACAAGCTAATTCTCGTGTCCAAATAGTCCATTTACTTGCATCTGAGCTTCGAAATGAATGCATCTTTGATGATTCACTAATTCTCCGACATTCCAATTTCTCTGTTGCTATTCCATCATCAACCAACCAAAAGAACCTACGCACTTCAGAATCAAGAGCCACTCCTCATGACAATGCATAGTTACACCACTTAACAATGGAATCTACATCACTGAATGTAGCACCACCTCTAATCTTTAGTTTTTCTTTAAAAAGAGCTCTCTTCACGCATGCACCTACTCCATCATGTTCACCTTTTCCGTGCCCAGCTTTAAAAAAATTCCAAATATGAGGTATACCTTTCTCTACATGTATTTTGCTCAACCAATAGAAATTACAAGCATTCTTGAATTGACCAGTGCAATTATCTGACCAAATGAGATGTTGATCCATTCTAATATCTTGTTCTTGCAAGAACACATAAAATTGTTGAAAACAATATTTCACAAAATCTGCTGAATGAGATCGATTATCACTCATGTAAAAATGGTATTCTCTGACAATATTCCTATTCTCTTCTATACTCTTAGGGGCATGTTTGTATTTGCTGTGAACAAAAATAGCAATCTGAATAGAATTGTAGTACTAGGATTAAACTTCATTTTGGGGTTGTAATGTATACTTTTCTTCAAAATCAACTACAGAGACAATAGTTCCAATTGGGAAAGAGTCTTTACACATCTTAAACTATTGATCTAACCATCGAGACCTGTGGCTATGTCTGACATACTTGTAGAAAATATTTTTCTTAAAATCATCAATAAAATCAGCAATACTTACCTCTCTTACAATCAACTCACATCTAGAACCTTCACCTCCACTTTTCAAATTGTATTTCATTGTCTCATATCTCTTTTTCCCAACCATTCTCTTTCCAAAATAATGCTCATTGCCCTCATGAAAACATGATACAAACTTTGATAACCCACTACATTGTAAACACTTTTTATTTAAACAATCATTCTTGTAGAACATGCAACCATCATCTCTAATACATAGAAATAAATCCAATAAGTCCCTAGATGACTTTGGTAGTTGAATTGCAGCACACTCCTATAGCATTTCGTTAGTGTGCAAAGTAGAATGAATATTGCATAATAATTCATGGTACATAGAAAACTCTACATGGTAGTTGCAACAACATGTATTACGAACTTTAAGAGGAACAAAATAAAATGGCTTAAGAGATTCAAATGCTCTTTGTGAGATTGTCATACCTGGGTGAGTTTTACAATATTGTTTGGATACATTCTAAGTAAAGTTTAGGATGTGGTGTGCAGTCTTTATCACCAATTCTTAACTTTACAACATCTTTTTCATTCTGTGATGCCCTAGAGTTAGTGTGCCAAAATCATTCAATTTCTTCCTTTGTGCTATCGATTAGCTTCTTGTCAACTCATGGAACCCTACCATTGAAAGCCCAAGTATCATTGGCAAGAGGACTATCTAGCCTTGATTTTAATGCTAGTGCTTTTGACAATGCTTTACAATTCAATCTTAAGTCAACACAAGTTTGCCTCATTAATTGATCATTTCTTAATTGTTTGCTTACTATTGAGGTTGTTATTATTCTATAAGCAGCTCTTTTATCTTTCTCCTTTCTAGTCTTTCCAATAGAATTGAGTACATTGAAAAGGCTTCTAACAATAATTTTATTCTGATCAGACACTTTGTTTAACTAAATCTTTAATTTCTTTAGTAAAGGTCTCATTTTGTATATCTTTAATAATTGCACAAAAAGTTGGCATTGTTTAGTTAATGTTTTTTTCTCAAAGTATTCATTGAAGAGTTTCCAAGCCCACAACCGAACTGTTCGTGATGACCTCTTTCCTTCAAGTTTTTCCATTATGTTCTTATCAATTTCAAGTAACCATTTTGGAGTTCTTGGGTTTTTTCCAATTTCATCACTATTATTCTCTTCTTGACAAATGTCCTCTCTTCCTATGAAATTTGGAGATACATTGATTATTCTTTTTTCATCCATGTTATCAACCTCATCAATTTTATCAACAAATGGATTATGTAGTGCAATTTCAACATCATGATGTTCATATCCACTTTCTTCAAGTGCATGTCTTCATTTTTCTTCTTCTTCTTTGTCCATGGTATTGCTATTATGAATAGGTGTTTCATAACATTTTTCAATATTTTCATTTGTAATATCATGGTAAATTTCATTCTTATCTGACATTCCATTATAATCAAAATTAACATCTTCAATTTGCATGTCATTATATGGTAAAGAAGAAGATTCACTTTGATGAGCATCCACCAAACCCACTCTTCCAATCCTCTTCCTTGCCCTTTCTTTTTCCCTAATTACTTCAATTTTCTCCAATGTAACTTTCCTCCTCATTTTTTCTTTACGACGACTGTTGCTCCCCATTAGGGGAACAAAAATATCACCCTTATGATTGTAACAAGCAAATTGTGTCTCTAAAAGTACATAAAAATATTCCTTTCACTGTCATAGCCAAAAATCACAAGTATTTTGATAGCAGAGGGTCTCTAGGCGCAGATGTCGGGGCCAACAATATTCCTTTTCTCCTTTTTCTGCATTTACATAATGGATATCCATTTTAGAAATGGATATCTAGTTCTTAAAGCCTAATTCTTTGGAAACGGACACTCTACAACATCCATATCACTACTACAAAATGGATATCCATTTTGTTTTCCTCACAAAGCATGAAATAATCTACAGAGTATACAACTAGATATACATAAATAAGAATAGGAGATGATAAGAACACATAAGAAGGAAAAATTAAATGTTAAAATACATATATAAATAACTAAAGAATAAGAATGCTAAATGTGTAAGAACCATAAGTATGTTTAAGTATTAGAAACATCATGATAAGCATGGAATATGGATACATAAGAGATAGAGATCACAAGTATAGATCATAGGAACATAGGGACATCATGGATATATAGCATAGGGATATATAAGTAAACAAATAACATGGAAAAATATAGGTTCTAAACATAGAACATAGAGATGTTTAGGAACCAAACAAGGCATAGAGGAAAGCATGGGAGGTAATGATTGAATATACAAAAGAATACGAGCTAAACAAGTAACATATGATAGAATATATGGTAATCATGGAAGATAGGAACGACAAGTCATATGGGTTTGACATCTATCATCACCTTGACCACTTGATCCATGCACCACATGCATGTACATACAAATTTGTATAAAAGTATAGATAGGGAAGAATAAGCTAAACATTGCACATTTGTACATGCCTTCTCCAATTCAATAAAGTAATTTTTTCAAAGTCTTTAATGCCTTTAAATATGTACATTTGGATTCTAGATTAGGGATTCATTTTATTATTCTATAAACTTGTGAATTACCATCTAATTTGAATGTTTACACACTAATCCACCTAGGTATCAACTTAATAAAGCTCTGGATATAAGCCATTATTTGATTTGAGTAATCTTACTTTGGACACGTTTGTAAAGACTCCTAAAGAGCCTGGACATACAATTGTAAAGATGATATAGCTTCCATATAAGCATAAAGATGATATATAATTTTAGTTTGTTGAAGGCCATGTAAATCACTCATTGATGAGGACTCTGCTACACCTAAAGTTGAATCCTTTGTTTGGAACTTTGAAGCATACAAAGAGGCAAGTGACTTGTAATGCTTAAGTAAACATGAGTGTCAACATGATGTAGTTCAACTTGATGACATGTCTAAATGTGACACATTTTAGTTTGTATTGCATGAGGACTTCCTTATTCCTGCATATCAAATTTATAATTAGGTATATTTTTTTGAAGTGTATGAGTTTGAGGCTTTCAATTTTTGTATTGACTCACTTGAAGATACTAACAGCCATGTGAACATGATTAATATGGGATCTAAGAGTTGTCCTTTTCCCATGCATTTGGAGTGGATTGTTGGCCCTTATGATTGTTTAAATCATGTTGGCCTAGCATTTGAATAGTTTCTTCGTGACATGGATGGGAATAGATAATGTATAGACTTTATCACACTTTAGGGTTTTCCCATTATGCTAAAATGTTATGACTATCCATTTATTCTGTTTTAGGCAATCATGAAATGAGGAGCTTCTAAAGTCAAAAATGTTGTCCCAAAAGAAGGCTCAATGGTATTCATAAAGACATTAGATTGTTAAAAGACAAATTCAAGGGTAGATATTCCTTGGGCTGTTTTAGTATAGAGAAGTAAAATTGCAATATGACTATCCTAGGAATTAGAATGGTTGATCATAGGATATTCATGGAATTTTGATATTAATGGATGGATTGATGGATGTTTAGGGAGTTTAAGTTTAAATGTAATGTATGAGAATTCTTATTTATGAAGGTTCTAATAGGTCTTATGTCTTATTTGCAGGTCATTCAAGAAGGAAATGAAAAGATACCAAGGACTATCATAACACCTATTACAATTTGGTGCATTAAAGGACTGTCATCCAAGATCTTACCAATACAGGAAGTTATTAAAACCATGTCATGTTTAAAATTAAAGGCTTTATCACCTCTTTGTCCCTATAGGCCTATTTGAACAATAGGTCACATTTTATTCATATATCAGGGTTGAGAATAAACACTAAGCATATGTAGTTATGGCAAGTGTAAATGGAAATAGATTACAACTTTAGACAATCTATCCTCTCTTAGATTGCACTAACTGAGTGGAAATTCAAAATCCCCTATTAATGTCCTTTACGTACTAAAGGTATGGGTGAGAAAGGTAAACTTTGTATGTTGTAGACAAGGCCTCAAATGTAAAATATATTATGACAATAATGATAAGGACTATTAGGCATGAATGCTATCACTATTATGGATTGTCAAACCAACCATAGGATGCCATAATAGTACACTGCTGACTATTTTACCTTTAGGCATGGTGCCATGAACCTTATGAGTAGAAGGCATTGGTATTTGTGAGAAATGTATTGCTTATGTTAAGAATAAGTATTTATATTGTTTGAACATCATCAAAAGGTGGACTACAAATACTACTTTGTCAAAGGAAAACTTTAGTGGAAAAAATCTAACTATGAACTATTGTACCATCCAAGCACAATCATGACCAACATCAACAGATAGTCAAGGCATGGTTGTCTGAAGAAACACAATTGAAATTGTCCATGGATATTTGAAGTAATTTGCAATATTCATGATCAAGAATCAACTCTGACTGTCTCAATAGTGGTAAAGTTGGCTTCAAGACAATCAAAAATGAGTTTAGGGATTCATTATCACCAAGTAATAGAGAAGAGTAACTGTAAGTGTCAACCCTCAATTTCATTATGCAAGAGGATGAAGAAGGGGCCATAGTATTTTCATACCATAATACAACATACAAAAGGAAAATCATGAAGTCAAAACATGTGCAAAAGGTATCTATGTTAAAGAGGAGAGTTGTGAATGGAAGATGACTATCACTGTCAAAATAAGATATAGTCTCAGTAAGGATAGTTAGGTGATTTGTGGATTGTCATGACTACAAGGAATGAGAATCTTGTGTATGAAGAGGAAGGAAATATAAATAAAAGAAGATTGAAGGATTGTTGCACCTAGGTATAATGATCCTAAAGGATTGTCATGCTAAAAGGATAGTCAATAGTACAAAGATTCATAATTCAAGGCTATCCTTAATCTCATTCACATGGTCCTAATGTTGGTTTGATTTGCATGGAGTGAGATGACACTATTAGGATTAATTGAAAAGGTGAAAGGGTTTGGTACCAAATTTGGTCACAAGTGTAAAAATTGCAATAAGCTTGAGAATATTGTTCACTAAACCTAGAACTATCACCAAGCAACATCCGTTTCATAAGATGTGATCAACAAACATGTAAGGAAAAATGGATATCCATTTCTCAGAAATGGATATTCATTTCTCAAAAATGGATATTCATTTCTAGGAAACGAATATCTGTTTTGAGCTGCTAAAATGGATATCCATTTTTCTTTTACCAAAGCAAAATGGATATCCATTTTGCTTTGGTACAAATCAATACAGATATCCATTTTGGTTGTTGACTTTTCATGGATTCTAATGTGTTTTCATGTTTCAGTCTCTTCTTCAAACTCCACCCTTCGTGTTGACGACTTGATAAAATGAAAAGGGTTTATAGAAAAAATTGTTAGCTTTCTAAAAATATAAGATTTATTTGGTTATCATTTTATTAAATAATTATTAATAATTTTCTATATACCGTGTCTCTAAAATCTTGATGGACACACTAATTGAAAAAATACATAACTTTCAAACCGTTTCACCTTTTTGAGATCTGAAACTTGCGTCACACTCTATGCTTTTCTAGCTATAGGTTAAATTTTTTTTTTTGAATTTTAATTTTTTTTATTGAGTTAGGTTGGCTAGAAAATTACTTTTTAGTTTTTAAAAAAAGTCATAACTAATTATTTGATTGGAAAAAAATTTCAAATAAATATGCATCACATCTGGGCATGAGTCCTCTACTTATTTTGAAAGTTTCAAAATATATATATATATATATATATATATATATATATATATATATATATATATATATTTACTCATAGTTAGTTTGGCTGGATAGACACCCACTTTTTATTTTTTTCTAAAAAATTTAATAGTTGTTCATTGAAATATTCAATTTTCACTAAGTAAATTTTTTTTTTTTTTTTTTAATAGTAACCTATAAACTAGATTCAATTCTCTACAAATTTCATTCTTATATCTTTTCCAAATTGTGTAGATAATCCATTCAAATTTTCACATGAACGTGATAAAGTCTAATTTTTTGTATTTTCATTGCCACTTAGAGGTATAGTTTGGCCCATCATGATCCTGCACATACCCTATAGTTGACGACTTTCACCCTGCTATCTCTGCATCCTACTTTCATTCATCTTATAAACATCATTAGAAAACTTTTCAAAGGAATCAAAATGCAAAGGATTCAGTGTTAAGCTTGAATTAAATTTCTCTACACATGCATCTGAAAGGAAGCTAGGTGTGCAGAAATCACTTCCTACACTAATCTAATAAAGAGAGGGCTATGCAAATTCAAATTAATCCTTACAACTATAGAAACATAGAACATGTAAACAAGATATTGCAGCAATCCAAATGAACCAGAAAGAAGACAAAAGAAGAGAGACAAAGATTTACGGTGGGAAAAACCCTTATTGGGTGAAAAACCCCACACTCAGAAACCTGCACAATGTATTAACAAATCTAAAATTTGTTTACAATACACTTGCAATGCAAGCTTCAATGGTCTTCGACACTCATATCTGAGTCAATCCAACAGCATAACAGTGCTTGTAAACCTGTGATACAACTCCCTCTCCAAGCACCTATTTATAGAGAATATACAAGGCAATATTGAACCTATCTTGGAATGGGCATCCAACAAGGCCTCATGGCCTAAAACCATCACCTAAGGACACTTGGTCAACATTGTAGAATGTGTTTGACACTTGTCCACAATTCCCATCCTAAAGAGGTCACCTATTTTCAAAATGGGCTATGATAGATGCTCTTACGACACTTATGACTGTCATAGAATCTGTCATAGCGGTTACAACATACAACTGCAAGAGAATATGTCATACGCAGGCTATAGATTGCATATTCTCTTACAACATGTCATAGTCCACCTTAGGGCACCCAAATATGCCTTTTTCTAAGATGCTTCATGACACATGTTTTCACCTGTCTTACATGCTTCTATTTCTGACTCTTATATGTCATAACTTCGTCATAGGAATCCCTCATAACCGTTTTGGTCAAGCATTCCCTTACATAGTATGGAAGATGCTGACATGTGGAAAAATTCTCCTACCACAAAGTGGGATGCCTATCTCCTCATGTGAGGACTTATCTTCCATGTAGGATGACACATCATCATGCCACATCCCACAATATGACAATATGGAATTTACAATTATTTACAGCATAGGTAATTAAATAATAAATACAAACATAAATAATGAAATGAATTACCAAGGTTGAGATACCTTAATTCACAACATTCTTCCACTTGTCGAACACCTTGTAAGAGCCAATAAAATAATAGGATTTAACTGCTATAGGCCGAGAGGCCCATAGACTCCGAACACCATCTGAACTTCTCTATGCTCACTAGCTTCGTCAATGCATTTGTAACATTCTTCAAAGTATCTACCTTCTCCAAATTTACCTTTTCATCCTCAACCATGTCTCATACAAAGTGAAAGTGAACATCAATGTGCTTTGTTCTAGAATGGAAAGTTAGATTCTTCACAAGGCAAATTACATTCTGATTGTCACAATTGATCATGATCTGACCTGCATCAACACCAATATCTGAACATAATCTCTTAAGCCAAATGGCTTCCTTGCAAGCATGAGTTGCTGCAATATACTCAGCTTCTGTCATGGACAAAGCAACCATAGGTTGTCGCTTACTCATCTAACTAATAGCACCACCAAATAATGTAAACACATAAGCATTGGTGGATCTCCTGTTGTCAATGTCACTTGCCCAATATGAATCCACAAATCCATGAATATCAATAGAATATGGAGGTCCTATAACATTACCATGATAGCATATGGAATACTTGGAATTACCCCTCAAATATATGAACACTCACTTAGCTACATCCCAATGAACCCGTCTAGGATTAGCCATAAATCGACTAAGGACTCCCACTGCTTGGGCAATGTCTGGTCTTGTCTAGACCATAGAATACATCAAACTACCAACAACACCAGTATAAGGTACTTTGCTCATGTCCTTTACCTCACTAGGAGATTTTGGACAATCCTTAATAGACAACTTTGTCCCCAAAGAAATAGGAACACACAATGGTCTACAATTTGCCATGCTGAACCTATCCAACATGGTCTTCACATACTTACTCTGGCTTAACCAAAATTTTCTTTTGGTTCTATCTATTCTAATTTCCATTCCTAGAATGTACCTGGCTGCCCTTAAATCTTTCATTTCAAACTATGCTGACAACTGAGATTTAAAATTAGAAATCATATTCTTACCCTTCCCAATGAGCAACATATCATCAACATACAGTACAACCATGAGAATATGATCACCATCAAACTTATAATACACACAGTGATCCGATTTTGATCTCACAAATCTAATTGACAACACAAAGGCATCAAACTTCAAGTACCATCTCCTAGGGGATTGCTTCAAAGCATACAAAGACTTCTTAAGTTTGCAAACAAATTTTTCTTTACCTTTCACCATGTAATGCTCTAGCTGTGACATGTAGATTTCTTCCTCCAAATCACCATGAAGGAAAGTTATTTTCACATCCATCTGTTTTACCTCGAAGTCATAAGTTGCTACAAGAGACAACATGAATCGAATGGATGTCATTTTTTGAACATAAGAGAAGATCTCACCATAATCTATACCCTCCGCTTGTGAATACCCCTTCGCAACCAATCTGGCCTTATACTTCTCAACACTGTCATCTACACCAAATTTCTTCTTGAACACCCATTTGTGAGAAAAAGGCACCAAGTCCCAAGTTTGATTCTTTTCCAAAGAGGCCATTTCATCCTCCATGGCCTCCTTCCAGGAACCTGCATCTTTCATGTCCATAGCCTCTTATACAGTTCTAGGTTTATCACTGTTAGTAAGCAAAGCAAAAGCACAACTAAAATTAAGCAATGTAAAACCAAACCTTTCAGGTTGCTTTCTTATCCGTGTAGACCTCCTCAAGAGCTAAGGTTGAGGTTCAGCTTCTTCATTTGAGATTTCAGATCTACAAGAGCTCTCCTCATCATCATGTCCAACATTGTCTTTCTATTCAGCCTTCTCAAGGTTAGTAGAAAACTAAACAACATCCTCTTTCTTTTCTTTTTCTTCTGGCTGTAAAACTGTGGAAGAAGGTGTAAGCTCTCTGAAGATGAAACTTTTGCTATACAACACTTTTTCATCCATAGGGTCCCAAAGCTTGTATCTTTTCACACCGACACCATAACCAATGAAGATACACTTAACAACCTTGTTCTCTAATTTTGACTGCTTCTCCCTAGGTACATGTGCATATGCCTCACAAGCAAAAACACGAAGATGCCTTATTGCAAGATTTCTACCAGATCACACCTCCATGGGTGTCTTTCCAACAAGATCTGATGTAGGAGATCTATTAACAAGATAGTAAGTAGTGGCAATAGCTTCAGCCCAAAGCTTTTGTTCTAGGCTAGCTCCACTAAGCATACTCCTAGCCTTCTCCATCAGTGTCCTATTCATTCTTTTTGCAACTCCATTTTTCTACGGGGCGTATGGAGTTGTCTTATGTCTTTCAATCCCAAGTTCCTCACAATATTTATTAAATTTTGTAGAATAGAACTCACCACCATTGTCAATTCTCAAACACTTAATCTTTTTACAAGTCTGATTTTTAGCAAAGGTCTTAAACTCCTTAAACTTACTATAGACTTCAAATTTGCTTCTGAGAAAATAAATCCATGTCCTTCTACTGTAGTCATCTATGAAAGATACAAAATATACAGATTTTGATAATGAAGGAACATTAATAGGACCAAATATATCATAATGAACTTGAGGTCCAACACACCAGAAGACTTGTGAGAACTCGAATAAAACTAAACATGGTTTGTTTCCCAAATATGCAATGTTCATAAAAGTTGAACTCAAGATTACAATCATCTAACCCCTCAATGAGGTTTTTATTTTCAAGGGTACATAGACCCTTCTCACCAATGTGGTGAAATCGCTTATGCCATAACATTGTCTTTTCAACAGGAAGTTTAAGTTTTGAGGCATGATTACAAACATTAGAACTAGAAACAACATATCTCTTAACTACTTGTTCAGATGGTGGGGATGAAGTGACTACTGCCCTCTTCTTTGAATCAGAAGAACTATTGCATTATGAAATGCATGCCTCCAACTAAAATAGAGTACCTCTCCTAGTACCCTTAGCAAGCACCATAGCTCCTCTAGTCATCTTGCATCCTTCTTCTGAAAAAGACAACATACACACATGCATCATTCAAACTACTTATAGAAAGTAGGTTTCGGGCTAAGCTTGGGATATGCATAACCCCAGAGATCCCCTTCATTCAACTATCAGGGAATCAGATAGAGACTCTTCCACAACCAATGATCTTTAGATGAGAGTCATCACCCAAGTAAACCTTTCCACCATCAAACTCTTCATACATAGTAAACCAGTCTCGATGCGAGGTCATGTGGAATGATGCACCAAAGTCAATCAACCACACATCATCAAATGCATGGGTTGCTAGGGCTGTGATGAAAGCATCACCATCATCTTGTGATTTGTCAAAATCTAAATTAGGAGGTTTTTTCTTCTTTTTCTTCTCCTCTTTGCATTCCTTTCAGAAATGCCCAGTTTTACCATAGTTCCAACAAAGAGCCTTGGACTTTCCAGGATATTTGGATCTCTCACGGGATTTGGATCTACCCTTTTCACCTTTCTTGTCCTTCTTCTTCCCTTTCTCTTTGGGTCTTCCATGAACCACAAGAGCCTATTTAGCTGCATCAAAAGACCTTCCATCTTGAAGGTGGTAGTGGTACTTCCAATAGCCATGACAAGATGATCTCACAAATCTAGCAAAGAACAAAGTAGGGTCATGCATCGATCCTCCTCCATTTTCACACCTACAGATGTCAACTGTATAACCAACATGTTAAAAGCATTCATATGTTTGGCAGCAGATCCTCTGTCCTCCATTCGAAGAGAATACAACTTCTTTCTTAGAAAAAGTTTATTAACCAGGTATTTGGCTTGATACACATCTCCCAACTTCTTCCACAACAAGGTTTCAGTTTTCTCCTCATGGACATTTAACAACACAGAATCAATAAGACTAAGTCTTATGAGACCCTTAGCCTTCCGATCCTTGAGATCCTAATCAGCTTGTTGCATTGTAGCTAGTTTAGTTCTAGTAATAGTTTCCCAAAGGTCTCGATCAACAAGCATATCTTCCATCTTGAGCTTCCACAGCTTGAAATTAGTGCCATTGAATTTCTCCACTTCCATTCTTTTGGATGTGCTTGCCATCTCTTTTTTATAATAGAAATTAGAATACTTTGCACAAACTCCCACTCAACTTAAGATCAACTCAAAAAACCCCTACCCAATAGCTAAGACCAAAACTAGCTAGGCTCTGATACCAACTGAAAGGAAGCTAAGTGTGCGAAAATCACTTCCTGCACTAATCTAATGAGGAGAGGGCTATGCAAATTCAAATTAATCCTTACAACTATAGGAACATAGAACATGTAAACAAGATATTGCAGCAATACAAATGAACTAGAAAGAAGACAAAAGAAGAGAGACAAAGATTTATGGTGGGGAAAACCCTTATCAGGTGAAAAACCCCACACTCAGAAACCTACACAATGTATTAACAAATCTAAAAGGTATTTACAATACACTTGCAATGCAAGCTTCAATGGTCTTCGACACTCGTATCTGGAGTCAATTTGACAGCATAATAGTACCTGTAAACCTATGATACAACTCCCTCTCCAAGCACCTGTTTATATAGAATATACAAGGCAATATTGGACCTATCTTGGAATGGGCATTTGACAAGGCCTCATGGCCCAAAACCCTTGCCTAAAGACACTTGGTCAACATTGTATAATGTGTCTGACACTTGTCCATAACTCCCATCCCAAAGAGGTCACCTATTTCAAAAATGGGCTATGACAGATGCTCTTACGACACTTGTGATCGTCATAGAATCTGTCATAGCAGTTATAACTTACAGCTATAAGAGAATCTATCATACGTAGGATATAAATAGCATATTCTCTTACAACATGTCATAGTCCACCTTGGGATGCCCAAATATGCCTTTTTCAAATATGCTTCATGATACATGTCTTCACCTATCTTACATGCTTCTATTTATGTCTCTTACATGTCATAACTTCGTCATAAGAATCCGTCATAACCGTTTTAGTCAAACATTCCCTTACACAACATGGAAGATGCTGACACATGGCAAAATGCTCCTACCACAAAGTGGGATTCTTATCTCCTCATGTGAGGACAAAATTACAAGTTGTCATCTTCCATTTAGGATGACACATCACCGTGCCACATCCCACAATATGACAATATGGAATTTGCAATTATTTACAACATAGGCAATTAAATAATAAATACAAACATAAATAATGCAAGGAATTACCAAAGTTGAGACACCTTAATTACCAACAACATCATGCACGTAATCAGCTGGGAATACAGCACAAATAGCAGCAACCTCCTTCTTCAAATTTGATTTGTCTAGTTGATCATCTTCCATAAAACAAGGAGGATCATTAGTGAAAACATTGAAAGATTCATCAGGAGAAGGCTTTTCTTGTTTGATCTTCTGCTAGTGCAAATGGTAAACATCCAAAGCTGAATGCAATGGATTTACCTTTCTAAGTTCCTCGATGAAGAGTAAGGTGTTCTGATCAAAAGATTCATCATTGGATCCCTCAGGTGGGGAAACTTACAGAGCTTCTTGGATATCTTGTGAGGAAAAATATTGTTCAAGGGTTTGATCTGTATCTGTTCTGGGCTGAATATAATTATTTTCCTCAACTTACAAGGGGTGAGGGTTTCTGAAACTGGGTATTTTAAGCTTAAGAGGTTGGTTTGAGGGATCAAGGACTTTATTCTCCCTAAAACTTAGAATCTCAACTTTAGGAGCATTAAGAGGCTCATTCTATCTAAAACTTAGAAATTTGTACTTACACACCTCTTCTTGAGTTGCTTGCTCTAGAATGACAGGAGTTGTTTGGTCTCGCGCAAGCAAAAGCTTTGTTTGTGCAGTTGCCTCCCTCTCAAGATTCTCTTCAAACTATATCCTTCGTGTCTCCAACTCCTGGTTAGAACTAAAGGTCTCACAGAGTGGCTACTTTGGCTATTGGAGGTAAACTTGGTGATCCAACTCTTGCTATTGCAAACTAGACCCTTCATATTGCCTTCGTTGAAATTCCCCTTCTTGTTGGTACTGATAACCTAAGAAAGCCCATTCTTCCTGTTGTAAGTTATACTCATGCTACCTCTTAATCTCTTCTAACTATTGCATTTAGTCAAACAATATACCCTTTATACTCTCCATCTCTTCCTATTGTTGATTATACTCATGTCGCCTCTTAATATCCTCTAACTGCTTGTTGTAGTCTAACAGGATGTCTCTAAGCTCCCTAAAAAATTTTTAGGCTGATTAGAAGTTTGGACAGGGGTGGATATGCAGTAAGCATCCTGAGTATTTGGACGAAAACTAACATTATGGCTACTTGTGTAGGCTTGTGAAGAGGCTGAGCAGGGGTGGGTGGGTGGCAATTATATTGGGCATGCTGATTTTGAAAAACCATGGAATTAGAAACATCAGCCTAATTGGTTTGATATGGCTGACATGGAGATGGATAAGTGGCATTTTGATAGTATAGGGGTGGATATTCATACTGACTATGAAAAGTTGACATTTCTACTCATATAAAGGCTAGAAAATGGAATGAATAGATGATTTTTGTAACATACTAGCACTTGATCATACCAAAACTAGTAAATTTGAGCTCGGAGTCACTAGATGTGTATGATTTTCTACCTCCAAAGGTTGAGATCACTGATACACACACCAAATATTAGGATATATGAATGTAATTTAGACTAAAAAAGTCTAACTTTGTCCCACCGAGTGTACCAAAACTGTTATCAATCAGATATGCACCCTGTGCTAAGCTACAGACTTAGATACTTGTTGATACATGGGAACACTCCTAGGCCAATGGGTTGCCTAAACTTGGAGTGAACCTCTAGAGTGAGCTGGTTCTCCTAATGATTTTTTCTAACTTAAATGTTTTGCTGAGGAAAAAGGTGAGAGGATGAACTGAAATGGAACTTAAATTCTAATAGATAATACCTCTAAACTTTAATCTATCTGAACACTTTCACCCACAAACAACCCTTCAAACATAATCTTTCACAACCTAACCTAGAACATACGATTCAAAAATAATTTATGTGAAGGTTCAATCTGAACACAACATATAACCAGGAGCATATGAATTATCTACATATAGTTTTATAGTAATGAAACATAACAAAGGACATAGTATTGGTCACAATGAAACATTAGATCAAATGCTGCAAACATGAAGCAAAAGGATGAAATAGGAAAGATCTGCTATATTGAACTGAAAGGAGTACAAGAAAAAATCTATAACTGAGTCAAAGTCTGTTTCCAAACTCTATGCCTATGCTCCAGAGAGAAGAAACAATGATATCAACTCCCTAAGAAAAACTAAGTTTTCTCTTATATATACTTGGCAAGTGGTCTCCAAGGAAAAGCTAAGAAAAGCTCCTAAAAATAGCCATGCAAATCCATTTTCGAGATCCTCTGAAAAGATGTCAAAAAGCCCTCTAAAATGCTTCCAAACTAGAAATAGAATCAGTCTAAAGCTCCTCCATGGTGGTCCCACCAAAAAAATGCTTTGTCTATCCAAAGAAAACTCTATTTTTGTCCATATGTGCCCAAAAGAAAGCAAACTTAGAAAAGAAAGATATTGTTTTCTTTATTTTTTTTAACTGCATAAACAATGAATATTTGAAAGAAATTTATAGAAACGTTGCTTTAAATATCATTTTACAATGATTACAGTTTTAACCCTTGATTTATCTCGATTTGATTCTTGCAGAATATTACAAGGCTTTTGATTTTACTTTGCTAAGTATAATATATCCATGGTCATATGATTTTCTATAAAAATCATTAAAATATGAGGGCATATTAAATGATTTGTAAAAATAAAAGCCTATAAGGGCTTATCTTCATCTGTCTCTACAAAGCAATCCTAAGGGCATATGAGGCATGACTCATACTTCAAATGGTTTGCAAATTGCATATGACCTATCTCCAAAGGGACTTAAACGAGTTTTATAGCAATGAATATGCAATATGATGAAATAGCCCTAGGGTATAAAGCCCAACCAATAATCATTCAAAGGGACCTAATGCATGTGATAATATTCTAAGTCTTGACACTAGGCATTTGATAGTGGACAAAATACCACGATGGGCATTAGTCATGCTTTTGAAAATGCAAATTAATGTCATAAAAATCACATCAGACTAGGGTTTGGGATCTTGAAACCCTCTATTTTCTCTGCTACCTCTGCAATTTTTTTAAGAATCTCTACTAAGAACAAAAGGTAAAACCTTCTATGACACATTTGATCCATTTACTTTTGTCTCTGAGGCAATTTTTTGGCTTCAAATCCATGAATGTAACATGTATTTTGATACATTTTTCTCTCTTTTTCTCTTTGTTTCCTCTTCTCGGTCCTGAGGCCACTATGGGTGACATCTCTGAATTCCTCTGAAGGAAAAAAGAATGGGTAAAACTCACAGCTAGAAATAAAGATCTTTGCTAAAAAATAATGAAGGTAGGCTTATCGATTTATCCAAATGATAATTCCTGGTTTACATTTTCCATTTTCTAAAAGATTTATAGGAAACACTCTATGTAATTTCCTCATTAGAGGCCATGGCTATATATTCAGTTATCTTTGTGTGGCTTCCATGGGTTCGAAAGTCTCATTTCTTCATTTGTATCAGCAACATTCTTCTCTATTATTTGAGTTTGGATCCTTCATATTCCCTTTTGCATATACATTTTTAATTAAATCCCCAAGTGGGTTAAAAGGGCTAAGAGGAAAACTTAGACTCTGGCTACAGCTTTTCCTCTGGCATTATGTAAGGTCATTGCTTGATATTTCTACTCCTTTTGTCATTACTTTTTGAATATTGTTCTTTGACTATATCTGAATTGTATATGCAAAAATATGACAAGGGTTTGTAATGAACTCAAATCTTTGGCACACGAATAGGATTTTTTCAATTTCAGTATATGCAAAACAAGCTCAAACTTTTTATTTCACATGTAGGTGCTCTTTCTTATATGTTGTAGAAGCATATGCACTTATGACATTTACTACAAGATAAACATATAAATGTTTTTCTTGTTCCCTCCTATAGCTGTAGATGAGCATTGAGATTGCACTATTTTCCATGATATAGTGTATTTAATATAGGTTTTTTTTTTACCTACATCCTTCTGTAACTGAATATAAACATGGAGATTGCAAAGTGTATTTTGATATTCATAAAGTTATACCTCTGTGATATGATACTTTTACTCCTTCTGCATACACTTTGAATGATCAAAATTAATTTGTGACATGGCGTGCAACTGTAACAATGATGTAGTCTTATTAGCTGATCATGAATATTATGAGGTTGTCTATCTGTACTCATCAGTTTGTTCAATAATGCATAAAATGATACTCATTCTTACAATTGATGCTATTCACATGCTATGACTATAACACTTATACATCAATGAATGATGTTGTTCATTTGCAACTATGCTTGGCATATAAATGTTGTAATTGTACCTGTAACCTCTGATGCCGTAGCTATTCCACTATGCATATGATAATTCTTTTTTTGTATCTGCCTTGGCTGCATGCAAACCTCATGAAAGATACTTTGGATGGACATGATTATAATGTACCTATCATGTTGACTCTGATTAGCATAAGAGTACCCTAGGGTTATTGAATGCATTCAAATCATACTGTAACAACAAACAAACGAATAATCTTGTCAATGCCTTTACTCTAATTTAGATATTATTGAGTTGTCTTGAATGAGCTAAATGTTCACTTACGAATCTCACCTCATCATGTTTGAACTGATAGTCATAGACAGATAGTGAGCTTGAATTTCTCACACTTAGATAATGTAGTAGCACAATAAGTCTTGATTTCCATATGTATATTTGTATTCCATCCCCTCCTAAGAATCAGGGGCAGCATGCTAGGCTCAACCCTTGTGGGAGCCCACTTTACATCACATGCTGAAATTGTCTCTAGAATAGAAACATAACTTCTTCTATACCTGTACACAAAACAAACATGTTAGTTTAAAACATTGATGGATAATTTTTGTCTGATTCAATATATCACATGCAATGTATTATGTTTCTACCTGATGAAGTTCATGGGGTACTCCGTATCTTGAGCTCTAACAAAATCCTCTCCATCTTCTATAGGTTCATCAAGGGTCGAGAACAAAGAGTAAGTTGCAACAAGAATCAACTCAACCAAGACCCTAAATAGGCAATGATAGATATGCTCTATCCTGTTTACTTCATTTCTTTAGTTTGCATTGTATACTCAATGTCATGATCTATTGATTCAGCTATTCCCACGGCTTGTGTGGGACACTTGATCTATTATATTTTCATTTAATGCAATGTTTATTCCATTTGTAAATCTCATTTGTAAAATTGAATAATCATTGCAATGAAATGAAATATCTTATCTCTCATGCAACTTTTTGCAATGCAAATGAATGATCAACTAAATCTTTTTCCTCTGTTATAATAATGATAACTATAATCTTCAAGCAACTTAAACTATGCAAACTAATCATAGCAGAAAAATGTTAAAAATTTCATCCTAAAATGAACTTGATACACCATCTCTACCAATTTGAGCTGTAGGTAAAAAATGGTAATACCTACAACACATACAAAGAAATGCGGTGGGGTTATTTTGTATGGTCTATCCCAAAATTTGACTATTCCCTGTGCAATTAGGCCTAATTAGGCATCCTAGGCTTGATCCACTCTTGTTCACTATGACACCAGGACAAAATGGAGGCTATGATCTGCAAAACTAGGTTATAGACACTAATAACCCTCCATCCAATACACTTTGATGGACTTTTGTACTTGCTCAAGGTAGGAGACTTTAACTTGGACTATACATAGTTTTGTCTAGCCTTGTCCAACTTTGTCAAGACATGACAGTTTACAAAATGGACACAAACCTTTAACATTTGATCACACACTAACTTGGTATGCTATTTTGGGACCCTTGACACCTTTCCCAAGCACTTCTAACCATGAAGGGGTCTCAATCCAGCACCAAAATACTCAAATCCCTCTCTTTATTCACTCTATCAGCATGATACATGAAAATATCAGGCCTTCATGACTCCATTGCACATGCCGAACTACTCCTCTGCTCCTACAAGTCTAAATAATCAAAATTTATGCTATCACAAGAGATTCCACAAGGTTTCAACATTATCTACCTGTGGAAGGCCCTAATAATTATTTTTGTTTGTTCACTGGTTACCCTAACTAGCGTTTGGATGAGTTTTGAGAGAAATGGACAAAACTCACTTATTTCTCAATAAAAATGAATGCAACCAAATGTAACAAGAAGGGGATTCAATGCACTTTCATATCAAAGTAGTTTCAGATAATAGTACATCTGTATAGGCCTGTACTGAACAACAAAATAGTAAGAAAACATTGGAAATTTGCAGAAAATAGAGTTCTTTCTTTTGCTTTTGCTTCAAAACTTCATCAACCAACTCTGGGGTTGTACAATAGAGGCTTATTTATTCCTATACAATCAGTTTTCCTCATACAACTAACTTCAACTACCATTTTAACCATATTTTGAAGAGTTGACAACAAACTACCAAATATATCAAGACAACAATGATAACATATGAGAACTTTTGGAAGGACTAACTAATTGACCCCAAACATTCACAAATGGATCTCAAATAGACAACAATGGCTTAAAATGGCCTTATTAACATGAAATAACTCAAAGCAAACAAAATTCTAACTAGTGACTCTTTGGAGGCATGATGACCTGTGGATGCCCCTGCACCATACTCCCAAGGGAGAGAAAACTCAAGTTCCACTTGAGGACAGATCTAGAACTATTTATACATGCTTTGCATTGTCATCCTTAGTCATCCAAGAGGCATCTTCCATAGAAAGGCCCCGCCATTTAACCAAGTATTGAAAGTAAGTCCTATGCCTTGTCTTCTTAAGTTCTTTCTTGTCAATAATGTACTCCAACTCCAAACACTGGCTAGGTGGGAGATCTCTAACCCATTCCTCATCTGAGAATGATGATTAGCCTACATTATCATGTATACCAACATCCCCTTTGTATGGGTAAAGATCAGAGACATTAAAAATAGGAGAAATAGCAATGTCAGGGGAAGCTCTATTTCATATACATTCTCCCCAAACTTCCACGCACCACTTTACATGGCCCTATCTTCTTCATCTGTAGTTTAGAGTACTACCCCTTAGGAAACCTTTTCTTCCTTAAGTGAGCCAAAACCAAATCCCCAACCTTGTAGTGAACCTCTCTTCTCTTTAGATCAGCGTTATGTTTGTACTTTTCTACACTCCTTTGAAGATTATCCTTAAATTGTTGATAAATCTCTTGCATAGCCACAATAAATTGTTCACCTTTAGCACTCCTTTACATTCCACTGACATCTCTCAATTCAAACACACCCCTAGGTTGTAAACCATAAACAATCTCAAGAGGACTCTTTCCAGCACTTCTATTCACTAAGTCATTGTATGCAAATTCTACCTAAGGCAAGATCTGATGCCATTGGGTAGAATGCTCCTTTGTGAGACATATGAGAAGGTTTCCAATGTTGAAATAATGGCAGATAACTGAGAGGGGGGTGAATTAGTTGTCTCAAAAACTTTTATCACTTGCAGGAATTTACCTTCTTTATCACTTATTAACAAATTAATGATATAAGCATGAAAACATAAATCAACAACACATGAGAAGAAACATAATCAACACATATAACACCAAGATTTTTACATGGAAACCTGATTAAGGGAAAGACCACGTTGGGGTTTAACCCACAAGAAATTATACTCTGTTAAAAGTATTAGAAATGGGGAAGGCACATGCCTTTAGAGCACACTGACCAGAGCTCACTACTCCAAGAGGCTCACTACCTATAGAGATGATTACAAGAAGGTTACAAATTGTTTGAACTGATGGATAGCATCTACCGTTAAGCATAGAATATTGACCTTACACACGTCATCCTTATTCTGCCCTGTTTCACTCTTAGGCCATAATATGAGTTTAGATCTTTATCTTCACACTTCTTTCTACCTTTTTCACACTTACTCCATCACCACTTCACACACACACTTCAAAACACTCAAATCCATCATCTATATATATCTGCATCAAGAAATTCAATCAACTATAGTCGGCTTCAAGAAAATTTAGAACATTTGTTAGGAACTCTACTCTGTCTGCTGAATCCATGCACAATCAACAACATGGACCAAAAACCTATGTTCTCAAATCATCAATCATGTCAGCCAATACCATGCTAGTTATCACATATTACTTAACCAACAGTTTTTCTTCATTTAGACCAAGATCAAATACTAGGTTGACATGTTCTTCTTCTGATTATACTGACTAATTGGAACCCGATACTTAGATGCTTATAACTTTTGAATGTTGTGACAATCCTTATTACTCCCTCGGATCCACAGCACACAATTATTTACCACAGGAGAGATCCAGACCAAGATATTGGTCCCTGTCACATGCTCTATTTCTAACTACCTGAACTTAGACAAATCTTCACTTTGACTTCTGGTATGAACAAATTATGTAATGTGAATGTGTAAGATAGATTTAGTTGCCATCAATGACAACACCTGTCATGCATAGCAGTGTCTCTTGCCAACAATCTCCCCCTTTGCCATTGATGGCAACATTTAGTGAAAAATGACTAAGTGTCGGAACAACTCCCCCTTACTAAGTACACTTATGCTTTTCAATGTTCTCCAATGCTCCCCCTTTGCTAGATTCCTCATTTTTCACTGCTCTTCACTCCCCCTTTGACATCAATGGCAAAGACCTTTTGGATGTAACAATTCCATAATCTCACATTCTTCCACAATGAAGTGTATATGTAATACAACTTTATAGCCAGGAGTGAATATTGCCTTATGGTCTAGTAATTCCAATTTTTGTAATTGAGCATCAAACTCGACAAAATCTACATACCAAAATTCACCAAAAAAATTGTGTACATGGGCATATATATAAGAAACCCTATGACTTATTTACATAAGTTTGAACACATCACCAAAGATATTCTTCAATAGCGCCAACTCATTGTCCCAACTCTTCTTCATACTGTTCAAAACTAAGATGTGACCACTGAATAGGAATGCTTGAGACTCTACTTTTCTCAAGTCAATAGGATCACTTGATTTAGAAGTAGTTTGGGATTCTATCATCTAGTATTGAACATTGCTTCCAACTTAGGGGAAATCAATCCCCGGAGCTCACACATTCTTGTCTCAATGTTGTCCTTTTCCTTGATCAATTTCTTTATCTCTTCAATCAGGCTAAATGTTTAACATTATTGGCTCATTACTGATACTGTCAGGGGATGAAAAGATTGGGATGCACTTGACAGTTTTTCCTTAGACATCTTTATTTTTATTTGAATGTCCTCTATAGCTTTAGGATAGGATTAGAAAAATTTATATACATTCCTTCCTTCTGTAAGAAAATTTTGAATATTCTTAACACTAGTATCCAACACAATTCTATCTAATGCAATCATCCCTTTTAGAGCATCAAATCTTTTATCATTGAATTCATTTTGAACCTTGACCTTTGCAGACTTTTCAAGAGATTCAAAATGAGAACTTCCAAAGTTTATTAGACTTTTCAACTGGTGGGAGGGAGATACAAATGAATCCTTCTGGAATGTTGGCATGATTTTCTCTAAAATCCCAGATGCAAGACCAAGTAGCTCACTATCTTCCATGTGAGAATTCAGAATATCTTCTTTGGCCTTGGCTTGAGTAATGGAGGCCAATTTTATCTTCTGCACTGGAGATAAGGTATTAAAATTTATTGAACCTTGTATTATTTCCTGATCTTCTTCAATTTGTTTAACTCTTTAAAAAATTTCCTTCACTTCTTCTGCAGTGTCTCTTGCCGAAGATGCTGATGTATCTATTTGATTCTTACTGGTACTGTCAACGAGATTGTCCCGCTTGGGATCTTCCTTGACCTTTGCAATCTCTTTTTCCTTTTCATTTTTGTCCTTGGCTATTTCTGCTTCTTAGTCCTTAGCTTTTTCTATTTCATGCTCTTTATTTTTTAATGAATCATCTTCATCTATTTCAATAGTCATCTCTATATCTTCTTTGCCGGATTGATCTGGAGGAGTTTGAATACCTCCTACATCATCAGTTTTATCTGTCATCTTTTCATCTTCTTTTTTTATTGCTCCTTCTTTCGGAACAGAGTAGTCATCTATCTTAGTTTACTTCTCATCTCTCTACTGCTCTTCATCATTCAGAATTGATGCATCCTTAGTATCAACTGATTCTTCTGTAACCACATAGAACTTGTTCTTGTCCAATGCTTTCTTCATAATCTGTTTTGTTTCTTTAACAACTTCATCAATTTCTCCAATCATCAGCTTATTCATCCTTGTTTTGCTTCTAAAATCATTCTTGACTTCTTTAAAAATGTTATCTGCTTCTTTGTTGGAGATCACCAGACACAAACTAGATAACACATGTTCCCTCAGCTCCAAATCTTTAGCTTTGGTAGCCTCTTTCCTAATTTCCAAAATGTTAGTCAAGCTCTTAGGAATTTCAGATAAAATTTCCACAGGAGCTCTATTGAATGTATTCAAGTATTTTACAGTGGCATCCTCCAAAATTCTCTTCTTTGCATCATCAAAAGTGTCATAGTATTTTACTATGGGTTTTAGATTCCCATGAATTGTCACAGTATTCACAATTTCTTCTATAGACAAAGTGGATTTTCTAGCTTGGGTTTTGGTCTTTTGTCTTTTACTTACCTTCATACTTTTGAAAGGCTTGTGTTTTGCAGTGTTTGAAGCTTCTGCTTTCTTTGTCTTTATTTCCTTTATTACTTCAACTGATTCTATTTCCTCATCATCTTTAATGCTCTCATATGTTCTCGATGCTTTAGTCTTCATTCTTTTACCATCTTTACTAGATGGTTTGTCTTCTGGTTTCTCTGTTCTGACAGGTTTTATGTAAACAGAGGCAGCAACAGAGCTTCTTGATTTTCTAGGCTAGCTGGTGGAGACTTCCGAAGCATTTCCTTGTTTCTTATATTGCATCTCCTTCTCATCTTTTTCTATCCTTTCTCTGTTCTGCTTCACAACTTCCTTAGTTATGTCAATGCTTTTAGCATACATTTCTACTTGATTTTGAACTTTCCTCTTGATTTCAGGTTTTCTGAGCTCAACATGTAGTTTCAAACTAAGCTCCTTATATGTCCCAAATCTCTCCATAGAATCATCCTTGGGTTTTCTCAAGAGATGTTGAGCATACATGTCCAAAATTTTCTCATCTACCTCATACCCCATGGGCATGATCTAGATAGTTATGGGTTCTACCTCTTTCATTAAACACTAATTAGTATCCACCATGAAGTAGATCTCATTCTAGTATTTCTCAACAATTGATTTAGGAATTCTTTCCCTAGAATGCATCATATTCTAATTTTTTTTCAAGTAAACCCAAATTACAGTTTTCTGTACTGTAGAGTCACCAATGTTATTTAAGTGCTCTCTTATTTGTATAGCAACAAGTTTATCATTTGTCCAACACATACTTTTCTTGTTAGGTAACTCATTCATGAAATAGAAGAACAAACATAAGATTAGTGTACCATATTTGAAGGTGATCTTATTATCCTTCTTTACTTTATTCAAAATTTCCATCAGCTGGTTCTGCAACAACTCACACAAATCATAATTAGCATTCTCTCTCAACATTTTGTATGCAGCATAAATGGTCATTCTGGAAACAAAGTTCTCCCTGCTAGAGTGATAAATTTTGTAACCAATTCCCATTGAAGCAAACTTAACATCTGGATCAATAATGTCATTGATTGTCATTGCCCTTCTGTCAAACCTTGAACTGGTAGCATCACTTACTATTTGATTCTTTACTACTTTCAACATTGGCAGTCCACTAAATGAGTTTAACCCTGTCACAGCCTTGATGGCATCCTTGGTGATCTTGAAGGGTTTCATTAGCCATATAAATTGATCATGCATTTGGCTCAACACGTATTAGACCCACTCATCTTCATGGAACGATGGAAACCCTATAATCTAAATGAAATTTTTATCATACTGTGCCTTATATTCAGGTTTAAGACCATGAATTTCATCCCTTAGATGATTCTTGAACAAATCTACAAGCCTTGAGTCCCCAAATTCATCTATGCTCACATGAATATAGACCCTAATTATTGCAAGTATGGGCCTAACCGGTGTTGTCATTGATGTCAACATACTCCTATTGCATTGATGTCAAGGATATTGTGAAAATTAGTCTCAGAGAAGAATAGTGAGGATAGTGAAGTTTTATGAAGTGAACATCCCAGATAGATGAAGATTAGAGAATGCATATCACAGGGTTTGTAGATATGTGTCTAAAGATGATCCAATCAAGATTTGAGAGGTCCGCATGAAGATTTGAAGAAATTATTGCCATATGAGTTAAACCAGTTCTGATAGTTGTTCAGAGGTGACAGAGTGACACAAATAGGTCCAGTGAGATCCAGAAATGCAATATCTTGTTCTGCAGATTTGGTGGAATGTTTAGGAAGCCAATGTGAATTGAGAACTCAATTGGTTCATGGTCTAGAGGTCTGGAAGCATTTATTCTAATGTGATAGTGATGACAGACTATGTTCTTGAGGTTCTAGATGAAGATGCAAATGATTTCAAAAAGAAAAAGTGGTGTGGATGTTCTTGGTGATTCAGACAAGCTTGTGGGGGTCTCTAGATTACATCCAGTTCATGTTGGCAGTCTGCATTGAAGATTGAGCTCATAATTGAAGATTTACTCTCGAGTGATGGTGTTCTTCCTAATCTTGGCCAACCAGATGTTTTACACATCTTGCAGATGATCTTGAAGATGTTCTGTGAAGCATGGCATGTTCCTCTAAGAATATTGAAGTCCCAAATATGTGTGGTTCACAGTGTGGTGATACGCATGAAGTTTTGGAATAAGTCAAGTTGTATTTGTGTAATTGCTTTGTAATAAAATAAAGTATGTATTATGCCAACTTGGATGATTATCCCAAAGTCGATGTCTTGTATAAATAAGATTTGTGAAGTCATTTCAAAGTATGGATGTGAAGATGAGAAAGTGGTAGAGAGGAGAAGAGTGAAAAGCAGAGCAGAAGTGTTGAGGGTAAATGGAACTGAATCAAGCATGGTAAATATGCTAATCTCCAGTTCAAGTATGTAATAGTTATATTATTCTATAGATAGTGTGATGCAAAGCAATGTAGCAAAGCGCTGAAAATAGATCTAAAATACGAAACTATTGTTGTGGTTGAACCTTTGAACCACTTGAACCCAAAGAACTCGTTGAACCTTTGAACCTTCAATTATTCGATTCAATATACACTATTGGTTCAACATACTCCCATCGCTCAAACTTAATGTTGTTGGCAACTATCGCTTGAACTGTTTACTCCTTTGTTGAACCGGCAAACCGAATGAACCATTGAACCATATTTTATTGAACCGTTGAACCAGTTCAACCATTGGCAAGACATACTCTTTAGAAACTTCAAGATTTCTTCTGGCGCACCAAATGAACCTTTGTATCTCGATGAACCTGATGAACCTATTGAACCGCTGAACCATTGAACTGGTTCAATAGTCGGTTCAACTATCAGTACCACATACTCTGATGAACCAATTGAACATGTTGAACCTTTGAATTGGTTCAACCACCGCAAACATATAATGTCAGCAATCCTCGTATCCGCAGAAGGGTGAACTTTCAACATACATTTAGAAAATGCTTTTGCAACCTGATACATAGATGCAAGATACACACGAAATGTATAGTAGCATACAATTGTGATATACACATGAAATATACTTAGGTACATTAGCGATATACACATTGCTTGTGTATTCAGCAAACAACCTGAACTTAATCCAAATGGACTCTTATACATACATTTCTTCGCAAGATATACATAGGATGATACTCGCATACAAATACGATATACTCACAAACTATTCTGGCATTCAATTGATGTATATACATAAAATGTATATTCTAATCTCACGCCAATAACCTCCTCTGTAACAAATCTCACAGTTTCTATTCCGCCATGACCACGAACAAAAAGAAAACAAACAGAAAACTATTATACAAAGTCCATTCCACTGATTTCAAAGAAATCCACCAGTGGAATGGTTTCAATCTTGCATCTCGACAACAGAAAACTAAATTAAATACAAAACAATTCTATACAGATAATATACACAGAATAATTCGATACATAGGGAATTTACATAGAATCCAGAATTTGTAAAACACAACTGACAGAATTTCTATTTCTTCACTCCAACTTCGTCTCACTCCCCATCTCAAAGAACACAGGCTAATTATAAAGATTCATACATTTGATAGTTACAGAAGGTGGAAGGTGAACGATTCCTCAACCACCTCTTCTTGTTTGATTACCAACTCCTCTGTTCAGGTTTTGCTTAACCAAGATTATAAGCCACAACCCTAACTTATCACATGACACATGTTTGGCACAAGACAACACAACACCTAACAACACGACACATTTGATTTAATCATCTAGATACCCCAAATGTCTAAGATGTCGAAACTGGCTTATCAGGATGCCAAATTTGTGACCTTAGTTCATATGGTGGGGTCGGTTCTCATGGTGGGGTCTTTATTACAAACATAAAATGACAACACAAATACTACATGACAACATGAAATGCATAAAACATATTAAAACCTTAGTCTTCTCCCTCAGATGTATATTTGGCTTGTTGAAGGGGTGCTCCTGCACCATACTCCCTGGGAGAAGAGGTCTCAAGCCCACTTGAGATCAAAGTTTGAAGGTCTGCACCATGGTTTGTGATCTAATCTTTAGTCATCCAAACTACCTCTGAATCAGGTTTCCCATGCCAAGCCACCAAGTACTCCATGTACTCTTTGTTCCTTGTCTTCTTTGTCACTCTTGAGTCTAATATCTTCTTCAATTTTGGTGGATCATGTTTAGGAATATCATCATCTGCTGTAGCCTACAATGGTTCCTATTCTACATCTGCATGCTGCTTGTATGGAGTTAAATCACATACATTGAATATGGGTGACAATCCAAGGTTAGGAGGAAGTTGGATCTCATAAGCATTCTTCCCACACTTCTTCAAAATCTGACATGGTCCAATCTTCCTCGACATTAGCTTGGTATGTTTACCTTTTGGGAGCTTCTCCTTCTTCAGATGAACCCACACCAAATCTCCAACATCAAATTGTACATCCCTCTTTTTCTTGTCAGCATATGTTTTGTACTTCAATGTAGTTTGTTGGAGTTGGTTCTTGACTTGATCATGCATCTCCTTGATGGCTGATGCAAAGGCTTCTCCATCTGCAGTAATAGACTCTCCTATAGGTAGATCTCTCAACTCCAAAATACCCCTTGGATGAATGTCGTATACCACCTGAAAAGGTGACTTCCCTGTACTCCTATTAATGGTGTCATTATAGGAAAATTCTTCTTGTGGTAGGATGTTATCCCACTTCTCTCCATGCTACCTTGTTAAACACCTTAGTAGATTTCCCAATGAACAGTTAACCACTTCAGTCTGCCCATATGTTTGAAGATGGTAGGCTGATGAGAAGGATAAATTGGTTCCAAGCTTCTTCTAAAGAGTCCTCCAAAAGTGGCCAATAAATTTCACATCTCTATCTGACACTATGCTCAATGGTAAACCATGTATCCTCACTATCTCTTTGAAAAACAGATCTACAACATATGAAGCATCACAAGTGGTTTTGCATGGAAAGAATTGTGTCATTTTACTAAATCTATCTACTACAACAAAAAAACTATCATATCCCTTCCTTGTTCTAGGCAAACCCAATACAAAGTCCATGCTTATGCTCTCCCACGGTCTAGAAGGAATGGGTAGTGGCTGATACAAACCTGCATTAGTGGATCTCCCTTTTGCTTTCTGACATATCACATATGCCTCCACAAATCTCTTCACATCTGAGTGCAACTTGAGCCAATAGTAATACCTCTTCACAAGATCAAGAGTCTTATCTAGACCAAAATGTCCTTCCATGGCCCCACAATGTTTCTGCCGAATGATATTTAGTCTCATAGAACACCGTGGAATACACAACTGTCCACCCTTGAAAAGTAATCCATCTTGGATTAGAAATTTAGAGAACTCAACATGATATTTGTCACCAAAGGAAATACATACCTTATAGATTTCTCCAAAGTCTTCATCAGCATCATACATGGTCTTCAAAGAGTCAATGCCAGCACTCTCCAATTGGATATGATTGATGGTAAGAACCCTCCTACTCAAAGCATCTATTGCCTTGTTCTTGACCCCTTTCTTGTGTTTGAGTGTGAAGGTGAAAGCTTGCAAAGTCTCCACCCATTCATATGCCTATGGTTTAGCTTCTCTTGGTTGTTTATGAAACTAAGGGCCTGATTATTTGTGAACACTATGAATTCTTTGGGCATCAAGTAATGCCTCCACTTTTTGATTGACTGTACTAGAGCATACATCTCCAAATCATATGATGAGTATCTCTTCTTTGCATCATTTAGTTTCTCACTGAAAAATGCAATAGGCCTACCTTCTTGACTAAGTACTGCTCCAATTGCCATGTGGCATGCATCACATTCTACCTGGAAAATCTTGTTGAAGTCAAGAAGTGCAAGGACTGGCTGTGCTGCCACCTTCTTCTTCAATGTTTCAAATGAATCATCTGCCTCCTTTGTCCAAGTGAATCTGCACTTCTGTCCTCCTTTTATGGTGTCAAGCATGGGTGTACAAACATGACTAAACCCCTTTATAAACTTCCTATAAAAGGTTGCTAACCCATGGAAACTTCTAACATCATTCAAGGTTTTAGGAGTTGGCCAAGACAATATGGCACTTACCTTCTCTTGATCCATTTTCAGTTTGCTATGTGAGATGAAAAATCCCAAGTAGATGATCTCTTCCTGCATGAACAAACACTTCTCTAAGTTGATCATTAGCTGCTCTTCATGTAAATTTTTGAGGACTAGGTCTATATGTTTGAGGTGCTCTTCCCTTGTATTATTGAAAATCAGGATATCATTTAGATATACTATGAAAAATTTATATATGAATTCCCTCAAGAACTCATTCGTCAACCTCATAAAGGTACTAGGAGCGTTGGACAAACCAAATGGCATGACCTTCCACTCATACAACCCCTCATTGGTCTTAAATTTAGTTTTCCATTCATCTCTTGGCCTAATCCTAATCTAATGATAGCCACTCTTTAAATCTATTTTTGTGAAATATGTAGCACCCCCCAAGCAATCAAGCAAATCTTCTATCCTAGGAATTGGGAACCTATACCTGATTGTTATCTTGTTGATAGCCCTTGAATCAGTACAAAGTCTCCAAGTGCCTTCCTTCTTTGGTGCTAGTACAGCCGGTACTACACATGGGCTTAAACTCTTGCCAATTAGGCCTATCTCCAACAACTCCTCAATCTACCTTGCTACCTCTGTATTCTGCTTTGGGGTAAGCTTGTATGCTGCTTTGTTTGGAAGTGTAGATCCTGGGATCAGATCTATGCAATGGCTGATGTCCCTCATAGGTGGTAGGGACCTTGGCATTCCATTAGAGATGATGCCTTTATATTTGTCGAATAGCTCTTGGATAGCTGGAACTATGAACCTTTGCCTCTTCTCTCCCTTGACTTCCTACTACTGCTCCTTGTTCACCTTTAGGCATGGAATTAGAGCATATGCAACTGCTCCTTCTACTATCTCTTTCATGAATTGTTTGCCTTCTACCATCATTGCCTTGACTTCTTTCCCTTTTGATTCCACCTCATTCTCCATTAATGGTAGCAACTCTATCACCTTACCATCCTTAGTGATTGAATATGTGTTTCTAACTCCATCATGGTGTGCTTTCAAGTCATACTGCCATGGTCTTCCAAATAGGAGATGGCAAGCATCCATCTTGGCAATGTCAAACAATAATCTATCCTTGTATGGTCCAATTTGAAACTCCACCCAAGCCTGTTCTTCCACAACTGTTTGCTGACCTTGGGTGAGCCATAAGACCTTATATGGGCTAGGATGTGGTAGTCTTCTAAGCTTAAGCTTTTCTACCATTTCAAATGACACAAAATTTTTAGTGGATCCGGAGTCAATCAGAACTTTACATACCTTTCCTTCTACGTTGCAAGTAGTTCTGAAGAGAGACTTCCTTTGTGGGGGTTCTTTCTCAGGCACCTTCATAGTGGTCATTGCTCTCCTAATCATCAAAGATTCTCCTTTCTCAGGATATCCATAACTGTCAGGAGCATTCACACTTTGAAAAGTGTTTGAGCTTGTCACACTTTGACAATTAGATTCTTGGATCAGATTTATCCTCCTTTCTCCTATTGAACTTGTTGCCTTTCCTAGACATCTTCTGGCTATGTGGCCTTCTTGATTGCAATTGTAACATCTAATAGGTCCCCTTCCCTAAGATCTCCCTCTAAACAGTGGTCTTCTGCCCCTAAAGTTTCCTCTTTGATTGTAACTTCCCCCTTGAGTTTGACAATTGTCTCCTTTGTTTCTCTCTTGGTTTGATTCACCTTGGTATCCAAATCCATTTCCTTTGCCTCTAAAAGGACTTCTTCCTACCATTTGTTTTCTTCCTCTTCCTCTACTATTCTACTCTTGTCTTCTCTTTAATTTTTCTTCCACTTTGAGTACCAATTGGTAGCACTTTTGGACTATCTCTGGGTTATGTAGATTTATGTCTTCTTGGATGGAAAACCTCAATCCATTGAGGTACCTTGCCACCTTCTCTTCCTCACCCTCCTTTATCTTTGTCTTGACACATAGTTTCATGAACTCTTCTATGTATGAGCTGACATGTAACTCCTTCTGCTTCAAGTTTTGTTTCCTCTTATGTAATTGGATGTTGTAATCCAATGAAACATAGGCCTCCTTCACTAAAGCCATCATCTTCTTCCAAGTAGCAACTCTATTCTTTCCTTCTTTCACCCTGTCATCTTGGATGAAATTCCACCAATTTAGTGTAGCCCCTTTCATTTTGGATTGGGACATTCTCACCCTTTGGTAGTCTGGTATTTCCTCAGTCTCAAAGAAGTTATTCAAGGAGTCTATCCACTCCATCACTGAATCAGGTTCCATTTTGCCTGCAAACACTAGCAAGTCTATTTTCATATCCATGGTCCTTCTCTCCATGGATTGGAGGGTGTTAAGTAAGGGTCTCTGGTCTACAGGAACCTCTATCTCTTCCTTCCTAGGGATCTCCTCTTCATCCTTGTCTTCTCGCTTACCAGAATCTTCTTCTCCCTTCTCTACTCTATCCCTCAACTTCTCTAACTCTTCTTTCAAGGCCTAATTCTGAGCCCCAGCTGCTCTCCTCTCTGCCATTTGCTTCTTCACTATGACCGCCAACTCAACGTTGGTCATCTTTACTGGGTACTCTTGTGACCCCTCTTCATCTGACATCTTGTCTTCTTCTTGTACCCAAAGGATACTCCTTCGCTCTGATACCACTTGATGCAGAGCAATGTAGCGAAGCGGTGAAAACAGATCTAAAATATGAAACTATTGTTGTGGTTCAACCTTTGAACCACTTAAACCCAAAGAACTCGTTGAACCTTTGAACCTTCAATTATTTGGTTCAATATACACTATTGGTTCAACATACTCCCATCGCTTAAACTTAATGTTGTCGGCAACTATCGCTTGAACCGTTTACTCTTTTGTTGAACTGGCAAACCAAATATCCCGTTGAACCATATTATATTGAACCGTTGAACTAGTTCAACCATTGGTTCAACCATCAGCAACACATACTCTTTGGCAACTTCAAGATTTCTTCCGGTGCACCAAATGAACCTTTGTATCTTGATGAACCTGATGAACCTATTGAACCGTTGAACCATTGAACTAGTTCAACCGTTGGTTCAACTATCGACACCACTTACTCCGATGAACCAATTGAACCTGTTGAACCTTTGAATTGGTTCAACCACCGCAAACATATAATGTCAGCAACTCCTTGTATCCGCAGAAGGGTAAACTTCCAACATACATTTAGAACATGCTTTTACAACCCAATACACAGATGCAGGATACACATGAAATGTATATTCACATACAATTGTGATATACACATGAAATGTACTCAAGTACATTAGCGATATACACACTGCTTGTATATTCAGGAAACAACATGAACTTAACCCAACTAGACTCTTATACATACATTTCTTTGCAAGTTATACACAGGATGATACTTGCATACAAATGTGATATACTCACAAACTATTTCAGCATGCAATTAACGTATATACATAAAATGTATACTCGAATCTCATGCCAATAACCTCCTCTGTAACAAATCTCGCAGTTTCTATTCTGCCATGACCATGAACAAAAAGAAAACAAATAGAAAACTATTATACAAAGTCCATTCCACTGATTTCAAAGAAATCTACCAGTGGAATGGTTTCAATCTTGCATCTCGACAACAGAAAACTAAATTAAATACAAAACAATTCTATACAGATAATATACACAGAACAATTTGATACACAAGGAATTTACATAGAATCTAGAATTTGTAAAACACAACTGACAGAATTTCTATTTCTTCACTCCAACTTCATCTCACTCCCCATCTCAAAGAACACAGGCCAATTATAAAGATTCATACATTTGATAGTTACAGAAGGTGGAAGGCAAACCGTTCCTCAACCACCTCTACCTATTTGATTACCAACTCCTCCATTCAGATTTTGCTTAACCAAGATTATAAGCCAAAACCCTAACTAATCACAGGACACATTTGATTTAATCATCCACATACCCCAAATGTCTAAGATGTCCAAATTATCTTATTAGGATGCTAAATTTGTGACCTCGGTTCATATGGTGGGGTCGGTTCTCATGGTGGGGTCTTTATTACAAACATGAAATGACAACACAAATACTACATGACAACATGAAATGCATAAAACATATTAAAACCTTAGTCTTCTCCCTCAGATGTATATTTCGCTTGTTGAAGGGGTGCTCCTACACCATAGTGTGTCTCCTGTAGGCATTGGGCCTCTTGTGAACAGTGTGCTCAGGTAGTGAGCCCTAATTGGCAAGTGCCATTTGTTCTTCTTATTCTTTTAACATAGAATACAATCTTGGGTTAGTCACCCCATGGTTTTTCCCTTAATTGGGTTTTCCACATTAAAATCTTGGTGTCATATGTGCTAATGTGTTTTCTACTCTTGAGTTATTGCATTATGCTTCCTTGAATGAATCATTATTATGTTGTAGAATTATGAGAAGGATTTAAATATTTAAAGAAAAGAAAGTTTTGTGACAACTGATTCACCCCCCTTCTTAGTTGTCTGTCTTAATATCAACAATTGGTATTAGAGCTAAGTTCCTCTAAAAGAGCTTAATCGCTTGAGGAGATCCATGATGTCTTCCTACAAGAAGGATAGTCTGAGGTTTGATGGAAATAATTACACTCTTTTGAAAATCTACATGGAATGTCACTTGTAACATATAAGAATGCAATATTGGGCCATAACTTCAAAAAAGTATGTTCCTCCAAAGAATGGTCTGACAACTGTAGATGAAATGAGAGATGCTAAAGATAATCTTCAAGCTAAAGAAGCCTTACTAAGTGCCTTATCCGATTTAGAGATGACAAATGTTATAGATTTAAAAACTGCATATGAGATTTAGGAAAAACTAGAACTTCTGCATGAAGGAGACAAATATGTTAAATGTGCCAAGATACAAAGTCTGAATAGAAAATTCAAAAACTTGAAGATGAATGAAGATGAGAATATCACTACATTTATGCCAAAAGTAAATGAGCTTGTTTGTGGCATTAGGTGTGCTAGTGGAACCTTGGATGAAGATGAGATTGTTGCCAAAGTTCTTAGATCCCTATCTCCTGCTTACAAACACAAGGTTGCTGCTATTGAAGAATTTAGATCTTTATCAAATATCACAAGAGATCAATTGGTTAGAAAATTAGCAACATTTGAATTGGCTAAGTTTGGAGATGCACCCCCCAAGACTGAAACTGCATTCAAAGCTAGTGCCTCTGTAAAAGGTAAACAAGGGTATGATCCAGGAGAGAACTCCTTAAAGAAACTTTCATGGTATGAAAAAGAAAGAAAATATCTAGAAGAAGATGAAGCAGAAGCTGCTCAACTTGAAGCCCTTATTACAAAAAGACTGCCAAGAGGATCTGGTAAGTATGAAGGAAAATTGCCCTTCAAATGTTTCAACTACAACAAGATTGGTCATTTTGCTTCAAGGTGTCCATAAATATTTTCAAGGACAAATCCAAATAGATCAAGATTCCAAAAGAAATGTTACTATGTTCATGAAGATGATGATGATGAAGGAGTAACAGATGATGAATTAGAGACAGGAAACAAATCCAGAAGTGACTGGGTGTTTATTGCCATCAAGGAAGAAGATCCAATGTCCAATGAATCTATCAATCATAAATAGGTAGAAAGAACTCTGGCTACTCAAGTTGAAGAAAAGGATGAATGGGTCATTGACAGTGGATGCTCCCACCATATGACTGGTGACAAAAATAAGTTCATAGATCTGGAAAGATATGAAGGAGGAGTTGTAAAATTTGGTGATATTTCTGTTGGCTAAATCAGAGGTAGAAGAACTATTTATTTTGATTTAAATAATAAAACAAGTGATGTATTGTATGTTGAAGGTCTAAAACACAATCTTCTCAGTGTTGGGCAATTGGTGGACAAAGGCTATGATCTTTGAAAGTTTTGGAACAAAGGTTCCATCGAGTACTCAAACAAAAGGTAACATCTTCCACTTGGTTGGTATTGGAAAAAGTTGTTTATTTGTTCAAATTGATCAGAGTTGGTTGTGGCATAGGAGAATGTGTCATGTGAATTTTGATAATATCATCAAGATAAGCAACACTCAAGCTATAAGAGATCTTCGAAGATTGGTGAAACCTACTAACAGTTTGTGCAAAGAATGTCAGTTGGGTAAGCAAATCAGAATCATAGTCAAAAGTAAGGAACAATCTTCTACCAGATTATTGGACTTAGTACATACTGATCTATGTGGACAGGCAAGAATCAGGAGTTTGCAAGGATATTTCATGTTACTAATTGATGACCATTCCTAGATGATGTGGGTTACTTTCCTGAAAGAGAAATATGAGGCTCTTGAGAAATTCAAAATATTCAAGGAAATGGTAGAGAATGAAACTGGGTTAAACATAAAATGTCTTAGGTATGATAGAGGTGGAGAATTCACATCTGGAGAGTTCATAGAATTCTATGAGAAACATGGGATAAAAAGATAGTTATCTGCTCCAAGGACCTAACATCAGAATGGAGTAGTGGAGAGAAAGAACCGGACCATCCAGGAAGCAGCTAGAACCATGATGATGTAAGCAAATGTCCCTCAAATCTACTGGAGAGAAGTTGTAAGAACTACCGTCTATACTCTTAATCAAGTATAAATTAGAAGCAATACTGGTAAGATCCCTTATGAACTCTGGTTTGGCATTACTCCTACTATGAAGTATTTTAGAGTCTTTGGTAGAAAATCTTACATTAAAAGAGATGAAGACCTTGAAAAATTTGATGCTAGAAGTGATGAAGGAATGTTATTGGCTTATTCTACTCAAAACAAAAGCATACCAGTGTTATAACAAGAGATTGAGAAAGATTATAGAAAGTACAAATGTGAGAGTTGATGAAGGCATTGAAAAACCCTCAAAGTTTTATGAATATGAAGAAGATGATCAGAATGTTATTTTGGTTCAAGAAGTTCAAGTCCCTTCTGAAATTCAGATCCAGACTGATATGAAGAATCCTGAAATACAGGAAGAAGAGATAAGCTTGAATGAACCTGTCCAAGAAATAGAAGTGCAAGAAATTCTAAAAACTCCCAAGTATGTAAGATTGAATCATTCTCAAGACCAGAGCATAGGTGATAGAAGAAAAGGTGTTCAAACAAGAAGAAAGATTGCTCAAGATTCAGAAAAGTATTTTTTGATTTCAAAGATTGAACCAAAAATAGTAAGTGAAGCATGTAATGATGAAAGCTAGGCCAAAACAATGAAGGAAGAGTTGATGCAGATTGAGAAAAATCACACTTGGGATCTTGTTCCCAGACCTAGAAAAAAAAGGTGATTGGGACCAAATGGGTCTTCTGGAATAAACTGAATGAAGATGCTGAAGTAGTTAGAAACAAAGACAAATTGATCTGCAAGGGTTATTCTTAAGTAGAACGAGTTGATTTTGAAGAAACTTTTGCTCCGGTGGCAAGAATTGAAGCAATCAGATTATTTCTTTCTTTTGTTGCCTTCAAGGATTTCAAAGTATATCAGATGGATGTCAAGTCTACCTTCTTGAATGGTGACTTGGACGAAGATGTATACATTGAGCAACTGGATGGATTTCAATTGTCTAATCATGGTGATATGGTCTGCAAGTTGAAGAAAGCACTGTATGGACTCAAACAAGCCCCAAGGGCCTAGTATGAAAGACTGGATAAACATCTTTTGAAGATTAGTTTCAACAAAGGTACTGTTGACAGTAACTTGTACTTCAAGATTGATCATGAAAATATCTTGATTGTTGAAGTGTTTGTTGATGATATCATTTTCAGAGGAAGAGATAGTATTTGCAAGACTTTTGCAAATCAAATGAAAAGTGAATTTGAGATGTTTATGTTTGGGGAAATGAATTTCTTCTTGGGTCTGCAAATCACTCAAACAAAGAAAGGAATCTTCATATCATAGACCAAATATGTGAAAGAATTGTTGAAGAAATTTGGGATGGAAGATTCAAAACCAATGAATACTCCCATGGCAACCGGATGTAAACTGAGCAAAGATGATGAATCTCCTAAGGCTGATCAAAAAAAGTACAGGTCAATGATTGGAGGACTACTGTATCTTACTCAAACTAGACCTGAATTTATGAATGATGTTAGTCTTGTTGATAGATTTCAAGCTTATCCTAGAGAATCTCATGTCATGGCAATCAAGAGAATTCTCAGATATCTAAAGGGAACAGTTGATTATGGTTTATGGTATCCTAGGGATCATGATTTCTCTCTTCATGCATATACAGATGCGGATTGGGTAGGAGATGTGGATGACTAGAAGAGTACCAATGGTGGTGCATTCCTTTTGGGGAAAAGATTGGTTTCTTGGCTGAGCAAGAAACAAGAGGCAATATCTCTGTCCACTGCAGAAGAAGAATATATTATAGCAGCAGGTAGTTGCACTCAAGTATTGTGGATGAAGAAAATGCTAAGAGACATCAAAGTGGAGTATGAGGAACCTATCACAATCTTCTGTGATAACTCAAGCACAATAAATATATCAAAAAATCTAGTGTTACATTCAAAGACAAAACATATATCCATCAAGTTTCACTTTTTGGGAGAGCGGGTGAACAAAAATGAAATCATACTTGAGTTTGTGTCCTCAAAGGATCATATTGCAGACATCTTTACTAAACCTCTACCTATGGACTCTTTTGAGTATCTCAGGGAGAAGTTAGGGGTTATTACCCCTCTAGTTCTGAATTAAGGTGCACTGATGTGCATCAGTCTAGTGGATCTCATAGTCATATCTTGTGGTTCGGATTGATGATAGGAAGCTGCTACTCAGGGGGAGCAGTCTGTATGATTCAGAAGATTGATGCAAGTATGTGCCCTTTGCCATTGATGTCAAAGGGGGAGAGAAGACATGTGAAAAAAAAAGTGGTTGCTGATCAAAGGGGCAGCAATAACGGAAGAGAACACATGTGAATGATTGTTGTTGATAGGGGAGCTATGTCAGTTACTGAGGAGAAGTTCTTTTCTTGGTGGTTAAAATAGTTTTTGACATAATATGTTGCCATCAATGACAAAGGGGGAGATTGTTGCAAGTACAGGCCTAACTGATGTTGTCATTGATGTCAACATACTCTTGTTGCATTGATGTCAAGGATTGGATGAGCTATGTGCTGAGGATATTGAGAAAATTAGTCTCAAAGAAGAACAGTGAAGATAGTGAAGTTCTATGAAGAGAAGATCCTAGATAGATGAAGGTCAGAGAATACATATTAAAGGGTTTGTAGATATGTGTCTAAAGATGATCTAGTCAAGATTTGGGAGGTCCACATGAAGATTTGAAGAAGTTATGACCATATGAGTTAAACTAGTTCTAGCAGTTGTTCAGAGGTGACAAAGTGACACAAATAAGTCTGGTGAGATCTGGAAATGCAATATCTTGTTCTGCAGATTTGGTGGAATGTTTAGGAAGCCAATGTGAATTGACAACTCAATTGGTTCATGGTCTGGAGGTCTACAAGCATTTATTCTAATGTGACAATGATGACAGACTATGTTCTTGAGGTTCTGAATGAAGATGCAAATGATTTCACCAAGCAAAAGTGGTGTGGATGTTCTTGGTGATTTAGGAAAGCATGTGGGGGTCTTTGGATTACATCCAATTCATGTTGGTGGTCCGCATAGAAGATTGAGCTCATAATTGAAGATTTATTCTTGGGTGATGGTGTTCTTCCTAATCTTGGCCGACCAGATGTTTTACACATCTTGCAGATGATCTTGAAGATGTTCTACGAAGCATGGCGTTTTCCTCTAAGAAGATTGAAGTCCTAGATATGTGTGGCTGACAATGTGGTGATACGCATGAATTTTAGTAATAAGTCAAGTTGTATTTATGTAATTGCGCTATAATAAAATAAAGTATGTATTATGCCGACTTGGATGATTATCCCAAAGTTGATGTCTTGTATAAATAAGATTTGTGAAGTCATTTCAAAGTATGGATGTGAAGATGAGAAAGTGGTAGAGAGGAGAAGAGCAAAAAGAAGAGTAGAGGTATTGAGCCTAAATGGAACTGACTCAAGCATGGTGAAGATGCTAATCTCTAGTTCAAGTATGTAATAGTTATATTATTCTATAGACAGTGTGTCTCCTGTAGGTATTGGGCCTCTTGTGAGCAGTGTGCTCAGGCAGTGAGCCCTAATTGGCAAGTGCCATTTGTTCTTCTTATTATTTTAATAGAGAATACAATCTTGGGTTAGTCACCCTGTGGTTTTTCACTTAACCGGGTTTTCCATGTTAAAATCTTGGTGTCATATGTGCTAATGTGTTTTATGCTCTTGAGTTATTGTATTGTGCTTCCATGAATGAATCATTATTATGCTGTAGAATTATGAGAAGGATTTAATTGTTGAAAGAAAAGAAATTTTTGTGGCAACTGATTCACCCCCCTCTCAGTTCTCTATCTTAATATCAGCACTAATATCTTCAACATGCAATACACCATACAGAACACTTTAAAATGCACCTAACAGGTTGAATTCTACTGATTTGTGTGGATGCTTCTTGAATTTGGGTCAGGGCCTTTCAGTGATATCAACAATCAAAGGTGTAGCCCTTGCAAAAGATTGCAAGTTCAAAGCTTCGCAGAAAAATACCTTTTTCTTCCATGGAATTAGGGTTAGCTGATGAATTCACTAGTCATACCTCAAATCCTTGAAGTCTTAACTTAGTTGCTCTTCTACTCGCTCTCTTCAAATGCAAAGTGATCAAATGATTGAATGAATGACTTTTTATCTCCCGTAAAACCTAATTTGTCATTTTAATAAATGCTCTACCCTAATACATCTAGTTACATTATTTCTACATGCAGTCAATCTTCAATTGCTCCACAATCAATCACATTAGCTTCTCTTCTTCTGGAATTTTCTCCAATAGGTCTACAATAGGCTTCTTTATCTTCATTCATCATGCCAGATTCAGGCACCCATTTACTGGTAGGGGGAATTAGATTTTCAATGTAGCCCCCCCTAAACCAGAGCTCCTGATTCAATTCCTAGAGGAATTATCAGCACCGGATTCTGGTGAGGACCCATTGTGAACATTTATTTCACCTTTCTTTACCCATGTTTTGTTCATTTGATTCTAAACCTCATTCACATCAACTTTGCCCTTGCCTTTGTCTTATCTATGTTCATCCAATTTTTTGTTTACTGGACCTTTTCTGTCATCATTCCTACGTTTGTAAAATCTTACAACATGACCGGATTGGTTACAATTGAAGCACACAACATTTCTTTGCCCATTTTATTGATTTCCTCTTGATCTACACTGATTAGCCATATGTCCAAATCTATTGCATACAAAATAGTACCCATTGAAATAATTGACATTTCTTTTGTTGTTAGAGTAGTTCATCATAATTCTACATTCATTGGATCTATGACCATACCTTTTACAATTGAAGCATTGATTAGAGAAAGATGGACAATTTTGATTCAGTCTACTTCTGCATTGAGTGGCTCTATGACCAAATTTAGTGCAATTGAAACAATTTCCATTGAAACATGGATACCTTTGAGCATTAGGTTGTCTTATTGGAGGTCTTGTAGGTCTATTTCTTTTATTCCCTCGTTTAGGATTTCTTTGATCAGATCCAAAGCTTTCACCTTTTTCATATCCTAGACCATGCTTATCATCTACCTTCTTCTAACTCTCAAGCAGTACTTCAAGTTTGGCTGAGCTTATCTTGAACTTCTCCTTGTATTCATTTGCAATTTATAGGTCATGTATGAGAATGATAATTTTCCTTTCAAGTTCCTCCTCATTATATCTACATTCTTGTAAATTAAATTTTAGCTAGCCAATTGTTTTGTCCATTCTACAACATTCTTCTATTCTTTCCTTCAGAGTTTGACTCAAGTTTTCTTTAGTCTTCTTCCTTTCCTCAATTTCTTTGGTTAGCCTGATCACCCCAAATTCCATCTCATGTTTTAGAACATAAACTTCTTTTGTCATCTTTTCACATTCCTTTGTCTTTTCTTCCAAATCCTCATTCATGCTATTTTCTTCAATAGAATTAGTTAGCTACTAAAGTAGCTCCTTCCTCCTTTCCATACATTTTTTTAGTTTTTCTTTTAACATATCAATGAAATCATCAACATCTTTAAGGTTCACTTTCAATTCATTTACTTCTTTGGACTGATTAATATCTTCTAAAGCCAATTGAAGTTGTTCTCTGAGTGAACCCATTGAAACTCCTTCCTAGATCTTCCTCAATCTTTTAGACTCCTTCCAAGGAACCTTTTTCTGATACCAATTGTTGAAATAAGGGCAGACAACTAAGAGGGGAGGTGAATCAGTTGTCTCAAAAACCTTTATCACTTGCAACAATTTACCTTCTTTATCACTTATTAACAAATTAATGATATAAGCATGAAAACATAAATCAACAACACATGAGCAGAAATAATCAACATACATAACACCGGGAGTTTTACGTGGAAACACGATTAAGGAAAAAACCACGGTGGGGGTTAACCCACGAGAAATTATACTTTGTTAAAAGTATTACAAATGGGGAAGGCACATGCCTTCAGGGTGCACTGCCTAGAGCTCACTGCTCTAAGAGGGTCGCTACCTATAGAGATGATTACAAGAAGATTACATATTGTTTGAACTGTTGAATAGCATCTACCAATGTAGAAATTCAGTTCCAATTAAGCACAGAATACTAATCTTACACACTTCATCCTTATTCTACCATGTTTCAGTCTTAGGCCATAATTTGAGTTTAGATCTTTATCTTCACACTTATTTCTACCTTTTTCACACTTACTCAATCACCACTTCACACATACACTTCAAAACACTCAAATCTATCAGCTATATATATCCACATCAAGAAATTCAATCAACTATAGTCAGCTTCAAGAAAACTTAGAACATTTGTTAAGAACTCTGCTCTGTCGGTTGAATCCATGCACAATCAACAACGTGGACCAAAAAACTTTATTCTCAAATCATCAATCATGTTGGCCAATACTACTGGTTATCACAGATTACTTAACTAATAGTTTTTCTTCATCTGGACCAAGATCAAATACTAGGTTAGCCTGTTCTTCTTCTGACTATACTAACTAACTAGAACCTGATACTCAGATGCTGATAACTTTTGAATCCTTCATCACTGGAAGGTAAATTCCTAGATTTAGATAGTCCTGACAATCCTTGTTACTCCCTCAAATCTGTAACATACTGTGATTTACCACTAGAGAGATCCGGACCAAGATACTGGACCCTATCACATGCTCTGTTTCTGACTACCTCGACTTAGACAAATCTTCACTTTGACTTCCGGTATGAACAAATTATGCAATGTGAATGTGTAAGATAGGCTTAGTTTCCATCAATGACAACACCTATCATGTGTAGCAGTGTCCCTTACCAACATCCAAGATTCTTATTTACTACCTCAGTCTGCCCATCAGTTTGGGGGTGATAGGCAAAACTAAAAATCAAGTTAGTACCAAGTTTTTTCCATACAGTTCTCCAAAAATGACCAACAAACTTTCTATCCCTATCTAAAACAATATTTAAAGGTAAACCATGTATTCTTACCACCTCCTTGATGAACAAACCTGCAATATATGATGCATCATTGGTGTTCTTGCATAGAATGAAGTGTGCCATCTTTGAGAACTTTTCTATGTGTTTTGGGTAATCTCATCACAAAATCCATACTTATGGGCTCCCAAGGACTATTAGAGATAGGGAGAGGTTGGTACAATCCTGGATTGGTGCTACATCCCTTGGCTCTTTGACAAACAACACACATTTCTACAAATTTCCTTACATCATTTTACAATTTTGGCCAATAATAGTGCCTTCTTACCTGCTCTAAAGTCTTTATCTAGACCAAAATGGCCTAGAAGACTACCGCTATGCTTTTTCTTTATAAGATTGTTTCTCATTGAACATCTAGGCACACAAATTTGAGCCCATTTGAATAGTAGACCCTCTTGAATCAGAAAATCTGAAGTGAACTCATGAAAAGCACCATTAGATGAGTTACAAGATTCTTAAATTTCCTTGAAATCAACATCATATTTGTACATACATTTTAATGCTTCAATCCCAACACTATGTAATTGGATTTCTTGAACCATAAGTGACCTTCTACTTAGTGCATTAACCACTTTTATTAACTATCATTTCTTATGCTTGATGGTAAAAGTGTAACTTTGTAAGTATTCCACCCATTTGGCATGTCTATGATTCAGTTTCTCTTGATTATTAATGTATTGGAGGGCATGATTAACAGTAAACACTACAAACTCCTTGGGAAGAAGATAATGCCTCCACTTCTTCAAGGCTTGTACTATAGCATACATTTCAAGATCATAAGATGAATACCTTTTCTTGGCTTCATTGAGTTTCTCACTTGAAAAGGAAACCAGTCTCTTATCTTGGCCTAGAACAACACCTATGGCATATCCACTTGCATCATACTCTATAGTGAACACCTTGTTGAAGGTAGGTAAAGCAAGAATGGGCTGCTCTGCAATCTTCTTCATCAAATACAAAAAATTCTGATCAGCCTCATTAGTCCAAACAATTTTCTTCTTTTTATCACTCTTTATAGTTTCTATGATCGGAGCACATACATGACTGAAACCCCTTATGAATTTCCTATAAAAACTTGCTAAGCCATGAAAACTTCTTATTGTCAATTCAAGTATGCACCCTTGTTAAGTTTTATGAAAACCACACTACCTGTTGAAACATGGAATCATTCTCAGATGTGGGTCTCCTTTCATGAGAACGAATCTCCAGAGTGACATGGTTCTCTTGTAACTTCTAAACTACTGACTTGAGGGGAAAAGGTATAGAAGGATGTAACTATAATGCAAACTAATTCTAAAATCTAAACTAGATGAAATTCTATCACTCACAAACAGATCCTCTAACCTGAATCCTCACAATTCCACTGATAGTTACTCCTTAAGTAATTTGTAACAAGGTTTGGTTTCAAACACAAACTGCAACCAGAGAGAAACAAAGTTTTAACAACATTGAGACATAATAAAGGACAGAAAAAGTCACAATATAAAATCAGATCAAGACTACAAAAAAATGTGAAATAGGATGCTTTTCTATTAGAACTGAAAGGAATACAATGCTTGGAAAAATAAAATGTGTGAGCCAACTGCCTGTATACAACTCTGCAAGAGAGAAGAAACTGATGCTAATTGACTGAGAAAAAACTAATTTTTTCCCCTATAAATGACTCCAAATAATCCCCTGTGAAGAAAGCTGAAATAGCTCCTAAAAATAGACCCTAAGTCCATTTTCAAGCTACTCATGAAAGCCAAAAATAAAGCATTGAATCTGCCACCAATCTATGAAATAAAGCTACAAAATTGTCGTCTCATGTGGTCCTAGCATTAAACTGCTTTTCTCTACTCATGAAAGCTCCAAAATTCATCCTATATGACTCTAAATAAAACAAATCAAAATGGAATATTTGATCTATTTTATTAGCTTACAAATTGCCTAAAAACAGTTAAACTTTAAAAGCAATTCATAATTTTATTGCTTTAAAGTTAACTTTACAATGATATGGCAATTTTAATCAATATCCTATTTGATATGATTTTTGCAAAAATAAAATGATATCTGGTTTATAATTTCACCAAGATATTTACAAGATATCACTAATGATTTTCTATAAAAATCATAAAAAGATGAAATATTAGACATATTTTTGAAAATAAATAAAATCCTCAAAAGGCTTGACACAATGGCCTCCATGTGTCAAGACTCTGCCACCTCATCTATGCATATGCCTCAAAAAATGTCAACTCACTGCCTCTATAGTGCCACCATGTCCTATTTGACCCTTTTGATGATATTATCATTTTTCATACTTTTCACATCTCCAAGATTCTTGTTTGATCTTATGCATATATTCAAAGCATGTGAAGGAATAAAAAATAATTCATAAGTGGGAGGTCAAAGACAATTGACCACATGCATAGCCAAATGATAATTAGACTCTAATGTATGTCGACCACAAATAAGATCAAGGTCTTTACAAAATATTCTAAAAGGCACTAGCCTTGCTTACTCATGATAATGTCCACCATTCGACTTAATGAAACAAGCCATATTCTTTGTGTTGTCGGCCACTTCTCATGATCACTAGGCATCATCAAACACAAGGTGTTGCCCAGGTGATCTCATTTGGATAAAAATGATTATGTTGTTTTTGCATGGTCAAAATGGAAAGGATGTTGAAACAAAAGCAAATGTGAAACCCTAAAACATCAGTCATTTCATTTTGTTGGCATTGAGTTTGGCTCTGCAATTGTGGCCGCCAACTTGGGGTTTCATTCTCTATGTATCTTGCTCCATTTGATGGATTTTGAGTTCGAAAACACTGCACTTCTCAAGTCAAAAGAATAGGCCAGACTTGGTAAGTTTGAATCTGAGCTTTAAAATGGCATTTAGCTGTGTTTAAATGGCTTCTTCCTCATTAGATGGATGCGGCCATGTAGCTATTTCTTTAGTCTTCTCATCTTTGATATATCCTTGTTTGGTTTTCTATGTTGAACTTGTGAAAAATGGCAAAAAAAATGACAAAGTGCTCAATTCAAGCTGGCCATGGCTATTATCTTCTCCTCTGCTACATCACAGTGAGTCTGCCATATCATTGTTCCCACTGTGATTTCTTTTATCTCTGTCTATATGAAGTTGTGATGAGGGTATAATTTCTTTGTTTTGCTCGGTATGTGAAATACATTCACACATGGCATGGTCATGGCATGGTCATGGCATGTAATGCAATTATGTAGATTCACTTTGTCATTTGATGTAAAAATATTAAGTTTCTTTGATTGTGAGATGGGGTTTCATTCTATGTCACATCGAACTCCTTTTTCTTTCATAGCCATACTACACAGAAACTACTCCTATCATGCTCGACTGTATGTAAGAAGAAAGAAGACTCCTTTCTTTTTAAACCCGATAAGGGTTTCATTTCTTTGTTTTGTATAAATAGTCATTCATCATGGCTTGCCTAGACAGCTTTACTTAACCATTTTTCCTTTCCCTTTTCTGCAAAATATGTTGGTTCTGGAACTCGATATGGGTATTTGGAAAAAAGAAAGTATATGGCATTTTATGCCACGGCTGTGCTATGAATATACTCTACTCTTTTATTGTATGAGGAAAATCAATTAAATTAAACTAACAAAATCAAAAACCAATAACATAAAGAGAACCAATCTAAATAAAAGCCATTACTAATAAATCAATGAAATATAAAAGCTTTTACCAAGATCTGTATTGTTCCCTTTGGATGAATGTGGATTGCTCAATAGTGCTGCGAAACCATGGTTGCAACAAGCAAGTAAAGTGCTCAAAGATCAATGTCAAAAGATCGTGAAGTTGCTCAATCGATGTGATATATGCTCAAAGCGCTATTAAAGGATGCCGAAGAATAAGTGATCGAAGAGGATTTATGAAGGAGATGAGGGGGGTTTATATAGGTTTCAATAGAGATCAATCAACGGTCCAGATAATTCAGAAGAATCAATGGAGGAGATAAATCAAATAACCATGATGAATGTGCACACGACATGTGTCACTCCAACAAGATATTTCTATTAAAATATGATGAAAACAAGATTGATTGAATAGATAACTCAACTTGTAATTTTGCCTTTTTTAGAGTTTTAAAAATAAGACTGATTGTGCACATGAGTTAACAAGATATTTTAAGAGGAATTGGAAGATAACTGAAATTAAATAAATAAATTTATTTATTTAATTGTGCATGATAGAGGAATAGAAGATTATAAATAAAATACTTGATTTTATTTATTTTTAGAGGATTGATTTTATTTATTTAATTGTGGAAGAATAATAGAAGAATTTAATTTATTTAATTAAATAAAGAGAATTTATTCAATTAATGTTGCAATTATGTGATTTAGAAGCATTTGGTGATTTTGGTAAAATTAATTAAATAATTAGATTATTTAATTAACGTTTGACATGCAGGTGATTAGACAGATTTGATGAAATACAAGTAGTGCGACGGCTTGGTCATTTTGGGTGTCTACATTTTGCCCCTCTTTGATGCAATGTAGTTTATAGCATTGCATCAAAGAAATTGATTGTTGAAGATATGATACAATTTGATGCCCTAGTGTAGGTAGTTGCCCCAGCGTATGCCCCCTCGAGTAGAAAGACAGGGAAACGACAGAAGGACTGGGTTGACGCTTGACTAGACAAGTGTACGAGAAGGTAGAAGGAAAATCAAAATGGGTTGGGAAGAAAAAAAGTGGGAGGGACACTATAAATAGGTCCTAAGGGGACCACACTCCTCATTTTCACCCTAAGAGTTTCTAAATTTAGAGAGTAGAGCCTCCAAACTTAAGGTGAGAGAGTTGAGTGGAAGGAGCTGATAGTGAGGAGAGATGCCGATTCCAGTGCATAGGCATCAGGCGGAACTAGTGCGGACATACGGGAGGCCAATAGGAGCTCTGATAGCGGCAAGTGTCTAAAAACCTCATTTTAATTTGATGTTTTAGGGCGGTTTAAGGCTAGGTCAAAGTAGGTCTTTTAGGTCAGCCAAAAGTGCTGCAGGCTAGAATGGCACATCTGGTAGTCATCTTAGGCGCTTTTGGCATGCTACAGCACGGTTGGTAGGGAGGTATAGCACTATTAGAAAAAAAACATAGCGCTATTGGCTTTAAGGTCACCACGCCGCAACGTGGTTGGTAGAGTCCTGCAGTGCATTTGGTTATGTAGTGTAGCGCTTCTGGCAAGGCAGGCTAGCGCGTTTGGAAGGGGAGAAAAAGAAATGGGTCGCCCTTGGTAGCATAGAGCAGCGTGATTGTAGGCATAGGGCAATGCATTTGTAAAAAACAAGTCATGGTTGGTCAGACAGTTCAGTGCTACTACATAAGCAGTAATGCACTTTTGGCAAAATAGGGCAGTGCCTTTGTATGAAACAAAGCGCTTTTGGTTGTAGGCTAGAAGAATATGGGAGTTAGGCTTGACCAAAGGGTTGACTACCCTAGCTTACCAAAGGGGAGAGGTTGGTCTAAGGTTGCATAGCATAGAATAGATATAGGTTGGATAATGAAGAAATGGTTAAACTGACTGACAAGTGGTTTCTTGGATGCAGAGCATTATATCGCCGCTGATGTTGAGAGAGTGACACCACCCCATAGCACACAAGGTGGTACAACTAACATGGGAGGAGGACATGTTCCTAGAGCATGCAAGATAATGGCACATGGCGCACTTGACACACATTAGGGTGAATCTCACCCTAGTGACAACAGTGGTAGAGAGATTTCACAGTGAGACAGGCTCGTTTCAATTTCTGAAAGGGGAGGTGATAGTGATGCTAGAGGATGTGTATCGCATCCTGAGGATTCAGATTGATGGAGAGAGAGTGGACTTTGACCCAGTGCAGGGTGAGGCAAGATTGGTAGAGGTCTTCTACATAGATGAACTTGTTGATAACTGAGAGCGGGGGGTGAATCAGTTATCCTAATTATTTCTTCTTTTGAGTTTTCTTATTAATCAATGCAGCATTGAATCAAACAAACAAACATAACCATGAAATGAAAAACACATGACACAGTATTTTTGACGTGGAAACCCTGTTAAGGGAGAAAACCACGGGGTGATTAACCCAAAGATTATTCTCTGTTAGAAGAATAAGGAATTACAAAATGGCACTTGCCAATTAGGGCTCACTGCCCGAGCACACTACTCACAAAGAGGCCCACTGCCTACAAGGAGACACACTGTCTACAAAGTGATAAGAATCACAGTCTTGAACTGATTGGAAGCATCTACATATGCTGGAGTTCAGTTCCGGTTAGGCTCAGTACACTGATCTGCTGCACTTCATCTTTCCTCTGTTCTTTATTCTGCTATCCTTTCACATACCGGATCTTTTTTACTACTTCTGCTCTGTTCTTCACTTATTCGCATACACCATCACACTATCACTTTCTTCACAACTAAATCCATCCTCTATATATATCCACACAAGTAATTTCATCACTTTTCTAGTCGGCATCGGGAACAGTCTAGTTTCTTACAAACTCTGTTCTGTTGGCTAAATCCTTGCTCACCAAGCAATGCAGATCAAGCATATACTTGTAGATATCATTAATCATGTTGGCCAAACATGATTCATGCCTTCACAACCTTTACCATCAACAGTAACACATCCAGAAAATAGTCTGATACTCTGTCAGTCAGTTCTTCCTCTGTTCTCACTGTCTCTCAGGAATCCGGTACTCAGCTATTCATATCTTTTTCTTTGTCCATCACCGGAGGCTAAATCCTTGGAATATACTACTCAAGGTAGTCCTCTTGACTTCCCCAAATCCGCACTGCACCAAGACACTTCCTCTGAGAGATCCGGACCAATCTGTCGGACCTTGCCACATGCTCTGTTCTTGTTCACCAGACCACAACAATCTTCATTCTGACTTCCGGTAGAGACACACCATGACTTGCGGATATGCGGGATGACCTTTGTTGCCATCAATGACAACAACCATGAATCCATATAGTGTCTCTTGCCAACAATCTCCCCCTTTGGCATTGATGGCAACACTTAGTGAAAAATGACTAAGTGTTTACACTATGCTCCCCCTTTGCTGATGCTCTGTCTTTATATATAATTTTTGGAACTCCCCCTTAGTTGGATTCCTCATTTTTCTCTGCTCCTCACTCCCCCTTTGACATCAATCACAAAGGGTAGGGTCCGTACACCAGAATTTTCAAAAATTTTCTATACATAGCCGCATATTTACATACTCACATAAACTGAAGAATGTCTGCAAAAGATGTCTTCAGTTGGATTAGTTCTGTAGCCCAACTTTGCTTCATTCTATCCAAAATTGAAATGTGACCACTCAACAAAAATGCAAATGCATCTGCCCTTTTTAGATCTTTCGGATCACTTGTCTGGGCTGTGATTTGAGCTTCTGTTATGGCCTCATGCATGGCCTCTAGCTTAGGGACAATTAACCCCCAGAGCTCACTCAACCTGCTTATTCTATTTTTCCTTTCCTTCTCTAGTTTCTTGATTTCACTCAAGACTGCAATAGTCTGACATTCTTGATTTGTTATAGAGGAAGAAAGAGGATCAAAACTTTGAGACAAGCTTAGTAGTGTGTCCTCTTGCGCTTTTATTTTCTTCTCAATGTCCACTGTTACCTTGGACTAGGAGATACAAAATTTGTATATTTCACCGCCATCCTTAAGAGCATTTTCTAAGCTCTTTATCCCAATGTTCATGTTTCTCCTATCATTAATGATCAAACCCTGAACCTCGGAGAACCTTTTATCCAAAAACTCCTTCCAGACCTTTTCTTCAGCTGATTTTTCTAGAGATTCAAAATGTGTACTAACACTGCTGACTAAGGTTTTGAGATTACCGGAAGAGGAGGCTACCAGATCTATCTGGACCGATGGCATAATCTTCTCAAGCACTCCGAAAGCAGCCTCTATCAACTCACAGTCTTCCATATGAGACTTTAGGAGCTTTTCATTTGCCTTAGCATTTGCAAATGAGGCTATCTTCATTGTCTGCACCGGAGAGAGGGAATCAAAGTTGAATGGGCCTTGTAGTAGCTCCGGTTCATTGATCTCTATTGTTTCTTTGCTCAAAAATTGTTGAACAGTTTGTGCAGTGTCTCTTGCCGGAGACAGATGTTTCTTTTCTTCAGCAGTCTTGGAACTGTCCTTTGGGATTTTCTCTCCTTCCACATTCTTACCACTATCAGTCATGGTCTTCTCTGATGGAGTCTTCTCTTTCTCTGCACCCTTGGTACTGTCAACCTCTTTATCTTTCACCACTGCTTCCTTCTCCTGTAATTTCTCTTTTTCTTTGGATCCAGAGACTGTAGGGGAAACCGGAGGAGAGATGCTAGCCTGTTCATAGGCCACTTCTTCTGGAGTAGAGGGTTCCAAGTCCACAGCTGTTTCTGCACCTAAGTCCTCTACAACAGGAAGATTGAACCTTTTGAAGGCCTTCCAGAGGATCTCTTCTGTCTCTTTGGCCACCTTGTCAGTCTCACCAAGCATGAGTTGATTCATCCTGGCTTTACTTCTGAACTCATCTTTGCAGTCTTTGAATATTATGTTCATTGTCTTGGGATCAATTTGAGGATATAGCTGAATAGCTATCTGCTCCCGGATCTTAAGATTTTTTGCCTGAGCATTATTCTTTCTTATTTCTAATTCCTTTTCTAGGCTTTTAGGAATTAGAGATATGATCTCAATGAAAGCCTTATTGTATATGTTCAGATAATTGATTGTGGCTTCCTGCAGAATCTTTTGGTCAGCCTCATTGTAGTCATCATAAAATTCAGTCATTGGTTGAAGGTTTCCATCCACCGTAACCGACTTGATTACACTCTCTAGAGACAGAGTGGGCTTTTCAACAAATACCTCTGCCATTTCATCCTTGTCTTGGCCTGTGGAGGGTTTACCAGATCCTTTCTTCTTCTGCTTCTTTATTTCTTTTACTCCCTCATCTGACTCAGTTTCCTCTTCATCCTTTTGGCTTTCATAAGCCCTTGTGGCTTTTGTCTTAGATCTTTTACCGGATGCCTGGACTTCCGGTTTTGAACTTTTGGTTGTGGGAGGTGCAGATCTTTTTGATGATCTGGTCCGGGTGGAAGTTTCAACCGGAACACTTTCTTTACTTTTCTTTTCTTCCTCAGCCTTTCTCCTCTTTTCCCGGTTGGCATCAAGTGCCTCTTTTGAGATGCCTAGGCCTTGAGCAATATGCTCTACTTCTTTTCTTACCTTCCTCTTTATCTCAGGTTCCTTGAGTTCTACATGGATCTTTACACTCAGCTCCTCAAAGGTTCCAAACCTTTTTGCCTTTGGATCTTTGGGCTGACTTAGCATGTGTTGAACATGCAGCTCCACTATCTTTTCATCCACTTCATACTCCATGGGCATGATCCAGACAGTCCTTGGCTCCACTGCCTCCATTAGGCACTGATCAGTGTCCACCATAAAGCACACCGAGTCTTTGTATTTTTCAACAAGAGACTGGGGAATTCTTTCTCTTGCTTGCATCATGCTTTGGAAGTTTTTGAAGTATCCCCATAGGGTTGTATTTCTTGCTTTGGCATCCCCAAGCCCATGTAGATAGTCTCTTATTTGGACTGCAACAGGTTTGTCATTCTGCCATGCCCATCCACTTGATCCGGGCAGCTCATTCATGAAGTAGAAAAATAGACATAATATAAGAGTACCATATTTAAAGGAATTCTTTTTGTCCTTCTTGATTTTCTGTATATTTTCCATTAATTGGCTTAAGAGCAGTTCGCAGAGATCATATTCTGCATTCTTCCTTAGCATTTCATAGGTAGTATACACTGCAGTTCCGGATACAGAATTCTCCCTGCTGGAGTGATAGATCTTGTATCCTATTATCATGGACGCATACTTGATATCCGGATCAGAAATATCTTCAATGGTCATTGCCCTCTTATCAAATTTTGATCCGGTGGCCTCAGTTACAATGTTATTTTTGACAGATTTGAGGATAGGTATCCCTCCGGAAGAGTATTGACCAGTTACTGCTCTAATTGCCTCTTTTGTGATCTTGCAGGGTCTATCCAGCCATAGGAAGTTGTCATGCATCCTGCTCAGTACATACCGGACCCATTCATCTTCTTCAAAGCAGGGGAAATGAATGAATTGATCAAATTGTTTCTTCTGGATACCCTTATACTCTGGTTTAAGCTCAAAAGCATTGTCTATCAGTTGTTTGTGATAGAGATCTCTCAATTTGAATTCCCCAAATTCCTCAATGGTTGCATGTATGTAAACCCTAATGTCTTCTGTGTGTAAAACTCCGTGAGGAACACTGGAAAATGCTCCTAAGGGATCTACCTCCAATGACTTGTATGGATGTTTCTTAAATTTAGGTCGGGGCCTATCTAAGATTTTTACTATATTTGGAGTAGCCATTTCTTCAAAAGATTTGTAGCAAGATATCGAAAGTGGAAAATACCTTTTGCGTCTTCGGTTGCACGGAGTAGCTGGATTGATTTCTGTATGTAATGACTTCAGTAGGAGATCTTCGGTGAACTTGATGAATTTTGTTGCAGAGCTCCACTTTTCGCTTCTTCTTGGATGTGGAATGATCAAGGGATTGTTGAGAAATCCCTTATATCGTTTCGCAAACCCTAATATCTGTTTGCAATAAATGCTCCACCTATATTATTCCGGTTTGCCTTATCCGGATAGCTTGGAGTATCCCGGATCAGTTCTGATCTATGAACATCATGCGGATCTTTCAATCATGAATAAATCAAGATGACACATTACAAGAACATCCCGAACATTTTGTCCAGTCCGCAGAGCAAAATAATGTACTTCCGGATCTCTTCAGACCCTTTTGTAGTCCTCTGTCATTCCGGAGCATCTCTCGGAACAGGTCTTACTTGATCGATCACAACTTCTTTACATCTTCATGCGGACCTCTGAAATCTTGTTTGGATCATCTCAAAACTTATATCTTCAAACCCTTTACTCCGCATCTTGTATCACATCCAACACCACTTGATTGGCTAGGGGAACAGGATTTTCTTTGAGTCTCCCCCTGAGCCAGAGCTCACTTTTTAATTTCTGGAAGAAATATCAGCACCAGAGTCTGGTGCGGATCCAACCTCTACATTCTCTGAGCTTTTCTTCACCCAAATCTTGTTCATCTGATTCCTAACTTCATCCGCATTCATCTTTTGTTTACCCTTGTCTTGATTCTAATTATACACCGAACCTCTTTTGTCCTGATTCTTGCTTCTGCAGACTTTAGCATTATGACCGGACCTATTACAGATTTGGCAAATAACATTTCTTTGCATATTTGACTGATAACCTCTTGATCTGCATTGATTAGCCATATGACCTACTCTATTGCATGCAAAGCATCTATCATTGAATGATTTGTTTATTTGCATATTTCTGCATTCATGAGACTTGTGTCCATACCTTTTGTAGTTAAAGCACTATCCGGAGAAGGATGAATTAGTCTGATTCATTCTCTTTCTGCACTGATTAGCTTTGTGACCAAAGTGATTGCAGCTGTGGCAGTATCCATTGAAGGATGGATATCTTTGAGCATTGGGCTGTCTTACCGGAGGTCTTCTAGGCCTATTCCTTGGATTTTCTGATCCAAAATTCTTTTGACCGGATCCGGAGCTTTCTCCTTTCTCATATCCCAAACCATACTTGTCATCTGTCCTCTTTTGACTTCCAAGAAGTACTTCAAGTTGGGCAGAACTTATCTTGAATTTTTCTTTATATTAATTTGCTGTTTGAAGATCTCTTTTGAGAGAGACAATTTGATCCTCAAGTTTTTCTTCATTATCTTTGGCATCTTCAAGATCAGATTCAAGATGTCTGATAATTCTGTCCATCTAGTGGCATTCTTCTGATTTCTCTTTAAGAGATTGTCTTAGATTGTCTTTAGCTTTTCTTTTTTCTTCAATCTCTTGAGTAAACTTTATAGTTCTTGATTCCATTTCATGTCTTAACATAATGACTTCTTTTGATAACTTTTCACATAACTTGATTTTCTCAGTCAATTCTTCATCTGTATTGTTTTCCTCACTTTGTCTTGCCAATTGTTGGAGCAGCTCCTTTCTCTTTTTCATAGAGAGACTTAATTTGTCCTTTAGTTCTCTCATGAATTCATCAGCCTGTTTGAGTCTTTCCTTTAATTCATTGACTTCAGAGTTTGACTATTCAAGATCCTCAAAGGCAGTCTTAAGTTGCTCCCTTAAACCATATGCATCCATTTGAACTCCCAGATCTTCCTCAAGCTGTTAGGCTCTATTAGGAGGAACTTGGCTCTGATACCAATTGTTGATAACTGAGAGGGGGGGGGTGAATCAGTTATCCTAATTATTTCTTCTTTTGAGTTTTCTTATTAATCAATGCAGCATTGAATCAAACAAACAAACATTACCATGAAATGAAAAACACATGACACAGTATTTTTGACGTGGAAACCCTGTTAAGGGAGAAAACCACGGGGTGATTAACCCAAAGATTATTCTCTGTTAGAAGAATAAGGAATTACAAAATGGCACTTGCCAATTAGGGCTCACTGCCCGAGCACATTGCTCACAAAGAGGCCCACTGCCTACAAGGAGACACACTATCTACAAAGTGATAAGAATCACAGTCTTGAACTGATTGAAAGCATCTACATATGCTGGAGTTCAGTTCCGGTTAGGCTCAGTACACTGATCTGCTGCACTTCATCTTTCCTCTGTTCTTTATTCTGCTATCCTTTCACATACCGGATCTTTCTTACTACTTCTGCTCTGTTCTGCACTTATTCGCATACACCATCACACTATCACTTTCTTCACAACTAAATCCATCCTCTATATATATCCGCACAAGTAATTTCATCACTTTTCTAGTCGGCATCCGGAACAGTCTAGTTTCTTACAAACTCTGTTCTGTCAGCTAAATCCTTGCTCACCAAGCAGTGTGGATCAAGCATATACTTGTAGATATCATTAATCATGTCGGCCAAACATGATTCATGCCTTCACAACCTTAACCATCAACAATAACACATCCGGAAAATAGTCTGATACTCTGTCAGTCAGTTCTTCCTCTGTTCTCACTGTCTCTCAGGAATCCGGTACTCATCTATTCATATCTTTTTCTTTGTCCATCACCGGAGGCTAAATCCTTGGAATATACTACTCAAGGTAGTCCTCTTGACTTCCCCAAATCTGTACTGCACCAAGACACTTCCTCTGAGAGATCCGGACCAATCTATCGGACCTTGCCACATGCTCTGTTCTTGTTCACTGGACCACAACAATCTTCATTCTGACTTCCGGTAGAGACACACCATGACTTGCGGATATGTGGGATGACCTTTGTTGCCATCAATGACAACAACCATGAATCCATATAGTGTCTCTTGCCAATAGAACTGAGGATAGATGACAGGGAGATTTGGTGGGTAGATGTCCCACGACTCTATGACAGGATCAGATGGATAGTTATGTCACTGATTGGCGGCTTCCTGTGTCTAGATAGGCAATTGAGAGGATTATTAGTGGGATGGGGCACAGTTCTATTGGGGATGTTTACACATGGGACACAGTACACATGGGGCCCTTGTGTATTAGGGCAACTATACCGAGACATTCACGATTGCATTTACAGGAGGGGCTGCAGTCTCTCTACAGGGGTGACTTTGCTATAGGTGTGGGCGTGGGAGCATATCCTTGTGATCAGACCCATGACACAACACCAGTGGGAGAGGGGAGAGCCGTACACATTTCTGTATGAGGGAGTCATCACACATTGGAGACTGGGATCTGTTAGCCACTGGAGGTGACAGATTGATGAGATGGACCTATTTGTTTGGAGGCCATGGTTACTTTGCAAGGAGTGGGAGGATGACCACGAGTAGCTTATGTACTGCCGCTAGGCTCGATATCTGTTTGGGAGGCAGACAGATACCATAGAGAGATACCTGCCAGAGCGGGTACTTAGACAGTTTGGGCTACCACAGGGACTGCCAGTTAGCGAGGTGACACATGCTAGGACGCGGTGGGAGGTTGGCGACTGGGATGTAGAGATTCCAGTAGCTACAGCTTTGGCAAAGGTATGGGGACTTGTCCCCATGAGATGGGATTGGCATACAGGATTGGCAGATCTAGGGACACTGCCAGACTATGACAGGTACTAGCAGACACACAGGCCAGTGCGGTTGACTACACCAAGGGTGGTAGGGGCAATGGGGGAGGTACTAGTCCTAGGTATAGAGGCTAGGATGAGGTGACAGGCTAGAGAGGCAAGACAACAGGTAGTTGGAGAGGCCAGCGGCCAACAGACAAATGTGGAGATAGCTAAGGAGGGGGATCCGGTCATAGAGACCGATTTACATTGGGACGAGCATCTCTTATAGGAGGAGATAGCCTAGAGGACTCGATTAGAGCTCCGGATGGTGAGGCTAAGGAGAGACTGGGATGCAGCCAGGGCAAAGGTGAGACAGACAGAGGTACTCACACAGGTGCAGACACAGGTAGCCACAGCAGCGCAAACAGCCCTGGCATAGGCACAGGCACAGGCACAGGTTGCACCTGCACCAGCAGTGGATGATAGGTAGTTAGTCAAGGTGACACGAGAGAGGGATGCAGAGGCTACACTACAGAGGGTGAGACAAGAGAGAGATGAGGCACGCCGTGCACTGGGTGTAGACTAGAGGACATGGTATAGTGAGCTCGTCTGCGTGCAAGGAGAGCTAGTGTTAGCAGGGAGAGAGGCAGAGTACTACAGGGGGCTCTACACGAGTACGGTGCCAGGAGCTCAGTAGGCACCCAGTTATAGAGACAGGAGTAGGTCTGAAGTGTCCGGGTCCCACAGGACAAGGTAGTCATTGTCCTCAGTTAGAGGATCGGGGGTGCCACCAGGGGGAGGAGGACCAGCAGGGGGACCTGCACCGAGCATAGGTGGAGGATAGGGGCCATAGCAAGAGGGTAACTCTACCCACTAGAGCATGTATATTTGTATATTTGTATCATTTTGTATCATTTTGGACTGATGCCTGCATGCATCCTGATGTATATATTACGGGCTCTTGATAGCCTTGATGTACTATATTGATGTATAGATGGACAACTGATGTAGACACATACATTTTGTATTATGATGACCTTCACATGAGATATATGATGATCTATTCTGCTCATTGATGTTCATGCTTTTGTGTATGCATGGAGTGATGACATAGATTGGATGATATGTATGTATGATTATGGATTTATGTGATGATGTATACTACTTATATGATGCTTATAGATGTCATTATGCTTTATAGATGTATGATGATATAGATCTTATAACTAGCGATATCTAACATGTGGGTTTTGTAGATATGCACCAGAGAGAAGAAAAGAGGAGATGGAAGACATAGCCTATTGATCGATCATTGCTTTGAAAATGATATAATGTGGAAGCTATACTTTGATGGTTCCTACACACAGCATGGATTAGGGGCCGGCATCTTGTGTTTGCAAGAGACACTATATGGATTCATGGTTGTTGTCATTGCTGGCAACAAAGGTCATCCCACATATCCGCAAGTCATGGTGTGTCTCTACCGGAAGTCAGAATGAAGATTATTGTGGTCTGGTGAACAAGAGTAGAGCATGTGGCAAGGTCTGACAGATTGGTCCGGATCTCTTAGAGGAAGTATCTTGGCAAAGTATGATTTTTGGGAAGTCAAGTGGACTACCTTGAGTAATAGATTCCAAGGTTGTAGCCTCCGGTGATAGATGAGGTAAAAGATATGAATACTTGAGTATCGGGTTCCTGAGTGACAGTGTGAATAGAGGAAGAACTAACTGACAAAACATTAGACTATTTTCGGGATGTGTTACTGATGATGGTAAAAGTTGTGAAGGCATGAATCATGTTTGGCCGACATGATAAATGATTTATACAAGCATAGTTTTGATCTGCATTACCTAGAGTGGAAGGATTCAGCCGACAAATCAGAGTTTGTGAAAAGAATTGACTATTTTGGATGCCAACTTGAAAGGTGATGAAATTACTTGTGTGGATATATATACACGATGGATTTAGTTGTGAGAAGTGTCAAAGTTGCAATATGGTGTGTGAATAAAAGTATGAGTAGAGCACAAGTAGTAAGGAATGTCCGGTATGTGAAAGGAAAGCAGCATAAGAGAAGAGAAAAGATGAAGTGCAGCAGATCAGTGTACTGAGCCTAACCGAAACTGAACTCTAGCATATGTGGATGCTTCCAATCAGTTCAAGTATTGTATAACACTCTTTTGTAGACAGTGTGTCTCCTTGTAGGCAGTGTGCCTCCTTTGTGAGCAGTGTGCTCGGGCAGTGAACCCTAATTGGCAAGTGCCATTTTGTATTTCCTTATTCTTCTAACAGAGAATAATCTTTGGGTTAATCACCCCGTGGTTTTCTCCCTTAACAGGGTTTCCACATCAAAAATACTGTGTCATGTGTTTTTCCTTTTCATGGTAATGTTTATTTGAATTAATGTTGCATTGATTAATAAGAAAAATCAAAAGGAAGAATTAATTAGGATAACTGATTCACCCCCCCCTCTCAGTTATCAACAATTGGTATCAGAGCTACATTCCTCCCAACAAGAGTCTAACAGCTCAAGGAAGATTTGGGAATCCAAATGGATACATATGGTTTAAAGGAGCAACTCAAGACTGCCCTTGAGGATCTTGAACAATTAAACTCTGAAGTTAATGAATTAAAGGAAAGACTCAAATAGGCTGATGATTTCATGAGAGAACTAAAAGACAAATTAAGTCTCTCTATGAAAAAGAGAAAGGAGCTACTTCAGCAATTGGCAAGACAAAGTGTAGCTAATGATGCAAATGAAGAGCTGACTGAAAAAACCAAGTTATGTGAAAAGTTATCAAAAGAAGTCATTATGGTAAGACATGAAATGGAATCAGGAGTTATAAAGTTTACCCAAGAGATTGAAGAGAAAAGAAAAACTAAAGATGATCTAAGACAATCTCTCAAGGAGAAATCAGAAGATTGCCACCAAATGGAGAGAATTATTACGCATCTTGAATCTGATCTTGAAGATGCTAAAGAAAATGAAGAAAAACTTGAGGATCAAATTGTCTCTCTCAAAAGGGATCTTCAATCAACAAATGAATATAAAGAGAAATTCAAGATAAATTCTACTCAACTTGAAGTTCTTCTTGGAAGTCAAAAAAGGGCAGATGACAAGTGTGGTTTGGGATATGAGAAAGGAGAAAGCTCTGGATCCGGTCAGAAGAATTTTGGATCAGAAAATCTAAGGAACAGGCCTAGAAGACCTCTGGTAAGATAGCCCAATGCTCAAAGATATCCATCTTTCAATGGATGCTGCCATAGCTGTAATCTCTTTGGTCACAAAGCTAATCAATGCAGAAAGAGAATGAATCAGACTAATTCTTCTTTCTCCGGATAGTGTTTCAACTGTAAAAGGTATGGTCACAAATCTCATGAATGCAGAAATATACAAATGAACAAATCATTCAATGGTAGATGCTTTGCATGCAATAGAATAGGTCATATGGCTAATCAATGCAGATCAAAAGGATATCAGTCAAATATGCAATGAAATGTTGTTTGCCAAAACTGTAATAGATCAGGTCACAGTGCAAAATTCTACAGAAACAAGAATCTGGACAAAAGAGGTCCGGTATATCATAATTAGAATCAAGATAAGGGTAAACAAAAAATGAATGTGGATGAAGTTAAAAGTGAGATGAGCAAGATTTGGATGAAGAAAAGTATAGATAATATAGAGGTTGGATCCGCACCAGACTCTGGTGCTGATATTCCTTCCAGAAATTAAAAAGTGAGCTCTGGCACAGGGGGAGACACAAAGAAAACCTTGTTCCCCCAGCCAGTCAAGTGGTGCCAGAAGTGGCACAAGAAGAGGATGCGGATTAAAAGGGTCTGTAGATATGAGTCCTGAGATGATCCAGTTAAGATTTCAGAGGTCCGCATAAAGTTATGAAGAAGTTGTGATCAATCAAGTAGAACTAGTTCCAGAAGATGCTCTGGAGTTTCAAATAATTGCAAAAAGGTCTGGTGAGATCCAGAAGTGCATTTTCCTATTTTACAGATTGGACAGAGTGTTTGGGATGTCCTTGTGATGTGTCATCTCGATTTGTTCATGTTTTGGAAGATTCGCATGATGTTCATAGATCTGGACAGATCTGATTCTTCAAGTCATCCGAATAAGCTAAACTAGAATAATGTAGGTCAAGCATTTATTGCAGCCTGATATTAGGGTTTGCAGAGTGATATAAAGGTTTTCTCTTCAATCACTTGTTCATTCTGCACTCAAGAAGAAGCAAAAAGTGGAGCTCTGCAACAAAATTCATCAAGTTCACCGAAGATCACTTGCAGAAGTCATTACATCCAGAAATCAATCCAACCACTCCGTGTAACCGAAAGTGCATAAGGTATTTTCTGTTTTCAATATCTCATTGCAAATCTTTTGAAAAATGGCTACTCTGAATATAGTAAAGATCTAAGATAGGCCCCGACCTGAATTTAAGAAACACCCTTACAAGTCATTGGAGGTAGATCCCTTAGGAGCATTCTCTAGTGTTCCACATGGCATTTTACACACAGAAGATATTAGGGTTTACATACATGCAAGTATTGAGGAATTTGGGGAATTCAAATTGAGAGATTTCTATCACAAACAACTGATAGACAATGCTTTTGAGCTTAAACCAAAGTATAAGGGTATCCAGAAGAAACATTTTGATCAATTCATTCATTTCCCCTGCTTTGAAGAAGATGAATGGGTCCAGTACGTATTGAGTAGGATGCATGACAACTTCCTATGGCTGGATAGACCCTGCAAGATCACAAAAGAGGCAATTAGGGCAGTAATTGGTCTATACTCTTCCGGAGGGATACCTATCCTCAAATCTGTCAAAAATAACATTGTAACTAAGGCCACCGGATCAAAATTTGATAAGAGGGCAATGACCATTAAAGATATTTCTGACCCAGTTATCAAGTTTGCATCTATGATAATAGGATACAAGATTTATCACTCCAGTAGGGAGAATTCTATATCCAGAACTACAGTATATACTGCCTATGAGATGCTAAGGAAGAATGAAGATTATGATCTCTGCGAACTTCTTTTAAGCCAATTAATGGAAAATATACAAAAGATCAAAAAGGACAAAAAGAATTCTTTCAAGTATGGTACACTTATATTATGTCTATTTTTCTACTTCATGAATGAGCTACTCGGATCAAGTGGATGGGTATGGCAGAATGACAAACCTGTAGCAGTCTAGATCAGAGATTATTTACATGGACTTGGGGATGCCAAAGAAAGAAATACAGCCCTATGGGGATACTTCAAAAACTTCTAGAGCATGATGCAAGCAACAGAAAGAATTCCCCAGTCTCTTGTTGAAAAATACAAAGACTCAGTCTGCTTTATGGTTGATATTGATCAGTGCCTAATGGAGGCAGTAGAGCCAAGGACAGTTTGGATCATGCCCATGGGGTATGAGGTTGATGAACAAATTGTGGAACTACATGTTCAACACATGCTTAGTCAGCCCAAAGATCCAAAGGCAAAAAGGTTCAGAACCTTTGAGGAGCTGAGTGTGAAGATCCATGTGGAACTCAGAGAACCTAAGATAAAAAGGAAGGTGAGAAAAGAAGTAGAACATATTGCCCAAGGCCTAGGCATCCCAAAGGAGGCACTTGATGCCAACTGGAAAAGAGGCAAAAGGCTGAGGAAGAGAAGAAAGAGGCAGAAAAGAAAAGAAAGAAAAGTACTCCGGTGGAAACCTCAACTCGGACTAGATCATCAAAAGGATCTACACCTGTCACAACCAAAAGCTCAAAAACATCAAAACTGGAAGGTTAGACATCCAGTAAAGGAGAGAAAAGGTCTAAAATAAAAGCCACAAGGGCTTATGCAAGTTATAAAGATGAAGAGGAAACCGAATCAGATGAGGGGGTAAAGGAGATAAAGAAACAGAGGAAGAAATCATCTGGTAAACACTCTACCGGTCAAGGAGAAGAAGAGAAGGAAGAGGAATTTGTTGAAAAACCTACTCTCTCCTTAGATGATATAGTAAAAGCAGTCACTGTGGATGGTAACCTTCAACCCCTAACATAATTCTATGATGGCTATAATGAGGCAGATAAAAGGATTCTAGAGGAAGCCATAGTTAAGTTCTTGAACATTTACAACAAAGATTTTATTGAAATTATCTCTTTAATTCCTAAAAGTCTAGAAAAGGAGTTGGAAATGAGAAAGTCCACTACCCAAGCTAAAGATCTTGAGATCTGGGAGCAGATAGCTATTCAGTTATATCTTCAAATTGATCCCAAGACAATGAACATAATATTCAAAGACTGCAAAGGTGAGTTCAGGAGTAAAGCAAGGATGAATCAACTCATGCTTGGTGAGACTGACAAGGTGGCCATGGATACAGAAGAGATCCTCCAGAAGGCCTTGAAAAGATTTAATCTTCCTATTGTAGAGGACTTGGGTACTCATCCTTCATCCACAAGTGTTGCAGAAGAAACTTCTGAGAAAGCAATAGAAGAGATGGGCCCTGAACAGACCAACATTTCTCCTCTGGTTTCCCCTACAGTCTCTAGATCCAAAGAAGAAGAGAAATTATAGGAGAAAGAAGTAGCGGTGAAGGAAAAAGAAGGTGACAGTGCAAAGATTGCAAAAGGACAGAAGACTTCACCAGAGAAAACCACAACTGCTAGTGGTGGGAATGTAGAGGGAGAGAAAATTCCAAAGGACAGCTCCAAGACTGCAGAAGAGAAGAAACATCTGTCCCCGCCAAGAGACACTGCACAAACTATCCAAAAAATTTTGAGCAAGCAAACATTAGAGATTGATGAACCGGAGCTTCTACAAGGTCCATTCAATTTTGATTCTCTTTCTCCGATACAGACAATGAAGATAGCTTCATTTGCACATGCTAAGGCAAACGAAAAACTCCTCAAGTCTCATATGGAAGACTGTGAGTTGATAGAAGCTGCATCTAGAGTGCTGGAAAAGATCATACCATCCTTTCAGAAGGATCCCATAGCCTCCTCTTCCGGTAATCTCAAAACCTTAGTCAGCAGTGTTGGTACATATTTTGATTCTCTAGAAAAATTAGCTGAAGAAAAGGTCTGGAAGGAGTTTTTGGATAAGAGATTCTCAGAGGTACTAGGATTAATCTCTAATGATAGGAGAAATATGAGTATTGGAATAAAGAGCTTAGAAAATGCTCTTAAGGATGGTGGTGACATTTACAAATTTTGTATCTCCTGGTCAAAAGCAACAATAGAAATTGAGAAGAAAATAAAAGAGGAACAGGATAAACTACTAAGTTTGTCTCAAAGTTTTGATCCTCTCTCTTCCTCCATAGTAAATCAAGAATGTCAAACTATTGCAATCACAAATGCAGTAAAGAACTTTGAGAAGGAAAGGAAGAATATAATTAACCGGATGGGAGAACTTAGAAGGATTATTATCCCTAAGTTAGAGACCATGCATGAGGCCATAAGTGATGCTCAGACTACCGCCCAAACCAATGATCCGATAGATCTTAAGAGGGTAGAAGCTTTTGCATTTTTGTTGAGTGGTCACATTTCAATTTTGGATAGAATGAAGCAAAGTTGGGCTACAGAACTCATCCAGTTGAAGACATCCTTTGCAGACATTCTTCAGTTTATGTGAATATGTAATATACAGCCAAGTACAGTAAAATTTTTAAAAATTGTGGTGTGCGGACCCTACCCTTTGCCATTGATGTCAAAGGGGGAGTGAGGAGTAGTGAAAAATGAGGAATCCAACTAAGGGGGAGCTACGAAAAATGTATATAAAGACAGAGCATCAGCCAAGGGGGAGCATAGTGTAAACACTTAGTCATTTTTCACTAATTGTTGCCATCAATGCCAAAGGGGGAGATTGTTGGCAAGAGACACTATATGGATTCATGGTTGTTGTCATTGATGGCAACAAAGGTCATCCCACATATCTGTAAGTCATGGTGTGTCTCTACCAGAAGTCAGAATGAAGATTATTGTGGTCTGGTGAACAAGAACAGAGCATGTGGCAAGGTCTGACAGATTGGTCCGGATCTCTCAGAGGAAGTATCTTGGCAAAGTGTAGTTTTGGGGAAATCAAGAGGACTACCTTGAGTAATAGATTCCAAGGTTGTAGCCTCCGGTGATAAATGAGGTAAAAGATATGAATACTTGAGTACCAGGTTCCTGAGTGACAATGTGAACAGAGGAAGAGCTGACTGACAGAACATCAGACTATTTTTTGAATGTGTTACTGATGATGGTAAAAGTTGTGAAGACATGAATCATGTTTGGCCGACATGATAAATGATTTATACAAGCATAGTTTTGATCTGCATTACCTGGAGTGGAAGGATTCAGCTGACAGATTAGAGTTTGTGAAAAGAATTGACTATTTCAGATGCCGACTTGAAAGGTGATGAAATTACTTGTGCGGATATATATAAACGATGGATTTAGTTGTGAGAAGTGTCGAAGTTGCAATATGGTGTGCGAATAAAAGTAGAGCAGAGTACAAGCAGTAAGGAAGGTCCTGTATGTGAAAGGAAAGCAGCATAAGAGAAGAGAAAAGATGAAGTGCAGCAGATCAGTGTACTAAGCCTAACCAGAACTGAACTCCAGCATATGTGGATGCTTTCAATCAGTTCAAGTATTGTATAACACTCTTTTGTAGACAATGTATCTCCTTGTAGGCAGTGTGCCTCCTTTGTGAGCAGTGTGCTCGGGCAGTGATACACTAGGTACATCCGCACTTTCTCTACTTACTGGAATCTCTTATCTTCCTTATTCAGAACTTCAAGAACACAGTCTGTCGCCACTGTCATAATGCAAAAAGGTACTTCCAGACCTCAGAATCATACACAACTCGAGATGAAACATTACAAAGACATCCCAAACACTCCTTCCAATCCGCAGACTAGGATTAAACAATTCCGGACCTCACCAGACCTTTCTGTGATCCTCTGTCACCTCTAAACACTTACCGGATCCGGTTCCACACAGACAGCCACAACTTCTTCAGATCTTTATGCGGACCTCTTAAATCTTGAAAGAAACATCTCAAGACTCATATCTACAAACCCTTTAATCCGTATCTTTCGGTTCTCAACCTATACAATACATTTGCCTTATTCTCATCACTGTTCTTTACTATTACTGACTGAGACAAATTTTCTCAATATCCTCAGCACACAACTCATCCAATCCTTCTTGTTAATACAATATGAGTATGTTGACATCAATGACAACACTGGTTTACCTCATACTTGCAACAATCTCCCCCTTTGTCATTGATGGCAACATATGATGTGAAAAATCATCAAGACAAGAACTTCTCTTTTCTGTCACAGCTCCCCCTATCAGTAACAACTTTTCACATGTATTCTCTTCCTTTACTACTCCCCCCTTTGATCATCAGCCACTTGTTTTTCACATGTCTTCTCTCCACCTTTGACATCAATGGCAAAGGGTTCATACTTGCAATTCTAATACATCAGGATCATACCAGCTGCTCCCCCTTAGTAGCAGCTCCCCATCATCAATCTGGATTACAAGATATGACTGTGATATCCACCAGACTGATGCACATTAGTGCATCCTAGTTCATTACCGGAGGGGCCATGACCCCTAACTTCTCCTGGAGATATTCAAAAGAGTCCTTGGGAAGAGGTTTGGTATATCTGCAATCTGATCCTTGGAGGGAACATACTCCAATCTGACTTCTTCTTTGTTCACTTGTTCTCTTAAAAAGTGAAACTTGATAGATATGTGCTTAGTTTTAGAATGCAATACCAGATTCTTAGAAATATTAATTGCACTTGAATTATCACAGAAAATTGTGACAGGCTCCTCATATTCAACTTTAATGTCTCTTAGCATCTGCTTCATCCATAAGATTTGAGTGCAACTACCTGCTACTGCAATGTATTCTGCTTCAGTTGTAGACAGGGATATTGCATCTTGTTTCTTGCTTAGCCAAGAAACCAATCTCTTCCCCAAAAAGAATGCTCCACCACTGGTGCTCTTCCGGTCATCCACATCTCTTGCCCAATCTGCATCTATGTAAGCATAAAGAGAGAAATCTGGATCTCTAGGGTACCATAGACCATACTCAGCTATTACTTTCAAGTACCTGAAAATTCTTTTGATTGCCATAACATGAGATTCTTTAGGATCAGCCTAGAATCTTGCTACAAGACCAACAACATGCATTATATCTGGTCTAGTCTGAGTGAGATACAACAATCCACCAATCATTGATCTATACTTTGTCTGATTTGCCTTTGGGGAGTCATCATCTTTGTTCAACTTACATCCGGTTGCCATGGGAGTGTTCATTGGCTTTGCATCTTCCATACCAAATTTTCTCAACAATTCTTTCACATATTTGGTCTGAGAAATGAAGATTCCTTTCTTTGTTTGAGTAATTTGCAGACCCAAGAAGAAATTCATTTCACCAATCATAGACATTTCAAACCCACTTTTCATCTGATTTGCAAAAGTTTTGCACATACTGTCTCTTCCTCCAAAAATGATATCATCCACAAATACTTCAACAATCAAAATGTTTTCATGATCAATTTTGAAATATAAGTTACTGTCAGTATTGCCTTTGTTAAATCCAATCTGCACAAGATGCTTATCCAACCTTTCATACCATGCTCTTGGGGCTTGCTTTAATCCATACAATGCTTTCTTCAACTTGTAGACCATATCATCATTATCGGACAATTGAAATCCATCCAGTTGTTCAATGTAAACTTCCTCTTCCAGATCACCATTTAGGAAGGCAGACTTGACATCCATCTGATATACCTTGAAGTCTTTAAAGGCAGCAAATACAAGGAATAATCTAACCGCTTCAATTCTTGCCACCGGAGCAAAGGTTTCTTCAAAATCAATTCCTTCTATTTGAGAGTAGCCTTTGCAGACTAGTCTAGCTTTGTTTCTGATTACTTCACCAGCTTCATTCAGTTTGTTCTGGAAGACCCATTTGGTTCCAATCACATTCCTGTCTCTAGGTCTGGGAACAAGATCCCAAGTATGATTTTTCTCAATTTGCATCAGTTCATCTTCCATTGCTTTGGTCCAGTTTTCATCATTGTAAGCCTCATTTATTGTCTTAGGTTCAATCTTTGAAATCAGACAACATTCATCCTGATTTTGAGCAACATTCCTTCTAGTCTGCACACCTTTGTTTCTGTCACCTATGATCTAATCTTTAGAGTGGTTCTGTCTTACATACCTTGGAATATTGGGAGTATCCTGCACTGTTGCTTCTTGATCAGGCTCATTCAGACATATCTCTTCTTCCTGATTTACCAGATCAGGCAGACTCTGACTTACCGGAGAGGATTGAGTTCCTTGAATCTGAACACCATCTTGATCATCTTCATCAAACTCATAAAATCTTGAGGGCTTCTCAATTCCTTCATCAACTTTCACATTAGTGCTTTCTATCATCTTCCTCAATCTCTTATTGTAGCACCAGTATGCTTTGCTTTGAGTGGAGTAACCCAAGAAAATTCCTTCATCACTTCTAGCATCAAACATTCCTAGATTTTCATCTCTCTTAATATAACACTTGCTACCAAATACTTTGAAGTATTTCACAGTAGGAGTGATGCCAAACCAGAGTTCATAGGGAGTCTTACCGGTGTTGTTTCTGATTTGAACTCGATTGAGAGTGTAGACTGTAGTGCTGATAGCTTCTTTCCAGAACATTTGAGGAACATTTGCTTCCAACATCATTGTCCTGGTAGCTTCCTGGATGGTCCGGTTCTTTCTCTCAACTACTCCATTTTGCTGTGGAGTCCTAGGAGTAGACAATTGTCTTCTTACACCCTGCTTCTCACAAAAATCAATGAACTCACTAGATGTAAATTCACCACCTCTATCAGACCTTAGACATTTCAGTTTCAATCCAGTTTGATTCTCTATCATAGCTTTGGAGATTTTGAACTTCTCAAGGGCTTCTGATTTCTCTTTTAGGAAGGTGACCCACATCATCCGGGAATGGTCATCAATTAGCAACATGAAATATCTATCACCTTGCAGACTCTTGATTCTTGTCGGACCACAGAGATCAGTATGTACTAATTCCAACAATCTGATAGAGGACTGATCTTTGCTTTTGAAGGAGACTCTACTCTGTTTGCCTAGCTGACATTCTTTGCACAAACTATTTGTAGGTTTCATCAATTTTGGAAGATCTCTTACAGCCTGAATATTGCTTATCTTGATTATGTTATCAAAATTTACATGACACATCCTTCTATGCCATAACCAACTCTGATCAACTTGAACAAACAAACAACTTTTATTTGAACCAACCAGATGAAAGATATTACCTTTTGTTTGAGTACTGGATGCAATTTCAGTTTCGGAGCTTGTAAAGATTCTGCATTTTCCATTCTTGAACCGGAGATCATAGCCTTTGTCCACTAACTGACCAACACTGAGAAGATTGTGCTTCAATCCTTCAACATATAGTACATTACCTGTTTTGCTCTTTCCATCAAGAGAAATAGTTCCCCTACCTCTGATTCTGCCAGTAGAATTGTCACCAAACTTTACCATTCCTTCTTCATACCTTTCCAAATCCAAGAACTTATTCTTGTCACCAGTCATATGGTGAGAACATCCACTATCAATAACCCAATCATCCTTTTCTTCCACTTGAGCAGCCAAAGCTCTTTCCACAACTTTGTGATTGATAGATTCAGAGGATATTGAATCTTCTTCCTTGATGGCAATAAACACCCATTCATTTCTGGCTTTGTTTCCTAATTCTGATTCATCATCAGTTACTCCTTGATTGTCATCTTCTTCATGAACATAATAGCAGTTCTTTTGAAATCTTTGTCTATTAGTATTAGACCTTGCAGATCTTTCTAGACATCTTGAAGCAAAATGACCAATCTTATTGCAGTTGAAGCACTTAAAGGGTAGTTTTCCTTCATACTTACCAGATCCTCTTGGCAGTCTCTTTGCAGTGAGGGCTTCAAGTTGAGCTGTTTCTGCTTCTTCTTCTTCCATGTCTATTCTTGCTTGATTATACCATGACATCTTCCTTGATGAGTTTTCTCCCAGATCAAATCTCTGTTTGCCTTTCACATAGGCACTAGCTTTGAAAGCAGATTTAGTCTTGGGAGGATCATCTCCAAACTTGGTCATTTCAAATGTAGCTAGTTTGCCAGCCAATTGTTCTCTTGTGACAGTTGTGTGGGCTCTGAATTCATCAATGGCAGCAACCTTGATTTTGTAGGCAACAGGAAGGGATCTGAGAATTTTGCAGACAATCTCATTTTCATCTAGAGTTCCACCAACATTTCTAATTCCACATACCAGCTCATTCACTCTTGGCATAAAGGTAGTGATGTTTTCATCATCTCTCATCTTCAATCTTTCAAATTTCCCTTTCAGACTTTGCAACCTTGCACTTTTGACAAACTCATCTCCTTCATACAAAAGTTCCAGTTTAGTCAGGATCTCATATGCAGTTGGTAGGTCAATAACATTTGAGAGATTTGAATCATTCAATGCACTTAGTAGGGCTTCCTTGGTCCGTAGATTATTTTCACCATCTGTGATTTCATTCAGAGTTGTCGGACCACCTTGTGGAGGTACATATGGTTTTGAGACCATGGCCAAGTATGCTTTTCCCATACATTCCAAGTGACATTTCATGCGACCTTTCCAGAGAGTGAAGTTGGTTCCATTGAACTTCGGACTATCCTTCTTGTATGATGACATCCTGGATCTCCTCAAGTGGTTAAGCTCCTTTCAGAGGAACTTGGCTCTGATACCAATTGTTGGATCTAGGGCATACAACTGAGAGGGGGGGTGAATCAATTGTATGAAACTTTCTTACTTTAAACACTTGATTCTTCTTGGTTAGTTAACGACATATCAATTAACCATCTATGAAAGCATAATGCGTAAACACAAGAGTAGATAAACATCAACACATTGAACACAAAGATTTTGATGTGGAAAACCCAATCAAGGGAAAAACCACAGGGTGATTAATCCAAGGATTATTCTCTGTTAGAAGAATAAAGAAGAATGAATGGCACATGCCAATTAGGGCTCACTGCCTGAGCACACTGCTCACAAAGAGGCCCACTGCCTACAAGGAGACACACTGTCTACAAAGTGATAAGAATCACAATCTTGAACTAGAGAATGACATCTCTACCATGTCCAGATCAGTTCCATTTAAGCCCAAAAACCCCTGCTCTGCCTTTCGCACTTCTCTTCACTATGCCATGCTCATCGCATCATCCACACATCAAAATGAATTCTCAAACACTTATTTATACAAGACATTGACTTAGGAACAATCATCTAAGTCGGAAATCAACCATAAGGACATTTCTAGGATGATTAATACATCCGGTCGGCCACCACAAGGACACTGCAAGATGAACAACTCATCTGATTAGCTAGTCTGAACAAGAACTTCATCCGGAAGAATATCTTCAATTCTAGGCTCTACCACTAATGTGGATCAACAACAAAGACTCAACATGATCCACGAACCTTCACAAGCCTACCTGAAACACTAGGTACATCCGCACTTTCTCTACTTACTGGAATCTCTTATCTTCCTTATCCAGAACTTCAAGAACACAGTCTGTCGCCACTGTCATAATGTAAAATGGTACTTCCAGACCTCAGAATCATACACAACTCGAGATGAAACATTACAAAGACATCCCAAACACTCCTTCCAATCCGTAGATTAGGATTAAACAATTCTGGACCTCACCGGACCTTTCTGTGATCCTCTGTCACCTCTGAACACTTACCAGAGCCAGTTCCACACAGACAGCCACAACTTCTTCAGATCTTTATGCGGACCTCTTAAATCTTGAAAGAAACATCTCAAGACTCATATCTACAAACCCTTTAATCCGCATCTTTCGGTTCTCAACCTATACAATACATTTGCCTTCTTCTCATCACTATTCTTTACTATTCCTGACTGAGACAAATTTTCTCAATATCCTCAGCACACAGCTCATCCAATCCTTCTTGTTAATACAATATGAGTATGTTGACATCAATGACAACACTGGTTTACCTCATACTTGCAACAATAAGGCCCATCCCAAATGGCATCAAATTTAGAATACTTACCTGGCCTACTCCTTAGTTCATTCCACTTGAACACCAAATCTCCAACAATAAAATTCCTTGGTCTTTTTTTCTTATCAAATGCATTCTTCATTTGGGTTTGATGCATATCAATTTTTCTTAAGGCCTCTTTTCTTGTGTCTTCTAGCTCCATGAGTTGAGCAAGTTTGATTACAAGAGACTACTCCTCTAGCAACTGAAGCTCTTTGATAAAGGCCAATGTAGGCAATTCAATTGAAATAGGTAACCAAGCATCTTTTCCATAAGTAAGCACATATGGGGAACAACCAGTAGCCCTCTTAGGTGTAATTATGTCAGCCCATAGAGCTAATTTTAACATTTCATGCCAAGTTTTTTGATTGTCCTGAATAGTCTTCTTGATGATCCTTATTAGATTTTTGTTGGTAGATTCAGCCTGCCCATTACCCTGTGCGTAATAGTTAGATGAAGTATTCAAATAGATATTACTTCTAACAGACCAATCTAAAATTCTTAATCCTAAAAAGGATAGACCATTATAAGAAATGATTGAATCTAGTGTACCAAATCTTGAAACTAGGTCTTGATAAAAACTTAGGACAACAAATTCATTTGCCTCTTTTAAGGTAACAACCTTGGTCCACTTGGTAAAATAATCCGTGGCAGTCAAAATCCACTTGTGGCCTACACTTGAAGGTTGATTTATTGGTCCTATGAAATCCAATTCCCACTTTGCAAATAGTTGTTCAACTTTAATAGGATGTAGGGGTAAGGCAACAAGTCTTTGCTTACCTGCAAATAAGGAACATTTCTCACATCTTCTCACCCAAGCAAAAGCATCTTTGAACAAGTCAGGCCAGTAATAACTAGCCTGCATAATCTTCAAGGCAATTGTTCTAGCTACAAAGTCACCTCTTGAAGGTCCATTGTGAAACTCTTCTAACAGTCTATCAACTTGATCGGGTCTAACACACCTCATAAATACACCATTAAAGTCTCTCCTATATAAAATACCATCAATAATAGCATAAGGACTAGCTTGTAATTGAAAATACCTTCTTCCTACCCTGTCTAAACCAATTGGGCACTCACTGGTTTGCAAATAATGCATCATCTAATGCACCCAGCTATTTGTTTGAGCTGGTGTATTAGCTAGTTCATTATTATTCAGCACAATTTCGGTGTCCTCTTACTATTTTTTTTGAAACTCTTCACTTTCAGTAAGCTATTTGCATAAACCCTTACCTCTAGTTAGCTTGGTTACTTAGATGCCAACATCAAATTCCATAACCTTGGTTATCCAACCAGCTCTCTTGTCATTTATATCTTTGTTTAATAAAAAAACTCTTGACAGTGGGATGAACAACCTTTAAGTGAATTCTATTATTAGACAGCATGTGTCTAAATTTCTTGAGGCTCCTTACAACAACAAAAACATGTTTTTCCACAAAAAAGTACTTTACCTCATACTCGTGCAACACTTGGCTGAAAAGTGCAATCAGCTGCTCTAATCCTTCATCGTTTTGCTGACATAACATTGTAGAAATAGTGTCAGCTCCTCCAAAAGCATATAAAATGAAATCCTTCTCATAATTAGGATTGATGAGGGTAGGGGCAGCAATGAGGGATTCTTTTATCTGCTCAAAGCTTCATTTTCCCTCCTTAGTCTAGCTGAATGGCACATTCTTTTTCAATATGGTAGTAATAGGTTGTAACAAAGCTGTAATATTTGGAATAAACCTCGTAACAAAATTAATTATGCCAACATAGCTTTGCAAGCCTTTCTTATGTGCAGGCAATGGTAAATCTAGAATAGTTGAAACTCTCTCAGGGTCAATAGTAATACATTCTCTTGAAACGATATGACCAAGGAGTCTTCCTTCATGAACTAAGAATATACATTTTTTGGGGTTCAATGAAACTCTAAACTCCTAGTACCTCTAAAAAATCTACTTCAAGTGATCAAAATGATCATTAGAAGCTTTTGAAAAAATAGTTATATCATCTAAATAGACCAGCACTATTCTGTTCATAAGGCCATGGAAGGCCATATCCATTTCCCTCTAAAAGGTTGCCCCTGCATTAGACAAACCAAATGGCATTTTTTGATAGGCCATGGTACCGCACTTAGTTGTGAATATAGTTTTGTATTGGTCCTCTTCTTTGACCATAATTTGACTATATCCAAAGTATCCATCTAATAAAGAGTACCTATAAGAACCTAAAATAGCTTGTAGTATTTGTTCCATGGAAGGAAGAGGGTAATGGTCTTTTAATGAGGACTGATTTAGATCATAGAAATCGACACAAAGTTAGATTTCACCATTCTTCTTCCTAACTGGTACCAAATTAGAAACCCATGAGTTATGTTTTATTGGGAAAATGATACTGCTCTCAATCAGTTTATTCAACTCAGCCTTCATTAAGTTCTCAGGTTTGGGATTGAGGGGTCTTTTCTTCTGCCTAATAGGCTTGGCATTAGGCTCTAACTCTATGGTGTGCTGGGTCAAACTAGGATCAAAACCTCTCAAGTCCTTATACTCCCATGCAAAAACATCAGAAAAATCTTGACATAATTGAATAAAAGACTGTTATTCTTCTCTAGTACATACCTTTCCAATTTTCAACAGTTTGTCCTTGAAAATTTCTATGGTTTGATAGTATTCTTGCTTCACTGTCATGCTGCACTTATCTTTTTTGAATAGATCATCAATGTTAAGCACTGATTCTAATGTGACTAATTCCTTGGGCAATTTGTTGGTCCTCAACTGAACAATCTTATCTTCAAATTGCTGATGATATTTATGTTGATTATTTGTTGCAAACTCAACCTTTGCACTTAAAAAACTCAAGATTTGTTCATCACTATTAAACACTTGCCACAAAACACTGTTGTCAAGTACATAAGACCTGACAACTATCTTAACATATGGATGTACCTCAATGTTTTGAATCTAATCAGGAATCTCAAATTGGGATCCCAATGCTACCAACCTATCTCCATAATTATTTTGATCCCTTAGAACTGAAATCAGATTAAAAGCATCAAAAAATTCAATTGAATCCAACACTCTATGCTTGTACTTTTTGAGAAGATTATTTTTAGCAACATTCATATTCCTAACCTAGTTAACGATCAACTCAGAATCTCCATAAACTTGAACAGATTTGATACCTTTTTTCTGAGCCCTTTCTAAACCATGGATGAAGGCCTCATACTTAGCCACATTATTTGTGCAGTTGAAGGTAAATCTTAAGGCAAAATAGTACTTGTCTCCTTGAGATGAAATTAACATATTACCTCCACCGGCACCCGTCTTGGTCCTTGATCCATCAAAGTACAGCTTCCAAAGCTGATCTTCTTGCTACTCTAACTAATTTTGATCCTTAATCAAATTAGGAATCACTGAATTAGGTTTGTGTATCATATAGATGCCTAGTCCTACCTCATCCATGTGACAGAAAGGGTCACTTTCATGATCTTCAGCTGCCCAATCATCTAAACTTATGTCTTCTATAGGTGCATTGGGATCTAGGCTCATGGGTTCATCCTGCCGCCCGCAGGTGATGTAGAGATTAGCATTTATTGGGCTAGAAACATAGGGCTCAATATTGTCTTTTGCAAGCAGTTTAGACTATATTGTTACTTTTGTACCATATCTCATTCTAAAGAACAAGTGAGTTCACTCAGATGAAAGAAACCCACCTAATTTGGCTATGAAGTCTATAGAAAGGTAGATTACAAAACTAGGTGGAAGGTCAATGATGTAGATGTCTTAATGGATAGCAAAATTAGGACAAGCATGCAATGTGACTGGCAGATTTTTTATTGTCCCCGTAGTACTAAGTGTAGACCCATCTAACTGTACTACTCCTTTTCCAAGGGGCTCATAAACCAATCCTATTGAGTCAGCTACACTTTTGGGCATAACTGAACTACTTGCCCCTGAGTCCACCATATAGTTATGATCTAATTTATCATCAATAATGAAACTAGATAGAAAGGGGGTGGTTTAACCCCATCTGTTGGCTATCCACTTTTGATCTCAAAACTATTAGCAACTAAAACCTTGGCCTTCTCTTGACTGGGACTCTCAGAAAGTGAGAGTTCAGTCAAAGCTTCTTGCAGCAAATTTTTCTGGCTAGGGATGTGTAAAGCATCCATAACTAACATGCTCACTAACACTTTTCTAAGATGATCAACTATATTAAAAGCAACAGGGGTTACCTTATGCTGATCTCTTGCTGCAAATGCATCCATCTGACCTTGTGAAGATTGTTGTTGCATTTTGGGATGTTCTTTCATTGGTACTGTTTGTCCCTTTACAGAATCTGTACTTTCTACTATGGTACAAGGGTAGTTTGTGATGGATAGACTTTATTTTTATCCTTTACAACCTGCTATTGTACTACAGTAGCTTGGTGATTTACATCTGCAGCTCTCAGTTTTAACCTTATGTTGGCTGAAACAGGTGTACTTTGTTGATTCTAACCTTGGAAATAATTTATACTGCAAAACTTAGATTCTTCCCAATTCATTAAGACTACATCAGGTTTATTCTGCTAAGTTGAAACTTCACTATTAACCCCTTCTGAACTTACAAAGCTATTATGAACCATGAGTGCCTGATTTCTCACTCCATTTGTGCAGGTGGGATGACTATGTGGTTGGAGACATGGATAACACCAGTCACTATCCTGAACTAGATTATTCTATGTGGGTACAAGCTCTCTTGAGGTACTAGCAGTATTTGGATTATAAGCCTAAAAAGGTTGAGGGTTATAGTTCTTCCTTTGCCCCTAAGGATCAGCTTGAAAGGGTTGCTTATATTGCTGATTGGGCTAATATTGGGTATTTTGTTGATTAGGTTGATACTGATTTTGGTATGGCAAACGTTTCTCCATATTTACTAGCTTTTTTGCAATTGTCTTTAATGTATTTTCCAACTCTGGGGTACTTTGGGTTTGAACTAGGACAACAGTTTGTTGGGCTGTTTGATATCCTATTGCTAGAATAGCTAGGACAATAGCTAAAGGAGGCACTGCCATAGGCATTGATGGCTAGATTTTAGGGAAAATTGGTAAAGGAGGCCTAGGGGCTATCTTTACTACCTAAATAAGGCAATTTTCTGATCTAACAATGATCTCAAAAGAATTTGAAAGGGTGGTCCCTCCCATGGACTGTATCATTACAAAAATTTAACTGTTTATAGCTTTAAGATAAAATAGAAAAGCATGCCTTGGCAAGGGTTTTACCATTGTGGGAATCCTATCCTAGGTTCTCTGAAATCGGTAGTTGAAATCAACCATGTGTTCGTGGGGTGCCCTTTTGATGGTGCTCAGTTGCTCTAGCAGTGAGAGATGATCATACTTGTCTTCAAAGTGTTTGTGTAATCCATCTCCCAGTAAGTCCCAGGATGTTATTAAATTTTCAACAAGTCCTCTGAACCATTGTAAGGCCTTTCCTTTTAACAAAGTAGTTAAGAGTGTGAGTGCAACATTCTCTTGAGTGACATTGTGTATAGAACACAAGGTTGCTACATCTTGAATATGTTCATCAGCAGTAGTATGATATTCTCCAGTGAAATAAGGCAATCCCTTGAGGGCTACCATTGGAATATCATCTCCTTGGGCAAGTTCTAATGGGCTACCCATATTGAAAGCAGCAAATACATATGGCCTAGCCATTATAGGTATTTGTACTATTAACACTAGACTTCTACTTCTTTTAACTGAACTTGTATATCTTAATCAGGAAGGTGTAGACTTGGATCTTCTTGATGACTCAACTATTCTGCTTGCTGATCTACCTCTTCTTCTAGGTGTAGACAGCTGTAAGTAGTTGAATGGGTCTAGATTAGACTTGGTTTTCATAAGATGCAAGAACTAATCTATAAACCAAACCAAAGGGAATGAGTCGGCATGTATATTGAAATCCTCCAAAGGCTGGTAATACTACTACATATACTAAAACAACAGCTATGAGGGTACAAATATCTCTAAAATTACTTCCAGAGTGCCACTAGGCGTGCCAAAAACTGTTGTCAATTCAAGTATGCACCCTTGTTAAGTTTTGTGAAAACCTAACTACCTATTAAAACATGGAATCATTATTGGATGTGGGTCTCCTTTCATGAGAATGAATCTTCAAAGTGACATGGTTCTCTTGTAACTTCTAAACTACTGACTTGAGGGGAAAAGGGATAGAAGGATGTAACTACAATGCAAACTAATTCTAAAATCTAAATTGGATGAAATTCTATCACTCACAAATATATCCTCTAACCTAAATCCTCACAATTCCACTGATAGTTACACCTTAAGTAATTTGCAACAAGGTTTGGTCTCAAACACAAACTGCAACTAGGAATAAACTAAGTTTTAACAACATTGAGACATAATAAAGGATATAAAAAGTCATGTAATATAACATCAGATCAAGACTGCAAAAATATGTGAAACAAGATGATTTGCTATTAGAACTAAAAGGAATACAATGCTTGGAAAAATAAAATGTGTGAGCCAACTGCCTATATACAAGTCTGCAAGAGAGAAGAAACTGATGCTAACTCACTGAGGAAAAAACTAAGTTTTTCTCCTATAAATGACCCCAAATTATCCCCTGTGAAGAAAGATGAAAAGGCTTCTAAAAATAGACCCTAAGTCCATTTTTAAGCTACTCATGAAAGCCAAAAATAAAGCACTGAATCTGGCACCAATCTATGAAATAAAGCTACAAAATTGTCCTCTCATGTGGTCCCACCATAAAACTGCTTTTCTCTGGTCATGAAAGCTCCAAAATTCATCCTATATGACTCTAAATAAAACAAATCAAAATAAGATATTTGATCTATTTTATTACCCTACAAATTGCCTAAAAATAGTTAAACTTTAAAAGCAATTCATAAATTTATTGCTTTAAAGTTAAATTTACAATGATATGGCAATTTTAATCAATATCCTATTCGATATGATTTTTACAAAAATAAAGTGATATCTTGTTTATAATTTCACCAAGATATTTACAAGATACCACTAATGATTTTCTATAAAAAACATAAAACAATGAAATATTACACATATTTGCAAAAATAAATAAAAGCCTCAAAAGGCTTGACACCATGGCCTTCATGTGTCGATACTCTACCACCTCATCTCTGCATATGCCTCAAAAAATGCCAACTCACTGCCTCTATAGTGCCACCATGTTGCATTTGACCCTTTTGACCATATTATCATTTTGTATACTTTTCACATCTCCAAGATTCTTGTTTGATCTTATGCATATATTCGAAGCATGTGAAAGAATAAAAAATAATCTATAAGTTGGAGGTCAAAGACACTCAACCACATGCATAGCCAAATGATAATTAGACTCTAATTTGTGTTGACCACAAATGAGATCAAAGTCTTTGCAAAATATTCTAAAAGGCGCCAGCCTTGCTTACTCATGATAATGTCCACCCTTTAACTTAATGAAACAAGCCATATTCTTTGTGCTATTGGCCACTTCTCCTCATGATCACTAGGCATCATCAAACACAAGGTGTTGACCCCTATCTCATTTGGATAATAATGATTATGTTATTTTTGGATGGTCAAAATGGAAAGGACGTCGAAACAAAAGCAAATGTGAAACCCTAAAACATCGGTCATTTAATTTTGTTAGTGTTGAGTTTGGATCTGCAACTGTGGCTGCCGACTTGGGGTTTCATTCTCTGTGTATCTTGCTCCATTCAATTGCTTTTAATTTTGAAAAACACTGCACTTCTCAAGTCAGAAGAATAGGCTGCACTTGGTAAGTTTGAATCTGAGCTTTAAAATGGCATTTGACTGTGTTTTAATGGCTTCTTCCTCATTAGATGGCTGCGGCCATGTAGCTATTTCTTTAATCTTCTCAACTTTGATATATCCTTGTTTAGTTTTCTATGTTGAACTTCTGAAAAATAGCAAAAAAAATGACAAAGTGCTTAGTTCAAGCTGGCCGCAGCCACTATCTTCTCCTCTGCTACATCATGGTGAGTCCTCCATATCATTGTTCCCACTGTGATTTCTTTTATCTCTATCTATATGAAGTTGTGATGAGGGTTTCATTTCTTTATTCTGTTCAGTATGTGAAATAGCTTCACACATGGCACGACTGTGGCATGTAATGCAATTCTGTAGCTTCACTTTGTCATTTGATGTAAAAATATGAAGTTTTTTTGACTGTGAGATGGGGTATCATTCTATAACACACATAACTCCTTTTTCTTTCATGACCATACTATACAGAAACTACTCCTATCATGCTCGATTGTATGTAAGAAGAAAGAAGACTCCTTTCTTTTTAAACCCGATAAGGGTTTCATTTCTTTGTTCTGTATAAATAGTCATTCATCACAACCTACTTGGACAGCGTTACTTAACCATTTTTCCTTTCTCTTTTCTACAAAATATGTTGGTTCTGGAACTCGATATGGGTATTTAGAAAAAAGAAAGGTTATGGCATTTTATGCTACGACTGTGCTATGAATATACTCTACTCTTTTATTGTGAGAACTTAGATTTGAAACTAAAGCAATGATTTTGTCTTTTGAGCATAATCTCTTCTTTCTGCGAACACTGGGATATGATATCATTTTTTCTTCCTTATGACCGTCACTGTTTAGTTGTAATCATTGTCATAGTTTTCAAGAAGAGTGATGACTGCATACATTGTTCCCTACCTCTGTAGCTTCACTTGCTCTTTCATGAACTTTGCATATGAAGGATATACAGTTGGTTTTCAACTTAGAACCTTTTCTTCTTTTTGTAGTAGTATACATCTCTTCAATTCTATAGCTTTACTTGTCCATTCATGGACTGTAGCAATTAGATACTTTCATATATGACTGATGACCTGGCTGTGTCATGACATTGAGGCATTGTTATAAATGAAGGAGTCACTTAATTATTTTGTATACACTGTAACACATGATGACTCTTGTAGTTCTCCTTTACTGTATTCAATCATATCAAATGCATTATATGAGATGTCCTGTAGGACATCAATCAAGTCCACTATACCAATATTACCAATTTGATAGAACACTTCTTATAATGAAAACTATATTTGAACTTACTCATGACCAGATGTAGCCATACACTTATACATTTCATTTTGACACATGACATCTTGTAGAATAAAAGATGATGATCATTCCAATTTAACTACTCCTTTGTAACATGATAATGATGCTCTATTACACACATGTAATGAAATGTTCCTTTTGATTCTCTTGGAGTTTGTCAAAGACAAAATGATCCATCTAGATTGGGTGTCTTGTATTTTTCTGCTACAGATCTACAATACTTATCATGTTTCTTTTATAGATATGCAATGAATGCAACATGTGATAACACTATTGTGATGCTCAACTTATTAGTAGCAAAAAGTGAGGTGTAATTGAATATATTTCATCATTTAAAAAGTAGCTTATGTAATTTGAATTCTGAATTTGATTCTGCCACTCCACTTAAATGAGAAAGTATGATGCTTGGTACTCACCTGTCTTTGCAATTTGCTTACTGGTTTATAATGGATACTACAATTGGATTATTGATCATGGATGAGTAAGTAATCTTAAGATAGTCAATACTTGTGAACACTTACTCCTTTATCAGTCTAATTATTACAAATGCATTGTATACTCCTAATTATCATCATTGTTGAGAATGTCATTTCATAATGGTTGGTGTAGTGCATAAGTTGTTATATTCATTGAATTTTTTCCTCCATCAGTTCAGGTCATGTTCTTGATTGCATTTCATACTTTGAAGTGAAATCGGGGTCATGTCTTGAAATGGGACTAATGCATATGATTGTCTTTCTATTCATTCAGCTTGTCATGTGAATGTCATCAATGATCTTCTTCTTCTATTCATCCCATTTGAGACCAAGGGGCAGCAGCATGCTGGGCTCAACCCTTGTGGGAGCCCATTTGATACCACATGTTGAATGTCTTCAATCTGCTTCATGATTTGTCATATACCTGCACATGAAACAAACAGATTAGAATAAAACAATTTGATGTTCTTATATTTGTTTCTCTTCAGTTCCTTCTGCATATGGATGTTCTCATTTGATCAATACATTACAACTAAAGTATTATGTCTCTCTTGATTGATGAAGGATTTTCATAACCGGAGCTTCTAATGGGACCTTCCCACATTTTTTAGGTACATGTCAGGGTCGGGAGTAGGACTAGAGGCTACTACAAAGATCAACCAAAACAATGCAATGATGGCTATGTCTTTCCTTCTTCTTCATTAGATGCATAGTATTTTACTTGTATTTTCATGAGTTCAGCTATAACCCACGGCTTGTGTGGGATATCTTATATGTCTTAGTTTCCTTCAATGCAATGTTTGTTCTCTCATGTATTCAGAATTGTAAATGAACAATTACTATGGTGAATGAATAATTATCTCTTTTACTTCTCTGCAATGCAATGAATGATTTGAAACTTTTCTTTCTGCATCTGAACAACTAAATGACATTTGTCATAATAACTATGCAACTAGCACATAACATAAATAAATCAAACCTCATTCAGAAATGATAAATGATAAATTTGTTTAGCCAATTTTTTAGCATGGTTAAAAAATTGTAACACTTCTCACCTCAAAAACTAATTTTGGACTTGGCCAATACAGAATGCCTTCAACTTTTCTAGGATCCATTTTGAGTTCTCCTTTGGATATCACAAAACCAAGGTATACAAACTCTATTTTCAAGAACTCACATATCTTCAAGTTGATCATTAGTTTCTCCTCATGTAATCTTTTCAAAACCAAATTCAAATGTAGATGCTCTTCCTTAGTTCTACTAAAAACAAGAATATCATCAAGATAGACTACAACAAACTTACCTATGAAAGGTTTGAGCACTTCATTGATCAACCACATAAAGGTACTAGGTGCATTTGATAAACCAAAGGACATCACAAGCCATTCATATAACCCTTCATTAGTCTTAAAAGTTGTTTTCCACTCATCACCTAGTCTAATCCTTATTTGATGGTAACCACTCTTAAGATCAATCTTAGAAAAATAACATGCACCACCCAAACAATCCATTAAATCCTTAATTCTTGTAATAGGAAATCTATACCTTATGGTGATCTTGTTGATGGCTCTAGAGTTCATACACATCCTCCACTCACCTCCTTTCTTTGGTGCTAAGACTGTAGGAACTACACAAGGACTCAAGCTTTCTCTAATCAACCCCTTGTCAAGTAGTTCTTGTACTTGCTTCTTTATTTCTTCATTCTATTGTGGAGTCATCTTAGAAGCAGCCTTGTTAGGTAGACTAGCCCTTGGAATGAAATCAATGTGGTGGCTAATGTCTCTCATAGGTGGCAAGGTGTTGGGAATCTCATCAACCACTATATTAGCATACTGATTTAGCAAAATCTTGGACCTCTCAATGTAATTCATCCAACTTGACTACTGTCATAATAGTCCTAGGCTTGGCTATGATCACAAAACCCATATTCTCCTCTTCCATGGTTTTTAAGAACTCCTTTTCATCCACTAGCAAGACACTAGATCCCACTTGTGATGCCACATCCTCTTCTTGCAATGGTAGTAGGTTATAGGAGACCCCATCCTTTTCTATAACATATGTATTCTTCCTCCCATCATACATAGCATTCCTATCATACTGCCATGGTCTACCAAGTAGTAAATGGAAAATATCCATGGGAATGATGTCACATATAACTTTGTCCTTATACCCTCTAGTGTGGAACTCTATCCAAGCTTGTTCATTAACCAGCACTTGCTGCCCCTTGTTCAACCAAGAGACCTTATATGGAGTGGTATGAGGTATCCTTTTCAACTTCAACTTATCTACCATCTCAACAAAAACTAAGTTGTCAGTGCTACCAGAATCAATCACAACCTTGGAACATTTATGTTGATACTTACATGTAGTTCTGAAGAGTGATTTCCTTTGTGGTGCTTCCTTCTCCATAGGCACTTTGATCAAGGTTCTTCTCACCATGAGAGATTCTCCAACTTCTTGAATAGTATCATGTGATGGAGAGCTCACACTTCCACTATCTTCTACTTGTACAATCTGATTTCTTCTTTCTCCTCCTAATGAAGTGGTGGACTAATTTTCAGTACATTGCCATGTTCGGTGGCCTACAAATTTATTGCACTTATAGCATTTCCTGGTGAATCTACTTCATCCTCCTCTTTGGCCTCCAAATCTGCCCCTATTGTTGGGTCTATTTCCCCTAAAGCTGCCCCTTGAATTTGAATTTTGTTCTTGATTGCTTTTCATTTCACCTTGTGTTCTTTGGTACTGCCCCCTACCAGCAAACGTCCCTCTTCCTCTAAAACTCCTTCCTCTACCCCTACTTTTCTTTTCTTGTCTCCATCTTAACTTATCTCCAACCTTCATGGAAAATTGATAACATTCCTCTAACATTCTAGGACATAAAAGACTCAATTCATCCTTTGTACTGTACTTGAGATCATTGATGTATCTTGCAATCTTGTCCACATCATTATCTAGGTGGCCTGACCTAATACTTAGTTTGTAAAACTCTTTTGTATAGGTCTTCATGTCCATATCTTTTTGTTTCAGATTTCGAAGTTGTTGTAATTGAATGGCATAGTCACTGGGTATGAATTGACCCTTAAGTTTGGTAACCATCCTATCCCATGAGGTTATTTTAGTTTTTCTCTTCTTCCTCCTCTCATCTTGCACATAGTCCCACCAAAGTAAGGCATGGCCCTTCAATTTTATCTTGGCCAACTTCACTCTTTGTCCCTCTGGTATCTCTTCATATTCAAAATAGTTGTCTAGTGTTCCTATCCAATCTAGGAGTTCTTCAATGTTCAAGTTTCCTCCATACATTGGTTGATCCATCTTTATCTTGGGACCTTCTCCTTTAACTGCCTTCAATAGATTTGCCATTTTCAAGTCATCAGGGTCCAACTCTTCTTGGGGCCCTTCTTGGGAGTTCTCTTCCACCCTCTCTTCTTCTTCTTCTTCTTCTTCTCAGTCACTCACATCTCTTGTGACCATTCCTCTTTTCTAACTTATCCCAACTGCAACAAGCCTGGCTTGAAGACTTTCTGTCAACTCTTTCATTTGTCTTATCTCTCTTGCATGTTTTTGTTGTCACATAGAATTGCACCTAGCTTGGAGAGATTCCAAGCATTCTAACGACACAATGGGAATGATCTCGAAGTGTGGGACCTTGCGAACTGAGATTAGACCTCCAGAGAAGGCTGGTTCCTCATTCTAAGCCCAATACTTAGAGAAAACTATCTAAACATAGTGCTAATACTGCAGAGTAAAAGGGTTAGAAGGAAACTAAAATGAAAGGGGTGATACACCAGATTTAAATGTGTTTAGCTACAACTAAATCAACATAGTAATAATCTCACAGCTAGAAATACTTACACAGACTCATATTGATTCTAACAGAGGTCAAGATAGAATAATGGAGGAATGAAAGGGACCCTTTTGTCCACAATACACAGCCTACACTAATCCAAAGAGTAGACACGGTGCTAAAATAATAAAAGAGAGGCAAAATACTAGTTTATATCAATTGTAGAGGCCAAGTAGCCATAACAAAAGAGAGAATAATGCAAAGAGATAGACATAGAACAACCAATTACATTCATTGGCAAACAAAACTGGGGACATGAGAGGCTCAGCATAAGAGCACAGTCCATCAAATCTAGTTGTTCCTTTAATTGCATTATAGAGGCCTGGTTACAAAAATCCTCTATCTTATAGTAGCCCAGGAGAATAGCCAATAACAATACATCTATTTCACATGTATATATATCATTTTCACTTTGACCTAAGTTGGTTACAATGAATTCACCCAATGGGCTCTGTCAGAAAAATATCAGTTAGAAGGGACGTCCACCTGCAAGAAGTTATGAGATAAAAATATCTGAAGCAGGGCAGATGGAAGATATTTTGGGCCTTGAATGTGAGCAGTTGAATCATCTACCTGCAATAATGAATGTAAAAAATATCTGACAGGGGTAGTTGAGAGATCAGATTTGCATTGTTGATAGATGGGACAGATCACCCGTGAGCAAAGCTTTTACAATACTTTAAATTCCTGAGCCCTTTGAACTTCTAGATTTTCATCGATTCTGTGTTTGAGGGATCTCTGCAAAACTTAATTCGGCCACTGAGATGTCTTTTCGCCAAAATTGTACATTCATCCTCAGAGTCAGCGACCATTCTTGACTGAAAGTAGATCGGCCGTCAATTTTGTCTTCGCTGCATATCGGGTCCCTCAAACTATTCAACTTTACACATGCGATTTCTTCATTCAATTTTTGTATATACAATTTTTATATATAACAGGCTATCAAGGAGACCTCAAACTAAGTCATACTGATAAGCAAAAGTCTTGCCAATGGCCCTTTGAATCCATTTCTGTATCACTATTTGAATCGGCCTTTGAATCTCCCTGACATGTGTCATTATTCCATTTGATCACTGAGTTGTGGCCCAGATGCTACAAAATAGATCTATGAAGGAACTCAGGCCCACAATTGCATAGAAGACATGAAAAGAAACCCCATTGGGTTGTCGAAGAGACTCCCAGCTGAGTCATGTCAATATGCAAAAGTGTCGCCGAAAACCCATTATATGTGCTTTTGTATATGCAATTGTATATGGGAGATGCAATCACCAAATATACAATTGTGGAACTCAATGGATTATTAATCATAATGGAACTTTAAAATAGGTCCGGCCTTGTATCTTGCTTTTGCATAATGCATATACATGTAATTATACATACAAAAGATGTTTGACTTTTCTATCTTTTGGTATGTACAAATGCATTTTGTACCTTTTGATTTTGCATCGGCATGCATGACTGCATCTTGCTTTGTTGTATATCTCATTGTATCTGACTTTGTATCCCACCTTGTATATGCCTTTGTATGTGACTTTGTATTTGCATGCAATTCAATATACAATTGCAGACCCCACCGCTGAGTTTACCAATTGTGATAATCAGTTGCATCCGGATTGTATCTACCCCGCTTGCATCACCTTTTTTCTCTGATAAATACATGCAATCAAACATACAAAACTGCATACAACACCTTCACTTCCTTAAACTGATTGCATTTTACTTTCGGGTTCAGAATTGTATATTCACTTTTGTATCCTGCCTTGTATATGCAAATACATCGGGTTGTCGGGGAGACCTTGAGCTGAGTCATGTCGATGTGCAAATCTCCTACCGATGTGTCTTTGTATCTCTCTTTTGTATATGACCTTGCATCTGACTTTGCATCTGCAATTGTATATGCGATTGTATATGTGATACAAATAGATATACATACAAGATACGTACAAATATGACTAAGTATAAAACTAAAAATTATCTGCAATGGAAAGCACTTGAAGACAAAAGATTTTTGAGTTTTTCTGGGTTTTCTGCAAGGATACTCCAAGCAATATTTTGGGAAATTTTGCAAGGAAGATCATAAGGAAATGTGGGATTTAAGCCTTCCTGCTTCTATTTATGCTTTCTCTGATCAGATTTCTTTGATAGAAGGAGGGGAATAGGAATATTTTGGGGCTAGGAAAAATATTACAACACTTTCTCCTTCAATTCACTCACCTCTCTAGCAATTGTATTCCCTTCTAGAGGCATCCTTATTTCTCTTCACTTCAACTTTTACTTCTTATAACCAACTTAAGCTCTGATACCAATTTGATGCAGAGAAGGATTATGGATTAACTAGACACAACCAACCAATCATTTACCAAAATCCTATATCACTATCCATAGGGCATTCCTTCACAACTGACTCATTTCCCTTGTAGCCTTTCAAAAAGGCATTTTGGACATAACTCTTGTTGTAGACTTGACATTCAAAAAGTGTGAACTATTTAGGATACCCTTTTGGTCCTTACAATACATACCACGAAATAGGGTGGGGTTATTTTGTATAGTCTATCCCAAAATTTGTTCGTTCCCTGTGTAATTATGTCAAATTAGGCCTCCTAGGCTTGATCCACTCTTGTTCACTATGACACCAGGACAAAATGGAGGCTATGATCTTCAAAACTAGGTTAAAGACACTAATAACCCTCCATCCAATACACTTTGAAGGACTTTTGTACTTGTTCAAGGTAGGAGACTTTAACTTGGACTATACACAGACTTGTCTAACCTTGTCCAACTTTGACACAAACCTTTAACATTTGATCACACACTAACTTGGTATGCTATTTTGGGACCCTTGACACCTTTCCCAAGCACTTTTAACCATGAAGGGGTTAGAATCCAACACCAAAATACTCAAATCCCTATCTTTGTTCACTCTGTCAGCCTGATACATGAAAATATCAGGCCTTCATGACTCCATTGCATGTGCCAAACTACGCCTCTGCTTAGGTCCAAGTCTGAAGAATCAAAATTTATGCTATCATAAGCCATTCCACAAGGTTTCAGCATTATCTACCCATGGAAGGCCCTGTTATGCATTTTTGTTTGTTCATTAGTTACCATAACTAGGGTTTGGAATAGTTTTGAAAGAAATGGACAGAACTCACTTATTTATCAATAAAAATGAATGCAACCAAATGTAACAGGAAGGGGATTAAATGCACTTTCATATCCAAGTAGTTTTAGATCATAGTACGTCCGTATAGATCCATACTAAACAACATAACAACAAGAAAACATTAGAAATTTGCAGAAAACATAGTTCTTTCTATTGCTTTTGCTTCAAAACTTCATCAACCAACCTGTTGATTGGTTTGTGATGTCAGTCACAACCAAGCACATGAAACAAAAGTCACACAACAACCCTTGTTTATCCTGAAAGATATGATGAATTCTAAGAATCCATGATCCCAAGTACTCGTCGATTAGTTCATAATCTGCTGATGTTACTTTGTGGTTGATGTGTATTGTTGTTTTCCATTTTGGGGCCTTACGTAGATTAGTAGATTCTGTTTCTACAACTATGCTATACAGGGAAGTTACTCTACACAGTATATATCTCCAAATGATGTGTCTAAGTTGATATTTGCATGAGTTCTACCCTTATTTGTGATTCTCTGCATGACATTTTCAATACTACATGCATTTAGCTCAAAATATGCTAATGATATTCAGTTGTCTTCGGGATGTCAGCATATTTTTCTATTCTGCTTCTGATTTATCATGATGTGTAGTTATGAAAGTGATTTCAATGAAATTAAAATGAGAAAAAAGGGTTAGAGAGTGAGATTCCTAAAATTACTTGACTGAGATCATTGATCCACATACATGTTCCCATACAATAATGGAGAGAAGAAAACTAAAATCATACTTCGCCAAGACAGTCCACAAATCCACATGATTCAGTGCAAATCTTCAGGGGAAAAGTTGACAACAACATGCAATGAAATGAAAGTGCTTCTATAGAACACAACATTCACCAGTACATATCCAAAAATCAACTTGAAGACTACTTAAGGTTTACAATCAGGGTATAGTCTGAAACTTCATCTCCATATAGTATGTTCATAAAATAGGTACATTTACAATGATCTGAGGAAGGGACCTTGATTATTTCAACAATCCAGTCATCAGTAGTCTCAGTAATCTGATCTCTCCTGAAACTATTACAGGTCTAGTCTTTTATGTTATTGACCTCCTTCCTTCTTTCTTGTACAGTACCGGGGCTCAATATATATATCTCTGGTTTTTCCCCAATCTGGCACCCAAAAACCCTAGGAGATCAATGGTCAGCATCTTGAAATGTAGCATCCAATGGTGGGGAATGAATCCCACCAAGAATTTGAGTAGCATACCCAGACAGGGCGACGCTCCTTCAATAATGTTTCCACCTGCAAAACTCCTCTGCATTGAAAGCTTCGTCTCCCTGTGGTGTGTTTGGCTTCTCAGGATCTGGCCTGCCATCTAGGGCATCATTGTCATTTAAAACCCCACCTTTGCGTTCACCTGCATGCTGTTACTGTGTCAACAACTTTGCTTCTTCCCAGCTACTCCAACAATCTGCAATAAACAAGCAGGAATTAGCACCATCATTTAATAAATTAGCAGGAAAAATGAACATCTACATTAAACCAAGCTCCAAATGCATAAACATAACCATCGGGCTCAAAAACCATGGAAAATGCACATCAAAATGCCTATACAGCGTTAAAACCAGTCAGGTGAACCATCGTTGACCAAAAATATGCATTCGGGCTTCAAAGATAACTTCAAAATTCCTATCGCCTCATTTTCCCGCTCATTTTCCTTGTTTAAATCTTTGTATATCCGTTATACAATCTGGACGCGATACAAGCACTAAATTAGATTTCAATTTTCATTTGGTTTCCAGCTTGTATGTCGCTCTGCACATCAGTTTGTATATCACAATATACAAACGCCAAAATATACAAGCATTTAACTCTATTCTGTAACTTTTCAAATCCGCGGCTTGTATATGGCAATGTATATAAATTATATACAAGCTGGACACATACATCGATTTAACTCTTCTTAACCTTCCCTCGCGTCCATACAATGTATAAGTGCCTTTGTATCCTTCAGACATTTCACTTGGACGTGATACAAATGCTTAACTGCATCTTTTTTTCCCTCTGATTCCACATTGTATATTTCGGAATGTATGCCCATGCTGTATGTCATGCTTTTGTATATTCCAAAACATACAAGTATTTAAGTCTGTTTAATAAACCTTCGGGTCCGCGTTGTATATATCTTTAGATATACAAGTCCGAAAACATACAAGGACTTTTCTCTGTTTGATAAACTTTCAGTTCTGGCACTTGTATATTTTGAATGTACGTATCCTCCGATATACAATCTAGATGCGATACAATGAACTAATCAGATTCTAACCTCTCTTTGATTCTTCTTTGTATGTATGTGTTGTATGTTTCATAACATACAAGCCATGGAATATTCAATGAATTAACCACAATTCATAACCCTTTTGGATTCCGGCGGATGTATATTCTGCAATGTATATTTGCCACATATCGAGCAACGTATAAAACATTATACATTCCAGACGTAATACATCGGCTCAACTTGATTTGAGACACTTTGGATTCTATCTTGTATATAACACTTGTATCCTTGAATATACAAAGCGCAGGAACATTCATCTGCTAAACCATATTCCATAAACACTTCGGGTCTACCATGCATAAAGTATCTTGTATATTTGACCTGCCAACACATACAAATGTGAGATACAAAGCGGAACTTAAACATTTATCCAGTTTAACCCTAAATTAGTTTGGGTCCACCTTGTATATACCATCCTTTATTAAAATGCACGCAAGGTAAAAAAGAATATACAATTGCCTTTGTATATGAAAGCGATGTATAAAGGGCAATGCATGTAACATTACAATGACCCAACATGCAAATGAATAATGCATATGCAACCTAACTACAAAAAGTGACTTAAGTATAAAAGGGACTTTGCACATACAAAGTTCTTTATATATGCAAAGCGATATACAAACCTGAATGTACATTTTACCAAAATGATCATAACTTGCAAAATATGACAAATTTTAAGATGGTTCAAAAAGCAACCCTAGCTCATTTTTCACAAGGAATCCAACCATATCATGCACTGGTACTGAAAATGCATTTTTTCTTCATTTCTATCAAAGTTTGCAATTTTAACTCCCTTTTCCCTTTACCACCAAGCAAAACAAAACACACAAAAGAAGAAGCAAAAAGCCATAGCAGGGGTCCTCAATTTGCTAAGGAGTAAAATTGGGTGTGTTGTGAACATCACAACAACTAGCAACCAAACAAAACAATCAAATTCAACCCATTAAAGAAAATTGAATGAAATAAATTCATAACTTCCAACTATCTTTTCTGCAAATTATTATCCAACTTGAGACTCAATGTATTCAATAAGGTGCATGAATTTTCATTTCAGTTTAAGTGGGTGCACATGGTTAATAAGCCTCATCTTGAAGATCAGTTGAACAAACTAGTGATTGATATCAGACTACGTGGGTGAGGACATTCCCTCATAGCCAACCGGATAGAGCCTTGCTGCTAGCGAGCGTCTATAGCCCCGACAAGGTTATTGTTACAATTCTCCTAAGTAGAGCCCCACTACCAGCGAGCGTCTATAGCCCCGGTAGAGTTACTTAGATGGCTTAATCTGGATTTTCAGTATAATCCATTTTATTTATTTTTGTATTTCATAGAGATTTCATAAGATATTGCATTTATAACTTCATGATGCAAGGAGTGGTCACTTGCTGAAATTAAGCTAAGAATTGTAATGGTAGCAAGGGTGACCTCTGATTTTTCACCTAATATCTACACTGGTAAGTTCAACAAACCCAAGGATTTTAGATGTGTCATTGTGAGAAACATTCCTTGAATACTCAACCCATTCTTATTGAATACAAACTTTCACAAGTTAAACAACTCTCTACATTCATGACAGTCACAACAAGTTATGCGTAGATTTCAAACAATTAACCTGACTGATCTAAATTCTCCATTGTTTTTAGTGGTTGTTAATCTGCCCCTTTATACTCTAAATCAAAAGAAAGATCCCTGCTGAGGAAACAAAGCCACTATACAAACAACTATACAAAGAAAGTACACTATGATACACATGACTGTCGTGATGCAATCCTCAGGCCTGAAAATAGTGTTTGAAGAACTGTCCATTAACTGGTAATGGAACATCCTCACCTGTTAAGGTCTTGAGCCTATAGGTGCTGTCTCCTAGAATTTTAGAAATTTGAAAGGGGCCTATCCAGAGTTTGTCAAATTTACCATGATCACCCTTCCTTTCATGTGCTTTGTCCCACATCAGGACCAAATTTGAGATCCTTAAAGCCTTGATTCTAGCCCTTTTGTCAAACCAGTGCTTGACAACAGCTTGATGTTTAGCAAATTGGTTAATTGCTGCACTTCTTTTTTCCTCTAGGTGCATTAGTTGTAGCAATCTAACTTCCTGTTTATTATCTATGCCTAGGTACTCTTGTGCAAACTGTAGCGTAGGAATCTTTAAGTTGACAGGGAGGATAGAATCCACCCCATATACTAAGTGAAAAGGTGAATTTCCTAATGCAACTTTATTCCTAGTTCTATCTACCCACAAGGCATATTTCAATAGAGTGTTCCATTCCCTTGGGTTCTTAAGCTTTTTTAGGATGTTCAATAGGTTCTTGTTTGTGGATTCTGCTAATCCATTCCCTTAGGGGTAGTAATTTGAGGAGAATTTTAAAATGACCCCATGATCGAAAGCCCAACTTGATAATTTAATTAAAGCAAAAGTAGGCCCATTATCACATAGTAAAGCATATGGAACTCCATACTTGGTCACTATATTGGTTTCCAAAAACCTAATAACATCCTCAGCATTGCATGTCCTACTGTTGACAGCCTCAACCCACCTGGTATAGTAATCAGTAATAGTTAAAACATACTTGTGGCCTAAGGATGAAGGAGGATTGATGGATCCTATGAAGTCCATTCCCCATTCAGCAAAGGGGCACATCTCCATCACTGGCTGCAAAGGTTGAGCAGCATATTTCTCTCTACTGGCAACAACCTGATACATATGACAGCATTTGATGTGTTCAGCTGTATCTTTGAAAATTATGGGCCAATAATACCTTGCCCTGAGGATAGCATGAGTGGTGGTTAAGGACGACCCATGTGCAGTCCCAAATTTATCATGTAATTCTATTAGCACCTTATCTGCTTTTGATCTTTCTAAGCATCTTAGGTATATCCCCTCATAGTTTTTCTTAAAAATGACTCCTCCTTTTAACATAAATTTCATCGACCTTATCTTTAGGGCTCTCCTCTGTGAGGCCTACAGTCTTGAGGGACATCTCCCAATGGTCAGGATATGCCTAATGTCTGAGTACCATTCTCCATCATCTTTTACATTTATGACGTATTGATGGCTCAGGATATTGGGATCAACCTCTGATATCAACTAGCTTAACGCCTACCCTCTTACCAACTTCATAGGGGTAATCTCCATATCATACTCCTGGAGGGCAATGATACATTTAGCCCTTTTCTCACCTAGTTCACTTTTCATTAGAAACATTTTCACTACTGCATCAGGTACAACAGCAATCACCTTACTTCTCAGGATGTAGTCCCTGAACTTCTTGACAGCTCAGACCAAAGCAAGTGCCTGTCTCTCAACATCCATATACCTGAGCTCTGCATCTTTGAAAGGGAAGCTCATGAAGGCTATAGGCTTTTCTTCCTTTTCTTCATTTTTTTGTGTCAGTATTGCTGCAGAGGTATGTTTTGAAGCAAATGAGTAGATGTAGAAGTCCTTGGTGTAATCTGGATTGATCAGGACTGGAGCATTTGATATGGCCTTTTTAATGTCTTCAAAAGATGCTCTAGCTTCTAGGGTCCATTCAATTTTAGCATCCTTCTTGAGCATGGCATTCAAGGGCCTGACTATCTCTACAAAGCTAGTGATAAATTTCCTAACAAAATTAATCTTACCAAAGTAAGATTTGAGCTCCGTCTTGCTTCTAGGCAGTTGTATCTTCATGATGGATTTTATTCTGTCAGGATCAATGATGATCTCATCTTCAGTTATTAAGTGGCCTAGCAATTTCCCTGTGGTCATCCCAAATATGCACTTCTTGGGATTCAACGATATCCCGTACTACTCACACTTCTTCAACACCTTTCTCATGTCCTCTACATGGTCCACTCTATCTTTGGAGAACACCATTAAGTCATGCATGTATATTAATATGCACTTACCAATCAAGCCTTTGAAGGCTATGTCCATTGCTCGCTGAAATGTGGCTCCAGCATTTAACAATCCAAACGGCATGTGCCTGTAGGCGAAGATCCCCCATTTCGTGGTAAATGCAGTTTTCAATCTATTAATTCTGTCCACCATCACCTGGTTGTATCTAGAGAAACTATCCAAGAAGGACATCATCTTGGTGCCGTTCACAATCTGTAGGACTTCGTCTAGAGAAGGCAAAGGATAATTATCCTTTTTAGAAGCTTGATTCAAGTTCCTGAAGTCCATGCACAGTCTGATGTCACCGTTCTTCTTTCTCACTGGGACCAGGTTTGTCACCCACGTGGAGTGTCTCATAGGAAATATGATCCTAGCATCGAGCAGTCTTTTAACTTCTTCAAAAATGATTGGCTCTAGTAAAGCGTCGATGGGTCTTTGCTTTTGCCAAAAAGGCTTGGCATCTAACTTCACAGGTATTGTATGAGTGATGACTGATGTATCAAAAGTTTTCAATTTGTCATATGTCCAGGCAATGACATGGATGTAATCTTTGAGGGCCAGAGTTATCCCTTTCAACTCTTCTTCTGTACAGACCTTCCCAATCAAAACATTTCTTCTTCTATCACCTTGCCCAAGGTCGACCTACGAATACTATCCCTCATTAGCCTTTTGAAGATCCCTTTGTCTTAGCATGCTATCCAAATCAAATGCTCTTTCCAGGTCTATCATTCCCCTAGGGATTTTTTTACTTGGCAGCTCCAGGATTTCTTCTTCTTCCCAGACATGATCTTTTAGATTCTTTTCATCAATGATCTATGCCTCAAAAACATTTCTATTGGAAATAAAATCCAATATATGCTGATCATCTTCAAATACTTGGAGATTAGTTACATTATCAGGTACTAAAGGCATTGATACTAATTCAACTGAGAATCTTTTTAAACTTGATATGGACAATGGCTCTAGAGTACTGGCAGCCTGGGCCAAAGCATCTGCTCTGTGGTTTTGCTCTCTGGGTACATGGGTGACATTGAATGCATCAAACTCTTCTATTAAGTCCCACACCCTATGTCTATAATTGGATAGCCTCCTGTAATTGCAAGAGTATATACCTCTTACCTGTCTGACAACTAATTCTGAGTCCCCATAGACATGCAAAATTTTCACCTTCTTCCTAAGAGCGAACAGTATCCCATGAATTAGAGCTTCATATTTTATCACATTATTTGTAGATGGGAACTGCAATCTGTATGTTGCCAAATAGGATTTTCTAGATGGGTCAATGAGGTCTATTCCTACTCCAGCTCCTTGTTTTGACTTGGATCTGTCAAATCCGAGGATCCATGGCTCATCCTCAGCTAAAAGCTTGTCTGGTGCTTCCTTCTTTCTTTTGGCTCTGGCAGCCGCACCACTGGATATCTGTTTTAGCTTTGGTGTCCTAGTTTTCTCAGACACCACCTCATCGGCTTTATGGGGAGCTAATACTTCTTCTTTTCTCTTATCACCAAGAGGAACATTCTCTAGACAAGGCAGCGTATGCCTTCTCAAGATATGTAGGCACAATGAGCAAGATGTCTCTGAGTGAGGTGCCTCATGCAACCTGCACCATTTCTTAATCAAGGCATCTTGGGGAGGCCTATGCTGCTACATCATCTTTTGGATTTCTTTTGATAGAAACTCCTCAAACTTGGACAGATTGCTGCCACTATCCTCGTCAGATAACTCGTAATCTGACTCCACTAAACAATCACTCCTAGGGGTGATTTTCTTCTTGTTCTTATCATTACCCCCGTTGCATACCAGTATCTCTTTTATCATCTGGACAGAACCTTCATCCTTCTGTGTGCATCCTCCTGTTCCTGCAGGAGACAAACATAAATCAGTATCACTATCATTATCCATGGAACTCACTGCAGGTGAAGTTGCTTCACCATATGCTTATTCCAACTCCAACATGTCTAAACAGGTATCATAAGTTTTTTTAGAATGAGCCTCATCATGGAACCTGCACCATCCATCAATCAGAATATCGTGAACAAGCACACATAATAATTGACATCATTTCACCTGTCTAAACAAATGTATCTCAAATATCTTGAAATGATCTAGTTCTATTTTATTTCCAAGATTACAATCAGGCTCTGAATTTATTTCATCACTCCAAAGGTCACCATTATGATCATGTATGTCAAGCATCAGGATTTCTTCTATGCTGGCGGTTTGAGGTCTGATGGAGTAAACTCCAGGTTCCACATCCACATACATGATTTCATTGGTTCTATTATACTTGGTGATCATGTGTCTCATGCGAGGTCTAGTTTTGATCTTTATCGGATTCGGTATACCCTTCCAAGGTAGCCACATATGGCTGCAATCAGTTGACATGTATTCGTTGCTCGGGTTTTTGACCAGTCTCTGCTGAGTAACATTCCATATGTATCAGGTATATCTACTACCTGAATATTAATATAGTGCTATATTTTGGGATATGATGATAGCTACATGTGAATGTGGGTCAGTTCTCCTACCACACTTACTTCTGTTTTGCCCAATTGTGTTACCTTCTTCAATGATTTAGTAGGATGTAACCCTAAAGCGTCGCATATGGATAGGGGCATTACATTGGTAGATGCTCCTAAGTCTACTAAGTAGTTGTGCAAATTTTTACCAAACATCCTTGTGGTAAGGAGGAAGGGAGGTGACTCATTCTTGTCTTTGTATAGGGTCATGTGGGAGGTATCTGCAGCTTGAACAGTAGCCAAGGTTTTAGGTTTGACATTAACGTCCTTGGTAGCATGATCTTTATTTCTAAATTGGCTTGGGGTATGGCTATCTTCCTTTTGAGCAGAACTATCCAATGATTTCATGAAAGCATTCTTGATAGCAGGGGTTTTAAGCAACTCTGACATTGGCAGGTTGATCTTTACTTTTTTCATTTCATCTTCCAGATATGTAACCAATTTGTCAGATTCAGGAAGTGGATTTGTAACTTTTGATGCTATGTTATGCGGTGTCAGATATTGAGCATCGACCTTGGGGTGTCTAGGGTTATTACTTGCCTTGGGATCAGGTGGAGTATTGAAATTGTTTGGAGGCAATGAGGTAGTCCAAGGATCAGCAGATCTGTTTGAGTTATTCCTTAAGTTGTAGTTATGCCTACCCTGAGGTTGCTGTTGATAAGCATTAACTTCCTCATGCTCAATTGATGGCTCATTCTCATCCTTAAAGGGGAAAATGTAGTTAGACTCAAAAGCCATGGCTAATTCCTCACATGTTGAAGTGTAATCCTGATGTGATGATATTGTCTGCTGATAAGGACAATGCATGAAGATTTCTAGTACTAGGGCAGAATCATACTCACAGGGGACAATTTCATTTCCCTCTGCATAAGGTGGGTTACCTGAGGTACTAGCCACTTCAGCTTGGAGTATGCTAACAGCAATCCTGAATTGAGGATAGTCTAACTCTGCATGAGCGTTGGTGTTATGTATTCTACACCAATTCATAAGTGCTACCTCTGCAAGGTTTACTCTAGTGGTCTGCCTAGGTTCACCAGGAGGCTGATTATCCAGGGGTGATGGCAAGGAACCATTGTTAGGCCTAGTGTTCCACACTCTAGGCTATCTAGGAGGATTATTGTTGCCATTGTTGTTATTGTAATTGTTGTTGTACCCCCTGTCAGGATAATTAGGTTTGTCATTGGCATAACGCCTGTTTTGATTAGGTTTAGAGTAGAAATTCTAATTTCGTAGATGAGTGACCTTAGTAGTAAGTTTTCTTAACTGACCTGATATTTCTTTGATTTCTTCCTTCTCTTCCTGAACCTTGGCCATCACATTCTCTATCTTGGGCTTGAAAAAGGAAGACCCATTGTTATTGTTGGATTGTTCTATACCCTGAGGCACTTGTGTTTGATATGGTAACATCTGGTTACTCCCACTTGGTGGGGGCATGACACTGAGTGGTGGTATTTGCAAAGGGGCTGGCATCACAGCTAAAGGCATCATGGCTCCATTAGTCTGTTGGCGGACAGGATATGTAAGATATCTAGGAAGTGTAGGGAAAGTAATATTTGGTGTGGGAGTAGGAGCCAATTGATGACTAACCTTGATAGCTTCCTCAAAAGCCTATGCTAAAGTTGTTACACCAGGGTGTGTCCTTCTGATAAACATGGAGGTCAGGGGATCTAAAGCTGAATAATAAATAATCCTAGCAGCCTCATCTGCTACAACGTAGGGAGCAACTAGTTTAGACAGCATCTTCTGGAATCTAGCGTTAAAGTTTGCAGTGGGTTTTCCTTCACACCTCTTGATGGTGGCAAATAGATGATAGTTCATTGAAGGATCTATAGGCACCTTGAACCTATCCTTGAAAGTTTCTCTAAGGGATCCCATGAATGGACTGAACCCTGACCTAGACTGGTATACCAGTTATAGGCCTCTTCCCCTAAGGAGAATGGAAACAATCTGCATACCACATCCTCATATTCAATTCTAGCCATACAACAAGCTTCCTTGAAGGTCCTGACATGATCATCAGCATCTTGATACGGATGGTACCTAGGATAAATTTTATCTGGATTTTTAGGCAAAGCATGATATGCATTGAAGGCTAGCGGTGACTCTGTTGTGAAAAATGACATCGCAACCGGTGGACGTTGGATCTAGGGTACGACAGGTTGAGGCTAGGCCTGAGGTGTGATAGGTGGTCCTGTGGGTATTTGAAAGCCAATAGGGGTTACAGGGGCATGCTCTGGTGAGGCTTCTGTCGCACTAGAATCAGGTGTGTGATGAATGTCCACAGTCCTAGGTCTAAATCCCCTGATAGGTAGTTCTTCGAAGAGGCCACTAGATCTGGACCTGGTATTTAGCCTGAAAGCTAGGATTTCTCAAGTTTTTAAGGCAAAATGGTGAGTTTATGGCAAGAATTCAAACCACTGGGATGTTTAAGAAATGTATGCAGGAATCTACGGTTTCCTTTGTCAACTACCCTCCTTCTAGTGCCATTTTCCTGTTGATTGGTTTGTGATGTTAGTCACAACCAAGCACACGAAACAAAAGTCACACAACAACCCTTGTTTATCCTGAAAGATATGATGAATTCCAAGAATTCATGATCCCAAGTCCCCGTCGATTAGTTCATAATCTGCTGATGTTACTTTGTGGTTGATGTGTATTGTTGTTTTCCATTTTAGGCCCTTACGTAGATTAGTAGATTCTATTTCTATAACTATGCTATATAGGGAAGTTACTTTACACAGCATATATCTCCAAATGATGTGTCTAAGTTGATATTTGCATGAGTTCTACCCTTATTTGTGATTCTCTACATGACATTTTCAATACTACATGCATTTAGCTCAAAATATGCTAATGATATTCAGTTGTCTTCGGGATGTCAGCATATTTTTCTATTTTGCTTCTGATTTATCATGATGTGTAGTTATGTCAAGTGATTTCAATGAAATTAAAATGAGAAAAAAGGGTTAGAGAGTGAGATTCCTAAAATTACTTGATTGATATCATTGATCCACATACATGTTCCCATACAGCAATGGAGAGAAGAAAACTAAAATCATACTTCACCAGGACAGTCCACAAATCTGCATGATTTAGTGCAAATCTTCAGGGGAAAAGTTGACAACAACATGCAATGAAATGAAAGCACTTCTATAGAACATAGCATTCACCAGTACATATCCAGAAATCAACTCAAAGACTACTTAAGGTTTACAATCAGGGTATAGTCTGAAACTTCATCTCCATATAGTATGTTCATAAAATAGCTACATTTACAATGATCTGAGGAAGGGACCTTGATTATTTCAACAATCTAGTCCTCACTAGTCTCAGTAATCCAATCTCTCCTAAAACTACTACAGGTTTGATTTTTTGTGTTATTGACCTCCTTCCTTCTTTTTTGTACAGTACTGGGGCTCAATATATATATCTCTGGTTTTTCCCCAATCTGGCGCCCAAAAACCCTAGGAGATCAATGGTCAACATCTTGAAATGCAGCATCCAATGGTGGGGAATGAATCTTGCCAAGAATTTGAGTAGCATACCTAGACAGGGCACCGCTCCCTCAATAATGTTTCCACCTGCAAAACTGCTCCGCATTGAAAGCTTCATCTCCCTGTGGTGTGTTTGGCTTCTCGAGATCTGGCCCGCCACCTAGGACATCATCATCATTTAAAACCCCACCTTTGCATTCACCTGCACGCCGTTACTGTGTTGGCAACTCTGCTTCTTCCCAGCTACTCCAACAATCTGCAATAAACAGCAAGAATTAGCACCATCGTTTAATAAATCAGCAGGAAAAATTAACATCTACATTAAACTAGGCTCCAAATGCATAAACACAACCATCGGGCTCAAAAACCATGGAAAATGTGCATCAAAATGCCTATACAGCATTAAAACCAGTCGGGTCAACCATCGTTGACTAAAAATATGCATTCGGGCTTCAAAGATAACTTCAAAATTCCTATTGCCTCATTTTCCCACTCATTTTCCTTGTTTAAATCTTTGTATATCTGATATACAATCTGGACATGATACAAGCACTAAATTAGATTTCAATTTTCATTTGGGTTTCGGCTTGTATGTCACTCTGCACATCTGTTTGTATACCACAATATACAAACACCAAAATATACAAGCATTTAACTCTATTCTGTAACTTTTCAAATCCGTGGCTTGTATATGGCAATGTATATAAATTATATACAAGCCGGACACATACATTGATTTAACTCTTCTTAACCTTCCCTTGCATCCGCACAATGTATAAGTGCCTTTGTATCCTTCAGACATTTCACTTGGACGTGATACAAACGCTTAACTGTATCTTATTTTCCCTCTGATTCCGCATTGTATATTTCAAAATGTATGTCCATGCTGTATGTCATGCTTTTGTGTATTCTAAAACATACAAGTATTTAAGTCTATTTAATAAACCTTCGAGTCCGCATTGTATGTATCTTTAGATATACAAGTCTGAAAACATACAAGGACTTTTCTCTATTTGATAAACTTTCAGTTCCGGAACTTGTATATTTTGAATGTATGTATCCTCTGATATACAATCCAGATGCGATACAATGAACTAATCAGATTTTAACCTCTCTTCGATTCTGCGTTGTATGTATGTGTTGTATGTTTCGTAACGTACAAGCCACAGAATATTCAATGAATTAACCACAATTCATAACCCTTTTGGATTCCGGCGGATGTATATTCTGCAATGTATATTTGCCACATATCGAGCAATGTATAAAACATTATACATTCTGGATGTAATACATCAGCTCAACTCAATTCGAGACACTTTGGATTCTAGCTTGTATATAACACTTGTATCCTTGAATATACAAAGCGCGGAAACATTCAACCGCTAAACTATATTACATAAACACTTCGGGTCTGCCATGTATAAAGTGTCTTGTATATTTGACTTGCGAAAACATACAAATGTGAGATACAAAGTGGAACTTAAACATTTATCCATTTTAACCCTAAATTACTTCAGGTCCACCTTGTATATACCATCCTTTATTAAAATGCATATAAGGTAAAAAATAATATACAATTGCCTTGGTATATGAAAGCGATGTATAAAGGGCAATGTATGTAACATTACAACGACCCAACATGCAAACGAATAATGCATATGCAACTTGACTGGAAAAAGTGACTAAGTATAAAAGGGACTTTGCACATACAAAGGACTTTGTAAATGCAAAGCGATATACAAACCTAAATGTACATTTTACCAAAATGATCATAACTTCCAAAATATGGCAAATTTTAAGATGGTTCAAAAAGCAACCCTAGCTCATTTTTCACAAGGAATCCAACCATATCATGCACTGGTACTGAAAATGCATTTTTTCTTCATTTCTATCAAAGTTTGCAATTTTAACTCCCTTTTCCCTTTACCACCAATCAAAACAAAACACACAAAAGCAGAAGCAAAAAGCCACAGCAGGGGTCGTCATTTTGCTAAGGAGTAAAATAGGGCATGTTGTGAACATCACAACACAACCCTATGGCCATACAATGGAGGCTTATTTATGCCTATACAATCCATTTTCCTCATACAACTGACTTCAACTACCATTTTAACCATCTTTTGAAGAGTTGACAACAAAATGCCAAATTTATCAGGACAACAATGATAACATATGATAACTTTTGGAAGGACTAACTAATTAACCCCAAACATTCATAAATGTGTCCCAAATGGACAACAATGGCTCAAAATGGCCTTATTAACATGAAATAACCCAAAGCAAACAAAATTCTAACTAGTGACTCTTTGGAGGCATGATGACCTGTGGGTGCCCCTGCACCAGCTTCTGCTCCTGCATCCACATTAGATACAGCTACATGAGAGGTGGAGTCATACTTGGATCTACTATATTCTGATGATCATCCTAAACAAGTACATGGACCACATTTTTTTTTTCAAGTGCATAATGAACATATCAAAATTTATATTTAATCATGAATTAAATATATATTGTCAATTGTTTGGTGTAGAGCTCAAGTCACTCCAAGGCCTCAACATGATTAGGTACACTGAGTTTTGCATCGGAAGCTACAAAGATCGGCATATATATATTAACCCTAGAAAACCATATGTATCTAGTTCTAGTTTAAATTTTCTTCAAAACTTAGATATATATTTAAATTTTAAAACTAGTGTATAATTAAATTTCACTATATACATGTGAAACATTTTTGTTGCAACGGGGAGGTCACGTGATAGTTTCCATGTCTGACCGACCACCTGAAGGTGTTGCAAGTGCTCCTCCATCATCATCTATTATGCTTGAGTATTCCCTAGTGTGTGTTCTAAAAAATCGTACTAAATTTGTACTTTGTTTTTTGAGTTGATAAATAATAATATATGCTCATTTTTGTAAGTGCGGGATGATATGAGTGCCATTAGGATAGCGACTGGTTAGGATACTGATCAGGGACAATTTCATGAGTCATCCACATATTTTCAAGTCCTAAACTTTACTAAATTTTCTATGTAATTTCTAGGTCTTTATATATATATATGGTTACATGTTTTGGTAAAATATGAACTAACCTATTTCAAACATGCTTTATTTGAATTTCTAGGAATTAGCAGCTGAGACTTTTGGTCTAGATTCTAAAACAACTATACCACCTGGACAACAAAATGTGGGAGTAGATGAGCATGATCGTATGGTAATTTATGCACACTTTAGCCTAGATTTAAATATTTAATTTCATAATTTTATAAATTAAATCAAATTTGGATGCTAACCTAATTCTTGAGTGCTTTATTTGAATATCTAGGAATTAGCAGTTGAGACTTTTGGTTCAAGACCAACAACTATACAGTCACCTGGGCAATAGAATGTGGGATGAGATGACCAACATCATGTGGTAATTTTGCACACATTAGTCTAGATTTAAATATTTAATATGAGTATTTTATAAATTAAATTAAATCAAATCAAATTAAATGAAATGAAATTTAAATTTCGTATGCACACTTGTGTCATTTTAAAATTTTTTATCTGATTTCATGTTTCTTTCTCTTCTACAACATGAGGCAGACCCATCTCTTTCATGAGGAACAAAGAGGCCTTTTGATATGCCCCTAGGGCTATGACTATAAATGTTGAACAATATTTCATCAACTTAGAGATATTTCAGTATTTCATGAACTATGATTTGTATTTATTTATATGCTGACTATATGTGTGTGTGTGTGTGTATGTATATATATATGTATATATATACATATATGTGTGTATATATATATATATGTATATATATACATATATGTGTGTATATATACATATATATGTATATATATACATATACATATATACATATATATACATATATATACATATATATATATATATATATATACATATACATACATATATATATACATATACATATATATATATATACATATACATATATATATATACACATATACATATATACATATATGTATATGTGTATATGTATATGTATATATGTATATGTATATATATATACATATATGTATATATATATATATATATATATATATATTATTGACTATATGCTTGTACATTTTAATATGTTAGATAGTATGTTTTTGATATTATAAGGCAAAAAACTAGGGGTCGATGCCATATTACAAAACAGAACCCAAGAAGGGAAAAAAGGGCTCAAAAAATAAAAAGAGCCAAAACAACCACTGATAGCTTACATACAACTGATATACAGCAAAAAGATACTAATAGTAAAAAGCCAGCAAACATAAAGCAAAGAGAGACTAGGAAGAGATGTCCTCCTCTCCCTTCGAAAGAAACTCTAGCATTTTGTCAAATTCTTTAACCCTGTCTTTATTAGCTCCATGAATGAGAACCTCCTGCTCCCAAAGAAGAGAGAGATTGGCCATAGCAGTCTTGCATAACATGTTAGAAATGAAATTGCCAAGAGAAAAGACCTTATTTTCTAGGAACTCCACCCGTTCCTTCAACTGAGACAGATCATCAACATCATTAATTTCCTCAATATTGTCTTCTTCCCTACCATCTTGAGTATTATTATCAGGATCAACAGGAACAAAAGTGGGAACCGAGTAGTTATCTTTCCCAATGCCCTCATTAATATTAGTCACTTTCACCTAGATAGTAATATCGCCAACATCCACACAGTCACCAATGGGGATAGGATTATGAAACCCAACATTATCTTTAGTGTCAAAGACCTCCATAGGAATGCCCTGCCCATCAATTTCTTCTTCACCACTAGAATCTTCAATAGCAATCTCTTGAACATCAGTCTTGGGATCTTTCTCCTCATGGGTAGAGGCTTCAGAATTGCTTTCAGAATAGTCAATCAACTTCAATTTGGGAGCACGTTTGCCAGCAATACAACCAAACCGCCTAATGACAACAAATTTACCCTCCATTTTAACTTTTTTGAAGTTCCGTAAGGGTCCCTCCCTACCCTAACTCTGCTCAATCTGGGTCCCAAAAACCCCAATATCATCCTTCAAAAGGTTAGACTCTGTGTCCACATTTGGGAGACATCTTTTAGCTTTCAATTTGAATCTGGAAGGAGGGTTTTGAACACTCTTGGTCATAGACTTTGAAATACCAGAACAAGGATCACCTATAAGGAGTTGACTAGGAGTAGCAAGACTCATTTTCATAGAGGCAGTAGGGGTATCTTGACCAGAAGGATGAAGAGAAGATGGAGGAGACAGAGCTAAGTGAAACTGGTATAATCTATGAATGAGCCCTTGGTGTAAAGGAATAGGCTTTTCATTAGGCTTCTTAAGAAAAGTCTTCTTAACATGTTGCACAGAGTGTTCAAGAGAAGAAAGCAAGTAGAAAGGGAAACTAATTGTGGCATTCCTTCTAAAATGATTCAATAAAGGGAGATGTTAGTGATAGAACCTGGTGAAACAGCCCTTAAGGGTGATATACTTCATCACCATATAGCACATGTTAGCCCACGGTTCAGGAAGACAGGCTCTTTCAAAACCACCTTGTTAAGGCACCAACTCCTCTCCTTCGCCAAGAAACAATTTATGATTTTGAGCATCCGAAACCCTAGACATTTTCTACATCTTTGTTCCCTTTGGAGAAAGACTCATAGCCATAGCAATGTCATTCTCAGAGACCACAAAACTGACATTCCCAATTTGCACCTTGCGATTATCCCAAGACTGAGCAAATTGTATAGATAGGTTTTCATCATGTCCATTCAAAACTTCAAGGAAAGGGGTGACTCCCCCTTCCTTACAGTAATGCCAGACCAAAGCATTCTCTTTAAATTCTCCACAGTTATTGGGTTCAATTCAAATCCTGTCACCACCCATGATAAAAAACCAGTGAAGCTGAATGAACCTGGAAAAGGAATAGGTAGAATTGTATTCCAGGAAACTTCTATTAATACTGTGAGAAAATTGGGAGACTTTGAACACAATGCAATGAGTATAAACAACAATAAAGAGGACACGATCAGAATTAGGGCAATCATTAAAATGATAACCTAAAGTCCTAATATAATCTTCCCATATTAATTAGCTATCTTTCACATGCATGCAAGGTTGTCTAGGCTCATTCCCATCATTATTAGAGTGTCTAATCAGCATGCCCTAAATTAAAGAATTGGTCACATAGATAAGCTAGGTGAAATGATGATTAGTCATCATATAATAATTTGTTCTTTTTGAATGATATCCTGAATCTGACATGGGATATTATGAAGTTGGCACCAACATCAGCAATTTTGAAATTGCTAACCTAAATCTGCCAGGCTGTCAGCAATAATGTTACCCTCCCTATAAATGTGAGAGAAGGAAATGATGAGAATAGCCTGATAGAGAGTTTGAATATCAAGCACTATATCCTTAAGTTGCCATCCACAATCCAAAACTTTAGAAACAGACTCAATAATAATTTTTTAATCTCCCTGAACATGAAGCTGATGGATGCCAAGAGATATGGCCAACTTAAGACCCCATAAAAGAGCAGAGGGTTTAGCAAAATTATTAGTTTGGTTACCAATTCCTCTAGCATAAGCAGCAATAAGAGCTCCTCTATCATTCCTTATAACTCCTCCACCACTAGCCTTACCATTTGACTTAGCAGCTCCATCAAAATTTAATTTGGACCAACCTTGATCAGGGGGAGTCCAAATAGTATTTAGTCTTTTAATGCATTTAGAATCATCAAAAGCAGGAACTAGATTCACAACCCCCCAGTTGGAAGCCACAACGACTTCATGCTGAGTAAGAGGTTTATCAGCAATTTTGATGTTGGAATTTGACACATTTTCTAGGAGAGCCTTAGAAAAAGAATTGAAAACTTATGAAGAATTTCTGATAGTTTCTCTAAAAAATTGATTATTTCTTTCTTTCCAGAGGAACCAAGCAACAAAAGGAAGAGTTTGAGTCCATAATTCTACTAACAAAGGATGGAATAGATGAGGGATCCAATTCAGAATGAGATCTTTTATTTCTTTGTTGCAGACCCATTGTAATCCAAAATTTAGAAAGACTTTACTCCATATCTCAGTTACAAATTCACAATGCAAGATTAGATGGGAGATAGATTCTTCTTCTTTCAAACACAAAACACATCTATTAACTAGTTGCATACCCCTTCATTGAAGATTGTCCTATGTCAAAATCTTATTAGGAACAATAGTCCACCAGAAAAATTTAACCTTAGGAAGGAGTTTACAATTCCAAACCTTCCTCCAGACATCATCTTTAAGTTCCTCGATCAGCAAATGGTAAGTAGATTTAACTAAAAAAACCCCTTTCTTGTCAACAGACCAAAAAAATTAATCATTTCTAGAGAAAAGAGGAATCTTGGTATCAAGAAGAATTTGTTGTATTTTATTAGCCCTGTGGAGGAGATTCAGATAATTAGTATAGCATTCCAACAGATTTTTCCAAATTCTAACACCATGATCTTGATGAATGTAGTGACTAACTTTGTTGCCAAAAAAATGTTTACCAAGAACACTAATAGCTTCATTACCCATCTATCTAGAAAGAGGCCCATCAGCCAACCAAGGATCTTCCCAAAAATTTATAAGTGATCCATCACCAAGTTTCCATTTGATACCCTTGCTGACAAGACTTCTGGCTTTTATAATTTTATTCCAAATAACAGATCCTTGAGGAAGGCCCTCCTGTTTGAGGAAAGAGTACCTGTCAGTGTCCCTTAAGAACTTGGCCTTTATAATAATACCCCAGTCAGTATCTCTATTTAGGAAGTTCCAAACAATCTTTGACAGTAGAACCTTATTGATATTTTGAATGGTTCTAATGTTAAGCGCACCATGAGACTTAGGTAGGCAGACTTTATCCCATTTAACCAAAGAAATTCTCTTTTTTTTTCTTTTGTTCCCATCCACAAGAAAGTTCTTAGAATTTGCTCCAGTTTATTAGCCAAATATCTGGGCATTTTAAATAGGGATAAAAAGTAGGTAGGTATACCCTAAAGAGAGGCCCTTAGAAGTTGCAATTTTCCCGCATTGCTTAAGAGTTTTCCTTTCCATCCCAACAATTTATTTTGAGTTCTCTCAAGGATATTATGCCAAAAACCTGGAGAAACTTCGTTAGTAGTCAAAGGGAGACCAAGATAGACTGAAGGAAGATCAGTAGCCACACAATAAAGGATATGAACAATTTTTCTTTGGAGATCCCCTAGGGTATTTAAAAAAAAAAACATTGCTTTTTTGAAAATTAATATGTTGACCAGAAGCCATAGCATAATCATTCAGTAAAGATTTCCATCTAGAGGCTTCCAAAATAGAGGAGATGCCAAAAGGAATGGTATCATCCACAAACTGTTGGATAGGCATAGGAGACAGAGAGGAAGTAGGTTTAATCCCAGTTAAAACTTTAGAGTTGATCTTACTATGAACAGATTTACCAAGTGCTTCAGCTATCATAATAAAAAGATATGGGGACAAGGGATCTCCCTATCTTAATCCCCTAGCAGGAGAAAAGAAACCTCTTGGAACTTCATTAGCAAGGACTAAGTATTTAGTAGTAGTAACAACTTCCTTAAATAGAAGAGAAAATTTATCATTGAACCCAAGCTTTTGAATGATTTTAAATAAAAATTGCCATGACACCCTATCATAAGCTTTAGAAATATCAAGTTTAAAAACCATACCTAGGATACGACTCTTTTCCATTCAGTGAATAGTTTCATGAGTAGTAATCACAACATCTAAGATCTGTCTCCCAAGAACAAAACCCTTTTGTCAAGGAGATATAATTTTGTCAAGAAGAGGTTGGATTCTGAACACCAGAAGCTTGGTACAAATTTTGTAAATAGTATTATAAAGGTTGATAGGCCTGAAGTCAACTAGCATCTCCGGGTTGAGCTTTTTAGGAACAAGGGCAATGAAGGTATTGTTGAGTTGTTTCAAAAGTTTACTAGTTCTAAAAAAGTCTCTGACAATAGCAGTGACATCATACCCAATAATGTCCCATAATTCTTGGAAGAAAATGTGGGGAAAACCATCCAGCCCCAGAGCTTTAAAAGGCCCCATAGAAAAGACCACTGTACAAACCTCTTCCTCAAAAATAGGATTTAAAATATCAGCATTATCTTCCTCAAAAATCAGAGAAGGGATATTGTTCAAAAGTTGATTCACAACCTGTGAGTGATCAGCACTCAGTCCTTGTTCAGACAACAAATTGTGAAAGAAGATGATAGCATGATCTCCAATCTCCTCCTCATTAGTAATAATATTACCATCCTCCAATATTATTTGAGAAATAGAGTTAGATTTTTCTATGCCTTAAAGCAGAAACATAAAGAAGGCAGCATTACGGTCACCTTCTTTAAGCCATTGAACTCTAGATTTTTGCTTCTAGAATAACTCTCTACTCATTAAATTCTTCCAATCTCTGATTAAGTCATTTTCTAATTGGAGGGAAATATCAGAAGTATCACCTTGAGCAATCCTATATTGAATATCTGCCAGCTTATTGGATAAGATCCTTTTTAAGAAAAAATGTTTCCAAAACTGTATTTATTCCAACCATAAACTTCTCTCTTGACATGTAACAACTTCTTAAAAAGTCTAAACATAGGAGTACCCACAACCTGAAGTTGCCACCATCTAGAAAGAAGATTCCTAAAATCATGATGTTTAGTCCACATAGCCTCAAATCTAAAAGGAAAAGGACCTTTTCTCTTCTAATTGGCCCATTCCAAAATGAGAGGATTGTGATCAGAAATAGTTCTAGGCAGAGCAGTCAATTTAAGGGCAGCAATGTTTAGCCAATTATTGGAAATAAGAAACTGATCAAGTTTCACTTGAATAATTTGGTCCCCTTTCCTCCTATTAGTCCAAGAAAAATTTTGGTTCATCAAATCAATATCAATAAGTCCAAAACTGTTAATCAAATCACCAAAGTCCAACATATAATCAGAGTAGTCCAAAATTCCCCTAGACTTTTTAGAAGGATAAAGAGGGGTATTAAAATCACCCACCAGCATCGAATACGAATCAAGATAAGAAGAGAGTTGGTTAGCCAAATCCTCACAAAGATTTTTCCTTAAGACCCTAGTGTTAGGGGCATAAACATTAACCAGACTCTATCAAAAGGAAGACAAAGAGAAATCAATCACCAAGCAATTTTTATTGAAGAATGAAAGTTTACCAAGAAATTTGGAAGCATTCCACATAGTCACAATTCCCCTAAAAGAACCAATAACATGACTTATGCAGAAGGAAGCATTAGGGCAATCCTATCAACAATCTGACTAAAACCTTCTTCAGACATTTTATCTTCCTGAAGTAAAAGAATATCCACTTTGTGATAAAAAATATAGTTTTTGACCTCAAATTGTTTTGAGGGGTTATTAAGACCCCTCATACTCCATGAAAGAATTTTCATTTAAATAACTTTCTGGAGTGATTCTCCAATGTCTTTTTCTTTCCATTGGCAATCTTCCTAGCTGCTTCTCTTTGTCTGGTTTCTTGCAATGAAGGTCTCCCCTTCAAAGGATCTAAACCAACATCAGCGGACTTTTTTTGGTTTACGACTCTTTTTCTTTTGAGATGTTCACTCTTCATGGTCACTCAATGAAGCAGAAGCTATTCCCAAAGAACCTATAGACTGATTAGAATGCTTCTTTGGAGAAGGGGGAAATAGCCCTCGTTTGAGAAAACCTGAAGTGAGTTTCCCTAGAGAAGGGTGAGACTTCTTTTGGGATAAAGACTCTAAAGACACAAGCTTTACCTCATCATCCCGAGTCTCCATCACTCTGTCAAAAACCATCTAGGTCTCCTTAGTTTTGTCAAAACCCACCTATGACTCTACCTCTTTTTCAAAACTCATCTGGGTTTCCTTAACTTTGTCACCTCCTATCTAGGTCTCCTCAAGTCTGTCAAAACCCATCTGGGTCTCCTCAACTCTATCAAATCCCATCTAGGTCTCCTCAACTCTGTCAAAACCCATCTGGGTCCCCTCAACTCTATCATATCCCAACTGAGTCTCCTCAAGTTGATCCTTTTCCATCTGTGCCTTCTTAACTCCATCAAAACCCATCTGGGTCTCCTTAACTTTATCAGATTTAATCTGGGGCTCTTCAAGATTTCCACCCTCTAATTGAATATTCTTAACTTGGTTCAAAATCTCACCTTCTTCCAGGGTTGGTTGTGGAATCTCTTGAGAGTGAAGGTTCTGATCCTTCTCGTGATCAGAACTCTATGAAATATTAAGATCATAATCTTCTTTTGAGTGCTCAGCATTAACCAAGGTCACCTTCTTATTCTCCATAGTGATTTCCTTATTAATATTTTCCTCAGCTTTCTTGAACTTACAATGTGAGATAAGATGCCCCTTCCTCTTAAATTTTTGACAGTAAATAGTGGAATTCTCATATGAAATGGGCTGCCTCTAGATGCCAAATTTTGAGGTAATGTCAATGAAATTAGGCAGAGTCTTATTAATTTCCACATTAACATAGAATCTTGCATAAACAAATCAAGATTTGGTGCATACAGAATTATCAAGGGTAACAAAATTACCAAAAGTATTATCAATAGAACTAAAAATAGATTCATCCTAGTATTGTAAGGGAAAGCCAAGAAGACGTACCCAAACTGGGATAGTTTTATTGAGCTCAGAACTAGGGTCAAACCCTGGTTTCCAATAGCCCAAAGAAAGCAAATGTTTACCATAAAGCCATGGTCCTCTAGATAAGATAGCCATCATGTCTTCTTCGCTAGTAAATCGAAAGAGGAATAGCCCTCGTACCATACCCATGATAGTCTTATGCTTTATTGAACTTCTAGATTATTATCGAGACATTTTAGAATCTCTAACTTACATTTTTAAATTTAAAAGGAAAAACTATCTAATGTGTAAAATAGTTCTACTATGTGAATATCTAATATGTGTACATAATTTTTGAATTTTGAATCTAGTATACATGACTATCAAAATGTATAAAATAATTCTTCATAAATGATAACTTACAAAGATAGTTCATGCTAGACCTAATAATAATAATTCCTTACATAATAGACCTAAGTTAATATTTTCTTACATTAAGTTGTCTCTAAATAGTTCTTGAAAAATGATATTACAACTTAGATAGTTAATGCTAGACCTAATAGTAATAATTCCCTACATAATAGACCTACTAATAATTCCTTACTGAAAGTTGTCTCTAAGTAGGTTCATGATAGACCTAATAATTCCTTACATAAAGTTGTCTTTAGGTAGGTTCATAATGTTAATGTATTCCCTTATATGATAGACCTAATAATTCCTTACATAATAGACCTACTAATAATGAAAGAATCTTTAATAGAATCTAATCTTATTAAATTGAATAAAACTCACAATTTTGAGTTCTTTATTATACTTTAGCAAATGGGAACTACTATGAATATAGAAGTGCAATTTATTACATGAGTTATGGTAAATTATTTACTAAGACTAGATTATTCAAAACACATTACAATAATATATTTATTAATGTATTTAAGACAATTGAGAATCTATTTTTTTTCTAAAATTCTTTGTTTTAAAATTGAAAAATGTGGTGAGTAAAGAAAATCTTTCTATTCACACAGCATTTAAGCATGTGGACATTACTATGAAGGTAACAATACAAAATTTCTAGTTGCATTGCATTTTTTGAGATTACAACTATTTGATGCATTGTGCCAAATAGCTCACATGTATTGTCTATGCTCCTACATTTGGCTTAGATGTCTACTAGGGCATTTGTAACCATAATATTTAGCCCATGGGCATCCATATGAACATATAGAATATTATACATTGGATATGTATGAGTTTTAATTTAATAGTCATGTGGTTGTGTGTAATTTTAATATTTATTTTGTTTTTTAATTTTATTTCTCAAATTTGTCCAATACAAGAAAAAAGCTATGGTTTATTTTATAATCAGTAAAATGCATTTTCTTGTTCATCTTTGAGTCAAATGTATGATGAAAGTTCAATAACATTTTTCTTTGGCAGAGACCAATTTATCGTTTTCAAAGAGATAATTCATATTTACAATTATATATGAAATTAGGAAATAGATTAATGAAGTGAAAATGCTTCTAGGCTTATGACTAGCAATGTGATTATGTGCTAGATGTGGATTGAGTAACACTACAAATTTTGAATGGTTCAACTACCATCATAAAATGGCATTGCCATCCAATTCTTATCTAAATGTTATAGCATCATGTAGAGAGTAGTAAGAGAAGGAACATTGCAAATTTTTCTAACTTCACATAACATCCTAAAGATGTTTCTACATATCTTTTGTTATTGCATATTTGCATTCTCTAGAATATGCTTTTATAAAAGAAGAAAGTCCACTTTTTCTTTTCTCACATGCAATTTGTGTTTCTTGTACATAAAAATATTTTCAAAATAAGACCTAATAATTCCTTACAGAATAGACCTACTAATAATGAAAGAATATATCCCTTTTAACTAAATCTAAGAATTTGAAAGAATATATTGAAGACACAAAATATCAAGATATAATGCAACTATACAATGATGGAACATATGAGTATATATACAATTAGCTCATAGGTCTACTATTAGTTTGACAAGACTACAAAATTGATCTAACATTTACATTATGATGAAATATTGTAGTGACAATCATGTGGGAAAATCTACTTGTAGGGTAAACCTACAAGTACAAGTAAATAGACTATACATATACATGAGTCGATACAAATTTTAAGATAAAGGAATAATGTAGAAGGTGAAATGAGAATGAAAGAATATGCCAAAAACACAAAACATTAATGCAATATGTAACTAGATAACACAAACGATGGCTTAAGTGGAGCTAAGAGGATGTCTTAAGGGAATACATAAGAGGATGGCTTTAGGGGATGTAAGAGGATGGATTTAGGGGAGATACATGAGTCAATACAAATTATTAGATAAAAGGATGGCTTAAGGGGATGTAAGAGGATAGATTAAGGGGAGCTAAGAGGATGAATTAATGGGATGTACAAGTGGATGGCTTTAGAAGATGTATGAGAATGAAAGAATATATATACCAAAAACACAAAATGTTGATGTGATATGTAACTAGATAACATGTTGAGTATGAAAGATATGAGTATATATACAATTACCTAATGCTCTCACTTTTAGTTGAAGACTATAAAATTGACCTCACATATTTGTAAGGTGAAAACTTCTATTGACAATCATACAAATATCTACTTGTAGGGTACACCTGCAAAAATAATGTTCAAATGCACAAGTGAATTATATATATACATGAGTCTATACAAATTTTAAGATAAAGGGAATAATATAGAAGGTGAAATGAGAATGAAAGAATATATACCAAAAACACAAAACATTGATGCAATATGTAACTAGATAACACACAGGATGGCTTAAGGTGATGTAAGAGGATATATTAAGGGGAACTAAGAGGATGTCTTAAGGGGATGTAAGAGGATAGATCTAGGGGATGTAAGAGGATGGCTTAAAGGGAGATACATGAGTCAATACAAATTATAAGATAAAAGGATGGCTTAAGGGGATGTAAGAGACTGACTTAAGGGGAGCTAAGAGGATGAATTAAGAGGATGTAAGAGGATGGATTAAGGGGATGTAAGAGAGGTGGTGTAAGGAGAGATACACAAGTAAATACAAATTATAATCTATTAGCATTTTAATTATTTGAATCATGGTGATTAACCTAGCCACTCAAACTATGTGTCACATGAGAAAATTAGTTCTATATTTATAGGAAATTGTTTAAGGGTAGGTAAGAGGATGGCTTAAAGGGAGCTAAGAGGATGAATTAATACAACTATATTAACTATCAATTAAATATATAAAACTATATACGTACCTAGAAATTTAATCCATTGTACCATCTATATCCTCTCTTTTTTGTAATGCATCTATAATTGACTCATGTTCTTCCATAGAAAGTGTCCATAACTATTTAATAGAAGGTCTCCCTTGATATCTAACTAGTTTTATATTTGTTGCCACAATCAAATGTGAGTAGTGTATGATCTTCTTATGTCTTTCATAATCTTCAAATGCAAGGAAACCATTCTTTCTTATTAGATATTTTCGTAGCTAGGTGCCAACAACAACCACAAAACCTATTGGATACTCATGGTTATCATCATCTACTGTAGGATGTAAAAACTTTTGTTTTGTCTCAACACATTGAGCCAGCCAATACTCAGTTTCCTCCTCATTTCCCTCAGGTGCAACAACAACATACACATGTCCTGCAAAAAAAATTATTTAATTCAATAAAGTGTGATATGTATATAATTCACATAAATATGTACATGCATACATATATAATTAATTATATAGATTACAAAAAAATGTAATAAAAATATTGAAAATTAAAGTACCTTCTTATACAAGGTCTAAAACACGATCATAGTCATCTGATGCAAACAATTAATTATCGTCCTCAATTGTTGTTTCAAGCTGACCATGTGTTTCTATAGTTGTCAAGGATCTTTGTTTCCATCTTCAACCTATTCTGTAGTTTCACATGCTCCCCAATCACTTACAATACAAAATTGAAAAAAACATGCAAGCTCCCTAGTCCATATAGACCATGTGCTTGCATTTGAACTCTTAAATGAATGTCATTTCATTGATTCAGTAATTGTCTCACAATCAAGTCAAGTAAGAATATTCTCTTCTTCAACTAACCAAAAGAGTCGTCGATTTGTAGAGTTCCCACTTGATCCTGTAAATAATTTTTCATTGCACCAATCCACAATTGCATGTGTATCTCTAAATTTTCCTGCATCTTCAAATTTTAGTTGCTCACTAGCAAGAGCTCTTTTCACACATGCTCCAGCTCCATCATGTTCTCCTTTACCATGTCCAGCTTCAAAAAAACTCCACATATGTTGGACATTATTTTCTTTGTGATCCCTACATAACCAATAAAACATTCAAGTATTTTTGAATTTCCCTGTATAGTTATCTGACCATATGAGATGTTGTGCCATCTGGATTTCTCTTTCTTTTAAACATTCATAAAATTTTGTAAAACAATATTGTACAAACTCTGAAGAGTGTAACCAGTTATCACTCAAATAGAAATGGTACTCCCTCAAAAAAATTATATTATCTTCTATACTATCATCTGCATGTTTGTATACAATATGAACAAAGATGGCCACCTGCACTAAATTATAATACTAAGATTGAATTTCATCTTATGGAGCAAGAGTATAATTTTCTGCAAAGTCAACCATTGATAGGATAGTTCCAATTGGAAATATGTTTTTACATGTGCAAAATTTTCCATCAAGAAACCAAGCATATTGGGAGTGTTTCACATATTTGGATACAATATTATCTTTAAAATATTTGATGAATGAATGCACACTAATTTTTTCTATGACTAACTCGCAATGCTTTCCAATTTTTCCATCCTTTAAAGAATATTCAACATTCATGAATATTTTCACATCCATTAATTGTTGTCCAAATTCATGTGAAATATTTTCATGCATACATTCTCCTAACAATGAAAAGTTGTCACATCTATTGTATTCTCTAGAAGTACGTGCTCTTGAATAAAATAAGTATCAATTAGATGTTTTACAAAACAAACCTACTACAAACTCCTTAATTGTTTGAGGTGGCATCTTAATACCACATTCCTGTATAATTTCGTCAGTATGTAAAGTACAATGTATATATTGAAAAACATCATAATAATAACAAAACTGCACATGAGTTTTACAAAAATAAGAGATTCATTGTTTATTAATTTTCACATACCAAGGTTTACATTTCTCAAATGATCTTTGACTTATGATAATATTAAATGGTACTAACACTGAACCATCTAAGAATTTTTTATATAATTTAGTTTTATTCATGTCTAATAGATGTTTTGAATGAGGATCACGACTTTTGGACCCCACTCTTAATTTTAAAACATCTCTAACATTAGATGATACCCTTATATTATCATGCCAATATTTTTCAATTAAAGATTTGATTTCATAATTTAATTTCATGTCAGACCTTGGGAGTCTACCAATTAAATTCCAAAATTGATTAATTGGATCATTTTCAATACTTTATCTTCTCTTTTCTACTCTTCTCAAATCTTTAGGTTTTATATTTATAAATTCACTAGTCTTACTTATCATTCTTTTATTCAAAAATAATTTATTAACTAAAGCAGTTGTTATAGCTCTTCGTGTTGCATTTCTATCTTTAGATTGACTCGTTTTACCAATAGAATCAATAGAATTAGCAACACTAGATATAACTTGTTTCATTGATTCATCTTTCTTTTTAGGTTTTACAAAAATTCCTAACTTTTTCAATAATTTTCACAATTTCCACATTTTCATCAATTGCATCATGAATTGACATTGAAATCCAAGAGTTTTTATATAAAAAAATATTTTATATAATCTATTTGCATGGGCTCTCATTTGTCTCCAAGAAATCTTACGAGGAAGATTATCCAAGAGATTTCTTTCAATCTTAAAAAAACATTTTCATTTTAACTCACATAAGGGATTTCATTCTCATTTCCTCTTTCCATATTTTTAGTAGTACAATTGATTTCATCATTGGTATATATAGCTTCATTTAATAAACTAATTTGATCAATATCATCGATAAGTGGGTTTGAACACATACCTGGATTTGTTTCTATAGTCACATTTTCCATATCATTGAAAGTTGGCATTGAAGACATACCTAGATTTGTTTCTATAGTTGCATTTTCCATATCATTGAAAGTTGGTTTTGAAGACATACTTGCATTTGTTTCTATAGTTATATTTTTCATATAATTGAAAGTTGGGTTTGAAGGTATACATGCATTTGTTTCTATAGTCACATTTTCTTCCATATTCACCATTTCTACATTTGCATCATCTACATTCATCCCATCCTTTATAGTCTCTTGAATGTCCTTCTGTTCAATAGTCATGGAACTAGATGCTTCAATATTCTTCATCTCTTGAATCCTTGTTCTTCTATCTCTTTTTCTTTTTTTTTCCTTCTCTCTATTTGCTTCAATTTCTTGAGGTGTCATGACCCTCTGTTTTTTTTTTTTTTTTTATGTTGATTTGATCCCATGATTAACAAACCCTCTTGATAAAAATAACAAATGATATTTAATCTATTTTTAGATTGATGTACCTCTTTGAAATTTTGAAGTACAACTAGATGTAGATCCTTTGTTCCATAAATTCTGAAGTAAAAGTAGATGTGAATAATAAAACCATCTTTTTTTATTCCTATTGAAAATAGCTCATGCACTTGATTCCACTTAAAAATTGTTCATATGATTGATTCCTTTCAAATTTTGAATACAATATGGCATGCCAAGAGATTCCACAAGGCATCTGTAAGTAAAAAATGAAGAAAATGTCATTGTTGGCCCATACATCAGACATACAAGTTGTAAGTATACAGTGATAGTATGTTTTTCCCTAGTAATGGGAACTAAAAGATATAAAAGAAATGGGTACCCGTTTTAACATGGGTACCTATTCGTAAAAATAATGGGTACCCATTCTAAAATGGGTACTCATTCTTAATAAGAATAGGTACCCGTTCTAAAAATTTGAATTGGTCGACCACATTTTCCCTTGGCTTTGGCTTGGTTTTGGTTTGGTTTTACATCCTGATTTTGCTGAAATTACATATTTTTTCAAAATATAATGATTTAAGCCTTGAAAGGTTCCATTTAAAGGATTTTAATTGAAGAGGGTTTGATTAAACCCCCTTGGATAGAACCCCGCTAGTTTTAAACCATACATATAATGGAGTCTCCTCTACACCTATCAAAATGCTGATAAAAAACCACTTTTAATTTAACTTTTGGGAGATCAAATGTATTCATTTAAAATTTATGTTTTGTAAGTATGTAGTCCTTATTATAAGCTTCCCAAAAAGTATAATTTTAAATATATTTAATTTAATTATTATATTTATTTTTTATTTCTTGTGAATGTAGGTTTTTCACCAAACATCAAGTTCTATGTTCTACACACATGGAAAATTAGTAAATTAGTGAAAAAAAATTCTAAAAAATATTTATACTCTAGGTATTAATGTCCTTGTTTAAAAATAAAATAAAATTGAATTTCGATACATACAAAAAAAGTTATGTTTTACGAAATACGCCTATGTCTAAATTATAATTGGTTTGACTTCAAAACTTAATTAAAACAAAAATATTCAGCAAAACATTATGAAACCAAATGCATGCCCTATATATTGGTGTTACCAATCTAAGTTCAAAAGAATCATTATTTTATCCTTTGTAGAAAAAATATTATGTGCTACAGAATACACATCACTTTAAAAAAATGTTGTTTATTATTAAAAACTAGTTATCAAAGGAGACACAAAAAAAATTTACAATTTGACTCCATTTTTAAAAAAATATATTTAGAATCTACAAACAAAATATCACAAATCACTAGTTCACATCATTTTCAATTTCCTAATGGTTTAGCGGCTATAGGTATCAGAAAGTGAAGATTTAGTTCAAAATGTTGATTTCAATGTTAAGTTTGGCCAAAAAGTGTAACCCACTATTGTGGGATGACCCCATGGGTAGCTGACCTCTAGCCTTGAACCTGCATGTACAAGTCTATATTAATAGCAAGTGGAAAGATTGACTTTACCTATATGGCTGACGACATTTTTTTTTATTTTTTTATAAAATTAAAACTTATTATAGATGACGATGTGTAGTTTTCAAATATGTAATTTTTTATTAGACTTTTTTTTCTTTTTATTAATTAATTCATGAGAAAATTGGTCCAAAAACTTGAAATGATGGGTGTTTGCATTTTTTTAATAACTTTTAATTTTTAAAGTTTAAAAAAAAATTATGTCATCAATCTAAACATCATTATTTACACAATGAAAAAAAAATTATTTTATGATTAGTTTTTCTCAAATTATGTTGGTCGTACGCAAGTGGTTTTCAAAAACAACAATTAGGGCCAATAAAAAATTAATTAAAAACAAAATATTTGAAAAAAAGGTTATAAAACAATATCCTTATCAAACTTCACTATACTACACATCTTTCCCGAAAGGATTTATAAAAATACTTTTATTTAGGTCAAATTATGTTGGTTGTACATGTGCATGTTATGGTAAAAAAAATGTGACTTTTAAATAGTGGTTTTTATACATGCCTATTAAAAATCAATTTATATCATCTGGGTATTAAAATAAATTACATATTTGGAAACTAGACTCTGAGTACTACATTTCATATTACTGACTTTTTAAAGATTAAATATTTAAGTGCTTCAAATTTTTAGGTCAACTATGACAATTTCTAAAAATTAGGGAAAACACTTCCATTTTTTGACCAAAAAATGGGCCAAACTTCTTGCATTGACCCCTTACTCTTTGGTCCCTTAATTTTGTAGAAATTTGTTTTTTTGGTTTAGCTCCACAATAGGTGCTCATAGAATTGGTCAAGAGCATTGCACCTATTTCAGAGCTCACATCTACAATGAATCCAACATAGATAAGACATACGCTACTTCCTTATAATCATAAAAGTGCCCCAACAAAGGTGGAGACAACAATCTGCGGCATTAGACCTCCACACTCCAACTACCTTTGACAACAACTACTAAGAAAGTCTTAGAATCTAGAAAGGGCTTTTACATTCTGATCAGTAGCTATCTAACGGAGGCTTCCTACAGTGATAATCTAGTCAATTAGGCTATAAAATTGTGATGAGTCCATGGTCTTTGATAGTCGTTAGATACATTTCTACTAACACATGCCTACTAAGAGAGTTTCTTGTAGAAAATTTTTGTTTAATCTAGAATAGATGCAAAATCTAAGGTTCCCCATCTAATTGTTTAAAGAAAAACTGGTTGATTTTCTTTATTGTCAATAAAAACCAATTGTCAGCTATGATTGACTGGATGCATTTTATCATATGCATGTAGTTTATATTTATTTTTTGGGTCTTTCACTATGTTCTAATTATCTCTCAACCCATTTTCTTTGTGTTGTTAAGTTGCATTTGATATCTCTTCTATAAATTGCAGTTAAAGAGTTGTTTTGGTTTTGACACCTTTGATGTTGATGTTCATTGCTTTAAAGATGGTGGCATTTTTATTGCAATTCTTAGCAGGCCTATAGAAGAAGTCAGACCTAAACTAGAGAAGCAACTTGTTGATATGTGGATTAAGAAGCTGCCCTTTGGTTCATGAAAAAATAAACTAATGATATACAAAAACATGTAATCTAGAGTCAATGTTTTCTACTATATGGTTAATCTTGTGATTTTCCTACATATTCTCTAAATCCTATGGCACTGATTCCTTGAATACACATCATGGTAGAGATGCATTTAGCTATAAAGAACATGTATTTGATCTTGAACTTGGTTTGGGTTCTTTTAATTTTTAGATTTAGAAAAGTGGTGGTAGTCCAAATATTGTGTTGGAGCTGATTAATAATTCCTTAATTCTAGCATTTAAAACCACAATGATAATTACTCACATTTTTAGGTTTGCCTAGTGCAACCAAATTCAGAAATATATCTCCAATTTGAGGACATGAAACTTAGTACTCCTTGGGGTTATTTATGTGCCACACTTCTTGGGACAACTATTATTATGAGTGGATACTTTGTAAAGCTAGATGCAACTTTTGATGACTATATTTCCTTTGACTCTTTTTTGTAGTTTTGTCACCATTCTCGTAATTTCTAAGGTGTGTTCCATCCTAATATGTGCAATATTTGGAAATACATTAGCATTGTTACCAATTTTTCACCTACAGCTCAAATTGGTAGAGCTGGTACATTTATTCTATCTTAAGATGAAAGATTTTTAACATTTTCTTCGTTAATGTTTTGCATAGTTTAAGGTGCTTAGTAAGGAGGAGGTTCAATTATGATACATTGTTACAACAGAAGAGAAAGAATTTTAGATCATCATTTATTGCTTTGTAGAGTTTCATGAGAGATAAAGTTATTTCATTTCATATTATAATGTTTCATCCATTTGACAAATGAGATATACACAAACTAAAAGTATTGCATTGGGTGAAAGCAAAGAAGATCAAATGTCCCACACAAGCCATGGGAATAGCTGAATTAGTACATCAAAAATAATATACTATGCATCTATAAAAGACTAAAGTAATGAAGTAGATAAGATAGGCATAGCTCTCATTGCCTATTGAAGTGGTGGGTTGATCCTTGTTGTAGTTGATCACTCTTTCTCCTGACCTTTGGAAATAACATGCAGTGTTGGAAAAGTTTTGTTCAAGCTCTAGATATGGTTATCTCATGTACTTCAACAAGAAGAGACATAATACATTCTTTGTGATGGACTAAGTCAGAAGATCAAATCATCCATATGCAAAAAGGCCTGAAGAAATGAAACATTATTGAGCTACACTATTTTTTAAACTAATATATTTGTTTACTATGCAGGTATAGAAGAAGTTATGTTGTGGTTTTGAAGATATTTCAGCATGTGGTGCAAAGTGGGTTCCCACAAGGGTAGAGCCCAACATGCTGCCCCTGAATCTCAAGGGGAATGGAACAAGAATACTTATTCATATTGATCAAATATAATACATTCAACTAACGAAGTGTCACCTCAAGTGAGTGCATGAACTTTAAGATCATTACCCTTCCATGATCATCAACTCAAAGGATGAGATGATAACCATACAAGTGTAGTGAACTTGTCCAAGACAATCAAATAAGGTGAAGGAATAGCTATATAAAAGGTGCAGCCATGACAATCGACATCAATAGAATAACTATATTGTATGAGTGAAAAATCATTGTCAAGTAGAGAGGACAACAATACATGATGAAATAGGTATTTATCTTTTTTTTCTATGAAGTATCAAATTATTGATCAAATACAAAGATAATATCCAAGAGATCATGAGTCACAGATATAGCTACAGTGTTTATGCCAAATAGACAGCCATTCAACCTTCTTGATCAACTGTAGGACAATCAAAGTGATGCCATGAAGACACAGTTGCAGTGCATATTCAGATATATTCATGCCTCAACCAGTGAAGTGGAGGAGCCTCAACTATTCAATATCATATGCATGTAAGTATATTTGATGTAATACAGTGAATTGAATTAACACAAATAAGTATGTCATGTTACAGATTGAGTATAACCATATCCAGTGTGTAGAGAGTAGAATAAAAAGTGCCATATTCATCAAATGAAGCATACACAAGTGTATAGTTCTATAAGCTTAAGACAATGAATACACTTTATTATTGAAAAAGGATGGACTATCAGTGATCATGTTCATCTACAGAAGGAAATTGATATGGACATTGTCATCACAAAGTTCAAATGGAACGACAAGGAAATGAGCCATAGTATTTTCAAATAATGGTTTGTGCAACCAGTAAGATAAATGAAATGGGATAGCGGAGACATCATGTGACTACAATGAAAGACAAATGGAGATAATGGTTCATCATGCATTTTCAGTTAACAGAGAGCAATGTAGTTTTGTATAGAAAATGATTAAAGAAAACCTAATTCATTGTTCTCAAGTGTTGCTGCCAGAGAGTTTTATTCTTTTACAAACCCATATCATATTTTGCATGGTGAAGATATAGCAAAAGATATCAGGTTTCAAGTTTATGAGGGTTTGATGAACCCATAAATGTGAAGTATAATGCCATCATAAGCCGCGACCAAAAGGAGCCTTCTTTCTCACTACTGAATCAAACCCACTTGGGGTTTCATATTAAAATCACAATCCCAGAAGGTAGATGTAAAGTTTGGATAGTTTTAATAAAAATGCTTAGAAATAGATATATGGCCATAGCCTCTCAAGTGGAGATAATATACATAAAATTTTACATAGTGCAAGATATTACCAGGTTCGGCAAGAGAAAGCTACAAAAATGAAGCGATGAATAGGTCAACAAAGTCAACTTTATTCTGAGTGGACATGAATGCATGAAGTTATGGGTTTTTACCCATATTCTTGCTTTTATATTACCTTTAGTAGAGCTCAGAGATATCATTCATGGCGGCCTGAAATACAGAGATAGAATGTGTTAACGAAGAAGACAAACAAAGAACAAAAAGATGCATCAGAAAACCTGATATGGTTGCGGCTTTGAGGCCAACTTTTGCCTCAGGAACGAAAGAAAAATGGATCAAATGTGTAGCAGAGAGTTTTACCTTTCACATTCAGAGAGAATCCAATGAAATCCATAAAAAATGCTAGAGAAATCGAGCATTTTCTAGTTCAAACCCTAGCACCATTGGCGACAGCAATAGAGCCAAAAATCCCAAAAGTTGCAAAGTGAAAATGGGCCTAAATGATAGGGTTCGTGGTTTTGTTTTTGGGTTACCTTTTGCCCTAAGTTCCAATGTGATTTTTATCACATTGAATTGCATTTTCCATGTCGTGAGTAATACCCATCATGGTATTGTGGTCCACTTTACAAATGCCTAGTCCTCATAACTTAGAGTGTTATGGATTAGGTCCCTTTGCATGTTCAAAGCCTAGGCTTTATGCCTTAAGACTATTAGATCATGTTTGCATATACATTGCTAGAGAGTTCATTCAGTCCCTTTTGAGGATAAACACATAGGTCATGTGCCTTAGAGACTATTTGTAGATCAAATGGAGGATAAGGCTTAGAGGCTTTTTATTTTTCAAAACCATGTAGTATGCCCTCATATTTTAATGATTTTTATAGAAAATCAAGTGCCATTGAATGTGTATACTTGGCAAAATGTCAAATCATAAGGCTTGTATAGTCTTGGCATAGTTATCAAAGCCTTGTATTTTATTTTTTGTAAAAAATTAAATCACAATCATATTGGGAAAAAGATAAAATTGCAAATCCATGTAAAACAATATTTAAAGGAATATTTTATAAATTTATTTTAAATATTTGTTATTATGTAGTTAAAGTAGAGATAATCTAAGCAGGATCTTATTTTGGATTTCATTTTTTCTTCTAGGCGAAATTGGACAAATCTGGACATTTTGGAGCTTTTTTTTATCAAGTAAAGCTTGATTTTGAGTGGATTTTGGTGGAACCACCTGAGGCATCATGTTGGCATCTTCTATCTTCAGTTTGGAGATATTTTAGAGGGCTTTTTGACAACTTTTCTATGGATTCTGAAAATGATCTAGAGGTAGGGTTTCAAAGTGATTTTTGATAGTTTTCCTATTTTTCCCTCTTGGAAAAATAGAGGATATATTTGGGAGAAAAACTTTGTTTTTCTCAGTTCTGATTAACAGTTTCTTTCTCTTTGGCTCACTTGTAGAGAGCATTGTAAACACATTATACTCAGTCTCATTTTGCATGCTCCTTTCAAATTAGTACAAACAATAGAGTTTCTTTTCCCATTTTTGTCTCTTTTTGTAGTGTTGATTTGATGTTTCACTGTGATCAAAGAGTCAGATCCTTTGTTATGTCTCATTACTATAAACTTAGGTACATAAGTCTCATGTGATTCAGGTTGTATGTTGAGTTTGATTGCAAGCCTTCATACAAATTACTCATGTGTTGCATGTGTCAATTGGGATTGTGAACTTGTATATGTTTTAAGAGGTTGATTGTGAACATAAGCATTAAAATAAGCTAGAATTATTTTGAATCATCCTTAGATTTTAGAATTACATTTCAGTTATCTTTTATCTATTTTCCTTAGAAATTATTTAGATTAGAAAATTTATTAGGAGAACCAGATCACTCTAGAGGTTCACTCCAAATTTGAGGAAACCCATAGGCCTAGGAGTGTTCCCATGTGTCAACAAGTAGCTAAGTTGGTAGCTTAGCATAGGGTGCATACTTGATTGACAATATTTTTTGGCATGCCTAGTGGGACTGATTAGATGATTTTGATCCATAGTATGTTCACATATTGCTGATATTTGGTGTGTATGTCAGTGATCTCTACCTTTGGAGGCAAGAAAACAACAGATCAGGTGACTTTGAGCTCAAATTTACTGGTTTCAGTATGATCAAGTGTTGGTATGTTACGAAAATCATCAATTCACTCCATTTTCTAGCTTTTATTTATGAATAAAAATTTTAGATTTTTATAGGCAGTATGAATATCCACCACCATACTATGAAGATGTTGTCCATAGGGCTCCTTATCAACCATATCAGACTAATCATGCTAATGTTTTCAATTCCATGACTCTTCAAAACCAGCATGCCAAAGATGCTTACCACCCACCCACCCCTATCCAATCTTCCAATCAGCCTAAAAATTCTGAAAGTAGGGAGATTAGAGACATTTTATTAGACTACAAGAAGTAGATGGATGAGATTAAGAGGCAACTTGAGTATAATCAACAATAGGAAGAGATGTCTTATCAAGCCTATCTTGATGAGCAGGAGTTGGAGGCTCAAAAGAGACAATTTGAGGAGAATCTTTCTCAACAACTAGCTGCAAAAGATGAGCAGATCAAGCTTTTGATTGGTCAATCACAAAGGCATAATGTCCAAATAGCTCCATTCATCCTAGATCAGCCTATTCAAGAGGAGGTTCGAAAGCATAAATTTCCAAGCTTCAAGCAAGGTGAGCCTCTTAACCATCCTAAGGTCAAGATTCCTAGTTTTAGAGATCCTTTACCATTGCTAGAGCCTAGGTTGGCACCATCTAAATTTGTTATGCTTCAAAACTAGCCACTTGAAGAGCCCATTTTCATCCAAGAAACTCAAGAAGCTCCCCAGAGAGTAAAAATTCCAAGTTTTAGAAGTTCTATTTTTTCTCAAGAGCCTATTTGCATTCAGAACCAGTCCATTAATCCTCAGTTTCAGTCATATCAAGAGCTTGAACTAAGTCATTAAAGTCTTGAACAACCATGGCAGCCTTCATGGACTAAGTATCCTTGTTATAAAATGCTGAATCTTTTTAAAGCTACCCCTCCCATACCATTCCAAAATCAAGAAGAGGAAGAGATAGTAAAGTCTAAACCAATCAAGATTCCAAGTTGATGTGGTGAATGGGAGAAAAAGGTTGTAGATCCCAAACCAATCAGAATTCTAGGTTTCAAGCCAGCAACTAAAGGTTCTTGCAACCCTTTTTATGCCACTGAATCAGACAAACCAGATGTGGAGCAAGGGGTTGCTACTGTTTATGCTACATTCCCAGCTGAACATGAGCATGATGCATATGAAGAGAATGTTGTTTCAAACTTGACACCAAATCCTTTACATTTTGATTCATTTGAAAAGTTTTCTAATGTTGTTTATAAGATGAATGAAAGCAGAGTGCAGAGGTCACAAGGTGAAATTCTTCAGTTGCAAAGATAGAACACCCAAGTTTCATTGGAGAAAGCACCAGGTAAAAAAGAGGATTCAATTTCTTTGTTTGATCAGTTACCTAGTTTTTTGAGCAAGATGAGAAAAGCATGCTCATACCAAGGACAACAGTTTAAGAACAACAGGAGGATCCTCAACATTCTAAGGAGTTGCTAAGTGAAGATCATCAATATGATAATAGAACCTTGGATCAAGAGGAAGAGAATAAAGATGAACCTATTTTAGAGCCCAATAGGCTTAGTGTAGGCTGTCATGAGGTAAAGGACATCCCCTTTTCATCAAAAAATTGGGAAAATTGTGAAGAGAGTTTGCTTTTGAATGATCTTAAGGTCTCTGTTACAAACTTAGATAATGTGCGAGAGATTGGTGTTGAACCTTAGCTTATAGTTAATCTTCTTGTTGAGCTTCCTAACTTTGAGTGTGAAAGTGAAAATTGGATGGTTATACCAAGTTCTAACCACCACAGTAATGAGGACCATTTAGATAATATGTTGATCCAAGAGCAGATATGTGAAAGCATCCTAGATTTGAATGATCGAGAGATTAAGGAGGATCTATTTCAAGTTGAAATTGATTTTTTATGTTCACACTTAGAGGTTATGCCAGTATCTTTAGAGGAGGGTTATCTGGAATAGAAAAAGCAAGAGGTAGAAGTGGTTGTATTCTCGAATGAGTCACTGGTTATGGAGCAGCCTACCTTTCAGCCAAATCTTGACTAGTTGGAGGAGCTGCCTTTCTATTACACAGAGAAGCTTGAAGTTGGTGTGCCAATGAATGTTGTGTTGAAGGAGGCTAGTTCATTATTTGAACACTTGCCTTCATTCATTGAAGAAGAGATTCCTATTTCAGAGTGTACCTCCTTGAGGAAAAATGAGTATTTTGAGCTTAGTTCGACTGTTACTAGGAACCTTCCAAGAGTTGATAGCTTTGATGAGCTATTAGCAACCCTAATAGAGCAGGATGGCCCATTTACTATGGAGGAAGAAGCAACATGGAAAGCTATCATGCAATGCAAAGGTGATGTTGTTTCCAATCAATCAAATTGCTTTCCCTTTGGTCCAACACTTTCAAGGGGGTCTCCTATTAGATATTTGGCTGGGTTGGAAGCCAACAAAAGGGGACAACCTCATAGTGACACTGATCCAAATCATCAAGGAGGGTATCAAGTTGAGTACTATCAGTCTACTTGCTCACTTGATCAGTTCACAATCAAGTTATGTGGGTAAGTGACTGCATTTTACTTCTCGAAGAGGTGCTGCAACAATTTGTTGGATATTGGTTTTTACTCCACCTCTTTTGGTCAACTCACAAACTTATGGAGTATTGTGATTGCAAAGGAGGGGCAGTTATTTTCTTGAACTAGTAAATGGGTTTATTTGACCAGCCTCTTTGGCTAGTTAGAGTAGGTTAGGGTAGTGTTACTGTTAATAAGTGTTGTGTGCACATTTCCTTTCAGTTATTTTTCTTTCCCTAAGTGTTGCTACACATGTTTTCTAGCCACCAGAGCCTTTTAGCTTGCTTTTAGTTTGGTTCTATTTGTTTTCTGTTGTTATTTGGAGTAGTTTGAAGTGCTGAGTTTCAGTCTTCTGAGTTTGAAATGAGCAGAGTATGACTGCATGCCCAATGGATAGTTAAGGCAGTTGGTCTTGATGCTTAGCAAGCAAGCATGTAGCAAAAGTCGCCAGAAATGTTACCAATTTTTCACCTACAGCTCAAATTGGCAGAGCTAATACATTTATTCTATCTTAAGATGAAAGATTTTTAACATTTTATGCTTTAATGTTTTGCATAGTTTAAGGTGCTTAGGAAGGACAAGGTTCAGTTATGATGCATTGTTACAATAGAATAGAAAGAATTTAAGATCATCATTCATTGCTTTGTAGAGTTTCATGAGAGATAAAGTTATTTCATTCCATATTACAATGTTTCATCCATTTGACAAATGAGATATACGCAAACTGAAACTATTGCATTGAATGAAAGCAAAGAAGATCAAATGTCCCACACAAGCCATGGGAATAGCTGAACCGATACATCAAAAAGAATATACTATGCATCTATAAAAGACTAAAGTAGTGAAGCAAATAAGATAGGCATATCTATCATTGCCTATTGAAGTGGTGGGTTGATCCTTGTTGTAGTTGATCACTCTTGCTCCTGACCTTTTGAAAGAACCTGCAGTGTTGGAAATTTTTTGTTAGAACTCCAGATATGGTTATCTCATGTACTTCAACAAGCAGAGACATAATACATTCTTTGTGATGCACTAAGTCAATAGATCAAATCATCCATATGCAAGAGAGCCTGAAGAAATGAAACATTATTGAGCTTCACTATTTTTTAAACTAATATGTCTGTTTCTTGTGTAGGTATAGAAGAAGTTATGTTGTTTTGAAGACATTTCGGCATGTGGTGCAAAGTGGGCTCCCACAAGGGTAAAGCCTAGCATGCTACCCCTGAATCTCAAGGGGAATAGAACAAGAATACTTATTCATATTGATCAAATAGAATACATTTAGGTGAAGGAGTGTCACCTCAAGTGAGTGCATGAACTTTAAGATCATTACCCTTCCATGATCATTAGCTCAAAGGATGAGATGATAACCCTACAATTGCAGCGAACTTGTCAATCTGACATTTTCATTAAAAAAAAAAGGTGAAGGAAAAACTATATAAAAGGTGCAGCCATGACAATGGACATCAATAGAACAGTTGTCTTGTATGAGTGAAAACTCATTGTCAAGAAGAGAGTATAGTAATACATAATGAAATAGGTATTTATCTTTGGTTGCTATGAAGTATCAATTTATTGATCAAATACAAAGATAGCAGCCAAGAGATCATGAGTCACAGATACAACTACAATGTTTATGCCAAATAGATCGCCATTCAACCTTCATGATCAACTATAGGATAATCAAACTAATGTCATGAAGATACAATTGCAATGCATGTTCAGATATATTGATGCCTTAGCCAGTGAAGTGGAGGAGCCTCAACTATTCAATCTTATATGTTTGTGGTGCAGGAGCACGTATTTGATCACATGCCTCCATGAGGCAATGTTGAGTCTTTTGTTTGATTTTGATGTTTTTAATGTTGTAATAAGGCCCAATAGGCCGCATTAATGATGTTATAGGTCTTCAGATGTTCATTTCTTAAATAATGTAAGAGGGTGTCATTTTAAAAGTTATAAAAGGTGCAAAATTGCAAGTATATGGTCATTTTTGGGCTTCAAAAGGTGGTTGGTCAGTTAGTTTAGGTGGGAAGTAGTTTAAATATGCTCTTAAGAGCCATTTTGTATGGGAAAAGGAGATGTATGATGTTTGAACAAGGAATCAATGAAGAAAACTCTATTTTTTAACATCTTTTCCCTATTCTAACGTGTTGTACAACCCAGTACGGGAAGGTAATGGATTCTAGTTATAAGTTGTTGAAAGATCTTTGAATCTAGTTTAATTTGGTTCAAGTCTCATTAATTTTCATGCTGTAATGTGAAAGATATTGCAAGTTTATTAAAGACTGCGTCAAACCCTCTGTTAGGGTAACAATGAGCATTCAAAATTATGTTTCTCCAAATTTATCTAATGGAAAGTGCTAAAAAATGGTGAAATGATACTTCAATGTATGTTTTCTCACATACCAAAGGTGCATAGTTATTTGATGAAGTTTGGTCATATTTATGTGATGCCCTAGGACTGTTCTGACCTTGTTTCAGACTGGTAAAGTGTAGAAACTTGAGGTTTTGATGTTTTATGGTGGATTGAACACTTATTATGGTGCTTTTAGTATTTGAAAGGAAATAATTGAAATTTTTTATATATTTTAAGTTAGTATTGACAAAAGGATGAATGTTAGTGCCCTTGAACATTTTTGGCCTGTTAGGACTGGACATAACAGTCACATATATGACTGAGGAAAATGCATTTTTTTGTCCCAATAGTGCTTATGAACATTTAAAGATTGTTTTCAAAGATGTGTTGAATGTTTCCAATGCATAATGAAGGTTGTAGATTAAGGAGAATCAGATTGCTATTAGTTTTTGGATGCATTAGGTTTGTTATAGTCTAAAAACTGGGTTTGGAGAACAATTTAAGAGCCATGGACCTAGGGTTTGATAAAATCTTGATGAAAATGTAACTTTGATGCCTTATTAAGCACTGGTGGACCAGATTACATGTGTTTCAAATGTTGGTTGAGAGCGTTTGAGGAAGGAGATAGTAGAATCAATAAGACCCTAGTGAGCTTAAGCCTAATTAGGCCTATTGGGAACTCGATACAGTCAATTTTGATGTCTGAGTTACAAATTAGCCTATGTTGGATTTAAGATATGTTTTAGAACACCTAAATGGGTATTCAAAAAGCCCTTTACAATTTTGAATAGAGGTTTGAAACAAAAGTTATGGACTGACAATCCATTTTGGAGGACTACTAGGAATTGATGACAGTCTACAAAGGAAATTGTTAAGATTGAAGGATCTAAATTATTGATTGAATGTTGTGGGTTGTATTGGTCATGGTCACCTTGTGTGAATTCTATAAATTCTTAGGAAAGTAGTTATGTTGAAGATTTCGTCCAAGAATATGACAAATAGCATAATTTTTTGTGAACATTGCCTTGAAGGTTGAAGCCTATTGTTGTGAAATATGGTATCAATGTTTTGATTGCCTCCTAGTATTGTATCAAAGTGGTATTAGAGCTTAGAAAGGTCTAGGCTAGTGAGTTTGTGGTTTTGTGTTTGTGTGTTGTGGTTTTGTGTAGGTTGAGAGAAAGAACCTGGTTGTTGGTGGCCAAGAGACTAGGTTGAGGATAAGTGGAAAGGACCTAGGTGAGGCTAGAGAAGTTGAGAAGAAAGGAGAAGCTTGTTTAAGTAAAGAGAAAATGGATTAGTCTAGGAGAGTAGTGAATGTTAATTTGAAAGGTAAGGAGGTACCAAATGTCAAGCAAGAGATGAAAAAGAGAAAAGATGAGAAGACAGTAAAAGAAATGAGAAAGAAGGAAAAAGAGAAGGTAAGGTAAGAGGAATTTGACCAAAAGATTAGAGAATTGACACAAACCATAGAAATAATGGAAAGAGAACTACATCAGTAAACTAGTTGGCATTTGCCACTAAGTAGAATAGTGAAATGGCCCATTAGAAAGATTGTACAAAGAAGAAGAAGACAATCAAGGAAAGCAACCATACACGAAGAGGTAAAATCTGAATCCAAGGTTCAAGATGTGCAAGGTGAGAAACATGATGCTACAATTTCTTTGATTGATGTTGATAAAGCTATTGATGTTAAGATGATGATATGGTTGTTGTTGATCAAATGATTGATGAAATTGTTATTGATGATGAAAAGGATGATAATGTTAAGATGGATGAAGAAGAGGATTTATGGGAAAAGTTTGCAGCCATTGAGAGTGAGGTTGGAATGAGTGGAGAATTTGTTGCAGGTGGAAACAATGAAGTTGATATAATGGTAGCATGTTGCAGTAGTTGCTCTTGAAGGACATGGTTGAAGAGGAGTTTCTAATGCAAGTAGGCAACTAGGAGACCTCAAGGTCTCAATATTTTCTTTCTAACTTTTCATTGGGTTATGAGTATGTAGGCTATAAGGAAGAAGAAGAGGTGTATGAAGACATAAGTAGTGATATTGAACCATATATACATGAAGTGAAGTTTTGGAATCTAGAAGTCTCAAACATGATGGATAGAAGAAAGCACAAGAACTAGAAGGCCAGGAAGAAGAAGAAGATAATTTAAATGGGCTTGAATTTTTTTTTCTCCCGGGAGTTCAGTGTAGGAACACCTATTTGATCACATGCCTCCTTGAGGCAATATTGACTCTTTTGTTCAATTTTGATGTTTTTAATGTTGTAATAAGGCCCAAGAGGCCATATTAATGATGTTATAGGTCTTAGGATGTTCATTTCTCAAATAATGTAAGAGGGTGTCATTTTAAAAGTTATAAAAGGTGCAAAATTGCAAGCATATGGTCATTTTTAGGCTTCAAAAGGTGGTTGGTCAGTTGGAGAGTTAGTTTAGGTGGGAAGTAGTTTAAATATGATCTTAAGAGCCATTTTGTATGGGCAGAAGGAGATGTATGAAGTTTGAACAAGGAATTAATGAAGAAAACTCTGTTTTTGAGCATCTTTTCCCTGTTCTAATGTCTTGTACAGCCTAGTACGGGTAGGTAATGGATTTTATTTATAATATGTTGAAAGATATTTGAATCTAGTTTAATTTGGTTCAATTCTCATGAATTTCATGCTGTAATGTGAAAGATATTGCAAGCTTATTAAAGACTACCTCAAAGCCTCTGTTAGGATAACAGTGAGCATTCAAAATTATGTTTCTCCAAATTTATCTGATGGAAAGTGCTAAAAACTAATGAAATGATACTTCTATGTGTGTTTTATCACATACCAAAGGTGCAAAGTTATTTGATGAAGTTTGGTCATATTTATGTGATGCCCTAGGACTGTTCTGACCTTGTTTCAAACTAGTAAAGGGCATAAACTTGAGGTTTTGATGTTTTATGGTGGATTGAACACTTACTATGGTGCTTTTAGTCTTTGAAAGGCAAGAATTGAAATTTTGCATATATTTTAAGTAAGTATTGTCAAAAGTATGAATGTTAGTACCCTTGAACATCTTTGGCCTATTAGGACTAGACATAACAGTCACATATATGACTGAGAAAAAGGCATTTTTGTGTCCCAATAATGCTTATGAACATTTAAAGATTATTTTCAAAGATGTCTTGAATGCTTCCAATCCATAATGAAGGTTGAAGATTAAGGAGAATTGGATTGTTATTAGTTTTGGGATGCATTAGGACTGTTACAGTATGAAAATAGGGTTTGGAAAACAATTTAAGAGCCATGGACCTAGGGTTTGATAAAATCTTGATGAAAATGGAAATTTGATGCCTTATTAAGCACTAGAAGACCATATTACATGTGTTTCAAATGTTGGTTGAGAGGGTTTGAGGAAGGAGATAGTAGAATCAATAAGACCCTAGTGAACCTAAGCCTAATTAGGCCTATTCGGAACTCGATACAGTCAATTTTGATGTCTGAGTTACAAATTAGCCTATGTTGGATTTAAGATATGTTTTAGAACACCTAAATGGGTATTCAAAAAGCCCTTTACAATTTTGAATAGAGGTTTGAAACAAAAGTTATGGACTGACAATCCATTTTGGAGGACTACTAGGAATTGATGACAGTCTACAAAGGAAATTGTTAAGATTGAAGGATCTAAATTATTGATTGAATGTTGTGGGTTGTATTGGTCATGGTCACCTTGTGTGAATTCTATAAATTCTTAGGAAAGTAGTTATGTTGAAGATTTCGTCCAAGAATATGACAAATAGCATAATTTTTTGTGAACATTGCCTTGAAGGTTGAAGCCTATTGTTGTGAAATATGGTATCAATGTTTTGATTGCCTCCTAGTACTGCATCAGTATGTAAGTACATTTGATATAATATAGCAATTTGAATTAATAGAAAATAAGTATGCCATGTTACAGATTGAGAATAACCATATCGAGTGTGTAGAGAGTAGAATAAAAAGTGCCATATTCATCAAATGGAGCATACACAAGTGTATAACTGTATAAGCTTAAGACATCAAATACACTTTATCATTGCGAAAGGATGGAGTGTCAGTGATCATGTTCATCTACAAAAGGAAATTGATAATGACATTGTCATCAAAAAGTTCAAATGGAACAAGAAGGAAATGAGCCATAATCTTTTCAAATAATGTTTTTTACAACCAGTAAGATAAATGAAATGGGATAGCAGAGACATCATGTGACTACAATAAAATTCAAATGGAGATAATGGTTCATCATGCATTCTATCCTTATAGTAATCATCGTGCTACCACAAGATAATAGAGAGAATTCAAACAAAGTGTCAGATATAAAGGTCATAGAAGAGTTCAAACCCACAAGAGTTTGAGTTCAAAAAATGCTTTGCCAATAAAGCAATAGTGATCAAGCCACAACCCAATATACCAAAAGAAAAGATTTGTTTTGCATTTTTAGTTAACAGAGAGCAATGCAGTTTTGTATAGAAAATGATTAAAGAAAACCTAGTTCATTGTTCTCAAGTGTTGCTGCCAGAGAGTTTTATTCTTTTACAAACCCATATCATATTTTGCATGGTGACGATCAAATACAACAAAAGATATCAGGTTTTGAGCTTATGAGGGTTTGATGAACCTATGAATGTGAAGTATAATGCCATCATAATCTGCAACTAGGAGGAGCCTTCTTTCTCACAGCTGAGTCAAACCCAATTGGGGTTTCATATTCAAATCACAGTCACAGAAGGTAGATATAAAGTTTGGATAGTTTTAATAAAAATGCTCAGAAATAGATATATGGCCGTGGCCTCTCAAGTGGAGATAATATACATAAACCTTTACAGAGTGTAAGATATTACTAGGTTTGACCAAAAGAAAGCCACAAAAATGAAGGGACGAATAGGTCAACAAACTCACCTTTGTTCTGAGTGGAGATGAATGCATGAAGACGTGGGTTTTTATCCATATACCTTATTTTATATTGCCTACAGTAGAACACAGAGATATAATTCATGGTAGCCCAAAATACAGAGATAGAGTGTGTCAATGAAGAAGACAACTAGAGAACAAAAAGATGCATGAGAGAACATGATATGGTCGTGGCTTTAAGGCCAAGTTTTGCCTCAGGAATAAAAGAAAAATGGATCAAATGTGCAGAGGAGAGTTTTACCTTTCACATTCAGAGAGAATCCAATGAAATCCATCAAAAAATGCTAGAGAAATTGAGCATTTTCCAGTTCAAACCTTAGCACCATTGGCGGCAACAGCAGAGCCAAAAATTCCAAAAGTTGCAAAGTGAAAATGGGCCGAAATGATAGGGTTCATGGTTTTGTTTTAGGGTTACCTTTTGCCCTCAGTTCCAATGTGATTTTTATCACATTGAATTGCATTTTCCATGCCATGAGTAGTACCCATCATGGTATTGTGGTCCACTTTACAAATGCCTAGTCCTCATAACTTAGAGTGTTATGCATTAGGCCCCTTTGCATGTTCAAAGCCTAGGCTTTATGCCTTAAGGCTATTTGATCACCTTTGCATATACATTTCTAGAGAGTTCATTCAGTCCCTTTTGAGGATAAACACATAGGTCATATGCCTTGGAGACTATTTGCAGATCAAATAGAGGATAAGCCTTAGAGGCTTTTTATTTTTCAAAACCATGTAGTATGCCTTCATATTTTAATGATTTTTATAGAAAATCAAGTGTTATAGAAGGTGTATACTTGGTGAAATGTCAAATCATAAGCCTTGTATAGTCTTGGCATAGTTATCAAAGCCTTGTATTTTTTTTTTGTAAAAAATCAAATCAAGATCAAATCACAAAAAAGATAAAACTTCAAATCCATGTAAAACAATATTTAAAGCAATATTTTATAAATTGCTTTTAAATATTTTTAATTATGCAATTAAAGTAGAGATAATCTAAGAAAGATCTTATTTTTTATTTGATTTTTTCTTCTGGGAGAAATTGGACAAATCTGGGCATTTTGGAGCTTTTTTATTAGGTAAAGCTTGATTTTGAGTGGATTTTGGTGGGACCACCTGAGGCATCATGTTGGCATCTTCTATTTTTAGTTTGGAGATATTTTAGAGGGATTTTTGACATCTTTTTTGTGGATTTTGAAAATGATTTGGAGGTAGGCTTTTAGGGTGATTTTTGGCAGTTTTCCTGTTTTCCATCTTGGAAAAATAGAGGATAAATTTGGGAGAAAAACTTTGTTTTTCTCAGTTCTGATTAACAGTTTCTTTCTCTTTGGCTCACTTGTAGAGAGAATTGTAAACACATTATACTCAATCTCATTTTGCATGTTCCTTTCACATTAATACAAACAACATAGTTTCCTTTCCCATTTTTGTCTCTTTTTTTAGTGTTGATTTGATATTTCACCGTGATCAAAGAGTTAGATCCTTTGTTATGTCTCATTACTGCAAACTTAGGTACATAAGTCTCATGTAATGCAGGTTCTATTGTTGAGTTTGATTGCAATCCTTCATACAAATTACTCATGTGTTGCATGTGTCAATTGGGGTTATGAAAGTACATGTTTTAAGAGTTTGATTGTGAGTAAAAGCATTAAAATAAGTTAGAATTCTTTTGAATCATCCTTAGATTTTAGAATTGTATTTCAGTTATTGTCTATCTGCTTTCCTCAAAAATTATTTAGATTAGAAAATTCATTAGGAGAACCAACTCACTTTGGAGGTTCACTCCAAATTTTAGGCAACCCACAGGCCTAGGAGTGTTCTCATGTGTCAACATGTAGCTAAGTTGGTAGCTTAGCATAGGGTACATACTTGATTGACAACAAGCATGTTTCATACACTTCTATTGCAATGTAGAACAAGTAGCTCTGATCAGTGTAAGAATGTCTTGTTTTAATTACATTGTTTTTGATTGATGACTTGGTAGAAAAGTTATGTAAAAGTCCCTAAAGAGAATTTCTTTTATGGTGCTTAACAAGATTAAGATGATTGTATTTCAAAGATATTCTACAAACCCTTGATTAATCTAAAATGGTAGGAGGCCTGGTAATTAGTAACAAATGCCATTTGTCTGCCATCACTACTAACATTAAATAAGAGAACATTTATTGATTAATCCAGATAATTCATACTAATTTAAAACTATTATCAATGTTTATTAAATAATCTCACAACCCAAGTTTTAAATGATGCTTCATTGTGAACTCTAAAGTCGAAAGCTTGGGCTGCCCAATTGTAGAGCTCTAAACATTTTTGAAGGACAATATCAAGTAGAAAGTGAAAGTCTACTATTTGAACACTTCATTTTATCACATATTTAAATAGAAGTTGGAGAGAAGATGACTAAATGTAAAGACTAAGGGATGAAGAATAGTTAATGCATTTCTATCTGTATTTGTATTTTACCCCATAATTTCATGACAATTGTATCATTTTTTCACCCCCAGATTTTATGACCAAATTTAAATGTCTTTTTTTCCTTTTAAGCCAAAACATCTTTTGTAGATTGGTTATAATGTCAATGGATTAAATTCTTCTTAAAGTATATAGTAATTTCTCTACTTGTTCTCTTTCCTTGTATCGGTAGATCTTTTCCTTCTCTACCTATTGTAGTTTTTCTACACATCATCCTTAATGATCTTTTTAAGGAAGTGGTTTTCAAAGGGATAGTTAGTTTGAAAAATTGCTAGCTACCAATTGAGTAAAGCTGATATGGCTTTTGAGGCAGCTTCGTTGGATACAATAGTTTGTTGCATCATTCTAAACATCATCTTGCTATTTTCAATGATGATAAAAATTTCAGCATAGATCTATCTTCTAGCAGCTACTTTACTGTTGGGATAATGTGCCATTAACATTGTAAATCCCAATATTGTATTTATTACATTTTATTATTTTTAATTACTTATAAGGGAATGAGGTAGTTTCACTGGCAATGGTAATTCCAGATTTATCAAAGGTAATTGTGGAGTGACATTTACAATTGGCAATTGTAAAAATATGAGTAAATGAGGGTAGGCACCACCTTGGAGCAATCAACTATTTTTTAGTATGTATGACACATATCATAAAGTTGGTGAGTGCATGTATGAGAATATATGATAGCTGCAAGTTGTCATAAGATTCTATGACACTATGATAACTTATGACAAGTAATTAATAGTTATAAGATGTCATGTTTAGCTCTAGGCACCCATATTGGGAAGATGCTTTTCGGGAGAATCTATGATAGTTATGACATGTCATAAGATGTTGTAAGAGACCATTTTTGTCCTTGGGCGCCCAACTTTGCATGGCTCACTTTGGAAAAGTGTGATGATCTTGTAAGAAGTCATTTAATGTTTGAATGTTGGAGATTCTTAGGAGAGAGAAAGTGAACACCTAGTTTGGAGGGAAAACACTTAGATATAAGTTCATTGCGATGTAAATGTTCTAGTATGAGAAATTTTTGTACACAAGTTCTACCAGAGTGAAGGTTGGCGAGAAGAAGGAAGTACATGTATTATGTTATTTGAAGATTTTGAAGATAATACAACATGAGCCTCTTTTCTTGCTGGAGTGTTTACCCAAAAGGATTTTCTCCACATTATATCTGGTGTTATTCTTCTATGGTGTTTGTTCCTGTGTTGTAGTTTGATTTTTGAATGGAAATAAGATATTGATATTACATGGTTTGCGATCATTAACATATTGTAATCAGATTTCCATTTGAGTAGTTGTTGCCCTCATTTATAACATTTGGTATCTAAGCTTGACCAACTTTTACTCTTGGGTGGTAGTGTGAAGGTTGTTTAGCTGTAGTGGGAGATTTGGTTGTTTGTTTTTGTAGATCTTTTGTAGATAATATGGTTGCATACACCACTACTTCAACCTCTCGATTGGAGATTGAGAAGTTCAACAGAATAGGGTATGCATTGTGGAAGCTGAAAATGGAGGATCTGCTAGAAGAAAGAAACCAGTGGTTAGTTGTTTATAAAGAGAACAAGCCTGATGATGTGAGTCCAAATGAATGGGAAATGTTGGATAAGATGGCACGGGGAACTATCTAACTATGTCTTGCAGATTTCGTCCTGTTGAATGTCTCAAAGTAAGAGACTACATACAAACTCTGGAAGAGATTGGGTGAGATTTATCAAGCCAAGAGCATGGTAAACAAGCCTTCTTTAAACATGATATTGTTTTCTATTAAAATGAAAGAGGATGGTTCCATTGCAAAGCAGTTGAACAATTTTAAATTACTTTTAAGTCAACTTGATTCCATAGATGCTACAGTTGTAGAGGAAGATAAATGTATACTTTTACTTTGTTCTATGATTGATATTCAACAAGAGGGTTTGATGTGATAGACAACATCAAGACCCAACTCAAAAATATTTGTAGTGGAGTGGTGTCATGTGTTGATATTTTGGCAATAGTTGCTTGTGATTTTGTTGTGGAGGTAAGCCATTTATAACTATATCCCTCTATTTATCTCTTACAAGCCTTCCATATTTATTTCCTTAAGATAATATTGTGCATTGATATTGTTCTTGATAGTTGGGAGGTCCTTCATAGACAGTAACTCTGGGAAGAAGGGATTCCAGAACATCAAGTAAAAGCACTATAAATAATAACATTATGCCGCCTACTTCCTGTCTGAACAACATCATCTCCAAGTTCAAAGCTCAAGGACTTTCCAAAAAGGATAAGATTACACTTTTAGTTATGTACCTATATATATTTTTCATTTCTCTTACTCTTTAGTCCCTTAATTTTGCATAAATATGATTTTTTTTGTTTTGCTCTACAATAGGTTCTCATACAATTGGTCAAGTGCGTTGCACCCATTTCAGAGATCACATATATAATGAATCCAATGTAGAGAAGACATACATTACTTCTTTATGATAAAAAAACTGCCCCAAAAATCGTGGAGACAACAATATATAGCCATTAGACCTCCAAACTCCAACTACCTTTGACAACAACAACAACGAAAATCTCAAAAGCTAGAAAGGGCTTTTTACATTTTGATTAGTAGTTATTTAACAAAGGCTTCTTATTGCCTAAAATTGTGACAAGTCCATGGTCCTTGATAGCGTTGGATACATTTCTACTAACACATGCCTACTAAGAAAGTTTCTTGTAGAAAAATATTTTTTAGTCTGGAATAGATGCAATAAAAAGTTCCCCGTCCATGTTTTTAAAGAAAAACTGGTCGATTTTCCTTATTGTCAATGAAAACTGGAATTGTCAGCTTCGACTAATTGGATGCATTTTGCCATATGTATGTAGTTTATGTTTATTTTGTGGGTCTTTCACTATGTTCTGATTGTTCCTCGACCCTTTTCCTTTGTGTTGTTAGGTTGCACTTCATATCTATTCTAGAAATTGCAGTTAAAGAGTTGTTTTGGTTTTGACACCTTTGCTGTTGATGTTCGTTGCTTTGGCGATGGTACATTTTTATTGCAATTCTTAGCGGGCCTATAGAAGAAGTCATACCTAAACTAGAGAAGCAACTTATTGATATCGTGGGTCAAGAAACTCCCCTTTGGTTCATGGAAAAATAAACTAATGATATGCAAAAACACGTAATCTAGAGTTAATGTTTTCTATTGTATGGTTAATCTTGTGATTTTCCTACATATTCTCTAAATCCTATGGCATTGATTTCTTGAATACACATCATGATAGAGATGCATTTAGCTGTAAAGAACATGTATTTGTGCTTGAACTTGGTTTGGGTTCTTGTAATTTTTAGATTTACAAAAGCGGTGGTAGTCCAAATATTGTGTTGGAGCTGATTAATAATTCCTTAATTCTGACATTTAAAACCACAATGATAATTACTCACTTTTTTAGGTTTTCCTAGTGCAGCCAAAATCAGAAATAGATCTCCAATTCGAGTACATGAAACTTAGTACTTTTCGGGGTTATTTAAGTTCCACACTTCTTGGGACAACCGTTATTATGAGTGGATTCTTCGTAAAGCCAAATGCTACTTTCGATGACTATATTGCCTTTGACTCTTTTTTGTGGTTTTGTCACCATTCTCATAATTTCTAAGCTGTGTTCCATCCTACTATGTGCAATATTTGAAAATGCATTAGCATGTTTCATACACTTCTATTGCAGCGTAAAACAAATAGCTTTGATCAGTGTAAGAATGTATCATTTTCATTACCTTGTTTTTTATTGATGACATGGTAGCAAAGTTATGTAAAAGTTCCCAAAAAAAATTTCTTTTATGGTGCTTAACAAGATTAAGATGATTGTATTTCAAAGCTATTCTACAAACCCTCGATTAATCTAACATGGTAGGAGGCTTGGTAATTAGTAATTGTTGCCATTTGTCTGCCACCACTACTAACATTAAATAAGAGAAAATTTATTGATTAAAAAAGATAATTCATACTAATTGAAAACTCTTATCAAGTTTATTAAATAATCTCACAACCCAAATTGTGAATGATGCTTACTTGTGAACTCTAATGTCGAAGGCTTGGGCTGTCCAATTGTAGAGCTCTAAACATTTATGAAGGACATTATCAGGTAGAAAGTGAAAGTCTATTATTTGAACACTTCATTTTGTCACATATTTAAATAGAAGTTGAAGGAGAGAAGAGGAATGAATGTAAAGACTAAGGGATGAAGAATAGTTAATGCATTTATATTTGTATTTGCATTTTTCCCCATAATTTCATGAGAGTTGTATAATTTTTTCACAATAGATTTTATGACCAAATTTAAATGTCTTTTTTTTCCTTTTAAGAAAAATCATGTTTTGTAGATTAGTTATAAAATCAATGGATTAAATTCTTCTTAAAGTATATACTAATTTCACTACTTGTTCTTTTTCTTTGTATCAATAGATCTTTGCCTTCTTTACTTATTGTAGTTTTTCTACATGTCATCCTTCATGATCTTTTTAAGGAAGTAGTTTTCAAATGGATAGTTAGTTTGAAAAAATGCTAGCTACCAATTGAGTAAAGCTGATATGGATTTTGTGTCAATTTCTTTGGATACAATAGTTTGTTGCATCATTTTAAACATCATCTTGTTATTTTGAATGATGAACCAAATTTCAGCATAGATTTGTCTTCTAGCAGCTACTTTACTATTGGGATAAGGTGCCATTAACATTGTAAATCCCAATATTGTATTTATTCCATTTTATTATTTGCAATTACTCATAAGGGAATGAGGTAGTTTCACCCGCAGTGGTAAGTCCAGATTTACCAGAGGTATTTATGGAGTGACATTTACAGTTGGTAATTGTAAAAATCATGAGTAAATGAGGGTAGGCACCACTTTGGAGGAATAAACTATTTTTTAGCATACATATGACACACGTCATAAAGTTAGTGAGTGCATGTAAGAGAATTTATGATAGTTGCACATTTTCATAAGATTTTGACACTGTGACTGCTTATGACAATTAAATAATAGTTGTAAGATGATATGTTTAGTTATAGGCGCCCATATTGGGAAGATGCTTTTTGGGAGAATCTATGATGATTATGACATGTCATAAGATGTTATAAGAGATGATTTTTGGTCTTGGGAGCCTAACTTTGTATGGCTGACTTTGGACAAGTGCGATTAGCTTGTAAGAAGTCATGTAATGTTTACATGTTGGAGATTCTTAGGAGAGAGAAAGTGGACGCCTAGTTTGGAGGGAAAATAGTTCTATAAGTTTATTACCATGTAAATGTTGTAGTATGAGAGATTTTTATCCCTAGGTTCTGCCAAAGTGAAGGTTGGAGAGAAGAAGGAAGTACATGTATTATGTTATTTGAAGATAATACAACTTGGGCCTCTTTTCTTGGTGGTGTTTTTTACATGAAAGAGTTTTCTCCATGTTATATCTCGTGTTATTCTTCTATGGCATTTTTTCGTATGTTGTACTTTGATTTTTGAATGCAATCTCTATTGATATTACACTATTTTATATCATTAACATATTGTAATCAAATTTATATTTGAGTAGTTGTTTCCTTTATTTCTAACATTTGGTATCAGAGCCTGACTAGCTTTGACTCTTGGGTGGTAGTGTGAAGGTTTTTTAGTTGCAATAGGAGATTTGGTTGTTTGTGTTTGTAGATCTTGTGCAGATAATATGGTTGCATCCATCGCTACTTCAACCTCTTCGATTGGACATTGAGAAGTTCAATGGAATAGGGTATGAGTTGTGAAAGCTGAAAATGGAGGATTTGTTGGAAGAAAGAAACCAGTGGTTGGTTGTTCAAAAAGGGAAGAAGCCTAATTATGTGAGTCCAGATGAATGGGAAAGGTTGGATAAGAAGGCATGGGGAACTATCTGATTATGTCTTGCAGATTCCGTTCTATTGAATGTCCCGAAGGAAGAGACTGCATACAAACTTTGGAAGAGATTGGGTGAGATTTATCAAGATAGGAGCATGGCAAACAATCTTTATTTAAAGTAGAAATTATTTTCTGATAAAATGAAAGAGGGTGATTCCATTGTAAAGCATTTGAACAATTTTAATTTACTTATAAATCAACTTGATTCTATAGATGCTATAGTTGTAGAGGAAGATAAATGCATACTTTTACTTTGTTCTTTACCTGAATCTTGGGAGAATGTTATACTTGCTATTACTACTAACCTTGAAGATCTGAAGTTGGATCATCTTATTACAACATTGTTTGTATACGATATGTGGAAGAAGGCTTCTAAGGTTAACACTTCAAGGATTTTAATGTGAGGGGAAGGTCCAAGGAAAGAGGACTTAAAGGAGATCAGAAGGGGACTAAAGATAAGTCTAAGGGCCAATCTAAGACTCCTAAAATGAAGAACAAAATTAAGTGTTGGAACTGCGAAAAGAGGGGATGTGTGAAAAAGGAGTGTAGAAACCCAAAGAAGCAGTGGGAGACCACTTCTAATAAGTCCTCAAATGTAGGTGAATATGCTTTACTTTCTACATGCAATGTTGTTTCTCATGATCATTGGTTTGTTGACTCAGGATGATTGTAACACATGACCCTGCATAAGGAATGGTTTTCCACATACAAAGAGTATAATGGAGGTAAAGTGTACCTTGGATACAACTCTACATATCTGATAGTTGGGAAAGGCAAGGTACTACTGTGTTTCAGTAATGGAAGGATTAAAACCCTCCCTGGCGTTTTGCATGTTCCTAGATTAGCTAGAAATTAGTTTCAAAGTTGAATGATTTGGGAACACATGTAACATTTGATAAGCATGGTTGTAGATCGGTGAGAGTAAACTTGGTGGTAGTGAAGGGGATGAGATTGGGAACCTTGTTTAGGCTAGATGCAACTACAGTTTGTAATTTCTCTTCTGTTTATGAGGCTTCTAAAAACACTTGTATGTTGTGGCACCGTAGATTGGGCCACACAAGTAATAATATTTTAAAAACAATTAAGAATAAAAAATTGTTGAACAATTTCTCTTATTCTAATGAGAACTTTGATTTATATGAGCATTATGTGTTTGGAAAACAAAACAGGACATCATTTCCTTTAGGAAGCAATAGAGCAAAAGAGAAGTTAGATATTATTCATTCAAATGTGTTTGGACCTGTCGATAATGACTCTATCAGAAAATATTGTTATTTTGTCACTTTCATTGATGATGTATCCAGATATACATGGATTTATTTTATGAAACACAAATATGAAGTTTTCACTAAGTTTAAGGATTTTAAAGTATTAGTTGAAAACCAATCGGGATTAAAGATAAAAATATTAAGATATGAAAATGGAGGGGAATATTTCTCTAAAGAATTTGATGAGTTTAGCAAGAATGTATGTATAATTAGATAAAAGACAACTCTATATACGTCACAACAGAATGGTGTTGGAGAAAGGATGAACTGAACAATCATGGAAAGAGCCAGAAGTATGTTGAGTGATTCATAGTTTAAGAAATACTTTTGGGCAGAGTCTATGAGCATTGATTGTTACTTTATTAACATAACTCCTTGTAAAGCTCTTGATTTGACAACTTATTAAGTGTTGACAGGTAAGAAACCTTCTGTTTCACATTTAAGGGTTTTTGATTGTAAGGCTTTTGTTCATTTGCCTAAGGAAAAATGATCTATGTTGGATCAAAAGGAGTAGAAATGCATCTTAGTTGGATAATATAGTGAGAATGTTAAAGGTTATGAGCTTTGGGATCCTCTAACCAGGAAAATTGTTTTCTCTAGAGATGTTATTTTCAGGGAACTTAGAGCTATTTCTGAACCCGAGTAACCAAAGAAGAAAGAAATATCAAAGAGAGTGCATTTTGAATTAGAGAATGAGGATGCACCTCAGGAAGAACACAATGATGGACTAGAGGGTACAGAAGAAGAAAATTTGAGTAGTTCTAATGAGGAAGAATCTATTGTAATAGAAGAAGTTGGTGCAGAAGGTCATGCAAAACAACAAGTTGAGTCTCTTACTCCATCCTTGAGGAGATCCACAAGAGAAAAAAATCCAATTGACAGAAATAGCCCACTAAATTTCCATTGTGTATTTGCTTTATTGAGTATTGACGATGAGCCTAGGTCCTATAGGGAAGATATTCATGCAGATGATAGTGAGTCTTGGTAGTTAGCCATGTAGGAGGAGATGATGGTTTTAGACTCTTGTAACACCTGGGATCTTGTTCATTTTACCAAAGGGAGAAAGGCCATAGCTTACAAGTGGGTCTTCAAGAAGAAGTTTGGAGCAGACAGTTCATTGGAGAAATACAAGGCTAGACTGGTAGCCAAGGGCTACTCCCAGAGAGAGGGAGTTGATTTTGATGAAATTTTCTCTCTTGTTGCTAAGTTAACCTCTATTAGATTTATTTTATCCATTGCTACAAATTTTGATTGGGAAATAGAGTAAATGGATATTAAGACTGTGTTCTTGCATGGAGATCTTGAGAAAGAAATTTATATGTAACAACCTACAGGGTTTAAGGTAAAAGGAAAAGAACATTAGCTTTGCATGTGAAAGAGGCCTCTTTATGGTCTGAAACAGTCTCCCAGAATGTGGTATGAAAAGTTTGACTCATTTGTGTTGAAATTGGTTTTTTTGAAGTGAGGAGGATCACTGCAGTTACATTCATTGTATTGATGATTCGATACTAATCATTGCATTGTATGTTGATGACATGTTATTTTTTAGAAATACTAAGGGTATGATCAGTGAGTTGAAAGCCCAACTTTCAAGTGCATTCGATATGAAGGATCTTGGTGCAGTCAAGTATATTATGGGTATAGAGATTAGGAGGGACAGAGGTAACAGAAGCTTTGGTTGTCTCAAAGTAAGTATGTGGATACTATTTTGCAGAGATTTAGTATGCAGGACTGTAACCCAGTTAGAGTTCCCTTACCCATTGGTACTAATCTTTCATTACATATGTGTCCAAAGAATGAGGATGATTTTGAGGATATCTCTAATATGGGATATGCTAGTGTTATAGAGACCTCGATGCATGCAATGGTTTGTACTAGACCAGATATTACCCAAGCAGTGGGAGTTTTGAGAAGATTTATGTCTAACCCTAGTAGACATCATTAGAATTATGTGAAAAGGGTGCTTAAATATCTTGCAGGTACTATTGATTATTGTTTAGTTTATTCTGGTACTAATAGTGCTAATAAAACTTTGGACATACAGGGATTTGTTGATGCAGATTGGGCAGGTGACTTGGATAGTTGAAGGTCCACTAGTGGCTATGTATTTACTCTATTTGGAGGAGTAGTGAGTTGGATGAGCAAGAGGAAGCCCACAGTTTCTTTGTCCACCACTGAAGTAGAGTGTATGGATGCTACCCATGTCTCTAAGGAGGCTATTTGGTTGAGATTATGTATAGGGATTGGTTTTGATTGCAGGGTCATTTAGATTGGTGGTGATAGCTAGAGTGCTATTTATTTAGCCAAGAATCCTATGTATCATGCTCAGTCTAAGCATGTTGATGTTCATTATCACTTTGTTCAAGAATTGGTTGCAAATGGAGAGATTGAGCTAAAGAAGATAGACAATCAGGAGAATGTTTGATATTCATTGACCAAGCCTATGAGCACAAAGAAATTTATTTGGTGCAGAGAGGCCATGGGCCTTTTTTCTAGTGCCTAATTATTTTCATTTGATTTCCTATGGTTTGATTTACAATGTATAATATCAAGTGGGAGAATGTTGGGATAAGGTGCCATTAACCTTGTAAATCCCAATATTTTATTTATTCCATTTTATTATTTGTAATTACACATAAGGGAATGAGGTAGTTTCACCAGTAATGGTGATTCTTAATTTACTAGAGGTAATTATGGAGTGACATTTATGGTTGGCAATTGTAAAAATCATGAGTAAATGAGGGTAGGTGCCACCTTGGAGGATTCAACTATTTTTTAGCATGTATGACACACATCATAAAGTTGGTGAGTGCATGTAAGAGAATCTATGACAACGGCAAGTTGTCATAAGATTCTATGACACTATAACAACTTATGACAAGTAATTAATAGTTGCAAAATCCTATGTTTAGCTCTAGGTGCCCATATTGGGAAGATGCTTTCTAGGAGAATATATGATGGTTATGCGGTGTCATAAGATATTGTAAGAGACTATTTTGGCCTTGGGTACCCAACCTTGCATGGTTGACTTTGGACAAGTGTCATGAGCTTGTAAGAAGTCATTTAATGTTTGCATGTTGGAGATTCTTAGGAGAGAGAAAGTGGATGCCTAGTTTGAAGGGAAAACACTTCTATAAGATCATTACCATGTAAATGTAGTAGTATGACAAATTTTTGTACACAAGTTCTACCAGAGTGAAGGTTGGAGAGAAGAAGGAAGTGCATGTATTATGTTCTTCAAACTTTGAAGATAATACAACTTGAGCCTCTTTTCTTGGTGGATTTTTTTACCTGAAAGGGTTTTCTCCCCATTATATCTGGTGTTATTCTTCTATGGTGTTTGTTCATGTGTTGTAGTTTGATTTCCAAATGTAATATCTATTGATATTATACTATTTGAGATCATTAATATATTGCAATTAGAATTCCATTTGAGTAGTTGTTGCCTTCATTTCTAACATTTATAACTTGTTTCCTTAGCATATATCTTACCTTATGGAGCTAAGAATGTGATATATATCTTTTAACAATTTCTTCTAAATGTGTTAAGAATCCTATTATGGGTTTGAATCATTTCACACCCAAATGTAAACAAATTTCAAATTATAGGGTTTATCATGAAACTAGAATATTGAGTAGGACATAAACTTGGATATTTAGAGGCATTAGTTTTAGGTTTCCTAATTCAATTTTGTAGTCTTATGAAATACCTGAAAACATAGTGCATAGGATCAGATACTCATACATTGAACTCCACTAACCATAGTGTTGGAAAATGATTTGATTTCTTGGAACTAGATTGGTGATTATGGGCCTAAGCCTCTTAGAGAAGCCTACAAATCAAATCCTAAACAATTATACGTGACAGTCAGGAAATTAATTATAGACCAAGCATCCTAAAGATGATTGAACCAAAATCAAAATTGAAATGAATATTTGGATGAATTCAAAATCTGGTTGTACAAAACCATTATTTGTTAGAAGACACTACAATTTTTGGAGGAGATCTGTAGGAACACACAAATAAAGATGACCCAAGCAACTTCACTAATTTAGCATAAAATGATAGAAAAGACACTTCATTCTATGGAGGAGTGTAGATTACACTTGGAAAAGTGCCTACACCATTTGGGAAAAGAATAGGGAAACATACAATAGCAAGAATATAACCCCATACAGAATGCTTATCACCTGTGGTGTGATCTCATCCTTTACTAGAAGTTCTTCACTTTTCGAAAGAAAGTTGCAAACAACTCCCATGCTAAAAAAAGAAAACTACTACTTAGTCCTCCAATTTTAAGTATGAGGGATGTTGCAAAGGGAATAAAAGTTACAATTTTTCTTCTAAACAACACTTGAGTTATCCTCCCTCCTTCAAGCCTCCCACATGGCACTACATGGAAAATGGTTCAATGAAGTTATAAAAATACCTCAAAAAAATACACGTGTCAGCTTAGACAACTATTTTTCTACTAATTTTCTTTACAATGTCTCTTACACCTATTATAGCCTTGGACATCATGAACTCTAGTTACACAAAAAGAGGTGATAATTTAAATTCTTACTTGGAGAAATACATGCTTTGATTACCATCCACCTTAGAATTTACCAGTTCTTCGCAATGCCCACCTACCTAGAAGACCAGCAAAAGCAAGGTGATCTACAGGAATGCCAACTCCCTCCACTTCATGGGGTAGAACATTTCCAAGCTCATCAACATTTGGTCTGATAACATATTGGATAATCAAGAGTAGTGGATTGTTATAGAAAAATTGTGACCTTATATACTTTTGAAAGAAAAAATATTCAAGACGGTAAGTGTAAATTAAAAAAAATAAATTCCTTTTCCTGCAAACTGTTAAGCCAAAGAAGAAATACACAAATATGTACATACATCTTGTTATACAAATTTAATCTCATGGGTGGTTATGGTTTTAATCGTAATAATTATTTGTGTGTAAAGTAAGATATAGTTGTTTTAGTTTAATAAATTTTAAATTTGAGGTGGTAAAATCTGATACATTACACATTAATATCAATATGAAGGTAACACTATGGAAGATCATTACAATATATTTTCAAACTGGTATGGAATAACATTATTTGACTTGAGGACAATGCATGTGATATTACAATATATTTTCAAACTAGTATGGAATAACACTATTTGACATGAGGAAAATGCATGTGATATTATTTAGATGAAAATGAACTTTTTTTCTAGCTTTTAGTAAGAGGGAATGGAAAAAAGTGATCTGAATGGAGAGGAATTGTTTAATTTGCATGCTTCCAGTCAAGGAAGTTATGCCATAAAACAAAAAATGAAGTGTGAGTATTCAACCATTGAGAAGTAACCAATTGCTTTGAGCTGTTACTCTTCAGGAGACAATCTATAGAATGCAAATCAATTTTTTTTGGATAATAAATAGGCTCAACATTAAAAGTGAGCTGAGATCTAGATCCAATGTGATTATATTTCCATCCAAGGATTAAACTTCTTAAAGGGTGGAATATTGATGTAGATGAAAGGAGATGCCAAGTCCAATTAGTTGTATATTTTATAGCCTCAACAATTCAAATTATAGGATATCCAAGGGACAAAAAAAACGAAGGACAATTCTCCCATGATATGAGGGGGGAAACTAGATTATGCAACACATGCAACAATATCTCAATAGAATGTTTAGAGAAACAAAAAAAAGTGTTTTTAAGATTTGTATTTCATCAAATTTGATATCAATTTATAAATAAGCCTTGAAGTAGCTTTTAAGAAAAGATAACACATTTAATATGTATCCCACCATTATAACATTTTAAATGTGCAAAATGAATAAATTCAAATCCTCATGAAAAAATTATGGATATACATACGAGTATAGAAACCCTAAAACCTGAGTCCACAATTCTCACCTCCCACTCATTTGAAAGACCTACCAGTTGTAGGACATGAACCACTAGAGTAGTAATGGCCAACTATATCTTCTTAGATATGGACATTTTTAATTTAGATGTTCAATTGTATTTAAAGGTAAATGTTAATAAACATTAAAAGTTAGCTTTTAGTTTGTTTAAATGTTAATTAACTTTAAAAGTTAGATTTTAGTTTTTTTTTACTTTATTGAGAAAACTTTAGTATTATATGTTAAATATTATATTATATAAATGAAAATACATTTAATAGAAATTTTGTAATTGTAAAGATGAAAATTGAAAGCTTTATATATTTAATTTTTGTTTTGGGTTCACTTTGAGTTGGTTGATCTCTATGCAATGACAAGTGTATAACTAGCATTATTTCTTCAAAATATGGCACTATCCAAAGAAACAAAAACAAACATGTGTTTTTAAGATATGTATTTCATCAAATTCAAAATCAATTTATAAATAAGCCTCAAAGTAGCTTTTAATGCTAAAGATGAGACATTTAATATCTATCCCACCATTATAACATTTTGAAATGTGTAAAATGAAGAAATTCAAATCCTCAGGAAAAAACATGTGTTTTTAAGATTTGTATTTCATCAAATTTAAAATCAATTTATAAATAAGTCTTGAAGTGTCTTTTAAACAACAATAATACATTTAATATGTATGGCACCATTATAACATTTTGAAATGTGTACAATGAAGAAATTCAAATCCTCAAGAAAAAAATTATGGATATCCATAGAGTATAAAAACCTTATAACCTTACAAGTTCACCATTCTCATGACCCACTCTTTTGAAAGATCTATAAGTTTAGGACTTGAACCACTAGAGCAGTAATGACCAACTATATCTTCTTAGCTATGAACATTTATAATTTAGGTTTTCAACATATTTAAAGGTAAATGTTAATGAACTCTAAAAGCTAGATTTTAGTTTATTTATTTTATTGAGAACACTTTAGTATTATATGTTAAATAATATATTGTATAAATGAAATGCATTTAATGTAAAGTTTGTAATTGTAAAGGTGAAACTTGTATTTTTTATATATTTCATTTTTGTTTTGGATTAACTTTGACTTGCTTTCCCTTTATGCAATGACAAGTGTATAAGTGGTATTATTTCTTCAAAATATGGCACTTAATTCTAGTTACGCCAATAGGAATTTCACTTGTGGAGCAAGGTGAGCTCCGTATAGTTGCAAATTTAAATCAACAGTTTGCATGGCAGTGTGGGTATAGGGACAACCATAGGATCTGGACCATTGGCATCAAGTCAGTGAACAACAAGCTCAAAGTACAGTAACAAGAGATTGACAGTTGGGAGCTGCTGAAATTTGTTGAATGACCATGCAATAAATCCTTGCCATTAATACCAAAATAAAAATACTTGCACAGATAATGCCTCCAGGAAAGTGAAGCTTGCAAGCCAAGTTAGATTAGTCAATATTTATCTACAGATTGCAAATGTGTCTACCTCTTCAAATGATATCACTCTAATTAAATTCAAAACTTTGTTGGTGACCTTGCAAGTAATTTGCAACTTTCAACAGTTACACAATCTAAATTACCTAGATATTAGTATAGGAAATGTTGATTCTAAAGGAACCTAGATATGGAAAAATGTGGAAGTATTAGGACAAGATTTATTTAAAAAATTGCATTAAAACATCAAACTTGGAGGCTGTGACACTTCCCTTCTTAGTAATGAAAGATTGGGAAGTAAGTGGGCATGTGTGGGGTAATTATAACTATAAATAAGTTAGCTTTTAGATAGTTGTGGTAGAAATCAAGTAGGTCTTGAGTTGGTTCCAACAATAGGAGTGATGTTTTCCTTTCTCAAATTTTTTATGTTAAGCTTCTGAAACTAGAGGGATACCATAGGTTTCATGTAACATAGTAAATAATTGTTAGAAATTTTTTATTGAAAAAAACCACAAGTTTTTTTAGTTATTTTCCTACTTAAAATTAAGGAATTTGAAGCCATTAACTAAATATCAAAAAGATGTCTCAATGAATCCAACATGCACCTCACAGCATCCTATATTTTACTTAAATAGATATTCAATAACTTGATGCCAGCACGTACTAGTATGTCCTTAAAGAGGAAACAAACATAGTTGATTTCCCATCACATTAACCCTTAAAGGAAAGATAATGTAGCTTACAGATCTAAGAAAATTTTAGTAGCATAATGACATGTAAATTAACACTTCAAGATCATGAAAGAAGAAGAAAATAGACAGAAAAGAAGAAACAACAACATATGTGGGGAAAACCCTTCTGGGTAGAAACCCCCACACTCCTGTTAGAATTAGGCAGAATAACTTAGAGGGGGGGTGAATTAGTTGTTCAAAAACTTTATCATTTGCAACAATATCACTTAGAACTGATTAAAACATGCAAAGCATCAATCATTAACACATGAGAAGAAACAAATAAACACACATGACACCAAGATTTTTGACGTGGAAACCTAGTTAAGGGAAAAACCATGGTGGGGGTTAACCCACAAAGATTACACTCTATTAAAAGTATTACAAATGGGAATGCATGTGCATTCAAGCTCACTGCCCAGAGCTCACTGCTCAAAAGAAGGCTCACTGCCTACAAAACACTCACTACCTATAGAAAGAAGATTACAATGTGTTTGAACTGATAGTTAGCATCTACCAATGCAAATATTTAGTTTTGGTTAAGCATAGAATACTAACTTGATACACTTCAACTTCACTTTACCCTTTCTTTGTTCTACTATCATTCGAACCTCAGATCTGTATCCTTTTCACATTTTATTCCATTATCGTAATACACACACACCTAAATCATTCAAATCCATTGGCTATATATATCTGCATCCTGATTTTCAACCACTTTTCAGTCAGCTTCAAGAACACTTAGAACTTTATTGAAGATTCTGCTCTCTCAGCTAAATCCATGTACAACTTGTAACACAGACCAAAAGTTACACTCACAAATCATCAATCAGGTCAGCTACTATCACTAATCATCACAACTTGTCCAACCAACAACTTCCATACATCAGAACCGAGATCAATTACAAGGCCAGCCTATTCTTCTTTTGTCTGCTCTGTCAAACTATTAACCTGATACTTAGATGCTAATAACTTTTGAATCCTTCATCACTAAAGACCAAAACTCTAGATTTAGATTATCCTGACAATGCTTATGACTCCCTCAGATCTGTAGCAAACTCTGATTTACCACCAGAGAGATCCAGACAAAAATACCGGACCCTGTCACTTGCTCTATTTCTAACTTCCCAGACTTAGATAAATTTTGATTCTAACTTCTGGTATGAACAAATTGTGTTATGTGGATGGGTGGAATAAACTTAGTTGCCATCAATGACAACACCTATCATGCATAGTAGTGTCTCTTTCCAATAATCTCCCCCTTTGGCATTGATGGCAACACTTAGTGAAAAATGACAAAGTGTCGGTGCTAGTCCCCCTTGCTCTGTACAATTGCTTTCCACTATTTCCAAAGCTCCCCCTTTGCTAGATTTTTCATTTTTCACTACTCTTCACTCCCCCTTTGACATCAATGGAAAAGGATGGGGTCCGAAAGCTAAAATTCTTCCAAAAATTCTATAAATAATGCCACATATGTACAACCAATCATTAAGTTATATTTACATGAACTTGAGAATGTCTGCAAAACTATTTTTTAATTGCTCAAGTTTAGAGGCCCAAGTTCTTTTCATGCCATCCAAAATTGAGATGTGTCCGCTTAGTAAAAATGCATATGCTTCTGCCTTTGTTAGATCTGAAGGATCACTTGTCTGAACTGCAATCTAAGCTTCTGATAAGGCATTATACATTGTCTCTAATTTGGGGGGCAATCAATCCCCAGAGCTCACATGTATTCTCTTCATGATATTACCCTTTTATTTAACAAGCCTCTTTATCTCATCGATCAAGCTAATTACTTGACATTCCTGACTTGTAGTAGAAACTGTTTGAGGATCAAAATTTTTAGATAGATTTGACAACTTTTGTTCTTTCTCCTTTATCTTCTTCTCAATATCCTTACTGACTTTAAGCTAGGTTAGACAAAATTTGTATATATTGTCATGCCCACATTTCCCATGTGGTCACGATACACAACACACGTGTCATGTCTACATTTGCCATGTGGTCATGACACGAACTATGAAAACTTTTCTACCTATCCCTAGGAACCCCCTCGCATGCGTCTACCTACTCGGTGGCAATATACATAAGGCGTAAACATGTCAACATAACCGCGATGGTGAAAGCCATCTAGGGGGTATATGACAAGAAGTGTGTCACTTTTAGGGGTAGACTGATTTAAATTTGAACCCCTAGTTTCCTAGGTGTGAAGATGAATCCGTCAGCTTCGAAACCTATCTCAACTCTGGTCAAAATAAAATCAAAAAAGGATAAGAAAATGAAGAATTGATGGTCACATGATTCAAGTGGGATGATGGATTAAAAGCTAATAAAATAACATAAAAATCAAACCCTAGAAATCTAGGAAAAATTGATCGCATAACGCATTTTTGATAAACGCAAAATAAATTTTTAAATAAAACATCAAGAAGGGATTAAATAAAATTTAAGAATAAAAATTAGATTAAAACTTAAGAATCAATCCAAAATGATTTAAAATAAAATATTAAAATAATTATCCTACCAAGGTCGAATAAATCGACCTTGCATAAAAAGATAAAAAAAAATTGAAAGTAAAATAATAAATAAAGTCAAGATGCCAAATTTGATTGCAAATTTGAGTCCATTAATAAACATAATTTCGGTAATTATGTTTATTATCAAACTCAGAAAATTAGAGAAGGGAAGAGGTTAAGGCACTCGTTCCCATAAAATAATAATAAAATAGACAATTATTTTAAATGTTAAAATCCTACCAAGGATGAACAAAATAATAACCCCACCAAGAGGAATTTTAAACCAGGGGAAAAATTCTTCCCAATGAGAATAAAATTAATCCCTCCCAAAAATTAAATTTCATCCACAAGGCAAAAGAACAAAATGCAACAATAGCCCATTCAAAAGTTAGAATTCAATTTAAAAGATCCCCAAGAGATAAATAATAAAAAAAAAACAAATCAATGAAATAGAAGTTTTAAATAAAGAATAAAATAAAACCCCTCAATTAAAAATTCTCCCAAATAAAATATCCTCTCACAAAAAAGAGAAAGCCCTAATTTCCTTATACACTGTGTTTTCAAAAAATGGGAACCCTATTCTTATCTTCTATTGTTTTCTCTCCTCTTGTTTGTCCTAATCTCTTATCCTCATTCTTCCTTCTTTTTGTTTTGTTTTCTATTTTGCAGGTTAGGGTTTGCAACAAAGAATGGAAGCCATGATTTGGAGACTACCTCCCATGGAGGTATACATAGTAGTCTTTAGAATTTATAAATATTTACATATTATTATTTTTTTGAGAGAGATTAGTATATATATATATATACAAGTTACTGTATATTTAATGAAAAATGCAGTCAAAAGTTACAAAGAAAAGGAGAAGAGGGGGAGGCGGAGCCGCCACTGCCACCACTGAGGAGAGTCACTCGGAGGACGGTTTAAGGGGAGGTGGAGAGCCAAAGTGGAAGTTGTTGTTAGGAGGAGGGACGGTGAGGTTCCTGCGGATAGTGTCGAGGGCACTGCGGAGGTTGGGTGCCATGGGTGAGTGAGGGGGAAGCAGTGTGGCTGTGGGGATCTCAGTGGTTTGGGGGTGTGGGATGGGAGACAGAGCCTCCACCCACACCTGTGGGTGTGGGTGGAGGTTCCACCTCCCACCCCACACCCCTTATGGTTTATGTTTAATGGGACTGTGAGCGCTACGACCCATAGTCCAATCTATTTTTTTTTTGTTTTGCTTCAAACTCGGAACTATAATACATGTAGTCCATCCAAGTGTTAAAACCCTCTATATTTATTTTACTGGATACTAACTGTGTATCATCTAATAAATATTTGTATATATTGGGTGTGGGTGGAGGCTCTGTCTCCCATCCCACACCCCTTATGGTTTGCATTTAATGGGACTGTGGGCGCTACGGCCCACAGTCCAATCTATTTTTTTTTATTTTGCTTCAAACTCAGAACTATAATACATGTAGTCCATCCAAGTCTTAAAACCCTCTATATTTATTTTACTGAATATTAACTGTGTATCATCTAATAAATATTTGTATATATTTATATATACATAAATAATATATGTATATATATAAGTATATATATACATAGATGTATATTAACAGTATGTCCAAAATAACACAGCAAAATCATATTTTCTACTTTGACATAACTATAAATATATACTGTATACACTTGTATATATATATATATATACAAGTGTATCTGTATATTATATTATAGACATCAATTAAATTGTTCCTATATTTTTTTATAAATCATAGCATATGCACAAAAAAATAATAAGCCAGATATATTTTTTTTTCTAAATAATAAAACAGCCAAGTGTATTTATATACCTATGTATACATATAAATCTAGATAGATATGTATGAATATATAAATACACATTTCCCTTATCTTCTCGTATAGTGCTCTAAATTAGAATGCTAACTTGAAGGTTTAAACATAGGATGAATCAACAACACCTTTTTTTTAGCATAATGTACATAATTAACTCTATATATCTTTTTTTGAAAGAAGTATACAAGATAGAAAATACATTTTAGTCTAACTTTTGCTTTCTTTCCAACAACAACAACTATGGTGGAACTTTCAAACACAAATAGATAACAAATCTCAAGTTTTCTCTTTCTTGTTTAAAATACCTTCCATATAACAGCACTCATATATATATATATATATATATATATATATATATATATATATATATATATATATATATATATATATATATATATATATATATATATATATATATATAAGGGAAAAAATCATGGCAGCAACAAAAATATTTTCACAAGCATTTCACAAAATATAAACTCCCTCTTAGAGAATAAATAACCTTTTAATAAAATAAGAAAAATATTTCTCTTACAGCATATAATACAGCCATCTCCATGGCAAAATATCTTGACAACCTTTCGTAAAAATAAAATACAATAAGGCCACAATGGCCATGGGTCAACAACCAATAAAACACTACTAAGCCATCCAAAATGAGCTCCACAACAACTCCATTTCCTCACTCAAAACTTGCAAATAAACACAACAAAAAAAGAACAACCCAGCCACTATGAAATGCCCTCCTCCCTACCATAGACCTGCAAGAGGGTCACCCCCGAGCTAGGGAGGCAGGGATTCACACGGTGAACACATTCCACAACAAGAATTCAAAAAAAAACAACACAAAACAGCCCCCAAGGTTCAACACAAAACTCAACTCATGAAAATAAGTTTGATGAGGGTAGGGAATGGACCCCTCTACTTCAAAGGCCACCGAAATGATAAAATACTAATCTCATGGCCTCAAGCCAAAAATCTCCAAAACCACCACTCTCCAGAAAATCACCAATAACCTCCATGGCACTCTTGCCATTCAAATACTCTCTCCAACAAGTAAAAGCCCTCAAGGCATAAATAACACAATGTGGAAGTGACCTCAAGGAGGTTCCTTTTCCCTACCCAAACAAGTTGAGCATTACCTCCAAATGGAGGTGCTCTTACCATACTCCCATCCCACACAAAAACAATGAAACAACAAAACAACAAAATACTACAATACATCACATTAAATAAGCAAGGGTGAAGAAAAACATAGTTTAAGAGGCTTACCTCCAAAGCCCTATAATGGAAGCACATTTGGTGAAGAGTTCCAAGCTTTCCCAAACCTTCCAATCTTCAAGAATTCCTCTAACTTTCCCAAATTCCTCCAAAATAGAAAGAAACTCAAAAGTACAAGAACCCCACACTCCTCAACAAGAGGAGATATTATAGGCCATCAATTTGGCCTTGAAGAATGAGAAGGTGACACTTGTCACCTTCTCCTTCCTCCTCCAATGCCACTTGCAAGGGAGAGGAAGTGTGAGGGTGACAAGTGTCACCCTTGAATTCCATCTCAAACCTCACCTTATCCACATGTCCTCTCACACAGGTGTTAGAGGACAACTGGTGAGGTGGCATTCCCACTCAAACCTCCAAGAGGATAAGGGATGCCATATGGCATCCTCTTATTCTCTCCAAGAGCCATCTCCCTCCAAGATGCTCTCACACGTGTGTGAGAGTCTTGGAGGAAGATCTCACACACTTGGTAGTCTTGGAGACCTCCCAAGTCTTCCTCGGGAAAGGATTCCCAAACTTTGGGAAGGGAGATGAGTCTTTCCCAAAGCATGACTCATTTCCCACCTTCCCTAATTCAAATTTCGTCACTTTGACTAAACCATAGTTTAGAGTGACCAAAAGTGAGTTAATCCAAGGGTTAGTTAGTCAAACTTGACCCTAGACCCATGGGTAACCACCTAGGGTAACTTTTGGGACACTAAGGTTCACAAAGGGGTCATAAATCCACTTTAAATGGCCTCAAAAAATAAAACAAATACCAAGTGGTGTAAGTCAAATAAAATTCATACAACACTTATTATTAATTAATTTAAATAAAGGGTACTAGGCTAAAAGATTAAAAATTAAATCAAGCACTTAAATCACATTCAATTTTCAAACGTGATCCTTACCCCTCTTGGGAATGGATCAGTTTCACAAGGAATAACATAGTGTGAATTCTACCTCCAATTTTCCATGGCTTGGGAATGCAAAACCTACACATCTCGATCAAGTGTTGATCATATCATGATAATCATAGCCGAAGCAACTGGAATTAAATTCATGCCATAGAATAGAACAAAAATCAACTATAACATAAATCCAAATTAAACTGCATTTTCTATCATATGCCAAATAATCCTCATTGTACAAATAACTAGAAACCACATCACAAAACATCATCTAATATATCTCATATATCAAATCACAAAATATCATCAAATATGATCAAATCGAATCACATATGTCTAATCAATAGCCTATCATAATCAGGAAATAAAATAAAGTCTGCATAATGAAACCATAGTCTCTAAAAAGCTTGATAATGTCATCAACTGAAATGCATATCGATCAAAATAAGGAAGGTAAAATAATCAGCCTCACATCCTCCCCCCCTAAGACTAAACTTCCTCCTGGAAGTCATCAAAAAGGTGAGGATAGAGTGCCATCAAACTAGCTGTATCCTCCCAAGTCACTGTGACTTGATCATAATGATCCCACTGGACCCTAACTTGGTCTAGCTCTCGACCTCGAAGGCCCAACGTCTGACGAGCCAATATGCGAATTGGTTTAAAAGCTAATTGCCTGTCTACCTCTACCTGTAGAGCACTCCAGTCCAGCATGTGAGATAAATTAGATATATATCACCTCAATACAGAAATATGAAAGACATTGTGGATACGTGACATGCTAGGTGGCAATGCTAGATGATAGGCGACTGGTCCTATCCGCTCCAAAATCTCAAAGGGTCCTACAAATCGTGGTGCCAGCTTAGAGCCCTTTCCATAAGGGATAGGACTCTTGTGTCACCGCAATCTAAGGAATACCCTGTAACCCATTGAGAAGCTCCGATCAGTCCTCTTAGCATCGGCATACTTCTTTTGTCTATCTTGTGCCTCTTGTAACCTCTACCTAAATAGTGTGACATGCTGCTCCATATCCTAAACTAGCTCTAGACCAATGGCAACTCTGTCCTCTATCCGATCCCAACTCAATGGTGTCCTGCATGGTCTACTGTATAAAGCCTAAAAGGGAGACATACCCAACGAGCTGTGATGCCCATTATTGTAGGCAAAATCAAACAGATATAAATACTCCTCCCACCTAGACTGATGGTCCATAACATACATTCAAAGCATGTCCTCCAACACCTGATTCACCCGCTCTGTCTGTCCATCTGTCTCGAGATGATAAATAGAGCTAAAGTTGATCTGTGTGCCCAATGCCTGCTGCAAGGCTCTCCAGAATGCTGAAGTGAACACTGGATCTCTATCAGAAATGATGTGGCAAGGTACTCCATGTAATCTCACAATATCATCTAAGAATACCCTCACCACAGCTGGCGCATTGTACATCATGCGTATAGGTGAGAAATGCGCTACCTTGGTCAATTTGTCGACGGTCACCATGATGGCATCATGGCGACGCAAAGACATAGGAAGACCAACAATAAAATCCATGGAAATGGTGTCCTATTTCCACTCAGGTATATCATGTGGGTAAAGAAGACCACCTAGATGCTGATGCTCGGCCTTCACCTCTGGCACTCAAGGCATCGAGCAACAAACTCTCCAATATCTCACCTCATACCCACCCAATGGTACAGCTGCACCTCAAGAAACCACTCATCCTCTAACAAATGCTGAATAATGCGACCTCTTAAGTCCACACTCAAAGTCAAGGTCAAGAGCTTGTGGTGCCTCCGACTCAATGTGTCAGCAACCATGTTCTCCTTCCCTTTCATGTAGTGGACATCAAAGTCATACTCGCATAGGAACTCCATCCAACACCACTGACGAGCATTCAGATTTGGCTATGTAAAGATATACTGAAGGCTGTGGTGATCTGAATGGAGCTCGAAGTGATGACCCAATAAGAAATGTCTCCAATGTACTAGAGAATGAACCACTGCCGCTAACTACAAGTCATGCGTGGGATATTTCAGCTCATGGGTCTTGAACTTTCATGACTCATACGCGATTGCTCTACCACCCTGCATAAGTACGGCTCCCAATCCCTCAAGTGATGCATCCATGCAAACCATAAAATCTGCTGCAGGATTAGGAACTGCAAAAATAGGAGCGTTGGTAAGACACTCCTTGAGGACTCTGAAGGCCCTCTCACACTGCTCAGTCCAAAGAAATCTCTTCCCTTTCCGCTGAAGGGAAGTGATGGGGTGCGCAATCTGAGAAAAACCCTCAACAAAGCGACGGTAATAACCAGCTAACCCCATAAAACTCCTAACCTCTATCACACTAGTGGGTGCTGGCAAATCCTTGATAGCCCTGATCTTCGATGGATCTACTGAGATTCTATCGCCAGATAGGATATGCCCCAGATACTGAACCTTTGTCCTGAAAAATGCACACTTTGCCAAGTTCCCATAAAGATTCTACTCTCTCAAACAATATAGAACCTGATGAAGGTGCTCCTCATGCTCCTCCTTAGTCTGTGAATAGATCAAAATGTAAACAAGGAAAATGATCACGAACCGATCCAAATAGGTACGGAACACCCCATTCATGAGACTCATGAACACTACAGGGGCATTTGTCAAGCTGAAGGGAACCACTGTGAACTCATAGTGGCCATATCGAGTCTGGAAGGTAGTCTTATGGATGTCTACCTCTGTGATACATAGCTAATGATAACTAGACTTCAGGTCTATCTTAGAGAACACCTTGGCTCCCTACATCTAATTGAAATGATCGTCAATCCTGGGTAGAGGATAACTGTTCTTCACCGTCACCTTATTCAATTGCCTATAGTCCATGCACAAATGAAGAGACCCATCCTTCTTCTTCACAAAGATGACAAGAGTGCCCCAGGGTGAAATGCTCAGTCAAATGTGCCCCTTCTTGAGCATGTCCTCCAACTGTAACTTGAGTTCTGTGAGCTCATGTGTGGTCACCCTGTAGGGTGCACGAGACACTGGCTCGGCACCCAGCACTAGGTCAATGTGAAAGTCTACCTCACGACGAGGTGGCATTCCTAGTAACTCTACTGGAAACACATCAGCAAACTCTCTAAGGATGGGATGATCATCCAAAGATGCCTCAGGCTCGTCATCTGATCTGTCACTCAATGTGATGGAAAACATCTGGCATCCCTTCCACATGAAGCACTTAAGCTGCTGAACGGATATCATATGCACTGCTATGGGCTTCTACATGCCAACTATCTCAATTGATGTACCGTGATCATCTAAAGAGCTGATCGCCTTTCAACGATAATCTAGCTTGGCCCGATGAGCCGCAAGCCAATCCATACCCAACACCACATCATAGGATCCTAATGTCATGACTCTAAGGTCGTATACTATGGTAAAGGGTCCCAAATCAATCTCATAGTCATGGACTAAGGCATCTACTATCATCTTGGCCCCTGAGGCCAACTCAACCACCCACCTATCACCCTGCCTAGAGGCCACTAGCTTGCAACGCTCCACTAATGATGGAGATATGAAAGAGTCAATAGCACCAGAATCAAAGAGAATAGAAATGGGGTTACCCCCTATCACACCTAATGTCTCAATCACTAATGCCTAAAAATCAGCCTAGCGATTATCAACCACTGCGAACATACGGTTGGATCTACCCACATCACCAATAGTCTGCTCAGATCCTCCTGCACGAGACTATCCCCCTGCTGTAAAACCCTGTGGACACTCTCTGGCTAGGTGTCCTACTCCACCATAAACATAGCAAGGGCCTCTATCCTATACCTGTCTAGTCTGAGTCCTACTCGACTGCTGTTTTCCTGATCTACCAGTAGACCCTTGTGAGCCCCTATATAACTACTGTGACCTCATGGGTCCCACAGGTGGTCACTGTTGCCTCTGATCTCTACGTGGACCCTGCTACTGCCTACCTCTATTATGTTCCCCATGTACTCTCTGCTATGTCCTAGTTCTCTATTGCTACTATTGTGGGGGCCTAGGAGGTAAGGGAACAGAACTAAATCCTCCCCTATGAGGTGGCTGTGATGGTCTGTAGAAACTCTGTTGATGCTGCTGTTGTCCATGATCCTGAAACTGAGGGCGTGAACTTTGCCCTCGTCCCTAAACCTCCTTAGTGACATATACCTTCTCGACAGCATCACTCAAAGTCTGGGGGTCTGCCACGCAAATAGGCCCTGCCATACTGTGGTTCAGTCCTCTGATAAACTTATGCACCAGGAGTTTCTCATCATGGAGATACTCTGCATAACGGGATAACTCAGTAAATCTACCCTCATACTGTGCCACTGTAAGTCCTCTCTGCTAGAGGTCATGGAACTCATCTATGTGACGTTGCCTGTAATGATCTAATAAGTACCGTGCATTGAAGCACTTAATAAAGGTCTCCCATGTGAGAGTGTCTAAAGAAAGGTGACGCTTGCACTCCTTGGTGTGCCACTAGGTAGCTGCTACATCTCACAATAGGTGTACTACCACACGGGCCTTCGTGTTGCCCTCGTAAGGATGCAACATGAAGCATCTGTCTAAGCTAATAAGCTAGGCCTCTGCCTCGGCTCCCTCTGTGGTCCTGACAAATGTAGGAGGGTTCAGGCTCGATATATCCCTAATGGGATCTCCTCTATCTCTGTGCCTCCTGATAGGCTCATCTATGTAATAGTCATAAGGCCTGTGTATAATGTACTCTACTCGTACTGCCTCATCATACCTAGCATGGTGTGAGGGACTCCTGCTATGAGCCTTGTCGGTTGAACCAACCTCCTTTGCCATTGTCTCTGGCACCTCAACATAAAACTCCACACGTGGTGCCCCTCATGGCTCAATGTGGGGCTTCACACGTGGCTCGACATGGGACTCAACTCATGGCTCCGCACATGGCTCCTCTCACGGATCCTTGCAGGGCTCGACACATGGCTCTATAAGCGGCTCAACTACACCTGATGGAAGCCTATCTAAAACTACCTGTAAAACCTCTAATATCTATGGCCCTATATCTGGTAGGGCCAGTGGTGCATGCAATTCCTATATGTCAGGTTGTGGTTGTAGGAGTGGCTAATCCAGTCCCTTAGCTGAAGAGTCAGTGTGTACCTCAGTGGCTGGAGTGCGGCGGGACTGCGCTCATTGAACTCGTCGGGGAGGCATCCTACAAAAATGAAGTAACCACAAATTAATCAAAGTTGTGGAAATAATAATGTGGCCAAAACAAGCCCAGTGTTTAAACTTACACTCTGATACCAAATGCCATGCCTGCATTTCCCATGCGGTCATGACACACAACACACATGTCATGTGGTCATGACACAAACTACGAAAAACTTTTCTACCTATCCCTAGGAACCCCTCGCACGTGTCTGCGTGCTTGGTGGCAATACATACAAGGCATAAACATTTCAACATAACTGTGATGGTGAAATCCGTCTATGGGGTATATGACAAGAAGTGTGTCGCTTTTAAGGTTTGACTGATTTAAATCTGAACCCCTAGTTTCCTAGGTGTGAAGATGAATCTGTCAGCTTCGAAACCTATCTCAACTCTGGTCAAAATAAAATTGAAAAAGCATAAGAAAATGATGAATTGATGGTCACATGATTCAAGTGGGATGATGGATTAAAAGCTAATAAAATAACACAAAAATCAAACCCTAGAAATCTAGGAAAAATTTGACAGCATAACACGTTTTTGATAAATGTAAAATAAATTTTAAAATAAAACATCAAGAAGGGATTAAATAAAATTTAAGAATGAAAATTAGATTAAAACTTAAGAATCAATCCAAAATGATTTAAAATAAAATATTAAAATAATTATCCTACCAAGGTCAAATAAATCGACCTTGCATAAAAAGATAAAAAAAAATTGAAAGTAGAATAATAAATAAAGTCAAGATGCCAAATTTGATTCCAAATTTGAGTCCGATAATAAATATAATATCAAAAATTATGTTTATTATCAAACTCAGAAAATTAGACAAGGGAAGAGGCTAAGGCACTCATTCCCGTAAAATATTAATAAAATAGATAATTAATTTAAGCGTTAAAATCTCGCCAAGGATGAACAAAATAATAACCCCACCAAGAGGAATTTTAAACCAGGGAAAAATTTCTTCCCAATGAGAATAAAATTAATCCCTCCCAAAAATTAAATTTAATCCACAAGGTGAAAGAACAAAATGCAATAATAGCCCAGTCAAAAGTTAGAATTCAATTTAAAAGATCCCCAAGAGATAAATAATAAAAAAACAAATCAATGAAATAGAGGTTTTAAATAAAGAATAAAATAAAACCCCTCAATTAAAAATTCTCCCAAATAAAATATCCTCTCACAAAAAAGAGAAAGCCCTAATTTCCTTATACACTTGGTTTTCAAAAAATGGGAACCCTATTCTTATCTTCTATTGTTTTCTCTCCTCTTGTTTGCCCTAATCTCTTATCCTCATTCTTCCTTCTTTTTGTTTTGTTTTCTATTTTGCAGGTTAGGGTTTGTAACCAAGAATGGATGCCATGATTTGGAGACTACCTCCCACAAAGGTATACACAGTAGTCTTTAGAATTTATAGATATTTACATATTATTATTATTTTTTGAGAGAGATTAGTGTATATATACAAGTTACTATATATTTAATGAAAAATGCTGTCAAAAGTTACAGAGAAAAGGAGAAAAGGGGAAGGTGGAGCCACTGCCACCACTGAGGAGAGTCACTGGGAGGAGGGTTTAAGGGGAGGTGGAGAGCTGAAGTGGAAGTTGCTATTAGGAGGAGGGATGGCGAGGTTCCTGCGGATAGTGTCAAGGGCTCTGCGGAGGTTGGGTGCTGTGGGGATCTCAGTGGTTTGGGGGTATGGGATGGGAGGCGGAGCCTCCACCCACACCCGCGGGTGTGGGTGGAGGCTCCACCTCCCACCCCACACCCCTTATAGTTTGCGTTTAATGGGACTGTGGGTGCTACAGCCCACAGCCCAATCTATTTTTTTTTGTTTTGCTTTGAACTCAGAACTATAAGACATGTAGTCCATCCAAGTCTTAAAACCCTCTGTATTTATTTTGCTAGATACTAACTGTGTATCATCTAATATATATATATATATAGATGTATGTATGTATGTATATACAGATATTATGTATATATATATAAATAATATATGTATATATATACATACATACATACATACATACATACATATATATACATATATATATAGATGTATATTAATAGTATGTCTAAAATAACACAGCAAAGTCATATTTTCTACTTTGACATAACTATAAATATATACTGTATACACTTTTATATATATATATATATATGAAGTGTATCTGTATATTATATTATAGATAGCAATTAAATTGTTCCTGTATTTTCTTATAAATCACAGCATATGCACAACAAAACAATAAGCTAGATATATATATTTTTTCTAAATAATAAAATAGCCAAGTGTATTTATATACCTATGTATACATATAAATTTGTATATATATGTATGGATATATAAATACACATTTCCCTTATCTTCTCATACAGTGCTCTAAATCGGAATGCTAACTTGCAGGTTTAAACATAGGATGAATCAACAGCACCTTTTTTTTTAGCATAATGTACATAATTAACTCTATATATATTTTTTTGAAAGAAGTATACATGATAGAAAATACATTTTAGTCTAACTTTTGCTTTCTTTCCAACAACAACAAATAAGGTGGAACTTTCAAACACAAACAGATAACAAATCTCAACTTTTCTCTTTCTTGTTTAAAATACCTTCCATATAACAACACTCATATATATTTTTTTTGAAGGGAAAAAATCATGGCAGCAACAAAAATATTTTCACAAGTATTTCATAAAATATAAACTCCCTCTTAGAGAATAAATAACCTTTTAATAAAATAACAAGCATATTTCTCTTATAACATATAATATAGCCATCTCCATGGCAAAATATCTTGACAACCTTTTGTAAAAATAAAATACAATAAGGCCACAATGGCCATGGCTCAATAGCCAATAAAACACTACCAAGCCACCCAAAATGAGCTCCACAACAACTCCATTTGCTCCCTCAAAACCTGCAAATAAACACAACAAAAAAAGAACAACCCAGCTACTATGAAGTGCCCTCCTCCCTACCGTAGACCCGTAAGAGGGTCACCCTTGAGCTAGGGAGGTAGGGATTCACATGGTGAAAACATTCCACAACAAGAATTCAAAAACAACAACACAAAACAGCCCCCAAGGTTCAACACAAAACTCAACTCATGAAAATGAGTTTGATGAGGGTAGGGAATGGACCCCTCTACTTCAAAGGCCACCCAAATGATAAAATACCAATCTCATGGCCTCAAGCCAAAAATCTCCAAAACTACCACTCTTCACAAAATCACCAATAACCTCCATGGCACTCTTGCCATTCAAATATTCTCTCCAATAAGTAAAAGCCCTCAAGGCACAAATAACACAATGTGGAAGTGACCTCAAGGAGGTTCCTTTCCCCTACCTAAACAAGTTGAGCATTACCTGCAAATGGAGGTGCTCTTACCATACTTCCATTCCACACAAAAACAATGAAACAGCAAAACAACCAAATACTACAATACATCACATTAAATAAGAAAGGGTGAAGAAAAACATAGTTTAAGAGGCTTCCCTTCAAAGCCCTATAATGGAAGCACGTTTGGTGAAGAGCTCCAAGATTTCCCAAACCTTCAAATCTTCAAGAATTCCTTTAACTTTCCCAAATTCCTCCAAAATAGAAAGAAACTCAAAAGTGCAAGAACCCCACACTCCTCAACAAGAGGAGATATTATAGGCCATCAATTTGGCCTTGAGGAATGAGAAGGTGACACTTGTCACCTTCTCCTTCCTCCTCCAATGCCACTTGTAAGGGAGAGGAAGTGTGAGGGTGACAAGTGTCACCCTCCAATTCCATTTCCAACCTCACCTTATCCACTTCTGCTCTCACACATGTGTGAGAGGACAAGTGGTGAGGTGGCATTCCCACTCAAACCTCCAAGAGGATAAGGGATGGCATATGTCATCCTCTTATTCTCTCAAAGAGCCATTTCCCTCCAAGATGCTCTCACACATGTGTGAGAGTCTTGGAGGAAGATCCCACACACTTGGGAGTCTTGGAGACCTGCCAAGTCTTCCTTGGGAAAGGATTCCCAAACATTGGGAAGGGAGATGAGTCTTTCCCAAAGCATGACTCATCTCCCACTTTCCCTAATTCAAATTTCGTCACTTTGACTAAACCATAGTTTAGAGTGACCAAAAGTGATTTAATCCAAGGGTTAGTTCGTCAAACTTGACCCTAGACCCATGGGTAACCACCTAGGGTAACTTTTGGGACACTAAGGTTCACAAAGGGGTCATAAATCCACTTTAAATGGCCTCAAAAAATAAAATAAATACCAAGTGGTGTAAGTCAAATAAAATTCATATAACACTTATTATTAATTAATTTAAACAAAGGGTACTGGGCCAAAAGATTAAAAATTAAATCAAGCACTTAAATCACATTCAATTTTCAAACGTGATCCTTATCCCTCTTGGGAATGGATCAGTTTCACAGGGAATAACATAGTGTTAATTCTACCTCAAATTTCCCATGGCTTGGGAATGTAAAACCTGCACATCTCGATCAAGTGTCAATCATATCATGATAACTATAGCTGAAGCAATTGGAATTAAATTCATGCCATAGAATACAACAAAAATCAACGATAACATAAGTCTAAATTAAACTACATTTTCTATCATATGCCAAATAATCCTCATCACACAAATAACTAGAAATCACATCACAAAACATCATCTAATATATCTCATCTGTCGAATCACAAAATATCATGAAATATGATTAAATTGAATCACATATGTCTAATCAATGTCCTATCATAATCAGGAGATAAAATCGAGTCTGCATAATGAAACCATAGTCTCTAAAAAGTCTAATAATGTCATCAACTGAAATGCATATCGATCAAAATAAGGAAGGTAAAATAATCGGCCTCACATATATCATCTCCATCACTTAGAGCATTTTGAATACTCTTTATACTGATACCAAGCATCATCTTATCATTCCTTATTAGGCTCTTTATTTCACTAAACTTCTTATCCAAAAATTTGTTTCTAACTTTAGTCTCTACGGACTTCTCAAAAGACTCTAAATGTGTACTTACTAAATTTACAAGATTCTTCAAATATCTGGAGGCAGAGTCAGATGGATTCTTTTGAAAGGTTGGCATTATCTTCTCCAATACTCCAGTTGCAAGGCCTAGCAGCTCATTGTCCTCAATGTGAGATTTCAACATCTTTTCTCTTGCCTTGGCTTGTGTAAAAGATGCTATGTTCATTACTTGAACTGGAGAGAGAGCATCTAGATTGATTGGTCCTTGAAACAGCTCCAGTTCATCAAACTCAATCATTTCTTTACTCAGGAGACCTTTTACTACATCTGCAGTGTCTCTTGCTACAATTCCCGAACCACCTTTCTTCCCTTGAGATTTCTCAGCATCAAAATTTATTTGCGTGGGTGCATTAATATTTGCACCATCTTCTTTTGCCTTGCCTTCTTTACCCTTTTCTTTCTCTTCCTCTACTTTTTCTATATCATCTGTAGGGGGATCTTTTCTTTATCTCACCACTTGCTACCTGTTCTAGAGAGCTTTGAATAGCAATATTATCTTCTTTTCTAGATTGACCAGGTGTAGTTAGAGTATCTCTTGCTTCATCAGTTTTGTCTGCCATCTCTATGTCTTCTTTGTTTATTTGCTCCTCTTCTAGAACACAGGAGTCATCAACTCTAGTTTGTTGCTCACTAACATTTACTTTTTTAACATCTAGAATTGATGAATCAATCCCATCATCTGTCTCCTCATAGGTTTGTTCTAGAGGATCTAGAGTATCACTTTGGTCATCATTTCCTTTCTTAATCTCTTCTTCTGGAGCTTCTTGTTCTGAAACTGAAGGGTTGTCTTTCTCAACATGTTCCTTTGAAACAATATAGTATTTATCTTTATCTAGGGCCTTCCTCAAAATTTCCTCTATTTCCTTTGCAACTTCCTCAGTTTCACAAAGCATTAGCTTGTTCATCCGGATCTTGCTTCTAAATTTCTCCTTAACTCCCTTGAGGATTTTTTCTACTTCCCTTCTAGTCATTAATGGACATAGGGTGGAGAGGACATATTCTGTAAGTTCTAGATCTTTAGCATTGGCTACTTCCTTCCTCATTTCCAGTATTTTCCTTAAACTTTTAGGAAGTTCTTGTAAAATTTTCAAATGAGCTCTATTGAACTTAGTCAAGTATATGATGGTGGCATCTTCCAAAATTTTCTTATTTGCTTGATCAAAATTATCATAATAAACTTTTATAGGCTTTAGATTTCAATGAACAGTAATTGTTTTTACAATTTCATCTACTCTCATAGCAACCTTACCAGTTTCTTGCTTTTTACTTGCCTTTTTGCTTCCAGAAGGCTGATCCTTAGAATCCTTTGAAGTCTTGGCTTTCTTGGATCTTATCTCTTTAACTTCTTCATTTGTCTCGGTCTCTTCATCATCTTTTTGTGCTCACATATGTTCTTGCAGCCTTTGTTTTCCTCCTCTTACTTCCTTCACCGATTGGTCTATCTTTTGGTTTTGTAGGTTTAAGAGGAACAGAAGCAGCAACAGAGCTTCTAGTAGTCCTTGAAGTGGAGGATGGTTTCATTGAAACATCTTCTTGTTTCTTTTCATGCCTTTCCTTTTTAGATTTTTTAATTCTTTCTTTGTTTTGGTTCATTTCTTCCTTGGTTAGTCCAATGCTCTTAGTATACTTTTCAACTTGCTTCTGCACTTTGCTTTTGGTCTCTAGCTATCTGAGCTCCACATGCAATTTTAGACTTAACTAATTGTATGTTCGAAACCTTTCCACAGATGTGTCTTTTGATTTTCTCAGGAGGTGTTGAGCATATATTTCCAAAACTTTCTCATCAACCTCATAGCCCATTAACATAATCCATATGGTTCTAGGTTCCACAGCCTCCATTAGGCATTGATCAGTGTCAACCATAAAGCATATTTCATTCTCATATTTCTCCACAACTGACTTAGGGATTCTCTCTCTTGCATGCATCATACTTTGAAAGTTTTTGAAGTAACCCCAAATGACTTTCTTCTGAGCTTGGGAATCACCAAGCCTGAGTAGATAATCTTTTATTTTCCATGCAACTAGCCTGTCATTTGTCCAGTGCACACTTTGAACTCCAGGCACTTCATTCATAAAATAGAAGAACAAACATATAATCAAGGAACCATAATTGAAGGTATTTTTCTTATCTTTCTTATTTTTCTCATATTTTCAGTCAACTAATTTTGTAACAGTTCACATAGGTCATAATCAACATTCTCCTTCACCATTTGATAGGCTGCATATTGCAATTTTGGAGATAGAATTTTCCCTACTGGAGTGGTAAATCTTCTACCCAATCACCATGGAGGAAAATTTAACATCTGGTTCTATAATATCATTGATGGTCATTGTCGTTTTGTCAAACATGGCACCAGTAACATCAATCACTATCTAGTTTTTCATGGCTTTCAGTATGGGTAATCCACCAGTTGAATTTAACCCAGTTACAATCCTGATAACATCCTTTGTAATTTTGAATGGGTTCAATAGCCATATGAACTCATCATGTATTCAGCTCAAGATATATCAAACCCATTCATTCTCATCAAATATCAAAAATCTAATGACCTACAGAAAATATTTGCTTTCTAGGGCTTTGTATTCCAGTTTTAACTTATAGCTATCATCCCTTAGGTAATTGTTAAACAAATCCAAGAGTTTCGGGTTTCCAAATTCATCAATGCTACAGTGGATGTACGCCCTAATATCCTCAACATGCAGTATGCCATATGGAACTCCAAAAAGTGCACCTAACAGTTCAACTTCAACTAATTTGTATGGATGCTTCTTAAAAATTGGTCGGGGCCTTTCAATTACTTCAATAACTAGAGGTGTAGCCATCTCAATAGATTTCAGATTCAAGGCTTTACAGAGAAGTACCTTTTTCTTCTGCGGGGTTAGGGTTGATCAATTGCTAGTTGAATTCACTCTTCGTGCTTCAATTTCTGGATTTGCAACTCAAATGCACTTCTTCTTGTTTCTTTCGAATGCAAAGTGATTCAAATGCATGACCAAGTGACCTTTTATCCTCCACAAAACCTAATTTGGCATTGTAATAAATGTGTTTCCCTAACTTCATCTGGTTACTCTATTTTTGAACAGTTCTTCATGAATCAGTCTGCGAATTTCCATATCAACATCTCTTCTTTCAGAAATCCTTCCAAAGTTTCTAAAATAATTCAAAATATCTTCTCTCATTGTGCCATATCTAGGTACCTACTTACTGGCTGGGGAAATTTGATTTTCAATATAGCCCCCCATGAGCTAGAGCTCCAAATTCAATTCATGGAGGAATTATCAGCACCGGATTCTGGTGCGGACCTGTTACTATTATTCACATTTGTTTTCTTGACCCATATCTTGCTCATTTCATTTTGGATCTCATTCACATCAATTTTTTCTTTTCCTTTGCCTTGTCTTTGCTCATCCAATTTTTTGTTTACCAAACCTCTTCTTGCATTATTTTTACTTCTGTAGAATCTTGCAATATGACTAGATCTATTGCAATTAAAGCAAACAACATTTCTTTGCTTATATGCTTGATTTTTTTTTTATCTACACTTATTATCCATGTGTCCATATCCATTGTAAGTAAAGTAGTAACCATTGAAAGAGATGCCATTTTCTCTAGAGTTATTCATTATCATACTTCTACATTCATTTGATCTATGACCATACCTCCTACACTTGAAGCATTGACCAGAGAAGGATGGACCATTTTGATTTACTCTACTTATGCATTGAGTAGCTCTATGACCAAATTTATTGCAATTAAAATAATTTCCATTAAATGATGGATATCTTTAGGCATTAGGTTGTCTTATCAAAGGTCTTCTAGGTCTTTTTCTCCCATTCCTTGGTTGAAAATTTTATTGTCCAGATCTGGAGCTTTCACCTTTATCATATCCAACACCATGCTTGTCATCAGCCTTTTCATGTCCTTCACATAGAGCTTCAAGTTTAGCAGAGCTTATCTTGAATTTCTCCTTGTATTCATTTGTAACTTCTAGGTCATTTCTAAGAATGACAATTTTCCTTTCAAGTTCTCTTTCATTATCTCTACTTTCTTGTAGGTAAGACTTTAGATGGTTAGCTACTCTATCCAATCTAAAGCATTCTTCAGTTCTTTCTTTTAAAGTTTGATTTAGGTCTTCTTTAGTCTTATTCCATTGCTCAATTTCTTTGGTTAGCCTCATTACCCCAGATTCCATCTCAGTTTTTAGAATAGCAACTTCTTCTGATAGCTTCTCACACTCCTTTGTCTTTTCTTTTAAGGCTTCATTCATGCCATTATCTTTAGTTAAACTGGATAACTACAAAAGTAGCTCCTTTCTCTTTTCCATCGATTTCTTTAATTTATCTTTTAACATTTCAATGGTATCATCAGTATCTTTAAGCTCATCTTTAAGATTAAATACTTTTGCTTTAGACTGACCAAGATCTTTTAGGGCCAACTGAAGTTGATCTTTGAGTGAACCCATTGAAATTCCTTCCAAGATCTTTCCTTAAGCTGTTAAGCTTCTTTCAAGGAACCTTTCTCTGACACCAATTGTTAGAATTAGGAAGAACAACTGAGAGGGGGGCTGAATCAAAAACATTATCATTTGCAACAATATCACTTAGAACTAATTAAACATTCAAAGCATGAGTCATCAACACATGAGCATAAACAAATAAACACACATGACACCAAGATTTTTGATGTGGAAACCCAGTTAAGGGAAAAACCACAGTGGGGGTTAACCCACAAAGATTATACTCTATTAAAAGTATTACAAATGGGAATACATGTGCATTCGGGCTCACTGCCCAGAGCTCATTGCTCAAAAGAAGAATCACTGCCTATAGAAAGAAGATTATAATGTGTTTGAACTGATAGTTAGCATCTACCCATGCAAAGATTTAGTTCTGACTAAGCACAGAATACTGACTTGATACACTTCATCTTCACTTTACCCTTTTGACTGCTCTGCTATTATCCGAACCTCAGATCTCTATCCTTTTTGCATTTTATTCCATTATCACAATACACACACCTAAATCATTCAAATCCATTGGCTCATATATATCTGCATCCTGATCTTCAACCACTTTTTAGATGGCTTCAAGAACACTTAAAACTTTATTGAAGATTTTGCTCTGTCAGCTAAATCCATGTACAACTTGTAACGCATAATAAAACTTGCACTCACAAATCATCAATTAGGTTAGCTACTATCACTGATCATCACAACTTGTCCAACCAACAGCTTCCATACATCAGAACCAAGATCAATTAGAAGGTCAGCCTATTCTTCTGTCTCCTCTATCAAACTGTTAACCTGATACTCATATGCTAATAACTTTTGAATCCTTTATCCCTAGAGACCAAAACTCTAGATTTATATTATCCTAACAATGCTTATGACTCCCTCAGATCTGTAGCAAACTCTGATTTACCACTGGAGAGATCTGGACCAAAATACCGAACCCTGTCGCCTGTTCTGTTTCTGACTTGCTAGACTTAGATAAATTCTGATTCTGACTTCTAGTATGAACAAATTGTGTTATGTGGATGGGTGGAATAATCTTAGTTTCCATCAATGGAAACACCTATCATGCGTAGAAGTGTCTCTTGCCAACAAATCCAAATCATTGAACCAATGTATTAATCTGCAACAACAATGTTATAATACACTTACAGGTTGAAAGCCTCAACATGGAGATTTACATCTTGCTTCTCTAGGGGAAAATTGACAACATAGCCCTGCATAGAAAACAACCTCTTCAAACACACTAAATACAACATAATGCAAGAGTTGCAAAAGCAAAGCACCCTCAAAAAGATGGCTTATCTTTCTCCACCAACTCCTCTGCAAAAGTATACAAAGCATCTGCTTTCAAATTTGTTTCAAAGCCAAAAAAGATTATGTTTTCTTTCCTAGGTGTGCACTTTCCAAAAAAGAATATTTTCGAACTTCAAAATCCTTTCCAACTTCAAAATATTTTCCAACTTCAAAATCTTTTCCAAATTGAAAATCTTTTCCAACATGAAAATCTTTTCCAAAAAATAAAGCATATCCTCTTCATGGGTGCTCCAAAGAGATAAAGTTAAGATTTTCCATATATGTCAAGTTCCTACAATAGAAACCCACTAAAGAAGACCCAAGGTCATCCAAGGTGGCACTCCTTGATTTTCTCAAGAAAAAACAAAAACATCTTTTTGAGAAAAAGCAAAAAGAAAATTTAGCACAAAACAACTTTTTCCTAGAATTGCTTAAAAAACCAAATCCAAAAAAGTAAAAGAGCAAAATTGATTTTTCACCTCATAAAAAAGAGGAAACAATAGAAAGGACTCTAAGGTTGAGACACCTTAATCCCAACATTCTCCCACTTGTTGAAGACCTATCAAGAGTCTATAGTAGCTAGTTGATCAGGCCTCAAGGCCCATGGAACTTGAACACCATCTGAACTTAGACTCTATGCTCATTAGCTTTGTTAGTGCAACTGCAACATTCACCAAAGTGTCAACTTCAAACCCATTACCAGAACAAAAATCTAAAGTCCTAACACCTCCAAAACATGATCGAGCATGAGTGCTCTATAATAGTTAGAACAACAACCATAGCTAGTTGTTTACATCCAACTAAAAATCTCACCATCGATAGAACTTCTATGCATGACATATCCAGCCTATACTGCAGCTCTCATCCTTGTATAATCCACTATCCTACTCAAAGTTACCATCTCCCATGACAAAAAATACACCAAAACCATTGATGTGCAAAAAATCTGGAGACCCTTGATACTGCAATCCAATGAAAAACAATCTACAAAAGACATACATACATCTTAGGAATCATATTGCATGAGCAATGCCAACCAAAGCAATTCATAGTCTACCAATTAGCACTTACATAAAAGTGTGTCTTATAATCAAATCATGTAATACAAAGAACAATCACAATGATTTGCAAACTACAACCAACCTGTTGCAAAATAGAGTATGCATACTTTCACAAATAGTTTTCTGCTCACTCTCTCACCTTTGATCTCCTCCACTTCTCCCAAGTCCTCCACATCTCAAATGGTATACATTAAAAGAGCACACTATTGCTAAAAATAATAAAGTACAACAACATTAGATGACCACAAAACCAATGATCATACTAGATGAATAAGAACCTCTAGGAAGAAGCATGAGACCATAAAGAGAAACTGCAAACCATATCATGTCCTTCTGCCCAAACTGCCAAGTGCTAAGCTGTGCCATGTAAGATCTCTTTAAAAAAACCCCAACTGAAAAGCCTTAACAACACCCAACTATTCAATCTCAATAGATTAAACAAAACATATATATCTCATATAACAATAAAGAGGATGTAAGCTTCTCTGTCCAAGGAAGATCAAATTCAAAAAATCCATTCAACAAATAGGAATACAGCCCAATGACATCTCCAAAACTTCTCATAAATAAAACCATATACCCAAGGAGATAACCATGCAAAATAATCCTCAAATGAACCCTCTAGAACTAGAACCTATAGCTCAAGATCCATATCCATGAGAAATCAAAGCATAAACAAAATGAATATGAAACAACACATGGACAATACCAATCAGATCATTTTCTTTTGAGTGAACTAAGAGTGGGGAATGAGAATGATCCATTGAGATACATCAATCCTCATAGACTCTCTCGAAGAACAATCTCCTCTCAACTCCAAACATGAACCCATGTCCATACCTAGGTGAAGGCTCCTTGGCCTTTCTACTGAAATTTCACCATTCCAACCCATGATCCCCACAACAAGAGATCTCTAGAATCACCTTGAGTTTCTCTAGTATCATGGGCATCCATCAACCAATTCATGCCAACTTCAAATGCATCTTGCAAAATCAAGAAGCTTCAAGAAAATGATTACTACTTAAAACCAAAGAGAAATTCACCAGACCATTGTCAAAGCTCCCACTGCACATCTGCAAAATCTAGGAACACACATGACATCATGATCTAACATCTCCTCCCAGGAGATCACTTCTTGCTCCAATGAACATATCTTGCCAAAGGGGTACCATCATGTAAAAACTCCAATATTTCGAATACGAGTCTATCATGGCATAATACCATCCCCTAACAATGGAACTCAAGATGTCAAAAAAATTTCACAGCATATAAGAATTATAATCCAAAAGCCTTACCATGACATGTACAACCACTATAGAAGAACATCCATTACCGAGTGACAAATCCACATCACTACCGAATCTCCCACTGAAACTATGATATCAAGCTTATCAAAGCATCGTAATAACCATCCTCTCAATGAAGTTAATCCATGGCTCTAACACAATCTAATAATCAACATGTGTAATACTAGCAACACAAAAGAATAAAGTAGAAACAAGATCTCTAAGGAAGAAGATAAAATCATCACTGTAAAAAATCTAACACATAACCATCTATCCAAGATATCCATGACAACATGATAAACATGCTATAAGTCCCAACAACTGACTATATAGTCACTCTAATCATCCATCCTCTCATCCCAATGCAACATAACAATGCACAAATGACCACAGACAAGGCCAAATAACAAAGTTTACATCAACACTAAATCAATCTCGTAGATATAGACAATCCACATCCAAGTCATCACACTATGACCAATGGGTGGCCAACCCACAAAACTACATAACTTGAAGATCCAAAACAAATGAAAAATGCAAAATTATCATCACATTAGTAACCTACAAACTGAGATATCAAAGAAGATAACATGTAGATTTTAAGACTCAAACACCAGATTAACTCCTAATCTGATTTTCCAAATAAATCCACAATATGTAACCATAGTCAACGAACCCATCAAGAAAACACTACAGAAATGTTGAGTGACTAATCACATACCAACATCTCTAAACTAAGAAAACTACAAATCTCCTCTATCCATGCACAAATCACACATGCAAATCTACAAATATATTACATTCAAAATCACCTTGAAAGGAATCATAATCTGAAAAATAGTTTATCCGCAGATCTACAAAACCACAAGTTTTGATTAACCATGTAGAACCTATAAAGCCACCATGTCACTGACACATATGCAAATCCATATCCACTTATCATTTGGAAGACCCACGAGTCTGAAAACCACCAAAATAGTTAAACAAGAATAATGTAATAACACGAATAAGCATAACCATAGATTTTGAATGAAAAATCTATAAAATAGTCATATCCAACCAACATGAAACCGAGACATAGAAGTACAACCAACCAAAAAAGGAAGAAGAGGTCTATGAACGTCATGTCCACTTGTAGGCCAACTCCACAACTACCACCACGTACAAGCATATAAAGGAGCTAGGTTGTTCCAAAAGGTTTCAGAACATCCAATGAAAACTCTACAGCCTACATGCATTCAAGGTTAACAAAATAGTGCCTTCCAATGCCAAGGACTAAAACCAAGCACCCAACATAAGCACATCCAACCATACTCATGACAACCCAAGTTTCTCCATGTGATCAAGGAGCTAAGATCAAACACCCAACATGAATACTTTAATGCAAATGACCATAGAATGAAAGAACATAACCACCATACATGAGGGTTATTCATACTATCAAACAGGAGGTCCAGTTCAATATCATATTAAATTTAACCACATAATCAACTCCATAATACTCCATCTTCTCCATCCTTCAAATGTTTGTTGTAACCTGAAAACAAGATCAATTTCTAGACTTCCACTCAAACAAGGATTAAGATTCAACCAATTCCTTCCTACATATTCCCTCCATCTTGTCAAGCTAAGAAATCACAATAGAAGAAATACCAAGAACATTAAACACCATGGAACCAACACATGCAATCTCATGCAACCATGGAACCACCATAGTTCAAATACCAATTGAAAGGGAAAGAGAACCCATCATGCACCTCACATTATACTTATAGGGACCCTTACAAAGGTTTTTGTCTTTTTTGGTGATTGTACCAAGCTGACAAACACAAGATAATATAGGGACTCATCTAACATCATGGTCATCATCTGCACCTAAAAAAGCTTGTCCATCCATGCTCCAAGAATTAGATTAATCTTACTAGATAGTTTATATATACTCTATTGATAATGTTCTTGTATGCAATGTAAGCAAATCTTTCATTAGGCTTGACTGCACTTGTGTGCTCTTTTCATTATAAACATCCTTCAACATGGAACCTCAGAATAGAAACAAACCTAGAAGAGGCAGAATTTCTAATTGAATTAGTGCCTTATAACACAATAATTTGTAGAGCATTGTACCAACTCCTAAGATCTTCAACATGGAGCCTTGGAAGGGTAATAACCTTAGAAGAGGCAAAATACCAAATTGAATTAATGCCAAGCAATGAACCATTTTGAGAATACAAATTTAACTTTCTGGAAGAACAAGGAGTGTTTTTTTAAAAAGATAAATCTAAATAACACCTTCAGAGAAGATTCCCCAGTCCTAAATTATTCTTTGGTGAAATGATTTTGCTATTAAGTAGTGATAACACCATTAGAATGTGCATGGACTATGAATCCTATAATAAAATAGTATTAAGAGATAAATGTATGTTCCAAAGAATGATAGATCTATTGAACACTCTCAACAGAGGAGTTTTTTTCCATGAGAGGCATAGAAATGGTTACACTGTGTTAAGTACATATTTTCACTGCAATTTGATCCAAAATCCTTTTGGAAATAACATGTGAAAATTATATAGGTACATCCTCCATGGAGCCATTAGGTAGGTCCATGCCAGGAGTACACAAGAAATGACAATAAACTGTAACATTAAGTCTATGCTAAATAGGTTAGCGAAGTGTCACAAATTATCATAAAAATCAACATGCTTTAAAGCCTAGACATAAGACTAAATAATTATTTGGATCAGAAATTCAGTCCTTCCTTTCATTTGCTTTATATTGAATGCATAGAAAAAACAAAAATAGGTACCATGAGTATGAGCTTTAATTATACCATTTTAGAGTTGTTAGGTCACACGAAATGCCTCTTTAGATACATGCCACTGGCCACATGGCCTAACCATCCTCACCATTAAACAATATATTCTTATTTTGTTCTATTGCTTGCTTTCTATTTTTTAGATCATGCTGCTTCAACTAGATGGCATGTTGTGGTGCGACCCTATGACCAATCTAAACTTTTCAACTATTTAGCTAGTTTGGATGTCGCACCAAAGAGGGCTACTTGACAATAATTAATCAAATTACATTTAATTTTCCTATAAATATGTAATAACACCCGGGAATGACATTTGACATCTTACCTTAGCTATCAACAAAATTTTGATAACAGACTAGCAGTGGGTAGTGAGTTTAAAAGTAGCATCCACACCATAATAAGATGCAATTGGGTGCAATGGGGTGCCAATTGGGAAATCCATTGTAATAAATATATGAGCTATATTACTAGGCACAAAATTTATTCACTTTAATATTTAATTTTCTATCGATTCAATTTTTTACTACAGGCATGTCAGATTTATGATGCATTTTTAGTTTGATTAAAATACAAATTAGGAAGACTAGCATAATAGGGGAGATTTTGTTGGCAAGAGACATTGTGTGGCTTCATGATTGTTGTCATTGATGGAAACAAAGTTTATCCCACACATCTACAACACATAATATGTCTATACCAGAAGTCAGATTGAAGAGTGTTTTGGTTCGGTGAACAAGAACAGAGCATGCAGTAAGGTCTGACAATCAAGTCTGAATCTCTTAGAGGATGTATCTCATAAAATTGCAGACTTGGGAAAGTCAAGAGGGGCACCATGACTACTACATTCTAGAGATTGAGCCTCTGGTGATGAAAGAGTGAAAAGAGATGAGCATCTAAGTGTTGGGTTCCTCACAGGTAGAGCAGACTAAGGAAGAACCAACTGACAAAGCATCAGACCTTAATCTGGATGAGAAATTGATGGTGATAAAGCTTTGTGAGGGATCATTCTTGGTTGGCTGACATGATTGATGACTTCTATATCTATGTCCTTAATATGCATCACATAGTAAGCTTGGATTCAGCCGACAGATCAGTGTTTTAGGAAAATCTTGAGTATTCCAGATGCTGACTAGAAAGATGTTGAGATCCTTGATGTGGATATATATACTAGATGGATTTAGGTTTAAAGGTGTGTGAGTATTGTGTGATGTGTGAAGAAAGATAGAGAAAAAGGTGGAAGTAGTAATTCAAGTCTAGTATGTGATAGAACAACAGCACTAAAGCAGAGGAAGAATGAAGTGTAACAAATTAGTTTATTGAGCCTAACCAGAACTAAACCTCAGCATATGTGGATGCCTCTGATTAGTTCAAACACCTGGTTACTTTCTATATACCTTGTAGATAGTGAGTCTCTTGTAGGTAGTGAGCCTCTTGTGAGTAGTGTGCTCGGGCAGTGAGCCCTAATTGGCAAGTGCCATTTTGTACTTCTTATTCTTCTAATAGAGAATACAATTTTGGGTTAGCCACTGTGTGCTTTTTCCCTTAACAGGGTTTTCCATGTCAAAATCATTGTGTTATGTGTGTTGAATTTATTTTTACTTCCATGGTTATGTATGCTTACATGTTTTGATGCTGGACTAATTTTTAAAGAATAATAGAAAGTTAAAATATTTAAGATAACTGATTTGCCCCCCCTCTCAGTTATCTACCTTGTTTCCAACAATTGGTATCAGAGCTAAGTTCCTCCTAATAGAGCCTAATAACTTGAGGAAGATCTAGGAATCTCAATGGATATGTATGGTATGAGGGAACAACTTCAGTCTGCCCTAGATGATCTTGAGCAATCTCACTTTGAAGTTAATAACTTGAGGTAAAGACTCAAACAAGCTGATGATTTCATAAATGAACTGAAAGAGAAATTGATTATCTCTATGAAAAAGTGAAAGGAACTACTTCAACAATTAGCAAGTCAAAGTGAAGCCAATGATACTAGTGAAGATCTGAATGAGAAGAACAAGTTATGTGAGAAGCTATCAAAAGAAGTCATTATGGTAAGACATGAAATGGAATCAAGGGTTATGAAATTCACCCAAGAAATTGAAGAGAAGAAAAAAAATGAAGATAATCTAAAACAATCTCTCAAGGAGAAGTCAGAAGACTGCCACAAAATGGATAGAATAATCATCCCTCTGGAATCTGATCTTGAAGAAGCTAGAGATAATGAATAACAACTTAAAAATTAGATAGACACTCTTAAAAGGGATCTTCAAATAGAAAATGAATACAAAGAAAAATTCAAGATAAGCTCTGCTCAACTTGAAGTTCTTCTTGAAATCCAAAAGAGGGTAGTAGGCAAGCATGGCTTGGGATATGAGAAAGGTGAAAGCTTCAGATCTAGTCAAAAGAACTCTGGATCAGGAAATCCAAGGTACAGGCCTAGAAGACCTCTGGTAAGACAACCAAATGCTCAAAGATATCCATCTTTCAATGGATACTACCACAATTGCAATAACTTGGGTCATAAAGCAAATCAGTACAGAAGAAGAATGAATCAAACTAATTCATCCTTCTTCGGACAGTGTTTTAACTGGAAAAGGTATGGTCACAAATCTCATGAATGTAGAAATATGCAAATAAACAATTCATTCAATGGTAGATGCTTTGCATGCAATAGAATGGGACATATGGCTAACCAATGTAGATCAAGAGGATATCAGTCAAATATACAAAGAAATATAGCTTGCTACAATTGCAATAGATTCAGTCATATTGCTGAATTCTGTAGAAGTAAGAATTAGGATAAAAGGGGTCCGATGCATCATAATCAAAATCAAGACAAAGGAAAAGGAAACGTAAATGCGGATGAAGTTCAAAGGGAGATGAACAAGATTTGGATGAAGAGAAGTACAAAAAATGTTGGGGATGGATCTACACCAGAATCTGGTACTGATATTCCTTCCGAAAACTAAATAGATGAGCTCTGGCTCAGGGGGAGTCACAAAAGAAAACAATTTCCCCCAGCTAGTCAATTGGTGCCTAAATTGGCACATGGAGTGTAGAGGTTTGAAGAGTTCTCAAAGAGATATCTAAATAACCCTTGGTAAAAATATAAAAGATCCACAAGAAGGTTGAAGAGGCTAATCATCCAAACTTGATCTGGTTTGATAGTCATCTGATAAAAGCAGGATTTTCATAGTTAGATCCGGTATGATTCAAAATTGAAATACCTTGATCTGCGGATAAATAGGATGATTCAAGGAAGGTAGATACATTGTAAGTTTCATTCTAAGTGCATCTCAGTGATCCAGAAGGATCTCTCTTAGAACAATGAGAACAAGGCAGCTGGAATGACTTAAGTTGTGCATTTATTGCAATATGGAATTAGGGTTTGCGTAGAAATAAAAGGGTTCTTTTGTTCATCATTTGCACATTTGCATTCAAGAAGGAGAAAGAAAGAGCTCTGCAACAAGATTTCTTCAACCCTCTCAAGGATCAACTGCATAATTCGATTCAACCAACAATCTTTTTGGCTCTTATCGTGAACCCTAGAAGTGTAAAAAGGTATTTCTGCTCTTGAAAATCTCTCTCTAAATCTTTTGAAATATGGCTACTCCAAATGTTGTTAAGATCACTGATAGGCCTCACACTAAGTTCAAGAAACATTCTTACAAATCCCTAGATGTTGATCCCCTACATGCATTCTCTAGCATTCCGCATGGGGTTCTGCATGTAGAAGATGTTAGGGTATACATTCACACCAACATTGAGGAATTTGGGGAATCCAAGCTAATGGATATCTATCACAAGGAATTAATAGATGAAACATTTGAAATTAAACATTAATACAAGGCCATCCGGGATAAGCATTTTGGACATTGCATCCATTTCCCCTATTTTGCAGAAGATGAATGGATCTAGTATGTTCTAAGCAGAATGCATGACAACTTCATGTGGTTGATGAGGCCATTTAAGATCACAAAAGATGCCATTAGGGTGGTAACCAGATTGCACTCATCTACTGGGTTGCCTTCTCTCAAATTAGTCAAAAACTAAACTGTAAGTGAGGCTACTGGATCAAAATTTGACAAGAGGGCAATGACAATAGAAGACATCATAGATCTGAATACCAAATTTGCCTCTATGATAATTGATTACAAAATCTATCACTTGAGTAGGGAGAATTTAGTATCCAGAACTGCTATATATACTGCATATGAAATGTAAGGAAAAATGCTGACTATTATCTTTGTGAACTTCTCCTAAACCAACTGTTAGAGAATTTACAAAAAATAAAGAAGGATAAGAAGAAATCTTTTAAGTACGATGGCTTGATACTATGTCTATTCTTCTACTATATGAATGAGCTACCCAAAACTAGTGGCTGGATATGGCAAAATTACAGACCTGTTGCCATACAAATAAAAGATTATATATATGGGCTTGGTGATGCCAAGGCTAAAAGCATAGCTCTCTGGGGATATTTCAAGAATTTCCAAGGTATGATGTAGGCCAGAGAAAGAATTCATCAGACATTAGTTGAAAAATATAAAGATACAGTGTGTTTTATGGTAGACACTGATCAATGCCTAATGGAGACAGTAGAGCCCAGAATAGTCTGGATTATGCCAATGGGCTATGAAGTAGATGAGAAAATCCTAGAGCTGCATGTCCAACACTTGCTTAACCAGCCCAAGGACCTTAAGGAAGAAAGGTTTGGAACCTTTCAAGAGTTGAGTGTAAAAATTCATATTGAATTGAGATAGCCTAAGATCAAGAGAAAGGTGAGAAGGGAAGTAGAAGTTATTAAGAGATATGGGATATCAAAGGAGGCAGTTGATGCTAACAAAGAGAAAATAGAAAGAGAAAAGAAAGAGAGACAAGAAGTAGAAAAAGAAAGTGATCCAGTGCAAGCCCCCTCTCGGACCAGATCCTCCAAGAGCTCTACACCTACCACCTCTAAGAGCCAAAAAGCCTCAAAATAGGAAGCCAAGAAATCTGGAAAGGGAGAGAAAAGAACAAAGACAAAGGCCACAAGGTCACACATCAGTCAAAAGAATGATGAAGAGACAGAGACTAATGAGGCAGTCAAGAAAATGAAGAAGAAGAAGAAAAAATCTGGTGAATCTTCTACCAGTCAAAACAAGGAAGAAAAGGCAGAAGAATTTGATGAAAGGCCTACTCTCTGCATTGATGATGTCATCAAATCAGTCACTGTGGATGGGAATCTGCAACCAATGACTGAATTTTATGATGAATTTAGTAAAGCTGACTAGAAGATCTTGCAAGATGCTATAGTTAGATATCTAAACATCTATAATAAAGCATTCATTGAAATCATATCTCTAATTCCCAAAAGCCTAGAGAAGGAACTTGAAATTAGAAAGGACAATGCTAAGGCAAAGGATCTGGAGATCTGGGAACAAATAGCTATTCAGCTCTATCCTTCCATCACTCCAAAACAAATGAACATGATCTTCAAGGATTGCAAGGATGAGTTCCAGAGCAAAGCCAGAATGAACAAGCTTATGCTCAGAGAGACTAATCAGGTGGCAAAAGAGACTGAAGACATCCTCCAGAATGCATATAAAAGATTCAATCTTCCTATTATAGAGGACATAAGTGTTGAACCTTCTGCCATGGATGTCGAAGGATTAAGTGCATCAAAGGAAGATTCTACTGAGAAAATAATAGAAGAGTCAAAGGAGATAAGTGTGGAAAAGACTAAGGACTTGGATTCCTCTGTTCTGGAAGAGGAAGTCCATGAAGAAGTAAAAATCTCTCTTTTGGATCCCCCAGCAGACTCCAAAACTGAAGGAGAAGTAAGAAAAGAGGAGAAAGCAAGTCAAGAAGAGGAGAAAAAGGGGAGAGAAGAAGAATAAATAGAGAAGATCTCTGATGATAGCTCTGAGGCTGTAGAAGGAAAGAAGACTATGTCTCTGGCAAGAGACACTACAAAAGTAGTTAAAGACTTCTTGATCAATGAAATGATGGAATTAGATGAACTAGAGCTATTCCAAGGACCACTCAATTTTGACTCTCTGTCTCCAGTCCAGACAATGAAGGTAGCATCTTTTGCTCAAGCCAAAGCAAAAGAAAAGCTTTTGAAGTCTCACATGGAAGACTGTGAGCTAATAGAGATTGCATCCGGTGTGTTGGAGAAGATCATGCCATCCTTCCAAAAGGATCCTTCAGCCTCTTCATCCGGTAACTTGAAATCTCTTATTAAGTCTATTAGCACACATTTTGATTCCTTGGAGAAATTAGCAGAAGAGAAAGTCTGGAAAGAGTTTTTGGGAAAGAGATTCTCTGAAGTACACGGACTTATAGCAAATGATAGGAGAAATCTAGATACTGGGATAAAGAGCCTAGAAAATGCTCTTAAAGATGGCAGAGATTTATATAAATTTTGTCTATCTTGGTCCATAGTGACAGTACATATTGCCAAGAAGGTGGAAGAACAAGAGAGTAAACTATCAAGTTTATCTCAAAATTTTGATCCTCTCACCTCATCCATAAAAAATCAAGAGTGTCAGACTATTGCCACTATTAATGAAATAAAGAGGCTTGAAAAGAGAAGAAGAATAGAATAAGCAGGCTAAGTGAACTAAGAGGGATAATTATCCCTAAGTTAGAGGCAATGCATGAGGCCCTAACTGATGCTCAGACCACAGCCCGAACTAGTGATCCGACAGACTTAAAAAGGACAGAAGCTTTTGCATTTTTGATAAGTGCTCACATCTTAATTTTGGACAGGATGAAGCAAAGGTGGGCAACATAATTTGTCCAGTTGAAGACCACCTTTGCGGATATACTTAGGTATATGTAAGTATAACTTGTATATATACTTATGCGATTGTATATAGGTTACTCTTTGAAAATTTTGGCATGCAGATTCCAACCTTTGCTATTGATGTCAAAGGGGGAGTGAGGAGTAGTGAAAAATGTGGGATCCAGCTAAGGGGGATCTCCGGTAAAAGTGTACACAAGACAGAGCATTAGCTAAGGGGGAGAGTGCTATGACACTTAGTCATTTTTCACTAAGTGTTCCCATCAATGCCAAAGGGAGAGATTGTTGGCAAGAGACACTGTGTGGCTTCGTGATTGTTGTCATTGATGGCAACAAAGTTTATCCCACACATCCACAGCACATAATATGTCTATACCAGAAGTCAGATTGAAGACTGTTTTGGTCTGATAAACAAGAATAGAGCATGTAACAAGGTCTGACAATTAGGTCCAGATCTCTCAGAGGATGTATCTTACAAAAGTACAGACTTGGGAAAGTCGAGAGGGGCACCATGACTACTACATTCCAGAGATTGAGCCTTCGGTGATGAAAGAGTGAAAATAGATGAGCATCTAAGTGTTGGGTTCCTGACAGGCAGAGTGGACTAAGGAAGAACCAATAGGCAAAGCATCAGACCTTAATTTGGATGAGAAATTGATGGTGATAAAGCTTTGTGAGGGATCATTCTTGGTTGGTCGACATGATTGATGACTTCTATATCTATGTCCTTGATACGCATCACATAGTAAGCTTGGATTTAGCTGACAGATTAGTGTTTTGGGAAAATCTTGAGTATTCCGGATGCTGACTAGAAAGATGTTGAGATCCTTGATGTGGATATATATACCAGATGGATTTAGATATGAAGGTGTGTGAGTATTGTGTGATGTGTGAAGAAAGACAGAGAAAAAGGTGGAAGCAGTAATTCAAGTCCGGTATGTGACAGAACAACCACACTAAAGTAGAGGAAGAATGAAGTGTAGCAAATCAGTTTATTAAGCCTAACTAGAACTAAACCTCAGCATATGTTGATGCCTCTGATCAGTTCAAACACCTAGTTACTTTCTATATACCTTGTAGACAGTGAGTCTCTTGTAGGCAGTGAGCCTCTTGTGAGCATTGTGCTCAGGCAGTGAGCCCTAATTGGCAAGTGCCATTTTGTACTTCTTATTCTTCTAATAGAGAATACAATCTTGGGTTTGTCACCCTGTGGTTTTTCCCTTAACAGGGTTTTCCACGTCAAAATCATTGTCTTATGTGTGTTGAGTTTATTTCTACTTCCATGGTTATGTATGCTTACATGTTTTGATGTTGCACTAATTGTTAATTTAGAACAGAAAGTTAAAATATTTAAGATAATAGATTCACCCCCCCTCTCAGTTATCTACCTTGTTTCCAATAGATTTTGGGTTTGGAAATCATTCTAGACTACCTGCCCTTGTGGTCAATGTATTGTACTTTAAGTAGGTGTGGGGGCACCCTCACCATAAAATGTTAGGGAGGGCACCCTGAGCATAAAATGCCAGCATATTAAGCACAAAACAATTTTAAGATCCATATCATTTCGCTTCAACCATATTATGAAATGGTCTTCACATGGATAATTTGTAATGAGATGTATATGACTAGTGAGTTAGTTGTTGCTACAATACTTAAAGTATCAAGTGAGATAACACATAGGGTTGTTTAACAATGTCCAATCTCTCACACTCTTATATGTCAAAAAAGTTATGGCTGATGTGGTGGAGGCTCCATGAAAGCATAATTGAAAGTGGACTCTTGTGAGATGTAGTAGTTGCAAGTGCCACTTCTTATCATAATAGCCTTCGTACAAAGTTCAACAAAGATGAATTTATGCAGAAATTCTCTCTTGAATGATCCCAAATTGTGATTTATTTTCTTTATAGTGTATATTGAGTGGATAAGATATGAAGTTCGATGTGGTTTTCTATGGCGTTCACTAAACTACATCAAATTTCCAAAAATGTAAGGTATAAATTCATTTCGGAGAGCTTGGAGTGCATGAGTATGTATGTATGTATGTATGTATGTATATATATATATATGTATGTATGTATGTATGTATGTATATATATATATATATGTATATATATATATGTATGTATGTATGTATGTATGTATGCATGGGTATATATACCCATGCATACATACATACATACATACATACATATATATATATATATATATATGTATGTATGTATGTATGTATGCATGGGTATATATACCCATGCATACATACATACATACATACATACATATATACATACATATATATATATACATACATACATACATACATATATACATACATACATACATATATATATATATATATATATATATATATGTATGTATGTATGTATGCATGGGTATATATGTATGTATATATGTATACATACATACATACATATGTATGTATGTATACATACATACATATGTATGTATGTATACATACATACATACATACATACATATTTATGCAACTTCTATATTATGATAAGGTAATTACATCAATTAACATTTCCATGTCTTTAACTAATTATTGATCAATTTTTTTGAGGTAGTGGACATGTTGTGAGAGAATGCATCATGCACGCACTCGATTAAGACCACTCAAGGACATTCATTTCCAAAGTATATGCCCCTACGTACTTGGGTGGCATGCCTCATAGGCAAGCCCATCTCAACCAACATAATTCATTCACCTCTGAGAGGCTTTTCATTAATGCACAAGATTGGGTGCATCATCGTCCTTGAAAAGATGGCCCTTGGGATAAACAATTCTACAAAGGCTAGATAATGATGACAAGGAGCCTTGGTTCACAAAAACTTGGGAAGAAGATCATGTATGGAACCCTTTACCCTACATCTTGAAATCATCAATGCTCAACAATAGAGTCAAGAAAAACATGGGACATAATTTTAACACATTGTAAAAGCATGTTGTCCATAACTTCAACAAATTGTCCTTGCAACCCTTGTTTTATGTCACCCTTTTCACCTCTCTTATAGAAGGCCTAATTAGAAAGGCATGTTCCTATTCCTAGATGTGTATTTAAAAATTACTTATGTTCCATTAATCCCCTACAAATACACTTTTGGGAATCATAGGGATGTGTAAGGGGATGCCTAGGACCATCATGGAAACAATATTTGAATAGGGAAGTGAAATTCTTCTTGTGTACAGGGGTAAGGAACAAGGGCTCAGATCCATCCCTTCTCAATAGTAGTTTGGAGAAAAACATAAAACATAATTTTAACAAATCATACAAGCAAAAATTCCATAACTTCAACAAATTGTCCTTGCAACCCTTGATTCATCTCACCCTTTTCACCTCTCTTATAGAAGGCCTAATTAGAAAGGCATGTCGCTAGTCCTAGATGTGTATTTAAAATTTTCTTATGTTCTACTAATCCCCTACAAATATGCTCTTGGGAATCACAAGGATGTGTAAGAGGATGCCTAGGAGCACCTTGGAAATGATATTTGAATAGGGAAATGGATGCCACTTGTGTATGGATTGATGAGGAACAAGGGATGGGGATATTATTAGATGAGATCCTTTGTTTGTGAAAGATATGGTTGGATGGATGAATTTGATGTATATTTGATGGTTTGTTTGTGAAATATATGGTTGGATATATGTAATTCCATGTGCATTTGCAATTAAGAATTATTCTTTATAAATGTGTACTAATAATTATAAACAAATTCCTTTGTTGAATTATATGAATTGAAAGGGTTTGTATGATTTTTCCATGTTTGTCATATGGAATTATAAATGTTGGAGATTTTTTCCATGAGAGACATAGGTTTGTGGATGTGGATTACTAAATTTGTTTGCATTAATTTATCACTTAGTGTAGCAATATTATAAGTGGATTTTTCCATTGTTGAAATCTATATTGAGTTATGATCATATGATAAATAGACTATGATGAATATTTATGTAAAAACAAGAATTCAAGAACACATTATTAGTTGAGCATCATCATAGAAAAATAATCATGACCAATCAAAGTATGAAGGTCTTCAAAGTAAGACTATTAGTAACAACAAAGAAGCAAACCACCAAAAACTAGATCCTACCAATATGATGTGCAAAGTTCAAACACAAAACAAATTTATGAGGAAATAAGTATCAGACTTGATTCAATATATCTTTGTGACATAGGGTACTAACCAGCCAAAAAATAAGAAAATTTTAATATAACAATAACTATTACTAATCATCTTTAATGTTCTTAACTTTGTTCTTTGAATCAATTTTGATATCTAGCAGCTATATTGTTTTACCAGGATGATCCTTATAGATTGAACCCTATGTTTAACACATTCTTGTAGCTAGTAATCTAGGTACAACCTATATGGAAAAGGAGCGTATAAAGAACTAGTTTCATTTTTAATATCAAAAGATGAATCGAGTTCCCTTTGGTAGACATTCCATTACCCTTGTTGGTGATTTGGGTCAATTGCAACCTATTGGAGACATTCCCTTATATGCAAGCAACTCATTGGGGGCAACGTTGTGGCGACATATCCACAAAAATTGAATCCTGGATCTTGTTGCATTAACTAGTAAGCACCCCTACTTATCAATCAACCACATGTCTGTGGACCTAGGTGGTGAATTATTTGAGTATAGAAGCCCCAAAGCTTTATTTAGCTACATTTCTACATAGTATAGAGTGAAGCTAAGGCTCAAATTCCAAAATTTTATGAGTTCATGTCAACTAGAGTATAAAAATAAGAGGTCCAATGCACCTCCTTCTTGAAGATCATGGTTTTGAGTTGTGACAATGTTATACTGAATTTGAACATTATACATATGCTACATTTTATAACTAATTGACTAGATTTCATTCAAAAGGTCTTTTGAATATTTCACCTCAGGCATCTGAAAATATTTTAGCCCAAATTTCTCCAAATTTCTAACTAGTCTGATGGAAGACACCAAAGAATTCTTGAACAAAGTAAAGGTATGATGAATCATCCTTAGTGAATTGAATTAAGTTCTTCACTAACAAAGTGAGTAATGTGACCCTGCTAGTCTGATTACCCACCTGAGCCAGACCGAGGACAACCAACACTTTTAAATCTATTTACTCAACTAACTGAAGGTTTTTCCTAGGCCAATGTCAGCAAGTTAGTTGAAATAGGATTTTGCTACAATTTCTATTCCTCAATAACTGGCCTTAGTGGAGATAAATTATCCTTAGTGATCCACCAATGAGTTGCTTGCATATAAGGGAATGTCTCTAATAGGTGGCAACTAACCCAAATCACCAACAAGGATAATGGAATGTCCACCAAAGGGAATTTGTTTCATCTTTTTCTTGCATATATGTAGTTTCGTGTGCATTTGTGATTAATTCTTATTCTTTATAAATTTGTACTAATATTTTGAAACAAATTCCTTTGTTGAATTATATGGAGTGAAAGGGTATATATTCATGATTTTTTTGTGTTTTTCATATGGAAGGGTTTAAGACCTTGCTTTATGCTTTTGTTAGTTTGAGAAGGTTTAAGGACCTGATTTGTGCTATGTCATACAGAACAAGAACTTTATTTTTGATTGAAGAGAGTTTACATTGAATTGGTATTTAATGTGACTTCATCTATTTATATGCCTTTGTTAATGTAAGTTAGTTGATTGGCACTTATTGTACAAGCAATTTCCCTTTTTCCATCCTTTTGTTTCACAAACTCATGGACTTAATAGTACTTATATTATGGCCTTTGCAATCATGATTTCACTTTCACAAAATCATCAGACTTTCAAAACCATTTAGCACATGCATTCCTTGGCAGAAGGCATTGACATCTCACATGTGCATGACATGAAATCTACAATGTAGACTCAACCAAATGGGTGATTTTCAATTATAAACTCCTCCCATCATTTATGTGGCCACCTTTAAATATTTAATATGGCACTAGTTGAGTTCATATTTGTTAGGTCATTTAACTAGGATATCACATCATCAATTTCTTCCAATCCACATAGTTCATAATTTCATGTGCCATGTAATCAACATGAACAATAATTAGTGATCATTCAGTCCCTTTGATTGGGTTATCAACTTTTGTTTCCAATCAAGGAATTAGCTACTTAGTGATTTACTAACTTCCTCAATTGCTAGTCATGCAATCAAATCCATAAAGACAAATTTAATAGTGTCTTTGGTTTGTATCTTTTTTATGATTGGATGTTCACACATGCTTGTCCACTTGCATATCAAGAATGTTGAATGTCACCCACATTCAACATTTTAAAAGCATCTCATTTAATCCAATCAACATTCTTGACATACAAGAGTGCGAGAGATTGGACATTGTTAAACAACCCTATGTGCTATCTCACTCGATACTTTAAGTATTGTGGCAACAACTAACTCACTAGTCATAAACATCTCATTACAAATTGTCCATGTGAAGACCATTTCATAATATGATCAGTGAAATGATATGGATCTCAAAATTGTTTTGTCTTCAATATGCTGGTTGAGGGTGCCCTCCCTAACATTTTACAGTGAGGGTACCCCACCTGTACTTAAAGTACTATACATTGACTACAAGGGCAGACAGTCTCGAATGATTTCCATACCCAATATCTCCCCTTTTACACTAGTCTTCCTAATTTGTATTTTAATCAAACTAAAAATACATCGTAAATCTGACAGGCCTGTAGTAAAAAATTGAATCGATAGAAAATTAAAAATTATAGTGAATAAATTTTGTGCCTAGTAATATAGCTAAATATTGGGCATGGAAAAGAATGCTTAAGAGTCGAAGCCAATTATGATTGAGTGTTAACAACCTAATTATCTACTTGCAAGATAGAAGTCACAAAGCAGCTTTGATCTTTAAATAAAAATTGTGTATCCAAAATGGAGATCTTCAAAACTTGTTGCCAAAAAATGTCTTCTGGTCAAGTGAAATTCCTTTGTTTACATCTTCAAGATTACGTAGGTACATTTTTAATGACCTAGAATCCATATGGCGAAATTATAATTGTCTCAAAATTTCAAACCTACATTAAAATTTGTACTACAAGGATAACATATATCTTATGAAACCTATTTGTTTTTGTAGATTATAGTTATAGCATTCATATTCTTGAGGACTGAAATGCCTCATAAAACTTATGCTGATGTTAATATGTACCTTGCAGCACTCTTTTTTAGCCCCATCGCCAACATATTCAATGGATTTGAGGAATTATCATTGATAATATATAGCCTTCCAATATTCTTCAACAAGAGGGATCTATTCTTCCACCCTGCATGGACCTTCACTCTTCCTACGGAAAAGATAGCTTGAAGACTGAAACGTATCCAATGTTTTTTGTTTTGATTAAGGTAAAAAATAGAGATTTTGAAAGGATCCAGACTCTTGTACAAAGAAGTAAAATGAGACAACTAGAAGCAACAAAAAAGATGCAAGCAACACTAAAACTATACTACAACATCAACCATCCAATGGTGTAGGGACTACCAACACAGACCAACAACCATCCTGCATGCCTCCCAAAATAGTCTATCTTTGAGTCTAACTAACTAATTTCAACATACAATCCAGGCTCTTACAATTATACATACAACATAATTCACAATACTATCTAAGCCTTTTCAGCCACACTTTACACAATACTATCTAAGCCATTTCAGCCACACTTTTATTGCATTATAGTAAACAACAAGCAATTCAAATTGAAATCCAAACCTTCCTCCTAGATCTTTATAACATTGAACTAGTCATCTTGACTACATGTTAAGGTTTATGTGCCAAGATTTTAAATGTAATGGAAATAGAAGGGGCAACAGAAGTTTGTGTTGTGATGTTCACAACACGCCCCATTTTACTCCTTAGCAAAATGACGACCCCTGTTGTGGTTGTTGGTTTTGCTTTTTGTGTGTGTTGTTTTGCTTGGTGGTAAAGGGAAAATGGGCTTAAAATTGTAAACTTTATTAAAAATAGAGAAAAAAATGCATTTTTAGTACTAGGGCATGATATGGTTGGATTCCTTGTAAAAAATGAGCTAGGGTTGCTTTTTGAACCATCTTAAAATTTGCCATATTTTACAAGTTATGATCATTTTGGTAAAATGTACAAGGGAAGGGTTTGTTGTTTGTATATACAAGTATGCTTGTATATCGGATTGCATATACAAGGCCTTTTGTATGCAAGTTTGCCTGTATGCTACGGCCTTTGTATATCGATGCTGATATACAAGGTCATTTGTATATACAAAGAGGTTGTTTCTTTATAATTAGTCGCATTTGTAATCGAGTTCATATAGTAGGGTTGCTTGCATAATTGGGTCATTTGAAATATACATACAATCCCCTTTGTATATCGCTTTCATATACATAGCCGATCGTATGTCTTTTTTCTTGTATGCATTTTAAACAAAAGCTTTATGAATAAATACAAGATGGATCCAAAATAGATTAGAGTGGAAATAAATAGATGTTTAAAATCCATTGCATGTATCTCACATTGTATGTTTGGCAGGTCGAAACATACAAAGCAATATACAAACACTTTATACATGGCACAGAATCTAAATGTTATGAAGCATGGTTAATTTGTTGTATGTCTGCAGGCTTGTATGTTTGAGAAACATACAATGAAATATACAATGGCGGACATGAAAAGGGTTTTAAATATGGTAAATTCATTGTATATCCACGGATTTGAAAAGGAGGCTTGTATGCATACAATGCCAATATACAACGCAGACTTAAAAGGTTATTAAATTAGTGTTAAGTTGTATAGTTTTGAACTTGTATATTTTCCAACATACATTACACATATACAAGTGTCGGAACTGAAAATTTATCAAACAGGGTTAAGTCCATGTATGTTTTAGCAATGCATATTGAAAGATACAAAGGAGATACATACAATGCAGAACCAAAGAAGAAAGTAAAATCTGATTAAATACTTGTATCACGTCCAAATTGAATATCTAAAAGTTACAATGCATTTATACATTGAGCGGAATCGAAAACATTATGGAATGGACTTAAATCCGTGTATATGTCCACGCTTGTATATATGTTTCAAAGCATACATTGCAGTAAACATACAAGCTGGAATTAAAATGGAAGTAGAATCTGATTAATCTAATGTATTAAATCCGAATGTATATTTGAGGATACAAAGTGAAACATACATGGTAGTTTATGCATTCCGATAAACATATGAAGTGTATCTCAACAAAGAATTAAATTTGGTTAAATGGATGCATCGTTACTCAGTGTATATTCAAGGATGCATGCCAATATACAAAGCTCAGATTCAAAGAAAAGTTAAAATATAAAAAATTCTTTGTATGCATATGCATTTGTATCTTCCGATATACAAACCAATATGCATTAGGGACATATAATCCACGGAACTGAAAAAGATTAAAATCTGGTTAAATGAATGTATCACGCCTGGCTTGTATATTGAAAGATACAAGGATTTAAACAAGGAAAAGGGATCAGCATGGCATGAGCGATCGGCCAATCATTTTGGGCTCGCACCGATGATAGGAAGTCAGGCTGATGAACAGTGGAATGTATGTCGAATGAAAGGGCCATATCAGCCAAAACAAAGGCGATCGGTCAAGAATTTTTGGACTCGCTAATGGGTGGGTATCACGCTGAAAGGGCAGGAAAATAGTGCGATAGGGTTTTTGGGGCATTTTTGAGTCTAAATGCGTATTTCTGGTCAGCGATGGTTGACCCGACTAGTTTTAACACTGAATATGCAGTTTGGACAAACAATTTTCACAAATTTTGGGCCTAATTTCTCCATTTACACGATCATGCCTTGATTCAACAAGTGTTTTAATTTCCTGCAAGATTATTGGGTGAAATAATACTTATTGCTGGTCTATTTTTGCAGGTTTACAGTTGAGGAGGGAGCTGAAACGTCATAGAAAGGAGATCCGATCTTAGGAGCAGAGGAAGATAAGGATGAAGGGCAAGGAAGTCAAGGGTCTTCATTGATGAAGACAAAATGCAGCTGAAAACATTATTGCAGCAGACCACAAAAGTTAATATTAATCTGCTAGGGTTTCTAGAAGGACATATTTCACCCAAATTTGATGTATGCTCAGGGATATTTATTTTGGGAGACTTGTTCTCCAGCATTTATTACTATAACCAGAGGTTTGAACCATTGCTTAACTAGGGTTTTTAGCTATATTAAGGACAATCAAGTCTATATATTGTGCCCCTATACACTATAAAACTTTACACAGGGGATACATCGAGATTTGTAGCAACAGAAATTTGTATAACATAACATTTAGAATAGAGGGACCTTTTAGTTTTGAAATAGAAGAATGAGGTCACCTGTGTCTGCAACAAGGAGCATGTGGAACATCCTACCTCCTTGTTATATCTGTAAAGCTTGTAAGTTTTTTGTAGTTTGATCAATGAAGCTAAGAGTCATTCAGACATTGTAAATCTTATATGACTATCTGTTTCTAATACAATTGAATCTGGAATTCTACATCTATCTTCTTAGTGTTTTCTTCCTCTTCATTGTGTTTAAAACAATTTTCTCTTAGAGCTTGCAATCTTAAGTGTATGTTTGTGAAAATGCTCAAAACTTACACTTAAGGTTTTGTCTGTGGATTTGATGAATTTATTGTATGATTTACAAAGTGCATAATAGAACAATTAGATCGTTTGGTAGAATGAATGATGTTTAGTTTAGATCTTTCTAACTTTTCCCAACCCATCTAAAAATACTTAGCTTAAAATGCAGAAATTTAAAGGAAATTTGTCTCATATTTAAAAAAGCAAGCATAACAGAGTTAAAAGTAGATATTTTTCATAAATATTTAAGAGGAGAAAGCTACAATAATTCAAGAAAACCATTTAAAGCTTCATAGCACAGTAACATTTTTATGTAAAAGAATGAACAACATGCTGATATTTATGATCTTTTGCATAGTTTGAGTCCAGTAAACCATCAAGAAACCCTAAATCATGTAAGGCCCCTTGAACATTACAGCTTCACATCGGCCAGCTAAATTTTCCCAATAGGTCAAGACCTGACCATATTAAACTTGGGATTAAGTGAATCTTAATCGATTCCTTCATATCTTTCAAGTCAGTTTTGGTTCATTTTATGTGAATTTTAACTATTGTTATGACTGTCTCAAAACAATCATCAATAGTTTCCTAGCGCTAGAAGGAGGGGCAACTTGAGTTAGGGTTTTGTTTTAAGTAGAACTGGCTCATAACAGTGATAGAGTGACTAGATCTAGATCTAGTTCAAGGGATATATTTGTGCAATTACTTGATATGAGACGAAGTAGGAGTCCTCTGATTTGGAACTCTAAAATAACACACCCAGGGAGCTCATCTAACACACCCCCTGGATCACCTTATACTATCCATAACTTTATGAGTCCTGACAGATCTTTATTCAGATCTTTAAATCTTGGTTCAGGTATTCCTAGAGGTCCTAGTCCTCCTAAAGATCCTAATCCCCTAGGAAATTCAGGTATTCCTACAGGTTCAGGTCAAGCACAAGTACTTGCAATGGCTTATTTCAATGTCCATTCTCCCATAGCGTTCAATGATTATAATGAGATGCCCAAAAATCCTGAAAAGATATGTCCCAAATACCAGTTGCACCAAGATCTGGAAGAGCACATTAGAATATTCAAGGAAGCATACTTTAGGGCCAGATTAGAACACGAGGATGTGGTGTGTAGATTGTTTCCCTACACCTTTAATGAACAGGCCTCTAACTGGTATGTAAACTTACCCAATGGCTACATTTCTTCCTGGTCACTTATGGAAGAAGCATTTCTGTCTAGATTTAGAGGACCCATTGATCCTTGCATCTTGTATCATAAATTGGTTACCATAAAAAGAGGAGAGGGAGAGTTGATTGATAATTTCAATGATAGATTTCAAAAGGCCTACTCTAGATTGGTGGCCCCTTACACCGTGGATGATGATACCTTGTTAGCCATGTACTATGCTGCCTTGGATCCTTTAACTGCCATGTTTGTCGAAAGGAAACCTGACATAGATTCAATATCCAAAGCCTGTAAAGAGGCAGCCTTAGTAAACCAAGAGATGAGGCACACAACTTATAGCCCATTTGTTAATGGAGGAAATTTTGGGATGCAAAATCAGGCACAACCTTGGAATGGAGTCCTTATGCATCACACTCCATTATTAAATCTGGTTCCTACTTACACACCTGTGTATAGTCCTACACCACTCCAAGCCATAACTCCTTACACAGGTAACACTGCTAATAACAGTCAAAATAATGGTTAGCCTTTCTTCTGACCTCCTAGAGATACAACTATGGCAAAAGTACAAAGAGGAAAGGGAAGAAATCAAAGAGATCACTGCACACTTGAAAAGATTAACCACCGAAGTGACACAACTAAGAAATGAGAATCTTTATGGAAGAGGTAACCAAAGATACAATCAAAATTAGAACTATAATTCAAATCTAAATCAGCACTACAGTCAGAGCCATAACCAAAATAATAGCCAAGGCCAATGTTCAAATCAGAGCCAAAACTATAACCAGCATCAAGGTCATAACCAACGGCAACCAATGCAAAATAGGGGACCAGTGGTAGACAATAGGGCCTGGGGTAACAACAACAAAAATTAGAATCAACCCAGGCCACCTAAGACATGGAACACTAGACCAAACAACAATACTCTAGCTTCTCCTTTGGAGAATATAGATAATCATGATGCAAAACAAACAACTGCCATCCAAATGGCCAATACATCATTAAAAAATTGGTGCAGATTTCACAATACCAATGCCCATGCTGAGCTTGACTGTCCAAAGTTCCATTTAGTAGCCAACATTTTTAATATAGATGTGCATCCTCCTCCTTCTAAATTTCTCATTCCCAAAGGTAATGAGGTAGTACCCTTAGGGTATGATACAACTTTAGTTTTAGAAACCTTTACCTTTGCAACTACAGAAGAGAAAGAAGATGAATCGTTAGAGGATGAACCATACTTTTGTGAAAATATTTATCCTGAATCAGCCTTTGTGTTAAATGCTTTTCAGTTTCCCTTTGAGATTGAAAATGAGGTACTGACTAAAACTGAAGAGGTGCAGGCTTTTCAACAAACAAATAAAAACCGCACCTACAATTTAAGGAACAACACTAGGCCTGGAGGACCTTTCACCACTTCCATTCCTCCTAACAACATCAATACACCCCCAGATCAGAATGCTAGCAACAATCCTGCCATACCTAAAGCTAATCATCATACAAACAGTGGAACAACAGTACAAAAGACCCAAACAAGTAAAACTAAAATAGTAGAGATAACAAGATTAATGAGCTACTTGTCAGAAGAAATAAAGAAAATTAGGGTCAGTATACCTCTAAATGAATTATTGAAAACCCCAAGGATCATAAATATTTTTATAAAGTCCTTGGATACAGGTGAGGTTGCTGCTGATATAGCTATTCCTAATAGAGATTCACCGCCTAAAGAGAAAAGTAAGAAAGTTGAGTAGCCTTCCAATACAAATGTAGTAATGTATGCTGATAAGAAGGATGCTCCTCCTTTCTTGTTAACTGTTAGATTGTGTGGGAAGAACATACACAATTGCATGGTGGACTCTGGTGCATCAGCCAACGTAATGCCCTTAGGAATATGTAAAACTCTAGGGCTGACTCCCACCAGATCTGCCAAGGTTGTCACACACTTAGATAAAACTAAGGTTAGTGTGATAGGAGAACTAATGAACATTTAGATGCAATTAGCTTCAGACCCCAGTGTAAGCCAATTCATTAACATTCAAATAGTGGATATACCCATAAATTATGGAATGTTGCTGAGTAGGGATTGGTCCAAAACATTAAACGGATATATGGCCACTAATTTTTCACATATGTGGCTACCTTGGAGAGGTGTCCCAAACCAGATTAGAATAGAGGCAGAACCCAGGAAGAAGCACATAATAACATAGTATAATTGAATGAATGAAATATTATACGTTGTTGTTGAACCTGGTGTTTATAGGATTACTAACAATGGGGTGCAAATTGAAGAGATCATGATGTTAAACCTTAGAGAAAAATGTGTAAGGAGATGGCATTGTTCATTGAGTCTGATAGAAATTCTTTAGATGAAGAAAATTATGTAGTAGACAAATTTGGTCATACCATTAGACAAGAGGTCAAAGAATGCATTAAACAAAATCTGCCAGTCCAATGTAAGCTTTATGAGGACAGATGTAGAGTTCATGATAGGCCACATTTTGAGGAGAGTTGTAGAATGTGCAAAGAAATCATTGAATATGAATACAAAAAATGCACGAAGAGGGTAGGGTTGCAAGAGGAAAATGTGAACCCTGATCAACCACAGAGATGCTTTCAGAGTAATGTTGATACTCTAATTTTTGATTTAGGGGAGGGAATAAAGAACAAGGATAGTTGTCTTTCTGATTTGCAAGCTAAAAATACACATATGCAAGTTGACAAAATAAAAATACCCATTGACATATGTACCAGCACCTCACAAGTGATAGAAGAAACAAAGCATGCCAAGGTAAAAGGTCAAAAAAGTAAAGATGGCATGTGGACACTAAAATGTGATGGGTCCAAGTCAAAACAGGGTGTGGGTGCAGGTATTGAACTCATAGATCCTCAGGGTAAATCATATCTAGCAGCATATAGACTGTAGTTTTCCTGTACTAACAATATTGCTGAATATGAAGCCTTAATTTTGGGACTTGTCCTGGCCATCAAGAAAAGGGTGAAGATGATTAAGGTATTTTCAGACTCTGAACTAGTAGTCAAACAAGTAAGGAAGCTATATGATTGCAATTACAAGAAAAAGATTTGTTGCAGACATAGAGTATGGGGTTTAATTGATTCATTTGATGTTTTCAACATAGAGCATATTCCCAGAGAGCTGAACCACAGGCTGGATGCACTAGCAGTTGCTGCTAGCACATTAGAACCCTTGACACTGTCAGGTCTGAAATGATTTGTTGTTGAATTAGTTAATGTTCCTAGTATCCCAGACAATGTTACACACTTTCAAGTATTTAGAGGGAATCAGCAAATTATTGATTTTCTGACTTGCAATGAGATATTTGAGGCTCAAATCATCAATGAACAAGAAAGGCCTGAGATAACATGGGACGAAGAGGATATAATCAACTTGAGGAGTAACTTTTTACCCAAAGGAGTAATTGAATTAGAGCATATTTTTGACTTTGATGGAGTGATAAGATAGAAAGACTTACCCAAAACAGGGGGGTAAGTGTGATCCGTACAATTTGGGGACAGAGCAAAATCCACAAAATGTGCTGATCAGGAGGGTTTGCTCTAAAAAAATAAGAAAAGAAATTGTAGATGCCCTGAAAGATTATAAACATGTAATAGCATGGATGTATGAAGACTTGAAAATATATGATACGTCCATCATAACTCACGTAATACCTTTGAGGCTAGATCTTAAACCATTTAGGCAGAAACAAAGGCCTGTGAACGCCATCCTAGAATGTTTAATCTTTGAAGAAGTTTAAAAGTTGCTGTCTGCCAGAATAATTTTCCCAGTCAGACATTCAGCCTAGGTAGCTAACCTAGTACCAGTAAGGAAGAAAAATGAAGACATCAGGTTATGCGTAGACTTTAGAAATTTGAACAAAGCATCTGAAAAGGATAATTATCCTCTGTCACCAATAGACGAAGTGCTACAAGCAGTGAACGAGGCAAAGATGATGTCTTTTCTAGATGGTTTCTCAAGCTATATCCAGGTTTTAATACATAGAGATGATAGATTAAAAACCACCTTCACTTGTAAATGGGGAAATTATGCATATAGACGGATGCCTTTTGGTCTGATCAATGCAGGTGCCACTTTTCAGAGAACCATGGACATTGCATTCTATGGATTATCAGGTAAGTGCATTGTTGTGTATATGGATGATCTGACTGTGTATTCCAAAGATGCATCCACTCATGCTGAAGATCTCAGGAAAATACTCAAGCAATGTGAGAGGTACGGAATTTCATTTAATCCTAAAAAATGTTCATTTGGAGTAACTGAAGGTAAATTACTGGGGCATATCATTTCTAAATATGGAATATCAATTGACCCTGATAGAATAGAATCAATAAAAAATTTGCAAATACCAAATAGTAGGAAAGAGTTAAAATCATTTTTTGGTAAAATTAACTTTGTTTGGAAGTTCATCACTAGTTTTGCAGAAATCGTGCAGCCGTTAAATGCCATGTTGAAGAAGGATACACAAATGCAGTGGATGCCTATGGCTAGGGCTACATTCAAAGATATCAAGAGGGCCATTTCTGATGCCCCTGTACTAATGAGCCTAGACTACAGAAAGTTGTTTTATATCTACTCCTTCGCATCCTCCCACTCAGTTGCGGCTGCCTTGACGCAGAAAGGTGCAGACAATGAGGAAAGGCCCATTGCATTTATGAGTGCACCTCTGAAGGACACACAATTAAGATATCTGGATACCAAAAGACAAGCATTTGTATTAATGAGGGCTGTGAAGAAATTTAGACATTATATTTTGTATAGCCAGGTTAGGGCCATAGTGTCAGACGTAACAGTAAAGATGTTGCTGATGCAGAACGAACCTGGAGAAAAGAGAGCCAAATGGATCACCATGCTGCAAGAATTTGACATGGAAATCATTCCCATGAAGCTAGTCAGAGGGCAGCATTAGTGCAAACAATAGTGAACACAGACCCAGATTTGATAAAACAACAGTATGTGCGGAATTCCCATGACACATCAGACTGGTATGGCGATTTAAACGCTTTTCTAATAGCTAGAAAGTACCCAAATAGGATGAAAGCTTCTCAAAGGAGAGCTTTGAAGATTAAAGCACAAAGATATACAATGTAAGGAGGTCTTCCATTTAGGAAGAACCATGATGGAATTTATTTGAGATATCTAAACAGAGCTGAGGCGGATAAGGTGTTAAAAGAACTACATGACAAGTACGGAACTAGCCATGGTTCCCATCTAGCTACTACACACAAAATATTGAGGGTGGGCTATTACTAGCCCACGATGTTCAAAGATATAGAGAGTCACATTAAGAGTTGCCACACCTGTTAGACTGCAGCAGATAAGGGAAGAAATCAGGCCACTCCATTACAGCTTGTAATTGAGTCAAGACCATTTGCATAATGGGGCCTGGATTTCATTAGAGTCATCAATCCTCCATCTTCTGTTGGACACAATTTCATACTAACAGTGATGGACTATTGTACAAGGTGGACTGAGGCCACATGTTGCAAATTCTCCACAACTGAGGTAGTTATCAAATTTCTTGAAGAGAACATCATCACCAGGTTTGGAACTCCCTATTCATTGGTATGTGATAACGGCCGTGCTTTCTCTTCTTTGAAGTTCTTTAAATGGGCATTTGAATACGGGATTGTTTTAAAGTTTTCTTCAAATTATTACCCTCAAGGTAATGGATTAGCTGAGTCTACGAACAAAATTTTATTAGACATAATCAAGAAACTAATTGCAAAGAGTCCTAGAGAGTGGAATACCTTGTTAAAATATGCATTTTGGGTAGATAGGACCAAGTTCAAAACAACTTTAGGCAGTGCACCTTATCATTTAGTTTATGGGACTAATCCCATACTTCCAGTAAATCTGAGAATACCAATCTGGAAGTTTGCCAATGAGTATTTAGGCTTTAATAATCATAGGGAAGCTAGGATAGTACAAATGCTACAATTAGAAGAAAAAAGAGGTCAATCCATCGAGAAATTTGCCAAACACCAAGTAGTAGTTAAGAGGTGGTTTGATAAGAGGGCAAGAGTCAAAACATTTAGGATATCAGACTTAGTGTTGTATTGGTATAAAGCACGTGAAAAGAAGGGGAGTCATGGAAAATTTGACAAACTATGGTTAGGCCCATTGCAAGTCTCCGAAATAATAGGAGACAACACATTTAGACTCAAGACTTTGACTGGGGAAGATGTGCCATTAATAGTTAACGGCCAACATTTGAAACACTACTTCTAGGCTTGAGGTAAAGGGCAGTCCATTCTTTGTGTGATATAGTGTAAGTAGTGTATAGTTTTCTTTTGTTTTTGTTTTTGTTTCTTTTTGTTTTTGTGGTTTTGTTTCTATTTTTTGTTGTTTGTACAGTCTTCATTTCCTTTTCTTTTGTTTTGTTTTTCTTGTACAGTCTATTGTTGGTTGTTTGTTGTCTCCTCAGTAGGGATCTTTGCTTTTTCTTTAGAGTATTAAGGAGCAAGCTAAAAACCATTGAAAATAGTATAAAATTTAGAATATTCAAGTTAACCATTTGCAATTTATGCATAGCTTGTTGTGACTATCATGAATGCAGAGAGTTGTTTAGCTTCTAAAATTTAGTATTCAATAATAGTGATTGAGAATTCAAAGGAAGTTTCTCACGATGACACACCTACAATCCTTGGGTTTGTTGAACTTACCAGTGTAGATTTTAGGTAAAAAATCTGAGGTCACCCTTGCTACCATTACAATTCTCAACTTAATTTCAGCAAGTGCTCATTCCTTGCATCATAAAGTTCCAAATTACTATATCTTGTGAATTTTCTATCAAATATAAATAAATAAATAAATAAATAAAACATATTATACTAAAAATCTAGATTAAGCCATCTAAGTAACTCTACCGGGGCTATAGACACTCGCTGGCAGTGGGGCTCTACTTAGGAGAATTGTAATGATAACCTTGCTGGGGCTATAGACGCTCACTGGTAGTAAGGCTCTATCTGGTTGGCTATGAGGGAATATCCTCAACTACGTAGGCTAATGTCAGTCACTGGTTTGTTCAACCAATCTTCAAGATGAGGATAATTAATCATATTCACACACTTAAACTGAAAATGAAAATTTATGCACCCTTATTGAATACCTTAGGTCTTAAGGTGAATAATAATTTGTAGAAAAGATAGTTGGAAGTTATGGATTTATTTCATTTAGTTTTCTTGAAAACTTTGAATTTAATTGTTTTGTTTGGTTGCTAGTTGTTGTGATGTTCACAACACGCCCCATTTTACTCCTTAGCAAAATGAGGACCCCTACTATGGTTGTTGCTTTTGCTTTTTGTGTGTGTTGTTTTGCTTGGTGGTAAAGGGAAAAAGGGGTTAAAATTGCAAACTTTATTAAAAATAGAGAAAAAATGCATTTTTAGTATCAGGGCATGATATGGTTGGATTCCTTGTGAAAAATGAGCTAGGGTTGCTTTTTTAACCATCTTAAAATTTGCCATATTTTGCAAGTTATGATCATTTTGGTAAAATGTACAAGGGAAGGGTTTGTTGTTTGTATATACAAGTCTGCTTGTATATCGGATTGCATATACAAGGCCCTTTGTATGCAAGTTCACTTGTATGCTGCGGCCTTTGTATATCGTTGTTCATATACAAGGTCGTTGGTATATACAAAGAGATCATTTCTTTATACTTAGTCGCATTTCTAATCGGGTTCATATAGTAGGGTTGCTTGCATAATTGGGTCATTTGAAATATACATACAATCCCCTTTGTATATCACTTTCATATAGAAAGCCGATCGTATGTCTTTTTGCTTGTATGCATTTTAAACAAAAGCTTTATGAATACATACAAGATGGATCCGAAATAGATTAGAGTGGAAATAAATAGATGTTTAAAATCCGTTGCATGTATCTCACATTGTATGTTTGGCAGGTCGAAACATACAAAGCAATACACAAACACTTTATACATGGTGCGGAATCCAAATGTTATGAAGCATGGTTAATTTGTTGTATGTCCGCAGCTTGTATGTTTGAGTAACATACAACGAAATATACAATGGCGTACATGAAAAGGGTTTTAACTATGGTAAATTCATTGTATATCCGTGGATTTGAAAAGGGGGCTTGTATTCATACAATGCCAATATACAACGTGGACTTAAAAGGTTATTAAAATAGTGTTAAGTCATTGTATAGTTTTGGACTTGTATATTTTCAAACATACATTGCACATGTACAAGTGCCGGAACTGAAAATTTATCAAACAGGGTTAAGTCCATCTATGTTTTAGCAATGCATATCGAAAGATACAAAGGAGATACATACAACGTGGAACCAAAGAAGAAAATAAAATATGCTTAAATGGTTGTATCACGTCCGAATTGAATATCTAAAGATACAATGCATTTATACATTGAGCGGAATCGAAAGCATTATGGAATGGAGTTAAATCCTTGTATATGTCCATGCTTGTATATATGTTTCAAAGCATACATTGCAGTAAACATACAAGCCAGAATTCAAATGGAAGTAGAATCTGATTAATCTAATGTATAAAATCCGAATGTATATTTGAGGATACAAAGCGAAACATACATGGTAGTTTATGTGTTGCAATAAACATACGAAGCAGATCTCAGCGAAGAATTAAATTTGGCTAAATGGATGCATCATTACTCAGTGTATATTCAAGGATGCATGCCGATATACAAAGCTTGGATTCAAAGAAAAGTTAAAATATAGAAAATTCTTTGTATGCATATTTGTTTGTATCTTCCGATATACAAACTAATATGCATTAGGGACATACAAGCCGCGGAACTGAAAAAGATTAAAATCTGGTTAAACGAATGTATCACGCCTAGCTTGTATATCAAAAGATACAAGGATTTAAACAAGGAAAAGGGATCGGTGTAGCATGAGCGATCGACCAATCATTTTGGGCTCGCGCCGATGATAGGAAGTCAGGTCGATGAACAGTGGAATGTATGCCAAATGAAAGGGCCATATCGGGCAAAACAAAGGTGATCAGTCAAGAATTTTTTAGACACGCCGATGGGTGGGTATCATGCCGAAAGGGAGGGAAAATAGTGCAATAGGGTTTTTGGGGCATTTTTGAGCCCAAATGCATATTTTCGGTCAGTGATGGTTGACCCAGCTAGTTTTAACGCTAAATATGCAGTTTGGACACATGATTTTCACAAATTTTGGACCCAATTTCTCCATTTACATGGTCATGCCTTGATTCAACAAGTGTTATAGTTTCCTGCAGGATTATTGGGTGAAATAATAGTTATTGCTGGTCTATTATTGCAGGTTTACAGTTGAGGAGGGAGCTGAAACTTAATGGTGATGACGTCATAGAAAGGAGATCTAGTCTTGGAAGTAGAGGAGGATAAGGATGAAGGGTGAGGAAGTCAAGGGTCTTCATTGATGAAGACAAAATGCAACTGAAAACATTATTGCAGCAGACCACAGAAGTTAATATTAAGCTGCTAGGGTTTCTAGAAGGGCATATTTTGCCCAAATTTGATGTATGCTTAGGGATATTTATTTTGGGAGACTTGTTCTCTAGCATTTATTACTATAACCAAAGGTTTGAACCATTGCTTAACTAGGGTTTTTAGCTATATTGAGGACAATCAAGTTTATATATTGTGCATCTATACACTGTAAAACTTTACACAGAGGCTACATAGAGATTTGTAGCAACAAAAATTTGTATAACATAACATTTAGAATAGAGGGACCTTTTAGTTTAGAAATAGAAGAAGGTCACCTGTGTCTGCAACAAGGAGCGTGTGGAACATCCTACCTCCTTGCTGTATCTATAAAGCTTGTAAGTTTTCTGTAGTTTGATCAATGAAGCTAAGAGTCATTCAAACATTGTAAATCTTATATGACTGTCTGTTTCTAATACAATTGAATCTAGAATTCTGCATCTATCTTCTGAGTGTTTTCTTCCTCTTCATTGTGTTTGAAACAATTTTCTCTTAGAGCTTGCAATTTTAAGTGTATGTTTGTGAAAATGCTCAGAACTTACACTTAAGGTTTTGTCTGTGGATTTGATCAATTTACTGTATGATTTACAAAGTGCATAACAAAACAATTAGATCATTTGGTAGAATGAATGATGTTTAGTTTAGATCTTTCTAACTTTCCCCAACCCATCTAAAAATACTTAGCTTAAAACGCAAAAATTTAAAGGAAATTTGTCTCATATTTAAAAAAGCATGCATAACAGAGTTAAAAGTAGACAGGTTTCATAAATATTTAAGAGGAGAAAGCTGCAATAATTCAAGAAAACTATTTAAAGCTTCACAGCATAGTAACATTTTTATGTAAAAGAATAAACAACATGCTGATATTTATGATCTTTTGCATAGTTTGAGTCTAGTAAACCATCAAGAAACCCTAAATCACGTAAGGCCCCTTTAACATTACAGCTTCACATCAACCAACTGAATTTGCCCAACAGGTCAAGCCCTGACCATATTAAACTTGGGATTAAGTGAATCTTAACCGATTTCTTCATATCTTTCAAGTCAGCTTTGGTTCATTTTATGTGAATTTTAACTATTGTTATGACTATCTCAAAACAATCATCAATAGTTTGTTCATGCATGATGTGTAGCTTGTTCCTTACATAAGAAGGGAAAGCATTGTGTAGAATGAGTGAAAATTTTCCACCAAATGTGCACTTCTAAATAGCTAAAACACGCTTTTAAACATTAAAACAAACAAAGTCAAGGTGCCAGAGTAATATAGATACTAGCTGGCTAGCTTTCCTTCCTTGATAATATAGTAATGTGAAGGAAAATCTTCACCCTTGAACTTTTGAACTATCTGCCCAGTACCTCCTTCACTCTTGCTGCATACCTTATCTAAAAAAATAAAGTTACATTTAATTAGTTAAAAAAATATTCATTATCTTCATTCAGGGGTAGACCAGTGCTGCCACATCATCAACTGCGTAGAACCTTACATGGATGGATCAGTGCTACCACCACAAGTCATCATTATGTCCATAGGCCACCAAAGCACCCATAGAAACACCACACTTTAGTACCCCCCAAAAAATGGTTCTATGCATGATAGAAATTAAAAATAGTTTATGGTGTACATTTTATTTACAGATCTAATCTTCCATGAAAAAAAAAACTTGAATATGAAATCAAATACTGAGATCGAGTTTAAAAAAAAAGCAATGGCATCAAACCGGCGAGCGAAATTTGTCTTCAATATGATTAATGGTTAATCATCAGACATCTATTTCAATGGTCATCACAGCCTTAACACATCTATATATCTACTTGTAATTTATATAGTCTGATCACAGTATAAATTTCTGCATAAACAGTGAACATTCTATATTTTAATACCAAAAGCTTCTACTATTTGACTGGCATTAATTCTAAACAAATTAACAGTGAAAACTATACATTGCTGATAAAAGAGAGAGTAAGCAGTTGAAATTCTAATACATTGCAGAAAAAATAGCATTCAAGAGAGAATTTTTGATACATTTGGCAAGAATTAATGCCTATTTTACTAGAATTATGCTGGCAAAAGTTAATGTTCAGGTGATTGGGGGCTTTTCTGCTTGCCCTTCATTAGCCCTTGGAATAATGACTTTACAATCTAATGACTAGAACTCTTCACACTACAAGGCACTTGTGAAATTTTGTAATGCTCTGTATGCACTAGTGGTGGTTGATCTCAAGTAGTTGCATTATATTCCTTTATGGTTAGTTTTAGGGATGTATGAAATGTATGGGTATGTTTCTATGTTTCTTGATAAGTAGTTTGTTTGCCCAATATTCCTTTTCTTTCATTAATTTAAAAAAAAATCTCTTCCTTCGTGTTTTTAAAAATCCCTTTCCTTTCAAATTTAGTACATTTAAAAAACTAGATCTTAAAATTATTTTTAAAACTAAAAAATCCCCATAATACAGAGGAGTTTTCCATGCATTGTACTTTGAACTTTGAAGGTAGAGGGTATTTGGTTTTCTAATTAGCCTTTTGACTCTCCTTAACTGAAAGAGAAATCAATAGGAGTAATTTAAGGCACAGATCTAGTAATATCGAGTTTACGGGGAGTCTGTCTTTTAAGGATAGATACCGTATGCCAGTATCAATAAAATAGTATATATTGTGATAAACAAAAAAATTAGCATGGCTGTCATCCCTGTTTCACTTAATTCAATTCACTAAGGATGATTCACCTTACCTTTACTTTGTGAGCATTCTTTGGTGTCTTCTACAAGGCTAGTTAGGAATTTGGAGAACTTTGAGGCTAAGATCTTTTGGGATGCCTAAGGTGAAATATTCCAAAGACCTTTTGAATGAATTCTAGTCAATTAGTTATAAATCATATGTATAATGTTCAAATTCAGTATAACATTGTCACAACTTTTTTAAGGATATATATATATATATATATATATACTCATTTAAGGATATATATATTGAACTTTATATATATGATTTATAACTAATTTACTAGAATTCATTCAAAAGATCTTTGGACTATTTCACCTTAGGCATCCCTATATATATATTCTAAATATTGGTGTGTGTATGAATTCGGTGTGCATTTGGTGAATTATCTTATGACTATTGCAGCCTTACTCTCATAGCCATTATTGTACTTCAAACCATTGATCTCTACCCCATATACAATGCATTCTATTTCAAATCAAATAAAAGATTTATGTTGATTAGAATGTTCTTCCTAAAAAAATTACACTAAATACATATGCCTAGTTGTGTGCCTATTATACAATAATTAAATTCAAACTAATAAATGAAAATAAATGTAAAACTAAAATGAAAAATACAAAGCATACACATTTCATGGTTACAATAATAATATTACCCACATAGGTGTGATGAAAAACACCCCAAACATGCTAAGAGCATCTTCTTCTAGGCCTCACTGGGTGTCTCCCACCTTTTTAAAGTGTTTTAGAATGGAAGGAAACTAACATGTGAGTAGGGGCACTGGGCATGTTAAAAAATATCACATCATGTGACACCTCCATAAATATAGGATGGAAACTATGATGATTCATTGCACTCATCTGCTGTCAACGCTACTAGGTACCTAGGTAATCGATAAGGCATTCAAACCCATGATAATAACATTAAGTTCATCCTCAACCAAGAAACTATTGGGAGTTTAATTGGAGATACTTTCTCTATATCACAAGTTCTGTAAACATCAAACTCTCACCGACATGGCACTATAATCTGTAGTATGCTTCCCCTTTTATTTGATGTCTTTCCTCTCAAGAGTGGGTCCGAGACAAGAGGAGAAGCAGACAAAGGTAAGTCTCCGGTGCAACCTGCCTTTCTTTACCTTGTCTTCTTGTGGCTATCATATCTTGTCTCTTTTGCTAATGGGAATAATAAGCAAACCCTTTTTTTCAAACTACAAATTCAAAAACTTTTCAAATAGCAAACTTCAAACCCCATTTCAGTGATAGGGCAGACTGTGGGAAACTATTCTCAATGCAAATCCAAAAACATTTTACAAGAAGCTAATTTCATACCCCTCTATAGCGACAAGGCAAACTCTCTAAACTATTCTCTTCACAGATCCACTTACTTTTTTCAAATGATTGACTGCTAACAACCTAATTATCTACCTGCAAGACAGAAGTCACAAAGTAGCTTTGATTTTTAAATAAAAATTGTATATCCAAAATGGAGATCTTCAAAACTTGTTGCCAAAAAATGTCTTCTGGTCAAGTGAAATTCCTTTGTTTACATCTTCAAGATTGCGTAGGTGCATTTTTAATGACCTAGAATCCATATGGTGAAATTATAATTGTCTCAAAATTTCAAACCTACATTAAAATTGCTACTACAAGGATAACATATATCTTATGAAACCTATTTGCTTTTACAGATTATAGTTATAGCATTCATATTCTTGAGGACTTAAATGCCACATAAAACTTATGCTGATGTGAATATGTACATTGGAGCACTCTTTTTCAGCCTCATCGCCAACATATTCAATGGATTTGAGGAATTATCATTGACAATTTATAGCCTTCCAATGTTCTTCAACAAGAGGGATTTGTTCTTCCACCCTGCATGGGCCTTCACTCTTCCTATGGAAAAGATAGCTTGAAGACTGAAACATATCAAATGTTGTTTGTTTTGATTAAGGTAAAAAATAGAGATTTTGAAAGGGTTCGGACTCTTGTACAAAGAAGTAAAATGAGACAACCAAAAGCAACAAAAAAGAAACAAGCAACACTAAAACTATACTACAACATCAACCATCCAAAGGCATAGGGACCACCAACATAGACCAACAACCATCCTGCTTGCCTCCCAAAACAATCTATCTTTGAGTCTAACTAACTAATTTCAACATACAATCTAGGCTCTTACAATTATACATACAAAAAAATTCACAATACTATCTAAGCCGTTTTAGCCACACTTTACACAATACTATCTAAGCCATTTCAGCCACACTTTACACAATACTATGTAAGCCATTTCAGCCACACTTTTACTGCATTATAGTAAACAACAAGAAATTCAAATTGAAATCCAAACCTTCCTCCTGGATCTTTATAGCACTGAACCAGCCATCTTGACTACATTGTAAGGTTTATGTGGCGGGATTTTAAATCTAATGGAAATAGAAGGGGCAACAGAAGTTTGTTCGTGCATGATGTGTAGCTTGTTCCTTATGTAAGAAGGGAAAGCATTGTACAGAATAAGTGAAAATTTTCCACAAAATGTGCACTTCTAAATAGCTAAAACATGCTTTTAAACATTAAAACAAACAAAGTCAAGGTGCCAGAGTAATATAGATACTAGCTGGCTAACTTTCCTTCCTTGATAATATAGTAATGTGAAGGAAAATCTTCACCCTTGAACTTTTGAACTATCTGCCCAGTACCTCCTTGACTCCTGCTGCATACCTTATCTCAAAACACAAAGTTACATTTAATTAGTAAAACAAAATATTCATTATCTTCATTCAGGGGTAGACCAATGCTGCCACATCATCAACTGCATAAAACCTTACATGGATGGATCAGTGCTGCCACCACAAGTCATCAATATGTCCATAGGCCACCAAAGCACCCATAGAAACACCACACTTTAGTACCCCCCAAAAAATGGTTCTATGCACGATAGAAATTAAAAATAGTTTATGGTGTACATTTTATTTAGAGATCTAGTCTTCCATGAAAAAAAAAAACTTGAATATGAAATCCAATACTGAGATCGAGTTTAAAAAAAAAGAAGCAATGGCATCAGACCGGAGAGCAAAATTTGTCTTCAATACGATTAATGGTTAATCATTAGACATCTATTTCAATGGTCATCACAACCTTAACACATCTATATATCTGCTTGTAATTTATATAGTTTGATCACAGTATAAATTTCTGCATAAATATGAAAGTTCTATATTTTAATACCAAAAGCTTCTACTATCTGACCAGCATTAATTCTAAACAAATTAACAGTGAAAACTATACATAGCTGGTAACAGAGAGAATAAGCAGTTGAAATTCTAATACATTGCAAAAAACTTAGCATTCAAGAGAGAATTTCTGATACATTGGGCAAGAATTAATGCCTATTTTACTAGAATTATGCTGGCAAAAGTTAATGTTCAGGTGATTGGGGGGCTTTTCTGCTTGCCCTTCATTAGCCCTTGGAATAATGACTTTATAATCTAATGACTAGGACTCTTCACACTGCAAGGCACTTGCGAAATCTTGTAGTGCTCTGTATGCACTAGTGGTGGTTGATCAAGTAGTTGCGTTATATTCCTTTATGGTTAGTTTTAGGGATGTATGAAATGTATGGGTATGTTTCTATGTTTCTTGATAAGTAGTTTGTTTGCCCAGTCTTCCTTTTATTTCATTAATTTAAAAAAAAAATCTCTTCCTTCATGTTTTTAAAAATCCCTTTCCTTTCAAATTTAGTACATTTAAAAAACTAGATCTCAAAATTATTTTTAAAACTAAAAAATCATCATAATACAGAGGAGTTTTCCATGCATTGTACTTTGAACTTTGAAGGTAGATGGTATTTGGTTTTCTGATTAGCCTTTTGACTCTCCTTAACTGAAAGAGAAATCGATAGGAGTACTTCAAGGCATAGATCTGGTAATATTGAGTTTATGGGGAGTTTATCTTTTAGGGATAAATACTGTATGCCAGTATCAATAAAATAGTATATATGGTGATAAACAAAAAAATTAGCATGACTGTCATCCCTATTTCACTTAATTTAATTCACTATTGATGATTCACCTTACCTTTACTTTGTGAGCATTCTTTGGTGTCTTCTAGAAGGCCAGTTAGGAATTTGGAGAACTTTGAGGCTAAAATCTTTTGGGATGCCTCAGTTGACATAGTCCAAAGACCTTTTGAGTGAATTCTAGTCAATGAGTTATAAATCATATGTATAATGTTCAAATTCAGTATAACATTGTCACAACTCTTTTAAGGATATATATATATACCCATTTAAGGATATATATATTGAATTTGAACATTATACATATGATATATAACTAATTGACTAGAATTCATTCAAAAGGTTTTTGGAATATTTCACCTTAGGCATCCCTATATATATATTCTAAATGTTGGTGTGTGATACGAATTCGGTGTGCATTTGGTGAATTATCTTATGACTATTGCAGCCTTACTCTCATAGCCATTATTGTCATTATTGTACTTCAAACCATTGATCTCTACCCCATGTACAACACATTCTATTTCAAATAAAACAAAAGATTTATGTTGATTAGAGTGTTCTTCCTAAAAAAATTACACTAAATACATATACCTAGTGGTGTGCCTATTATACAATAATTAAATTAAAACAAATGAATCAAAATAAATCTAAAACTAAAATGAAAAATACAAAGCATACACATTTCATGGTTACAATAATAATATTACCCACATAGGTGTGATGAAAAGCACTCCAAACACACTAAGAGCATCATTGTTTAGGCCTCACTAGGTGTCTCCCACCTTTTTAAAAGACAGTGTGTTTTAGAATGGAAGGAAGCTAACATGTGAGTAGGGGCACTAGGCATGTTTCAAAATATCACATCATGTGACACCTCCATAAATATAGGATGGAAACTATGATAGCTCATTGCACTCGTCTGCTGTCAATGCTACTAGGTACCTAGGTAATCAATAAGGTGTTCAAACCCACAATAATAACATTAACTTCATCCTCAACCAAGAAACTATTGGGAGTTTAATTGGAGATACTTTCTCTGTATCACAAGCTCTGTAAACGTCAAACTCTCACCGAGACAAGAGGAGAAGTAGACAAAGGTAAGTCCCAAGTGCAGCCTGCCTTTCTTTACCTTGTCTTCTTGTGGCTGTCATATCTTATCTCTTTTGCTAACGGAAATAATAAACAAACCCTTTTTTACAAACTGCAAATTCAAAAACTCTTCAAACAGCAAACTCCAAACCCCATTTCAGTGACAGGGTAGACTATGGGAAATTGTTCTCAATGCAAATCAAGAAACACTTTACAAGAAGCTAATTTCATACCCCTCTATAGTGACAGGGCAAACTCTCTAAACTGTTCTATTCATAGACCCACTTACTTTTTTCAAACTTCAAAAGTCAAACCCTTGATCAAAGGCAGACAAAGGGTTAGGAAACTATTTTCACTTGACCCGCAGTATGGTTAGGCGAATGGGGGATTCTTTCCCCTAGTTTAAACATAGAGCAAGATCTCAAGGCAACGTTGTTAAGAGGTCACAGGGGTGTCTACCTATGAAAACTCAAGTGAACAGCCATCTGAGAATCCTAGGGCCAAGGCTTCAGGGTTTAGCTAACCTCGGGGAAACAAGTGGTCTCCAACTATAGACTCCTAGTCCTATGGTTAGGACATTTTTACAAGGAGAGATCATTCCTTGGAATCAACTCCTCCAGCTGTCAAAGACTTGTGATTGGTCAGGTCTAAACCTACAGGTGGATAGTCAGGATTCTCTCCTGGCAGAGTATCCTATACGAGTAGTTTTACCTCAAGAAGACATAGTCAGAGCAGAGGCAAGCTTGGTCTACGTGAATGCCAAATAGTACAAGGGGATTTTAAAATGTAAGCAGAGGTATAGGCTGAAACAAACACATAGAAAAAAGTTCACTATGATACTGCCAAAATGGCATAACAACTCAAGCATCCCTAGTACGTTGCATCAGATAGGAGGAAAGCAGAATGAACAGGATGAACCTAAAGGAAAGGGGAAAATGGTGGTATTTCTATATGGTAAGGTGTCAAACATAAGAAAACCTGAGCTGCACACATCAAAGTCAGGTGTACGAGGTGAAGAATCTTGAGATAACATAGATTTATACATCCCTACATCGACACTGTTATTGTGGTCATCAGAACTGTCTATGGTAGAGCTCTTGGGCATGAAGGAAAGGCTATAAATTCTTGTAGAAAAGGGGCTGCAGGGAGACAACAAGCTAAAAGAAACGTTAGAAGACATATGCATGTTGGAAGGGGAGATCAAAACACTCAGAGAACAAGTCTTAAGCTTACAAGTTAGTATGGAAAGAGGCCAACAAGAATTGAACATGTTAAAACAAGAAGTAATCCAACTAAAAGTAGTAGAAAATAAGAAACCTGAGATGGTTAATGGAGGTGACACAACTCAACTGAACGAGATCCAATCAGCCATTGCTGACTTGGAGATAAAAGAAACCCAACTTAAAGACCAAATAGAAGAAGCCAAAACATGGTCACAAGTAGTTTGAGGATAGTTAAAAGAGAAAAAAGGAATCTTTGAGAAATAAATCAAGATCCACATAAGAGAAGAAAAAGACAAACAAGACAAGGCAGTAAACATCATTATGAAAGGTTTAAAGGACTTTGGAGAGAAGGAAATGACTGATATTCTTGCAAGAGATTTCCCTAAAGATAAGTTGAAATGGACAAGTATTATTCAATAGGCATGTAGGATAGGAAAGAAACTAGAGGAAGAAAGGAACAGGCATGTAAGAGTTATTTTAAGATGCATGGATGATAAGAATGAGATTCTAAAAAATAGGGGGTCGCTCAGAGGCACCCAAATTTTCGTAGATGATGATTTTACTTTTGCCCAACAGGAAGAGTGAAGGAAGGTGTGGGAGAAAGTTAAAATGGCTAGGGATGATGGAAAGTGGGCATGGATGAAAAATGGGAAAGCCCAAGTCAGCGAGAGATTTCCACACCGGAAATAGGGATTTGGGGCCCCATGAGAGTATCTTCAGATTGTAACTTGGAATTGCAAAGGATATCCGTGGAGAAGAGGACCAGGGTTGGGGCCCATAGCTGAGGGGAAAGACATGATTATCCTTACGGAGACTCATGAGCATGATGGATGTAAAGTACCAAGCTTCGAAGGGTAGAATAAAATCTTAGTTTGGAATGAATGAACCGAGACAGGTAAGAGGCATGGGGAATCAATGTGCTAATTAGGGAAATGTGGATGGGATTGTGAAATTTGAGAAAGAGGACCCAAAAAAAAAACATTTGGATAAAAATAATAGATAGTGAGACCACAATTAGGATGGCTACATGTTACTTTGCCCTGAAAGGGTCAAAGTTCTACAAAAAGAGAAATCTAGACAATGAAGACCCATTCGCTGCTCTTATGAAAGACATTTTCGCTTTTAGTTCCATGGGGGAAATTGTCTTCTTCGGCAATTTTAACACTAGGACAACAAACAATCAGGCTCTTCATTTGGGCAATGAGGAAATAGGGGACAACAACTTGTTATGGTTAGTAGAAAACATAGATCAGATTTGGAAAAGAGCCTCACAAGATGGCAATGGTAGCATGAATCATTTTAGAATGGAACTTTTTAGGGGTGTGTAGCCTTGACGACTTGGTTACTTGTAATGGTATGAGAAACTGGCCTACTTCCAGAGGTTTCACATGTAAAACTTACAACAGTCAAAGTATGGTTGATTATATGATTTGTTCTCAGAATGGTACTTTTAGGGTGTTAGAGTTTGACATTAGGGACTACAACGCAGATTTGAAGTATGATCATATGCCTCTTCTCATTATGTTTGGCTTGCAAATGATCATCCACAAAGAGAGGTAGGTCTAAAGCATGCAAAAAAAGGTTAGCACACAAGGCAAAATCATATTGAACCAAAAAAATTAGGAAATCTTTGTTGCTGCTATGAAACAACAACTGCAAACAATAAAAAATAGTTTAGGGAGCAAAGAGACAAACAAGAAGGCTGAGATCAATATCTATAGCAGCATGTTGATCCCCCTTATCCACAAGGCTCTTGAGGTGTGCAAGAAGTTTTAGCCTAAAAAGAGGATCTTAAACACTTTCTCATCCAACCTGTGGTTTGATGATGAGTGCAAGGCAACAAAAAGAGCTCTCAAAGTGATCGAGTCAAACAAAGAAAACAAGAAAAAATATGTGAATTTGTTAAAATCCAAAAAGGAAAGCTATGTGGTTTCTAGAAGGAAAGAGTTAATCTCTTTGGGTAAAAACAATCCCAAAGGTTTTTGGAGGGAGTTACAACAAGAAAGAAAGCACACTAAAAATAATATCACAGATGACAAATGGTTAAATTATGTGAGGCTTCCTTATGAATAGTCCCAAGAGAGAGCAAACCCTCCTATAGTGATAACTTCGTCTAAACTCTTCTCGTTGGAAGACATCATACAGGGTATAAAGAAACTGGCAAGTGGAAAAGCAAAAGATATAGATGGGTTACAAGCTAAATTTCTAAAGTGGGTGGCTGAGTACTTGGCACCGCACATCAAAGACATTTTTAACGGCATCACAAAAGGGGGCTTTCCGATTGAGTGGACTACTAGTGTTGTTATCCCACTCTTCAAGAGTGGGGATACCGATAATCCCTCTAACTACAAGACTATCATGGTGAACCCTCTTCTTGGAAAACTATTTAGGAGCCTGATAGAGTGTAGGATCAGCAATTAGGCAGAAAAAGAGGTAAAAAGAGCAAAGGGGCAGGCTAGTTTTAGGCCAAGGCATTCTACCATTGATCACTATATCACTCTTAGGCACTTGATCAAAAAAGTTTGGGACACTCAGGAAGGAGAGGCCTTTTGTTGCTTTGTTGACTTTAAGAAAACTTTTGACATGGTCCCCAGGGACAAATTGTGGAAAAGGATGGAAGAACTTGGGATTCTAGTTGAGTATAGGGTTGCTATTCACAAGATTTATGAGTAGGTTAGAGCTAAAATCATAACTAAAGAGGGTTTTCTAGAGTGTTTCGGTAGTGACATTAGGGTCAAACATGGTTGTCCCATTTCGCCCACTTTATTTGGCTTATATATTGACAATCTTGAAGAATGGTTAAACAACACCGATGGGGATGGTATCCAGCCGATAGGTTTTGTGGTGAAACTTCTCTTATATACTAATGATGTTATCTTGGTTGCCAAAACTGCACATGGTTTAAGAAAGCACATGAAGGAGTTAGAGCTCTTCTTCCAAGAGGTGGGGATGCAGGTGAACACTAGCAAGACCAAAATTATGATTTTCTCATTAAAAGGAAAGCAGTAGTGTGCCACCTTTATTTTTGAAAGAAACACTTTGGAAATAGTTGAAGAATACAAGTACCTTGGTATTATTTCAACAACAAACTCAGCTAGGACACTTGTAGGATGAAGAGGATTCAAGGGGGTTGGAGAGCCTCCTACATGCTTCAAAATAGATATAGGAAAGCAGAGCTTTGAGATTGGAAAACCAAGATGACTCTTTTTGTTTTGTTAGTCAACCCAGTTTTCCTATATGGCTGCGAGGTTTGGGGGAGCAACATTTCAAATCACAAATGGAGACAATTAGAAAGAGTTCAAAAACACCTTATCACTAGTAGTCTTAAAGTCAAGGCTATTGTTCCATATGAGATTCTTTTGGCTAAGGTGGGTACCTTCCCATTGGAGGCAATTGCGGCTATTCACCTTCTTTGCTACCTAAAGAAGGTGTAAAACATGGATAATCAACATTGGCCTAAGTTAGTGGAGGAGGAAAGGTTAGATCATAGGAAAAATACATGGATGAGGCAGAACAACAAGTGGTTGAGCAAATGGGATATTAATTTCCAAGACTGTCCTAAAACCAAAGCTGAAATTAAGCAGTTTGTGTTGGATAAATTCAGGACTGCTATGTGGACTAAGTTGCTTGGCCATAAAAATTGCATTATGTCAAAGAGTTCAACCTTGTGTGGTAACATGGGGAAAAATCCTACTTGCATGTTGACATTAAGGGTAAAATTAGACTCCTAATTGCATAGTTGAGGTCAGGTTCACATCATCTAAGTTGCAAAACTACTAGATGGACAATTCCCAAAGAAGTTTGGGATGACAGAATATGTACTTTCTACAGCAAAAGAGTTGCCAAAACTGAGCAGCACTTCATCTTTGAATGTGCTTCCTATGATGATATCTGCATGCACTATGGAAATATTTTGAAGGAGGGAAGTTTAAGAAAGCTATTTAAGGAAGATAAACTCCACATAATGGTTGGTTTCTTGGTCAAGTTGCATAGTAGAAGAGCTGATATTGAAAAGAGTTCAAAAATTTCTTAGGGCTGTGGATTTTGGTCCCTTGGGTTGTGTGACCTTGTGGATGTCATTAAAATCCTTTCATTTATTCATTCTCTACTTCTTGTCCACTGCACATGAGAACTGGAATGCCTTCCCCTCTCACTAGGGCCTGCAAATTGATAATTTGTGGTACATCTCACCTTTTATTTTCTTCTTCTTAATGATTGATCACAGAATGTGATAAAGTGTAATTATTTTATAACTAACAATCACACTTAATGTGCAATGGGTACATGATAGATATTTGTGTACACTGTCAATGTTTTCAAAAGTTTTATGTTTTTTATGATGCATTCAATTAGCTTAGCTAAATATGTATTATAAGTTTGATGAGTTGTTCTTCCTACTAAAAGATATCTTCTTTGAACAACAATATGGATTAGGTTGAGTTGGAAAGCTATTGGATGTGATTGAGGATTGCTTGGTTAATATTTAGTGTTGGTGAAGTTTTTTTAATCCAATATCATAACCTTCCCTTATAAAGTTTCACATGAAATTGTAAACAAGTTGATTGCTATATCTTGCTATGTTTTGATGCATATGGGAATGATGTTATATCTATTGAAAAGAAAGAGAAAAAAAAACTTATATTAAACATAATGCATTTAAGAATAATCAATTTTGTACTATTACATCTATAGAGACAAGCAACAAATTGCAATATAATACTATAATAAAAATAAAAGAAATTGACAATAAAATTTTAACAACTCACCCAATCTCATCTCAAAATGAAATATATTTGATTTAATCATTGAATCTTACATCACTAGATTTTTTGAGCCACAACACATTGTGATAACAATACTTATAAAGTTAAACATAATGTAATCAAATCTCATCCCACTATAAGATACTGAATTTAATTCAAATTTTGAAAGATTAAAAATAAATTGCAATGTACCTTTAGCAAATATTAACTAGAGTTTCACTGCTACGTAATAGAGCCTATATTAGTATTTACATTATGTCTTTCATGAGTTGAAATATACCACATAAATTTAAGTATTAGACACTAATCATTTACATTAAGTATTTGAACAAGTAACTTAATTACACACTCGTTATGTTAATGGCAATGTCTAATGGCCTCTTCAACCCAATTCACGAGAACCATTTTGAAGATACAAATATTTCTCTAATCTTCCATTTGGTATAAATTGAAAAGACAAATCTTTGAACCCAAGGATTCAACATGAAGTTATGATTCTGGTGAGATTGCAGTTTTCAAAACTTTTGAACACTTTGAATTTAGCATTAAATCTCTTATAAGCTTCTTCATTGTGAAAATTAAAAATATTCACAAATACTACGCTATGATCTCTCAAATATTTTTTTGTAAACCAATTGAAAGTTGCCCACTCCAACTAACTTATCTCATTTAATCCATTAGTTGCACTAAAAACATCTTCATAAAAAAATTTTAGGTGACCCGAATTTGATAGATTATCTCTTGGGAGAGCATCTGTTGGTGAAGTACATCTTTAGAATAAATGCAAGGGCTAAAACTAAGCAAAATACCACAAAGCATTGGCACTAGAAATTGCCACTATCACTATTTTGTGTGCACTTTAATGACTAATTTCAAAATTATTGAGAAAAATCTATATTTCAATTTTTTTTTTTTATGTCCAAACTATCAATCACTCAATCTTTATGCATTTAGGATGGCTTTAAATATAGAAAACACTTTAATTTTCTACATTTTTAGGATCCTAAATATCCCATTACTGTCTCGTGGAAAATATGTACTTCAATGAATAAAACTAATTTGTATTATCTTCAATATCAAAGCTAAAGAGTAGAACTCAAATGGAGTAAACCAACCTCACACAATATACACCCATAAGAGCAAGTCTAGAAAAGCTAAACCCTATAAGCTAAGTGGGTAAAAATTTAGGATTTAAGGATTGTGATTTAGACTATATGCTATAGTCAAGAAAGATATAGTTTTGGCCTATGACATCTCCTTGGGGAAGCCCAACAAAATTCTCTCCAAGTTTTAGGTGACATAACGAATCTTACTCGTCTACCAATACCCCACTCAATCAATGTAGATAATAAGATAACTAGAAATTGTGATGAAGAGCAGGGTAGCACACTTAATAAAATAAAATAGCTAATATCTTAGGGCAACACACTTAATTATGTATTTACAATTCTTATATATGTAAAATGTGATTTCATTGAATATAAACTATAAATATGTATAGAGTGTTAACATTTATATTTATTAGAAATCGCACTTAATGTGCAATGGGTCTATCAATAGTTATATGGAATGAGTGCAATTCTAGATAGCTATATGGAATAAGTGTAATTCTTAATTAATTGCAAAATTATAATGAAATTTAAATATATATTTTTTGTAGCAATATAAGCCATTGATCATAGTGTGCAATGTGGGGGGAAGTACATTGTTGATTAATTTGTCTAATAATTTGATATTGATATTGTGTGTAGACGATCCTCCCCTTCCTCCTGAGGGAGGGACATACACTATCTTGTATTTGTGCATATTAATTGACTAGCATGAGTAAATGAGACAGCTAACAAAATTTTTGACAAACCAATGGCAACAAGAAGCAAAGGATTTGGCAGATTTGGCACATTATGTATATTGACATGGATGCTCAAATATTTGTTGTAATATCAAACTCCACAACAACTATGTTGTTTCTATATGTTCTCCATTTAAAGTTTAGTTTCAATCAATTAAAATACATTGATATAAAATGTATACACATTAATAACTAAAAGTCTAAGAAATTAACTTATTCTAAACCCATGTTTTTAATTAAAATCAACACATCTATAAAATAGCATAAGTCAACAACATATTCTCCTTTAATAGTCTAACATTCTTGTAAATTAAAATAAATTAAACATAAATAATAGTAAAATGTAAATATTTGTATATTCCTATATTTGTGCACAATTAAAAAATATAATAAAAATTTACTTTTCCATCATAGAGAAAGGTATTAGAATAACCTAATTAGATATCTTAGGGTCCAATTTCCTAGCTCAAAAGAGAAAAGTAGACTGATATTCTAGTGTGAATAAATGCAATCATGTTTAAAAAAGAAATTTGGATTTAACTGTATTACACATTCATCATTGCTTCTTTTTTTATTAGTGAATTGTGACCTTTTGGGGGTCACTCCCATTGAACTAATATAGAAATAAAATAAAAATATAAACTACTTGCTCATCAAGAGGGACTTTTACAATATACTGAACACAAAGATCCAATTGAATCTCCTTAAAATCTATCACAACATTTCTAAGTTTTAACACTATCTTTGGTGTGTGAAAGAAGAAGCATGTTGAGGGTTGCCACATCTTTTGTCTTTTTCCTTTGTACAACTGTCCAATTTTCATTGGCAACCCCAACATGCAAAGCCACATCATTGGACTCTAAGAAATTTACATTTTCAACCATAAGTTGTGTTTCATCTGGAGCCTCTCTCTATAATATCAAATCTTTTTTAGGCTTAGAATCCTTCGTGTCTGAATCTTTAATGCTTCTATAACAAGCCATCTCTTGTTAACCCAAAATTAACCATCTCAATTACCATTCATATCAAAGTCATGACTAGCATAATTAGAGTTAAACAAGTAATAATTTGAAAACATAATCAAATCAATATGCATATCTTTTCTAGACATTTCAAAAGCTGAATTTTACAACATTTCCAAAGATATCATATTAGTGATTTAATTTCACTATACATTTACAATGTTTTATTCATAGCATCAATGATAAATTAATACATAACATTTGACTATCAAGTCATATAAAGAATGTACTATATCTGGAACTTTGACGTCTATCTTTATAAGTCTTAGCTAGGCTTCTACTTGGAAAGGAGAGCATCACCCGAGTGCTTTTCCTTCAACCACAGATCGGTAGTACCCCGCATAACTTCCTACCTGGAAGCGACCCTAGCCTTCAAGAAGGGAATAGATATAAGGAGTTGATTGGTTTTCCATTTGAGTAGCTGGTGTTGTGTCCTTTATAATACTTCACTATCATACAACTATAGATCCAATCTAACTATGTATGACACTACTAGAAGCATTATGCCCTCTAGAGCACAATGAACCGATTAGTGCATGCAGAGATGGATGCATTACATTGGCCAAAGATTTATATACATATACGTTTCGCAACGAACGTAGTCAATTGTTCGCCCACCTCGACTCGACTTAGAAGTTATCTCATCCTACAGTTATCATAGTTTGACCTCTCTAAGTCTTGGAAAAGATAGGTTCAAATCACCCTTAGTCCATTACAACTCTGATTTTAAGAGTACATTCATTATTGTTTTATTACCTATGCAACAGGGAACCTGTGACTCAACGTCACTCTATTCCCGTCCTTTCTTTACACAAGTTTACATATTCATGTTTATAGTACTTATGACCTTTCCTAGTCTAAGATTTTATATTTACCTTGCCATAAGGTTTACATCTAATTCACATCAACTAAGAGATATACTATAATAGTTTAATGGGTTGACCTTAACAAATAAACCCTAGGCTAAAAGAATTCAAATGAGATCTTGATACCCTATACTTCATCTGTGAAGTCTTGCTATTCAATATAGAGATAAAAATTAAATACATTTAAACATAAGAGTTATAATACTCAACATTATTTTTATTCCCATATGAAAAATAAAAATCAATTGAGGGTTTACTTCTCTGACAAAAAAGTTTTGGCATGCACTTAATGCAGCCTAGGCAACAATACTAGTTACCCACTAACTATTCTCCTTCGACATCAAGGAGTCACATTATCCTTTCCTACACATAGGATACATCTTAAATAACATAACCTCTATCGTGGACAGTCAAGTACTATTCTTCACATTCCACAAGTCTAGGATGACTTAGTGCCTTAGGAACAGTTGAGGGTTATAGTTTTTACAATAGAAATATCTTTTGTCTGAGCATGGCTCTTAGCCTACACTATTATCATTCTTGTTTACCCACTTACACAGTCATTATCACTCAATAATTCTATGGTCTAGAACATATGAGACTCAAATAAATGATAACAAGGGTATCAAAGGTATACCACATGTTTTACAACCTCTAACATATTGGGAATCATGGCTCATGCATGCTACAGCAGTGTCTAGCCTTCATCTTCATGGCCTTGACTGGTTAATAGTTTATAATAATGCTTTCAAGAAGCAACACAATAATTTCATCAACAGTCTGAAAGGCCTCTTTAAAGTTATTCAACATCACAATTTCTACCATGAAGTTACATAGTCAATGACATAAAGATAACATCAATGATATCTTGGTTGCATCGCATAGTTCAAAACACATTTGGTGGTCTTATGATTCATACCTAAATATGAACACATATAGTCAAGTTTTGACCTACCAAAGCTTATTTCTATCACGACTAGTGGTATCTCTGTCCACAAGCTCACATTCACCAACCCTTGCTACTTCTAAAGCTTTTCTCTACTTAGCTCTCCACGCTCAGAACTTCATTGACAACAATAATCAACAAGAAAAACATATCAAAAGACTCCCTCTTGAATTCCTTTTTGCATGCACTATCCCTGCATGCTACCCTAATCTGCCACCTTCCCTCAAGAAGTGGTGAAAATAGTTGTATTAACCTCTGCCACCCCATGGGTTATTAGCCTCCATACAGTCCATAACTCCCATTTTGGGGTGAGCAGCAATGATTAAGATTTTGATAAGCTTCTTCTCAGACTCCACTCACTCCACTCATCATGGATAGTGGTTGGCTAACTATCAAAAGACATATTATAATAATAAAGAGCTGCTCAACCACTATAATGTTAATAAATAATTATATCACACATAAAATCTTTTACATCTAAATGATGCTTTAGGGTTATCAAAATAATCCAAGGAATCATCAAATGATAATATCATTGTTAGGGTGGCATCAATAATATGCGACTATGGGGTCGAATCTCACTCCCCCTCTTCATCATATTAAACCATAACTAAGATATATATAACAATAATCACAAAATCTAATAAGGAAAATAGATAAGGAAACAAAGGAATACTCAACGACCAAATGAGATTACTTATCGACTAAATGAATGTTCTGAGAACATTATCCAGTCGAAGCGATGTAGATGACATCGAGATATATCAAATTTTTATTCTGACACTGATCGAATTGAAAATGACTAACAAGGGAAAGACTTAAACTCACCCTACCTTGCATGGGTTCACGAAAGATTAACTTTGATACTTAGATGGCATTTTGACATTTTCCAAATATCTATCTCCTCCTCCTAGGTCATACTCTCCTTTCACTCTTGAAGGAAGATTTCTATTCCTAGTTACACTCACAACCATATAACAATGATTAGTGTATCATCATTTAATTCATAAATCACTATGATAAAATAATTTTAACAACATATAATCTCATGTCTAATATAACCATCAATCGATATCTATGTAATCAATGATTCTACTTGATATTTTCCACAAACATCAAATTATTATTCTAAAATTAATCATCCTGTTAACCACATCGAAGTAGGATTAATTATTTTGTCTACCTCATAAAAGTGAGGTTAAGTCTAATCATAAGTTGGGGATGTAACATATCTCCCCCCATAAGAATTCTCTGATGATTTAATGTCTCCAAAGATTAAACCAACATAATGAAAAAGTATTTGATCAACATAGTAAAAAGTTTTAAAAGAGATGGGGAAATCTTGCATAAATATCATCATAGTTCTCCCAAGTGGCATTTTCTTCAGTATATTGGTCCCACTGGAACTTGCATTGAGTTATCTCTTTATTACATAAGCATAGCTTACGTGTTTCGAGCACCTTGATGGGCTTGATCACTACCACCCTTGGGTCCTTCACCTGTATAGCATTCCAATCAAGAATAGGGATATGATTATCTCCTGAAATAAACTTTTTCAAATAGGAAAAATGGAAAATATTATGCATCATGGTAGGTGCTAGTGGTAGAGTAATTCTAGATGCGACTAGGTTGACCTGTTTGAGAACTTCAAAAGGACCCACATATCAAGGAGCTAATTTGTAAGTCTTTCCAAACTTACAGAGCTCTTTTGGGGTTTTACCCTTAGAAGGACTTTTTCTCCCACTGAGAAATTCCTTGTGATGCATTTAGCATCTGCATAACTATTCTACCTATCATTGGCTTCCACTAGCCTTTTCTTAATCAGATGGATGTGCTCTTCCATTTTTAACAGCATTTCTGGACCAAGGCTAACCCTATCCTCTAACTTATGCCAGCTAATAGGGGTTCAACACTTCCTTCAATATAATGCTTTAAATGGAGCCATCTTAATCGCATAATGATAGGAATTATTATAGGCAAACTCCACAAGAGGAAGGTAATCTTCCCATTTGTATTGCTAATCCGTGCAATACATTCTCAACAAATCTTCTAGCACTTGGTTTACCCTTTCAGTTTGGCCATCCATCTTGGGATGATAAGCAGAGCTTATATTTGACTAGGTTTCAAGTGAGGAAAACCCTATCTGAGATAATTTTCTTAGGAATACCGTGTAATCTAAAAATTTCTTGCACAAATTTGCGGGCTATGACTAGTGTCCCATTTGTCAAATTCCCAAGTATAAAATGTGTTGCCTTGGTGAGTCTATCCACCACAACTAGAATAGCATTGTGCCTGTTCCTTGCAATAGGAAATCCTTGCACAAAATCCATGCTAATGATTTGCCACTTCCATTCTAGAATTTCATGATGGTATAAAAGTCATGTCAGGTGATGGTGTTCTGCCTTCACCCTCTGGCATTCTATACATACAACTACAAACCTTGAAGCATCCCTCTTCATTCCCTTCCATAAGTATAATGGTTTCACATTAGCCAGTAACTTGTTACTCCAGGATGTCAAGAATAAGGTGTAGAATGAACCTCTTTCCACACAATATTCCTTAACTCCTCGAAGTTTGGAACATACATCCTTCCTTTATATCTCAATAACCCATCTGGTTCAAGTTAAAATCCATCATATTTTAAATTCTGGGGATTCTCCAAAAGGGCCTATTTTACCTGCTTGTAAAACTCGTCTCCTTTAGGCTTTTGTAATACCAGATTATTAAAATCCAAATGTATGGAGATCATTGAGGAGATATGACTTCTCCTACTTAAGGCATCCGCCATTCAATTTTCCTTTCCTCGAATATATTTAATCTCAAAATCATAATCTGAGATTATCTTTAGACATGTTCTTTGGTGAGAATTTAGATGTGGTTGATTGAACAAATATTTAAGCCCTTGGTGGTCTATTTTTAGTTCAAAGGGTTTCCCAAGCAAGTAGTGTCTCCACATTTGCAATGCATAGTTTTATTCATAAGTTTTCAATTTCATGGATTCATATGAAATAACCTATTCATCCTCGACAAGTACACCACCTAAGCCTTCCCCTGAGGCATCGGTAATGACTACAAAATGACCTTCCAGATTAGGTACTTTCAAGATAGGTGTTGTGGTCAACCTTTCCTTCAATTGGTCAAATGCCTCCTGGCACTTGTCTAACCAATCAAACCTCTTGCCTTTTCTATACAAAGAAGTAATAGGATAAGCAATTTTAGAAAAGTTTTTCACAAATTTCATATAATAACTTGCTAGGCCCATGAAACTTCAGACCTCATGTACATTTCTTGGTGTTGGCCATTCTAATTTGGCTTTAATATTGGCCGGGTCCACAATTATTCCTTTAGTTAAAATTATATGGCCCAAATAGTGCATTTCCTTTTGAAAGAAAGTACACTTGGAGAGCTTACCATAAAGTTTATGCTCTCTTAACCTCTGTAGAACGATCCTTAAATTATGAAGGTGTTCTTCCTGGTTCTTAGAGTACATTAGGATATCATCAAGAAACACTAGGACTAACTTGTCCATAGTCTCTGAACATAGTGTTAATTAAATTCATAAATGTTGCAGGTGCGTTTATTAATCCAAAGGGCAAGACAATGAAATTGTAAAGTCCATACATTATTCTTAAGGCTATTTTGTTAATGTCGTCATCTTTTAACCACAATTGATGGTACCCAGATCAAAGATCAATCTTAGAAAACACAATTGCTCCTCTCATTTGATCGAAGAGATCATCAATGCGGGGTAATGGATATTTTTTCTTTATTGTTGATTTATTTAACATATGGTAATCTATGCATAACTACAATGTACTATTTTTCTTTTTCACAAAGATTATTGGTGTTCCCTAGAGTGACACACTGGGTCTTATCAATCCTTTACTGAGCAATTCCTGCAATTGACCCTTTAGCTCCATTAACTTAGTTGTGGTCATTCTATATGGATTTTTAGATATAGGTTCCAATCTTGGAATTATATCTATAAATAAATCAAAAGCTCTTTTAGGAGGCAATCTCGGTAGCTCATCTGGAAACACATTCTCAAATTTTCTAAGAAAAGGGTACCCATCCATATCTGGTCTTTCTTGATCTATGGACTCCCTCTTTTCAACTCTTTTGAGTTTCTGAGATTCATAAAACCTTAAATTATCTCGAAAATTAGTTTCCTCAAAACTATTTAGTTTCTCCATTTTAACAGCAAAAAGTTGGCATCCCTTTCTTTGAGCTCTTTTCCTCTATAAGGAGGAAATTTGTCTTAGTTTTACCTCTCTAGGGTTTCCTTTCATAAAGACTTTGTTCCCCACATTATCTAGACATTCTATTGTTTTTGCGTAACAATCCACCTTAGCCCGATGTCTCCATAACTAGTTTATCCCAAGGATGACATCATATGAGCCTAATGGGGCTACATAAAGGTTCACTTTATTGGAGAAACTTGGAAGTTCAACCTTAGCCTCAAACAAGTATTTCTCTACCCGAGCTTTGATCTTATTTGCATATTCAACAGACCAAGTATTTGCCATGTATCCAACTTTTCTAGAAATTTTACTTTAAACTTTTTGGGGAAACAAAACATTATGTTGTACTAATATCTATCATAACTAAAATTGGAAAACCAGATAAAATACATGTAGTTTCAATGGGAGTGATTTGATATTCATCTTACCTATTATCCAAGGCTACATGTATGTATTGTTGGAATGTTGCCTATAGGGAAGGTAAAGGATTTCCTCGTGGCTGAGTTTCCTGCGTCTTGTTAGGACACGGGTTGGCATAATGATCACCACCACATGTATAACACCCTCCCATGGGTCCTCGCTTTTCTTGAAGCTTTTCAAACTTATCTATAGTTTTCTTGGAGTTATTATTATTTCTCTTTTCCCCTCGGATCATTTTTCTTATTCTTGGACCCTTTATCATTTTTCTCTAAAAAGTCCCACTTTTTACCATTCTTCTTAAAAGATTCGGAAGATTGGGACCAATTATACCTTTTGGGGTTCCTTTCCCTATAAGAAAACATAGATTTCAATTTTTGTTCCTGTTTAATAGATTTTTCATGAACATGGTCCATTGAAATGGGACCATATACATCAACTTCACCTCCAATCTGGGTGTTCAATCCCATAATAAACTTTTGGATGTGAAACCTTTCATCTTGTTGATATTACGAAACATACTTGAGTAGGCAAGTGAACTTTTCCCACTACTCATTCACAGATAAATCTCCATGTCTCAGATTTTGGAAATCTATAAGCTTTTGATCATAATACAACTAAGGCAACCATCTTTTCCTAAAGAGTTCCACAATCCTTTACTAGGTTAGACTCATGGACCTCAAGCCTAACTCCATTTTCTTGTTCATCCACCAAGTCGATGCTTCACCTGCTAGCTGATATGCTCCCCATACCGCTTTTGTGATTTCAAAATAGTTTCTTATTTCAAAGTATTTCTCTATTTTGGTAAGCTATGCCCATGGAATCCCTGCTTACCGTCCCATCAAACTTGGGAGGGGCAATCTTTTTCATATCTTGGGATAATTCCAAATCCAAGTGGCTTGTTCTATCCTCATCATGTCTTGCCTTATAGTTATTCTCTTTGCATTCAATTTGGGTGGTGTCCTCATGACGTGCCTTGTCATCACCCCCATGATAGGTTTTCTGCTTGGGTCCATGATAACCCCTGACCTCCTTCTTGAGAGTTCCAATTCTTGCTCTCATCTCTTGGAGCATAGCAAGGATCTAGTTGATTTTAGAATCAGAGTGGCTTGAAGGTTTCCCTTCTTCTTGGCTATCTCCCATATTGGTTCTTGTCTGATTGTGCTGTAATCTACTTCTCCTGAAGTTTGTAGATTAATCATTTAATTAGTTTTTCATACCAATGAATCCATTCATAAATGTAAATCCATTCTCATTCATGTAATCATTAACAAGAAAGGAAATATTTTCAAAAATTTCAAAATGCATTATAGTTTCCATGGATTACATATAATCCATCCATAGTTACAAAATTTTTGTTTACATCTTGCTACTACAAGTCATTATCATATTGGGATATCTTCCCAAGTTCATTTCTCATCCGTGAGTTTTATCAAATCAATTTTAGGAGGTGGATGTACTCATAGGTACTCATACACAACCTCCAAAGTAAAATTAGGATCCTCAATATCACTTTCCAAGATTGGTTCCTTAGGTGCAGAGGGTTTCTCTGATCTAATTTCAGAGATAGGAGCAGTAATCCTAACTGTTTTTCCCATCTCTTTCTTGATGGGTTTAATAGCATCAACAAAAGTTTCATCATAAGCTAACCATATGCCTACCAAGCAACCAATATGTTCAAGGCATTTCATTCTTGAGGCTCACTCCCTCAAAGCCTTAAGGTAACATCCATTTCCCGTTACCTTCTTTCTAGGTGTTGTTCTCATTTTTACCATTCTGGCATAAGAACATACAAATATTAGCAACCATTAATGTTGGAGAAAAATATTATGTAGTGAGCTCATAGGCCTATGTATTGAACCCGGTAGCTCTAATACCATATGTAACAAGCCATCTCTTGTTAACCCAAAATTAACCTTCTCAATTACCATTAAGACCAAAGTCACGAATAGCATAATCAAAGTTAAACAAGTAATAATAAATAACATAATCAAATCAATATGCATATCTTTTCTGGACATTTCAAAAGCTAAATTTTACAACATTTCCAAAGATATCATATTAGTGATTTACTTTCACTAAACATTTACAATGTTTTGCTCATAGCATCAATGATAAATTAATACATAACATTTGACTATCAAGTCATATAAAAGAACGTATTGTATCTAGAACTTTGACATCTATCTTCATAAGTCTCAGCTAGTCTTCTGCTTGGAAAGGAGAGCATCACCTGAGTGCTTTTTCTCCAACCATAGACCAGCGGTCCCCCACACAACTTCCTACTTGGTGTTGGGAATTAAGGTGTCTCAACCTTTGCAAATTCCTAATGTTGTATTTATTTATCCCATGTTGAGTTGGCATAGTCAGCACCTTGTGTATATGCAGGAGGATAAATTTTGGTGACTTTGGTAGCCGTGGTTTCCCCCTTGAATAATTAACGGGGGTTTGGGGGCAATGCCCCCAAGATGGGGTCAAGGGGGAAACTGCAAGAGAGAAAGGCATCTTTGGGCGGTCAAGGGAGGTTATGACATGTAAGAGGAATATGATATTTTTAGTCAGTTTATGATGGATTCTATGATAGCTGTAAGGTGTGTAAGAGCATCTGTCGTAACCTATCTTGGGACCAGGCACCCACTTCGAGATGGGATGTTGGACAAGTGTCCTTAGGTGTGGGTTTTGTGGCATGAGTCCAAGATGGACGCCCATCTCTACAAGGTTCCGTATTTTCCTTGTAAACTCTATAAAAATAGGTGCTTGGATGGGAGATAGATAACTTTGGTACAAGTACTGTTATGCTACCAGAATATCTCTAGATTCGACATTTGAAGACTCCTGAAAGATCATTGGCTTTGTGTGAGGACCGCCCTTTTTACTTTTGTTGTTATGACTATTTACATTACTGTTATTGTTACTTTTTATATTTGTGGGATAGCAGTTCCTGGAATTGTCAAACTATTAAACTTTATTATGATTTCAGAAAAACTAATTGGGTGATGTTTGGATAAGTTTACATTTCAGAAAAGTTAATTAGGTGATGATGGAAAATCGTAATATGATTTCATTTATGTTAATTAGAACTATGTCATGATAATGCATGTTTTTAAGTTGCTTCGGCTATGATGATTTTATGTGGTTACTGATCTTGTAATTTAGTGTGCAGGAATTACTGATCGAACCACAGATTTCGGAGATCATTCTGCACCTTGTTATTTGTGATTCCCTGTAAAGCCGATCTGGTTCCACGAGGAACCAAGATCTCTTTGTGTTTGATGTGATGATGTAATGTGGTCTTTTGTATGGTCAGGTGGGTTAGGTTACCCTCATGTAACATTATTTTCTAATTTGTGTTGTAAAAAGATTGAATTTGAATTTCCTTATTTTATTTCAATTTATGAGGCCTTTTCTTGTGCTTTACCTTGACTAGGGGTGTCTTGTATGGGTTAAAGTTGACCCTGGGTTATACCCCATGGGTCCAGGGGCCCATTTGGCATGGGTAACCCTTGAGTAACCTCCATCTAGTCATCTTAACTTCCCTCTGAAGTTAAGTGGCGAAAATTGGAGGTATGGAGGGGACATGAAGGGTTGTACCAACACCCAACCCATCCCCTCTACAATCCCCAAGGTAAGAGATGACTACAAGCCCATCCATTATTGAAGGATTGACTTGAAGTCACCCCCTCCATTAGTAAGATTCCCCCATGTGCTGTGGGGACACCCATGTAAAGAAGGGAAGAAGGGGCATGGGTCACCTGTCTTTTTCCCCATTAACTCCTTTTATTTCTCCCATGCGTAAGAGGAATGACATGAGGAGAGGAATAAGGAGTACTCTTGGGAAGGGTGAGTGACATAAGCCACAGGACAGAATAGTGGTTTTGGGGGAGAGTGAGGAGGTGACAAGTGTCACCTCCCCATTCCTCAAAACTGAAAAGAATTTGGGTTATTTGTTTCCAATTTTGGGATGAGAGGGAGTTAGTTGAATTTTTGGGGGAATTTCATTCTGATTACCAAAAATAGAAAAGTTAGCTTGCAGGAGAGAGAAGGGAGAGGGAGTTGGTGGCTAAGTTTGGAAGAGAACTCTGTGGGCTCTGCAACAGTTTCATTCCAGGAGGGCTTTGTAAGGTTGGTTGATTTTTACCTTTCTTTCGTATAGCTGAATGTGTATGTAAAGTGTGTGAATTTGTGTTTAGATTTGTTTTCTGTGGGGTTTGTTGTCGGGTTGTTTGATAGAGCTTCTCCCACTTGGGAGAAATGCTCATCAAGTTTGGGGTAGGGGAGGAGAGATCCTCCTCAGGTGCATACCTATTTCCATCTTTTGGGATGTTGAAAGCCTTGAGGGCATGTATCTGTGACTGTATCTTTGACTTGAGAGTCAAATACAGAATTCTTAAAAATTTGTGATCAAACTTGGTTTGAGACAAAGAGAAATTGTATTGGTTAACTTATCTATATGGGTGACACTCTGGAGTTGAGTGTGTCCACTTTCCTGCCCCTTATGAAACTCACTGTAGTTGAGTTTTCGTGTTGTGTAAATTACCCATAGGTGTTTGTGTGCTTTGGGATTGTTGTTGTTACTGTTGTGAAGTGGAGTGCTTGAGTTACCCAGGTGTGAGTATGGTCTCCCTAGCTCGGGGGTGACCCTCTTGCAGGTCTATGGAAGGGAGGAGAGCTAGATGAGTGGTGTTTTCTTCTTTGTTTGTCTTTGATACGCAGGTTTTCTCTTGGAGCTTCTGGTTGGATATTTATGAAGAAACAACTTATTCTTCTTTGTCATGAGAACTAGGCCAGGTTCATTTCATAAGAGTTGAAGAGAGAGCACCTCTCTTGTTATTGTTGTAATTTATTGTTACCCTAGGAGTAAAGGAAATCATCTCCCTGATCTTGTTATTGATGGACTTTTACTTGGTTGTCACAAGCTATCAGTTGTATATTGTTGGGAGAAGGAAATTCATATCTGGGAAGTTAGTTGTATGTATCCATGGTTTCAAATTCTCTTGCTATTTGTAGTGGAAGAGTTAACTTTTCTGTAATATGAATGTGGTAAACAAATACCTTAAATTTTCAAGTTATGTTGCTTTGTAAACCTTTTTAAATAGCAATTTTATTGTGTTTAATGTGTTATTGAAAGGAAGAGTTCATTTCTTATTTGCAATCTAATTTGAGTTTGTTTATGTAATTAGAAGAATAGAACTGCTAAACTAGTTAAAAGCTCAGTTTTATGGTTCATTGTTCTAATGGAAAAGATAGTTTATAAATGATTAAGTTTTCTTCTTCATAAGTAATGGATTCAGTTATTTTGTAAGTTTTAAAGAAAATCTATTATAATGGACATGTATTAATTGCCGAAATAACTGATAAAAACTTCATATTCTTAAGTATATATATATAATCTTTATTTAATTATTACTTGATCATTTTAATTGACTAAAAGAAACTGAATAAAGTGTTTAATTTGAGAAAATTATGAAATATATATATATATATATATATAGATAAATATATATATATAAATATATATATATATATATATATAACAGTTGTTATTTAATTATCATTTTGACAGAATTAGAGATACTGATTAAGAGATATTCTGAAAACTGAAATATATATATATATATACATATATATATACATATATATATATATTAATTGATATTTAATTATCATTGAATAATAATAAACTCGTATTAAATTTCATGACCGCCGAAATAAAAGCGAAATATGAAATCGCTGTGTAAAACACAGTCAAAGCTTGCACGGTGGGCGGTGGGGAGTAATCCCCACCGCAGTCTCCATTTGTTTTATTAGAGGTGTGGGGAGGGGCGGAGCCCCACCCACACCCCACATCGTGGGATGTGGGTGGGGCTCCGCCCCTCCCCACATCCCTCCACCCCTTCGACCCCGCGGAGCTCATATCTCCGCTCCACAGCAGCGCTTCGCCCGCTGCTGTTTCTTGCGGCCTCTGTCCCTCTGTGCGGCCCGACCCCTACTGCCAGTCCCCTGTCACAGCAAAAACATAAAATGTTAAGCATAAAAAAAAAAATGTTAGGGCTATTTAGCCCTAACATATATGCATTGGTATATATAAGTTGTTTGTGGATATTCCACTTGGTTGGCATACTATATGTCATATATATATATATATATGTATATATAGAGATATAATTATCTCTATTTATACATTATGTTTTGACAGGGAATTGTAAATCAATATAGATATAATTATATATATAGTTCTATATGTATATATATTACATATATATATTTATATATATGGGATATATATATATAGAAGAGGTTTCATGGACCATTTTATGAGGCCCTCTCTATAATTCATAACAAGGAGATTTGTAAATTAAAATAAAACAAAAATATATATATTCACAGTTAGGTTTTATTAAGTGTTGAACAAAACAACCAAAGAATTTATGCTTCCTTGATCAGGGTTTTATAAAGAGGAGAACCTCCTACATATATTAACAATGATATAGGATTTACAATAAGAGTATTAATATTAATTATTAGTAATAATAACAACAGTAATTATAATTAAGAGGAAATAAAATTATAATTTAAAGAGAGCATAAAGGAATTTACTCGAATACTCCGGAAAGAGTTTCTCGGAAGTTTCCACTATCAACGCGATTCAATACCAGGAAAATGAAGAGGAAGATTACACATCACCTTACTTAAAAGATCACTGGAAATAAACTTAAGGAGCCATCACAGACATTTCATGTGAGACCATCTTAATCTCAACTATAATAAACGTCCACATAAGTAAACCTATAAGAGAGTCAAAAGAAGAAAAACTAACATTGGAAAACACAGAGGAGAAAATGCGCGACATTTCCCACATGGGATAAGAGAACTAAGTTGATGGATCCTCCTGCTAAAAATTGCTTCGGAACAAGATTAATTAATACATACGTAGAGGAGGAACCTAGATCGGAGAAGATTAGAAGACCGAGTCCTGCGAAGTAGTAAACTAGCCTATGTGACCTAGACCATCCGGAAGTTAGGTTTAATATCAACAATAGATATAGTGATAACCCCGATTGATGTAAATCATGAAGAAAGGACAGGATAAACATACAGAAAGCATAGAAAATGAAAGAGAGAGAGACCGAAATATAAACAAACTAAATTATCAGAGAAATAGTTAAGGTAAGTGCAATAAAAATACAATCAAAATTAAGACCTAGAGAAAAGGGAAGAGAGAGCAAACAAACTGCCTTGTTGAGAATGCTAAGTCGTAGGAGGAGTATGTTTCAGGAAGCAAGAGAGGAGACAGACAACCGTGCCTTGCTGAAAAATGACTAAATAGGGAGATCACGAGTCAGTTTAGTCGGAACAAGGCATCGTGGGAAGTTGTTAATCTATCAGCGAACCACGTGCGTAAAATAGTGTTGAGTAATTCCCACTAACGCCATAAGGCGTTATGCTGCTGGAATTTGCCGAGATTTAGATTTAGGAACCTTGGTAATCTCACTCTTGCAATGATGTTAACGGCGTCGTAGAGACCTTCTTGTTGGTCTGTTTGCGTCTGGTTGCACGCAATTGTACTTATATCCCGCCGAAAACTGTAGTGTTTTCGCCTTGAGAGAACACCACCGAGCATGCTTACGCATGCGAGGGGGCTTTTAGGGCAGTGTGAGAAAAGTTTTTCATATCTCGTGTCATAACCACATGACAGATGTGGCTATGACACGTGTGATGTGTGTTGTGACCACAAGGAACATGTGGGCATGACATTTGGTATCAGAGCCAGGTTTAAACACTGGGTGTATTTGGGCACGTTATTTTTCTGTAACTTTGGCTAATTAGTTTCTACCTTGTTTTGTAGGATGCCTCCCCGATGTGTTCGACGAGCGCGATCACGCCACACAGCGTCAGTCGAGGTGCACAACGATTCCTCAGCCGAGGGACTAGCACCCGTAGTTACAGCAGCACCACCTGCACCACCTGAACCACAAGCACCACTAGTACCACAGGCGACACCAGTATTGGATATAGGTCCACAGATCTTACAGACACTACAGGCTATGTTAGACAGGTTACCGCCAGTGATTCCTGAGCCACGTGTAGAGCCTCGTGTTGATCCGCGAGAGGAGCCACGTGCCGAGTCATGTATTGAGCCACGTGAGGAGCCCCGCATTGATCCACTAGAGGCGCCATGTGTGGAGCCCTTCGTTGAAATTCCTGACACAACAGTAGAGGAGGTAGGGTCAGCCTCCCGAGCACGGAGCAGGAGTCCTCCGAGACTTTTGAGACGAGATGAGATCCAGAGGGCAGAACAGGTTCAGCATGGGTTATATGAGGATGGTGTGGAAGAGCCACTTGTGAGACTTAGAGACAGAGGGGACCCCATCAGAGATCTACTGAGGCTCAACCCACCCACTTTCGCAGGTGCTACAGAGGGAGCTGTGGCCAAGGCTTGGCTGATTAGCTTAGACAGGTGTTTCGCATTGCGACCATATGGAAGCAACACGAAAGCATGAGTGGCAGTCCATCTTCTTAGGGATGCAGCAGCCACCTGGTGGTGCACAGAGGAGTGCAAGCGCCGACTTTCCATGGATACACTCACATGGGACATCTTCATTGAGCGCTTCAATGCGCGATATTTGTTTGAACATTACAGATAGCGCAGGATCGATGAGTTCCATGATTTACAGTAGAGGGGACTCACTGTTACTCAGTATGAGAGCCGATTCATTAAGCTTTCTCGTTACGCGGAATACCTCCATGACGAGAAAATATTAATACACAAATTCATCAGAGGGCTAAATCACGGGATAGCAGGACCAGTTCGTACGGCAAATCCCCAGACCATGTGCGAGGCTGTTGAAAAGGCCCTTATATCAGAGGAAATTCAGGGATGAGGGCAGAATTCACGCCCGCAGTACCAGGAACGTAATCCCCAACAACAGCAAAACTTTTGAAGGCCTCAAAACACAACACAGAGAGGAGGATATAACCCTTCATCATTACCTCCTAGGCCTCCACAGCAGCAGCAACATCAGCAAAAATCCAAATTTCAACAAAGGGGTCAGGGAGGACAGAACTGTGGATGGCAGCAGCAGGGTTCACGCAGAGATCAGAGATAGCAGGGTTCATCGGCAGGACCCGCGAGGTCCCAGCAGTCTTACAGAGGCTCACAGGGATCCACTGGACGGACTGGGCAACAACAATCGGGTAGAACACAATCAGGGCAGTTACAGGTTAGAGGACCATGTTATGTGTGTGGTGGGGCAGGGCATCTGGCTAGAGAGTGCCCGCAGGGATTTACTGTAGGGGGACAGCCCTGATCAGGAGGATCTGAGCAGACCGTAGGTGACGTGGGCAGATCCCACCACATGTTTGCAGTGGTTGATAACCGCCAGGCTGATTTCTAGGCTTCTGTCATTGAGGCAGCAGGTACGATTAGAGACTTTTCCATTTCGATCCTTTTTGACTCAGGAGCTACTGACTCTTTTTGTCTACATCATTAGTGGAGCGTTGCAGGTTGGTGGCTTTTAGGCAAGACATTAGGTGGGAAGTTGAGTTGGCCTCAGGGGCTAGGATGTCAGTAGATTCCTTGGTTAAAGACTGTGAGATCACATTGGGATCATTCACCACAACATGTGACCTTAGGATTATGCCATTAGGATCCTACGGTGTAGTTCTGGGTATGGATTGGCTTGCGGCACATAGAGCCAAGCTTGACTGTCGCCAGAGGATGATTAGCTATTTAGACGATCATGGTTCGTCGGTTGAGATAGTGGGCATTCAAAAGCCCACGGCTGCTCGTATGATATCTGCTCAGCAGTTTAAGCGCTGTATGCGGAAGGGATGTCAGATGTTTGCCATCACGGTCAGTCATAGAGCAAAGGATGAACCTGAGGCTACTTTAGATGATCACCCTATCCTTAGAGAGTTTGTTGATGTATTTCCGCCGGAATTACCAGGTATGCCTCCACGTAGAGAAGTGGACTTCCACATTGACTTAGTGCCAGGTGCAGAACCGATATCCCGGGCACCCTATAGGATGACTACACATGAACTCACTGAACTTAAGCTGCAGTTAGAGGAATTACTTGAGAAGGGGCACATCCGACCTAGTGTTTCACCATGGGGCGCACCGGTTATCTTCGTGAAGAAGAAGGATGGGTCTCTTCGTTTATGTATGGACTACAGGCAGTTGAACAAGGTGATGGTGAAGAACCGTTATCCTCTGCCTAGGATTGACGACCTCTTTGATCAGATGCAGGGAGCCAGAGTGTTCTTGAAAATCAATCTAAAATCTGGATATCACCAATTGCGCATCACGGAGGCAGATATTCATAAAACTACTTTTCAAACCAGATATGGCCATTATGAATTCACAGTGGTACCCTTCGGGTTGACAAACGCTCCTACAGTATTCATGAGTCTCATGAACGGAGTGTTCCGTACGTACCTAGATCGGTTCGTGATAATATTTCTGGATGACATTTTGATTTATTCACGGACTGAGGAGGAGCATGTGGAGCACTTGCGTCAAGTTTTGTAGCAATTACGGGAGCAGCAACTTTATGGCAACTTGGCGAAGTGTGCCTTCTTCAGGACAGAGGTGCAGTATTTGGGACACATTTTATCAGGCGATGGCATCTCCGTAGATCCATCTAAAATCAGAGCAATTCAGGAGTGGCCAGCACCCATTAACGTGACAGAGGTCAGAAGCTTTATGGGGTTAGCCGGGTATTATCGTCAGTTTGTCGAGGGCTTCTCCAGGATAGCACATCCCATTACTTCCCTTCAGCGAAAAGGGAAGGGTTTCATTTGGACCGAGCAGTGTGAAAAAGCTTTTGGCGTCCTCAAGGAGCGTCTTACTAGTGCTCCTATTTTAGCGGTCCCAGATCCTACAGAGGAGTTTGTAGTTTGTACAGATGCATCATTAGAAGGTTTGGGAGCCGTGCTTATGTAGGGTGGTTGAGCGATCACATATGAATCGCGGAAACTAAAGACACATGAGTTAAACTATCCTACTCACGACTTAGAGCTCGTAGCAGTTGTTCATGCTTTGGTCCACTGGAGACACTTTCTCCTAGGTTGACGCTTTAAACTCCATTCGGATCATCATAGTTTGCAGTATATTTTTACACAGCCCAATTTGAACGCCCGCCAATGGTGTTGGATGGAATTCCTATGCGAATACGACTTCGATGTCCACTACATCAAAGGGAAGGAGAACGTGGTCGCTGATGCTTTGAGTCGAAGGCGCCACGAGATCCTAACCCTGACCTTGAGGGTGGACTTGAAAGATCGCATCTTACAGCATCTACCAGAGGACGAATGGTTTCTTGAGGTGCAGCAGGCATTACTAAATCAGAAGGCCCTTGAGGGCAAATTTACAGGATATACCCTTGAGTCTAATGGTATGCTTCGACATCAGCAGCGCATCTATGTACCCCATGCGGGTAATCTTCGTATAGTAATCCTATCAAAGGCTCATAGAGCACCCTATGCAGCACACCCAGGAGTGAAGAAGATGCATGCAGACTTACGACAGCTTTATCATTGGGCTGGGATGAGGTGTGACATTGCCGAATTTATTGCTCATTGCCTGGAATGTCAGAGGGTCAAGGCCAAACATCAGCATCCAGCGGGACTATTGTACCCTCACGAGATACCCGAATGGAAATGGGACACCATTTCTATGGATTTTATCGTTGGTCTACCTATGTCGTCATGTCACCATGATGCTATTATGGTGACAATTGACAAGCTGACCAAAGTGATGCATTTTTCACCAATATGCACAACATACAATGCACCATCAGTGGCAAAGGTGTTTCTGGATCAGATTGTTAGACTTCATGGGGTACCTCGCCGCATTATATCTGACAGAGACTCCGTATTCACTTCATCATTCTGGAAAGCCTTACATCAGGCATTGGGCACACAGCTTAACTTCAGTTCAGCCTATCATCCGAAAACTGACGGACAAACAGAGAGAGTCAACCAAGTGTTAGAAGACATGCTTCACATGTATGTGATGGACCATCAGTCTAGATGGGAGGAGTACCTATATCTAGTTGAGTTCACCTACAATAATGGGCATCATAGCTCGTTGGGTATGCCTCCTTTCCAGGCGTTATATGGCATCCCTTACAGAACACCTTTGAGTTGGGATCGGATAGAGGATAGAACGGTCATCGGTCCAAAGATAGTTCAGAATATGGAACAGCGGGTTAGATAGATTAGACAGAGACTTCAGGAAGCACAGGACAGGCAGAAGAAGTATGCCGATGCTAAGAGGACAGACCGAAGCTTCTCTGTGGGGGAAAGAGTATTTTTGAGAGTGCGGCCGCACAAGAGTCCAATCCGTTACGGAAAAGGCTCTAAGCTCGCACCTTGATTTGTAGGACCTTTCGAAATCTTGGAACGGATAGGACCAGTAGCCTATCGTCTAGCCTTGCCACCTAGTCTGTCACGTATCCACGATGTATTTCATGTATCAGTTTTACGTCAATATATTTCTGACTTATCTCACGTGTTGGATTGGAGTGCTCTTCAGGTAGAGGTAGACGGATAGCTAGCGTTGGAGCCAATTTGCATATTGGCTCGTCAGACGCTGGCCCTTCGAGGTTGAGAGATGGACCAGGTTAGAGTCCAGTGGAACCTATACGACGAAGTCACAGTGACTTGGGAAGATGTAGAGAGACTGAAGACCCTTTATCCTCACCTTTTTGATGACTTCCAGGAGGAAGTACCGTCTTAGGGGGAGAGGATGTGAGGACCGCCCTTTTTACTTCTATTGTTATGACTATTTACATTACTGTTATTGTTACTTTTTATATTTGTGGGATAGCAGTTCCCGGAATTGTCAAACTATTAAACTTTATTATGATTTCGGAAAAACTAATTGGGTGATGTTTGGATAAGTTTACATTTTAGAAAAGTTAATTAGGTGATGATGGAAAATCATAATATGATTTCATTTATGTTAATTAGAACTATGTCATGATAATGCATGTTTTTAAGTTGCTTCGGCTATGATGATTTTATGTGGTTACTAATCTTGTAATTTAGTGTGCAGGAATTACTAATCGAACCACAAATTTCAGAGATCATTCCGCACCTTGTTATTTGTGATTCCCTGTTAAGCCGATCTGGTTCCACGAGGAACCAAGATCTCTTTGTGTTTGATGTGATGATGTAATGTGGTCTTTTGTATGGTCGGGTGGGTTAGGTTACCCTCATGTAACATTATTTTCTAATTTGTGTTGTAAAAAGATTGAATTTGAATTTCCTTATTTTATTTCAATTTATGAGGCCTTTTCTTGTGCTTTACCTTGACTAGGGGTGTCTTGTATGGGTTAAAGTTGACCCTGGGTTATACCCCATGGGTCCAAGGGCCCATTTGGCATGGGTAACCCTTGAGTAACCTCCATCTAGTCATCTTAACTTCCCTCTGAAGTTAAGTGGCGAAAATTGGAGGTATGGAGGGGACATGATGGGTTGTACCAACACCCAACCCATCCCCTCTACAATCCCCAAGGTAAGAGATGACTACAAGCCCATCCATTATTGAAGGATTGACTTGAAGTCACCCCCTCCATTAGTAAGATTCCCCCATGTGCTGTGGGGACACCCATGTGAAGGAGGGAAGAAGGGGCATGGGTCACCTGTCTTTTTCCCCATTAACTCCTTTTATTTCTCCCATGCGTAAGAGGAATGACATGAGGAGAGGAATAAGGAGTACTCTTGGGAAGGGTGAGTGACATAAGCCACCAGGACAGAATAGTGGTTTTGGGGGAGAGTGAGGAGGTGACAAGTGTCACCTCCCCATTCCTCAAAACTGAAAAGAATTTGGGTTATTTTTTTCCAATTTTTGGATGAGAGGGAGTTAGTTGAACTTTTGGGGGAATTTCATTCTGATTGCCAAAAATAGAAAAGTTAGCTTGCAGGAGAGAGAAGGGAGAGGGAGTTGGTGGCTAAGTTTGGAAGAGAACTCTATGGGCTCTGCAACAGTTTCATTCCAGGAGGGCTTTGTAAGGTTGGTTGATTTTTACCTTTCTTTCGTATAGCTGAATGTGTATGTAAAGTGTGTGAATTTGTGTTTAGATTTGTTTTCTGTGGGGTTTGTTGTTGGGTTGTTTGACAGAGCTTCTCCCACTTGGGAGAAATGCTCATCAAGTTTGGGGTAGGGGAGGAGAGATCCTCCTCGGGTGCATACCTGTTTCCATCTTTTGGGATGTTGAAAGCCTTGAGGGCATGTATCTGTGACTGTATCTTTGACTTGAGAGTCAAATACAGAATTCTTAAAAATTTGTGATCAAACTTGGTTTGAGACCATGAGAAATTGTATTGGTTAACTTATCTGTATGGGTGACACTCTGGAGTCAAGTGTGTCCTCTTTCCTGCCCCTTATGAAACTCACTGTAGTTGAGTTTCCGTGTTGTGTAAATTACCCACGGGTGTTTGTGTGCTTTGGGATTGTTGTTGTTACTGTTGTGAAGTGGAGTGCTTGAGTTACCCAGGTGTGAGTATGGCTCCCTAGCTCGGGGGTGACCCTCTTGCCGGTCTACGGAAGGGAGGAGAGCTAGATGAGTGGTGTTTTCTTCTTTGTTTGTCTTTGATACGCAGGTTTTATTTTGGAGCTTCTAGTTGGATATTTATGAAGAAACAGCTTATTCTTCTTTGTCATGAGAATTAGGCCAGGTTCATTTCATAAGAGTTGAAGAGAGAGCACCTCTCTTGTTATTGTTGTAATTTATTGTTACCCTAGGAGTGAAGGAAATCACCTCCCTGATCTTGTTATTGATGGACTTTTACTTGGTTGTCACAAGCTATCAGTTGTATATTGTTGGGAGAAGGAAGTTCATATCTAGGAAGTTAGTTGTATGTATCCATGGTTTCAAATTCTCTTGCTATTTGTAGTGGAAGAGTTAACTTTTCTATAATATGAATGTGGTAAACAAATACCTTAAATTTTCAAGTTATGTTGCTTTGTAAACCTTTTTAAATAGCAATTTTATTGTGTTTAATGTGTTATTGAAAGGAAGAGTTCATTTCTTATTTGCAATCTAATCTGAGTTTGTTTATGTAATTAGAAGAATAGAACTGCTAAACTAGTTAAAAGCTCAGTTTTATGGTTCATTGTTCTAATGGAAAAGATAGTTTATAAATGATTAAGTTTTCTTCTTCATAAGTAATGGATTCAGTTATTTTGTAAGTTTTAAAGAAAATCTATTATAATGGACATGTATTAATTGCCGAAATAAACTGATAAAAACTTCATTTTCTTAAGTATATATATATATATATATATATATATATATATATATATATATATATATATATATATATATATATATAATCTTTATTTAATTATTACTTGATCATTTTAATTGACTAAAAGAAACTGAATAAAGTGTTTAATTTGAGAAAATTATGAAATATATATATATATATATATAGATAAATATATATATATATATATATATATATATATATAACAGTTGTTATTTAATTATCATTTTGACAGAATTAGAGATACTGATTAAGAGATATTCTGAAAACTGAAATATATATATATATATATATTAATTGATATTTAATTATCATTGAATAATAATAAACTCGTATTAAATTTCATGACCGCCGAAATAAAAGCAAAATATGAAATCGCTGTGTAAAACACAGTCAAAGCTTGCACGGTGGGCGGTGGGCAGTAATCCCCACCACAGTCTCCATTTGTTTTATTAGAGGTGTGGGGAGGGGCGGAGCCCCACCCACACCCCACATCGTGGGATGTGGGTGGGGCTCCGCCCCTTCCCATATCCCTCCACCCCTTCGACCCCGCGGAGATCATATCTCCGCTCCACAGCAGCGCTTCGCCCGCCGCTATTTCTTGCGGCCTCCGTCCCTCTGTGTGGCCCGACCCCTGCCGCCAGTCCCCTGTCACAGCAAAAACATAAAATGTTAAGCATAAAAAAAAAATGTTAGGGCTATTTAGCCCTAACATATATGCATTGGTATATATAAGTTGTTTGTGGATATTCCACTTGGTTGGCATACTTTATGTCATATATATATATATATATATATAGAGAGAGAGAGAGAGAGATATATAATTATCTCTATTTATACATTATGTTTTGACAGGGAATTGTAAATCAATATAGATATAATTATATATATAGTTCTATATGTATATATATTACATATATATATTTATATATATGGGATATATATATATAGAAGAGGTTTCATGGACCATTTTATGAGGCCCTCTCTATAATTCATAACAAGGAGATTTGTAAATTAAAATAAAACAAAAATATATATATTCACAGTTAGGTTTTATTAAGTGTTGAACAAAACAACCAAAGAATTTATGCTTCCTTGATCAGGGTTTTATAAAGAGGAGAACCTCCTACATATATTAACAATGATATACGATTTAGAATAAGAGTATTAATATTAATTATTAGTAATAATAACAACAATAATTATAATTAAGAGAAAATAAAATTATAATTTAAAGAGAGCATAAAGGAATTTACTGGAATACTCCGGAAAGAGTTTCTCGGAAGTTTCCACTATCAACGCGATTCAATACTGGGAAAATGAAGAGGAAAATTACACGTCACCTTACTTAAAAGATCACTAGAAATAAACTTAAGGAGCCATCACAGACATTTCATGTGAGACCATCTTAATCTCAACTGTAATAAACATCCACATAAGTAAACCTGTAAGAGAGTCAGAAGAAGAAAAACTAATATTGGAAAACACAGAGGAGAAAATGCGCGACATTTCCCACATGGGATAAGAGAACTAAGTTGATGGATCCTCCTGCTAAAAATTGCTTCGGAACAAGATTAATTAATACATACGTAGAGGAGGAACCTAGATCGGAGAAGATTAGAAGACCGAGTCCAGCGAAGTAGTAAACTAGCCTATATGACCTAGACCATCTGGAAGTTAGGTTTAATATCAACAATAGATACAGTGATAACCCTGATTGATGTAAATCATGAAGAAAGGACCGGATAAACATAAAGAAAGCATAGAAAATGAAAGAGAGAGAGACCAAAATATAAATAAACTAAATTATCAGAGAAATAGTTAAGGTAAGTGCGATAAAAATACAATCAAAATTAAGACCCAGAGAAAAGGGAAGAGAGAGCAAACAAACCGCCTTGTTGAGAATGCTAAGTCGTAGGAGGAGTATGTTTTAGGAAGCAAGAGAGGAGACAGACAACCGTGCCTTGCTGAAAAATGACTAAATAAGGAGATCATGAGTCGGTTTAGTCGGAACAAGGCGTCATGGGAAGTTGTTAATCTATCAGTGAACCACGTGCGTAAAATAGTGTTGTGTAATTCCCACTAACGCCATAAGGCGTTATGCTGCCAGAATTTGCTGAGATTTAGATTTAGGAACCTTGGTAATCTCACTCTTGCAATGACATTAACAGCGTCGTAGAGACCTTCTTGTTGGTTTGTTTGTGTCTGGTTGCACGCAATTGTACTTATATCCCACTGAAAACTGTAGTGTTTTCACCTTGAGAGAACACCGCCGAGCATGCTTACGCATGCGAGGGGGCTTTTAGGGCAGTGTGAGAAAAGTTTTTCATATCTCGTGTCATAACCACATGATAGATGTGGCTATGACATGTGTGATGTGTGTTGTGACCACAAGGAACATGTGGGCATGACACTTTGAAACTATATTATAATCTATTATTGTTTACTGTAATACATTTGAGCTGTGTTTTGGAGTGTGGGGTTTTTCACCCATAAGGGTTTTCCCCACGTATATCTTGTCTCTCTCTCTTCTGTCTTCTTTCTGGTTCTTGTGTTTTGTTGTAATATCTCATGTTAATGGTTTAACATTGCTGTAATAGTTAGGATAAAGTTGAATTTGCATAGCCCTCTCCTCATTAGATTAGTGTAGGAAGCATTTTCCACACCTAGCTTCCTTTCAGTTGGTATCAGAGCTTGATCACCTTTGGTCCTAGTTGTAGGGTAGGGGTTTTTTGAGCAAATCTTAGGTTGAGTGAGAGTTTGTGCAGAGCATTCTATATCTTATTACAGCAAGGAGATGGCAAGCACATCAGGAAGGTTTGAAGTAAAGAAGTTCAATGGTAGTAATTTCAATCTATGGAAGCTCAAGATGGAAGACATGTTAGTTGACCGAGACCTTTGGAAAAGTGTGAATGGAACTAAATCATCTACAATGTCACAAGCTAACTGGGATGTCAAGGATCGGAAGGCTAAGGGTCTCATAAGACTTAGTCTTGCTGATTCCGTGTTGTTAAATGTCCATGAGGAGGCTACTGTAACACTCCGTTGGAAGAAGTTAGGGGATGTGTATCAAGCCAAATCCCTTGTCAATAAACTTTTCCTGAGAAAGAAGTTGTACTCTCTTCGAATGGAGGACGGAGGATCCATGGCTGAGCATATGAATGCCTTTAACATGCTAGTTGCATAATTGACATCTATCGGTGTAAAGATGGAGGAGGAGGATTGGTGTATGACCCTGCTTTGTTCTCTGCTAGACTCATGGGATCATCTTGTCATGGCAATCAGAAGCACCACATCCACATTCAAAATGGAAGTGGTGGTCTCTTCGCTGTTATCTGAAGAGATGCAGAGAAAGTCTTCTAAGGCAGCTAAAGAAGCCCTTGCAATTCATGGAAGACCCAAGGAGAAAGGGAAGAAGAATGACAAGAAAGCTGAGAAGGGTAGATCCAAATCCCATGGGAGATCCAAATCTCCTGGAAAGTCCAAGGCTCTTTTTTGGAACTGTGACAAGACCAGGCATTTTTTAAAGGAATGCAAAGAGGAGAAGAAGAAAAAGAAGAAAGCTCCTTATTCAGATTCTGACAAATCACAAGATGACAGTGATGCCTTCATCGCAGCTCTAGCAACCCATGCATCTGATGATGTGTGGCTAATCAACTCTAGTGCATCATTCCACATGACCTTGCATCAAGACTGGTTCACTAAGTATGAGGAGTTCGATGGTGGAAAGGTGTATTTGGATGATGACTCTCATCTGAAGATTGTTGGTCATGGAAGAGTCTCTATCTGATTCCTTGATGGTTGAGTGAAGGGGATCACTGGGGTTATGTACATCCTAGGATTAGCACGGAACCTACTTTCTATAAGTATGTTGAATGATGCAGGTGTGCAGGTTGTCTTTTCGAAAGACGGATGCAAGATGACTAGAGGATCTATGGTGCTTGCTAAGGGTACTCGGAGAGGTACTCTGTTTCAGCTGGAAGCATGCATTGCACAATGTAATAGTTCTTTTGACTCAAGGAAGAGGGTAGCAGTCACTTCATCCCCACCATCTAAAAGCACAATGAAGAAATCTATAGTTTCTAATCTTGATGGTTGTAATCGTGCATTGGAAGTTAAACTTCCTGCAGAAAAGACAATGTTATGGCATAAGAGGTTTGGCCACATTGGTGAGAAGGGTCTGTGTACCCTAAAAAATAAGAACCTCGTTGAGGGGTTAGATGATTTTAATCTTGAGTTCAACTTTTGCAAACATTGCATTTATGGAAAACAAAACCGTGTTTAGTTTTACTCGAGTTCTCATAAGTCTTTTGGTGTGTTGGACCTCATTCATTCTAATGTGTTTGGTCCTATTAATGTTCCTTTGTTATCAAAATCTGTATACTTTGTATCTTTTATAGATGATTATAGTAGAAGGACATGGATTTATTTTCTCAGAAGAAAACATGAAGTCTATAGCAAGTTTAAGGAGTTTAAAGCCTTTGCTGAAAATCAGACTGGTAAAAAGATTAAATGTTTGAGAACTGACAATGGTGGTGAGTTCTGTTCTATAGAATTTGATAAGTATTGCAAGGAACTTGGGATCGAAAGACATAAGTGTTGGATCTAGGGCATACAACTAAGAGGGGGGGTGAATCAGTTGTATAAAACTTCTTCCTCTTTCAAACACTTAATTCTCTGTTGTTAGTTAGCAGCATATCAAATACTCATCCATGGAAGCATAATACATAAACACAAGAGCAGATAAGCATCAACACATTGAACACCAAGATTTTGACGTGGAAAACCCGGTTAAGGGAAAAACCACGGGGTGATTAACCCAAGAATTATTCTCTGTTAGAAGAATAAAGAAAAATGAATGGCACATGCCAATAAGGGCTCACTGCCCGAGCACACTGCTCACAAAGAGGCCCACTACCTACAAGGAGACACACTGTCTACAAAGTGATGAAAATCACAGTCTTGAACTGGAGAATGACATCTCTACCATGTCCGGATCAGTTCCAATTAAGCCCAAAGTCTCTGCTCTTCCTTTCGCACGTTTCTTCGCTATGCCGCACTCATCCTCTCTCCACACTTTGAAATGAACTCACAAACTGTTATTTATACAAGACATCGACTTAGGAACAAGCATCTAAGTCGGCAAACAACCATAGGAGTATCCGCAAGATGAATAACACATCCGGTCGGCCATCACAAGAACATTCGCAGGATGAACAACTCATCCGGTCGGCTAAACAGAGCAAGAACTTCATCCAGAAGAATAACTTCAATTCCGGGCTCTACCATCAATGCGGACCAACAACACAACCTAAACATGATCCAAGAACCTTCACAAGCATGTATGAATGTCCAGATACATCCGCACTTCCTCTACTTACTGGGATCTCTTGTCTTCCTCATCTGGAACTTCAAGAACACAGTCTGTCGCCACTGTCATAATGCAAGAGGTACTTCCGGACCTCCAAATCATACAAAAATCAGGATGACACATCACAAGGACATCCCAAACACTACGTCCAATCCGCAGATTAGGATGATACAATTCCGGACCTCACCGGACCTTTTTGTGATCCTCTGTCACCTCTGGATACTTGCCGGACCCGGTTCTATACCGGCAGCCACAACTCCTTCAGATCTTCATGCGGACCTCTGAAATCTTAACTGTAGCATCTCAAGACTCATATCTACTAACCCTTTAATCCGCATCCTCCGGTTCTCATCCTATACAGTACATTTACCTTCTTCTCATCACTGTTCTTCACTATTCCTGACTGAGGCTAATTTTCTCAATATCCTCAGCACACAGCTCATCAAATCCTTCTTGTCAATGCAATATGAGTATGTTGACATCAATGACAACACTGGCTCACCTCATACTTGCAACAATCTCCCCCTTTATCATTGATGGCAACATATGATGTGAAAAACCATTAAGACAAGAACTTCAACTTTTCATATGTCTTCTCTTCCTTTACTGCTCCCCCTTTGATCATCAACCACTTGTTTTTCACATGTCTTCTCTCCCCCTTTGACATCAATGGCAAAGGGCTCATACTTGCAATTCTCATACATCAGAATCATACCAGCTGCTCCCCCTTAGTTGCAGCTCCCCATTAGTCCGGATCACAAGATATGACTATGATAGCCACCGGACTGATGCACATCAGTGCATCTTAGTTCATCACCGGAGGGGCCATGACCCCTAACTTCTCCCGGAGATATTCAAAAGAGTCTTTGGGAAGAGGTTTTGTAAAGATATCTGCAATCTGATCCTTGGAGGGAACATACTCCAATCTGACTTCTTCCTTCTTTACTTGTTCTCTCAAAAAGTGAAATTTAATAGATATGTGCTTAGTCTTAGAATGCAATACCGGATTCTTGGAAATATTAATTGCACTTGAATTATCACAGAAAATTGTGATAGGCTCCTCATATTCAACTTTGATGTCTCTTAGCATCTGCTTCATCCATAAGATTTGAGTGCAACTACCTGCTGCTGCAATGTATTCTGCTTCAGTTGTAGACAGAGATATTGCATCTTGTTTCTTGCTTAGCCAAGAAACCAATCTCTTCCCCAAAAAGAATGCTCCACCACTAGTGCTTTTCCGATCATCCACATCTCCTGCCCAATCTGCATCTGTGTAAGCATGAAGAGAGAAATCCGGATCTCTAGGGTACCATAGACCATACTCAGCTGTTCCTTTCAAGTACCTAAAAATTCTTTTGATTGCCATAACATGAGATTCTCTAGGATCAGCTTGGAATCTTGCCACAAGACCAACAGCCTGCATTATATCTGGTCTAGTTTGAGTGAGATACAACAATCCACCAATCATTGATCTATACTTTGTCTGATCTGCTTTTGGAGAATCATCATCTTTGCTTAGCTTACATCCGGTTGCCATAGGAGTGTTCATTGGCTTTGAGTCTTCCATACCAAATTTCCTTAACAATTCTTTCACATATTTGGTCTGAGAAATGAAGATCCCTTCTTTTGTTTGAGTAATTTGCAGTCCCAAGAAGAAATTCATTTCACCAAGCATAGACATTTCAAACTCACTTTTCATCTGATTAGCAAAAGTTTTGCACATACTATCTCTTCCTCCAAAAATGATATCATCCACAAACACTTCAACAATCAGAATGTTTTCATGATCAATTTTGAAATATAAGTTACTGTCAGCAGTACCTTTGTTGAATCCAATATGCACAAGATGCTTATCCAACCTTTCATACCATGCTCTTGGGGCTTGCTTCAATCCATACAAAGCTTTCTTCAACTTGCAGACCATATCATTATTATCAGACAATTGAAATCCATCCGGTTGTTCAATGTAGACTTCTTCTTCCAGATCACCATTTAGGAAGGCAGACTTGATATCCATCTGATATACCTTGAAGTCTTTGAAGGCAGCAAATGCAAGAAGTAATCTGACTGCTTCAATTCTTGCCACCGGAGCAAAAGTCTCTTCAAAGTCAATTCCTTCTATTTGAGAGTAGCCTTTGCAGACCAATCTAGCTTTGTTTCTGATTACTTCACCAGCTTCATTTAGTTTGTTCCGGAAGACCCACTTGGTTCCAATTACATTCCTGTCTCTAGGTCTGGGAACAAGATCCCAAGTATGATTTTTCTTAATTTGCATCAATTCATCTTCCATTGCTTTGGTCCAGTTTTCATCATTGCAGGCTTCATCTATTGTTTTAGGTTCAATCTTTGAAATCAGACAACATTCATTCTGATTTTGAGCAATATTCCTTCTAGTTTGTACACCTTTGCTTCTGTCACCTATGATCTGATCTTCAGAGTGATTCAGTCTTACATACCTTGGAATTTTGGGAGTATCCAGCACTGCTGTTTCTTGATCAGGCTCATTCAAACCTATCTCTTCTTCCTGATTTACCGGATCAGGCTGACTCTGTCTCACCGGAGAGGATTGAGGTCCTTGAACACTGTCTTGGTCATCTTCATCAAACTCATAAAATCTTGAAGGTTTCTCAATCCCTTCATCAACTTTCACATTGGTGCTTTCTATCATCTTCCTCAATCTCTTATTGTAACACCGGTATGCTTTGCTTTGAGTGGAGTAGCCCAAGAAAATTCCTTCATCACTTCTAGCATCAAACTTTCCTAGATCTTCATCTCTTTTAATATAACACTTGCTACCAAATACTCTGAAATATTTCACAGTAGGAGTGATGCCAAACCAGAGTTCATAGGGGGTCTTACCAGTGTTGTTTCTGATTTGAACTCGATTGAGAGTGTAGACTGCAGTGCTGATAGCTTCTTTCCAAAACATTTGAGGAACATTTGCTTCCAACATCATTGTCCTAGCAGCTTCCTGGATGGTCCGGTTCTTTCTCTCAACTACTCCATTCTGCTGTGGAGTCTTAGGAGCAGACAACTGTCTCCTTATACCCTGTTTCTCACAAAAGTCAATGAACTCACCAGATGTAAATTCACCACCTCTATCAGACCTTAGACACTTTAGTTTCAATCCGGTTTGATTCTCCACCATAGCTTTGAAGATTTTGAACTTCTCAAAAGCTTCTGATTTTTCTTTTAGAAAGGTAACCCACATCATCCGGGAATGATCATCAATTAACAACATGAAATATCTATCACCCTGCAGACTCTTGATTCTTGTCGGACCACATAGATCAGTATGTACTAATTCCAACAATCCGGTAGAAGACTGATCTTTGCTTTTGAAAGAGACTCTGCTTTGTTTACCTAACTGACATTCTTTACACACACTATTTGTAGGTTTCATCAACTTTGGAAGATCTCTCACAGCCTGAGTATTGCTTATCTTGATGATGTTATCAAAATTTACATGACACATTCTTCTATGCCATAACCAACTCTGATCAATTTGAACAAACAAACAACTTTTATTTGAACCAACCAGATGAAAGATGTTACCTCTTGTCTGAGTACCGGATGCAATTTCAGTTCCGGAGCTTGTAAAGATTCTGCATTTTCCATTCTTGAACTGGAGATCATAGCCTTTGTCCACTAACTGACCAACACTGAGAAGATTGTGCTTCAATCCTTCAACATACAGTACATTTCCTGTTTTGCTCTTACCATCAAAGGAAATAGTTCCCCTACCTCTGATTCTGCAAGCAGAATTGTCACCAAACTTTACCATTCCTCCTTCATATCTTTCCAAATCTAAGAACTTATTCTTGTCACCAGTCATATGGTGAGAACATCCACTGTCAATAACCCAATCATCCTTTTCTTCCACTTGAGCAGCCAAGGCTTTTTCAACAACTTTGTGATTGACAGATTCAGAGAGTATTGAATCTTCTTCCTTGATGGCTATAAACACCCACTCATTTCCGGATTTGCTTCCTAGTTCTAATTCATCATCTGTTACTCCTTCATTGTCATCTTCTTCATGAACATAATAGCAATTCTTTTGAAACCTTTGTCTATGAGTATTAGATCTTGCAGATCTCTCCGGACATCTTGAGGCAAAATGACCAATCTTATTGCAGTTGAAACACTTAAAGGGTAGTTTTCCTTCATACTTACCGGATCCTCTTGGCAGTCTCTTTGCAATGAGGGCTTCAAGTTGAGCTGTTTCTGCTTCTTCTTCTTCCATGTCTCTTCTTGCTTGATCATACCATGACATTTTCCTTGATGAGTTTTCACCCGGATCAAATCTCTGTTTGCCTTTCACATAGGCGCTGGCTTTGAAGGCAGATTCAGTCTTGGGAGGATCATCTCCAAACTCGGTCATTTCAAATGCAGCTAGTTTGCCAGCCAGTTGTTCTCTTGTGACAGTTGTGTGGGCTCTGAATTCATCAATGGCAGCAACTTTGATTTTGTAGGCAGCAGGAAGGGATCTTAGGATTTTGCAGACAATCTCATTTTCATCTAAAGTTCCACCAGTATTTCTGATTCCACATACCAGCTCATTTACTCTTGGCATAAAGGTAGTGATGTTTTCATCATCTCTCATTTTCAATCTTTCAAATTTCCCTTTCAGACTTTGCAACCTTGCACTTTTGACAAACTCATCTCCTTCATATAGAAGTTCCAGTTTAGTTAGGATCTCATATGCAGTTGGTAGGTCAATGACATTCGAGAGATCTGAGTCATTCAATGCGCTTAGAAGAGCTTCCTTGGTCCGCAGATTGTTTTCAGCTTCTGTGATTTCATTCAGAGTTGTCGGACCACCTTGTGGAGGTATATATGGTTTTGAAATCATAGCCAAGTATGCTTTTCCCATACATTCCAAGTGACACTTCATGCGACCTTTCCAGAGAGTGAAGTTGGTTCCATTGAACTTCGGACTATCCTTCTTATATGACGACATCCTGGATCTCCTCAAGCGGTTAAGCTCCTATCAGAGGAACTTAGCTCTGATACCAATTGTTGGATCTAGGGCATACAACTGAGAGGGGGGGGTGAATCAGTTGTATAAAACTTCTTCCTCTTTCAAACACTTAATTCTCTGTTGTTAGTTAGCAGCATATCAAATACTCATCCATGGAAGCATAATACATAAACACAAGAGCAGATAAGCATCAACACATTGAACACCAAGATTTTGACGTGGAAAACCCGGTTAAGGGAAAAACCACGGGGTGATTAACCCAAGAATTATTCTCTGTTAGAAGAATAAAGAAAACTGAATGGCACATGCCAATAAGGGCTCACTGCCCGAGCACACTGCTCACAAAGAGGCCCACTGCCTACAAGGAGACACACTGTCTACAAAGTGATGAAAATCACAGTCTTGAACTGGAGAATGACATCTCTACCATGTCCGGATCAGTTCCAATTAAGCCCAAAGTCTCTGCTCTTCCTTTCGCACGTTTCTTCGCTATGCCGCACTCATCCTCTCACCACACTTTGAAATGAACTCACAAACTGTTATTTATAAAAGACATCGACTTAGGAACAAGCATCTAAGTCAGCAAACAACCATAGGAGTATCCGCAAGATGAATAACACATCCGGTCGGCCATCACAAGAACATTCGCAGGATGAACAACTCATCCGGTCGGCTAAACAGAGCAAGAACTTCATCCAGAAGAATAACTTCAATTCCGGGCTCTACCATCAATGCGGACCAACAACACAACCTAAACATGATCCAAGAACCTTCACAAGCCTGTATGAATGTCCGGATACATCCGCACTTCCTCTACTTACTAGGATCTCTTGTCTTCCTCATCTGGAACTTCAAGAACACAGTCTGTCGCCACTGTCATAATGCAAGAGGTACTTCCGGACCTCCAAATCATACAAAAATTAGGAGGGTATAGATTATGGTGAGATCTTCTCTCCTGTTGCAAAGCTGACATCCATTCAATTCCTGTTGTCACTTGCACCAGCTTATGACTTGGAGGTAGAACAGATGGATGTGAAGACAACTTTCCTTCATGGTGAATTGGAGGAAGAGATCTACATGTCACAGGTAGAGCATTACATGGTGAAAGGTAAAGAAAATTTGGTTTGCAAACTTAAGAAGTCTTTGTATGGTTTGAAGAAATCCCCTAGGAGATGGTACTTGAAGTTTGATGCCTTTGTGTTGTCAATTAGATTTGTGAGATCGAAATCAGATCACTGTGTGTATTATAAATTTGATGGTGATCGTATTCTCATTGTTGCACTATATGTTGATGATATGTTGCTCATTAGGAAGGGTAAAAATATGATTTCTAATTTTAAATCTTAGTTGTCATCTTAGTTTGAAATGAAAGATTTAGGTGCAGCCAGGTACATTCTAGGAATGGAAATCAAAAGAGACAGAACCAACAGAAAACTTTGGTTAAGCTAGAGTAAGTATGTGAAGTCCGTGTTGGACAAATTTAGCATGGCAGATTGTAGACCATTGAGTGTTCCCGTTTCTTTGGGGACAAAGTTGTCTATTGAGGATTGTCCAAAATCTCCTAGTGAGGTGGAGGACATGAGCAGAGTACCTTATGCTAGTGCCGTTGGCAGTATGATGTATGCCATGGTCTGCACAAGACTAGACATTGCCCAAGTAGTGGGAGTCTTTAGTCGATTTATGGCTAATCTTGGATGGGTACATTGGGATGCAGTTAAGTGAGTGTTTAGATATTTGAGGGGTACTTCCAAGTATTCCATTTTCTATCATGGTAATGTTTTAGGACCTCCACATTTTGTTGATATTCATGGATTTGTGGATTCAAATTGGGTAGGTGACATTGACAGCAGGAGATCCACCAGTGCTTATGTTTTTACACTGTTTGGTGGTGCTATTAGTTGGATGAGTAAGCGACAACCTATTGTTGCTTTGTCCATGATAAAAGCTGAGTATATGGAAGCAACTCATGCTTGTAAGGAAGCTATTTGGCTTAAGAGATTGTGTTCCGATATTGGTGTTGATACAGGTCAGATCACAATTAGTTGTGATAGTCAGAGTACAATTTGCCTTGTAAAGAATCCAACTTTCCATGCTAGAACAAAGCACATTGATGTTCAATTTCACTTCGTGCAAGACATGGTTGAGGATGGAAAGGTAAATTTGGAGAAGGTAGATACTTTAAAGAATGTTGCAGATGCATTGACGAAAATAGTGGGCATAGAGAAGTTCAGATGGTGTTCAGAGTCTATCGGCCTCTTAGCCCATAGTAGTTAAATCTTGTCATTGATTTTGGCCCTTGCAAGGTGTTCAACAAGTGGGAGAATGTTGGGAATTAAGGTGTCTCAACCTTTGCAAATTCCTAAAGTTGTATTTATTTATCCCATGTTGCGTTGGCATAGTTAGCACCTTGTGTATATCCAGGAGGATAAATTTTGGTGACTTTGGCAGCAGTGGTTTCCTCCTTGAATAATTAACGGGGGTTTGGGGGTAGTGCCCACAAGATGGGGTCAAGGGGCGTAGCCCCTTGCGGGGTCCAGGGGCAGCGCCCCCGAAACCTCAAATGATTTTTAATTAATGACAAGTGTCAGGGAGTATCTCTGCATGAGAGAAAGGCATCTTTGGGCAGTCAAGGGAGGTTATGACATGTAAGAGGAATATGATATTTTTAGTTAGTATATGAAGGATTCTATGACAGATGTAAGGTGCGTAAGAGCATCTATCATAACCTATCTTAGGACCAGGCGCCCACATTGGGATGGGATGTTGGACAAGTGTCCTTAGGCGTGGGTTTTGGGGCATGAGTCCAAGATGGACACCCATCTCTAGAAGGTTCCATATTTACCTTGTAAACTCTATAAAACTAGGTGCTTGGATGGGAGATAGATAACTTTGGTACAAGTACTATTATGCTGCCAGAATATCTCTAGATTCGACATTTGAAGACTCTTGAAAGAGCATTGGCTCTGAAACTGTATTGTAATCTATTATTGTTTACTATAATACATTTGAGCTGTGTTTTGGAGTGTGGGTTTTTTCACCTGTAAGGGTTTTCCCCGTGTATATCTTGTCTCTCTCTCTCTCTCTCTCTCTCTTCTGTCTTCTTTTTGGTTCTTGTGTTTTGTTGTAATATCTCATATTAATGGTTTAACATTGCTGTAATAGTTAGGATAAAGTTGAATTTGCATAGCCCTCTCCTCATTAGATTAGTGTAGGAAGCGTTTTCCACACACCTAGCTTCCTTTCACTTGGAAGCAACCCTACCCTTGAGGAAGGGAATAAATATAAGGAACCAATTGGTTTTCCATTTGAGTATCTAGTGTTGTATCCTTCATAATAATTCAGGGTCATATAACTATAGATCCACTCTAACTATTTATGACAGTACTGGAAGCATTATGCCCTCTGGAGCATAGTGAATCAACTAATGCATGCCAAGACAGATGCATTACTTTGGCCAAAGAGTTATATACATATACATTTTGCAATGAACGTAGTCAATTGTTCACCCACCTTGACTCAACTTAGAAATTGTCTCTTCCTATAGTTATCATAGTTTGACCCCTCTAGGTCTTGGAAAAGATAGGTTCAAATCACCCTTAGTCCATTACTTGGACATTTGACTCTGATTTCAAGAGTACATTCATTATTATTTCATTGCCTATGCAATAGGGAACTTGTGACTCCATGTCATTCTATTCCTTTCCTTTCTTTACACAAGTTTACATCTAATTCAAATCAACTAAGACATATACTATAATAGTTTAATGGATCGACCTTAACAAATAGACCCTAGGCCATAAGAATTCGAATGAGTTATTGATACCCTATACTTCATCTATGAAGTCTTGACATTCAATATAGGGATAAAAATAAAATACATTTAAACACAAGAGTTATCATACTCGACATTATTTTCATTCCCATATGAAAAATAAATATCAATTGAGGGTTTACTTCTCCAACAAACAAGGTTTGGCATGCATTTAATGCATCCTAGGAAACAATACTAGTTACCCACTAGTTATTCTCTTTTGACATCAAGGAGTCACATTATCCTTTCCTACACATAGGATACATCTTAGATAAAATAACCTCTATCATGGACAGTCAAATACTATTCTTCACGTTCCATGAGTCTAGGCTGACTTAGTGACTTAGGTACACAGTCGAGGGTTATAGTTTTTACAATAGAAATATCTTTTATTTGAGCAAGGCTCTCGACCTACTCTATTATCATTCTTCTTTACTCACTTACATAGTCATTATCACTTAGTAGTTCTACGGTCTAGACATATGAGACTCAAATAAATGATAACGAGCGTATCAAAGGTATACCATAGGTTGTACAACCTATTTTGTATTAGCTTGTCAAGGCTCATGCATGCTACAATAGTGTCTAGTCTTCGGCCTCACAGACTTGACTTGTTAATGGTTTATAATAATTCTTTCAAGAAGCAACATCGTGATTTCATCAACGGCCTTGAAGACCTCTTTAAAGTTATTCAACAGCACAATTGTTAACATGAAGTTACATAGTCGATGACATAAAGATAACAACAATGATATCTTGGTTGTAACGCATAGTTCAAAATACATTAGGTGGTCTTATGATTCATACCTGTATATGAATATATATAGTTGAGTTTCAACCTGCCAAAGGTTATTTCTATCGTGGCTAGTGGCAGCTCTGTTCACAAGTGCATGTTCACCAACCCTTGCTACTTATGTATCTTTTCTCTACTTAGCTCCCTGCACTCAGAACTTCATTGACAACAATAATTAACAAGAAAATCATATCAAAAGAGTCCCTCTTGAATTCCTTTATGCACACACTATCCCGCATGCTACCCCAATCTGCCACCTTTCCTCAGGAAGTGGTGAAAATAATTGTATTAACCTCTGCCAGGTGTCCACAGGTTATCAGCCTCCAATCAGTCCATCACTACCATTTTGGGGTGAGCAATAATGATTAAGCTTAGGATAAGCTTCTTCTCAGCCTCCACTCACTCCACTCATCTGGATAGTGGTTAGCTAACTATCAAAAGACATATATTATAATAATAAAGAGGTGCATGACCACTATAAGGTTAAGCAATAATTATATCACATATAAAATCCTTTACATCTAAATGATGTTTTAGGGTTATCAAAATAATCCAAGGAATCATCAAATGATAATATCACCGTTAGGGTAGCATCAATTATATGTGTCTATGAGGTTGAGTCTCACTCCCCCTCTTCACCATATTAAACCATAACTAAGATATATATAACAATAATCACAAAATGTAATAAGGAAAATAGATAAGAAAACAAAGGAATACTCGACAACTGAACTAGATTACTTATCGACTAAATAAATGTTCTAAGAACATTGTCTAGTTGAATCAAAGTAGATGACATCAAGGTATCTCAAATTGTTATGCCGACACTGATCGAATTGAAAATGACTAACAAGAGAAAGACTTCAACTCACCCTACTTTGCATGGGTCCACAAAAAATTAACTTTGATACTGATGTAGGAGCATCCCTAGTTCAAGATCAATCTTGCATCAACTAAAAACATTTGCATTTCAGTTTGTTTTCTTTCATTTTCTAGTTCAGTATAGTTAGTTCAATCAGTAGCAGTTTCTATATTTTGGTCCGCATTCTGCCACAATATCATTTTAGAACTCACAAACCTGGACTTAGCATCTAGACACCTTCATGCACATTATAGCCAAAATTTAGGTCATTTGGATTAGGTACTAGAAAGATATCGCTATTAGAAGATTGATTGTTTTCTCAAAGTAGAGCATCCTGACAGTCTAAGACAATTAGCTTAATTGGAAGAATTGTAGAGCACTTTCATGTCTTGTAAAACTAAATAACACATCGTTCAATGTTGTTTGGATTATGGCCAACCTTCCCTGAGATCTACACACTATTCCAGTCATTTGCGGAGGAGTTCTATATGATTAGATCCAACCTATCCGTGTACACATGTTAGATTTCTTTCATTGGAGTTTATAATCATCCTTGGCTGACACGGAGGAATTTAATATTTTGGAGATGATATATAATCATGTAATAGATGCTTAGGAAAGTAGTCAATCACATGGAGATAGATAGATAGTTTGAATTCTTGTGAAGGCACTTCAAAGCTATATCTTGCACATATTTTGTAACTAAGGAATCAGGCCTATGATCCCTAATTGTAAGCCTGCATGTTGCTGACCTATTTGTATTTTGAATCTATCATATACTGAATGACTGAATCTACCTTCGCATTCTATCTTTGAGTTGTTTCTATTTTGTTTACTCTTGCTACACGGTCTAGACTATTCACTATGTGGACCCTCCTAACTAGGACTGCACCAAGTGGTATTAGAGCGAAGTCTGAATCCTTTGAAGTGAAGTGAGAAAAATTGGTGAAGGAATTCTGTAATATCTTGTTGTGAATAAATTGCCAAATCCAAGGCAGACTACCGGTGTTGTCAACCAATTACTGATTGTCAGGTAGTTGTCATCTTGTAGCCCGATCACCAAATTTGAGGTAGTTACACTTGATCCTAGGAAGAGATGCCACCAAGGAGAATACCTATTCTTGCTACTATGGCTGGAAGGATTGATGAGATGATGGAAATGATGAAGACAATGTGAGTTCACTTGGATGTTGTTGAAGAAGATAGAAGAAGAGGACTTAAACCTCGGCCTAATGTTGAAAGTGATGATGATGATGAATTTTAATCCACTGATCAAAATAAAATAAACCTAGAAGAAGAAGAAGAATCAGATCAAGTCAAGATGTTGTGAGCTATTTCAAAGATCAAGAAAAGACCTAGAGTTGATGTACTGAACTAAATTTGCAATTTGAATCCTGAAGAGCTGATAGATTCGATAAATGACCAAGAAGAATACTTTGAGTATGAAAAAATTGAAGACCCAGAGAAGGTGAAATTTGCAAAGACAAAGTTGAAGGGACATGCAAATATATGGTGGAAAGAAGTTCAGTTGGATAGAAATAGAAGAGGAAAAGAGAAGATTACAAAGTGGGATAGAATGGTGACAAAATTGAAGAATTAGTTTATACCTATTGACTATGAGTTGGAACTGTTGAAGAGATTGCAAAACCTGAGACAAAAGGAGAAATCTGTGGAGTATAATGAAGAATTTCATAAGATGCTCATAAGGATAGGACATAGTGAAGCAAGCAAGAGGAAAGTGGCAAGATACATCAATGGACTTAGATTGAACATTCAAGAAGAACTGAGTCTGGTGAGGATGACAACATTAGAAGAGGCATATAAGTTTGCCTTGAAAGTTGAAGAAAACTTGAATAAGAAGCATGACAAGAGACAGAGATGTAGAGGAGGTAAATTTTAGAGGTTGAGCATTTTTTGGAGGAGAGAGATCTTATGCGGAGTAGAACATATAAGGTAGCACAAATTCAAGAAGAAGGACAGAGATAGTAGCTCATACTAGAGAGATGACAAAACTTTCTACCATAGAGGAAACCCTAATTCATACCAGAGTGAAGGATATAGAAGAGATGAAAGAGGACCTAATAGGAGAATATTCAAAGGAAAATGTTTTAAGTGTGGAGGTGAAGGACATAGAGAATTTGAATGTAATCAAGGGAGTACAAGCAAAAAGATAGAGAATAGTGGAAGATTAGCCTATGTGGAAGAAGAACCTGCTGGATCGCCTAATTCAGTTGGTAAACCTAAGAAAGGATAATCACTTGTCATGAGAGCACTATTCCAAGCAGAGATAAATGAGGAACCATGACAGAGGAAAAGTTTGTTCAGAACCAGATGCCAATCAAGAGGTAAATATTGTAAAGTTGTAATTGATAGTGGTAGTTCAGATAATTTGGTTTCAGAGGAGATGGTGACTAAGCTAAAGTTGGAAAGATTGAAACACCTTAAGCCATATCAGATAGCATGGATTTAGGATGATCAGAAGGTACTTGTGAGTGAACAATGTTTGCTGAAATTTCATATTGGATCTTATCATGATGAAGTATTGTGTGATATTATTCTAATGGATGTATGTCTTATTTTGTTGGGTAGACCATGGTAGTATGATAGGAAAGCTATACATGATGGGAGAAAGAATACATACACTATAACATCAAATGGAAAGAGAATGACTTTTATTGATTTGGAAGATGATTCTAAGAGTGAAGTATGTGGGAACGCTAGAATCTGTTTGGTAGATGGAAGAAAATTTTTAGATGGTTTGAGACATGAGAACATGTGTTATGCTTTGATTCCTAAGAAGCATGAAGATCTAAAGACAGACATTGAAGAATCATAACTGAATGAGATAACTGAGTTACTGACAAAATATGAAGACATCATATTAGACAATGTACCTAAAGGATTGCCACCAATCAGGAGTATCAGTCATCACATGGACCTTATACCTAGAGCTAGTTTGCCTAACAAAGCAGCGCACATAATGACACCAGCAGAGAATGAAGAACTAAATAGACAGATATATGAATTGTTGAGGAAAGTTTTGAACAAAGAAAGTTTGAGTCCTTGTGTAGTACCTGCAGTGCTAGCACCGAAGAAGGATGAAGAATGGAGAATGTGTATAGACTCTAGAGAAATCAACAAGATCATAGTTAAGTATAGATGTCCTTTACCTAGGATGCATGACATTATGGATTGTTTGAGTGGAGTAAAATATTTCACAAAGATAGATTTGAAGAGTGGATACCATCAAATCAGAATCAGAGAAGAAGATGAATGGAAGATTGCTTTTAAGAAAAATGAAGGATTATATGAATGGTTAGTGATGCCTTTTGGATTGACAAATGCACTGAGCACTTTCATGAGGTTGATGAATGAAGTCTTGATGAAATTATTGGGTAAGTTTTTTATTGTATATTTGGATGATATTTTGATTTTTAGTAAGACAAAAGAAGAACATTTGTGGCACCTAAGACAATTATTGTAGATACTAAGAGAAGAGAAATTGTTGATAAACATCAAGAAGTGTAGCTTTATGAAGGAAGAATTGGTATACTTGGGATTTGTGATTTCTTTGGAAGGATTGAAGATGGACCCTGAGAAGGTTAGAGTAATTGTTGAATGGCCTACATCTGAGAGCATTGGACAAGTTAGATCATTTCATGGATTAGCTAGTTTCTACCAGAATTTCATCAGAAATTTTAGTTTAGTATGTAACCCTATGACAGATACAATGAGAGGTGATACAAAAGACTTGAAGTGGACATCAGGAGCAAATAAAAGTTTTGAATTGTTGAAATAGAAAGTGATAGAGCAACATGTGTTGGCATTACTGGATTTCAATAAGGTATTTCAAGTAGATTGTGATGCAAGTGGAAATGCAATAGGAGCAGTGTTAAGTCAAGAAGGTAGACTTATAGTATATTTCAGTGAGAAGTTGAATGATGCAAGGAGAAGATATTTCATTTATGATCAAGAGTTTTATTCCATAATTCAAGCCTTGAAGAAGTAGAGACATTATTTGTTTCCTAAGGAGTTTGTGTTGTATACAGATCATCAAGCTTTGCAATATTTGAATAGTCAAGGAAAGTTGAATTAGAGACATATGAAATGGGTAGAGTTCATGCAGAGTTACACTTTTGTATTGAAGCATATGAGTGGAAAATAAATCAAAGTTGTAGATGCACTGAGTAGAAGGAACTTGTTGACAGAGATGAGAGTTGGAGTTTTAGGATTTGAGAATTGAAGAATATGTATGAGGAAGATCTTGATTTTGTAGAACCTTGGAAAGCATGTAAGGAGCCTATTGTGATAGATAGGAGTATGTGGCTAGACTATTTCATTCAGGAGGATATGTTGTTCAAAGGAAATCAATTATGTATACCTAGGAGTTCAATGAGAGACAATTTGATCAAAGAGAAGCACAGTGGTGGATTCACAGGATATTTTGACATTTGATAAGATAGTAGCTTTGGTAAGTGAAAATTACTTTTGGCCTTAGATACATAAGGATGTAAGGAAATTTGTGCAGAGTTGTAGAATAGGTCAAATTGCAAAAGGGAGTACTTGGAATACTGGATTGTATAAATAATTGACAATATTGGAGAGACCTTGGGAAGACATGAGCATGGATTTCATAATGAGATTGCCGAAGACACAGAGAGGACATGATTCAATATTTGTAGTGGTTGATAGATTTTCAAAGATGGCACATTTCATACCTTGTAAGAAGACAACTGATGCAGTGCATGTGGCTGACCTATTTTTCAAGGAGATTGTGAGATTGCATGGATTACCTAAGAGCGTAATTTCAGATAGAGATACAAGATTTCTTGGATACTTTTAGAAGACACTTTGGAAGAAGATGAAGACAAATTTGAAGTTTAGCTCAACATTTCATCAATAGACTAATGGGAAGATAGAGGTAGTAAATAGGAGTTTGGGAAACTTGTTGAGATGTTTGGTTGGAGAAAAGATATGATGTTGGGATTTGATTCTATCACAAGATAAGTTTGCATATAATAATTTAGTGAATAGAAGTACTGAAAGAACACCATTTGAGATTGTGACAGGAACTAACCCTAGAGGAGTAGTAGAGTTGAGAGATATCAGTATGGAAGATAAGAGGAGTACAAAAGTAGAAGAATTTGTAGGACACATGGAGATAGTGCATAATTAAGTTAAGAAGCATTTGGAGGAGATGAATAGTAAGTATAAGGAGCAAGGAAATGAGAAGAGCAGACACAAGGAATTTAAAGTTGGAGATGAGGTAATGGTATATCTGAGGGAAGAAATATTTCCAATTAGGACATCTAATAAGTTGAAGATGAAGAAGTTTGGACCATGTAGAATACTCAGGAACTTTGATTCAAGAAACACATATGAAGTGGAGCTACCAGAGACATTGGGCATATCACCTATTTTCAACATTGCAGTTCTATACCAGTATCATGAAACAGAGTTCAGTGATAGCATTGAAGAGGACTTGAAGAATAAGTTATCACAACAAGCACCAGAGAAGATTGAAGACATCTTGGACAACATAATTAGAAGTAGCACCAGAGGAAAATAATACAAAGAATATCTTTTGAAGTGGAAAGGTAGACTAGAAGAAGATTCATCTTGGATTTCTCAAGATGAGGTAGATCGTCTTGGTTTTTGTCTAGCCCCAACAAAGTGATAGACTCACTTTTTCAACAACCTCAGATGTCTGATGTAGGAGCATCCCTGGTTCAAGAGTAATCTTGCATCAACCAAAAACATTTGTATTTCAGTTTGTTTTCTTTCATTTTCTAGTTCAGTACAATCAATTCAGTCAATAACAGTTTCTATATTTTGGTTTGTATTCTGCCACAATTTCATTTTGGACCTTACAGAGCTAGACTTAACATCTAGACACTTTCATGCACATCATATCCAAAATTTAGATCTTTGGATTAGGTACCAAAAATATATCACTATCAGAAGATCGACTATTTTCTCAGAATAGAGCATCTTGACAGTCTTAGGAAATTAGCTAAAGGAGAAGACTTGCAGAGTGCTTTCACAACTTGTGGAGCTAAATGACACACCATTCAATGTTTTTTAGATCATGGCGAACCTTCCCTAAGATCTGCATGCTATTCCAGTCATTTACGGAGGAGTTCTATATGATTAGGTCTGACCTATCCGTGTGCACATGTTACATCTCTTTCATTGGAGTTTGTAATCATCCTTAGCTGACGTGGAGGAATCTTGTGTTCTGGAGATGATATATAATCATGTAATAGATGCTTAGGAAAGTAGTCAATCACATAGATATAGATAGATAGTTTGAATTCTTGCAAAAGGTGCTTCAAAGCTATATCTTGCGCATATTTTGTAACTAAGGAATCAGGCTTGTGAACCCTAATTGTAAGCCCGCATGTTGCCAGCCTATTTGTATTTTGAATCTTTGATATACCAAAATGACTAAATTTGCATTTGTATTCTATCTTTGAGTTTTTTTGTTGTCTTTACTCTTGCTACATGGTCTAGACTGTTCACTCTATGGACCCTCCTAACCATGACTATAACAGATACTCAGATGGAAATCTGACCTTTTCCAAACATCTATCTCCTCCTCTTGAGTGATACTCTCGTTTCATTCTTGAAGGAATAGTTTTTTTACTGGTTACACTCACAACCATATAACCATGATCAATGTATCATCATTTAATTCATAAATCACTATGATAAAATAATTTGAACAACATATAATCTCATGTCTAATATAACCATCAATTGATATCCATGTAATCAATTATTCTACTTGATATTTTCCACAAACATCAAATCATTAATCTAAAATTAATCATCCCATTAACCACATCAAAGAAGGATTAATTATTATGTCTACCTCATAAAAGTGAGATTAAGTGTAATCATAAGTTGGGATGTAACAGCTTCCTGTCCTAGAGGGAAGCAAACCATCAAATACCAAAGGTAGAGATTATGAGCCAAAGGTTAAAACATTCTGAGTCCCAGTCTCCAAAAATAACATCCGTTGAAGGGATTCCTTTTGAGATATCTCTTGAGGTTTGTCATCCTACGAAGAAGTAGGTTCCTCTTTTTCCATAGAGTAGTGGTGGAGGGAGACATCTTTCTACCAAGAGGCATGGCTATCTATTTTGTGTTTGGAGCAATTAATAGTGATATGACCAGTTTTAAAGCACTTGCAACACTGGAAAGGGAAATCCTCATAGTCCAAAATTTAATTCCAATTGTGATCTATAGTTTTGAGAGTAATATCTAATAGGAGACTTTTGGAGATATCAAGATGAACTAGAATGCAGGCATACGTGGTGTGAAGAAAATTGGAGGAGACTTCATCTACATCCAAAAATTTTCCCAATGTATTGTCTATTGCTTCAAAACAAGAATCAAACCAAAACTTTAACAGAAGGTTAGGAAGTCATACCCAAATAGGTGTAATAGTAAAAGTTTCAATGGTAGGGTTAAAAGTTGGGTACCATTGTTTAAGCCTAAGAAAATGTTGGTGACAGCTCTAGAGCTAGTCACAAAAATGTTTTGTGATCATGAATATCGTCAAACACCACAACAAAAAAGCCACGAGAGTAAGGGTAGATTTCAAGATCACCATTCATACTAATGGGGTTTAACTTATTCTAGTTTTTTATTTATACATAGGACCACTCACCAAGAATTCCCACTAGTTATTTATGTAAGTTTTTCATTATAACTTTTGACACGTTCACTGTCACTATATCTCCAATGGTGATCGTGAAAGTTTTCAAGATGGTGATATTTGGAAATCTTACGCGGCTCTTATAGCAGAAAATGACACTCTTTAAGAAGCTTATCCACAAATAAATAATTTGAATGACAACCAAATTGGTTGAGTAAAACAAATTTTAAAATGGAAGTTGTTCCCACCAAGAACATTTTTTAATAGACTATCGTAAAGTTTTCATGGTGTGGAGATTTGGAAATCCTCTATGTATGCGCTCTAGATCTAATAAGGAGTAGGCAATGTTTAGAAATACTTTTGGGGAAATCTATTGAATTTTGTGAGGATCATGTTCTCCTTAGTTAGACCCTTATTCAATGGTAATGAATCAAGATTGCGAACAATAAGAAAGCATGTAGTTTGCTCCTAGGATGAGGATGCAAAGTAATAATTATTCTATTAGATTATTTTGTATTCGTTAATTCTCTTTAGATTGTGCAATTTATTTAAATACTTTCTCAATCCTAAATGATTAATTCAAATAAGGGTTAGTCTTTCAATACACCACCCTAGCATGTGATTTAGAACCATTCACATTTTAGTTGTCTTGTAATAGCTAGTGGAAATGGAGGGAGTGGAACCCAATTTACAAATTTGAATTTAAAAGTGTAACGTTAGAAACTGTCTCCTTGGCGGCTTTTCCTTCATAAGGTTTAGCTCCCAAGTCTTTAGTATGCATTTAGAATATTTTTGTTCGTATTTTGGCATCGCGATGGAATGAGACCTAGGTTCCATGGCAAATTGGACCTAGGTGGACCCCTTGATTTGTACCCTACCCAAAATAGGGGGGGACTTGGGCGCGCATGCCCTAGTCCTGCCCTATTTTGAGGCAGCCCTAATTTTAGGTGTCAGTTTATGACCATTATTTGGTTATTTTGCTGACACAGTAAAGTTTGAATTTTAATTTCTTGGTGGGAGTGCTTGTAGTTGCATATAGAAGCAAGCTTAGGCATTCATTTGTAAACTAGATGATTTCTAGCAAGCTATTGTGTTCTTAAGATGATTCAAGGCTTCTATTGTGTTGCAAGAGCAGACTTGTGTATTTTGTGTGTTGATATTTCTAGATTTGAGCATCAATCTTCTCATGGCATGAAGAGCATCTTCCTCAATGAAAGATTCACTACAAGGTGACATAACATTGTGTTTTTATCATTGATTCCCTTGGTTTTTAGCCTCTGCCTCACAAGGGCATGCCCTCTTTATCTGATAATGGTGTTCAGAGACTTAAGTGTCCTCTAGGGCTTTAATGAGGCAAGCCTCTAAACACCACAACCCCCAAACCAAGTCTTGTGATTGTAGGTTACAGGTGTCACATACAAGAAAAGTGGAGTTGCAGGAAGGCTGGGCAGGCATCAGGGATTCAAGATCTAAAGAAAAGTCAGACAAAGGAGCACTTCCAGGACTTGCATGCTCGCTCCAGTGTCCTCTGCAGATAGATCTCAGGAAATAGAAGTTACAGGGCTGATCAGTGTCAGAAGGAGGTCTAGATTCCTTGAAAAAGTAAGTACCTTAGACTTTGGTGCCCACTCCAGTATCCCTGACTATTCCACTTTAGAACCCCGAAAATAAGTACTCTGTAATTCAGTATTTTACTCCTATTTGCAAGAGCTTTTTTTGTAAAACATTAATTTGTTGTCATATTTGCATAATTAGGATTTTAATAGTCAATTAGACATAGGAGAAGGAAAAAATGATAATTAATTCCTTGATCCAACTTTCTCTACATTTTCAAGTGGCCTAGGGTATGATAGTGTTCGTCACTCGACCATAGATCCTTGAATGTAAGGTGGAAAAGAGGATTTAAGCATCTAAACACTAGAACATTAGCAAATCTAATTTTTCACTAAACATTTTGGTGAACCTATGTTTTTGGACTTAAATTGCAACTTGCTGAGTGTTTTTATTTAGATTTGGATTGATTTCATTCATTCATTTGGTCATTTATTTCATTACATTGAGAAAAATTCAAAAAATTGAAAATTTTGAAAAATATAAAAAAATTGCATTGTTTGGCTTACTAAATTGCATCAATTCTTCCTAAATTTTCCTAATTCATGATTTTTGTATCAGATCTGATATAAACTATAGAAAAATAAAAAATTTCAAAATTTTGCATTGCATTTTCATCACTTAATTGCTAGGGTTTGGTGGAAATTTTGACAATTTTATATAACCTAGTAATTCCAAAATCTAGGGTTAGTAGGAAAAATCTTTTATCATATTTTTCTACTAATTTTAGTGGCTCATTCAAATTTAAATTTGGCTATAGTCTTACATTTTAGTGTGAATTTTTGAGAGGAACCTCCTACAACAATATAATGAAAAAAACACGAAATAACAGAAATAGCAGAACACAGAAGGAATTTATTAATCGCAAGCCACTTCGAGGGGGCAACCTTGTTTGAGCAAACTCAATACAATAAACTCATGGATGCCTTCATTGGCCTCAACACGTACTTATATACTAAGTCTAATCTAAACAACTATTACTTCCCATGAATGTGGGATAATACAATATACTCACAAGATGACTTACAAAGCATATGTGTCCAAATGTAATATACGAACAAAGTAAAGAGAAAAGCTAAACACAGGTTCCTAACATCCCTTCCCTCTTAGAAACGCTTTGTCCTCAAATCGTAAGATGTGGTAATTATTGTTGAATCTGAAGGAGTGGTTCCCCTATAGCAATCTCTAGGTGCATTCCATGCCACTAATTTAATACCTCTGGGATGGATCAGGAGCAAAGAGTATGAGTGCACCTGTCAAAGATTACCTCTAGCTCTAAAAGGACGGATCCTTCATTACACAGTTGTGGTAAAATAGTTTGTGCTCTGTCATTAGCACCAAAAAATTTTTTTAGACAAGAGACATGAAATATTGGATGAACGCAGGAAGAAGGAGCCAGCTTATGATCTCTAATCTAATCCTGGGTACAGAGAACCATGTCAACTGCCTGAACTCATGAACTGCTGAGGAAGTATGGAAGGAGCATTGGCGGTGCCTAACGATAGACTATTTCATATGGAGTCATGTTAGATGTAGTGTGGTAGGAGGTATTGTACCACCATTCAGTGAGAGGGAGCCACTTTGCCCACTGATGTTGTTGTTCTGAGGTATCACATGCAGCCACAATCTGTTGAATTACCCTGTTCATTCCCTTCCAAAAGAAGTGACACCATGCCCGCTCATAAGGTTTGAGGAACCTAGAGTGCCCTACCGATGGAGAAACATAGAGTTCATAGAAGATAACCTACGAGACAGATTCCAACCAATTTGGAACAGACATAGAAATAGATGAAAGAGAAGCTTGGTCATCACATGTGTGAGAAAGAGAATCTACCACAATATTGTTTGTACCCTTCTTGTAAGTGATCTCATAGTCATAACCCATGAGTTTGCTGATCCATCTCTATTGTGCTGGGGAGGAGATCCATTTTTCTAGGAAATATTTTAGGCTCTGGTGAGCTGCCCTGATGCAAAAATGATTCCCTAATAGGTATGGCTGGCCCTTCTGTACTACATGCAAAATAGCCATCATTTGTTGTAGAGCCGAAGGAGTAGTGGAGACCATAGATGGTTGCATCTGAATGGATTGAAGCTAAGCGATGACACCAAGTGAATTCTTCTTAAAAAGCTTTTCTAGGTGATGTGAACTTATGATGCATTTAATGTAAAGTTTGTAATTGTATAGGTGAAAATTGTATTTTTTATATATTTCATTTTTGTTTTGGATTAACTTTGACTTGGTTTCCCTTTATGCAATGACAAGTATATAAGTGGTATGATTTCTTTAAAATATGGCACCTAATTCTAGTTACGCCAATAGGGATTTCACTTGTGGAGAAAGGTGAGCTCCGTATAGTTGCAAATTTAAATCAATAGTTTGCATGGCAGTGTGGGTACAGGGACAACCATAGGATCTGGACCGTTGGCATCAAATCAATGAACAACAAACTCAAAGTACACAACAAGAGATTGATAGTTGGGAGGTGCTAAAATTTGTTGAATGACCATGTAATAAGTCTTTGCCATTAATACCAAAATAAAAAAACTTGCACAGATAATGCCTCCAAGAAAGTGAAGCTTGCAAACCAAGTTAGATTAGTCGATATTTATCTATAGATTGCAAATGTGTCTACCTCTTCAAATGATATCAGTCTAATTAAATTCAAAACTTTGTTGGTGACCTTGCAAGTAATTGCAACTTTCAATAGTTACACAATCTAAATTACCTAGATACTAGTATACGAAATGTTGATTCTGAAGGAACCTAGATATGGAAAAATGTGGAAGTATTAGGACAAGATTTATTTAAAAAATTGTATTAAAACATCAAACTTGGAGGCTGTGACACTTCCCTTCTTAGTAATGAAAGATTAGGCAATAAGTGGGCACGTGTGGGGTAATTATAACTATAAATAAGTTACCTTTTAGATAGTTGTGGTGGAAAACAAGTAGGTCTTGAGTTGGTTCCAACAATAGGAGTGGTGTTTTCCTTTCTCAAATTTTTTATGTTAAGCTTCTGAAACTAGAGGGATACCATAGGTTTCATGCAACATAGTAAATAATTGTTAGAAATTTTTTATTGAAAAAAACCACAAGTTTTATTAGTTATTTTCCTACTTAAAATTAAGGAATTCGAAGCCATTAACTAATTATCAAAAAGATGTCTCAATGATAAGTTGTTCCTAAAAGGGAAAGAGAATCCAACATGCACCTCACAGCATCCTATATTTTACTTAAATAGATATTCAATAACTTGATGCCAGCACATACTAGTATGTCCTTAAAGAGGAAACAAACATAGTTGATTTCCCATCACATTAACCCTTAAAGGAAAGATAATGTAGCTTACAGATCTAAGAAAATTTTTGTATCATAACGACATGTAAATTAACACTTTAAGATCATGAAAGAAGAAGAAAATAGATAGAAAAGAAGAAACACCAATATATGTGGGGAAAACCCTTCCGGGTAGAAACCCCCACACTCCTGTTAGAATCAGGCAGAACAACTGAGAGGGGGGGTAAATCAGTTGTTCAAAAACTTTATCATTTGCAACAATATCACTTAGAACTGATTAAAACATGCAAAGCATAAGTCATTAACACATGAGAAGAAACAAATAAACACACATGACACCAAGATTTTTGACATGGAAACCTAGTTAAGGGAAAAACCATGGTGGGGGTTAACCCACAAAGATTATACTCTGTTAAAAGTATTACAAATGGGAATGCATGTGCATTCAGGCTCACTGCTCAAAAGAAGGCTCACTACCTACAAAACACTCACTGCCTATAGAAAGAAGATTACAATGTGTTTGAACTGATAGTTAGCATCTACCAATGCAAAGATTTAGTTTTGGTTAAGCATAGAATACTGACTTAATACACTTCATCTACACTTTACCCTTTTTATTGTTCTACTATCATCTGAACCTCAGATCTCTATCCTTTTCACATTTTATTCCATTATCGCAATACACACACACCTAAATCATTCAAATCCATCGGCTATATATATCCACATCCTAATCTTCAACCACTTTTTAGTCGGCTTCAAGAACACTTAGAACTTTATTGAAGATTCTGCTCTCTCAGCTAAATCCATGTACAACATGTAACATAGACCAAAAATTGCACTCACAAATCATCAATTAGGTCAGATACTATCACTGATCATCACAACTTGTCAAACCAACAACTTCCATACATCGGAACCAAGATCAATTACAAGGTTAGCCTATTCTTCTTTTGTCTGCTCTGTCAAACTATTAACCTGATACTCAAATGCTAATAACTTTTGAATCCTTCATTACCAAAGACCAAAACTCTAGATTTAGATTATCCTAATAATTCTTATGACTCCCTCAGATCTGTAACAAACTCAGATTTACCACTAGAGAGATCCAGACAAAAATACCAGACCTTGCCGCTTGCTTTGTTTCTGACTTCCTAGACTTAGATAAATTCTGATTCTAACTTCCGGTATGAACAAATTGTGTTATGCAGATGGGTGGAATAATCTTAGTTACCATCAATGACAACACCTATCATGCATAGCAGTGTCTCTTGCCAACAATCTCCCCCTTTGGCATTGATGGCAACACTTAGTGAAAAATGACTAAGTGTTGGTGCTACTCCCCCTTGCTCTGTACAATTGCTTTCCACTATTTCCAAAGCTCCCCCTTTGCTATATTTTTCATTTTTCACTACTCTTCACTCCCCCTTTGACATCAATGGAAAAGGATGGGGTCCGAAAGCTAAAATTCTGTAAATAGTGTCGCATATGTACAACCAATCATTAAGTTATATTTACATGAACTTGAGAATGTCTACAAAACTAATTTTCAATTGCTAAAGTTTAGAGGCCCAAGTTCTTTTCATGCCATCCAAAATTGAGATGTCTCCACTTAGTAAAAATGTATATGCTTTTGCCTTTGTTAGATCTGAAGGATCACTTGTCTGAACTACAGTCTGAGCTTCTGATAAGGCATTATACATTGTCTCTAATTTGGGGGAAATCGATCCCCCGAGCTCACATGTATACTCTTCATGATATTACCCTTTTATTTAACAAGCCTCTTTATCTCATCGGTCAAGCTAATTACTTGACATTCCTGACTTGTAGTAGAAATTGTTTGAGGATCAAAATTTTGAGATAGATTTGACAACTTTTGTTCTTTCTCCTTTATCTTCTTCTCAATATCCTTACTGACTTTAGGCCAGGATAGAAAAAAATTGTATATATTGTCATGCCCACATTTCCCATGTGGTCATGACACACAACACACATGTCATGTCCACATTTGCCATGTGGTCATGACATGAACTACGAAAAACTTTTCTACCTATCCCTAAGAACCCCCTCACACGCGTCTACGTGCTCACGGAAATATGCATAAGGCATAAACATGTCAACATAACCGTGATGGTGAAAGCCATCTAGGCGGTTTGCGACAAGAAGTGTGTCACTTTTAGAGTTATACTGATTTAAATCAGAACCCCTAGTTTCCTAGGTGTGAAGATGAATCCATCAGCTTTGAAACTTATCTCAACTCCGGTCAAAACAAAATTGAAAAAGGATAAGAAAGTGATGAATTGATGGTCACATCATTCAAGTGGGATGATGGATTAAAAGCTAATAAAATAACACAAAAATCAAACCCTATAAATCTAGGAAAAATTTCACAGCATAACGCGTTTTTGATAAAAGCAAAATAAATTTTAAAATAAAACATCAAGAAGGGATTAAATAAAATTTAAGAATGAAAATTAGATTAAAACTTAAGAATCAATCCAAAACGATTTAAAATAAAATATTAAAATAATTATCCTACCAAGGTCGAATAAATCGACTTTGCTTAAAAAGATAAAAAAATTTGAAAGTAAAATAATAAATAAAGTCAAGATGCCAAATTTGATTCCAAATTTGAGTCCATTAATAAACATAATTTTGGCAATTACGTTTATTATCAAACTCAGAAAATTAGAGAAGGGAAGAGGCTAAGGCACTCATTCCCATAAAATAATAATAAAATAGATAATTAATTTAAGCGTTAAAATCCTGCCAAGGATGAACAAAATAATAACCCCACCAAGAGGAATTTTAAACCAGGGGAAAAATTCTTCCCAATGAGAATAAAATTAATCCCTCCCAAAAATTAAATTTAATCCACATGGTAAAAGAATAAAATGCAACAATAGCCCATTCAAAAGTTAGAATCCAATTTAAAAGATCCCCAAGAGATAAATAATAAAAAAAAAAATCAATGAAATAGAGGTTTTAAATAAAGAATAAAATAAAACCTCTCAATTAAAAATTCTCCCAAATAAAATATCCTATCACAAAAAAGAGAAAGCCCTAATTTCCTTATACACTTATTTTTTAAAAAAATGGGAACTCTATTCTTATCTTCTATTGTTTTCTCTCCTCTTGTTTTCCCTAATCTCTTATACTCATTCTTCCTTCTTTTTGTTTTGTTTTCTATTTTGCAGGTTAGGGTTTGCAACCAAGAATGGAAGCCATGATTTGGACACTACCACCCATGGAGGTATACACAGTAGTCTTTATAATTTATAGATATTTAAATATTATTAATTTTTCGAGAGAGATTAGTATATATATATATACAAGTTATTGTATATTTAATGAAAAATGATGTCAAAAGTTACAAAGAAAAGGAGAAGAGGGGGAGGTGGAGCCGCCACTGAGGAGAGTCACCATGAGTAGGGTTTAAGGGGAGGTGGAGAGCTGAAGTTGAAGCTACTATTAGGAGGAGGGACGGGGAGGTTCCTGTGGACTGTGTCGAGGGTGCTGCAGAGGTTGGGTGCCACAGGTGAGTGAGGGGGAAGCGGTGTGGCCACGGGGATCTCAGTGGATTGGGGGTGTGGGATGGGAGGTAGAGCCTCCACCCACACCCGTGGGTGTGGGTGGAGGCTCCGTCTTCCATCCCACACCCCTTATGGTTTGCATTTAATGGGACTGTGGGTGCTACGGCCCACAGTCCAATCTATATTTTTTTTTTGTTTTGCTTTGAACTCAGAACTATAATACATGTAGTCCATCCAAGTCTTAAAACCCTCTATATTTATTTTGTTGGATACTAACTGTGTATCATCTAATAAATATTTCTATATATATATATACATATATATATATGTATATATATATACATATACATATATGTATATATATGTATAGATATATATATATGTATATATATATGTATATATATATATGTGTGTATATATATATATATGTATATATGTATATATGTATATATATGTATATATGTATATATATATATATATATATATGTATATGTATATATATATGTATATGTATATATATGTATATATATATGTATATGTATATATATACATATATATATATATACTTAGATATATATTAACAGTATGTCTAAAATAACACAGTGAAGTCATATTTTCTACTTTGACATAACTATAAATATATACTGTATACACTTGTATATATATAAAAATAGAAGTGTATCTGTATATTATATTATAGACAGCAATTAAATTGTTCCTGTATTTTCTTATAAATCACAACATATGCACAAAAAATCAATAAGCTAGATATTTTTTTTTCTAAATAATAAAACAACCAAGTGTATTTATATACCTATGTATACATATAAATCTGTATATATATGTATGAATATATAATTACACATTCCCCTTATCTTCTCACATAGTGCTCTAAATCAGAATGCTAACTTGCAAGTTTAAACATAGGATGAATCAACAACACCTTTTTTTTAGCATAATGTACATAATTAACTCTATATATCTTTTTTTGAAAGAAGTATACAAGATAGAAAATACATTTTAGTCTAACTTTTTCTTTCTTTCCAACAAGAACAAATATGGTGGAACTTTCAAACACAAACAGATAACAAATCTCAAGTTTTCACTTTCTTGATTAAAATACCTTCCATATAATAGCACTCATATATATATATATATATATATATATATATATATATATGTATATGTATATGTATATGTATATGTATATGTATATGTATATGTATATGTATATGTATATGTATATGTATATGTATATGTATATGTATATGTATATGTATATGTATATGTATATGTATATGTATATGTATATGTATATGTATATGTATATGTATATGTATATGTATATGTAAGGGAAAAAATCATGGCAGCAACAAAAATATTTTCACAAGCATTTCACAAAATATAAACTCCCTCTTAGAGAATAAATAACCTTTTAATAAGATAACAATAATATTTCTCTTACAACATATAATACAGCTATCTCCATGGCAAAATATCTTGACAACCTTTTACAGAAATAAAATACAATAAGGCCACAATGGCAATGGCTGAATAGCCAATAAAACACTACTAAGCCACCCAAAATGAGCTCCACAACAACTCCATTTCCTCACTCAAAACCTGCAAATAAACACAACAAAAAAAGAACAACCCAGCCACTATGAAATGCTCTCCTCCCTACCATAGACCCGCAAGAGGGTCACCCCCGAGCTAGGGAGGCAGGGATTCACACGATGAAAACATTCCACAACAAGAATTCAAAAACAACAACACAAAATAGACCTCAAGGTTCAACACAAAACTCAACTCATGAAAATGAGTTTGATGAGGGTAGGGAATGGACCCCTCTACTTCAAAGGCCACCCAAATGATAAAATACCAATCTCATGGCCTCAAGCCAAAAATATCCAAAACCACCACTCTGAACAAAATCACCAATAACCTCCATGGCACTCTTGCCATTCAAATACTCTCTCCAACAAGTAAAATCCCTCAAGGAATAAATAACACAAAGTGGAAGTGACCTCAAGGAGGTTCCTTTCCCCTACCCAAACAAGTTGAGAAATACCTCCAAATGGATGTGCTCTTATCATACTCCCATCCCACACAAAAACAATAAAATAACAAAACAACCAAATACTACAACACATCACATTAAATAAGCAAGGGTGAAGAAAAACATAGTTTAAGAGGCTTACCTTCAAAGTCGTATAATGGAAGCACGTTTGGTGAAGAGTTCCAAGATTTCCCAAACCTTCCAATCTTCAAGAATTCCTCTAACTTTCCCAAATTCCTCCAAAATAGAATGAAACTCAAAAGTGCAAGAGCCCCACACTCCTCAACAAGAGGAGATATTATAGGCCATCAATTTGGCCTTGAAGAATATCCTCCAATGCACTTGCAAGGGAGAGGAAGTGTGAGGGTGAGAAGTGTCACCCTCCAATTCCATCTCAAAGCTCACCTTATCCACTTGTCCTCTCACACATGTGTGAGAGGACAAGTGGTGAGGTGGCATTCCCACTCAAACCTCCAAGAGGATAAGGGATACCATATGGCATCCTCTTATTCTCTCAAAGAGCCATCTCCCTCTAAGATGCTCTCACACGTGTGTGAGAGACTTGGAGGAAGATCTCACACAATTGGGAGTCTTGGAGACCTCCCAAGTCTTCCTTGGGAAAGGATTCCCAAACTTTGGGAAGGGAGATGAGTCTTTCCCAAAGCATGACTCATTTCCCACCTTCCCTAATTCAAATTTCGTCACTTTGACTAAACCATAGTTTAGAGTGACCAAAATTGAGTTAATCCAAGGGTTAGTTAGTCAAACTTGACCCTAGACCCATGGGTAACCACCTAGGGTAACGTTCGGGACACTAAGGTTCACAAAGGGTTCATAAATCCACTTTAAATGGCCTCAAAAAATAAAACAAATACCAAGTGGTGTAAGTCAAATAAAATTCATACAACACTTATTATTAATTAATTTAAATGAAGGGTACTAGGCCAAAAGATTAAAAATTAAATCAAGCACTTAAATCACATTCAATTTTCAAACATGATCCTTATCCCTCTTGGGAATGGATTGGTTTCACATGGAATAACATAGTGTGAATTCTACCTTGAATATTCCGTGGCTTGGGAATGTAAAACCTGCACATCTTGATCAAGTGTCAATAATATCATGATAATCATAACCGAGGCAACTGGAATTAAATTCATGCCATAAAATACAACAAAAATCAACTATAACATAAATCCAAATTAAACTACATTTTCTATCATATGCCAAATAATCATCATCACACAAATAACTAGAAATCACATCACAAAACATCATCTAATACATCTCATATGTCGAATCATAAAATATCATCAAATATGATCAAATCAAATCACATATGTCTAATCAATGTCCTATCATAATCAGGACATAAAATCAAGTTTGCATAATGAAACCATAGTCTCTAAAAAGTCTGATAATGTCATCAACTAAAATACATATCGATCAAAATAAGGAAGGTAAAATAATTAGCCTCACATCCCCCCCCCTTAAGACTAAACTTCCTCCTGGAAGTCATAAAAAAGGTGAGGATAGAGTGCCCTCAAACTAGCTACATCCTCCCAAGTCGCTGTGACCTCATCATAACGATCCCACTGGACCCTAACCTAGTCCAGATCTTGACCTTGAAGGCCCAGCGTCTGGTGAGCCTATATGTGAATTGTCTCTAAAGCCAATTGCACGTCCGCCTCTACTTGTAGAGTACTCCAGTCCAATACGTGATATAAATTAGATATATATCACCTTAATACAGAAATATGAAAGACATCGTGGATACGTGACAGGCTAGGTGGCAATGCTAGATGATAGGTGACTAGTCCTATTCGCTCTAAAATCTCAAAGGGTCCTACAAACCATGGTACAAGCTTAGAGCCCTTTCTATAACGGATAGGACTCTTGTGTGGCCACACTCTAAGGAATACCCTGTCACCCATTGAGAAGCTCCGATCAGTCCTCTTAGCATCGGCTTACTTCTTTTATCTATCCTGTGCCTCCTGTAACCTATGCCTAATTAGTGTGACCTGCTGCTCCATATCCTAAACTAGCTCTAGACCAATGGCAACTCTATCCTATATCCGATCCCAACTCAATGGTGTCCTGCATGGTCTACCGTATAAAGCCTAAAAGGGAGGCATACCCAATGAGCTGTGATGCCCATTATTGTAGGCAAACTCAACCAAATATAGATACTCCTCCCACCTAGACTGATGGTCCATAACATACATCTGAAGCATGTCCTCCAACACCTGATTCACCCACTCTGTCTATCCATATGTATCAGGATGATAAGCGGAGCTAAAGTTGAGCTGTGTGCCTAATGCCTGCTGCAAGGCTCTCTAGAATGCTGAAGTGAATACTAGATCTCTATTAGAAATGATGTGGCGAGGTACTCCATGTAATCTCACAATATCATCTCAGAATACCCTCGCCACAACTGGTGCATTGTATGTCGTGCGTACAGGTGAGAAATGCGCTACCTTGGTCAACTTGTCGACTGTCACTATGATGGCATCATGGCGATGCGAAGACATAGGAAGACCAACAATAAAATCTATGGAAATGGTGTCTCATTTCCACTTAGGTATATCATGTGGGTAAAGAAGACCCACTAGATGCTGATGCTTGGCCTTGACCCTCTAGCACTCAAGGCATCAAGCAACAAACTCTGCAATATCTTGCCTCATACCCGCCCAATGGTATAGCTGTCGTAGGTCAGCATGCATCTTCTTCACCCCTGGATGTGCCACATATGGTGCTCTATGAACCTCTGATAACACTACAATACGTAGGTCACCTGCGCAGGGTACATAGATGGACTGTCGATGATGAAGTAACCCATCTGCCTCAAGTGAATATCCTGCAAACTTGCCCACAAGGGCCCTCTGTGAACTTATCTCCTGCTACACCTCAAGAAACCACATCCTCTGGTAAATGCTGAATAATGTGACCTCTCAAGTCCACACTTAGAGTCAAGGTCAATAGCTCGTGGTGCCTCTAACTCAATGCGTCAGCAACCACGTTCTCCTTCCCTTTGATGTAGTGGACATCAAAGTCATACTCGCATAGGAACTCCATCCAATGCTGCTGACGAGTGTTTAGATTCAGCTTTGTAAAGATATACTGAAGGTTGTGGTGATCTGAATGGAGCTCGAAGCGACGACCCAACAAGAAATGTTTCCAACATACTAGAGCTTGAACCACTACCGCTAACTCCAAGTCGTGCGTGGGGTATTTCAGCTCATGGGTCTTGAGCTTTCGTGACTCATACGCAATCGCTCTACCACCCTACATAAGTATGGCTCCCAATCCCTCAAGTGATGTATCTGTGTAAACCATAAAATCTATTGCAGGATTAGGAACTGCTAAAATAGGAGTGTTGGTAAGACGCTCCTTGAGGACCCCGAAGGCCCTCTCACACTGCTCAGTCCAAAGAAAGCTCTGCCCTTTCCGCTGAAGGGAAGTGATGGGGTGCACAATCTGAGAAAAACCCTCAACAAAGTGACGGTAATAACCAGCTAACCCCATGAAACTACTGACCTCTGTCACACTAGTGGGTACTGGCCAATCCCTAATAGGCCTGATCTTCGATGGATCTACTAAGATTCCATTGCCAGATAGGATATGCCCCAAATACTAAACCTCTGTCCTGAAAAATGCACACTTTACCAAGTTCCCATAAAGATTCTACTCTCTCAAACACTTTAGAACCTGATGAAGGTGCTCCTCATGCTCCTCCTCGGTCTGTGAATAGATCAAAATGTCATCAACGAAAATGATCACGAACTGATCCAAATAGGTATGCAACACCCCGTTCATGAGACTCATGAACACTGTAGGGGCATTCGTCAAGCTGAAGGGAACCACCGTGAACTCATAGTGTCCATATCGAGTCCGGAAGGTAGTCTTATGGATGTACGCCTCTATGATACATAGCTAATGATAACCAGACTTCAGGTCTATCTTAGATAACACCCTGGCTCCCTACATCGGATCGAAAAGATCGTCAATCTTGGGCAAAGGATAACGGTTCTTCACTATCACCTTATTCAACTACCTATAGTCCATGCACAAATGAAGAGACCCATCCTTCTTCTTCACGAAGATGATAGGAGCGCCCCAAGGTGAAACGCTGGGTCGGATGTGCTCCTTCTTAAGCAAGTCCTCCAACTGTAACTTGAGCTCTATGAGCTCATGTGTGGTCATCTTGAAGGGTGCACGAGACACTGGCTCGACACCCGGCACTGGGTCAATGTGAAAGTCGTGCAGAGGCATCCACACTAAAACCTTGACATACAGCATGTATGTCTAAAACCCATCATCATCATCATATTTTCTGTTAACATTGTCAGCATCATCATATTTTCTCTTGCCGACCGATATCCTCCTGCAGACAAACCTTCGCCCTTTCGCCTGTCAGCAGCATCATCATATAAGGCTATCGGCAGCATCATCACATTCGGCAAGCGCAAACATCCTCCTGATGTTCACTGTTCATCTTACTGCCAAACTCTTTCTTCAGCATCATGATGTTCAACATCATGTTCATCAGCAGGATATAAAATATCCTATTCCTCCCATATATCCTGATGACGAAAACTTCATGCACCTTTCCTTCGATGCTTATGTCACCCCGATATCCTGATGACGATTATCCTGATGATGATGACGTCACATGCAGCTCCTTCAATATCCTGCTACCCGATATCCTGATGACGATTATCCTGATGACGATGACGTCACATGCAGTTCCTTCAATATCCTGCTGTCGGCCAAACTTAACATTATCAGCCGCGATGGTTTTATCAACCCGATCTTCTACCTTATGCCGATACGCTCCTCCTCGGCAACACTTGATGATGATCACCCCAAAACACATTCACCTTATGCAAACTATTGCATCATGCTCATCTCCACTTACTCGGATGACACCCGAAGTAACTGCAGGATATACACAGAAATATCCTGATGATACCGTTGCGATGGATTTTCCAACCTTAGCGAATTTTCAATCCGCCAAACCTCCTGGGGTGACCCGATCCACTTCCTGGACAACTTTCCAGACTCGAACTATCAGCACGACCTAGCACATACCCATGCTAGGGTTCTCAACACCTCTCGACTGCGATCCTGCACACCTGCATGCAAACGAACACAAAATGCAGACTAAACCCTAAACTACTGTACATAGCCATTCCACCGATTCGACGAATCAACTGGTGGAATGGATCAGCGAATCCATGAAACCACCAAAACAGCAAATTGATCACACAATGGAATCCAAAACAGAGAATTGATACAACAGGATCTCTTTATTGATTTTAAAATATGCAAATACAATACTCAGTCTCTCTCTGCAATCTAACTCCTCTGCTCAATGTCTAAAACCAACCGAGCCTACTACATAAATAGGATTTCCTGCGAGTACTACCACTCGATTCCCAGCGGCTGGGAGCTTCCAAGCGGCTGGGAGGATCCAACCGGACATACAGCATAACAGTTGTCCTAACAACCTACCTAAAAATAGTAAAGTATGGTCAACATGACCTTATTACATGCATTGGTCTTATCAGACCTTCTTGGAAACATTAACAAGACCTATAACAAACTAACTACCTCATGGAGGCCAGCTGTTAGGTAGGTGCTCCTGCACCATACTCCCCAATAGAAAAGAACTCATGTCCCATGAGTTTAGTTGTGGAAGTCCTCCACCTTTACACTTTGCCTTTGCAGTGTCTTGACTTGTTCCAGCTTTGTCCTTTGCTGGCTCTTGGCTGCTCCAAGACTTCTGAACTGTAACTTGCTTTCTTGCAAGTAAATCCTCATGCCTGTCAATGTAGGCCCTTCTCTCACATACCTTGTGTTTGTTAGGTTGTCTAACCAGAACCTCTGTCTGAACTACCTCTTGAACTTCTGCAATGTTCAACTCTGGCTTCCTTTCAACCTTGATAGGACAAACAATAGTCCCAACTATGACAACATCCTTGTCATTCCTCCCAACTGGTTGCTGTTTGCAAACCTGTTTCTGAACTGCTACTGACCTCTGTTAGTCACAACTGAAACTGTATTCAAACTGTTGTCCTTAAGAACTCCTTTCCCTGCAGTGTCCTCAACTGCCTTTATGCCTGCTCCTATAGGCATCTGCACAAATTTCTTCTTTCCCACTAAAATGATTTTGGCTGCCCCCTGTGCTGTAGCTGCTTCCTGCAATGGCATCAACCTAATAGTCTTCCCATCTTTTTTGATGGTGTAGGTATTAGCATACCCATCATACAGTACCCTCCTATCAAATTGCCATGGTCTACCCAACAGTAGGTGACAACATTCCATGGGCAAAATATCACACAAAACTCTATCATGATATGCTCCAATCTGAAAATCCACATATGCCTGTTCATAGACAAAAAGTGATTGACTATCACTCACCCAAGATGCCTTGTAAGGGTGATGGTGTGGAATCCTTTCCAAATGCAGTTTATCCACCATTTCCTGAGATACCATGTTGTCTATTGAACCAGTATCAATGACAACCTTACATACCTTACCTTTGCTCTTGCATGTGGTCTTGAAAAGAGCTCTTCTTTGCATCATATCCTTTGATGCCTGCAAACTAATTCACCTTAGCATTAATGCTTCTCCCTCCTCAGGATATCCATAACCGTCAGGAACTCTATCTCCTTGATAAGTGTTTGAACTCTGCACACTTTGCTCTACTTTCTCTTCTTGCACAAGTTGTACTCTCTTGTCATTCGTTCTATCATTTCTGGATGATGAACCTTTGCTTTTTGGACATTTGAAAAATGGATGACCAAACTCACCACAGGTGTAACACTTTCCTGAAAATGTAGTAGAACCTCTACCACTTCCAAATCTGCCTCTATTACCTTTCCATCCACCTCTGAAATCAGACTATCCCTGTCCTTTACCAGTGTCTTCTTGACCCTCATTGGTTTGCCTTGTTGTAGGGGCTGCTCCTCTTCCCCTCATATTGCTACCTCTTCCTCTCATGGACTTATCTTGTCCCCTATTCATCTTTTCTTCAATCCTGATTGCCATTTGGTAACAATCCTCCACACTCTTAGGGTTAGCTAAAACTAACTCATCCTGTATGTTCAATCTTAAGCCAGCCAAGTACCTAGCCACCTTTTCTACCTCATTCTCATGATGACCAGATCTCATACTCAACTTATAAAACTCCTCAGTATATGCCTTCACATCCATTTCCTTCTGCCTTAAAAATTGCAGCTTCTTAAACATTTGAATTTCATAATCCTTAGGCAAGAATTTACCTTTGATCCTTGCTACCATTTTATCCCATGAAGTGATCTTTGACTTTCCTTGTTTCCTTCTCTCAGATTGTACATAATCCCACCAAACCAAAGCATGACCTCCTAACTTGGTCTTTGCAATCTTTACCTTCTGATCCTCAGCAACATCTTCACATTCAAAGTGATTATCAAGTGCAGCAATCCAATCCAGCAACTCATCTTCATTCAAACTTCCATTATACTTGGAAACATCAACCTTTACCTTAGGTTTATCACTCTGCACTGCCTTTAATAGTTTTGCAAATCTCTGGTCTTCAGCATCCAGATCTTCAGCTACCTCTTCATACTCTTCAACAGTATCTTCATCTTCTTCAGACTCACTGTCTTCCACTTCCCTCTTTTTGTTCTTTTCCAAGGATACAAGCCTGGCTTGAAGTGCTTCAGCAAGCTCCTTCATCTTCCTCATCTCTCTGGCATGTTTTTCTTTCATCTCCTGCAATTCCCTTGCAGTACCATTACCTTTCGGAGGCATTTTGTCAACCTCTCACTCCTCTACCTCTGTCCTTTCGGTGACAGAATCAACTCTACCTCTGCCCTTTTGGTGACAGAATCAACTCACAACAGCCCAGACCTTTTGCTGAGCTCTGATACCACTATGATGCAGAGGCATCCACACTAAAACCTTGACATACAGCATGTATGTCTAAAACCCATCATCATCATCATATTTTCTGTTAACATTGTCAGCATCATCATATTTTCTCTTGCCGACCGATATCCTCCTGCAGACAAACCTTCGCCCTTTCGCCTGTCAGCAGCATCATCATATCCAGCTATCGGCAGCATCATCACATTCGGCAAGCGCAAACATCCTCCTGATGTTCACTGTTCATCTTACCGCCAAACTCTTTCTTCAGCATCATGATGTTCAACATCATGTTCATCAGTAGGATATAAAATATCCTGTTCCTCCCATATATCCTGATGACGACAACTTCATGCACCTTTCCTTCGATGCTTACGTCACCCCGATATCCTGATGACGATTATCCTGATGACGATGACGTCACATGCAGCTCCTTCAATATCCTGCTGCCCGATATCCTGATGATGATTATCCTGATGACGATGACGTCACATGCAGTTCCTTCAATATCCTGCTGTCGGCCAAACTTAACATTATCGGCCGCGATGGTTTTATCAACCCGATCTTCTACCTTATGCCGATACGCTCCTCCTCGGCAACACCTAATGATGATCACCCCAAAACACATTCACCTTATGCAAACGATTGCATCATGCTCATCTCCACTTACTCGGATGACACCCGAAGTAACTGCAGGATATACACAAAAATATCCTGATGATACCGTTGCGATGGATTTTCCAACCTTAGCGAATTTTCAATCCGCCGAACCTCCTGGGGTGACCCGATCCGCTTTCTAGACAACTTTCCAGACTCGAACTATCAGTACGACCTAGCACATACCCATGCTAGGGTTCTCAACACCTCTCGACTGCGATCCTGCACACCTGCATGCAAATGAACACAAAATGCAGACTAAACCCTAAACTACTATACATAGCCATTCCACCGATTCGATGAATCAACCGGTGGAATGGATCAGTGAATCCATGAAACCACCAAAACAGCAAATCGATCACACAATGGAATCCAAAATAGAGAATTGATACAACAGGATCTCTTTATTGATTTCAAAAGATGCAAATACAATACTCAGTCTCTCTCTGCAATCTAACTCCTCTGCTCAATGTCTAAAACCAACCGAGCCTACTACATAAATAGGATTTCCTGCGAGTACTACCACTCGATTCCCAGTGGCTGGGAGCTTCCAAGCGGCTGGGAGGATCCAACTGGACATACAGCATAACAGCTATCCTAACAACCTACCTAAAAATAGTAAAGTATGGTCAACATGACCTTATTACATGCATTGGTCTTATCAAACCTTCTTGGAAACATTAACAAGACCTATAACAAACTAACTGCCTCATGGACGCCAGCTGTCAGGTAGGTGCTCCTGCACCAGAAAGTCTACCTCACAATGGGGTGGCATCCCTGATAACTCTACTGGAAACATATTGGCAAACTCTCTAAGGATGGGATGATCATCCAAAGATGCCTCAGGCTCGTCATCTGATCTATCACTCACTGTGATGGCGAACATCTGGCATCCCTTCTGCATGCAATGCTTAAGCTGCTGAGCAGATATCATACGTACTGTTGTGGGCTTCTGCATGCCCACTATCTCAACTGATGTACCATGATCGTCTAAATAGTTGATCGCCTTTCAGCGACAATCTAGCTTGGCTTGATGAGCTGTAAGCCAATCCATACCCAACACCACATCATAGGATCCTAATGTCATGACTTTAAGGTCACATACTATGGTAAAGGGTCCCAAAGTAATCTCATAGTCATGGACTAAGGCATCTATTGCCATCTTGGCCCCTGAGGCCAACTCAACCATCCACCTATCACCCTACCTAGAGGCCACCAGCCTGCAACGCTCCACTAACAATGGAGATATGAAAGAGTCAGTAGCACTAGAATCAAAGAGAATAGAAATGGGGTTACCCCCTATCATACCTGATGTCTCAATCATTGATGCTTGAAAATTAGCCTAGAGGTTATCAACCACTGTGAACATATGGTGGGATCTACCCACATCACCAACAGTCTACTTGGATCCTCTTGCACGAGGTTGTTCCCCTGCTGTAGAACCTTGTGGACACTCTCTAGCTAGTTCTCCTGCTCCACCACAAACATAGCAAGGGCCTCTAGCCTGTACTTGTCCAGTCTGAGTCCTACTCGATTGCTATTGTCCTGATCTACTAGTAGATCCCTGTGAGCCCCTATAAGACTGTTGTGACCTCGCGGGTCCCGCAGGTGGTCACTGTTGCCTCTGATCTCTACATGGGCCTTGCTACTGCCAACCTCTATTATGTCCCCCATGTGCCCTCTACTGTGCCCTAGCTCTCTATTACTACTATGGCTGCTACTGTTGTGGGGGCCTAGGAGGTAAGGGAGCAAAACTAAATCCTCCCCTATGAGGTGGCTGTGATGGTCTGCGGAAACTCTGTTGATGTTGCTGCTATCCATGATCCTAAAACTGAGGGCGTGAACTCTGCCCTTGTCCCTGAATCTCCTTAGTGACATATGCCTTCTCGGCAGCATCACTCAAAGTCTGGGGGTCTGCCATGCGAACAGGCCCTACTATATTATGGTTTAGTCCTCTGATAAACTTATGCACAAAGATTTTCTCATCATGGAGATACTCTGTATAACAGGATTACTTAGTAAATCTACCCTCATACTGTGCCACTGTAAGTCCTCTCTGCTAGAGATCATGGAACTCATCTATGCGACATTGCCTATAATGATCTGATAAGTACTGTGCATTGAAGTGCTTAATAAAGGTCTCCCATGTGAGAGTATCTAAAGAAAGGTGCTGCTTGCACTCCTCAGTGCGCCACCAGGTAGCTACTGCATCTCACAATAGGTGTACTACCACACGAGCCTTCATATTGCCCTTGTAAGGACGCAATGTGAAGCGTTTGTCTACGCTAAGAAGCCAGGCCTCTGCTTCAGCTCCCTCTGTGGTCCTGACGAATGTAGGAGGGTTCAGCCTCAATATATCCCTAATGGGATCTCCTCTATCTCTGTGCCTCCTGATAGCCTCATCTGTGTAATAGTCATAAGGCCTGTGTACAATGTACTCTACTCGTACCGTGTCATCATACCTAGCATGGTGTGAAAGACTCCTGCTACGAGCCCTGTCGGTTGAACCAACCTCCTCTATTGTCATCTCTGGCACCTCAACATAAGGCTCCACACATGGTGCCCCTCGCGGCTCAACGTGGGGCTCCACACATGGCTCAACATGGGACTCAGCTCGGGGCTCCATGCATGGCTCCTCTCACGGATCCTCGTAGGGTTCAACATGTGGCTCTATGTACGGCTCAACTACAGCCATTGGAAGCCTATCTAAAATTGCCTGTAAAGCCTATAATATATGTGGCCCTATATCTGGTAGGGTCGGTGGTGCATGCGGTGCCTGTAAGTCTCGCTTCAAGCAAATGATTACTACTTAAAACCAAAGAGAAATTCACCAGACCATTGTCAAAGCTTCCACTACACATCTACAAAATCTAGGAACACACATGACATCATGATCTAACATCTCCTCCCAGGAGATCACTTCTTGCTCCAATGAACATATCTTGCCAAAGGGGCACCATCATGCAAAAACTCCAATCTTTAAAATAAGAGTCTATCATGGAACAATACCATCCCCTAACAATGGAACTCAAGATGTCAAAAAAATTTCATAGCATATAAGAATTATAATCCAAAAGCCTTACCATGACATGTGCAACCACTGTAGAAGAACATCCATTACCAAGTGATAGATCCACATCACTACCAAATCTCCCACTGAAACTTTCAAACACAAACAGATAACAAATCTCAACTTTTCTCTTTCTTGTTTAAAATACCTTCCATATAACAACACCCATTTTTTTTTGAAGGGAAAAAATCATGGCAGCAACAAAAATATTTTCACAAGCATTTCACAAAATATAAACTCCCTCTTAGAGAATAAATAACCTTTTAATAAAATAACAAGAATATTTCTCTTACGGCATATAATATAGCCATCTCCATGGCAAAATATCTTGACAACCTTTTACAAAAATAAAACACAATAAGGCCACAATGGCCATGGCTCAACAGCCAATAAAACACTACTAAGCCACCCAAAATGAGCTCCACAACAACTCCATTTCCTCACTCAAAACCTGCAAATAAACACAACAAAAAAAGAACAACCCAGCCACTACGAAATGCTCTCCTCCCTACCATAGACCCGCAAGAGGGTCACCCTCGAGCTAGGGAGGTAGGGATTCACATCGTGAAAACATTCCACAACAAGAATTCAAAAACAACAACACAAAACAGTCCCCAAGGTTCAACACAAAACTCAACTCATGAAAATGACTTTGATGAGGGTAGGGAATGGACCCCTCTACTTCAAAGGCCACCCAAATGATAAAATACCAATCTCATGGCCTCAAGCCAAAAATCTCCAAAACCGCCACTCTCCACAAAATCACTAATAACCTCCATGGCACTCTTGCCATTCAAATACTCTCTCCAACAAGTAAAAGCCCTCAAGATATAAATAACACAATGTGGAAGTGACCTCAAGGAGCTTCCTTTCCCCTACCTAAACAAGTTGAGCATTACCTCCAAATGGAGGTGCTCTTACCATACTCCCATCCCACAAAAAAATAATGAAACAACAAAACAACCAAATACTACAACACATCACATTAAATAAGCAAGGGTGAAGAAAAACATAGTTTAAGAGGTTTACCTTCAAAGCCCTATAATGGAAGCACATTTGGTGAAGAGCTCCAAGCTTTCCCAAACCTTCCAATCTTCAAGAATTCCTCTAACTTTCTCAAATTCCTCCAAAATAGAAAGAAACTGAAAAGTGGAAGAACCCCACACTCCTCAACAAGAGGAGATATTATAGGCCATCAATTTGGCCTTGAGGAATGAGAAGGTGACACTTGTTACCTTCTCCTTCCTCCTCCAATTCCACTTGCAAGGGAGAGGAAGTGTCAGGGTGACAAGTGTCACCCTCCAATTCCATCGCCAACCTCACCTTATCCACTTCTGCTCTCACACATGTGTGAGAGGACAAGTGGTGAGGTGGCATTCCCACTCAAACCTCCAAGAGGATAAGGGATGGCATATGTCATCCTCTTGTTCTCTCAAAGAGCCATCTCCCTCCAAGATGCTCTCACACATGTGTGAGAGTCTTGGAGGAAGATCCCACACACTTGGGAGTCTTGGAGACCTCCCAAGTCTTCCTTGGGAAAGGATTCCCAAACTTTGGGAAGGGAGATGAGTCTTTCCCAAAGCATGACTCATCTTCCACCTTCCCTAATTCAAATTTCGTCACTTTGACTAAACCATAGTTTAGAGTGACCAAAAGTGAGTTAATCCAAGGGTTAGCTAGTCAAACATGACCCTAGACCCATGGGTAACCACCTAGGGTAACTTTTGGAAAACTAAGGTTCACAAAGGGGTCATAAATCTACTTTAAATGGCCTCAAAAAATAAAACAAATACCAAGTGGTGTAAGTCATAAAATTCATACAACACTTATTATTAATTCATTTAAACAAAAGGTACTAGGCCAAAAGATTAAAAATTAAATCAAGCACTTAAATCACATTCAATTTTCAAATGTGATCATTATCCCTTTTGGGAATGGATCGGTTTCACAGGGAATAACATAGTATGAATTCTACATCTAGTTTCCTGTGGCTTGGGAATGTAAAAGCTACACATCTCGATCAAGTGTCAATCATATCATGATAATCATAGCCGAAGCAACTGGAATTAAATTCATGCCATAGAATACAACAAAAATCAACTATAACATAAATCTGAATTAAACTGCATTTTCTATCATATGCCAAATAATCTTCATCACATAAATAACTAGAAATCACATCACAAAATATCATCTAATATATCTCATATGTCGAATCAAAAAATATCATCAAATATGATCAAATCAAATCACATATGTCTAATCAATGTCCTATCATAATCAGGAGATAAAATCAAGTCTACATAATGAAACCATAGTCTCTAAAAAGTCTGATAATGTCATCAATTGAAATGCATATCAATCAAAATAAGAAAGGTAAAATAATCGGCCTCACATATATCACCTCCATTACTTAGAGAATTTTGAATACTCTTTATACTTATACCAACTATCATCCTATCATTCCTTATTAGGCTCTTTATTTCACTAAACTTCTTATCCAAAAATTTGTTTCTGACTTTATTCTCTACGGACTTCTCAAAAGACTCTAAATGTGTACTTACTAAATTTACAAGATTCTTCAGATGTGCGGAGGGAGAGTCAGATGGATTCTTTTGAAAGGTTGGCATTATCTTCTCCAATACTCTAGTTGCAAGGCCGAGTAGCTCACTGTCCTCAATGTGAGTTTTCAACATCTTTTCTCTTGCCTTGGCTTGTGTAAAAGATGCTATCTTCATTGCTTGAACTAGAGAGAGAGCATCTAAATTGATCAGTCCTTGAAACAGCTCTAGTTCATCAAACTCAAGCATTTCTTTACTCAGGAGACCTTTTACTACATCTGCAGTGTCTCTTGCTACATTTCCTGAACCACCTTTCTTCCCTTGAGATTTCTCAACATCAAAATTTATTTGCATGGGTGCATTAATATTTGCACCATCTTCTTTTGCCTTGCCTTCTTTACCCTTTTCTTTCTCTTCCTCTACTTTTTCTATATCATCTATAGGGGGATCTTTTCTTTGTCTCGCCACTTGCTACCTATTCTAGACAGCTTTGAATAGCAAAATTATCTTCTTTTCCGGATTGACGAGGTGGAGTTAGAGTATCTCTTGCTTCATCAATTTTGTTTGCCATCTCTGTGTCTTCTTTGTTTATTTGCTCCTCTTCTAGAATAGAGGAGTCATCAACTCTAGTTTGTTGCTCACTGACATTTACTTTTTTAACATCCAGAATTGATGAATCAATCCCATCATCTGTCTCCTCATAGGTTTGTTCTAGAGGATCTAGAGTATCACTTTGGTCATCATTTCCTTTCTTAATCTCTTCTTCTGGAGATTCTTTTTCTGAAACTGAAGGGTTGTTTTCCTCAACTTGTTCCTCTGAAACAATATAGTATTTATCTTTATCTAGGGCCTTCCTCAAAATTTCCTTTGTTTCCTTTACAACTTCCTCAGTTTCACAAAGCATTAGCTTGTTCATCTGGATCTTGCTTCTGAATTTTTCCTTAACTCCCTTGAGGATTTTATCTACTTCCCTTCTGGTCATTAATGGACATAGGGTGGAGAGGACATATTCTCTAAGTTCTAGATCTTTAGCATTGGCTGCTTCCTTCCTCATTTCTAGTATTTTCCTTAAACTTTTAGGATGTTCTTGTAAAATTTCCAGTAGAGCTCTATTGAACTTGGTCAAGTATATGATGGTGGCATCTTCCAAAATTTTCTTATTTTCTTGATCAAAATTATCATAATAAATTTTGATAGGCTTTAGATTTCCATGAACAGTAATTGTTTTTACAATTTCATCTACTGTCATAGCAACCTTACCAGTTTCTTACTTTTTACTTGCCTTTTTGCTTCCGGAAGGTTGATCCTTAGAATCCTTTGAAGTCTTGGCTTTCTTGGATCTTATCTCTTTAACTTCTTCATTTGTCTCGGTCTCTTCATCATCTTTTGTGCTCACATATGTTCTTGCAGCCTTTGTTTTCTTTCTCTTACTTCCTTCACTGATTCATCTCTCTTTTGGTTTTGTAGGTTTAAGAGGAACAGAAGCAGCAATAGAGTTTCTAGTAGTCCATGAAGTGGAGGATGGTTCCATTGAAACATCTTCTTGTTTCTTTTCCTGCCTTTCCTTTTCATCTTTTTTAATTCTTTCTTTGTTTTGCTTCACTATTTCCTTGGTTAGTCCAATGCTCTCAGTACACTTTTCAACTTCCTTCTACACTTTCCTTTTGGTCTTTGGCTATCTAAGCTCCACATGCAATTTTAGACTTAACTCCTTGTATGTTTGAAACCTTTCCATAGATGTGTCTTTTGATTTTCTCAGGAGGTGTTGAGCATATATTTCCAAAACTTTCTCATCAACCTCATAGCCCATTGACATAATCCATATGGTTATGGGTTCCACAGCCTCCTTTAGGCACTGATCAGTGTCAACCATAAAGCATATTTCAGTCTCATATTTCTCCACAACTTACTTACGGATTCTCTCTCTTGCCTGCATCATACTTTGAAAGTTTTTGAAGTAACCCTAAATGACTTTCTTCTGAGCTTGGGAATCACCAAGGCTGAGTAGATAATATTTTATTTTCCATGCAACTAGCCTATCATTTGTCCAGTGCACACTTTGAACTCCAGGCACTTCATTCATAAAATAGAAGAACAACAATATAATCAAGGAACCATAATTGAAGGTATTTTTCTTATCTTTCTTATTTTTCTCAGATTTTTAGTCAACTGATTTTGTAACAGTTCACATAGGTCATAATCAACATTCTCCTTCACCATTTGATAGGTTGCATATATTGCAATTTCAGAGATAGAATTTTCCTTGCTGGAGTGGTAAATCTTGTAGCCAATCACCATGGAGGCAAATTTAACATCTGGTTCTATAATATCATTGATGGTCATTTCCCTTTTGTCAAACATGGCACTGGTAGCATCAGTCACTATCTAGTTTTTCATGGCTTTCAGTATGGGTAATCCACCAGTTGAATTTAACCTAGTTACAATCCTGATAACATCCTTTGTAATCTTAAATGGTTTCAATAGCCATATGAACTCATCATGTATTCAGCTCAAGATATATCAAACCCATTCATTCTCATCAAATATAAAAAATCTAATAACTTGCAAAAAATATTTTCTTTCTAGGGCTTTGTATTCCAGTTTCAAGTTACAGCTATCATCCCTTAGGTAGTTGTTACACAAATCCAAGAGTTTCAGTTTTCCAAATTCATCAATACTATAGTGGATGTATGCCCTAATATCCTCAACATGCAGTATGCAATATGGAACTCCAGAAAGTGCACCTAACAATTCAACTTCAACTAATTTGTATGGATGCTTCTTAAAAATTGGTCGGGGCCTTTCAATTACTTCAATAACTAGAGGTGTAGCCATCTCAATAGATTTCAGATTCAAGGCTTTACAGACAAGTACCTTTTTCTTCCACGGGGTTAGGGTTGATCAATTACCAATTGAATTCGCTCTTCGTGCTTCAATTTCTGGATTTGTAGCTCAAATGCACTTCTTCTTGTTTCTTTCGAATGCAAAGTGATTCAAATGCATGACCAAGTGACCTTTTATCCTCCATAAAACCTAATTTGGCATTGTAATAAATGTGTTATCCTAACTTCATCTAGTTACTCTATTTTTGAATAGTTCTTCATGAATCACTCCGTGAATTTCCATATCAACATCTCTTCTTTCAGAAATCCTTCCAAAGTTTCTAAAACAATTCAAAATATCTTCTCTCATTGTGCCATATCCAGGTACCTACTTACTGCCTAGGGAAATTTGTTTTTCAATACAGCTCCCCATGAGCCAGAGCTCCAAATTCAATTCATGGAGGAATTATCAGCACTAGATTCTGGTGCAGACCCATTACTATTGTTCACATTTGTTTTCTTGACCCATATCTTGATCATTTCATTTTGGATCTCATTCACATCAATTTTTTCTCTTCCTTTGCCTTGTCTTTGCTCATCCAATTTTTTGTTTACCAGACCTCTTCTTTCATTATTTTTACTTCTACAGAATCTTGCAATACGACCAGATCTATTGCAATTAAAGCAAACAACATTTCTTTGCTTATATGCTTGATTTTTTCTTGATCTACACTTATTATCCATGTGTCCATATCCATTGTAAGTAAAGCAGTAACCATTGAAAGAGATACCATTTTCTCTAGAGTTATTCATTATCATACTTCTGCATTCATTTGATCTATGACCATACCTCCTACACTTGAAGCATTGACTAGAGAAGGATGGACCATTTTGATTTACTTTTCTTATTTACTGAGTAGCTCTATGACCAAATTTATTGCAATTAAAATAATTTCCATTAAATGATGGATATTTTTGAGCATTAGGTTGTCTTATCAGAGGTCTTCTAGGTCTTTTTCTCCTATTCCTTGGTTGAAAATTTCATTGTCCAGATCCGGAGCTTTCACCTTTCTCATATCCAAGAACATGCTTGTCATCAGCCTTTTCCTGTCCTTCAAGTAGAGATTCAAGTTTAGCTGAGCTTATCTTGAATTTCTCCTTGTATTCATTTGCAACTTCTAGGTCATTTCTAAGAATGACAATTTTCCTTTCAAGTTCTCTTTCATTATCTCTGCTTTGTTGTGTTGATAACCAAGAGGGGGAGGTGAATCAGTTATCTCAATTATTTCAACATTCAAAACTTTCTTATTAATTAATGCAGCATTAATTCAATTAAGAAAACATAACCATGAAATTGAAATACACATGACACAATATTTTTGACGTGGAAAGCCGGTTAAGGGAGAAAACCACAGGGTGATTAACCCAATATTGTATTCTCTATTAGAAGAATGGAAATACAAAATGGCACTTGCCAATTAGGGCTCACTGCTCGAGCACACTGCTCACAAGAGGCTCACTACCTACAAGAGACTCACTATCTACAAGTTGTAAGAAGAATAACAGGATCCTTAAACTGATGAGATGCATCCACATATGCAGGGGTTCAGTTCCAGTTAGGCTCAATACACTGATATGCTGCACTTCATCTTTCCTCTTCTTTTGTGCTGCTCTCCTTTCACATACTAGACTTGCCTTACTACTTTCACTCTGCTCTACTTCTTTTCTTTGCACATCTCTAAACCACCACACCTCTCACAACTAAATCCTTCTTGTATATATATCCACACAAGTGATTTCATCACCTTTCTAGTCGACATCCGGAATAGTCAATATTTTCCACAAACTTTGATCTGTCGGTTGAATCCTTGCTTACCAAGTAATGTGGATCAAGGATATACTTGTAGAAGTCATCAATCATGTCAGCCAATCATAACTTATGCCTTAAGAACCTTTACCATCATCAGTAACACATCCAGAATAATGTCTAATGTTCTGCCAGTCAGTTCTTCCTTTGTCCACACTGCCAATCAGGAACCTGACACTCAAGTATTCATATCTTTTTCTTCATCTATCACTGGAGGCTAAATCCTTAGAATCTATCAGTCAAGGTAGTCCTCTTGACTTCCCCAAATCCGCACTTCACAAAGATACTTCCTCTGAGAGATCCAGACCTGACTGTCAGACCTCGCCACATGCTCTGTTCTTACTTACCAGATCACAACACTCTGCAATCTTCCTTCCGGTAGAGACTCATCATGTCCTGCGGATGTGTGCATTAACCTTTGTTGCCATCAATGACAACATTCATGAGTCCATATAGTGTCTCTTGCCAACAATCTCCCCCTTTGGCATTGAATGCAACACTTAGTGAAAAATGATTAATTGTTTACACTATGCTCCCCCTTGGCTGATGCTCTATTTTTATATACATTTTTCAGAGCTCCCCCTTAGTTGGATTCCTCATTTTTCACTACTCCTCACTCCCCCTTTGACATCAATGGCAAAGGGTGGGAACCGCGCATCAAAATTTTCAAAAATTTAACTATACTTAGCCGCATATAACATACTCACATATACTGAAGAATGTCTGCAAAAGTTATCTTCAATTGGACGAATTCTTCTGCCCAACTTTGCTTCATTCTATCCAAAATTGATATATGACCACTCAGCAGGAATGCAAATGCATCTGCCCTTTTTAGATCTTTTGGATCACTGGTCCAGGCTGTGATCTGAGGTTCTTTTATGGCCTCATGCATGGCCTCTAACTTAGGGATAAGTATCCCTCTGAGTTCACCTAACCTACTTATTCTACTTTTCTTTTCCTTCTCAAGCTTCTTGATTTCATTCAAGACTGCAATAGTCTAACATTCTTGATTTATTATGGAAGATGAGAGAGGATCAAAATTCTTTGATAGATTTGTCAGTTTGTCCTCCTATTCTTTTACTTTCTTCTCAATCTCCATTGTTGCTTTGGACCATGATAGACAAAATTTATATATTTCCCTGCCATCTTTAAGAGCATTTTCTAAGCTCTTTATCCCTATATCCATATTTCTTCTATCATTTGATATTAGACTTAGTACTTCAGAGAATCTTTTATCCAAAAACTCTTTCTGGACCTTTTCCTCAACTGATTTCTCTAAGGACTCAAAATGAGTGCTGACTGAACTAACAAGAGATTTAAGATTACCTGATGAGAAGGCTGAGTGATCCTTCTGAAAAGATGGCATGATCTTTTCTAAAACACTGGATGCAACTTCTATTAGCTCACAATCTTCCATGTGAGACTTTAGGAGTTTTTCTTTTGCCTTTGCATTGGCAAATAAAGCTATCTTCATTGTTTGAACCGGGGAGAGAGAGTCAAAGTTAAATGGACCTTGAAGTAACTCTGGTTCATCAATCTCCAACATTTCTTTTGTCAAGAAGTCCTTGACAGATTCTGTAGTGTCTCTTGCCAGAGACAGATTCTTCTTCTCTTCTGCAGTGTCAGCTTCTTTACCTTTCACATCTTCTTCTTTTTCCTGTATTCTTTCTTCTCCCTTAGATTCGGAGACTGCAGGGGAAACGAGAGGAGAGATGTTTGTCTGTTTATGAACTTCCTCTTCTGGAACAGAGGATTCCAAGTCCTTATGCTTTTCTGCACCGGTGTCCATGACTTCTTCTACCATTTTCTCAATTGATTCCTCTCCAACACTTGTGGCTGAGGGATCAGCACCCAAGTCCTCTATGATAGAAAGATTGAATCTTTTAAAGACATTCCAGAGGATCTCTTCTGTTTCCTTGGCTACCTTGTTAGTCTCACCAAGCCTGAGCTGATTCATTCTGGCTTTGCTCTAGAATTCATCCTTACAATCTTTGAAGATTATACTAATCTACTTTGGGATGATTGAAGGATATAGCTGAATAGCTATCTGCTCTCAGATCTCAAGGTCTTTTGCCATGGCATTATTCTTTCTTATTTCTAACTCTTTTTCTAGACTTTTAGGAATAAGAGATGATTTCAATAAAAGCCTTATTATATATATTTAGATAATTAACTGTAGCTTCCTGCAATATCTTCTGGTCAGCTTCATTATAATCATCATAGAATTCAACCATTGGTTGGAGATTTCCATCCACAGTGATTGATTTGATGACATCATCTAAAGACAGAGTGGGCTTTTCAACAAATTCCTCTGCCTTTTCTTCTTGACCTTGACAGGTAGAGGATTCATCGGATCCTTCCTTCTTTTGCTTCTTCATTTTCATTATCTCCTCATCTGATTCAGTTTCTTCTTCATCCTTTTTTCTTGCATAGGACCTCGTTGCCTTTTTCTTTGTTCTCTTCTCTACTTTACCAGATGATTTTGCTTCTAGTTTTGATGTTTTTGAGCTCTTGTCAGTGGTAGGAGCAGACCTCTTAGAGGATCTTGTCCGGGTGGGGGCTTCTACCGGACCACTTTCCTTTTCAGCACCTTCCTTCTCTTTCTTTGCTCTTTCCATCTTCTTCCTATTGGCATCAAGTGCCTCTTTTGAGATGCCAAAACTTTTGGCAATGTTTTCTACTTCTTTTCTTACCTTTATTTTCATCTCTAGTTGCCTTAGCTCAATATGGATCTTCACACTTAATTCTTCAAAGGTTCCAAACCTTTCTACCTTAGGATCCTTTGGCTGACTGAGCATGTGTTGAACATGTAGCTCCACAATCTTCTCATCAACTTCATATCCCATAGGCATGATCCAGACTATCCCTAGCTCCACTGCCTCCATTAGGCATTGATCAGTGTCTACCATGAAGCACACTGTGTCTTTGTATTTCTCAACTAATGATTTAGGGATTCTTTCTCTGGTTTGCATCATATTTTGAAAGTTCTTAAAGTAACCCCACAGAGCTGTATTCCTTGCCTTAGCATCCCCAAGTCCATGCAAGTAGTCCTTGATTTGAATTTCTATAGGTCTATTACTTTGCCATACCCATCCAATGGATCCGGGCATCTCATTCATGAAATAGAAAAATAGATACAATATCAGTCCTCCATATTTAAAGGAATTCTTCTTGTTCTTTTTGAGCTTCTGTATGTTTTCCATCAATTGGCTCAGAAGGAGTTCATAGAGATCATATTCTACATTTTTTCTTAGCATCTCATAAGCAATATATACTGCAGTTCTGGATACTGAGTTCTCCCTACTGGAGTGATATATCTTAGAACTGATTATCATAGATGCAAACTTGATATCTGGATCAGATATATCTTCAATGATCATTGCTCTCTTATCAAATTTTGATCCAGTGGCCTTAGTTTCAATTTGGTTTTCAATAGATTTTAGGACAGGTATCCCTCTGGAGGAGTGTAAACTGGTTATTGCCCTAATTGCTTTCTTAGTGATTTTGCAAGGTCTATTCAGCCATAAGAAGTTATCATGTACCCTACTCAGTACATACCGGACCCATTCATCTTCTTCAAAATAGGGGAAATGAATGTATTGATCAAAGTGTTTCTCCTGGATGCTCTTATATTGTGGTTTAAGCTCAAAAGCATCATCTATCAACTGATTGTGATAGATATCAATTAACTTTGAATCCCTAAACTCTTCAATATTCACGTGTATGTAAACCCTAATATCTTCTGTATGGAACACACCATGTAGGACACTAGAAAATGCTCCTAGGGGATCTACTTCCAAGGATTTGTATGGATGTTTCTTGAATTTGGGGCGAGGCCTATCAGAGATCTTTACAATTTTTAGAATACCCATCATTCAAGGATTTACAGAGAGATATTTGATAATGGAGAATACCTTTTGTGCTTGTATGGTTCACAAATTGAACTTGAATGATTTGCTGATTAAATCAACTCCAACGGTTGGTCTTTGAGAAGTTTGAAGCAATTTGTTGCAGAGCTCTTCTTTCTTTCTTTTCAAATGCAAGTGTGCAAATGACGAGCACATGAACCCTTTTATTTGCAAGAGAAACCTTAAATCCATACTGCAATAAATGCCCAACTTAAGTTATTCTGGTTGCTTTGTATACCTTATTCTAAAACAGATCTTTTTCTGGATCACTATAATATGCTTAGAGTTATCCTTGGAGATTAAGAACTAACTTTCTTACTTTCCTCAGTCATTTATTCACATATCAAGATGTCTCAATTTTAGAATCACATTGGACCAAACTTGTAAGAAACCTGCTTTTACCTGAAGACTGTTAAACCGGATCTAACTAAAGGGATTAGACTCTTTAAATCTTCATGCGGATCTTTCAAATATTTGCTATGGCTTATCTAAGTATTTCTCTGAACACTCCTTTGATCCATAGACTTTCATGTGCCAATTATAGACACCACTTGACTGGCTGGGGGAATTTGTTTTTCTTTTGTTACTCCCCCTGAGCCAGAGCTCACCTTTTAATTTCTGGAAGGAATATCAGTACCAGATTCTGGTGCAGATCCATCCCCTATATTCTCTATACTTCTCTTCACCCAAATCTTGTTCATCTCACTTTGAACTTCATCTGCATACACTTTTCATTTTCCTTTGTCTTGATTCTGATGATGTACCAAACCACTTTTGTCCTGATTCTTGCTTCTATAGAATTTGGTAATATGACTGAATCTATTGTAAATTTGGCAAACAACATTTCTTTGTGTATTTGATTGATATCCTCTTGATCTGCATTGATTAGCCATATGACCCATTCTATTGCATGCAAAGCATCTACCATTGAATGAATTGTTCATTTGCATATTTCTACATTCATGAGATTTGTGACCATACCTTTTACAGTTGAAACATTGTCCGGAGAAGGATATATTAGTCTGATTCATTCTCTTTCTGCACTGATTAGCTTTATGACCAAAGTTGTTGCAGTTGTGGCAGTATCCATTGAAGGATGGATATCTTTGAGCATTAGGCTACCTTACCGGAGGTCTTCTAGGCCTATTCCTTTGATATTCTAATCCAAAATTCTTCTAACCGGATCCGGAGCTTTCACCTTTCTCATATCCGAAGCCACACTTGTCATCTACCCCTTTTTGGCTTTCAAGTAGAACTTCAAGTTGAGCAGAACTTATCTTGAATTTCTCTTTGTATTCATTTTTTGTTTGAAGATCCATTTTAAGAGAGACAATTTGATCCTTAAGTTTTTCTTCATTATCTTTAGCATCTTGAAGATCAGATTCAAGATGTCTAATTATTTTGTCCATCTTGTGGCAGTCTTCTAATTTCTCCTTGAGAGATTGTCTTAGATCATCTTCAATTTTTCTTTTCTCTTCAATTTCTTGGGTGAACTTCATAACTCCTGATTCCATTTCATGTCTTACCATAATGATCTGTTTTGATAACTTTTCACATAACTTGGTTTTCTCCTTTAGATCTCCATTTGATTCATTTGTTTCAACTTGACTTGCCAATTCCTGAAGTAGCTCCTTTCTCTTTTTCATAGAGAGACTTAGTTTCTCTTTTAATTCATTTATGAAATGATCAGCCTGTTTGAGTCTTTCCTTCAATTCATTGACTTCAGAATTTGACTGCTCAAGATCATCTAGGGTAGACTTAAGTTGCTCCCTCATACCATACACATCCATTCGAATTCCCAGATCTTCCTCAAGCTGTTGGGCTCTGTTGGGAGGAACTTGGCTCTGATACCAATTGTTGATAACTGAGAGGGGGGTGAATTAGTTATCTCAATTATTTCAACATTCAGAACTTTCTTATTAACTAATATAGCATCAATTCAATTAGGAAAACATAACCATGAAATTGAAATACACATGACACAATATTTTTGACGTGGAAACCCTGTTAAGGGAGAAAACCATGGGGTGATTAACCCAAGATTGTATTCTCTATTAGAAGAATGGAAATACAAAATGGTACTTGCCAATTAGGGATCACTGTTGGAGCACACTGCTCACAGGAGGCTCACTGCCTACAAGAGACTCACTGTCTACAAGTTGTAAGAAGAATAACAGGATCCTTAAACTAATGAGATGCATCCACATATGTAGGGGTTCAGTTGTGGTTAGGCTCAATACACTGATCTGTTGCACTTCATCTTTCCTCTTCTTTTGTGCTTCTCTCCTTTCACATACCGGACCTTCCTTACTGCTTTCACTCTATTCTACTACTCTTCTTCGCACATCTCTAAACCACCACACCTCTCATAACTAAATCCATCTTGTATATATATCCACACAAGTGATTTCATCACCTTTCTAGTCGGCATCCGGAATAGTCAATATTTTCCACAACCTCTGATCTGTTGGCTGAATCCTTGCTTACCAAGTAATGTGGATCAAGGATATACTTATAGAAGTCATCAATCATGTTGGCCAATCATAACTTATGCCTTAAGAACCTTTACCATCATCAGTAACACATCCAAAATAATGTCTGATGTTCTGCCAGTCAATTCTTCCTCTGTCCACACTACCAATCAGGAACCTGACACTCAAGTATTCATATCTTTTTCTTCATCTATCACCAGAGGCTAAATCCTTGGAATCTATCAGTCAAGGTAGTCCTCTTGACTTCCACAAATCTGCACTTCACCAAGATACTTCCTCTGAGAGATCTGGACCTGACTGCCAGACCTCGCCACATGCTCTGTTCTTACTTACCGGATCACAACACTCTGCAATCTGCCTTCTGGTAGAGACTCATCATGTCCTGCAGATGTGTGGGTTAACCTTTGTTGCCATCAATGACAACATTCATGAGTCCATATAGTGTCTCTTGCCAACATCTTGTAGGTAAGACTTTAGATGGTCAGCCACTCTATCCAATCTATAGCATTCTTTAGTTGTTTCTTTTTGTGTTTGATTCAGGTCTTCTTTAGTCTTATTCCATTGCTCAATTTCTTTGGTTAGCCTCATTGCCCCAGATTCCATCTCAGTTTTTAGAATAGAAACTTCTTCTGACAACTTCTCACACTCCTTTGTCTTTTCTTTTAAGGCTTCATTCATGCCATTATCTTTAGTTAAACTGGATAACTACAAAAGTAGCTCCTTTCTCTTTTCCATAGATTTCTTTAATTTATCTTTTGACATTTCAATGGTATCATCAACACCTTTAAGCTCATCTTTAAGATTAGATACTTTTCTTTAGACTAACCAAGATCTTCTAGGGCCAACCGAAGTTGATCTTTGAGTGAACCCATTGAAATTCCTTCCAAGATCTTTCTTTAAGTTGTTAAGCTTCTTTCAAGGAACCTTTCTCTGACACCAATTGTTAGAATTAGGCAGAACAACTGAGAGGGGGGGGTGAATCAAAAACTTTATCATTTGCAACAATATCACTTAGAACTGATTAAAACATTTAAAGCATGAGTCATCAACACATGAGCAAAAATAAATAAACACACATGACACCAAGATTTTTGATGTGGAAACCTGGTTAAGGGAAAAACCACAGTGGGGGTTAACCCACAAAGATTATACTCTATTAAAAGTATTACAAATGGGAATACATGTGCATTCGGGCTCACTACCCAGAGCTCACTGCTCAAAAGAAGGCTCACTGCCTACAGAAGGCTCACTGCCTATAGAAAGAAGATTATAATTTGTTTGAACTGATAGTTAGCATCTACCAATGCAAAGATTTAGTTCTGACTAAGCATAGAATACTGACTTGATACACTTCATCTTCACTTTACCCTTTTTACTGCTCTGCTATTAACTGAACCTCAGATCTCTATCCTTTTCACATGTTATTCCATTATGACAATACACACACCTAAATCATTCAAATCCATCATCTATATATATATCTACATCCTGATCTTCAACCACTTTTTAAATGGCTTCAAGAACACTTAGAACTTTATTGAAGATTTTTCTCTATCAGCTAAATCCATGTACAACTTGTAACCCGTACCAAAACTTGCACTCACAAATCATCAATTAGGTTGGCTACTATCACTGATCATCACAACTTGTCCAACCAACAACTTCCATAAATCAGAACCAAGATCAATTAGAAGGTTGGCTTGTTCTTTTGTCTGCTCTGTTAACCTGATACTCATATGCTAATAAGTTTTGAATCCTTCATCCCCAGAGACCAAAACTCTAGATTTATATTATCCTAATAATGCTTATGACTCCCTCAGATCCGCAGCAAACTCTGATTTACCACTGGAGAGATCCGGACCAAAATACCAGACCCTGTCACCTGCTCTATTTCTGACTTCCCAGACTTAGATAAATTTTGATTCTAACTTTTGGTATGAACAAATTGTGTTATGTGGATGGGTGGAATAATCTTAGTTACCATCAATGACAACACCTATCATGCATAGAAGTGTCTCTTGCCAACAAATCCAAATCATCGAACCAGTGTATTAATCTGCAACAACAATGTTACAATACACTTCAGGCTGAAAGCCTCAACATGGAGATTTACATCTTGCTTCTCTAGGGGAAAACTGACAACATAACCCTACATAGAAAACAACATCTTCAAACACACTGAATACAGCATAATGCAAGAGTTGCAAAAGAAAAGCACCCTCAAAAAGCTAGCTTAGCTTTCTCCACCAACTCCTCTGCAAAAGCATACAAAGCATCTACTTTCAAATTTGTTTCAAAGCCAAAAAAGATTATGTTCTCTTTCCTAGGTGTCCACTTCCCAAAAAAGAATATTTTCCAACTTGAAAATCCTTTCCAACTTCAAAATCTTTTCCAACTTGAAAATCTTTTCCAAATCAAAAATATTTTCCAACATGAAAATCTTTTCCAAAAAACAAAGCATATCCTCTTCATGGGTGCTCCAAAGAGATAAAGTTAAAATTTGCCATATACGTCAAGTTCCTACAATAGAAACCTACTAAACAAGACCCAAGGTCATCCAAGGTGGCACTCCTTGATTTTCTCAACAAAAAACAAAAACATCCTTTTGAGAAAAAGCAAAAAGAAAATTTAGCACCAAACAACTTTTTCCTAGAATTGCTTAAAAAACCAAATCCAAAAAAGTAAAAAAGAAAAATTGATTTTTCACCTCATAAAAAGAGGAAATAATAGAAAGGACTCTAAGGTTGAGACACCTTAATCCAAACATTCTCCCACTTGTTGAAGACCTATCAAGAGTCTATAGTAGCTAGCAGATCAGGCCTCAAGGCCCATGGAACTTGAACACCATCTAAACTTAGACTTTGTGCTCATTAGGTTTGTTAGTGCAACTACAACATTCACCAAAGTGTCAATTTCAAACCCATTACCAGAACACAAATCTAAATTCCTAACACCTCCAAAACATGATCGAGCATGAGTGCTCTATAATAGTTAGAACAACAACCGTAGCTAGTTGTTTACATCCAACGAAAAATCCCACCATCGATAGAACTTCTATGCATGACATATCCAGCCTATACTGCAGCTCTCATCCTTGTATAATCCACTATCCTATTCAAAGTCACCATCTCCCATGACAAAAAATACACCAAAACCATTGATGTACAAAAAATCTAGAGACCCTTGATACTGCAATCCAATGAAAAACAATCCACAAAAGACATACATACATCTTAGGAATCATATTGCATGAGTAATGCCAACCAAAGCAATTCATAGTCTACCAATTAACACTTACATAAAAGTGTGTCTTATAATCAAATCATGTAATACAAAGAACAATCACAATGATCTGCAAACTGCAACCAACCTATTGCAAAATAGAGTATGCATACTTTCACAAATAGTTTTCTACTCACTCTCTCACCTTTGATCTCCTCCACTTCTCCCAAGTCCTCCACATCTCAAATGGTATACATTAAAAGAACACACTATTGTTAAGAATAATAAAGTACAACAACATTAGATGACCACAAAACCAATGATCATACTAGATGATTAAGAACCTCTAGGAAGAAGCATGAGACCATAAAGAGAAACTGCAAACCATATCATGTCCTTCTACCCAAACTGCCAAGTGCTAAGTTGTGCCACATAAGATCTCTTTCAAAAAACCCCAACTGAAAATCCTTAACAACACCCAACTGTTCAATCTCAATAGATTAAACAAAACATATATATCTCATATAACAATAAAGAGGATGTAAGTTTCTCTATCAAGGGAAGATCAAATTCAAAAAATCCATTCAAAAAATAGGAATACAGCCCAATGACATCTCCAAAACTTCTCATAAATAAAACCATATAACCAAGGGGATAACCATGCAAAATAATCCTCAAATGAACCCTCTAGAACTAGAAACTATAGCTCAAGATCTATATCCATGAGAAATCAAAGCATAAAACAAAATGAATATGAAACAACACATGGGTAATACCTATCAGATCATTTTCTTCCAAGTGAACTAAGAGTGGGGAATGAGAATGATCCATTGAGATACATTGATCCTCATAGACTCTCTCGAAGAACAATCCCCTCTCAGCTCCAAACATGAACTCATGTCCATACCTAGGTGAAGGCTCCTTGGCCTTTCTGCTGAAATTTCACCATTCCAACCCATGATCCCCACAACAAGAGATTTCCAGACTCACCTTGAGTTTCTCTAGTATCATGGGCATCCATCAACCAATTCATGTCAGCTTCAAATGCATCTTGCAAAATCAAGAAGCTTCAAGCAAATGATTACTACTTAAAACCAAAGAGAAATTCACCAGACCATTGTCAAAGCTTCCACTACACATCTACAAAATCTAGGAACACACATGACATCATGATCTAACATCTCCTCCTAGGAGATCACTTCTTGCTCCAATGAACATATCTTGCCAAAGGGGCACCATCATGCAAAAACTCCAATCTTTAAAATAAGAGTCTATAATCGAACAATACCATCCCCTAACAATGGAACTCAAGATGTCAAAAAAATTTCACAGCATATAAGAATTATAATCCAAAAGCCTTACCATGACATGTACAACCACTGTAGAAGAACATCCATTACCAAGTGACAGATCCACATCACTACCAAATCTCCCATTGAAACTGTGATATCAGGCTTATCAAGGCATCGTAATAACCATCCTCTCAATGAAGTTAATCCATGGTTCTAACACAATCTAATAATCAACATGTGTAATACTAGCAACACAAAAGAATAAAGTAGAATCAAGATCTCTAAGGAAGAAGATAAAATCATCACTGTAAAAATCTAACACATAACCGTGTATCCAAGATATCCATGACAACATGATAAACATGCTACAAGTCCCAACAACTGACTATATAGTCACTCTAATCAACCATCCTCTCATCCCAATGCAACGTAACAATGCACAAATGACCATAGACAAGGCCAAATAACAAAGTTTGCATCAACACTGAATCAATCTCGTGGATATAGACAATCCACATCCAAGTCATCTCACTACGACCAATGGGTGGCCAACCCACAAAACTACATAACTTGAAGATCCAAAACAAATGCAAAATACAAAATTATCATCACATTAGTAACCTACAAACTAAGATATCAAAGAAGATAACATGTAGATTTTAAGACTCAAACACCAAATTAACTCCTAATCTAATTTTCCAAATAAATCCACAATATGTAACCATAGTCAACAAACCCATCAAGAAAACACTACAGAAATGTTGAGTGACTTATCACATACCAACATCTCTAAACTAAGAAAACTACAAACCTCCTCTCTCCATGCACAAATCACACATGCAAATCTGCAAATATCTTACATCCAAAATCACCTTAAAAGGAATCATAATCTGAAAAATAGTTTATCCGCAGATCTACAAAACCACAAGTTTTGATTAACCATGTAAAACCTGTAAAGCCACCATGTCACTGACACATATGCAAATCCATATCCACTTATCATTTGGAAGACCCATGAGTCTAAAAACCACCAAAATAGTTAAACAAGAATAATGTAATAACACAAATAAGCATAACCATAGATTTTGAATGCAAAATCTACAAAACCCTCATATCCAACCAACATGAAACCGAGACATGCAAGTATAGCCAACCAAAAAAGGAAGAAGAGGTCTAAGAACGTCATGCCCACTTGTAGGCCAACCCCACAACTACCACCATGTACAAGCATATAAAGGAGCTAGGTTGTTCCAGAAGGTTTCAGAACATCCAATGAAAACTCTACAACCTACATGCATTCAAGGTTAACAAAATAGTGCCTTCCAATGCCAGGGACTAAAACCAAGCACCCAACATAAGCACATCCAACCGTAGTCATGACAACCCAAATTTCTCCATGTGATCGAGGAGCTAAGATCAAACACCCAACATGAATACTTTAATGCAAATGACCATAGAATGAAAGAACATAACCACCATGCATGAGGGTTATTACATACTATCAAATAAAAGATCCAAATCAATATCATATTAAATTTAACCACATAATCAACTCCATAATACTCCATCTTCTCCATCCTTCAAATGTTTGTTGTAACTTGAAAACAAGATCAACAATAGACTTCCACTCAAACAAGGATTAATATTCAACCAATTCCTTCCTACATATTCCCTGCAGCTTGTCAAGCTAAGAAATCACAATAGAAGAAATACCAAGAACCTTAAACACCATAGAACCAACACATGCAATCTCATGCAACCATGGAACCACCATATTTCAAATACCAATTGAAAGGGAAAGAGAACCCATCATGCACCTCACATTATCCTATATTTCACTTAAACAGATATTCAATAACTTGATGCAAGCACATAGTACTATTCCCTTAAAGTGGAAATAGACATAGTTGATTTCCCATCACATTAACCCTCAGAGGAAAGATAATGTAACTTATAGATCTAAGAAAATTTTAGTAGCATAATGACATGTAAATTAACACTTTAAGATCATGACAAAAGAAGGAAAAAGATAGAAAAGAAGAAACACCAATATATGTAGGGAAAACCCTTTTGGGTAAAAAACCCCACACTCCAAAGCATCAAATTAATGTATTAATCTACAACAACAATGTTACAATACACTTGCAGGCTCAAAGCCTTAACATGGAGATTTACATCTTACTTCTCTGGAGGGAAACTAATAGCATAACCCTATGTAGAAAACAACCTCTTCAAACACACTAAATACAACATAATGCAAGAGATGCAAAAGCAAAGCACCCTCAAAAGTTGGCTTAGCTTTCTCCACCAACTCCTCTGCAAAAGCATACAAAGTATCCACTTTCAAATCCATTTTAAAGCTAGAAAAGCTTATGCTTTCTTTCCTAGGTGTCCACTTCCCAAAATGGAATATTTTCTAACTTGAAAATCTTTTCCAAATCAAAAAACATTTCCAACATGAAAATCTTTTCCAAAAAACAAAGCATATCCTCTTCATGGGTGCTCCAAAGAGATAAGGATAAGATTTGTCATAAATGGTAACTTCCTACAATAGAAACCTACTAAACAAGACCCAAGGTCGTTCGAGGTGGAACTCCTTGATTTTCTCAACAAAAAGAAAAAAATAGCTTTTTGAGAAAAATTAAAAAGAAAAAAACACAAAATGTTTTTTTCCTAGAATGGCTTAAAAACACCAAATCTGAAAACGCAAAAAGCAAAAGTGATTTTTACCTAAAAGCTAGGAAACACTAGAAAGTACTCTAAGGTTGAGACACCTTAATCCCAATAGTTCTTCTATAATGTCATATGCCTTAATTATACTTATAGGGACCCTTACAAAGGTTTTTGTCTTTTTTTGTGATTGTACCAAGCTGACAAACACAAGATAATGTAGGGACTCATCTAACATCATGGTCATCATATGCACCTGAAAAAGCTTGTCCATCCATGCTCTAAGAATTAGATTAATCTCACTAGATAGTTTATATATACTCTATTGATAATGTTCTTGTATGCAATGTAAGCAAATCTTTCATCATGCTTGACTACACTTGTGTGCTCTTTTCATTATAAACATCCTTCAACATGGAACCTTAGAATAGAAACAAACCTAGAAGAGGCAGAATTTCTAATTGAATTAGTGCCTTATAACACAATAATTTGTAGAACATTGTACCAACTCCTAAGATCTTCAATATGGAACCTTGGAAGGGTAATAACCTTAGAAGAGGCAGAATACCAAATTGAATTAATGCCAAGCAATGAACCATTTTGAGAATACAAATTTAACTTTGTGGAAGAACAAGGAGTGTTTTTTTAAAAAGATAAATCTAAATAACACCTTCAGAGAAGATTCTTGAGTCCTAAATTATTCTTCGGTGAAATGATTTTTCTATTACATAGTGATAACACCATTAGAATGTGCATGGACTATGAATCCTATAATAAAATAGTATTAAGAGATAAATGTATGTTCCAAAGAATGATAGATCTATTAAACACTCTCAACAGAGGAGATTTTTTCCATGAGGCATAGAAATGGTTACACTGTGTTAAGCACATATTTTCACTGCAATTTGATCCAAAATCATTTTGGAAATAACATGTGAAAATTATATAGGCACATCCTCCATGGAGCCATTAGGTAGGTCCATGCCAGGACTACACAAGAAATGACAATAAACTGTAACATTAAGTCTATGTTGAATAGCTTGGCGAAGTGTCACAAATTATCATAAAAATCAACATGCTTTAAAGCCTAGACATAAGACTAAATAATTACTTAGATCAGAAATTTAGTCCTTCCTTTCATTTTCTTTATATTGAATGCATAGAAAAAACAAAAATAGGTACCGTGAGTATAAGCTTTAATTACACCATTTTAGAGTTGTTAGGTCACACCAAATGCCTCTTCAGATACATGCCACTGGCCACATGGCCTAACCATCCTCACCATTAAACAATATATTCTTATTTTGTTCTATTGCTTGCTTTCTATTTTTTAGATCGTGTTGCTTCAGCTAGATGGCATGTTCTGGTGCAACCCTATGACCAATCTAAACTTTTCAACTATTTAGCTAGTTTGGATGTCGCACCAAAGAGGGCTACTTGACAATAATTAATCAAATTACATTTAATTCTCCTATAAATATGTAATAACACCTAGGAACGACATTTGATGTCTTACCTTAGCTATCAACAAAATTTTGATAACAGACTAGCAGTGGGCAGTGAGTTTAAAAGTAGCACCCACACCATAATAAGATGCAATTGGGTGCAATGGGGTGACAATTGGGAAAGCCATTGTAATAAATATATGAGCTATATTACTAGGCACAAAATTTATTCACTTTAATATTTAATTTTCTATCGATTCAATTTTTTACTACAGGCTTGTCAGATTTATGATGCATTTTTAGTTTGATTAAAATATAAATTAGGAAGACTAGCATAATAGGGGAGATTTTGTTGGCAAGAGACACTGTGTGGCTTCATGACTATTGTCATTGATGGCAACAAAGTTTATCCCACACATCCGTAAAACATAATATGTCTATATCGGAAGTCAGATTGAAGAGTGTTTTGGTCCGGTGAACAAGAACAGAGCATGTAGCAAGGTCTGACAATCAGGTCTGGATCTCTCAGAGGATGTATCTTAGAAAATTGTAGACTTGGGAAAGTCAAGAGGGGCACCATGACTGCTACATTCCAAAGATTGAGCCTCTAGTGATGAAAGAGTGAAAAGAGATGAGCATCTAAGTGTTGGGTTCCTGACAGGCAGAGCAGACTGAGGAAGAACCAACTAGTAGAGCATTAGACCTTAATACGGATGAGAAATTGATGGTGATAAAGGTTTGTGAGGGATCATTCTTGGTTGGCTGACATGATTCATGACTTCTATATCTATGTCCTTGATACGCATCACATAGTAAGCTTGAATTCAGTTGACAGATCAGTGTTTTGGGAAAATCTTGAGTATTCCGGATGCCGACTAGAAAGATGTTGAGATTCTTGATGCAGATATATATACCAGATGGATTTTAGTATGAAGGTGTGTGAGTATTGTGTGATGTGTGAAGAAAGACAGAGAAAAAGGTGGAAGCAATAATTCAAGTCCGGTATGTGACAAAACAGCAGCACTAAAGCAGAGGAAGAATGAAGTGTAGCAAATCAGTTTATTGATCCTAACCGGAACTAAACCTCAGCATATGTGGATGCCTCTGATCAGATCAAACACCTGGTTACTTTCTATATACCTTGTAGATAGTGAGTCTCTTGTAGGCAATGAGCCTCTTGTGAGCAGTGTGCTCGGGCAGTGAGCCCTAATTCGCAAGTGCCAATTTGTACTTCTTATTCTTCTAATAGAGAATACAATCTTGGGTTAGTCACCCCATGGTTTTTCCCTTAACAGGGTTTTCCATGTCAAAATCATTGTGTTATGTGTGTTGAATTTATTTTTTCTTCCATGGTTATGTATGCTTACATGTTTTGATGTTGGACTAATTGTTAAAGAATAACATAAAGTTAAAATATTTAAGATAACCGATTCACCCCCCCTCTCAGTTATCTACCTTGTTTCCAACGATTGGTATCAAAGCTAATTTCCTCCTAACAGAGCCTAACAGCTTGAGGAAGATCTAGGAATCTCAATAGATATGTATGGTATGGGGGAACAACTTCAGTCTACCCTTGATGATCTTGAGCAATCTCACTCTGAAGTCAATAACTTGAGGGAAAGACTCAAACAAGCTGATGGTTTCATAAATGAACTAAAAGTGAAACTGAGTATCTCTGTGAAAAAGTGAAAGGAACTACTTCAACAATTAGCAAGTCAAAGTGAAGCCAATGATACTAATGAATATTTGAATGAGAAAAACAAGTTATGTGAGAAGCTATCAAAAGAAGTCATTATGCTAAGACATGAAATGGAATCAAGGGTTATGAATATCACCCAAGAAATTGAAGAGAAGAAAAAAATTGAAGATAATCTAAAACAATCTCTCAAGGAGAAGTCAGAAGACTGCCACAAAATGGATAGAATAATCAGGCATCTGGAATCTGATCTTGAAAAAGCTAGAGATAATGAAGAACAACTTGAAAATCAGATAGACACTCTTAAAAGGGATCTTCAAACAACAAATGAATACAAAGAAAAATTCAAGATAAGCTCTGCTCAACTTGAAGTTCTTCTTGAAAGACAAAAGAGGGTAGATGACAAGCATGGCTTGGGATATGAGAAAGGTGAAAGCTTCGGATCTGATCAGAAGAAATCTAGATTAGGAAATCCAAGGTACAGGCCTAGAAGACCTCCAGTAAGACAACCAAATGCTCAAAGATATCCATCCTTCAATGGATACTACCACAATTGCAGTAACTTTGGTCATAAAGCAAGTCAGTGCATAAGAAGAACGAATCAGACTAATTCATCCTCCTTCAGACAATGTTTTAACTGCAAAAGGTATGGTCACAAATCTCATGAATGTAGAAATATGCAAATAAATAATTCATTCAATGGTAGATGCTTTGCATGCAATAGAATGGGACATATGGCTAATCAATGTAGATCAAGAGGATATCAGTCAAACATGCAAAGAAATATAGCTTGCTACAATTACAATAGATTCGGTCATATTGCCAAATTCTGCAGAAGTAAGAATCAGGATAAAAGGGGTCTGGTACATCATAATCAAAATCAAGACAAAGGAAAAGGAAAAGTAAATGCAGATGAAGTTCAAAGGGAGATGAACAAGATTTGGGTGAAGAAAAGTACAGACAATGTTGGGGATGAATCCGCACTAGAATCTGGTGCTAATATTCCTTCCAGAAACTAAATAGATGAGCTCTGGCTCAGGGGGAGTCACAAAAGAAAACAATTTCCCCTAGCCAGTCAATTGGTGCCTAAATTGGCACATGGAGTGTAGTGGATTGAAGAGTTCTCAAAGAGATATCTAAATAACCCTTGGTAAAAATATAAAAGATCTGCAAGAAGGTTGAAGAGGCTAATCATCTAAAATTGATCCGGTTTGATAGTCATCCGATAAAAGCAAGATTTTCACAGTTAGATCCGATATGATTCAAAATTGAAATACCTTGATCTGCGGATAAATAGGATGATTCAAGGAAGGGAGATACATTGTAAGTTATCATTCTAAGTGCATCTCAGTGATCCAGAAGGATCTCTCTCAGAACAAGGAGAACAAGGCAATTAGAATGACTTAAGTTGTACATTTATTGCAATATGGAATTAGGGTTTGCACAAAAATAAAAGGGTTCTTTTGTTCATCATTTACACATTTGCATTCAAGAAGAAGAAAGAAAGAGCTCTGCAACAAGATTTCTTCAACCCTCTCAAGGATCAACCGTAGAATTCGATTCAACCAGTGATCGTTTTAGCTCTTATCGTGAACCCTAGAAGTGTAAAAAGGTATTTCTGCTCTTGAATATCTCTCTATGAATCTTTTGAAAGATGGCTACTCCAAATGTTGTTAAGATCACTGATAGGCTGCACACTAAGTTTAAGAAACATTCTTACAAATCCCTAGAAGTTGATCCCCTAGGCACATTCTCTAGCATTCCCCATGGGGTTCTGCATGTAGAAGATGTTAGGGTATATATTCATGCCAACATTGAGGAATTTGGGGAATCCAAGCTGATGGATATCTATCACAAGGAATCAATAGATGAAACATTTGAAATTAAGCCCTAATACAAGGCCATCTGGGATAAGCATTTTGGACATTGCATCCATTTTCCCTATTTTGCAGAAGATGAATGGGTTCGGTATGTTCTAAGCAGAATGCATGACAACTTCATGTGGTTGATGAGGCCATTTAAGATCACAAAAGATGCCATTACGGAGGTAACCATATTACACTCATTCGGTGGGTTGCCTACTCTCAAATCAGTCAAAAACCAAACCATAAGTCAGGCTACCGGATCAAAATTTGATAAGAGGGTAATGAAAATAGAAGACATCATAGATCTGGATATCAAATTTGCCTCTATGATAATTGGTTACAAAATCTATCACTCCAGCAGGAAGAAATTAGTATTCGGAACTGCTATATATACTGCATATGAAATACTAAGGAAAAATGCTGACTATGATCTTTGTGAGCTTCTCCTGAACCAATTGTTAGAGAATTTATAGAAAATAAAGAAGGATAAGAAGAATTCATTTAAGTATGGTGGCTTGATACTATGTCTATTCTTCTACTATATGAATGAGCTACCCAAAACTAGTGGCTGGATATGGCAAAATGATAGACCTGTTGCCATACAAATAAGAGATTATATGTATGGGCTTGGTGATGCCAAGGCTCAAAGCACATTTCTCTGGGGATATTTCAAGAATTTCCAAGGTATGATGCAGGCCAGAGAAAGAATTTCTCAGACATTAGTTGAAAAATATAAAGATACAATGTGTTTTATGGTAGACACTGATCAATGCCTAATGCAGGTAGTAGAGCCCAAAATAGTCTGGATTAAGCCAATGCTCAATGAAGTAGATTAGAAAATCCTAGAGTTGCATGTCCAACACTTGCTAAGCCAGCCCAAGGACCTTAAGGAAGAAAGGTTTGGAACCTTTCAAGAGTTGATTGTAAAAATTCATGTTGAATTGAGATAGCCTAAGATCAAGAGAAAGGTGAGAAGGGAAGTAGAAGAAGTTGCCAAGAGATATGGGATATCAAAGGAGGTAGTTGATGCTAATAGAGAGAAAATAGAAAGAGAAGAGAAAGAGAGACAAGAAGCAGAAAAAGAAAGTGATCTAGTGCAAGCCCCCTCTCGGACTAGATCCTCCAAGAGCTCTACACCCACCACCTCTAAGAGCCAAAAAGCCTCAAAACAAGAAACCAAGACATCTGGAAAGGGAGAGAAGACAACAAAGACAAAGGCTACAAGGTCATACATAAGTCAAAAGGATGATGAAGAGACAGAAACTAATGATGAGGTCAAGAAAATGTAGAAGAAGAAGAAAACATCCGGTGAATCCTTTGCTGGTCAAAACAAGGAAGAAAAGGCAGAAGAATTTGTTGAAAGGCCTACTCTTTGCATTGATGATGTCATCAAATCAGTCACTATGGATGGGAATCTGCAACCAATGACTAAATTTTATGATGAATTTAGTGAAGCTGACCAAAAGATCTTGCAAGATGCTACAATCAGATATCTAAACATCCATAATAAAGCATTCATTGAAATCATATCTCTAATTCCCAAAAGCCTAGAGAAGGAACTTGAAATTAGAAAGGACAATGCTAAGGCAAAGGATTTGGAGATCCGTGAACAAATAGCTATTCAGCTCTATCCTTCCATCACTCCAAAACAAATCAACATGATCTTCAAGGATTGCAAGGATGAGTTCCAGAGCAAAGCCAGAATGAACAAGCTTATGCTCATAGAGACTGATCAAGTGGCAAAAGAGACTGAAGACATCCTTTGGAATGCATATAAAAGATTCAATCTTCCTATTATAGAGGACATAAGTGATGAACCTTCTGCCATGGATGTCAAAGGATTAAGTGCATCAAAGGAAGATTCTACTGAGAAAATTATAGAAGAGTCAAAGGAGATAAGTGTGGAAAAGGCTAAGGACTTGGATTCCTTTGTTCTGGAAGAGAAAGTCCATGAAGAAGTAAACATCTCTCTTCTGGATCCCCCAGCAGACTCTGAAACTAAAGGAGAAGCAAGAAAAGAGGAGAAATCAAGTCAAGAAGAGGAGAAAAAGGGGAGAGAAGAAGAACAAACAGAGAAGATCTCTGATGATAGCTCTGAGGCTACATAAGGAAAGAAGACTCTGTCTCTAGCAAGAGACACTGCAGAAGCAGTTAAAGACTTCTTGATCAAAGAAATGATGGAATTAGATGAACCGGAGCTATTTCAAGGACCACTCAATTTTGACTCTCTCTCTTTGGTCCAGACAATAAAGGTAGCATCTTTTACTTAAGCCAAAGCAAAAGAAAAGCTTCTGAAGTCTCACATGGAAGACTGTGAGCTAATAGAGATTGCATCTAGTATGTTGGAGAAGATCATGCCATCCTTCCAAAAGGATCCTTTAGCCTCTTCATCCGATAACTTGAAATCTCTTGTTAATTCTATTAGCACACATTTTGATTCCTTGGAGAAATCAGTATAAGAGAAAGTCTAGAAAGAGTTTTTGGGAAAGAGATTCTCTGAAGTATAGGGACTTATAGCAAATGATAGGAGAAATCTGGATACTAGGATAAAGAGCCTAGAAAATGCTCTTAAAGATGGCAGAGATTTATATAAATTTTGTCTACCTTGGTCCACAGTGATAGCAGATATTGTCAAGAAGGTGGAAGAACAAGAGAGTAAACTATCAAGTTTATCTCAAAATTTTGATCCTCTCACCTCATCCATAATAAATCAAGAGTGTCAAACTATTGCCACTATTAATGAAATAAAGAGGCTTGAAAAGGAGAAGAAGAATACAATAAGTAGGTTAAGTGAACTAAGAGGGATAATTATCCCTAAGTTAGAGGCAATGCATGAGGCCCTAACTGATGCTCAGACCATAGCCCGGACTAGTGATCCGGTAGACTTAAAAGGGGCAGAAGCTTTTGCATTTTTGATAAGTGGTCACATCTTAATTTTGGATAGGATGAAGCAGAGTTGGGCAATAGAATTTGTCAAGTTGAAGACCACCTTTGCGGATATACTTAGGTATATGTAAGTATAACTTGTATATATACTTATGCAGTTGTATATAGGTTACTCTTTGAAAATTTTGGTATGCGGATTCCAGCCTTTGCCATTGATGTCAAAGGGGGAGTGAGGAGTAGTGAAAAATGTGGGATCTAGCTAAGGGGGAGCTCCAGTAAAAGTGTACACAAGATAGAGCATCAGCAAAGGGGGAGTGTGCTATGACACTTTGTCATTTTTCACTAAGTGTTGCCATCAATGCCAAAGGGGGAGATTGTTGGCAAGAGACACTGTGTGGCTTCATGATTGTTGTCATTGATGGCAACAAAGTTTATCCCACACATCTGCAACACATAATATGTCTATACTAGAAGTCAGATTGAAAAGTGTTTTGGTCTAGTAAACAAGAATAGAGCATGTAACAAAGGTCCGACAATCAGGTCAGGATGTCTCAGAAGATGTATCTCAGAAAAGTATGGACTTGGGAAAGTCAAGAGGGACACCATGACTGCTACATTCTAGAAATTGAGCCTCCGGTGATGAAAGAGTGAAAAGAGATGAGCATCTAAGTGTTGGGTTCCTGACAGGTAGAGCAAACTGAGGAAGAACCAACAAGCAAAGCATCAGACCTTAATCCAGATGAGAAATTGATGGTGATAAAGCTTTGTGAGGGATCATTCTTGGTTGGTTGACATGATTGATGGCTTCTATATCTATGTCCTTGATACGCATCACATAGTAAGCTTGGATTCAGCCGACAGATCAGTGTTTTGGGAAAATCTTGAGTATTCCGGATGTTGACTAGAAAGATGTTGAGATCCTTGATGCGGATACATATACCAGATGGATTTTGATATGAAGGTGTGTGAGTATTGTATGATGTGTGAAGAAAGATAGAGAAAAAGGTGGAAGCAGTAATTCAAGTCTGGTATGTGACAGAACAGTAGCACTAAAGCAGAGGAAGAATGAAGTGCAGCAGATCAGTTTATGAGCCTAACCGGAACTAAACCTCAACATATGTGGATGCCTCTGATAAGTTCAAACACCTGGTTACTTTCTATATACCTTGTAGAAAGTGAGTCTCTTGTAGGTAGTGAGCCTCTTGTGAGTAGTGTGCTCGGGCAGTGAGCCCTAATTGGCAAGTGCTATTTTGTGCTTCTTATTCTTCTAACAGAGAATACAATCTTGGGTTAGTCACCCCATGGGTTTTCCCTTAACAGGGTTTTCCACATCAAAATCATTGTGTTATGTGTGTTAAATTTATTTATGCTTCCATGGTTATGTATGCTTACATGTTTTGATGTTGCACTAATTGTTAAAGAAAAACAGAAAGTTAATATATTTAAGATAACTGATTCACCCCCCCTCTCAATTATCTATCTTGTTTCCAACAGATTTTGGGTTTGGAAATCGTTCTGGACTGCCTGCCCTTGTGGTCAATGTATTGTACTTTAAGTAGGTGTGGAGGCACCCTCACCATAAAATGTCAGGGAGGGCACCCTCAGCATAAAATGCCAGCATATTAAGCTCAAAACAATTTTGAGATCCATATCATTTCGCTTCAACCATATTACGAAATGGTCTTCACATGGACAATTCGTAATGAGATGTATATGACTAGTGAGTTAGTTGTTGCTACAATACTTAAAGTATCAAGTGAGATAACACATAGGGTTGTTTAACAATGTCCAATCTCTCACACTCTTATATGTCAGAAAAGTTATGGCTGACGTGGTGGAGGCTCCAAGAAAGCATAATTGAAAGTGGACTCTTGTGAGATGTAGTAGTTGCAAGTGCCACTTCTTATCATAATAGCCTTCGTACAAAGTTCAACAAAGATGAATTTATGCAAAAATTCTCTTTTGAATGATCCCAAATTGTGATTTATTTTCTTTTTAGTGTATATTGAGTGGATAAGATATGAAGTTCGATGTGGTTTTCTATGGTGTTTACTAAATGACATCAAATTTCTAAAAATGTAAGGTATAAATTCATTTCGGAGAGCTTGGAGTGCATGAGTATTGTTCCTATAATTTTTTGATAAAAAAATTGAGCACCTTTAGGTAATTCATAAACACATAATGTACACACACACACACACACACACACATATGTATATATATATATATATATATATATATATATATATATATATATATATATATATATATGTTTGTATGTATGTATGTATGTATGTATGTATGTATATATATATGTACATATATATATACATATATATGTACATATATATGTACATATGTATGTACATATATATGTATATATGTATGTACATATATATATATATGTATGTACATATATATATATATATGTATGTACATATATATGTATGCATACATACATACATATTTATGCAACTTCTATATTATGATAAGGTAATTACATCAATTAACATTTCCATGTCTTTAACTAATTATTGATCAATTTTTTTGAGGTAGTGGACATGTTGTGAGAGAATGCATCATGAACGCACTTGAGTAAGATCACTCAAGGACATTCATTTCCCAAGTATATGCCCCTACGTACTTGGGTGGCATGCCCCATAGGCAAGCCCATCTCAACCAACATAAATCATTCGCCTCTGAGAGGCTTTTCATCGATGCACAAGATTGGGTGCATCATCGTCCTTGACAAAAGATGGCCCTTGGGATGAACAATTCTACAAAGGCTAGATAATGATGACAAGGAGCCTTGGTTCACAAAAACTTGGGAAGAAGATCCTATATGGAACCCTTTACCCTACATCTCAAAGTCATCAATGCTCAACAATAGAGTCGAGAAAAACATGGGACACAATTTTAACACATTCTAAAGCATGTTGTCCATAACTTCAACAAATTGTCCTTGGAACCCTTGTTTTATGTCACCCTTTTCACCTCTCTTATAGAAGGCCTAATTAGAAAGGCATGTTCCTATTCCTAGACATGTATTTAAAAATTACTTATGTTCCATTAATCCCCTACAAATATACTTTTGGGAATCATAGGGATGTGTAAGGGGATGCCTAGGACCATCATGGAAATAATATTTGAATAGGGAAGTGAAATTATTCTTGTGTATAGGGGTAAGGAACAAGGGCTCAGATCTGTCCCTTCTCAATAGTAGTTTGGAGAAAAACACAGAACGCAATTTTAACAAATCATACAAGCAAAATTTCCATAACTTCAACAAATTGTCCTTGCAGCCCTTGATTCATCTCACCCTTTTCACCTCTCTTATAGAAGGCCTAATTAGAAAGGTATGTCCCTAGTCCTAGATGTGTATTTAAAATTTTCTTATGTTCTACTAATCCCCTACAAATATGCTATTGGGAATCACAAGGATGTATAAGAGGATGCCTAGGAGCACCTTGGAAATGATATTTGAATAGGGAAATGGATGCCACTTGTGTATGGATTGATGAGGAAAAAGGGATGGGGATATTATTAGATGAGATCCTTTGTTTGTGAAAGATATGGTTGGATGGATGAATTTGATGTATATTTGATGGTTTGTTTGTGAAATATATGGTTGGATATACGTAATTTCGTGTGCATTTGCAATTAAGAATTATTCTTTATAAATGTGTACTAATATTTTAAAACAAATTCCTTTGTTGAATTATATGAATTGAAAGGGTTTGTATGATTTTTCCATGTTTGTCATATGGAATTATAAATGTTGGAGATTTTTTCCTTGAGAGACATAGGTTTGTGGATGTGGATTACTAAATTTGTTTGCATTAATTTATTACTTAATGTAGCAATATTATGAGTGGATTTTTCCTTTGTTGAAATCTATATTGAGTTATGATCATATGATAAATAGACTATGATGAATATTTATGTAAAAACAAGAATTCAAGAACACATTATTAGTTGAGCATCATCATAGAAAAATAATCATGACTAATCAAAGTATGAAGGTCTTCAAAGTAATACTATTAGTAACAACAAAGAAGCAAACCACCAAAAACTAGATCTTGACGATATGATGTGTAAAGTTCAAACACAAAACAAATTTACGAGGAAATAAGTATCAAACTTGATTCAATATATCTTTGTGACATAGGGTACTAACTAGCCAAAAAATAAGAAAATCTTAATATAACAATAACTATTACTAATCATCTTTAATGTTCTTAACTTTGTCCTTTGAATCAATTGTGATATCTAGTAGCTATATTGTTTTACCAGGATGATTCTTATAGATTGAACCCTATGTTTAACACATTCTTGTAGCTAGTAATCTAGGTACAACCTATATGGAAAAGGAGTGTATAAAGAACTAGTTTCATTTTTAATATCAAAAGATGAATCGAGTTCCCTTTGGTGGACATTCCATTACCCTTGTTGGTGATTTGGGTCAACTACCACCTATTGGAGACATTCCCTTATATGCAAGCAACTCGTTGGGGGCAACGTTGTGGCAACATATCCACAAAATTGAATCCTAGATCTTGTTGCATTAACTAGTAAGCACCCCTACTTATCAATCAACCACATGCCTGTGGACCTAGGTGGTGAATTATTTGAGTATAGAAGCCCCAAAGCTTCATTTAGCTACATTTCTACATAGTATAGAGTGAAGCTATGGCTCAAATTCCAAAATTTTATGAGTTCATGTCAACTAGAGTATAAAAATAAGAGGTCCAATGCACATCCTTCTTGAAGATCATGGTTTTGAGTTGTGACAATGTTATACTGAATGTGAACATTATACATATGTTGCATTTTATAACTAATTGACTAGATTTCATCCAAAAGGTCTTTTGAATATTTCACCTCAGGCATCTGAAAATATTTTAGCCCAAATTTCTCCAAATTCCTAACTAGTCTTGTGGAAGACACCAAAGAATGCTTGAACAAAGTAAAGGTATGATGAATCATCCTTAATGAATTGAATTAAGTTCTTCACTAACAAAGTGAGTAATGCGACCCTGCTAGTCTGATTACCCACCTGAGCTAGACTGAAGACAACCAACACTTTAAATCTATTTACTCAACCAACTAAAGGTTTTTCCTAGGTCAATGTCAGCAAGTTAGTTGAAATAGGATTTTGTTACAATTTCTATTCCTCAATAACTAGCCTTAGTGGAGATGAATTATCCTTAGTGATCCACCAATGAGTTGCTTTCATACAAGGATAATGGAATGTCCACCAAAGGGAATTTGATTCATCTTTTTCTTGCATATATGTAGTTTCATGTGCATTTGTGATTAATTCTTATTCTTTATAAATCTATACCAATATTTTAAAACAAATTCCTTTGTTGAATTATATGGAGTGAAAGGGTATATATGATTTTTCTGTGTTTTTCATATGGAAGGGTTTAAGACCTTGCTTTATGCTTTCGTTAGTTTGAGAAGGTTTAAGGACCTAGTTTGTGCTATGTCATACGGAACAAGAACTTTATTTTTGATTAAAGAGAGTTTACATCGAATTGGTATTTAATGTGACTTCATCTATTTATATGCCTTTGTTAATGTAAGTTGATTGGCGCTTATTGTACAAGCAATTTCCCTTTTTCCATCCTTTTGTTTCACAAACTCATGGACTTAATAGTACTTACATTATGGCCTTTGCAATCATGATTTCACTTTCACAAAATCATCAAACTTTCAAAACCATTTAGCACATGCATTCCTTGGTAGAAGGCATTGACATCTCACATGTGCATGACATGAAATCTACAATGTAGACTCAACCAAATGGGTGATTTTCAATTATAAACTCCTCCCATCATTTATGTGGCCACCTTTAAATATTTAATATGGCACTAGTTGAGTTCATATTTGTTAGGTCATTTAACTAGGATATCACATCATCAATTTCGTCCAATCCACATAGTTCATAATTTCATGTGCCATGTAATCAACATGAACAATAATTAGTGATCATTGAGTCCCTTTGATTGGGTTATCAACTTTTTTTTCCAATCAAGGAATTAGCTACTTAGTGATTTACTAACTTCCTCAATTGCCAGTCATGCAATCAAATCCATAAAGGCAAATTTAATAGTGTCTTTGTTCTGTATCTTTTTTATGATTGGATGTTCACACATGCTTGCCCACTTGCATATCAAGAATGTTGAATGTCACCCACATTCAACATTTTAAAAGTGTCTCATTTAATCCAATCAACATTCTTGACATACAAGAGTGCGAGAGATTGGACATTGTTAAACAACCCTATGTGCTATCTCACTCGATACTTTAAGTATTGTGGCAGCAACTAACTCACTAGTCATAAACAACTCATTACAAATTGTCCATGTGAAGACCATTTCGTAATATGATTAGTGAAATGATATGGATCTCAAAATTGTTTTGTCTTCAATATGCTAGTTGAGGGTGCCCTCCCTAACATTTTACAGTGAGGGTGCCCCACCTGTACTTAAAGTACCGTACATTGACCACAAGGGCAAGCAATCCCGAACGATTTCCAAACCCAATATCTCCCCTTTTACACCAGTCTTCCTAATTTGTATTTTAATCAAACTAAAAATGCATCGTAAATCTGACAGGCCTGTAGTAAAAAATTGAATTGATAGAAAATTAAAAATTATAGTGAATAAATTTTGTGCCTAGTAATATAGCTAAATATTAGGCATGGAAAAGAATGCTTAAGAGTCGAAGCCAATTACGATTGAGTGCTAACAACCTAATTATCTACCTACGAGACAGAAGTCACAAAGCAGCTTTGATCTTTAAATAAAAATTGTGTATCCAAAATGGAGATCTTCAAAACTTGTTGCCAAAAAATGTCTTCTGGTCAAGTGAAATTCCTTTGTTTACATATTCAAGATTGAGTAGGTGCATTTTTAATGACCTATAATCCATATGGCAAAATTATAATTGTCTCAAAATTTAAAACCTACATTAAAATTGCTACTACAAGGATAACATATATCTTATGAAACCTATTTACTTTTGCAGATTATAGTTATAGCAATCATATTCTTGAGGACTAAAATGCCTTATACACATATCTTCACCTATCACAGAATCTCCTATTTCTGACTCTTACATGTCATAATTTTGTCATAAGAATCTATCATGACTGTTTGAGTCAATATTCACTAACACAACATCGAAGGTGCTGACACATGGTAAATTATTCCTACCACTAAGTGGGATGCCTATCTCCTCATATGAGGAAAAAATTACATGTGGTCATATGCCATGTAGGATGACACATCACCGTGTCAACTCCCACAATATGACAACATAGGATTTGCATCTGATTAATACAATAGGAAATAAATAAATAAATGCAATGTAAAAATACAAGGAATTACCAAGGTTGAGACACCTTAATTCCCAACTATATATATCTGTGTGTGTGTGTGTCTGTGTGTGTGTGTGTGTGTGTGTGTGTGTGTGTGTGTGTGTGTGTATGTGTATATATATGTGTATATATATGTGTACATATATATACACATATATACACATATATATACATATATATCATGTGCTATTAACGTCTTTGTGAAAGTGTGTAGGTAATTTTCCACCGCCCATGGAAAATTGAAGGTCAAATAGATAACCCTATGTATTAGCCATGTGAAGCCAACCTAATCCCTAAGTTGGACTAAGGTTATTTGTGAATGAGAATGATGTATTTTTTTGTCTTTTAATTTAAGACATTTTTGTAAGGTTCACCCTTTTGGTTTATCACCTTGATGTGTTGTAAGGTTGTAATGTTTTGGTTTGGACAATTTTAGTGCTAAATATTTATGAGACCTTTTTATGTGGATTTATGTGTCCCCTTGTGTTAATTATGGTCAAATAATGACCCTGGGTCATACCCCTAGGGCCTAGGGCCATTCTTAGCATATTTAAACAAGGTGTAACCCTTGTATGGTAACCTTAACTTGGCCCTTGAGTAAAGTGACGAGTTTGGGAGATGTGAGAGGTGGTTGGCATCTCACCATCCCACCTAAACTAACCCCACTCATCTAGGGTAAGGTTACCCTTATCTTGAGTGCTTTAGAAGCTTCTAGAGTCTTCTCATGTGTGTGAGACCTCTTCTCTATGCTCTCACACATTTGTAAAAGCATATGTGGGGAAGAATGTAGAATAGTTGAATGAGAAGGTGACACGTGTCACTTCCTCATTCATGAGGGCTCTCCCTTGTGTGATCCCTTCTCCCTATGCTCTCACACATGTGTGAGAGCATTTGTGGGAGAGTGTGTAGCTTGCTTGAATGGGAAGGTGACAAGTGCCACCTCCTCATTCTTGTTAAGTTGTGAGAGGGTTGTGTGGATGAAGGAGAAGGTGAAAAGTGTCACCTTCTCATTCATCAGGGCTTGTGAGAAAAGCCTATTTATTTCTCTCTTTGAGAAGAGGGGAGGGTTCTTTCTTTTTGCATTGTTATCATTGATTTGGGAAGGAGAGAAAGACTTGGAGATACTTGGAAGGATTTTTTGGAAAAAGGCTCTTGGGAGCTCTTCATCCTCACCTTCTACACTTGGAGCTTGAGAGGTATGCTCTCAAGGCTTCAAGCCTTCATTTACATGCTTTTTTCTTCTATTTATGCATGTGTATGCTTATTATGCTCTTGAGTTTTTAGTTTTATGTTGTGTGGGTTATTTTGGTGAGCTCTCCATGTGAGAGAGCTCACCTTGTCATCGGTGAGAGAGGTGTGAACCTCCTTGGGGTACCCTCATCTTTTGGAGGAGTTTTGATGGCCATGGGCCTTATTATGAAGTTTGGGATTCATGAATATGGCAAGAGTCCCTTTGTGTTATTTGCAGTATAATAAGTTTTAGTGGCAATAGGTCATGAGGTGGAGCATTATTTGAGTTGTTGTTGTTATGGTTCCCCTTGACTAGAGAGTTTTCAAATCTCTCACCCCTAAAATCCATTGTTGAATGCATTTGTTGTGACTATCCATGGGAGGGTGTTAATGTGTTTTGTGTGAGTGCATATGTGTGTTTGCAAACCTTGTTTTGATTGGAAATAGTTATTTGGATGGCCTACTTGTAGGCCTAAGGTTGGGAGGTGAGCTCTCCATGGGCTTGGAGAACTTATTTTTGTGTGTTGTAGATTTTGGTGGATTTTGGAGGACATTTGAAGTTGGAAGAAACTAAGAGTTCATTGTTTTTGTGGGAGTTGTACAATTTAAGGCATTTGATGCCTTGGCCTAATTGGCCTTGTGATGAACTTGTTGTTGTAATGAGAGTTATTCTCCCTTAAGGGTTCTTGGTTGTATTTACATTCTTGTAACAATATTGGTTCATCTTTATTAATAAAGTATGTAATAAAGTTGCTTCTATGAGGGTTTTGGAATCATGAAGACAGTTGTGTGGTAGCCTTATTTTAATAAGCATTTGGAAATACTTTGTATGAAAACAAATCTCTCTCTCTCTCTCCTACTCCTATTTAGTTGGTAAATGCATAAATCAAACTTGTTGGAAGGAAAAGAACATCATGTTTGCAATAAGGTTAAGTGAATGAATTAAATTAACCCCTCCTCTTTTAAACAAAATATAGTCAAGAGCATTTATTAAAGGAAAAATGGCTTTGATAGTTTAATTACAATAATTCTCTCTCTAATATATATATATATATTAAAGCATACTTTATGTTAAATGTATTAAAGCTTATGTTAAACATAAAATATAAAGAAAAGAATTGAAATAATGTAAAGGCATTTGAATGCTAGGGTTAAAGTTTTTTTTGACTAATGAAAGTTTATATTTTAAAAAAAAGTGTAGGGCTTGGCCGCAGGGTCTGAGACCCCTATGGAGGCGGGGGTGTTTGGGACCCCCATCCCACACACAGGGCCAAGGCCCTGCACGTGGGGTGGGAGTCCTGTCCCACCCCTTAGTGTCGTATTGGGGTTAAACCCTATCTAAAAACATTTTAAAATTTCTTTCTTTGTTTAAAACAAATGTCATTGTAAGAATTGTGTATCCTCTACGCATTCCATGAGTGTCGACCCTGCTATTAGGGTTCGGACCTCATAATAGCATTTGATGTTTATTCCATAATGTTTATATGTTGTGCATTTTGTGATATATATATATATATATATATATATATATATATATATATATATATATATATATATATATATATATATATATATGTTTATATGTTTTCATTTTTTTACTCATCTACATATATCTTAGCCTTTGTGATCTAAAGATATATATGAGTGTGTGTATAAATCTACCCTTGCCCTTGAAGGCTTTTTGCTGTGTATCATATTTATAGTTGATTTAAAGAAACTAGAGAGCATGTTGGCCCTCTGTGTAATGTATAAAAAAAAGAGGAAACATGTAAGACTAATACTATGGTAATAAATTTATTTTTGAATGCATGAAAACAAGGGTTAGAAAACAGAGTAGATATTTTAGTAAACCAAGGAAAAATCTTAGTAACCTATGCACAAATGAAACAAAGTTAGAAAAGAAATGATGCAGAGTGGAACGCAACAGAGGCAACCTAACAGGAAGGAGCTGCCAACAATACAAACAGCATGATAAAATTCTCTATCGGCTGAACAGCATCATCATATTTCCTAACAATACCAACAGCATCATCACATTTCAACAGCATCATCATATTTCAGATGATCGCAAATATCCTCCTGTCAACTACTATTTACCTCCTTTGACTGTCGCCTATCATCATCATGATAAACAACGGGCGCGAACCTCCTCCGGTTGCACTGTTCATCGGGTGCCAAACACAAGCGGCATCATCATGATATTCAATATCACCTTCGTCAGCAGGATATCCAAATATCCGGTTGTCCAAATATCCTGATGACGTTCCACTTCAACAACTTGCCTTCGATGCTTCACTGCCCGACGATACAAGCAACAGCATCATGATATTGTTCATCCGGTTCTTCGAAACCTCCTGATGATGCTAATACAACTTCCTGCCTACGCCGATGTCTAAACCCTTAGCGACAACAGGATAAACCCGCATAGAGGGATTTCTTAATATCCTGATGACGATGACGTCATATCCTGATGACGATGGCGTCACACATCATCCTGATGAACTCTTCAACACTTAGCCAAAAAACTCAACTTTCACACCCGCATCCGTTAGCGATATGCGGATGATGACCTTCCCCGAGAGATGATCCTGACTGCGATATATACACTGAGTATATATCCAACTCAAAACATCATGATGCACCTGCAACATGTAAATTTCAACAACTTCATGACCCGATCCTGATGGCGATGGATTCGCAGATGATGTTGCGGCTCGTTCCGACTGGAAACGCACATGCAGACTCCTGTGTATCCTTCCACTGCATGAAAACACTCACAACCGCATAATTTCACAAAGATCATGTGACGACCGGGCCGGATCACCTTCAAACCAAAATCTAAGCAAACTTATCTTCTAGACCTAGCACATGAGGATGCTAGGCGGATTTACAGCATGCTTCTAACAGATCTCCTGAACAATGCAATGCACAAACAGAAAACACAAATGCAATCTAAGCTATGATACAGGACCATTCCACCGATTTGCAGGATCAACTGGTGGAAGGGTTGAAAGTGGTCATTAGCTTGCAAAACGGAAAGGAAATCAACCCAGATGCAAACAGATAATGCAAAAGACGAGATCTTATTCAATTGAAATTCAATGTCCTGAATACAGCTTCACAATGTCTGAACTGCTCTCCTGAATATCTACTCAACACCAGTACATCTAGCAACATCAATATCAAACTATATCTCTAAACCCTACAGATCGAAGGTATATATAACAAATCCTTCGAGTACTACTAACATCACTTCCCAGCGGCTGGGAGCTTCCAAGCGGCTGGGAGAGAGGACAGCTCAGATAACCTTATCCCGATCTCTAACTGCCTCTAACTGCCTACACATACTCCTATGTTGAACTATTACATAGCATCGGTCCAGTGGACCTTATTACATGATAAAGTCAAACATACTAAAAATAGATTATCCCGTCAGCATGATGATAACTATCCTACATCCTGATCATGTATGTCATCATGCGGACCTATATCCTGATCATGTATGTCATCATGCGGACCTATATCCTGATCATGTGCGGGTGCTCCTGCACCATACTCCCCAAAAGAAGAAATCTCAAGTCCACTTGAGATGAGAGTATCAAGGTCGGTACCATGTTTCTGTATCTGTTCTGCAGTCATCCATACGGCTTCAGAAGTCAGCTGTCCCTTCCAAGAGACGAGGTACTCCAAGTACTTCTTGTTCCTGGTCTGTTTGACCACTCTAGTGTCCAAAATCTGCTGTATCTGTGGAGGATCATGTTGAGGAATGTCTTCAGCAACTGTATCCAGTAGAATATCCTGATCTGCATCTGGATTAGCCTGGTAGGGAGTTAAGTCACATACATTGAAGATAGGAGATAAACCAAGATCAGGTGGTAGTTGGATCTGATAAGCATTTTGTCCATGTTTTTGCAAAATCTGACATGGTCCAACTTTCTTTTGCATGAGCTTAGTATACTTCCCCTTAGGGAGCCTGTCTTTCTTCAAGTGAACCCAAACCAAATCTCCAACAGCAAATTGAACATCCTTCTTCTTCTTGTCAGCATACTCCTTATATTTCAAAGTGGTTTGCTGGAGTTGGGTCTGAACCTGATCATGAACTTCTTTGATTGCTTCAGCAAAAGCTTCTCCGTCTGCACTAACAGGATCTGCGGTAGGTAGTTCTCGCAACTCTAAAATACCTCTGGGATGCATTCCATATACTACCTGAAAAGGCGATTTTCCTGTGCTCCTGTTGATAGTATCATTATATGAAAACTCAGCTTGAGACAGAATATTGTCCCACTTCTCTCCATGCTGTTTGGTCAAGCATCTAAGTAGATTCCCTAAGGAACGGTTCACAACCTCAGTTTGTCCATCCGTTTGAGGATGATATGCAGAGGAAAAAGATAAATTGGTTCCCAGCTTCCTCCATAGGGTTCTCCAGAAATGACCCACAAACTTCACATCTCTGTCTGAAACTATGCTCAAAGGCAACCCATGAATTCTGACAATTTCCCTGAAGAATAAATCTGCAATATATGAGGCATCTGCAGTGGTTTTGCATGGCAAGAAATGTGCCATCTTACTGAACCTGTCCACTACAACAAAGACACTGTCAAATCCTCTCCTGGTCCTTGGTAAACCTAAAACAAAATCCATACTGATACTTTCCCATGGTCTGGAAGGAATGGGTAAGGGCTGATATAACCCTGCATTAGTTGACCTGCCTTTAGCCTTCTGACAAATTACACAGGTTTGTACAAATTTCCTGACATCTGACTGCAACTTAGGCCAGAAATAATGCCTCCTGACCAGATCAAGAGTCTTGTCTAGACCAAAATGACCTGCCATTGCTCCACAATGTTTCTCCTTGATTATATTCAACCTCATAGAACATCTGGGAATACACAACTGTCCACCCTTGAACAGCAATCCATCTTGGATCAGGTATTCAGAGAACTCAGCATGGTATTTCTCCCCAAAAGAAGTACAGACCTGATATATTTCTCCAAAATCTTCATCAGACTCATACATGGTCTTGAGTGAGTCAATGCCAACACTCTCTAACTGAATCTGATTTACTGTGAGAACTCTCCTGCTCAAAGCATCTGCAACTTTGTTCTTAACCCCTTTCTTATGCTTCAAGGTAAAAGTGAAAGCCTGTAGTGTTTCTACCCACTTCATATGTCTGTGGTTCAGCTTCTCCTGACTGTTGATGAAACTCAAAGCTTGATTATCTGTGAAGACTATGAACTCCTTTGGCATCAGGTAATGCCTCCATTTCTTTAGGGACTGAACTAAAGCATACATTTCCAGATCATATGATGAATACCTTTTCTTAGCATCATTGAGCTTTTCACTGAAAAATGCAATTGGTCTACCCTCTTGACTGAGTACTGCTCCAATGGCCATGTGACTGGCATCACACTCTACCTGAAAGATCTTATTGAAATCTGGAAGTGCAAGGACTGGCTGCTGTGCCACCTTCCTCTTCAATGCCTCAAAGGAATCATCTGCTCCTTGAGTCCAAACAAACCTGCACTTTTGTCCTCCTTTGATGGTATCCAACATGGGTGCACAAATATGACTGAACCCTCTGATGAACTTTCTGTAGAAGGTTGCTAACCCATGGAAACTTCTGACTTCATTCATGGTCTGTGGAGTTGGCCAATTCAATATGGCACTCACCTTCTCCTTATCCATCTGCAGCTTTCCTTGTGAGATGACAAAACCTAAATAGGTGATCTCCTGTTTCATGAACAAACACTTGTCCAAGTTTATCATCAGCTTCTCTTCATGTAGCCTCTTGAGAACCAGCTCTATATGCCTGAGATGTTCTTCTCTGGTGTTACTGAAAATCAGAATGTCATCTAAATAGACTATGACAAACTTACCAATAAATTCCTTCAGAACCTCATTCATCAGCCTCATGAAAGTACTAGGGGCATTAGACAAACCAAAAAGCATAACCTTCCATTCATACAAACCTTCATTTGTTTTGAATGCTGTCTTCCACTCATCACCTGGTCTAATCCTTATCTGATGGTATCCACTCTTCAAGTCTATTTTAGTAAAGTACTTAGCATTTCCCAAACAATCAAGTAAATCCTCAATTCTGGGGATTGGAAACCTATACCTGATTGTGATCTTGTTGATGGCTCTGGAATCTGTGCAAAGCCTCCAAGTGCCTTCCTTCTTAGGTGCTAGTACAGCTGGTACTGCACATGGGCTCAAACTCTTTCCAATCAGACCTGAATTCATCAATTCTTCAATCTGCCATTCCACCGATTTGAGACATGGACCAGCTAGGACTCGAACCTAGGACCTTCCATTTGCTGCTGGAGTGCTCTACCACTGAGCTACTGGCCCCTCTTGGACCAGTCCATCGTCGGTCCGGGTGTGGCTTACACCAACACCCCCCCTTAAGCCACACCACTCGTGTGCTTGGGGCTCCTAGCCTGGCCTGGCTCTGATACCACTATGATGCAGAGTGGAACGCAACAGAGGCAACCTAACAGGAAGGAGCTGCCAACAATACAAACAGCATGATAAAATTCTCTATCGGCTGAACAGCATCATCATATTTCCTAACAATACCAATAGCATCATCACATTTCAACAGCATCATCATATTTCAGATGATCGCAAATATCCTCCTGTCGACTACTATTTACCTCCTTCGACTGTCGCCTATCATCATCATGATAAACAACGGGCGCGAACCTCCTCCGGTTGCACTGTTCATCGGGTGCCAAACACAAGCGGCATCATCATGATATTCAATATCACCTTCGTCAGCAGGATATCCAAATATCCGGTTGTCCAAATATCCTGATGACGTTCCACTTCAACAACTTGCCTTCGATGCTTCACTGCCCGACGATACAAGCAACAGCATCATGATATTGTTCATCCGGTTCTTCGAAACCTCCTGATGATGCTAATACAACTTCCTGCCTACGCCGATGTCTAAACCCTTAGCGACAACAGGATAAACCCGCATAGAGGGATTTCTTAATATCCTGATGACGATGACATCATATCCTGATGACGATGGCGTCACACATCATCCTGATGAACTCTTCAACACTTAGCCAAAAAACTCAACTTTCACACCCGCATCCGTTAGCGATATGCGGATGATGACCTTCCCCGAGAGATGATCCTGACTGCGATATATACACTGAGTATATATCCAACTCAAAACATCATGATGCACCTGCAACATGCAAATTTCAACAACTTCATGACCCGATCCTGATGGCGATGGATTCGCAGATGATGTTGCGGCTCGTTCCGACTGGAAACGCACATGCAGACTCCTGTGTATCCTTCCACTGCATGAAAACACTCACAACCGCATAATTTCACAAAGATCATGTGACGACCGGGCCGGATCACCTTCAAACCAAAATCTAAGCAAACTTATCTTCTAGACCTAGCACATGAGGATGCTAGGCTGATTTACAGCATGCTTCTAACAGATCTCCTGAACAATGCAATGCACAAACAGAAAACACAAATGCAATCTAAGCTATGATACAGGACCATTCCACCGATTTGCAGGATCAACCGGTGGAAGGGTTGAAAGTGGTCATTAGCTTGCAAAACGGAAAGGAAATCAACCCAGATGCAAACAGATAATGCAAAAGGCGAGATCTTATTCAATTGAAATTCAATGTCCTGAATACAGCTTCACAATGTCTGAACTGCTCTCCTGAATATCTACTCAACACCAGTACATCTAGCAACATCAATATCAAACTATATCTCTAAACCCTACAGATCGAAGGTATATATAACAAATCCTTCGAGTACTACTAACATCACTTCCCAGCGGCTGGGAGCTTCCAAGCGGCTGGGAGAGAGGACAGCTCAGATAACCTTATCCCGATCTCTAACTGCCTCTAACTGCCTACACATACTCCTATGTTGAACTATTACATAGCATCGGTCCAGTGGACCTTATTACATGATAAAGTCAAACATACTAAAAATAGATTATCCCGTCAGCATGATGATAACTATCCTACATCCTGATCATGTATGTCATCATGCGGACCTATATCCTGATCATGTATGTCATCATGCGGACCTATATCCTAATCATGTGCGGGTGCTCCTGCACCAAGAAATATGTTAGAGAATATCTTTAAACCTGTAGATAAATATGTGAGAGAAATTTATGTTAGAAATCAATAAATATTATTTGGGGAAGATACTTTCCACTTGGGAAAGTACCTTCCCACTTGCCTCCTCACTTTGAAACATGTACTCAACTAAAACTAGATTAGTGTGAGAATAAATGAGAAATGGTATTGCTTTTATAGGCTTATGATTAGGGCTTTTGTGATGCCCTAAAGATTAGTGGGCTAACCTATGCACTTAAAGTTAGATTAATCAAATTAACCCCACTTAGTGAGTGGGTGGAGGTTATGTTTATTTTTGCTATTTAAGCAATGTGTTGAATTTAAAATTTATCATTCGGAAAAGGTATTTAAATCTTGTGACTTAATTTATCTTGGTGCATGAATTAATTGGTTAGAGTTGAATTATTTAACCCCTTAATTAATTAATCATTTTATTTGAGTTGAGTAAGGGTGGTTATTAGTGCAATTTATTTTAATTATTGTTGAACTATTGTGTGTGGATTAATTTAATCCCTTGTGTTAGATTATTCGAACCCTTTTGTCATGATATTTAAATTGATTAGTTAAATGTTAATGCACTCTATATTAGTTAATTTATTTTGTTTTATTTTCAAAATAGATTTTGAGAAGTAATTAGTGAAAGTTATTTTAATTTTTTTAAAATTTTAAAATGGTGTTTAAGGAAAGTTTTAATTTTAATTTACTTTTCAACTCTCCCATAGTTGATGAGATGGCGTTATGCTATCAAAATTATTAGAGGAATGTTTCCTTTTATCCGGTTATGCTGTCAAATTTTTCCTAGACTTTAGATGGGTATAATATTTAATCTAAATCGATTATTTATCTCTTCCGCATTAGGTGATGTTTAAATGTTTTAAGTTAAAAATTTTATTAGTGGCATCTTTTTAATATGATTTTAAGTTAGTAGTTGTTTCTAGGGTTAGATTTTAACTCATATCGAAATTGTTCCACCTCACCTAGTAAACCCTAGGGATGGATTCCAAAATGGAAACCAACACTCTTAGCATCACTCCTCATGATGCACACCCCCTTAGTGGCTACTATCTCATAGGGATTTGTAAAATGAATATCACATTATCCCAGTTTTGATTGACTTCCCCGTCTTTGGGTGACGTCCCTAATGTTGGTTGCGGATGCAACTGCATTATGTGCATGTGTCATCGAGCACACTTGATGCACGCGAGGGGGTTTCTAGAGTCGGAAGGAAAAGTTTTTTGATATTTTGTGTCATGACCACATGACAAATATGGGCATGACATTTGTGTTTCGTGTCGTGACCACATGCCAAATGTGGGCATGACATTTGGTAAGATTGCTTCAGTGATTTTTTTATTTTCCTCTATGAAATTACATTCAAGTTATGGTAATTTGCCTAATAATGTGTTCGATTGGGACTAAATCTTGGGTTTGTGGGTTGTGTTTATTTACTATGATATGAATTTCATATGGTAAGATTTTTGTGCCTTATACGTTTTAGGATTTGCTCTCCCTTAGTTTAAATCTATCAATCAAAAAATACTAAATTAAAAAATTAATGGTTTGGACATGCTATGTAATGGACAATTTGGAAGGTTTTGGGGAATTTATAGTTTGGACTAGTTTATTAGTTTCGGTTTCAACAGTAACTTAAGGAATTCTAGAGGAGGAATAGTTTTAATGGCTATTTTTATTAATTTTGTGAAAAATAAAATCCCATTTATAATTTTGAGGGGAATAAATTAGCAAAATATTTTGTAGGCAACTATAAAAAATAAATCATCTTTGTTTGTTGTTTGTGGAATTTAGTTGTCTACCCCTAGCAATTTTGGCTTTAATCCTTTATTTTCTTTCTATCTTGAATAATCCTTTCACTTGAGATCAAACTCTAAGATGGAAGAATACAAGCCTCCCACACCTAGACTTGTCTTCGAAAGTGATAAGAGGTATCATGTGTTTTTGAGCTTCAGGGGAGATGTGAGAAAGACTCTGGTTGATCATCTCTTCCAATCTCTTTCTACTACAAAACTAAATGTCTTTTTAGATAGTCACAAATTGGAAAAGGGGAAAATGATTGCATTGAGCTAGAAAGAGCAATCAAGAGTTGTGTCATTTTCCAAAGGTTATATAGACTGACCATGGTGTCTCAAAGAGGCTACTACAATGTTGATCACCATTAGCTTGATTATTTCCCTCTTTTATCATGTGTCTGACTCATGTTAAATATCCTAGAAAGGATTCCCCCTAGTCCCTAACCAGTCATTTCTTAAACATTATGGCCATTCAAGTCGATACCCAAGAGAAGAGATTTATGGGTGGAAGCATGCCAAAAGATTTGTTCTTTCATAGGCTGGTTCACATATATAACTCAAGGGTAAGTAATGAGCCTCACTTTCTTATTGATTTTCTATATTTTGGTTAATTATTTCATTATAGCCACTCGATTATAGGTGACATATGTGCCTCCACTCATATATAATTACCTAAGGATAGGGTTTTAGGGAAGGGGCTTGGGAAAAACATAGTTCATTAGTTAAATAAAATGAATATATTCTTATAAAATAGGAGGCTAGGGTTTTATTTCTATGTTACAGTTACTGACATAAAATGAATCTATCCTTATAAAATCTTAAGCGGGTGAGGGCCCTAAAAGTTTTTCAATGACTTCATTTAATTTATCCCTGTAAAATTTAGACCTCCACTCTGTCCTCCTGTCCCTACAGTTTTTGAAATATAAATATTTGATTTTAAAACTTTATCTTAGCTTGACATGCTAAGAACCAGAGATTAAATTATTATTTTTTTCACTTTTTAAAGGTTTCTCTAAGGCATATTGTGTGTAGAATCATTGTCTTACACTTTCTACATTTTATTAGCGGTTTACATGTTATTCAATATTTCTTTAGTGTTGCAAGTACTTTAATATTGATTGCATTGTAGTTGATTTCATTTATCAATCATTTTGAGGTGTTTAATTAGGGATAATTGTTAGAAATGTATTGTTAATGAGCTATTGAGGAATATCCACTTGAATTTATGGATAAAGTTGTACTATAGGAAGTTACAGTTACTTGATTTTGTTGGAATTTTAGTTGGTATATAATAATTTTAAGTTATTATTTTCACTAGGTTGGGTGGGAAAGAAATTTTGAATTCATTTGAGCATTATTTTCATGAATACTTAGATTGATGTAGACTAAACTAGGAAAGTAAACAATGTTGATAGTTCCTAGAAATAGTAGTAAATGATATAAATAGAATAGAGATCCCAATATATTTCCATGTTCAAATTTATATCTATATATAGTCGTTATGTAGGACCTAATTGTTATAATTGATGCACTAAATCTAAACTTAGATATTTTATGCTCTATTTTTTTATTGGTTGTTACATGTTTTGGACCATTTCCTTTGCAAGGCCTTCAATTTGTGAGAATAAATTCCAATGTTTGGAAAAATATTTTATCTGCAGTTTGTTAGTCTAGAATTTTCATACTAAATGCATGAGCTTTAACAAATTAGATCAAGATAGGCATAACTTTAGTAACACTGTGACATCCAAAAATGGATATAACTCAATGCGACTACTTACAACCTATATAATATAATTCAATACTTTTTCCTTAAATAAATATGATAGATTTATATTATTAGTAAACTATCAATATTTATATATAACAACATAGAAGTTTATTTTAGTTAAAAATTTTAATATAAGAATACAATAATTTACTACCTTTTTAAAGTTAAAATATAGAATTATTATGAATTTATTTGCCTATATTTATTATGCAATGATACAAGAAAAACAAATTAAACAAATGACACGCGAGGTACTCCCTCCTAAATTCTAGTCTTCAATGGCCTTCTCTGTACACTCACATCTGCATCCACAATTCTTGTCTTCTTCAATCTGGTTGACTCCGCCTTCTACCTATAACTCCACTCTACAACATACACCTACTCTGCCTTCTCTCCAGAGACCAACCCCCACACACCCCATCCACCAAGCTCTTTATAGATATCAATAACTATCTATGTTCTTTGACAACATGGAATATGAAGCAGCACAGATCCAAACGACTCTCAGCTTAATATTATGATTGTTGAAATTCCCTACACAACCCATGCAATCCTTTTGGTGCTCCTTAAAATATTTAAAGGACATCTATACTATTTAAAAGGTCCTTCAGTTATATGTAAAGAGGAATGCATCTTAAAAAAATGGTACTCTATCTAGAATATTTTAATTTGAATCTCCAGACATTTTAAGTTGTTGGATGCCTACTGTAACTCTATCACTCCTTGTATTATTTCTCTTCTTCCTATAGTTGTTCATAGGATGTAACCATTGTCCCGATATAACGGTGAGCCTCAGTTGAATAAAGACCAAGTGCAAGTTATTAAACTCATGATAGAAATCAATAACATTCTCTTAAAGTCGATAAATGTGTTATCAGAGGAATTTTCTTTTGGTATTCCTTTTCATATGGATAAAAATATCAAATTGTTTTGATACATCGAATGAATTTTCTTTAGGTACCAATTATTCAAGCTTAATGCCCTTCCATCATATAAGGCTTGGCATAAGGAATGGAATTCCCTTTAGGGAAACAATTTAGTCAGGTATGAAAATAAGAAATAAATGAGGAAAGGCTTGATCATCAATAATACCTTGAATCTAAACGTCACCACTTGTGATAATGTTCCCCATAGTCCTCAAAGTGACAACAAGAACACAAGGTGAATGATACCCCAAAAGTTCAACCAATCTCTAGAAAATGCCTGTTTCAATTACAGCTTGAATCTTGCTATTGGACCACCAGAAAGGTATGATAAAGCTCCAATATGCATCTATAAATATATCATCATCTCCCATATAAATAAGTGAATAAAGGTATGGTAGTGTAACTTTAACCAGACCAAATTGAGGTTGTGATTTTCCTCAGCAAAAGTTTGACAAAGTCCATGTGTCATTTCTTATCATTGAAATTCTAGGAGTATCAGTAAATTGAGAAAGCACATGCATCATTGTTCCATGGATTAGCACAAGATCTCTATGGGTAGGAGAGTCTCCAAAAATATTTCCCAAAGCCCAAGCAACTAGTTCTTAAACATCATCATTCGTGGAAGTAAGAAGCTGGAAAAATATAGGCAATTCCCCAAGATCAATCACACACTTAGAAAGATATTTACGACAACAAAAACCAAACTAACAACTCAATCCAAAACTGAAATATCACCTTTTTGGTTGACACAAGATCACCTATTCCCTCGGGGTGTTCCTGCATCAGACATGCCAGGTAGAAAATTTGTGAGCATGGGCTCACAAAGGTGGAGTTGAGTAGTCGAACTACTCTTTCAGGTCATCACCAACCTGCAGTGAACTCCATCGCTGTGAGAGGTATACATGGTTATGTCTTCTTCCTCTTCTTCCAAAACCAAGCTGGAACCAATGTCATCCTCCTCCTGAAACTCCATTCACCACTCTTCTCTCTTGTCATGGATTCACATCCACTATAGATAGTCCTCCTCCACCAAAGGCTCACTCTCCACATCCTCACTCCTCTCTTCTCCTCGTTCACCTGCCATAGACTAACCACCTCCACCAAATTTCTCCTGTCACATCCTCTGTAGCTTCTAACCATAGGTAGGCATATCTACTCCACTCTACCACATCTGCACATTCCATAATTTTCTCTACCGTGCTACTCATATCATTAGGTACATACACTTCAAACTCAATATCACAAAACTCATAAATAATAGAGTTTACCTCATACTCCTCTGATGCTCCATTGTCACTAAGTGTAACATTCTTCACTATTGCACTGAACAATTGTTCAATCTTCTATATCTCTTCAAGAAACACTTGATCTTCATCATGTTCCTCATCGAACACTAGACCATCATGCAATATCAAATCTTCTTCTTTACCAGTCACTTCTCCTTCCAAGAATCTTTCAGTTCTTCTCATCTCTTCTTTTAGCAAGAGATCATCCTCACCAACTTCTCCATTGAACATGGGACTCCCAAAGTCCATTTTCTATACCTTTTCATCTCTCTTTTTCTTTTACAGCTGCAACCTTTGCATGCTCCATGGCTGCAAATTAATTTGTTGCACATATGCTGTCACCTGCAAACAAACAATTATCAAAAGAAACATGGGACTCTTCTCTACCCACTTTCTTCTCTACACAAATCTCCTTCAGGTTTTCATACAACTCTTTCTTCAATTCTTCCAATACCTCTTCATACATCTTCGCAACTCCTTCCTTCCATCTTTGTCTTCTCCATATCTTCAACACTAGGATTGTCAAAACCCAACCAATCACAAACCCTCTCTTCCTTTTCCTTATTTTCTCCATCAATAACTTCAAGTTTTCTTACTGTCAATCTTTTCTTAGATTCTTTACCGCTGCAACTGTTCATGTTGGACTACACCCGACAACTGAAAGGGAGGGTGTGAATTAGTTGTCCTAAAATTTTTAACCAATTATGAACATCAACATATTAATTACTTATATTCTGATATAACCATGAAAGCATAAAATGAGAAGCTCAACAAAATAACATAATCAACACAGGAGACACTAGATTTTTACATAGAAAAGCCTAAAAGGGAAAAATCACAGTGGGTGTTAGCCCACAAAAATATATAAGTTATATCAATACCGAGAAATAGAGGCTCACTACCTACGAGGCTCACTACCCAGATTGCTCATTGCAAAGAACGACTCACTGCCAAAGGGTGGCTCACTGCTAAGGGTTGGCTCACTACCAAAATGGTGAACTGATTAAGTAGCATCTACTCCATGCTTGAGTTTAGTTCCTTTGAAGCACAATAAAAATTCTCTGCTCTGCTCTTTCACACCTTCGCACTTATCTCCTCATATGCGCACACTCCTCCATTTTTTCCAACTCTATTACATGTTTTTATACAATTTATCAACCTTGGAATGTACATCAAGGTTAGCATTACATTCATCAACCATTGGAGCATTGTCCAAGGTCGGCATTACAAAACATACACAGAAATAGGTCTAGACCTAATACAAAATCAACTAAGGAAAATATGTAAAGATGTATGTGGATCACATTGCTCCTTAGCTAGGAATCAAATGCAATATTCCACGTCATGTCACGCCTCTACAATCTTCAATGCTTCTCCGCAATTAATGAAATCAACCAAGTCAGCCAAGACTAGTGAGAACATTAGGTCTTCTAAGAGCATTCTTCAACCATGATCCAAATTTCTCTCTGCAGACCAATCCAAAGGTAGGAACACAATCAAGAGACATCCACAAGCACATTATAATCATTAGAAACATCCACACAATACCCAAACATTTTACCCATCAAATTCTTTGAACTGGAGCACAAGAACAACACTATCAGCCACTATCATAAGGAAAAGATCTCTTGTGGACCACTAGATCATGAACCATTGGAGTTGAAGGAACTTAACATTATCTCAAACTTATCTCTAGAACCACAAATCAAAATACTTCAATGCAGAGGAATGTGGAGCATAAAACTTTCTCCCTGTCTTTGCCAAACATATAGAAAAGTTATTTTCACTCTAGTGAACATAACGCACTCAATTCTTCATATCATAGGCTCAAACTCAGAACATAGCATCTTGAGATGGACTTCTAAATAACTTCCAATCCACACACAAAGATATTCATTCTATAGAAAATTTGGAGCATTCTCCTGGACTGTTCTTCTGTATGAAATACACTGTTTCCACTGCAACTCACTATTTCTATCAGAGAGGCTAATTTTCTCAATATCCTCAACTTAAATATTACTTACATAAGTAAATACAAAGCATCTTACTCATTACAAGAAGACAACAAGATAGGAGCACATTTGACACCAATGACAACATAGATATGTTGACATCAATGAGAACACTGATTAGGCACATACTTGCAACAATCTCCCCCTTTGTCATTGATGGCAACATATGATGTGAAAAACTAAAAAGACCATCAAGATAAGATTCTCCCCCTTTCTCTTTACACATTTGCATTCTTTTCCTTCTAAGTTTTTCACATGATTTCTTTCCCCCTTTGACATCAATGGCAAGGGGCACATACTTGCACTCTTCTACTCTAATCCAACTGAACTTCTGCAACCAACACTTTTATCATCATTCAGCTACTCCCCCTGAGAGGTAGCTCTTATAACATCAATCCAGATCAAGGAATGAATCTTTGGGCACCACTGGACTAATGCATTCCTTTGCATCTTAGTTCAGAACTAGAGTGGTAATGACCCCTAATGTTTCCCTGAGATACTCAAAAGTATCTTTAGGCAGAGGCTTAGTGAAAATATCTACAATCTGATCCTTTGTGGACACATATTCCAACTTAACTTCATTCTCTATCACGTTTTCCCTCAAAAAGTGATACCTTATAGATATATGCTTTGTTCTTGAGAGCATCACTAGATTCTTGGAAATATTTATGGCATTTGTATTGTCACAGAAGATTGAAACTAGATTTTCATACACAACTTTTATGTCCTTCAATGTCTACTTCATCCATAATACTTGAGTGTAACAATATGCTACTGCAATACACTTTGCTTCTTTTGTTGATAAAGAGATTGAATCTTGCTTCTTGCTCAACCATGAAATCAATCTATTTCCCAAAAAGAAACACATCCACTTGTACTTTTTTTTGTCATCAACATCTCTTGCCTAATCAACATCTATATAAGCACTGAGAGTGAAATCATTATCTTTTAGATATCATAGGCCATGATCTAGTGTGTCTTTTAAATACCTTAAAATTCTCTTAACTACCATCGTATGTGATTCTCTTGGATCAGCTTGAAATCTTGTAACAAGACAAACTGCATGGATAATATCAGGTCTGGTTTGAGTTAGATAAAACAATCCTCCAATCATGGATTTATACCTTTTCTTATCAGTCTTGGGTGAATCATCAATTTTTCTCAACTTGTAACCAATCACCATAGGAGTACATACCAGTTTGGAGTCCTCCAACCCAAACTTCTTCAAAAGTTCTCTCACATACTTAAACTGAGATATCAAGATTCCTTTATCTCATTGATTAATTTGTAGACCTAAAAATAAATTCATTTCACCTTGAACATGGACATTTCAAATTCACTTTTCATTTCACTTGTAAACTTTATGCACATACCTTCATGTCCTCCAAAGATAATGTCATCAACAAAGATTTCAACAATCAAGATATGATTATCATTGATTTTGAATTAAAGATTTCTATCTAGAATACCTTTACTAAATCCCAATTGCAACAAATACTTGTCTAACCTTGCATACCAGGCTCTAGGGGCTTGTTTGAGTCCATACAATTCTTTCTTCAACCTGCATACCATATCACTTTGATTTGACAGTTGGAATCCCTCTAGATGCTCAATGTATACTTCCTCTTCTAACTCGCCATTCAAGAATATAGACTTCACATCCATCTGATAAACCTTAAAATATTTGTGAATTGCAAATGCTAGAAACATTTTGATTACTTCAATTCAAGCTACTGGGGCAAAAGTTTCTTTAAAATCTATCCCTTCAATTTGAGAATATCCTTTGCATAAAAGTCTTTCTTTATTCCTTACAACTTCTCCATTTTCATTCAGCTTGTTCCTGAAGACCCATTTGGTTCCAATAACATTTTTGTCAACAGGTCTAGGAACTAGTTCCCATGTTTCATTCTTCTCTATCTGAAATAGTTCTTCCTCTATTGCCTTTACCTAATTTTCATCGTTGTAGGCTTCATTCACAGTTTTTGGTTCAACTATGGAGAGAAAATAGTAGTTTACTTATTCTTTAGAAGCTTTTCTTCTTGTCAGTACAACTTTTCTTTTATCTCCAATAATTTGATCTTCAGAGTGATTAATTCTTACAAACCTAGGGGTTTTAGCAACACTTTCTAGAGCCTTTCCTTATTCATCTTGACTATCTTCTTGTTCAACTTTATCTTCATGAGTTGTAGCAATAGGTTCATCTGATTCATAGCCATTCTGATCTAATGTTATTCCTCTGTCTTCATCCACCTTCACATTTACACTTTCAACAATATTTTTTAGTCTTTTATTGTAACATCAGTAAGCCTTGCTCTTGGTAGAGTATCCAAGGGAGATTCCTTCATCACATCTTACATCAAATTTCCCTAGATCTTCATCTCTTCTGATATAGCATTTGCTTCGAAAGACTTTGAAACATCTTACTGTAGGAATTCTTCCATACCACAATTCATAGGGAGTTTTAGTACCATTACCTTTCAATTGAACCCTATTCTAAATGTAGACAGCAGTGTGTATAGCTTCTTTCTGAAAGACTTCCGGCAGACCTCCTTCCTTCATCATTGTCCTAGCAGCCTCCTGAACTATCTTGTTCTTCCTTTCCACAACTTCATTCTGCTGGGGAGTTTAGGTGCAGACAATTGCCTCTTAATCCCTTGCTCTTCACAGAAAATGTTGAACTCATTTGAAGTGAACTCACCTCCTCTGTCAAACCTCAAACACTTGATTTTTAGTTCTAACTCATTCTCAACCATTGTTGTGAAGGATTTGAACTTTTCTAAGGCTTCAGATTTGTCTCCTAAAAAAGTAACCTAAGTCATTCTAGAATAATCATCAATAAGTAACATAAAGTACTTGTCACCTTGTAGATTTCTTGCCCTTGTAGGCTCACATAGGTCTGTATGCACTAGATCCAGTAGACTGGCAAAAAATTACTCTTTGCTCTTGAAACGTGTCCTAGTCTACTTCCCAAATTGACATTCTTTGTAGATGGTATTAATGGGTTTCATAAGCTTTGGTAGATCTCTCGCAATTTGACTTGAACTTATCTTTATCAGATTGTCAAAGTTTATATGACACATCCTTCTGTGCCACAGCCAACTCTCATATGTTTGGGCTAATAAATAGTAATCACTAATTTCTCTTAATTGATAAATGTTACCTCTGGTCTTCTTACCAGGAGCAATCACAGTTCTGAAGCTTTCCATGATCTTGCACCCATTGTATTTGAATCTTAGATCATAACCTTTGTCACACATCTGAACAACACTTAAAAGATTATACTTCAAACCCTTCACATATAGGACATTATCAATATTATGCTTACCATCAAATGAGATAGATCCTTTTTCACAAATCTTACCAGCTACGTTGTCTCCAAACCTAACCAGTCCTTCATCATACTTTTCCAAACTCACAAACTTACTTTTATCATCAGTCATATGATGTAAGAATCCACTATCAATAATCCATTCATACTTATCTTTATCAACCTAAATTGCCAAAGCCCTTTCTTCCATTCATTTCTCTTCCTTCACACAGCTAGTAGGATTAGTAGACACAGGTTCTTCTTTGATGGCAATAAACAAACATTCATTTGTACTAGAACTAGCATCATCAAATTCATCATCTGCACACCTTCATCATCAAAATCTCTAACATAGTAGCATTTCTTTCGAGCTCTAGGCTATTCTCAAATCTTTTTCTATTTCTTTCAATTCTTTTAGAACATTTGCAAGCATAATGACCTACTTTACCACAAGAAACACATTTGAAAGGTAATTTGCCTTTAAACTTACCAGAGCCTCTTTGTAATTTGTCAACAAAGTTAGCTTCAAGTTCATCAAAATACTTAGGTTCCACCTTATATTTCTCAACTCTGGAGATCTTTTCTAAAGTAATCACTTTGAAGGCAGTCTCAACTTTTGGCAATGCATCACCAAACTCTCTCATCTCAAACATTGTAAGATTTCCAAGTAATTGATCTCTGTCAATAGCTTTTACAGTCATTACTTCTTCAATTGCAACTACCTTGTGACTATAGGACTTTGGTAGTGATCTAAGAATTTTCATCACAACTTCCTTATCACTGAGAGTTCTTCCCATACCTTTTATTCCAGTGACAAGTTCAACTCTTTGCATAAAGGTTGTTATGTTTCATCTTCATTCATCTTCAAACCCTCATATTTCACTTTTAGGCTTTGTAGCTTGGCTTCTCTTAAATAATCATCTCCTTCATACATATTTTTTAGTTTCTCCCATACCTCATTTGCATAGTCAAGATCCACAACTTTTGTCAATACTATGTCACTTAAGGAACTTAACAGGGCATCCATTGCTTTGACATCCAACTCATATTCTTCGATATCATCTTCAGTTGTCAAAACACCTTTAGGCATGACAAATTGTGACTATGTAGCTAGCCATACTTTATAACCAAGACAAAGGAGATGACTTTTCATTCGTACCTTCCAAAGAGCATAATTTGTCCCATCAAATTGTGGAGCTTCCCTTTTATAAGACATCCTAGATCTTCCTCAAGATGTTAGGCCTTCTGAGGAACCTTGCTCTGATATGAATTGTTGGACTGCACCAGACAACTGAGCGGGGGGTGAATCAATTGTCCTAAAACATTTAACCAATTATGAACATCAACTTATCAATTACTTATATTCTGATATAACCATGAAAGCATAAAATGAGAATCTCAACATAATAACATAATCAACATAGGAGACACTAGATTTTTATGTGGAAAACCCTAAAAGGGAAAAACCATGGTGGGTGTTAGCCCACATAAATATATAAGTTATATCAATACCAAAAAATAGAGGCTCACTGCCTAGATTGCTCACTGCAAAGAATGACTCACTGCCAAGGGTTGTCTTACTGCCAAAATGGTGAATTGATTAAGTAGCATCTACTCCATGCCTGATTTCAGTTCCTTTGAAGCACAATAAAACTTCTTTGCTTTGCTCTTTTACACCTTCGCACTTATCTCCTCATATTCGCACACTTGTCCATTTTTTACAACTCTATTACATGCTTTTATACAATTCATCAACCTTGGAATGTACATCAAGGTCGGCATTACATTAATCAACCATTGGAGCATTCTCCAAGGTCGGCATTACAAAACATACACAGAAATAGGTCTAGACCTAATACAAAATCAACTAAGAAAAATATGTAAATATGTATGTGGATCACATTGCTCCTTAGTTAAGACTCAAATGCAATCTTCCACATCACATCACACCTCTACAATCTTCAATGCTTCTGTGCAATTAATGAAATCAACCAAGTCATCCAAGACTAGTGAGAACATTAGGTCTTCTAAGAGAATTCTTCAACCACGATCCAAATTTCTCTTTGTGGACTAATCCAACAATAGGAACATGATTAGGAGACATCCACAAGAACATTATAATCATTAGAAACATCTGCACAATAACCAAACACTTTACCCATCAGATTCTTCAAACTGAAGCATAAGAACAACACTGTCAGCCATTGTCATAAGGAAAAGACCGCTTGCGGACCATGAGATCATGAACCATTGGAGTTGAAGGAACTTAACATTACCTCGGACTTATCTATAGAGCCACAGATCAGAATACTTCAATGCGGAGGAATGTGACGCATAAAAATTTCTCCATGTCTTTGTCAAACATACAAAAAAAGCTATTTTCACTCTAGTGAACATAACTCACTCAATTCTTCATACCGGAGGCTCAAACTCAAAACATAGCATCTTCAGATGGACTTCTAAATAAATTCCAATACACAGACAAAGATATTCATTATACAGAAAATGTGGAGCATTCTTCTAGACTATTCTTCTATATGCAATGTGCTGTCACAATAATGGGTTACACTTTCTAGGACATCCTGATTTTTGCTGAAATCACATATTTTTAGAAAATATAATGATTTAAGCCTTGAAAGGTTCCATTTAAAAGATTTTAATTAAAGAGGGTTTGATCAAACCCCCTTAGATTCAAACCCCTTTAGATAGAACCCCGCTAGTTTTAAACCATACCTATAATGGAGTCTCCTCTACACCTATCAAAATGCTGATAAAAAACTAATTTTGATTTATCTTTTTAGGGATCAAATGAATTCATTTAAAATTTATCCTTTGTAAGTATGTAGTTCTTGTTATAAGCTTCCCAAAAAATATAATTTTAAATATATTTAATTTGATTATTATATTAATTTTTTATTTCTTGTGAATGTATGTTTTTCACCAAACATCAAGTTCTCTATTCTACACGTATGGAAAATTAGTAAATTACTGAAAAAAATTCTAAAAAATATCTATGCACTAGGTATTGTTGTCCTTGTCTCAACAAAAAAAAAAAAGAATTTTGATATATACAGAAAAAGTTATGTTTTACAGAATACGTCTGTCTAAATTATAATTCATTTGACTTTAAAAATTAATTAAAAAATATATATTCAACAAAACATTATGAAACCAAATGCATACACTATATATTGGTGTTACCAATCTAAATTAAAAAGAATCATAATTTTATCCTTTGTAAAAAAAAAGTTATGTGCTACAGAGTACACATCACTTTAAAAAAATGTTGTTTGCTATTAAAAACCAGTTATCAAAGGAGATGCGAAAAAATTTACAATTTAACTCCAAATTTTTTTTCAAAAATATATTTAGAATCTACAAACAAAATCTCACAAATCACTAGTTTGCATCATCTTCAAATTCCTAATGGTTTAGTAGCCATAGGTGTTAGAACGTGAAGATTTAGTTCAAAATATTGATTTCAATGTCAAGTTTGGTCAAAAAGTATAACCCATTATTGATTTCAATGTCATAACTCGTTCATATTCTTACTCTCACTGCTTCTACCAAAGGCTAATTTTCTCAATATCCTCAACATCAAGATTACTTAGATAAGTAAATACAAAGCATCTTACTCATTACAAGAAGACAACAAGATAGGAGCACAGTTGACACCAATGACAACACAGATATGTTGACATCAATGACAACACCGATTAGGCACATACTTGCAACAGTTCACACATCTTTACTCTCTCCTTCGTGGCTTCAAACTCTCAACCAATCAGGACTTCACACACCTACAACAATCCTTTCAATTTCTCACAACCGCCTTCTCTGCTGCTCAACAGGTCCTAGAGGATACTCTCCATGCTCAGGAACAATGTGCTCTGATACCAATTGACGCACTTCTTGTCTTCTTCAATCTGGTCGACTCCGCCTTCTATGTCTAACTCCACTCTGTAACATACAACTACTCTGCCTTCACTCTAGAGACTAACCCCCACATCCCATCCACCAGGCTCTTTATAGATATCAATAACTATCTATGTTCTTTGACAGCATGGAATACAAAGTAAAACATATCCAAACAATTCTCCACTTCATATTATGATGGTTGAAATTCCCTACATAGCTCACGTGATCATTTTTGGTGCTCCTTGAATATATTTAAGTGACATCATATACTATTCAAAAGATCCTTCAGTTATATGTAAAGTGGCGCTCATCTTCAGAAAATGGTACTCTATCTAGAATATTTTAATTTGAATCTCTAGACATTTTAAGTTGTTGGATGCCTATTGTAACTCCGTTTCTCCTTGTATTGTTGCTCTTCTTCCTATAGTTGTTCATAGGTTGTAACCATTGTCCCGATATAATGGTGAGCCTCAGTTGAATCAAGACTAAGTGCAAGTTATTAAACTCACGATAGAAATCAATAACGTTCTCTTTAAGTCGATAAATGTGTTATCAGATGAACTTTCTTCTGGTATTCCTTCCCATATGGATATAAACTTTAAATTGTTTTAATACATCAAATGAATTTTCTTTAGGTAGCAATTCTTCAAGCTTAATGCCCTTCCATCATATAAGGCTTGGCATAAGGAATGGAATTCCCTTTAGGGAAACAATTTAGTCAGGCATGAAAAGAAGAAATAAATGAGTAAAGGCATGATCATCAATAATAGCTTGAATCTGAACGTCACCACCCATGATAACGTTCTCCATAGTCCTCAAAGCAGCAACAAGAACACAAGGTTAATGATAGCCCAAAAGTTCAACTAGTCTCTGGAAAACGCATGTTTCAATTACAGCTTGAATCTTGCTACTGGACCATCAGAAAGGTATGATAAAGACCCAATATGCATCTGTAAATGCATCATCATCTCCCATCTAAATAAGTGAGTGAAGGTATGGCAGCACAACATTAACTTGACGAAATTGAGGTTGTGGTTTTCCTCAGCAAAAGTTTGATATAGTCCATGTGTCATTTCTTATCATTGAAATTCTAGCAGTAACAATAAATTGATAAAGCACATGCATCATTGCTCCATGGATTAGCACAAGATCTCTATGGCCAGGAGAGTCTCCAGCAATATTTTCCAAAGCCGGGACAGTTAGTTCTTAAACATCATCATTTGTGGAAGTAAGAAGCTGGACAAATACAGGCAATGCCTCAAGATCAGTCACAAACTTAAAAAGATATCTACGACAACAAAAACCAAACTGAAAACTCAATCCAAAACTAAAATATCATCTTTTTGGTTGACACAGGATCACCTAACCGCTCGAGGTGCTCTTGCATCAACAAACAAACACAAAAATGATACATAGTTCATTAGATGGGTTTTTGCATCTAGTGTGCATACAAAAGTTAAACTATGTAATTCCCATTATTATTAGGGTCCCCCTTGATTTGTTTCCCAATTGATCTTTTAGCTACCATATTTTACATGGAGATGTTTTCAACTTTGCTCCTGATAAATAGTTTAGGCTATTTTAACTGCTCCATTTCTGGACTGGGTTTTCATATAGTTTTCATGCTAATGTCATTATGAGAGCTTTGTTGAAAGTTCGTAGGTTTTATTATTTTTATTTCCCCTACAACTATTGCCTTTCTAGCCTTCTTCCATCTGATTATACAATATCTAAATTGATATGGCCAGCCCTTTTATAAAAAGTTTTGATGAATACTTTGGGGACAACTCAAAAATTGGCTTTCATAGTGGCTATACAGTAAATAAATATGCTAGTTTCATTTGTGATCATTCTTTGGACTATGTTAAGAATCTTTCATTGTTGCTTTTATACTTTTTAGTGATTTATTGGTTGGTCTTGTGTTTTTTTCCCTTATTTTTATATTTATGTTGGTTGATTGGTTCCTTTGTTTTGAGGACATTCTATTGCTTTTGATACATTGTTTTGTTGTTTATGGCTTGCTAGGTGGGTGTTGCTTCGTTCTGTTGCTCATAGAGGCTTTTGGAAAATAGGTGAGTAATGTTGTGAATTCTGTTATGGTTTTTTATTGGTCTTGGTGGCATGGACCAATGTGCATGTTGTGTTATCGTTGTTTATCGGACTTGGTTCTACGGAGCAATGTGCATGTTGTATTTATGTGTGGGGAGTAGGTTGTTTGACATATGGAGAAGAAAGGCTTTGTCTAGTGTGATGTGCTCATAGACTAGTTAGAGGTGTTGGTGCAATACGTTTCCATATGTGGTTCATAGTGTTTGTTTGCAAGCCGTAGATGTGGTCTTCAAATATGGAGTTTAAAGTTGATGTATATCTGAATCTATGATGAATGCTTCATTGCACTATAGCTTTCTTTGGGACTTTTTTGGCATGGGTGCCCATGTTTTGTTCTTTGATTGTTGTTGGTTTGTTATGAGTGTGGAATTGATAGAAGTTTGCAAATAGGCGTGTTTGTGTGGTCTTCGCGGGGGGGCTGGATTAGTGTTGTAGGATGGTAGTGTTGTGAGTAGTGGGTGAAGTATAAGGCAATATTATTTGAAATGATGAATGTTTTACTGTCTAGACATGATTTGTTTTTTTGTAGTCATGGATCATCGCAGGAAGCATAAAACAAGGGCTGGTCAAAAGCAGAATATAGGGGTCGATAAAGATGTGGTCGGCATTGTTGATGCTAGTTTGAATATGGGGTCAAGGTGGCATCAAATTCAGAGACTCTTGCAACAATCATGGAGCGGGTCAAATTGTAGCGTGTCAAGTGTGGTGAGGCATCATCTGTGGCTTGGTCATCTAGTAAGGAGATGTGAGGAAAGAACTGCATTAGACACAAGCCTTTAGTCATGAGAGACATTCCATTCGGATGTGGCTTAAATGTACTAGATTTTCCTAGGGATGTGATTGATGAATATAGGCATGTTCATCCTAGCAATGTTGTTTTGCAAAAAATGTCTAACGAGGATTAGGATCCAGAAGAGTTGTTGGAGATGTGAAGACAAGAAAATAGGGTAATATATTAGACTAGGGAAAACACATGGTTTTCATCATGCACTGTATTGGTCTAGGGTTTCTAATAGTAACTACTTGTAGCTTCTTTGAACATAGTTTTATGGTATACAGTTGCCTAGTAACTGCCATACTTTCTTGTATTGGTCTTGATATTGTTGGCTGCGATACTAAATAGCAATGTGGTGTATTTTCAAGGTCTGTTGTGATGTGATTTGGTTCAAAACCATCCTTATGACAATGTATTTGATATAAGGTATGGCATTGTATGGCATCTTATATCGGTTAATATTATCAATGATAGAACAATATTGGGTTTTCTTTTCATGCTTGGTACAGCTCAAATGTTTTTCCTGACTTCAAAATTATTTTGTAATTTAGTGGAATAAGTTCAACAAAGTGAAAAGCAGCAACACTTTATGTTTTTCCAGTTCCAAATTTTTTTATACACTATTAAAGCCATGTGATATTGGATTGTTGTTTACAAAGCAGACATGGGCTATATTGCTAAGTTTTAGTGTGATAACTAAGGACAATAACTTAATTGATCATCCAAGTAATGGCTAGGTTCTTGTGTGATAACTAGCAACAATAACTTAATTGACCATGCAAGTAATGGCTGTAGCGCTAACTCAATAACCAAAGATATTCTACTTGAGATGAAACAATATAGAATTTGTGTTGCAATACTAACCCAAATGTAGAGGGGCATTTTGTAGGATCTATTGTGCAGGTTGCAGTTCTGTAACATTTCAAGTGATAGTTAATCAAGTATGCAATAGAAATGGTTGGTGATTGGGCATAGAGTATTGGTCATTTGTCATACTGTTGTTGGTTCTTGATAAGGCATCTATTTCCTATGTGTTATTTTGGATGTTTAGCGGTAGTTGAGTAGATCTGTATTGATCAATTCTCAAAAGAGCATGGGCTGCCCGAAAACTTGCAATTTGAGTTTGGGCTACAACCCCATATGGGTATTGCAAGTCTTTGTGAACTTTGTCTTACTATATGGCCTCGTCTTGGGTGGGATTGCTCCAAAAAAACTAGTGTATTTCGAGAGATGGAAGTTTCTTTGTGAACTTTGTCTTACTATATGGCCTCGTCTTGGGTGGGATTGCTCCAAAAAAACTTGTGTATTTTGGGAGATGGAAGTTTGTCTTTTATGTTTGTTTTAGTGACATCAATGTTAAGTGTGGTTTGTTGTCCTTTGCAGACATTGTAAAACCCTTTTGAAACTTGTGTAAGGGGTTAGCCTAGCATAGTGTTTGGGTTGCATGGTTTTATTCTTTTAGTTATTTGAAAATGAGCATTTTCCTTTCGATGTTTTAAAACTTTGTCATAGGATGTTACTGTGGCAGTGTCATGTCCTCTTATGTTTTGAGAGCCTTCTTTGCTCATCAGAAATGCGATGATTGGGTACGGATTGGTTCCATTTGCCAACCTTTTATATAGGGTGTAGCTAATATCTTAGTGATAACATGGCTTTTATATCATTCCAGTATAATTATAAACTTTCTGGTGGCCCACTATTCTTGCAAAATTTGAATTGTTTCCATATTTTTAGTATAAGAGCTCTAACAAATGTAGCGTGCTTTATTCTTTAAGGAAAATGAATTGTTCTTCTATGGCTGATAATGTTACATGAAATTTATAGGTATTTTTCTTTTTTTTTGGTTTATGCTTCATAGGAAATTAGGTTGTTGGATGTATTCTAGATAAGACAATTGAGGATGAGATTCTGATTACTCTCACTGGAGAAATTGCAGAACATTTCAATAGCTGCACAAAAGAACTCAAATTCCTTTTTGAGTAAGTCTTCTAAGCATTTTCTAAGTAGGACAGCGATTATGTTGCTGCCGAAAAGATGTCCCTGTATTTTATCATATTCTAATATCTTTCTACTGTGCTTTTCAAATTTATGGAAGTTTATCATTGCAATTTATGTTTTTCAAGGATATATTCAAAATGCAGATCTTCTAATATCAACTTTAAACTTAGAACTATTAAGCTTGAGATTTAAAAGTTTGTACCTGAAAAAAGAAGCCCAACATATTCAGCGACTGAAAATTTGGCAGCCTGTGAAGTAGGTTCAGTAGAGGAACATCCATCGCTACTTTCCTTTCAAAGGATTCATCTATGAAGATGGTAAGTTTCTCCAAGGACTGTAAATTACCTACTATGCGAAGAAATCTACTTGCTGAAATAACTCCTGGTCTGCCCCCTTGTGCGCAACACATGGTCAATTTCCTCGGAGTAAGTGGAAATAGCTACAATATATAATCTAGAAAGTTTAGAAATTTCTTTGAAAAATACCTCTATCATCCAGGAACTAATCATAGCTTAGAGAATGGCTCTTATGAATCAGAAGACATTTGGATCGTTTGCGAGCAGAACTCTTGGTTGCCAAGCTCAAGGGGGTCAGATTTGCTCCATTTTGAGGAAGACAGGACTGGGATTCTATAGTCAGAATTCACTAAGAAAAAGAGTCAGGTTTCAAGAGGGGTCCCAAAACAATGGTTTAAAATGGAAATTCTCATCTAAGGAGGATACACTGGTTCACAAGAAGCCCTTGAAATCTCAGCAAGATGCTTTCTATGAGTTTCAAGCAAATAGAGAAGTAGATTTTTCTCGAGGTAGGGGGTATTTGCGGAATACGAGCTCTTCCTCGAGAGGTTTTCTACATAGAGATTCTAGGAAGGGAAGAAGGTCTAATTTCTATAGATATTTTGAGCGACATTTAGAAGAAGGGCACAAACCAAAGCAAAAAAAGGTTTGGATCCCCAAAATTAATGAAGTCTCTAGATGCAATGAGTTTGTGGAGGTCTCTTTGGATCATGTGGAGCGAAAATTGAGAGATAAGACTTCCTTTTTCTCTGAAACTACATTAATAGGTAAAGTCCTATCTCCTCACTTTTCAGTAGAAGATCTTAAAGAATGGTACCAAAAATTGTGGGGAAAGGTAGAGGAAGTCTGTGAGCTAGGCAATGGTTTCTTCTATTTTGTATTCTCTGATAAGGAAGTAAGGGATAAAATTCTGTCAAAGACATTATGGAAGTTTAACCAAATAGTGGTTTTCTGTCAAGAATGGAGACCTAATTTCCATGTTGGAAGAGAACAAATTCCCATGATACCCTTCTGGATCCAACTTCCATACCTCCCTTTGGAATACAGGGATGTTGATGTTTTGAAATGTTTAGGTAACTGTCTCGGGTTGTGTCAAGAGGTGGATATTCCAGAGGATAATCTCTCCGCAACTTCAGTCAGGCTACGTACTCTTACAGATGCTAAAGAGATGTAACCCAAAAGGCTCAAAATGAAATCCCCTTATGGCTTTTGGTTCCAAGAGATTATCTTAGAAGATGGGATTAATTTAGAAGATTTAGAAAGGTTGAAGGAGTTTTTAATCTCTAAAGATTCAATCGTCAGGCAAGAGTTGCTCTCCTCTCAGAAGGATATGACAAATCTAGCTTTTGTTGCAGAGGATAATAACATGGAATTTATTACTAATCAAAATGGGGAATCTGAAGGCCTTTTAGAGTAGAGAGTTAAAGAGAATGAGCTCGAGAATGATAGGTCTAGTCCAGTGGAGATTCATGTTGTAATATCTGCTCTAAATACTAAATGCCCAAGTATATCTCAGAAGGATCTTGACTGTGACGGTGAAGGGGTTTAGTCCATTAACCTTGGGGAGGAAGAGTATGAAGAGATGATCAATCAGGAGCCCCAAGACGCAACTCATACTTTGAGAGATAAACCAAAATCTAGTGTGGAGGCGGCCCAAGCTTTTGCTTCACAAAACAATTTGCCCTCAAGGGACGAGGAGGATTGGTTAAACTAGGACGATGATATCTTGCCACGTAAAATGGATAAAATACCTAAAAATTCTCAAGAGGAAGATGTGGGGAATGATATAGTTAAAGTTCATAGCCTTGAAGCCTTTCTAAGGACTTGTTATAGGACAATGAAACTTTAAAAGACTTACTTAATCAGGTGGTGATGAAGGTAGCAATTAACGTGATTGAGGAGATAGCCAATGAAATTCTTCAGGAAGACTCAGACAAGGCAGATAATATGCCCCTAGGAATCCACCAGATGGATACGAATAGTCCCTTGGTTAAGGGCACTCCTATTTCCCTTAGGAAAAGCTTGTAATGTCCCCTTCTAGCAAGCCAAAATTTGTGCAATCTTGCAAACAATTTCAACTTGTAAAGAGCACATTAGTATTCTATCTTTTTCTTTTAATATTTAACTATATATTATTCCTTTCACAACTATATGCTTTTCTTGTTTATACTTCATGAATTACCTTGGGCGAGATAACCTTAAGCCTATTAATCATTCTTTCCAACTCATGGGAGAAGATACTTAAGGATGTAATGTCACCCCAATCCTCATGGGTCCATAATTATTCCTTCAATTCTCTAATTGAAGGCCTAATCCTTCGATTCTCTAATCGAAGGCCTATTATTCCTTGGTTCGTCAACCAAGGCCTATTAGTCCTTGGTTCTTCAGCCAGGGACTATTATCTCCTTGGTTCTCTAACCAAGGCCTCTTATTCCTTGGTTCTCTAACCAAGGCCTATCCCTTCAATACTAGATTGAGGGCTTCATTCCTTGGTTCTCTTACCAAGGTCTACCCCTTCAATGCTAGCTTGAGGGCTTATTATCTTCCTTGATTCGTCAATCAAGGCCTATGATTTATCCCATGAATTGGTCAACTACAATCCTTGTTTTCCACCCCATCTCAATGGTGAAGATGATTAATGCTAAGGACTATTATTCATCCCTTAGGTAATCATGCTTCTTTCAATTCTATTTCATACTTTATATCTTATATTTCTTCTTGTACTTTTTATTTTACTATTTATTGTTCAATTCCTATTCAAATAATATTTATGAAAAGATCTCTAACATAAGCAAATTATGTATTCAAACTCCTAATCATAGATCCTATGCTTTTATTTGTATTTAAGATTAATTCTGACTCATAAACATAAACTGTATTTACTAACTTAATTATTGAAGAAATCTAATAATTTATAAAGGGAAGTGCAGAGATAAATACTTACTATTATTGAATTCTAATCTATACTTTATGCATACTGATTTCTTTTATAAACATAGATTGACTGAGTTAAAGACTTACCTGCAGCCTTTCTTGATGGATGATGTACCTACTGTAGAATTCTTCTTTTTTCCTTATTTACTGCTGTCCAATTTACTACCTTGTATCTTTTTCCAGATTCGATGCCCTTACTGTTGCTCCCCCCTTTTTGAGGAATAATGGATCCCCTTTTAAACTTATCGAAGGGTCTTCTCAATACCAAGAGACACATCGTCTCATTTCAAAACAACTGCTACCTCATAATTCTTAAGTTTATATTAATTTGTTTATATTCTTTATAGGGTCTGCCATATAAGACTTGTCTTATATGAGATTATTTATACATCTTTATTATATATTTAAATACTTATATTTATATTTATATATTATATCATATTTATTTTATAATATGTTTATTATTGTACTTATAGTATTATATTATTATAATAAATGATTTATAATAATATTTAATTTATAATAATTAATTTTATGTTTATTCTTATATAATATAATAATATATATAATGATTCTATCATTCAAATTGATATTTTATAAAAGCAACTTTATCGTCTTTTAACATGATGTTTAAATCTTTAATTTAAACAATGTCTTAATATGGGGACATGACAACCCTCCCCACTCAAAATTGCTTGTCCTCAAGCAATTACAACAAGCTCTTTCATTACCTTGCACTTTAACGTTTACCTTCAATGTGTTGAGACGAAGTCATGGTCTTGATTCCGGATGAACATGCTTTAGTGAAGGAAAATGATTGTGATTCCATGGAAGAGAAATTGTGATTAAAAGAGCTTTTGTTTGATGTTTGACTAATAACGAAGGGATGCAAGTATCATAGATTAAGAAGATTTCAGAGTATTGAGATTCTAAGATGCATCTTGAGATTCAGTCTTGTACTTGTCATATATTATTGACCTCAAAATTGAGAAGAGTCATGTTCTTGACTATTGATGAATTAAAGAAGATTTGGTAAGCTTAAATATTGATGTGCTTGATGAAATAGAAGTGTCATAGATGAAGAATGATCCTTCTTGGGAGAAACAAGTAGCTCAAGTAGACAAGCAAGTAGCTCAAGCAAGTAGGCAAGTAGCTCAAGTGGACAAGCAAGTAGCTCAAGCAAGTAGGCAAGTAGCTCAAGTAGACAAGCAAGTAACCAAGTAGTTCAAGTAGTCAAGCAAGTAGGCAAGTAGCTCAAGTAGACAAGCAAGTAGCTCAAGCACAAAACATACTTGTAAGTCATAAGGGATACACTTAAATACATAAGTCACACAAATACACGTATACACATAAGCCACAAGGTAAACCTTTGAATACACATAAATCACAAAGTATACACAGGATGGCAGGATGACTGCTCTGATACCACTGTAATGTCCCCTTCTAGCAAGCCAAAATTTGTGCAATCTTGCAAACAATTTCAACTTGTAAAGAGCACATTAGTATTCTATCTTTTTCTTTTAATATTTAACTATATATTATTCCTTTCACAACTATATGCTTTTCTTGTTTATACTTCATGAATTACCTTGGGCGAGATAACCTTAAGCCTATTAATCATTCTTTCCAACTCATGGGAGAAGATACTTAAGGATGTAATGTCACCCCAATCCTCATGGGTCCATCATTATTCCTTCAATTCTCTAATTGAAGGCCTAATCCTTCGATTCTCTAATCGAAGGCCTATTATTCCTTGGTTCGTCAACCAAGGCCTATTAGTCCTTGGTTCTTCAGCCAGGGACTATTATCTCCTTGGTTCTCTAACCAAGGCCTCTTATTCCTTGGTTATCTAACCAAGGCCTATCCCTTCAATACTAGATTGAGGGCTTCATTCCTTGGTTCTCTTACCAAGGTCTACCCCTTCAATGCTAGCTTGAGGGCTTATTATCTTCCTTGATTCGTCAATCAAGGCCTATGATTTATCCCATGAATTGGTCAACTACAATCCTTGTTTTCCACCCCATCTCAATGGTGAAGATGATTAATGCTAAGGACTATTATTCATCCCTTGGGTAATCATGCTTCTTTCAATTCTATTTCATACATTATATCTTATATTTCTTCTTGTACTTTTTATTTTACTATTTATTGTTCAATTCCTATACAAATAATATTTATGAAAAGATCTCTAACATAAGCAAATTATGTATTCAAACTTCTAATCATAGATCCTATGCTTTTATTTGTATTTAAGATTAATTCTGACTCATAAACATAAACTGTATTTACTAACTTAATTATTGAAGAAATCTAATAATTTATAAATGGAAGTGCAGAGATAAATACTTACTATTATTGAATTCTAATCTATACTTTATGCATACTGATTTCTTTTATAAACATAGATTGACTGAGTTAAAGACTTACCTGCAGCCTTTCTTGATGGATGATGTACCTGCTGTAGAATTCTTCTTTTTTCCTTATTTACTGCTGTCCAATTTACTACCTTGTATCTTTTTCCAGATTCGATGCCCTTACTGTTGCTCCCCCCTTTTTGAGGAATAATGGATCCCCTTTTAAACTTATCGAAGGGTCTTCTCAATACCAAGAGACACATCGTCTCATTTCAAAACAACTGCTACCTCATAATTCTTAAGTTTATATTAATTTGTTTATATTCTTTATAGGGTCTGCCATATAAGACTTGTCTTATATGAGATTATTTATACATCTTTATTATATATTTAAATACTTATATTTATATTTATATATTATATCATATTTATTTTATAATATGTTTATTATTGTACTTATAGTATTATATTATTATAATAAATGATTTATAATAATATTTAATTTATAATAATTAATTTTATGTTTATTCTTATATAATATAATAATATATATAATGATTCTATCATTCAAATTGATATTTTATAAAAGCAACTTTATCGTCTTTTAACATGATGTTTAAATCTTTAATTTAAACAATGTCTTAATATGGGGACATGACAAAGCTCCAGGTAGAAACATACGAGAAAGCATAAAGATCAAGCAAGTTGTCATAGTTCCATGGAAAAACACAGTCCAAGCAAGAGGAGAGTGCATGGTTCTCCTCAGAAAGCATGAGGATCCTCATGTGGACTGTTAGGGGCCCCAACGCCCCTAACAAAAGAAAACTCATCAACTTCTAGATTGATGAGGAAAAACTAGATATAATACTGTTACAAGAAACAAAACTGCCTGCTAAATTGAATGATCAAGTTGTCAAAATCTAGAAAGGCTGGGCTTTTGAGGTAGTTGCTACATGAGGTGCCTCAGGAGGGCTAGCAATAGGATGGAGAAATCATATTTAACCCTTGGAGGTGATGGAAAAGAATGATCATTTTCTAATAGGTAAGTTCCCCAATTTGATTTCTGATGTAGACCTTTGGGTAGTTATTGTGTATGCTCCTATTGATTTAGCTCAGAAAAGACAAATATGGGAAAATTTGTCCATGTGGTTAGGATACTTGAAAAGAAAAAGAATTGTGTTGGGAGTTGATTTCAAATCCATCCTTTATGATTCTAAGAAAATTGGAGGTATTTCACATTCGGCTAGGTCTCAATGGGATTTTAAAGACTTCGTCAATAGAAATCTTCTCCTAGATTGTATTCCTAAAAATGGAAAATTTACCTGGTCTAACAAAAGAAAAGACTTTTTAAAAATAGCTGAAAGGCTAGATAGATTCTTGCTATCACCTGAATGTTTTAAACTACCCTTTAGTTTTGTTGTAGAGGTTCGGCCTTTGGTGGGTTCGAACCACTTTCCCGTCAGACTGAGAATAGGATTTGATTCCTTGCCTAGAAAGAAGAAGTTTAGGTTTCAAGTAATGTGGTTCAAAGATATTTCCTTCATTAAAAAAATTCAAAATTGGTGGAAGCAAGCCCCATTTGTGAAAGGCTCACGTATGTTCCATCTAGTAAATAAACTAAAATTTCTTAGAGATAAGGTGGTGGAATGGAACAAGTCCTAGTTTCGTAATGTTTTTGTAGAAAAAATTCAAATCTAGAAGGAGCTGAGTTCACTAGCAGAACTTATAATTAAAAATGGTATGGATGCCTCTTCTTATTAGTGGGAGAAGGAACTCAAATTTGAGTTAGAAGAGGTCTTAAAAATAGAAGTCTTCTGGAGGCAAAGATCAAAGGAACTATGGCTTAAGGAGGGGGATAAAAATACTTCTTTCTTTCACCTATTAGCTAAGGTGCGTGATGCTTCCAATTCTATTAAATCAATCTAGTTAGAAAATGACCATGTTTGCACATATTTGAGAGAAATTCTCTCTGCAGCAAGAGTTTTTTTCAGGAATTTCCTTTCCAGTTCTATTCCTAAGGTACCAAGGGATCAGAATATCTACAATTTTATCCCCAAGCTGGTAAATGTGAAAAACAATTTAGAATTGTTGAAAGAGTTCTCCATAGAAGAAGTAAAGGCAACTGTCTTCTCTCTAGCAGTTGAGAAAGCTTCGAGGCTGGATGGGTGGACTGGGATTTTTTTGGGACACGGTTAGCAGAGATGTCTATTTGGCAATGGAAGAATCTAGAAAATATAGGAACGTGCTTAGGGAAATCAAGTCCACATGTCTAATGCTCATTCCAAAATCAAATTCCTCTCAAACTTTTAAAGATTTTAGGTCGATCTCACTCTGTAACTTCATCTATAAAATCATCTCAAAAGCTTTGGCATAGCTGTTATCTAGCTTCCTACCTAAATTAATTTCAGAGGAACAAGGAGGGTTTGTCCCAGGTAAAGAGACCTTGGAGGGTGTTATATTAACTCATGAAATACTTCATTCTCTTGACAAAGACAAAGAGGCAGCCATGATTGTGAAACTAGATATGTCCAAGGCTTATGATAGAGTGGAGTGGAATTTCCTATTTGCTATACTGTTTCAATTAGGGTTCTCCAAAGAAGTTATAAAATGGATTTCCTCATGTGTTTCAGGCTTTAAGGTTTTAGTTCTTATCAATGGTAAGGACTTGAAAACATTTGAACCCTCGCGAGGGTTGAGACAAGGTTATCCCTTATCCCCTTGCCTCTTTATCATCATGACAGAGGCCCTGACATGGGCAATAAAGGAAGCCAAGAGGAAGTCAGAATGGAAAGGCATTAAGATTAAAGGGGTCCAAGAATCCTTTACTCATGCACTTTTTTAAGATGATACCATACTATTTGGACATCCTTCGACGCAGGAAGCTAGAACCATGATGAATATAGTTAATATGTATTGCCAAATTTCAGGACAACTGGTCAATTTCAACAAGTCTATGGTTTATTTTCAAAATGTTCCTATTCAGCTTCAGGATGAGATTCGTGGTATCTTCAACTTAGACATACAGACCTTACCAGGAAGGTACCTAGGCCTTCCCCTTTTCAATGGTAGATACAGGAATGATCTATGGAATAAAGTCTTGGGAAATCTGAATTCAAAATTATCAAACTAGAAAGGGCATAGATTATCTCTTGCAGGCAGAATAGTGATGATTAAAGCAGTTCTAGCTGCAGTTCCAGTCTATATGATGTCCATTTTTCACATCCCCAAAGGTATCATTTCTAAAATAGATGGAGTGTCCAAGAAGTTTTTGTGGCAAGGTTCTTGTCAAGAGAAGAAAATCCATTTGTTGGCATGGGATAAGGTGTGCAAACCTAAAGATGAAGGCGGGGCTGGAATTCTTAATATAGACATTCAAAATCAGGCCTTACGGGCTAAATTGGCATGGAACATGTACACAAAACCTAATTCAAAATGGGTAAGATTAATGAAGGCAAAATATCTAGACTCCTTTGATAATGAGAGAATTTTTATAGCCAAAAATCCTCCCAAGGGTTCAACAATTTGGAATTTCATTCTAAGAACCAGAGATGTCCTTCATTCCAAATTGACCTAGATAATTTACAATGGTGAAAAGGTGGACTTCTAGTATAATTCAGGGGGTGGTGAGCTGTCACTTGCATCTAGCAAGGATCTTACAAAAGCTAGAATTTTTTCTTCAATTGAGTTGGGGCACTAAAGTTAAAGACTACTGGCAAGTGACAAGGAATGGAACTTCAGCTTCAGTGGCTTGGAAGAGCACCCAAGGATGTAATTTTCCAAGGGAACAGAAAGTGATACTAAATCAAATTCTGAGGAAGAGAATGGTAATTGTTTCCAACTTTGATGATGAGGTGATCTGGACGGGGTCAAAATTAGGTTTCTATACGATTAGAGAGGGTTACAGAGCTTGTAAGAACAAAGTTGATTCAAATTGGCCTTTAAACCTATGTTGGGGTAATTCTCTACTCCCTAAAGTAGGAGCTTTTGTTTGGTGCGTGCTCCATAATAAAATCCTAATAGGTGATAGAATTGAAAGACTGGGCCTCAGTTCAAATTTTCCATGTGTTTTATGTGGAAGTGTGGAAGAGTCAACGGACCATCTTCTTCTTCTCTATCCCTTTAGTAGAGAGTGTTGACTTTGGTTCTTGAGGAAGTTAAACTAGCTTAGCCCTTTATCTAAATCTTTGCTACTCGTGTTCAAGAATTGCCCTCATTAGTTTGATAATTCCTATCTCTCATGTTTGTGGGACATAGGTCCCTCCATGATTATTTGGCATTTATGGTGGGAAAGGAATCTCCACATCTTCAGAAAGGAAGCGAGCTCTGTGCATCTTGTCTATGATAAATTAGAAGTGGTGATATCTGATTTGGTGGTGTCCAATCTCAAGCATTCAAAATCTAGCCAATCAGTGTGGACAAAATGGGATGTGGCAATAATGCCACATTGGTCTTCAATTAGTAAATTGGGTTTTGGCAGCTTTTCAGGGGTCCCTAAGTCTATTTCCAAAAGAGACCAAATTAAATGGATTCCACCCTCCTCCCCTTATTACAAGTTAAACTTTGATGGAGCATGTCGAGGTAATCTGGGACCCTCTGGCATGGGCTATGTTATTATAAAAGAGGATGGCTCTTTGATAGTAGCCAAATCATCCAAACTTCCTATAGGAACTAATAATGAGGCTGATGAATGGGCTTTAGTGCATGGGTTGCAATTGGGAATTGAGAAAGGCATTAAAAATATTTGGATTGAGGGTGATTCTCTGATAGTGATTAATGTTCTTAAAGCAAAAGGCTTAGACAACTAGAAACTCAACTATATTTTGCAACAGGTCGTCACCCTCCTTAATAGCCTTGATAAATATCTCATCTCTCACACTTTAAGGGAAGGCAATAAGGTGGCAGATCTTCTAGCTAATCTAGCCATTGGGCAAGAGAGTGCAATCATTCTTTTCCTACCTGGAGATCTAGATCAGCTAGCCATTTTGGCCAAACTTCTATCAGATGAGTTGGCAGAAGCAGCAGTACCTCTTCCAGTTTGAATTGTTATAGTACAAAAATGTCCCCCTGGCATGCCCAAATCAGCTTCAGTTATTGTGTTATTATTTTTTCCCACCAACTCCTAACAAGCCCGTTGAAGAGGATTTGCTGGCATTCATGAAGTTCAATGATCCGAGACAAGTACATGTCGCTTCATTTGGTTTGGTGGGTAGATTGGGATTGCAAATCCTTTATCTTAACACTCTACCTTAGGCGGAGGTGACAAGTATTTATTGCCCATCTTTAATGGCCATTCATTTGAATAGTGATGGCTTCTTTTCATTTGTTGAGAAGTGGCTAAAGTGGACACATTGCAATTCCCAATTGATTTCCATCCTTTCGTGGCATCCTTACAAATCTAGCCTTTATTTTTTCTGATCTCATGATGTCAACCTAGCCTTTTGCTAGATTTTCTTGGGCTTCACATTTTATGGAGATTTATTAAATGTGGATAGAGAGATCTTGTCCATTTGATCTTTTAGCTACCTCTTTCCCTTTTTTCTGGATCATTCTTCTATCCTACTACCTGCTCCTGTGCTCCCCTTTCTAAGTCTTTCATATCTATCTCAGCTACAAGCTATCATGGCGGACACTCATTTGAACCAAAGACTATTCTTTCTAGGCCTTGATTGGGAACCAGAGATTAGGGGTAGGTTAAATCTATAGATCTGATGACACTTCTTGACTGGGACTACACTCTCATGCAACTTGCAGTCAGGAATGTTGTTGGACATGCTTGGATAAGAGGATATGAGGATCACATACTAAACTATTCAGATGTGGTGTCTCAGCTTCTCTCTAACATTATGGATCTTGTCATGGATGGCGAGTATGTACATGCTTTAGCCTCAGGTCTGTTTTATAAAAACATTTATACTATTGACAGGTGGGAAACGGCAGTGGCTGCTTATAGTATGGAGCAGGGGGAGGCACTAATTGGTGGGTTGTTCAACTTCTCTTCTCTGCAAGCTTCTATCTCACAACAAGCAATCTATCGAGCCTTGCAATCTAGCCTTAAGTCCCTGAGCAACTATGAAATTGATAATGAATTGTGTTCTTATAGCTTTCTAATCTCTAATAAAAAAGCCCAAAGGATCAAGGATGTCTACATGGCTATTAGGTTCTTAAGGGTTCATGCCTCCAACATGGCACCACGCATGCCTCGTTATGGTCTGGAGGATCCTGATGAAGCAGTTCAGCCAATTGCGGCTGTGGACTTAGACATGTAGAATCTTCCTGCAGCTCCTACAATAGCATGATGTGGAGGTGGCGGGATGTGTTTCCATTGTGTTTTAGTCATTGGCGGAGGTCTAGGCTGGTATGGTGTTTCTTCTGTCGGTGGTTAGTGGTGGTGGGTTGATGTTTCTTTTTTGGATGGCTTTGATTGGTGATGTTTTGGTTGATACCTCATTTGAAGGGTCCTCTTCTGGCCTGGTGTTTGATGGCATGGGTGTCGGGTCTATTTTTTGTTTTTTGTGCTTTCTGTTAATTTTGTTGAATATGGTTGATTAGAGCTTTTGCGGGTTTACTTGAGAATTTCACGAAAAATGGTTTATGTTATGTAATATCTTTTTGATACATTTGGGTTGATGCCTCTCAGACTTCTGTATATGTTTAACTCTTTTATTAATAGATCCTTTATGGGTGCCCCGTCACCTTTTTCTGGTTAAAAAAAAAAATTAAATTTTTAAGGTCTTGGTAAAATAGAATATTTGGTTGTATTCATATTGATAAAAAAGAAACTGGCTGATCAGCTCGAGCCAACCAAACCAAGTCATTTACAATTAACTACAATCTTTTGATCATCATTTATTCTAGATATAAAAACATAGTAGTAACAAAGATGCAAGATTTATCAAGCAATTTATTAAAAGGATCAATGTTTGAAATTGTCTCCTTAAAATTCACTTGTTTTCAATGATTTTTTTTAAATTAGCCACATTTTGTCAAGGTTGCACCAAGTTTTGGCACTGAGACAAAGTTAAAAGTCAAAAGTTGGCTCGCTGAGTTCAAATTTCAATGCTATGGCTTGCATTGTCCCACTTAGTCTATGTCAAAATTAAAGAGACTTATGAATAGAGTGAATGGTGTTTTTTCTACTTAAAAAATAGTGTAACCTTTGTTGTAGAGCTTGGATGATGGCTTGCATCTCCTGCTCATACATGCAATACCTTTATACTATGTCACTAGTGGTGTACAATATTATATCCATGTTTAGTGAGAATTGCTTTGACTCAAATGCATTCATATTGAATTCACAGAACTTAGATTCATTGCAGGCATTAAAAATCATTGATAAAGGTTAGATTTATGTTCTTCCCAAGACTTGTAGATGAGGATGTCGTCCAAGTAGATAGTGATAAAAAAATTGGTCAAATCCTATTTGCACATTTGCAAAGTCAAATCTACAACTATCTTTTAAAAGCTTAACACTCACACGGTCATTGAAATTGCCAAACTTTATGTGCTTAGTTGCAGGCCTCGGCAAACAGATACCTTGGTGTTGCTTTCCAACCGAACTTGAACAAGCCCCAAAGCACCAGCCTCTAATGCAAATTTCCCAATAAACCTAAGCAACAAGATCTCATCTACACAATGTCAGATGCCTTTTAACATTGGAAAATTTGATCCGTGTTGTTTAGTTTACAGTTGCTCAGTATTGGTTGAACTAGATAATTTTTCCATCAATAGAAAAGGTGTAGATAATTAGAGTTCAAAAAAGGCAAAACTATATACTTTCAAGAAAACAAGAAAGCAGATGCAGAAACCATGCCAGAACTGTAATGTTAGAAATGAAGATGTAGAATTGCGAGCTACTAAAACTGACCTTATAATACATATGTTGTCGCAACAGTCTACTTTGTAACAAAACAGATATGTGTCCTCTCCTTGCCTATATGGTTAAATTTTCAAAATGTCATTAAAGTGGTCTCTTCTTCGTATCATTAGTTGTGCATGTCTAGTAAACCTTAGACTAGTTATTGATTGATTCATAAAATTATGTATATTAAGGGATTGGCTTCTTTCATTAAATTAGGATTAGTCTAATAAGAATATCTTCATAAACTATTATTTTATTGTACTAGTATTTTCCACTATTTTATTAATAGACAAAAAATTGGCATTTAAAAATAGCACCTTAGTTACACAGAACACAAATATCTCATCAACATATGAGAGTGAAGTTTCCAAAGCAGCTAAGAAGAGGGGAGCAAATTGCTCCCCTCGGGCACAATGAAGTTCATTACGTGGAATGTTAGGGGCTTAAACGTCCCTAACAAGAGACGCCTCATCAAGTCTCTACTTGAGGGGGTGAAAGCTGATGTTCTTCTGCTTCAAGAAACTAAGTTAGCTTCAAACTATGGTGCCTTTTGTTTCAGCAAGTGGAAGGAATGGGGAGTGGAGTCCCACCCTTCCAACGGGTCTTCAGGGGGCCTTTTGGTGTTATGGAAGAAGTACCTCTTTTGATTTAAGGTTGTGGGAAAGAGAGATCACTAGATTTTAGGGAAATTTCCAAATGTCCTCTTTGGAAAAGATCTTTGGATCATGAATGTGTATGGGCCTCCAGGAACTATTTAAAAGCTCCTCCTTTGGCGACATTTGTCCAAATTGCTACACATGTTGAAGAATGAGTTCGTAATCCTAGGAGGGGATTTCAACATTATCTTAGATGGCTCTGAGAAATCAGAAGGCACATTGACATAGTCCCAATCAACAGTGGATTTTAAGGAATTTGTGGATACCAATTATTTTATGGACTATAGACCCTCCAATGGGATTTTCACATGGACCAACATACGTCATAACTCCTATAAGATTGATGAAAGATTAGACAGATTCCTTTACTCTCCTCAGTGTCTACTGGGAAATCTTAATCTCTTCTCACACATCCTACCTTTTCCCGGCTCAGATCATTTCCTGGTTAGCCTTATTTTGGGAGAAGAATGCAAGGTTTTTAGAAGTACCTTCAAGTTTCAAGAAATGTGGTTCAGGGTTCCTGACTTCATCTCTAATATGCATTCTTGGTGGCTTTCTGCACCTTTTGTCAAGGGGTCTAGAATGTTTCAGCTAGCAAAAAAGTTGGAGCACATCAAATCTCAAATTTCCTCTTGGAATAGGAATCATTTCAAAAATATATTCTTTGATAAAAATAGAATCCTACAAGAATTGTCAGCAATTGAAGAGGAAATAATTTAGGTTGGGATGAATTCTAATAGTTACAAGGAGAAATCCCTCAAAAGTCAACTGGAAGAAGTTCTACTGAGAGAAGAAATCTTTTGGTGGCAGAAGTCAAGAGAGACTTGGCTAAAAGAGGGAGATAGTAACACTTCCTTCTTTCATCTCTCCACAAAAGCCCACAAATAGGCCTCGACTATCCAATGCATTAAGAAAAGAGATGGATCTTTGACTCACGACATGGATTCTATCAAGGTGGAAGCGAGGTGTTTCTTCAATGATCTTCTATCAAGCATTAGGCCTCATAGTCAGCAAGCTTTTTCCAACTTCACTCTTCCTAAAAGAATCTCTGATGTCCACAACAAGGAGTTGCTCAAGGAGTTTACCCTTGAAGAAGTTAAAGCAGTAGTTTTTCCAAAGTATGGGAGTAAGGCTTCGGGGCCAACTGGGTGGACGGGAATGTTCTTTCAAAAATGTTGGGATGCTGTGGGATGTGATGTCTTCCTATCCATGGAGGAATCAAGGAAGTTCAGTAATGTTCTCAAGGAATTTAATAGAACAAACATTGTGCTAATTCCTAAGGTCAAAACTCCCACCTCCTTTGAAGAATACAGGCCCATATCTCTCTGCAGTTTTATTTATAAAGTGATTTCAAAGGTTGCGGCCTTGAGACTGGCTTCAATTCTCCCACAAATTGTATCTGAGGAACAAGGGGGCTTTGTGCCAGGTAAAGAAATAGCTGAAGGGGCCATTATAACTCATGAAGTCCTCCATTCTCTTTAGAGAGAGCTAAAACCCAGTATGGTGCTGAAATTAGACAAGAGTAAAGCTTATAACAAAGTGGATTAGGCTTTTCTAAAACATGTCTTATCCTCTCTTGGTTTCTCAGCTCGATGGCTCAAATGGATCTTCTCCAGAATTACAAGTGCGAGGTGTTTAGTACTTGTAAATGGATGTGAGTCCCCTACCTTTGAACTGTCAAGAGGTTTAAGGGAGGGCAACCCCATTTAACCATATCCTTTTATCCTTATGACTGAAGCCCTCACATGGTCAATCAAGGAAGCAAGGGATCAAAGGAGATGGAGGGAATTAAATTGAAAGTGTATAGAGATCCCCTCACCCACGTCCTTTTCACCGACGACATGATTTTATACGGTAGAGCCAACAAAAAAGAAGCAGATACTATCAAGAGCACCCTGTCCTCCTATTGTGAGGCATCTGCTCAGCTCGTGAATGCCGAAAAATCAAAAATTTATTTGTTCAGTACTCCAGTGGCTAGACAGTCACAGATTGCAGCCTGCTTCAACTTTAAAGTGGAATCTCTTCCAGGCAAATACCTTGGTGTCCCCCTTTTTAATGGTCGACATAGGAACTTCCTATGGAGTGGGATTTTGGAAGATTTATCCCATAAGATTTCTGCTTAGAAAGGGAACTGGCTTTCCGTGGCAGGTAGACTCACTCTGGTTAAATCAATCTTATCAATGGTATCTGTTTATATGTTGTCAACCTTACAAATGCCGAAAGGCATCCTAAAAGAAGTAGGGAAGATCTGTAGAAAATTTCTATGGTAAGGAGTGGCAGATCAGAAGAAAATTCATTTAGTCTCATTGGATAAGGTATGTATGCCAAAATCCCAAGGGGGTGCAGGCGTCCTCAATCCTAAACTACAGAATTTGGCCTTAGGAGCAAAACTGGCCTGGAAAATGTACAAGCATCCACAAGCAAAATGGGCTAAAATTATGCAAAAGAAATATTTGGACAATCGGGCACCTGAAAGAATTTTCAGTCGCCAATCCTCCAAGGAGATCCTCTATATGGAACTTCATGGTTAGAAGTCATGATGTAATCCTCCCAAAGCTCTCATGGACCATTAACAATGGCAAAAAGGCTTCTTTCTGGGATGATTCTTAGAATGGATGGTGAAGAATTTCATCTCAAGTAAATTTTAAGGAAGCAAAGACTTATCTCAAAATATTCTGGGGTTTAAAGGTGTGTAACTACTTCACAGTAGATACAATTGATATACCATCCAAAATAGTGTGGAGGAGCTTTGATAACTGCAACTTCCCTCAAGAACAAAAAATGGCTCTCAAAAAGCTCTTGGATGAGCAGATTCTATTCTTTTCCTCAAGGAATGATGAGCTGATTTGGACGAGTGATTGATCGGGCAACTATAAAGTTTGTTTCAGTTACAAATTTCTTTCTTCAAAACTGAAGGTGGATTGGCCCACTTATCTCTACTGGGTAGACCCTATCTTGCCTAAAGTAAGCATTTTCACTTGGCTTGCACTCCAAAACAGGATTCTTACAGGGGATAGAATTGAGAAGTTGAATTTGGGAACTTACTTTGATTGTGTCTCTACTAGGAAGAAAAAGAAATAGTTGATCACCTGCTTCTGCATTGCAAATTTAGTCAAGATTGTTGGAAATGTCTAATGGGCCAACTTAATTGGTGTTCACGAATCCCATCATCCTTGGTTCATTGGTTGAAGAGCTAGCCACTTCTTCAGAAAGAAGCCTATTTTCATGTGTTGTGGACTGTCAGCCCGTCCATTATCCTTTGGATGTTATGGAAAGAGAGGAATTTTAGGCTTTTCTGCAATATTGCTAAGGATTTAGAGGTTTTATGGAGAGAGACAGAAGCTCTTATTATTGAAACAGTGAATGGTAAGATAAGAAGGACACCTATCAAAGACTCCAAATGGACTAGCTGGGACAATTTTTCAATGAGACAGTGGAAAGGTCTTGAAATGATCCCACAAGATGATAGCCTCCAATCAAAGTAGCTAAAAATAGATAGATCCACCATTAAATGGAGGCCACCTAGCGACCCCTTTGTAAAGGAGAATTTTGATGGAGCCAGTAGAGGGAACCTGGGGCCCTCAGGTCTGGGATGCATCATCAGAAGTAGTGAAGGCAAACTTTTAGCCGTGAAAGCCATGAAATTTTGTGAAGGTACAAATAATACAGCTGAAGCTCTCGCCTTGTTACATGCTCTCCAACTAGCTCGGGAAAAAAGTTTTAAAAACATTTGGATTGAAGGGGATTCGCAAATCATAATCTCAACTCTACAAAACCATAAAGCAGAAAGCTAGTCCCTACATTACATTCTTGAACAAGAGTGGACATGTCTCGAGTTTTTCCAATCCTTTGAAATCTCTCATTACTGCAGGGAAGGGAATAAAGTGGCAGATTGGCTAGCAAATTTTGCTATAGGCCAAAAGGATCAAGAGATATTTTTTGATCAATTTGCAAGTGACTGGCTTGCCAAGCTATGTGATATGGTTTCACGAGATATCTAACTTCAAGTCTCATGATTGGTTTTTAATTTTTAGGACGCTGAAGGAGTTTCTATCTTGGATCCCTTCTTTTCCAATACAGAGGAGGGATGGGGTGGGTAGGCGGCCCAAGTCCTTTTGGTAGTCACATCCCTCTCCAACAGCCATAAGCTCACGCAGATCTACAGAAGCATAGCATTTATTCCTATTTCGAGCTTCTCCTTGGGGATGTCAAATACACTTCTTCAAATCTAGTTCTTAAATGGGATTCGGCTCCCATTAATGATGGACATCTCACTCTTTTTTACTCATGCTTATTTAAAAGTAAAGTTAATAAGAGCTTTTGTATTTCACTCCATTTGGCCTCTCACATGCAGTAACAGGTGTCCTTTAGGTGGCTACATTAATTCTGTGTCAGATACCGACCTTCTACCCGACCAGAACGAAATCCGTGAACCAGAGGCGAAAACGAGTGGAGTAGCTGACCCGATGGTCATTGGGCATGTTTAATTTCTATTTATTGGTTTCTTATAAGTGTAGGTTTTTGTGGTGGCAGTCCTGTTTTGTGGCTCTGGTTTGTTTGGGATTTAATGTTTTATCTGTGAAGACAAAGTCGTGCTCTCTTCCGGCTCTTGGTTTATTGATACTCTTTGTAGGAGATTTGTATATTTCCCTATTTTGTTTTATATACTCTTATATATTAATACATTTCTGAGGCTCGTCCTCTTTCTGCTTTAAAAAAAAAAAACATATGGGATACTATCAGCATTGCAACAACAATGGTTGGAGAGAGCAGCCAAGGCAATGAGAATTCCTTTAGACATTTAATTCTCAAATGCATTTCAATTTCTTCCCACCGTTGATTTTAGGTTTGAGACTAAAATTTGAGAAGGAAACGAAAACAAATTTAGAAGATAGAAACCACTAATAAATTAACAATCTTTTATGAAAGAAAACACTAATAAAATTTAAATAGAATAAAACCACGTGATAAAATCATAACAAAGTTTTTAAAAAACTATAACGTTTATTTGGAGGCCACTTGAGAGGGTTTTTTTGTCATGTGTTTATGCTAGTTGGATAGTTCTTTTTGTTTCATCCATGTATTATTTGCAGGTTGACTCTGTTTTCAAACTGTTCTTTTTAGCCTAGTCTCTCCTGGAATCATTGCAGCCCATGAAGCTGCATCTCTTTCAAGCATTTTGCCAAGAAGTTCACACGCTTTACCTATGCTTCCCCAGTTTGCATACATGTCTACGAGGGCACTTGGAAGTACAACAACTGATGAAAATATGCATTCAAGTATTCTTTGATGGATGACCATGCCCAGTTTCAAATCTCCCATTTTAGCAGAGGACGGGAGGATGCTAATTTTTGACAATCCACATTAAAGCTGATCAATACATATTAGAAGACAAAGGAAGAGAAGGCAGTTCACCTGGATTCAGGTTCGAAACCATCATCAAAACAATTATCATATTTAAGATAATCTATACCCTATTGTCACACAATAGAAAAATGAGACACTAATTCATTCTACTGGAGAGGGTCATGCTAGTTATTAGAGAAAAAAATTAGCAATGCAATTAAGATCACAGAGGATTTCCTCTCTCAAATGTCTACTTTCATCATGTCATATGATGGTGATAGTATTGTTTCTCTAAGCACAAAAGTAATCACTATACTGCTTTTAGCTCCTTGCTCCTATTTATTATGAAATTGTTCACCTATAGATATCATTTGTCATAAGACAAGCAGCTAAAATTTTACTCCTTGGTTAGTGAAGGTTTGCCTTGTTCCATTTTAACTATTATATTGTATTTCATTTCATTTTAAGTCCCTTCCAGTTGCAAGGTGAGAAGAGGATGCCAAAATAGGAAAAACAACTTTAAAAAATATAAAACTAGATTTAAATTTTTAAGTGGAAGTAAAAATGAATTGAATACAAATGCAAATGCAAATACAATATTGTTGAATGATCATTACAGAAATTAGCAAGGTAGAAAATAACAATATGAATGTATAATTATTAGGGTTTATAATGATGGTTTTGCATGCTGTGGCTACCAATGCCATCTAATGTATGTTTCAACTTTCAAGAATGAGAATTTTTTCTTCATATCTACTTAAAGCATTAACACGTTGAATCACTCCTTTTGACAGGAAACAAGTGCTGCAGCTTTAAAGATGCATTCCCTTAGTTACAAGCAGTGTTCCACGGGGACCGTCCCCCCTAAAACCACTTGTCCCCAAGTCCGGACATTTCTGAGACTTGGGGACGCCTGCTAGACGTCCCCCCGCCGTCCCCCCACCGCCGCTGATATGTGAGATTTGTTGAGGAAACTTCAGGGACTTCTAGATGTCCCCGAGATGTCTCGGGGACTTCTAGATGTCCCTCGAGCGTCTCAGGGACTTCTAGACATCACTCACGCTGGGGGCAGCAAAAAGTCATTTTTAAAAAAAAAAAATTTGTTTTGCCTTCGACTTAGAGCCAAAGTCCGAACCCTAAGGAGGTGTTTGACCATTTTAAAAGCTAAAAACTCTCATTAAACTCTCATTCTTCATTTTATTTGCTCAACATGCCATTTCATGCTTTGCAATAGCTAGGTGAAGAAGAGGAAAACCAGTGAGAAGAGTGGGTGAAAGAGTGAGTTTGAGGTGTTGCAAGTGCAAGAGGGGTGAGAAGGAGAAAGACGAAGAAGAGGAGGAGCATTCTTTGGTATTAGTTTGGCAGAGCTTGACCACAAGGATTCCAGTAGTTCGAGTGATGAGGAGTTTGGAGACGATTAGAGGCATCCCTTCACTACATTTTGATTTTTGCATTTTGTAGTTTTGTACTTATTTTGATATCATCATATGCTACTCATTGTAACCATCTTTAAGACTTTAATACTTTATGATACATTGATATGATATTATGATGTGACATGTTATATTTTCCATTTTCGATATAATAGAAATCTCAAATTTGACAATTTCATTTGTCAAATTCGATAATTTCGTTTGTCTTTTAGAGTTTGAGTAATAGTATTCAAGTATTTAAAATGTTAGTATTTGCAATTTTGCTATTTTACTAATTTTCCAAAGTTTAATTTGAAATGTTATTCTTAAACATCTTTTTATAGCTAGTTATTCAAGTACCATATGTATATCAGCACCGCCCCCGCACCGCCGTCTCCCCGCCGTCCCCAAACTTAGACCCTTTGTCCCTCCGTCCCCGAGACCCGTCCCTGACAGGGGACGCGTCTCCGTCAGAAAACTCCGTGGAACATTGGTTACAAGATAAAGATGACATCGTTCAAAATATAAAGGAAGATCATCTGCAAAAAGGGGGTAAATGCAAAGCAATAGATCCCCTGAAAAAAGGGGGTAAATGCAAAGCAATAGATCACCTGCAAAAAGGGGGACAAATGCAAAGCAATAGGCACGAATTCATGACTATGTTATTTTAAAAAGTCCAATCATAGAAGTTCACCCCAGGCACTTGATGAATAAAATGGGACAAGGTAGACCACTAGGACATATAAACAAGCTCGAATCATATTATTGGAAATTCTTATAACTAGCTTCTCAATTTTGATATTCTACAAAATAGTGGGATTGCTAAGACATTCTGTTTGCTGTAACTTTGAGGATGAGGGGATCCATAGGAGAAGCTGCAATCACCTTGTTATATTACAGGTTGTAGAGATCCGGCCTTAGTTACAGTTCAAAGTGACAATGTCTACACCTGGACCCAAAAGCTAGGAGGTCTTATCCTATAAATGTTGCCCCTGCACCTTTTCCTTCCTCATTCACCACTCGAGGAGATACAGCTGCATATAACTATTTTCCCATGGAACTCGCCATTCAAGTTTGATAATCACCTTCCTCATGCTGTGCATAAGTGTAAAGAAAATATCAATAAAATAGCAACATAAGTTTATATAAATTACCTGAACTTGTCTTGCCATCAGAATGAGACATTCTACGATCTATGGGACAAATTACATGTGCAAATTACAGATTAACTACTCTCAACTTTTAGAGTTATTCGAAGAATCTTACATGGTGATTCCAGAAAACACATTTACAAAATTTTAATTGTGCCCTGGAATCCTCGAGTATTTAAAATGTGATATAAAAAAGTTCTAAGGCATCCTTAATACAATGTTCCTGACTTCTAGAACACAATTGACAGTCTTTTGATATTTTCATGTGTAGTTAAATTCGGTAGTTGGATCTCGTTTTGCATGCAGATAACCATATCACTTTCTTATTGTTTTGACCCAATAAATATTTTAATTGATCAATAGGCACTTTTTGTTTTAAAAAATAGAATAGCATGTTGTTCGGCTAGCTTTTCACATGGTAGAAGTCTATAGGAAAGATCAAATGAACATAAAGGTGCCCAACTATTTCTAATCTGGAAAGACCCTATGATATGATAAACACACATGTCGAACTTGGAAGGCAAAGAATGAAGTTGTATTTGAATTCTGACTATAGAATGTAAAACAAATAAAAGAAGAAAAGAAGCATCTAATGTTCACCAAGAAAACTATATTCCAGTTTAATTGTTTTCACTATTCAAAGTTCATAGGTGGCACATCATTATGCTTAGGCTTTCGGTTCCTTCAAAAAATATTTGCATAGGCCAATAGTCATTCTCAAAATCAAGCATGGATATTCGAACAACTTTATGTGAATGGGGCTTGAAATTCTATGAACAAGTTAGCCTACTTAAATATGTATTGTCACTAGTTCCTCCACCATAGAATTTATCCAATTCATGGGAGCAGAGAGAAGATAGAAAAGCGGAAAGATATTCTCAAATATACAAGACTAGAAACAACACCTTAGGAGTCCTATACAAAGATGTGATGCTCAACTCCTTGTGGATATGACATTTGGCCTAGGCATTTCTTTGACAAGCCTGAATACCTAGTCTAGAACACCACCTTGTGCATATCCTCCAATCATGGTATTCAACGAGGCCACTTTTTTTTCAAGCGTTATGTAAAACAATTCACATGCCTTTTGTATGCTTCCACATTTTGCATACATATCTAGCAGTGCATTTTCAACATCATCTTACAAAAATCCTCTTTAAATTGTGCTTTGATGCATATCCATACCCTGTTCCAAAGCTCTCAATTTTGCGCAGGCTGGGAGTATAAGGTGATTATGATATTCCATGAGAAGCTGTCTCGCCCCTTGATGTCGCCAAAAACATAACAAGCATCTACCAGACTACTGTACTTTGCATACATGTTGATAGCATATTTTGAACAAATATGTTGGTCGCAAATGCAACTCCACTATGAGTAATTGGATTTGCTTACCTTGTTAAAACCCCATTGTTGGTGTATGCAGCCAACATAGATTTTAATAAAAAGATTTGAAAATGTATTTTGCAAAACCCTAAAATCTACATTAAGTGCACCAAAAAGATAATTGCAAACTATTGAAACTCGAAAAATTAAATGTTACCGAAACCGCTTAAATGTGGTTGCTCAGAATAGTAGCATAACTCCAATGTAAATGTTGCGGGGGGGATAAATGATGGATGAGTTCGATTTTTATAAAGTTTTGGGGACGGTTTCAAAAGTGGTTCGATCGGTTGAACGAGAAAAGGTAGGTAAAAAGGTGGTTAGGGTTATGGTAACAGGTTTGTATTATTTTGGTGAAATAGATTTAGGTTAAAGTTTGGATAAAATAATAAATAATAAATTAAGTTGATTTAATTTATTATTTGTCGGGAGGTGTTGTGGTTTATAGATAAATAATAAATAATTTGAATTTATTATTTACGAAACATGGTATAAAATGGTAAGATTTATTTAATTAATTAAAATTAATTAAATCTTTGGATGAAGGATAACTTAGGGCAATTTTTTGATGCTTACATTTTGCCCCTCTTTGAGACAATGTTGCGAAGCAATATTGTTTCAAAGAAGATTAAAACATAGGTTTTTGGATGCACATTAGGAAATGGAGGGAAGGATGATGGAGTTATGCTGATTAAACTTTGAGCAACCTGGTGTTTGATATAGCACCTGACATTATGCACCGAGGTATAAAGACCAAGGTGACGATGTGTCAAATGCAGAAAGGAGGAAAGTCGCAAGCAAGCATATGCCTAATGGCACCATGATATGAAAGACCATGATGACGGTGTGGCAGGTATGTTGCAAGGACCAACAACAGACACAAAAACATCAATGAGTCAGCACATGCAACCAAGACAAGCAAAACATGCATACACAATGTTGCCCCTAGACAAAAAAAGAAAAAGAAGGATCAAAAGACTTAATCATGATAAGCGGTAAGATAGGCGGTAGGATCTCAAGCCAAAGACTAATACAATAAATAGATAAGTGCCATGTTGCGGGAATGATATATCCCTGGATAAGATAAGGTAAATAAAGGATGGTTGGCTTGGGGGATCTACAACTTAGTTACTACAATTCAAGATCGAATCACTAGGTGTTTAAGTTCCATAATTTAGTCTAAGAGTTTCAAAGTGTTTTTGAGATATGGCTTGGAATGTACGAGTGCTAAAAAATTGGGTTGTGTTTGTTTTATTGGAAATTTTGTGTTTGCATGAAGTGAGATGATTGGATGAAGGAGAAGAATGAAGACATAGTGCTGAAAAAAAATGTTATTACGGAATTGCACGAGACTGGAAAGGCAGACAAACTCAAGAGTCTATTATGAGGAACTCAAAGGTACCAAGACACATAGACCTACACAGGTGGACAAAAGAATACTAGGATGAGAGCTGGTGAAGGAATGGGAAAGGACTAATGGACAAGCTAGTGATAACGGAACGTAGAATAGCTGGCGAGACAATGCAATATGACCAGATGATACTGAGTAGATGCGTATGGCAAGATATGGATGGGAGCAAAAGGGAGGACATATTTTATTATGGATGGGAAATGGATGATGGCGAGATGGATGATGTGAAAAAACTACCTAAAGGATGGTGGGGACAGCTTGAATTCTACACATGGCGCCTGCGAACAGGTTTTCACCATGGTACTTATCCAGGGCGCCACCAAAGTGGTTTTCACCATTGGACGAAATGATTTTTCTTTACTATTTTTTTTTTATTTTTTATTTTTTTATTTTTTTTTTAATTTATATTTTTTTTTACTTTTTTTTTTTTTTTTAACTGGGATACTCCGAGTCAGGTATAGAACCGTTTGAGATGGGCTATGTTGATAGGCTCTTCCAAAGGTTGACCTTCCGGAGTGGAAAGTTGGTAAGCTCCTGATCCATAGCTCTTGGTTACGACAAAAGGTCCTAACCAGTTAGGTTCAAACTTCCCTTTCTTTGCACGATCAGTCAGATTCCTTTGATTTTCTAGTAGAACAAGATCTCCAAGCTCAAATTTACGGGGCTTCATTTTCTTGTTGTAACCTCGGCGTAGGCGATTTTGATAAGCTTTTAGATGATTAAGAGCTGTAAGTCGCTTCTCGTCCAACAATTCAAGCTCTTGTAGTCTTGATATCCGATACTCCTCATCTGAAATCAAGTGTTGTAAGGATACTCGTAAGGAAGGGAGCTCGATCTCAATGGGTAAAATAGCTTCTGAACCATATACCAAGGAATATGGTGTAGCACCAGTAGGAGTACGGATACTAGTTCGATAAGCCCAAAGAGCAGGATGAAGTTGCAAGTGCCAATCACGGCCAGCCTCGTTTACTGTTTTCTTCAAGATTTTCAAAAGAGTCTTATTAGTTGCTTCAGCTTGGCCATTACTTTGCGGATAATAGGGGGTGGAAAAGTGATGTTGGATTTTGAATTTATTGCAAAGCTCTTTGACATCTTGATTCTTAAATGGGCGACCATTATCTGTGACTATGGCTTGAGGAATACCATAGCGGCAAATGATATAATGGAAAATGAACTTAGATATTTGCTTTCCCGTAATGTAAGTAAGAGGAATTGCTTCAACCCATTTAGTGAAGTACTCAGTAGCAGTGATAATAAATTTATGACCATCTGAGGAGGATGGATGTATTTTTCCAATGAGATCGAGCCCCCATTGTGAAAATGGCCATGAAGTAGTGATAGTTTGCAGTTCTTGTGCTGGTGCATGAATTAGATCACTATGTTGCTGACAAGGTACACATTTCTTAACAAATTCATGCGCATCCTGCTCCATAGTAGGCCAATAGTATCCTGTGCGAAGCATTTTCTTGACTAAGGATGAACCTCCAGAATGAGCACCACAGATGCCTTCGTGTATCTCATGCAAAGCAGTTTGGGCTTCTTCCGGGTTAAGACATTTAAGCAAAACACCATCTAGTGACCTTTTATAAAGCGTATCACCGAGGAGGACATATTGGGAAGAACGACGAATGAAGGAGCGATGTTGGGATTTGGAAAGATTTGGTGGAATGATTTGGCTATGAAGGTAATGGTAGATCTCATTGAACCAAGTGGAGTTAGGACCAACAATATCACATACCAACTCTGATTCTGGGATATCAAAAGCTGGTACAAACAACTTTTCTATTAGGAATTCAATTTTGTGATCATTCCCAGGTATCTCTATCATTGAACCAATTGTGGCCATAGCATCAGCAGCTTTATTGTGAAGCCTTGAAATCTGTTCAAATGTGATCCTGTTGAAATATGTTTTGAATGTATCCACTAGTTTCTTGTATGGCTTTAACTTTTCATCCTTTGTTTGATATTCGTTGTTCACTTGCTTGATCACTAGTTGAGAATCCCCATGAACTTGTAAGTCTTTGATATTCCAGGTTATAGCCAATTTCAATCCTTTGATTAGTGCTTCATATTCGGCGATGTTGTTTGTACATGGAAATTGAATGTGAAATGATTTTGGTATATAATCGCCTTGAGGTGTAACAAAGAGTATTCCAGCTCCAGAGCCATGTTGAGTATGAGAACCATCAAAATATAATTGCCAAGAGGGAATAGTTTCTATGTCCAAGATTGATTCATCAGGAAATTCTGTTACCATGGGATGATCTGATTCTATGGGTGCTTCGGCCAATTGATCTGCTATTATTTGTCCTTTTATAGCTTTTCTATCAACATACTCAATGTCAAATTCACTAAGCATCATCACCCATTTTGCCGAACGTCCAGTCAGGGCTGCTCTAGATAGTAGATATTTGAGAGGATCAATCTTTGATATAAGCTTAGTCTGATGACTCAACATGTAGTGCCTAAGCTTTTGTGATGCAAAGACAACTGCGAGACATGCCTTTTCAATAGGTGAATAATTTACTTCATAGCCCACCAAAGTTCTACTGATATAATAGATTGCTCGTTCTTTACCACTATCATCATTTTGTGCTAACAAGGCCCCTAATGCTGCTGATGTTGTTGAAATGTATAAAATAAGGGGTTTTCCATGAATAGGTGGTGCTAACACAGGAGGAGATCCCAAGTATTCTTTAAGTTTATTAAATGCTTCTTGGCAATTTTGATCCCAAATAAATTGTGTGTTTTTCTTCAACAAGTGAGTAAATGGTTGACACTTGTCAGCAAGCTGAGCAATAAACCTCCGTATGGATTGTAATTTTCCTTGCAAAGATCTAAGTTGTTTTAGATTTTGAGGAGGAGGCATTTCCATTATAGCTTTGACTTTTGCTGGATCAACTTCAATTCCTCTTCTGGAGACAATATAACCTAAGAGTTTTCCAGATGTTACTCCGAATACACACTTCTTAGGATTTAGTCTGACATTGTACTTTTCAAGACGATCAAAAATGTTTTCCAAAACATATAGGTGCCCCTCTCTGGTTTTTGATTTGGCAAGTATGTCATCTACATAATCTTCCATTTGTTTGTGAAGCATATCATGAAAGATAACAGTCATTGCTCTTTGATATGTGGCTCCGGCATTTTTTAGACCAAAAGGCATGACAAGCCAACAATATGTTCCCCAAACACAAATGAAAGAAGTTTTATGTTGATCTTCTTCAGCTATTCTAATTTGGTTATAACCAGAAAATCCATCCATCAATGATAACATCTCATGTCCTGCTGTCAGATCCACTATGATATCAATGTTTGGTAACGGAAAATCATCTTTTGGACAAGCTTTATTGATGTCTCTAAAATCATTACAAACTCTGATGGTTCCATTTGGCTTGGCTACAGGTACAATGTTTGAGATCCACTCAGGATAATCTATCAGTTTGATGAAACCAACCGCCAAGAGCTTTTCTAACTCTGCCTTGACCATTAGAGCAATTTTGGGATGCATCTTTCTCAATTTTTGTTTGACTGGTTTTGTTCCAGGACGGACTGTTAAATGATGTACTATTAGTGATGGATCTAATCCTGGCATATGTGCATAGGACCAAGCAAAATTGATTTCTCGTTTTTTGAAGAAAGAATTGAAATCCCGAGTCTCAAATTCTGATAATGACTTTGCTGCATATGTGATCTTGGGTTCTTCTGTAGTTCCAAGATTCATCTCTTGTGTCTGTTCTATGAGAATAGTGGACTTTTCTCGGTGTGCCCCCACTTTGGGAAGGTTAAATTCCTCATCCTCTGGCGCCTCAGAAAGGTTTTCACCAGTGGATACGTCTTTTATTTTTATTTTTGCATCATCCGAAAGTGCCACAAAGTGGTTTTCACCAGGGGACATTATTTTTACATTTTCATTTTTTTGACTAAGGAATTTAACAGATTCGCCAAAGTAGGCATCGGAATGTAGTTCAATAGAGTAACCAATCTTGTGATCTCCGATAGGTAGATGAGTACGAAGCCCCAGAAATTCACCAATAGCCTCATCATTTTCAAAGACATCAAGAACAGGAGGTCCGTGTTGGTCCCAGTCAATGAGATCTGGATAAACAAGGGATAATGAATGAGAGGAAGTGGACGGGGTGGATGAGGAGGATGGTTGATCAAAGGAATAGGTGATGGTATAGATGGAATTATCCTCGAAAACATCGGCGGCCGCTTCAAAAGGATCTATGAAAGTGTCTTGATTAAAGGACTCAACTGCGGGAAAAGCTTTCGCCACTTCGTCTAAGATAAACTCAACATCGGGTGACTCACGCTTGGTGGATCCAAACCCTAGCCCAGCATGCTTAGGTCGGCGATGAAATTCTAACGGCTCTAAGATTCCTTGTTGCTGTTGCCCAAGCCGACCGTCTGTATAGCCCAACTTTTTAATGATAGGATAACCTCTGTGATATATACTCAATGGCAATTGTCTCTGTTCATCTTCATCGCTATAGAGCCATTTAGAGATGTCATCTTCAATGGTTTCTTGACTTAGTTGCCCCCAATATTTGAAGTCTTTCAACTGTGGATGAGTAATCAAGACATGATTAATCGGACGAGGTCGCCCATAGCTCTTAGGTGAAAGAGGAAGTTCATTGATATGAAACAGAGTGTACTCCCCCATGCCTGTAGCACTGATCTTAGCCTTGATCTTCGATCGGGAAGTGGATGGTGTGGATGAAGAAGACGGGGTGAGGGTGGATGGATCAATGTATTTGGATGATGGTTGGGCAACCTCATTAGTTGGGCAATAATTTTGATGGCGATAAGGACCCTCCAGTCGTCTACAGTATTGAAATGGGCGAGGGTCTGCTTGTATGGTAATCTCACGATCATTAAATGGGAATTTTATGCATTGGTGGTACGTGGAAGGGACGGCTCTCATGGCATGAATCCAAGGACGCCCTAGGAGAATGTTATAGGGGAGATCAAGATCTAAGACCTGACATGTAGTTTCCATTGTAATAGGGCCAACCTTGATTGGGAGTTTAATTGTACCTGCCGATTTTCTTTCTCCGTCATCATAAGCTTTGATCGTAATTTGATATTTCTCATCAATGTTCTCATCGGAGTATCCCAGTTGTTTTATTAATTTGAGGGTACATAAATTCAAAGCTGACCCACCATCTATTAGGACTCGTTTCACGAAATGTTGTTTGACAATAACTTCTAGATGAAGGGCTTCGTTATGGAAATGTTCTGGAGTGGAGTTTTCTGGTTCTGTGAAGATGAGGCGAGGAGTGGATGTAAGAGCCCCCACCATAGCTTGGAATTGATCTACGTCAATATCACCTGGTACTTGAGATTCTATAAGGGCTTTATCCAAGATTTGTTTGTGTTGGGGAGACATTCTTAAAAGCTCTAGGATTGAGATCTGGGTAGGTGTCTTTTTCAATTGATCCTGGATAGTATATTTAGGTACATTATGGGATAACACATGAGGTCTCATGGGGTTATGGGATGCAATAGGAGGAGGAGTTCCCTGAACAGTAATACGACCTCTTCGTGTAGTGACATCACACGCGGGAGTTCGACCTCTAACAGTTATAACATTGACACGAGGATATGAAACTTCAATACGGCCAACTACGCTATGGTTACTATAGTCATAATGAACTTCATTGTGTGATGTGTTATCAACATTATTGTCTCTATTATTTTTTTGTCCATGTGGATGAAATGGTTCTTGGTAGGCTTTGAGTTTCTCATTGGGAGACTTATGAGGTATTTGATCTATGTGTATCTCTCCTTGATCAATTAGATCTTGGACATAATGCTTCAATCTTATGCATGAATTAGTAGCATGCCCATTGACACGGTGGTATTCACAATATTGATCTTCTCGGAACCAACGGGGTTTTGGTCGATTGTCATCATAAGGTTTACTAGCGTCAGGAAGTTCAATCATGTTTGCTTGTTTAAGTTTTCGAAATATGGATTCAAGAGATTCTGTTAAATCTGAAAATGTGCGTGGTGGTCGCAAACCTGGAAAGGTAAATTTCTTCTGTATATATGGTGGACGATCTCGAGGTGTATTCTGAGTTGATGAAGAATTGAGGACAAATGGTTTGTTTTGCACATGTTGAACATGTTTTGTATCAGTGATTCCATCATTCACAATATTCTTGTTTCGATTCCAATATCGGGATTTATCATTGTTTTGGTTATTGGAATCACGATTGTAATTGTCTTTGTAAATTTTGATGAGACCTTTGTTGATAAGAGCTGTTTCAATCATCTTCCCTTTTGTCATGATTTGTTCAAATGAATCAGAACATTGTACTTGTAAGTGAAAGGCCAGTTCTTGATTAAGATTTTGCACAAAAATTGGAACGAGTTGTTTCTCAGGAATGTGACAAGGGAGTCGACCGACAATATGCCTCCATCGTTGTAGAAACGAAGTAAGGGTTTCCCCTCCTTTTTGTTTGGTGTTATAAAGGTCTTGCATGGAAGTGTCTTGTTCAATGTTGTAGGCAAAATTTTTGACAAATTCTTCTGCTAGTTGTTCAAAAGATGTGATGTTTCCTGGGAGACGTGAGAACCATTCAAGGGCTGAGCCAGCCAAACTTTTAGGAAAAAGTCTCATTAAGTATGTAGGTTCATGTCGAAATTCCATGCATGCGATACAGAATTCACGAATATGATCGCGAGGGTCACCTTTTCCTTTGTATTTGTCAAATTTTGGTATTTCAATGTTTGTAGGAAAAGGTACCATGATTAGAGATTTGTCAAATGGATCTGGGTATAGTTCTGCAAATGAGTATTTCTTTTGCCGAGCACCAATCCGATTATCAATGATTCGTTCGATTTCGTCTTGAATGGGTGGAGTGGTGATTGATTGATTGTGTAATTGCGTTTGAGGTGATGTTTGAGGGTGATGTTGTGACGATGATTGGGATTGTTGGACTGATTGGAGTCTCAAATTTTGTTGTAGCGATTGGGCAAGCTGTTGTTGTGATTGAGCGAGTTGTTGTTGTAGCTGAAGGATTTGGGGATCAACGGGTTTTGAGGATGAGACATTGGTAGGGTTATAATTTCGTGAAATTGAGGGTATGGAAGTGGATATCGGTTTTGCTTGAGCGTTGATGTGACGGATGTGGATAGAAGAAGTTTGAGGTATGGAAACATGAGTTGCATTGGGAATTAATTGAGATGAGGGAATGTTGGAGGTTTTCGGTATGGAAGATATAGGGCCAGATTGTGAGATCCCTACTGATGAAATGGAAGAGGTTGTGAGAGATGATCCTAATGAAGGAAATGATAAAGATGACTGAATGGGTTGAATTGCGGGGATAGATTGTGAGATTCCTAATGATGGAATCGATGGGGGTGTAAGTGATGACTGAATAGGTTGGAGCACGGGAGGATAATAGTCAGGAGGTATCCCCAATGTGTAAGTATGTGATGAGATAGACATAGGTCTTGAAAATGATTGATGGGAAGAGAGAGATGGGATTGTAGAAATAGAAGTATCTTGTGGTCCCAAGGTAAAATTTTGTGGTGGTGTGATAGATGAGGTGGATTGGAACACGTTTGACATAGGTGTTGAAAAAGATTGGTGGAGAGAGGAAGTAGCCTGAGCTTTGGCTTTAGCTTTTTCTGCTTTTCTTCGTGCTCTTTCTCTCTCATAAATATCATCAGGGACTCTAGCTCCACAATCATAAAGGTATTGCATAAAATAATCAGGATCATGATCCATGGTGAGATGAACAAGTTGCAATGTTTCAGGATCTTGTTGAATTTGAAGTGCAATTGGATTCGTTTCAGCATAGTCATTTGTGGGTTTAGGAGTTTTGGGAGTAACTGTTTGGTCGGATACGTCATCTCGAACATCTACATAAGTTGAAAGGTCTCCACATGGATCATTATGAAAATGTGATGATGATCCAGTATCTTGTTGGGAAGGATTGATTTGCTCATGGATGGGCTCTTCTTCGAGGAATCTTAAGGATTGAGGTTGCCAATTTTGAGGAGTGAAATCCATATTGTTTTTCTTGGCTTGGGCACGGGTAGTAACCATGAAAATAGAGGACAATTGAGATGTTAAAAAGCTCTCAAATGGATATGTATGGATGATATGAAAGACTCCAAAAGTGGGGATAAATGATATGGATCAAGATGTAGATATGAATTGTTTGATTTAAGATAGAAATAGAGTCAAAAGGATGACTCAAAGAGACTGGATGGACCTTAGGACTAGATACGGATAAGGGGCTCCTTTAAAACACTCAGGGTGATGATATGCCTAAGGAAGAAAGGAGACCAAAATGCCACCTCTACTCAAAGGAAGACAAGGCTTATTGAGTAGAAAAGATAAGATGACAAAGATACACTAACTTAAGAATGGTCAGGGCCTCTTAAGCAAATGGATCGTTATGGGATTGATTAGGAAAAGGTCTGTCTCTTAATTGGATGTTGATATATGATCAATAGGACAATGGGGGTCTACAAACTAGTGAAAAGAGATTTTGGGAATGAATATGGATGAATGATCAATCGAAAGAGCTTATTGTGATTTAAAATGACCAGATTCCACTTGAGATGTGCAACGAGGATAAAAAGATTCTCAATTTTGAAAGTCCAGCTGATGATGTAGGAGACAAGTTATAATGGTGATGATGATTAAATATGCACACACAACAATCATTTAAGACACACAACTTGATTGGTTGTTTTTTATGACACCTAGATGTTTTGCAAACACTTGTAAACATGCACGATCCTAGGCTAAGAAAGGACAATACTTGTTGAGTTCCCACTTGGTTTTACCCAGCCGCGCCTACTTATGGTGTATAGCTCCAGGAACTTGGGGCACGGGCTCCCCCTTACAGTGCACTCACTTCTCAGGCACACCAAGTTCCAGGTCCTAGGACGCGCAGATCCTGAGGTACCTTACTATCTCTGCCATAAGCCGCGAAAATATGGGACGGCTATCAGAGTTTCCTCCTGTATCAACAAGTAGAGGGTTTTTGGCCACTACACAAAAGGGTTCTAGTGAATATCCGGGGGACCGGCACCTTACGAGCGTCCAGCAAGCCACTAAAGGCTTTGACTAACCCTACTAGGAGTTTTAATATACACAAGGTACACCTCCTTTCGAGCTAGCACTGTACGGTAAGCGCTAATACCGGTTAGACTTGGCTTTCGCCTTATCCTCAATTTATATAGCGGGCCGGACGAAAGTCCCGCTTGGGGTCGCAAATGAGTTCTCCTTGCGGATGTGTCTCAAGAGCAGGCCCACTCTAAGGATAACAAAAGCGAGGAAACACGTTGTTTTTGGTCTCCAAGATCGCATGAAACGCAAGGAGAGAGCATACACAACGCCTTTGCCTCACACTCGCATGGGGTTCATTTTAATTCCAAATCCAAATGTGTGGGTGGTTATACAAAATGTCAAAGAAATGCTTTTGATTCTCAAGATCGCCGAATGGCGCAAGAGAAGAGCATACGCATTTAATGACAAAATTGCAAGCCACAAGACATCGCAAACACTTGTTAATTTTAACCCTTGCTTATGATGTGATCTAATCTATAAAATGAAGACAAAATGTTTCAAGATTAGATTCTTTGACAAGCGGTCCTGCAAAAAACTGATTAGTAGTTTGCAAAATAGTCTTTGACAGGCGTAAAAGCTGCAAGTGAGATGAATGAACCCTGCCAAAAGCACATAAGAACATTAACACACAACAAGAAGAAAGTATTTGATGTTTTGCAAAAAAAAATGAAAGTCTGAATTTCAAATAATTATACTAGAAAATCTGAGATGAATTTGAGAAAAAGACTTTCACCACGATGTAGTTGTCTAAGTTATCTTTCCAACGCCTGCAAAAACGTGAAAATCCAATGAGAAACAAAAAAGTTGGACCCGTTCGAATGAAACAGCCTCCAAGGGCTAGAAATTGGCACTCAGGTAGTTAATTGACTATTGATGGTTTTAGAAGAAATCTGGTTATATACAAATGGTTCTGTAGGCAGTTATGCATGACAGAAAATGTTATACTTGGCAATTTATGTAGCTTCTAATGGTTAAGGTCAAAAGTTTGATGATTTAGAAATGCTATTCATATCACGTCTTTCTCTTCAATTTCTTTAAGATTGACCTAATCATTTCAATAAATCCAATTGTTTCTGAATAACTACATAGACTTGGCGTGAATTTGTATATTCCCACAAGCGGTTCAAGGGATACGCTAATAGGTATAAACAAAGGGGTTTAACAGGGATTCAATAAATATGCTGATAGAAACAACCGATGGGCTTTAAAAATCTGCCAGCGCTGCACCCACAAAAGACTCCAAGGAATATGCCGTTAAGAATAATCAATAAGAATAGAAAATGCTCAACTTGCATTTTTGTGTGCTGACAGGAACGTCCAAAAAGACATTGCATCCATAGGCAGTTCAGGGAATACAACAATAGGATGAGAACAAATTTCAGGTATGGATTCTTTATGGTGTGAGGCGATCTTCCTGCAAATTCTTCCACGTATCTTTAATTATTACTGACAGTGTTTGAGCAAATACTTTTGGCAGCATATTCTCATCTTGTACCAAAATAAGAGCTATAAAACCGGTTTTCAACATTCATCAAAACATAATTAAAAATGGACTTTTGCTAGATGTTGTAATTGCAACCGTCTTGGCAGACATGTATAAAATGTGGATACCTACAGATAGCACACGAACAGTTTGATAAAATGTCTCAAGAGATGTAATCTCAAACAAAACAAATCATCGCAGGGTATACATGTGCATATAACAATTTTAAAATTTCAAGCCAATGTAGAATAATTTATAGAATGTAGAGGCTGAAAGGTGATAACATAGAATAAATACAAAGCAAGGAACTATTTAATAGAATGCATTTTAAACTGATTACAGAATGTGTGGGTAACACTGTTTAAACTGATATCAATGAAAGCTATAACACGGTTAAAGATTCCTATCGTGTCCGAAATGCTATAGATTTATTAATGAAATGCTAAATCAAACATTTATGATTGAAACAGTTATCACAAAGAACCAGCAAATGCAACCCTGTAGAAGATGATTTTCAAGACTCGTTGAGACACCTGCACAAACTTCCACCAAAGTGCTTGCCAACAATAAATTAAGGAGGGTTCACGTCAGGTTCACCATTGTATGCAGCCAACATAGATTTTAATAAAAAGATTTGAAAATGTATTTTGCAAAACCCTAAAATCTACATTAAGTGCACCAAAAAGATAATTGCAAACTATTGAAACTCGAAAAATTAAATGTTACCGAAACCGCTTAAATGTGGTTGCTCAGAATAGTAGCATAACTCCAATGTAAATGTTGCGGGGGGGATAAATGATGGATGAGTTCGATTTTTATAAAGTTTTGGGGACGGTTTCAAAAGTGGTTCGATCGGTTGAACGAGAAAAGGTAGGTAAAAAAGGTGGTTAGGGTTATGGTAACAGGTTTGTATTATTTTGGTGAAATAGATTTAGGTTAAAGTTTGGATAAAATAATAAATAATAAATTAAGTTGATTTAATTTATTATTTGTCGGGAGGTGTTGTGGTTTATAGATAAATAATAAATAATTTGAATTTATTATTTACGAAACATGGTATAAAATGGTAAGATTTATTTAATTAATTAAAATTAATTAAATCTTTGGATGAAGGATAACTTAGGGCAATTTTTTGATGCTTACAGTTGGCAAAGCAGATCTGCAAACAGTTTATTGCAATGTTGTTTGTACTAATCAGAATGTGTAGCACTATTGGCAGTGGATCGAATTGGCATTTTGTTATACATGAATTTGAGTTCCCATTATGTTTTGAAAAGGTTACTGTCATTCCCTGGTTGTCAAGTTTACTATTTCTTTTGATAAATTGGGTATTTGTTTTCCTGCTCTCGCCTATTGAATAGCTGCCTTCAACCACACCTATGCACTGAATCAGTAATTTATTTTAGTTTGTTCAGTAATTTATTTTAGTTTGTTTCATAAGAAATTTACAGTAGTGTCCATGGAAAAATGAGCTTTTGTCAACTCCATGCTGGATAAAATCAGTAGACACCACAGTAGTGACTCAAAGCATTTAGGATAGATATAAGTTAAAATTTTCACCTGTACATAGAAGTTAACAAGTCGTCCCTTCCAGAACACTGTATTTGATCCTGGCTATTAGGGAAGCATACAGGCAGAAAATATAGGAAATTGCAATAGCATTTTTATTTTGTTCTCTGTGATTACAAGTTTCAACTTTCAGTAAAATAAGAAATTTGTCTATTTAGATTTAGAACCTTCCATCAGTAGCAGCAGTAGAAACTCCGGCCCTTCAAGCAAGACCTTACTTGCTAGTGAGTAGAGGACAAGAGGTGGAAGATGCCAAGCCTTATGCTATTATTTAACATGAATAATCTCTAGAAATATTCTCACATAAAACATGGGAAAACCTTAAGAAGAATATGGGGTGCTTGAAACAAGATGCAAATATTGCACTTGTACAACAAATGTTAGGCAACCTCTAGGATTGCTCTCATGGCATCGTAGGGGAAAGACTATTTCACTTTGCTAAGGGTTTACTAAATACTATGTGCAAAAACCAAGTGCCATTGCTAGAAAGCATTTTTGTCTTGATGAATGGGACATTAGTCTTGGTTAGTGCTGCTTTTCTTTTTGACGATGAAGTTAATATGTAGAATTACAAAAATATTTACTGCTATGGTTTTAATAGTAAATACAAAACATAGCAATTAATCTATTGCTCCATGTTCTAAAAACAAAGCTAATTCTCTACAAAATTGTCTTTGATATCATGCCTTATTTGAGCATGCTTTTGAAGCAATGTGCAGAACAAATATAGTTCCAAGCCATACAATGTATTTCATCAGCACTACTCAATGAAGGTCTTCTCCATAAGCCCTAAATTATTTGCTTTGATTTGTCTGTTACGGAAATTGTAAATGTTCTTTTCCATGATTGTTTTTTGAAACATGTTGGCTACTTTGTGCAAAATGCTTTCTTTTTGTAGAGCACAGGAGATAGAAATTAACTCCTTTTTAGAGTCCAACATTGCCTATCAAAAATTATCCCTACCAGCTTTAAACAAGGACAGATGGTTCTATGGTTGGACTATCAACTACTACAATATTAAACAGAGTGTGATGCTGACTTTTAGGATTGAAGTCTGGACTACCGTGTACAGCGCATTTGATTCTAAAATTAGGCTTGTGTATCTTGTCTTGCTATATTGACCTGAGTGCTACCCAGTAGTTGAGCTTTGTTTTACCTATTATGCACATTACTTTGGCTCTACATTTAAAGACACCATGCTTGATTATTTGGTAGAACAACTAAGTAACTCATTTCCAATAAATAGAGTCATCTTGGATTATTAGTTGAGTTGTTCATTGAAAAAGATCCCCGTAAAGAAATGCGGTATAAAAAAATGTTGCTACATCTAAAAAAAGAAGAAATATATAAGCATAACAGTGCTTCTCACAAGTCAAATTTTCTATGTTTTATTCGCTTCGAATTCTATGTATACTCTACAATGCCTCCAGATTGTAGACACTTCTAAAATAGAATCATTTTTTGCATTCACGAAAAACTATTACGAGATGTTTTCAACGAGATGTGCAGGACCCTTCATAGTTATTCAAAAAGACCTTCATAGTTATTCAAAAAGAGATTTAAAGGGGTGCTCACAACTTCTATGGTGTAGTAAAGCTAGAAATGAATGTTTATAGAAGACAACTATTTTTGGCAATACTTGTTTTTGTTGCTATTATAAGCGATTCATTTTGTGCCAGTGTAGAATGATTCCAACATGGCATCTTTTGATGCCTATATGTTTATTTATGGCAACTACTTCATCATATGGTTTTCCAATTAACTTTACTATATAGCAATGCAAAAGACTTGTATTTTTGACATAGCAGTTCACATTCCACTAGCCATTTTACACGTCACAATGGCTATTAAAAAAATTTGGTCTTGCTAATACGTTGAAAATCTCTTGCATAGTTTTTAAATTGTCTTGTTAAACAAGATATCTTGTAAGTTGCATTGTGTATCTGAATTTAATTGTTCTGTTCTAAACCGCATGTGTGCCAAAACTTGATTTTTGGACTTGTCTTTCTTTGCACTCAAATTTAAATTGCTTTACCAATCTGAAATTGTTTTTGCAACAATACAGTGTAATTCAGTATTAATATTTACAACATATTTTTTTTGTTAAATGAAACTTATCTTTTTATCTTTTGTTTATCTTCTCCAAATACAATTATTGTTGTTTGGTAGATTGCCTTTCAAATGTTTTTGGATCTACATGGACATTGCATTTCTGTACATTGGCACGACAATAGTAATTAAGGGTTTTCATCCTTTATCGCATAATCATGATACATTTCATTCTCTGATTTATAGTTCAAGTTTCATGTTGATCACAAAGTAGAATCATATATAAAATTATCTATTACAATTGATATCTTCTCCTCCTTGAAATGCCGTCGTAGATATGTGATTACTGTAGGAGTCATAACTCCTCATACTATACTTTGACTTTTGCCAACCAAAGTTAGCCATTGAAAGAATACATAATTACACTGAATTACAAGAGGAATTTGATGTGACAAAATGCATGGCTTACCACTCATAACATATTCAAAGGTATCTAGACAATTGAAGAATTAGCTAAAATGATAATTAGGTGAACCAAACCACACAATGTACTAGAATAACTAATTCCACTCTCCATTGACTTCATATGTGCTGTCGGCCGTGAAATGTGTCACAAGGAAGGAAACATGAAGCAGGATATTTATCCATTGACAGAATACACAGGTACACTGGTTTACGAGAAGAGGTTGCCACTAAAAGTTCCTGGCTTACTGCCCAAATCTTATACAATACATATATGGGAGATGCAAGCATTAGGTGAAAATTGAAATATATAATTAGGTGAAGAAAATAAGACAACATGATTAGGCATAGCCAAATTTAGGTTCAACAATAATTAGGTTAACCTTACTAGCTACTAAGTAAGCTACAATGGTTCAGATTATTAGTTGCAATTTAGCCATTCTCACTACTAAGATTGTGCGATGGTCATTATGTTCAATTAATGCAACTAGTTATCATTTGTCTAATTTGTAGTTGTGACTTAAATGATGTGCCATTTGTCCATGATGTTTCAACAACTAGCATTCTTTGACTTGATTACTCTATAGATATCAAAAACTAGACATCAGCTTTTTGATCTCATGATTGAATATATACTATATACGGTGAGTTAATGTAATGTAATCATTGGAAATATCTAGATTTATATGACCATAGACTATATTTTCTACTTTAATATGCCTTACACAACTCTTCCTTATCTAATTCATATTAATTCTTTCATATAATTATTTTCCTAAATACTTAAATTGCTATAGACTAAACTGAGAAAGTAAACAGTACTGATAGTTCCCAAAAATAGTACTAAATGATATAAACAGAATAGAGATCCCAATATATTTCCATATTCATATATATATATATATATAGTTGTTATGTAGGAACTAATTGTTATGATTGATGCACTACTTAACTCTAAACTTAGATATTTTATGTATTATTTTTTTTATTGGTTGCTACATGTTTTGGACCATTTCCTTTGCAAGGCCATCAATTTGTGACAAAGAATTACATTATTGGGAAACAGGCTTTATATGCAATTTGCTAGTCTAGAATTTTCATGCTAAAGGCATGGACGACATGATCCCGGACAACCCTCCTTTGAAAGAAAAACTTTCACAACAACCTATAATAGTGGAAATGTACATGCCATAAGAGAAAGCACAACTATTATCAATAGACGAGGCTTTGGAGAAAATGCATTGTTTTCGAATCGAGTCATTCAACTACAAAGTAGGTGATTGCTTGTTTGATATTGTGCAACTATTACTCCTTTGTCATTACATATCAAATGAGCTCCACAATTGCCTTGTCGATTACTTTTTGCATTGCCTTAACAATGGTTGTGCTACAGCTCTATCATCTTTTGGGCATGAACTACATCCAACAATACTCTATGACCTGCACAATATACATGACAAAAGCACATACCTGTGTAGAATGAGAATTTCAGCCATAGAGCTCAATGGCTACAATGAAAAAGGGCTATGAGGTGACACATTTTGTATACAATGGCTAGCACAATGGTTGAACATACCCATATGCCTTTAGTCTTTGAAACACAAAAAGGTCTACTTGCATTTTAACAAAGACTCATGCAATCCTAAAATATCAATTCCTCTCCATGATGCAAATCTAACTTGTGGACACTATGAGCATGTGTTTTCAAGGATAAACACATACAATTGCATTCAGCATGTGCAATCATCCTTGCCAATGCCATGATGTGATCTAGATGATGCTTGGAAGGAAATTGGAAATGCAATGGATGGACTTGGGCTTTATAGGCTTGCTACATTTGCCACTGCTTGTGGGGAAACCATGTTCAACGCTATAGCCTATGTAAGTGGCCAACAATTTGATGCAATTACCCTCTGCTTGTTTATGGCTCAATCCTTCGCCAATGCATTGACAACCCAAAATAAATTTGCATTTGCATGCTTTGAGATATCCACACATCTTGATGTAACTGAGAACAACTATCTATTATAATTGCAATAATTGGTTTCTAGGCTTGGAATGTCACATGAACAAAGTGGCCTTGAGGGTTGCAAGTTTTTCTTGTTATGGTTGTCACATATATTTCATGCAAAGATACACATCTAGAAAACAATTGACCAGCCCAAAGATGATGTGTATTGCAATTGCAAAAATCCAAAAAAGGAATTTTAACTTAATTTGTTTTTTTGCCAGCTCAGGTCATTGTCACTATGAACCACTTCAATATAGGAAAGACTTGAGTGAAAAGGGTCATACCAAAGCACCATCTTATGCAATGCCTACAACAAGCCATACTAGCTTTGAATCAACTGCAGCAAGTAAAAAAACAAAAACTTGTCACCAATATTGATTGTGATGAACTCAAACATTTGTAGCGAATCCCAGAACAACTATGCAAAGGAACATGACACAAAATTGACATGCCATCAGACATTACATGCTTTAAAAGCACAAATCCATGGAACACAAAAGCAACAATCAAAAATGCCAATTGCTGGAATGACTTCTGATATTTCAGGTTTTCCAGATAGCACATGTAAAAAGAAAATGCCTACACTATCATTGCATTGTTTAAAAGAAAAAATTTGAAATGTGTAAAAATAGCCACCAATTGAGAAAAAAAAAACATTTTTCCCTCATGCTCCTTCCTTTCCACATAGCTTAAAGCTTAAATCTAAGCTATGTAATTCTTCTTTATCTTTGAAGACAAGAGCCAAGCATTAAAAAAGAAAAAAGAAATAGAAATCTGTGCAAAACATCGAAATCCAAAAACCTATTAACACATATTTAGCAACTATCAAAGACACACCCACTCAACCATGTATTCTTTGTGATTGGCTTCATTTCCATAAGAATGTTTTCCCAGCAAAAAATGCACTTGTCAATGCTTTCTCTCTACTTGCTAGCAAAATTCAAGGAAAAACAATGGCCATAGGGCAGCCCAAATGTAGACCATGTATAAAAGATACTTTGAATAGCAAGGTTCCTGCTTTCACTGCTTCATCTAGAATAAGACATAACACACGAATAGATGTTGTCCATTCATTGACTTCTCTAGAAGAAATGCTTGTCTCTTTGTGAATTGGCTTTACACAAATAAGACAACTAGGATATAAAAGAACACAATATGGCTTACTTGGAACAATCATTAATGTTCCTGTGGACTTTTATAGGGTGCAACAAGCATTGCCTAGAGAGCTGGATGAAACTATAATAGTTGCAGTTAAATTAAAATGAAACTAGAATATCAAAATGCATATGTCCAGGGCAATGTTAGACTCACATGTGTAATCAATACTCTAACAAGCCTATCAAAAACACCATTGTATAGAAAAGAAAATGTTCTTATCAGCAAAGATTGGGAAGCTCTATTCACAAAAAAAAATAGAACAAATGCAAAGAGACTTTGAAGTTGACCCAAATATCGATAATCATGCAACTAATGATGATGATGATGAGCTCATGCTAAATCAGTTGTGGATTGGTTTAATGACCCACATTCTATCAAAGACCTAGATAGTACTATTATTGAAATTGCACCTTTTGAAGGATTCAAACTTCTTGGTATTTTCCAAGATAAATTCTCTGAAGAGATGAACTTTCCTACTCTGTTTTACAATGATGCTCGGCCAAAGGATGTCACTAAAAACTTTTCCTTTCAAAAAATAGCAAAATGGGAGCTTATGCATAAAGACAATGACTTTATAACACACATTACAAATATTTTTTTTGAAATCCATAAAAATTATTATTCAACAAGTAGATCTTCATTTCTATGGGTGTGCATAAGAAAAGATGAATTGAAAGGTGTAAAGTTGCTTTCCAAAGTTGTATGCAGCCCAACAAATCTTGAAAGAAAATTGAAATCTCCATTGGGCTATAGATCATTGAAAACTATCCTAACTTCACCAGATTATTTAGAGAATGCAAGGAAAAATATATTTGCAATGATAAGTCAATTGGGACCTCCCACTTTCTTTGTCACATTAACAAGTGTTGAAAATTTTTGGGAGCCATTGTGCCAAGCATTACAACCAACATTGAATGATAAATCATGTAAGTGCAATGAAACTATTGAGGATAAGAATCTAGACTTTGAAACCAGGAAAAACACAGTGCTTTGCAATCACTACTTTAATCATAGAGTCAATACATTTCAAAAATTAATGTTTAAAAACCATCAATTATTTGGACAGGTCTTGGACTACTCTTTTGTTACCAAGTTCCAGAACTAAGGTAATGAACACGTTTATTTCATGCTCTGGGTAAAAGATGCCCCTGTATATGGAAATTGCTCAAACATGCAGATTGAGAACTTTGTGGACAAATATATTTCATCTGACTCTTCATTTCTTGATGCAAACCTTGTGAAAATGCAAACACACCACCATTGAAAATTTGCAGAAAGTACAAAAACTTAAACTATAGATTCAGTTTTCCCTTGCCACCTATGGAAAAAAAACTTATACTAGATCCATTGCCTATACTTGATAATGCCATGAAAGACAAAGAATTTTTTTTTGAATAGCTAAAAAATAAGAGCTACAAAAAAGAAGTATCATTTCAAACTTTCTTGCATGAATTTAAAATGATTGAAATAGATTACATTGCAATGCTGCGATCAACATTGACAAGCACTGTTATCATGTTAAAATGAGATCCAACTGATATTTGGATAAATGATTTTGTAAAGTAGGTCCCACAACTATGGTATGCAAATACAAACACATAGTTCATTCTATACACATATGTTGTTGCATCCTATTGCTATTCATACATAAAAAAATAAGATTGTTCATTGTCTCTTGCATTTTATCAGGTGCATAATCAATGCACTCATGCATATGATGAAAAAATGTAGTTCTATGGAAACATGGAAATGCCTTTCTTAACTATCAACAAATGTCTAGCTGCCAAGTTGTACACATTGTTCTTTCCTTGCCATTCTATCAAAGTTCAAGAAAAACTATCTTCATTAATACTTCTCCATTTGAGAAAAGAATTTTCATGTTGAAAAGTCTAAAATTGTTGGCAAAAGAACAAGATGGTTCTGAAAACATTATGTATCCATCTATGATAGAGAAATATACACAACATCTAGAAACACTGGATAAATTGTCATTAGCTGAATACTCGACATTCTATTAAAGTAATTCAACCAAGATAAAAAGAAGAACTAGGCCACAAATCATATGCTATGTAAGATACAATCAACATATAGATTTTAAGAATTACTACAGAGAGAAAATGATGTTGTTTGTGCCTTTTAGATCTAGTGAACAAACTTTTCTAGCTAGATATCAAACATGGAGTGTAGCATTCAATGCCCATAGAAAATAAATTGGAAGCATAGAAAGCAACGCATATATGAAAATATCTAAAACAGGGCGGTTGAGAAATATCTTTTACCATCAATGCAAGCTGCTTCATCATTGTGCAGCAATGAATGACAGAAATATCTCTATCTGCTAAAAAATGGTCACTGACAAAAACTCCTGAAAACCCTACCAAATGAAAGAGGGGACCAAAATATGGATCTTTTCCTCTTGCAGCATGTCAAAATTTGCTAGGATGGAGGAGATACAGGTGGTCAAAGTTTTGGTCAACTACCTGTATATATCACTTTGCATCTGTGTATATACCGCCATCTGAATCGGCTTTTGAAACTGCCTTTGCATGTACAAAGCACTTTGTATATCGGGCTATTTTTGGTGCCTAAAATAGCTCTTTGAAAATGCCCTGTGTATATGTATTTTGAAACTGCATATACGTGGGCCTTTATCTTTTGAATCGGCCCTGTGTATCTCACCTGACACGTGGTACCATCTGATTCATCACTAGAATGAAGCTTGGGGCCATCGCTAAAAACTACATTTTCCTCCTTGTATGTTGGCCATTGTATATCGTGATTGTATATTTAAACATACAATGCGCAACATGCATACAAAACTTGCACATACAAACATGCATCTAACCTTTGTATGTTCACTACTTGTATATCGGTTTGTATGTCACTGATATACAAGCCGAAAATATACAAGCTACTGTAGCTGATGTATTTGCCCTTGAATTTGTGACTTGTATATACATACAAGCACCTTTGTATGTGCGGGCCCCATGAATTGTATGCCCGGCCCTGAATATGCAAACATACAAGCCATGGACCCTAAAATGACCATTAGCTGCATTTGATTGCTCTGTCAGGTCTGGCTTGTATCGCCCTTGCATGTACATTCTTGTATGTGCAAATATACAAAACACTTATACATACAAGGCAGACCTGACACCTAAATATGTTGAATTTGATCTTCGATTCAAGTCCACCTTGTATACATTCATTGTATCTTTTACTTGTATATTGCTGATATACAATCACCCTTTATACAAGGTAGACCCAAGAATAACATAGAATAAATTGAAATTTCTATTCAGGTCTGGGTTGTATAAATCTCTTTGTATATCGACCTTGTATGTGCGAACATACAATCCGATATACATTCTATTGTTCATTTGATCTTTGTATGTAGAAGACATACAATCTTCTTTGTATATGCACAGGCCCCACCAGTTGCATCTACTTGTATATCGGTGAATGCATGTGAAAACATACAAAGCGAAAAATACAAGACACTGTAGCAAATGCATCTTTGTCCTTGTCTATTGCGAATGTATATTGGTGACATACATTCCACTGTAGCACATGTATCAAAGTTGGCCTTGTATGTTTTTCATTGTATATTGGGTTGTATGTGTGAACATACAAACCTGATATACAACTATCTTGATGTACATTCGCAGAATATTTTAGGAATCTGCAAAAGATTCCCCAATGTATATGCAGGCCCGATATGCATTGAAAAATGCATACAACTCATTTTTTTCACCATTTTCAAAAACCAATGGAAATTTTGCAAGCTCACCAATGTACATTTTGTCTTGTATATATCCTTTGCATCTTCCTTTGTATGTACAAAGGCAAATGTATATGCAAATGTACATTCAAAAATACATATAAATACAGCTATAGAAATGAGAAAATACCAGTGAGAGAAAGCACTTGAAAACAAAAGATTTCTGGGTTTTTCTGGGTTTTTTGCATGGATTCCTTTAGTAAGAGTTTGGGATTTTGTGACAAGGCATGCATGAAATTTTGAAGAATTTACACCTTGTATGGTCATTTCTAAAGGATTTTCAAAGAAAATGCAAGGTGAACTGTTTAACTCTGGGCAGAGGCAAAATAGGTCAACAATTTGGCAACCTCTATGGGGAGTTAGCCTGCTAAACAATTAGATCAGTGGCCTTGAGCATCCATTGGGCATGGGGTCATATTGGGACTAGAAATATACAGATATTCTCTGACCTTAGCAACTCACGACAACAACAAAGAATATTGGAAAACCAACCCAAGATAAAAATACTGAAAGCAATCTCTCTAATTGTGCTAGACAGCACTTAAGGAAAACAAAAGGATCTAAACTATTGTGCAGTAGAACTTATTGAAAGCAAGAAATCTAATCTACTAATTTACAAGGTACTCATACCTCAAAACACTTCTTTAGATGTATCCCATTAACTGGGATAGGCAAATTGTGTCCATCCATACTTGATAACTGAAATGCATTGTGCTCCTTGCATTCAGTAATGAGAAATGGGCCACTCCACATGCTGTCAAACTTAGAATGTTTTCCTGGTCTACTTTTTAACTCATTCCATCTGAGCACCATATCACCCTCCCTAAACTTTCTGGGAGTGGCCTTCTGATCAAAACTTCTTTTGGTCTAAAGCTGATGATACTCCATGGTCTTCATAGCCTTGTCTCTGACTTCTTCAAGCTCCATCAGTTGAGCATATTTGACAACCATGGGGTCCTCTGCTTCAAACATTTCCAACTGATTCATAATGTCTAGGGCTGGCAGTTCCATAGATATAGGCAATCTTGCCTCTTTTCCATACACTAGTAGATGTGGGGAGTTCCCAATAGACCTCTTAGGAGTTATTCTATCTGCCCACAATGCATACTTCAGATTAGTGTGTCAAGTCCTTTGGTTATCCTCTATTGATCTTTTAATAATCCTTATGAGATTTTTGTTTGTAGATTCAACCAAACCATTACCCTGTGGATAATAATTTGATGAAGTATTCAAAAAGATCCCATTCTTAACAGCCTGGTCAGTTATTTTCAATCCTACAAAGGCCAAAGCATTGTCTGAGATAATAGGCTCAGGCACTCCAAATCTGGAAACCAAATCACAATAAAAATTTAAAACAGCATTCTCATTGGATTCCTTCAGGGCGACTGCTTTAGTCCACCTTGTGAAATAGTCTATAGCTATAAGTATCCACCTATGGCCTCAATGCCCCATCTCATAAAGGGTTGCTCTACCTGAATTGGCTGTTGAGGTAAAGCTGGCAGCCTTTCCTTGCCGGCAAAAATGGCACACTTTATACATTTTCTAGCCCATGCATGGGCATCCTTAAATAAGCTGGGCCAGTAATAGCTAGCTCTCATTACTTTCCAAGCAGTAGTCCTTGGGGCAAAATGACCCCCTGCTATTCCATCATGAAATTCATGTAGCACCTTATCAGTCTGATCTTTATCAATGCACCTTAACAATACACCATTAAAGTATTTTCTAAAAAGGATGCCATTTATTAAAACATATGGAATGAATTGTAGTCTAAAATATCTTATTTTGGTTCTATCTAGACCTACTGGACATTCACCAGTTTGCAAAAATTGAGTCATGTCATTAACCTAACTGGTGCTTACTACTGTTGTATCATTCTTATGCTCCTCTTCAATAGTCAGAAGCACCTCCTTTTCTTTTCCTATTTCATTCTCTAAACTGGTAATGAGTTGTTCACTAAGTCCTCTGCCTCTGACAAGCTTGGTTATCTTGATCTCCACGTCATATTCCATGACTTTGATGATCCAACCAGCCCTTTTCTCACTAACATCTTTACTCAACAGGAACTCCTTTACACTGGGATGAGCGACCATCAGATGTATCTTGTTATTAAAAACAACATGTCAAAACTTCTTGAGGCTCCTTATCACTACAAGGACATGTTTCTCAACAAAGCTATACCTTTGCTCATACTCCTCCAGCCCCTGGCTAAAGAAAGCGATTGGTTGCTCAAAACTGCAACTCTGCTGCTATACCAAAATCATAGAGATTGTATCCAGGCTGCCATAAGCATACAAAATAAAATCTTTGGAGAAGTTAGGGTTTACCAGAGTCAGCGCAGCTGACAATGCTTATTTTATGGATTCAAAACTAAGTTTGGCCTCCTTCATCCAACTGAAAACTATATTCTTCTTTAACATGGACGTCAAAGGGTTCAAAAGATTTGCAATATCAAGGATGAATCTTCACAGAAAATTAATTCTGCCAATAAAACTTTGAAGCCCCTTCTTGTGGCTAGGTAAGGGCAACTCCAGAATAGCTCTTACCCTTTCAACATCAATGGTAATGCCTTCCGCTAAGACTTTGAAAGTGGTTGATGAATTTGAATTGCGGGAAGAAATCTATTGGAAGCAAAAGGCCCGGGTTGAATGGTTACAGGAAGGTGATAAAAACACCGCCTTCTTCTTCAATTCTGTGAAGGACAGGAGGTATGGTAATTCCATTCCTTTTTTGGTGAATGATAGGGGTGAACGTCTTGCCTCGTTTCAGGAAATCTCTGCTGAGGCATCTCAATATTTTGCTACTTTATTTAGGGAGGATTCTCGCGGGGGCTCTCTTGAGGAAGCACAAGTTCTTTCTTGTATTCCTCAGTTGGTCTCCAGGGAGGCAAATGAGTATCTGATGAAAGATATCTCTCTTGATGAGCTAGAGGGGATTGTGTTTCAGATGAAGAAGGGTAAAGCTCCTGGTCCCGATGGTTTCCCAATTGAATTTTTTTAGGAATTTTGGGATATCATAAAGTTGGATCTTCTAGCGGTTGTCCTTGAATCCCAGAGGAATAAGCAGATGCTTCGTGCTCTAAATTCCACCTTCCTTTCTCTCATACCCAAGTGTGAAGGGGCTGATAGGTTATCTCAGTTCCGGCCTATCTCTCTTTGCAATGTGGCTTACAAAATCATTTCTAAGTTATTGGCTGAGCGATTGAAGAAGTGGCTTAAAGTGCTGATTTCAGAGGAACAGAGTGGATTTGTGGCAGGTCGACAGATTCTTGACGGGGTTGTCATTGCTACGGAGACCATCCACTCCATGGACAACTCCCATGAGAAGGCTATGTTCATTAAGCTAGATATGGCTAAGGCTTATGACAGGGTTAGATGGTCTTTTTTGCAGAAGATCCTTGTTTCTTTTGGCTTTGGTGAAGAGTGGATCCAATGGGTCATGAGTTGTGTCATGTCTGTTTCCTTCTCAGTTTTGATAAATGGAGATCATTCTGAACTTTTTTGTGCCTCACGGGGCTTGCGCCAAGGGGATCCTCTTTCTCCGTATCTTTTTCTGCTTCTTGTGGAAGGCCTTGGACGTTTGTTGAAAAGAAGGGTGGAGCTTGGTACCATTCAGGGTTGGTGATGGGGTGGAGACTTGCCTCCACAATCTCATTTACAGTTTGTTGATGATACTGCCTTGATGGGGATGGCTACTGTTAGGGAAGCTACTAACTTGAGGCAGGTGTTGGACATATATCTTGTTGCTTCAGGACAAATGATTAATGAGGAGAAGTCATCCATATTCTTCTTCAATACACCGACCCCCATTCAGAGAAGAATTGCTAATATCTTGAGGTTTCAGATAGGGGTTCTCCCTTTGACTTATCTGGGTTTCCCAATTTCTATTCGCCCTCTTCCCAAGGGTTCTTGGCAGAATATTATTGATAAGCTCCGTGCAAAAGTTAATCATTGGACCCACAGATGGTTGTCTTTTGCGGGGCGGGTTCAGCTTCTCAAGTCGGTGGTGCAGGCTCTCCCTACCTACCGATGTATGCTTCAGGTGGCTCCTATGGGTTTTCTGAGGGAGTTGGATTCTCTTGCAAGGCAGTTCTTATGGGCGGGAAGTTTGTCATCCTCCAAGTGGAGCCTGGTCAGGTGGGATGTTGTGTGTAGCCCAAAGCAATTTGGTGGTCTTGGTCTTCGACAGTCTGCGTTATCTGGAGTGGCTGTGGCTGCTAAGCTATTTTGGAGATGGTGTGTGGAACTGGATCAGCCATGGGCCAGGATATTATCTCATAAGTATTTCCCGGGGATTCCACGGCAGGATCTCCCTCGTTACCCTCTTGAGGGGAAAGGTTCAGTGATTTGGAATACTCTTCAAAAGGGTGCTAAGCTTATCAAGGAAGGTTTATTTTGGATTTGTAGATGGGGAACTGAAGCTCTCTTCTGGTCGGATTCTTGGGATGGATTCCCTCCACTTACTTCTCAGTTCCCCAACCTTCTTCCTTTGTGCCAAAGATTTCTCGAGGCTGGATGGGCTAGGGTGAGTGACTTCAAGTCTGTTGCTTCTTTTGGTCAGTTGGAGGTAGCTCAGTGGAAGGATCCTGCAGTGTGGCCAGATTTGGGACTTGTGGAAGATAGTGCTGAGCTTCACAAGATTCTTCATAGTAGGAGTTGTAGTTCTCTTCTGGAAGAGGATATTCTTGCTTGGACCCATAATCCTAAGGGGGTTTACTCTGTTGCTTCTGGTTATCAGGTGTTATTGGCTCAGAAGCTAACTGGGGTAGAGGTTCATTGGTGGAAAAGGGTGTGGAATAAACTCTCGTGGCCTAAATGAAATTGCTTTGTTTGGACTTTGGCTTGGAATAGGTGTTTGACCTAGGATAACATTCGTAAACGGGGATTTCAAGGACCTTCAATTTGTGTTTTGTGTGGGGGAGCAGAAGAGGATTCTTCGCATTTGTTCTTCCGGTGCCCCTTTGTTGTGCAGCTTTGGCATTGGTGGTGGGAGGTTTGGAAGCTTCCTTGTATTCATGCGTGCTCTTTGGTTGAATTCTGGGATAGTATGGGAAGACCTCCTTCTATGGCTTCCTTTTTGCAGGAAGTTTGGTTCGTGGGTCCTACCTTTCTGCTTTGGCAGATTTGGCTGGAGCGGAACCGCCGAATTTTTCGTGATCAGAAGTTGGTGGATCGGCAAGTTTGGCTGCGTATGCTAGGAATGGTGCAGGAGTCAGTTTCAGCTAATTGTGATTTGGTTTTCCCCTTGGAGAGAGGTGATGATGAGTTGATGGCCAGACTGGGTCTTCAAGAAATTCATTCTTCTTTTTTCAGTTCCAGGAACTGTAGGCATGGAAAAAAGAGGGTTCAACGGGTTGGAAGGTGGTTACTTCCTCCCAATGGATTTTTAAAGATCAATACTGACGGTTCTTCTAGGGGCAATCCTGGGCCTGCTGGAATTGGTGGAGTTGGTAGGGACTCAGCTGGGTCGGTGATTTTTCTGTTCTCTATACATGAGGGGGTGAAAACTGTTAACTTCATGGAGGGTCTGGCAATTCTGCATGCTATTGAGAGGGCCCTTGCTTTGGGCTGGAGAAAAGTTATATGTGAAGCTGATTCATAGATTTTGATTAATCTCTTGAATGAGCGGAAGATATCTGATATTAATTGGCAGTTGGCTTCGGTGGTTCAGCGGATTCTTCAGGTTAGTTCTCGGTTGGAGGAGGCATCCTTTGTTCACATCCCAAGGGAGTGGAATCGAGTTGCCGACTGCTTGGCCAAATGGGCCTCTGAGCATGATAGTGGTTGGAAAGTTGAGGATTGGGATCAAGTTAATCCTGAGCTGCATCTGGATTTAGACCGGTTCTTGGAGGAGGATAGGAGGATACATGAGGATAGTTGATGTTGTTTATGCTGTGGGGTTTTCGCCTTGTTTTCTGGGGCTGGATCCCCTTGTTATTATTGTAATGCTCTTTTCTGATTTCTAATAAAGTTTTTACCCCTTTGTTTTAAAAAAAAGTCACCACCCATTAACCAAGGAACCCTAGGAAGCTCGTTTTCCATCTATTTTCATAATTCTACCCTATTCCCATACTCATTTGGTGCATAAATTGAGCAGAGACCAACCTTAAAATCATCAATATCTAGAATGACCCACATACATCTATTGCAATGGGAGCACCCATGCAATCTAATGCATTTATTCCATTTTCTATTTATTAACATGGCAATTTCACCTTTCCTTTTTTCATGTTTATAGGATAGGACAATTACATCCTTCCAAATAAATCTTAAATTATTCTCCAAATAGAATCCCACTTCTTTTATTTCATGTAGCAGTAAAAAGTCCATCTTCTTAGTTTTGTTGCAAAAGTATCTAACTACATATTTTCTATCAGGGGATTCAAGCCCTCTCATATTCAAACTATAACAGTGCATCTCTAACATTGTTTTTATATTCAATAAGAGTTTAGTTTATTTTCTTTGTATAGCTTATCAAAGCATTTGGGCATCTACTCATCCTTGCCCTTCTTTCCTGGCTTAGCAGAACTATTAGTTCTGCTATTTTGTTTTATTTTTTTAACTTCTTCCTTCTTAGGAATGATCTCCTTGTCTTTGTCATTAATAGTGCCTCCGGATTCAATGTCTACTATGGAATCACAACCCTCAGCTAAATTCAGACTACTTAATTTAGGGCTATTCACAGTTGACCCCATAGGATCTATTGTCTTCTTCTCTTTAAACTTTTCTTTAAATATTTCAAGCTTCCTCCTTTGGCCTTTAACTATATTTTCCCTAATCTTTTCAAGATCCAATTCCTGTGCATTTTTTACAACCAGCCTTGCTTTTGTCTATTTCATTCTTATCAATTTGATTTTCATAGTCTATTTTTTTCCCACTTGTGGGGTGATCCCCACATTCATTATTGTGCCTATCACGCACTTTGTACTCATCTATTTTTTCAAAACATGGGTTATCAATCATAGTAATGTCTTTTCCCATTAGGGAATTTATGTTAGGGTTTAAAGTTTCTTCTAGCTCCCCACTTGAGCGGGATATAATATCATCTTTCAACTTATCTATACCTCTAGAAGGATTATTTTTTTCTAATGTGCATTCTTCAATATGATTGTTCAAAATGGATTCATTAACCATAGAGGGTTCTAAAACTTCACTTATAACTGTTTGCTTACTAATATTTTTGACATCAACATTTTACCCACTACCAAATTCCATAAGAATTTCGATGTTAGATGGAAAATCAACCTCACTCAGAGTATAATTGTTTTGATTATCCACTTGACTTTTCAATTCAAATGGGAGGTTAGCCACAACATTTTCAGAGGAAGCAACAACCTCCTCATTATTGTTATTATCAACCTTTCTACTAGAATAGTTTACATCAAAATTACTCCCTTCTTTAATTTTTCTTTTGTTTAAGACTGGACAGTCTTTTTTTTTGGTGCCCTTCTATTTTGCACAAGAAATAGGAATTCAAACCCCCTAGCCCAACAAGCTCACATTTAAATTATTTTTCCTTCCAATAGATTTTGACTATTTCTAGAATATCAACTCCAATTTTCAAAGCAACTAGGACCCTAGCATTCATGTGGGGAAGGGTAACCCTAGTTTCATCGACTCTCAATATTTTCCTGATAAGGTTCATCATTTATGGAAAAAAACTCCAAAGTTGTTCTGGCGCATTCTTGATAAGAAACCATTTTAGGGCTATGCAAAACATTATTTCCTTGTGGGTAACATTAGGGGCTAAGGGATAGGCCTTAAACAGAGTTTGACCTAAATTCCAATAGCTTCTCTCTAGGACCCTTTTCTGCATATTGTGGGTATGCAAGAAGATAAAAAAAGCCCATGTTGAATCATTCGACAAAACAAAATATGAATCCCTATTTTTTTCCCCCAAACCAAACCCAGCCAATTATCAAAAAATCTTCTTGAAGGAATTTTATCAATGTTTAAACAAGCAAAGAAAATAGCCACATTTTTTAGCCTAGATTCTTCAGCACTTAGAGATTTCTTCATACCATCATTCAAATTTAGAAAGAGTTTCCTATGTAAACAAAATTCCTCACTTGTTTTTCCACATCCTCCACTTCTTTCTTCCTCGCTATCAAAGACTCCACCATCTTTTCTGAATGCACTCCAGATCTCAAAGCTTGCATTCAGAGAAACTCCCCAATTTACTTTCTCATATGCTTTGGCCATATCCAATTTGACCACCATTGCTAAGATCTTGTTCTCTTTTATCGAGTGCACAAGTTCATGGGTAATAGGTCCCCCTTTGTTGTCTCTTTTCCTAGGATGAATCCCCTACTCTTCTGAGATCAGTGAGGGAAGAATTGATGCTAACCTTTTTTTTTTTTTAAAATGCACCTGGTAAACTTTTTAACGTGACCAGCGACGTTGGTGCGACACGCCCTCCGGCTCCACGTGAATGCTTTTGCCCAGAGCAATGAACTGGTGAGGCCACAACTGGGGGACCTCATCCCCTAGGAAGAACACTTCAAACCCGCGAGCTCATTGGCCCAGCGAAGGCGTAAAGCCTTGTGAGCTCGTTGGCCCAGCGGGGGTTTGAACTCTAGTGGCCGCCACTACATCCTTAGCGACTTAACCACTGAACCATGCCATCATTGGTAGAATTGATGCTAACCTTAATGTTATTGCCTTAGTGATGATTTTATATATAAAATTGCATAATGAAATAGGTCTGAATTCCTCAAAGACTGTAGGTGATTTTACTTCGGGAAGTAGCATTAGACTAGTCCTTTTGAACTCTTTGAGGATGTTTTTGAATTTCCTAGATTCCTCAACTACAAGGAATACATCCTTGCCTACTATGTCCTAACATTTTTGGAAGAAGTTCCCTGTAAATCTATACACTCATGGTGCTTTATCCCCAGGCATAGTCATAACTTCATTTTGAACTTCTTCCATAGTAAATTTCTTCATCAACATCTCATTTTATTCCTTTGTAACAAGATTGAGTCTAGTTCATCTAAAGAGGAGTCAGCCCCACCCTGATCAAGTAGCTTTTTAAATAACATTACTGCCTCATGGTGAATCTCTTTAATATTACTAGTCATTTCTCCATCATTTTTCTTAATATGATGTATATCATTTGAAGATCACTTCATTTTAGTGGACAAATGAAAAAAATATGGTGTTTCTATCTCCCTCCTTCAACCAGGTTTCTCTAGACTTCTGACACTAGAATACCTCCTCACCAGCTAGGATTTCTTCTATCTTTTTCCTTAAAATATTTTCCTAGTTATATCTCTCCTCATCCATTCCCCCTTTAATAATCTTAGAAGATATGCTATGTAGATCTTCTTGCAATCTACTTTTTTCTTTGAAAATATTTTTGAAATGAGAGTAATTCCATTGGGTAATTTTTATTCTCACCTACTTCAATTTATGGGCCAATTGGAACATCCTCAAACCTTGTATGAAGTGGATAGAATGCCACCATTCATCTACCAATGAAAGGAAATGATCATCTCTAAACCACATATCTTGGAATTTAAAGGATTTCTAAAAATGGAACTTGTTATCTAATCCTATCTTTATGCTAACCGGATAATGATTTGATCCACTCCATGGAAGAATATTAACTAAATAGTCCTGATTATCTTGAAACAAATCCCCAATAACTAAAAATCTATCTAATCTTTCTTCTATTTTGAGGATGCCTTTCCTTCTGTTCATCCATGTGAATTTCCACTCTTTTGGCACACAATCAATCAGATTTTTATTTTCAATGAAATCCTTAAAGTCATTTTAAGCTTTAGAGGAGTGGGAAATTCCTCCTGATTTCTCCTCATCATCCACCACAACATTAAAATCCCCTCCCAAAATTACTTTTTTTTCTAAAATCCTTAAAAGATTACCAAAATGATTCCACAAATTTGATTTATGCACTATGTTTATTGGCCCATATACACAAAAAAACCCAATGTCTCCAGAAAAAAGAAGTTTGGGAAACTTATCAAAAATCTAGTGATCCCTTTTGGCTATGACCTCCATAGGGGGAAGATGCTTTTTCCATAAGATTGCTAGTCCCCTAAAACTCCATATGCTGGAGATGTTATCGCCTCCCATCTATTCAATAGTTTGAATATTTTCTTCATGTATTCTGAAGAGAGCTTGGTCTCTTGTAAGAGTATTACATCCACTTTTGCCTCATCAATTTGATTTTTGATGAGATGTATTTTGTTAGGGGCATTAATGTCCCTAACATTTTAGGTTAGGATCCTCATTATTTTAGAGAAGAGTCTTCCACTCTCCTCTTTTGTGGGGCCTTATCAATAGTAGTTTGTATTCCTACTACAATCTCGACTTGAGTCTTATGGGATTTTAGACATGATCTCTTCCTATAAGAAGTTGGGGTGTTCTTTTCAAATTTCCTTTCTAATGTTGATTGTGATATTCCTAAAGTTGATCATTCCTCTTCTTCTTCTTGATTCTCCTAAAGTACCTCTTCTACTATATCATCACATATATCACTAGTCACTTTGTTGATTACTTCTTCTAGGAGTGCATTTATATTAACCAAAGACAACTCCATGTCTTCTTTCCTTCCCACCCCATCCATATTTCTTCCCTTTTACCTCTCTTTGTTATCATCTTGTCTCAATGGGTCCTCCTGTAGTCCAAGGAGTGGCTCTCCTTCTTTTCCATTTTATGTATTATTTGTTGGAGGAGATAAAATAACTTGAAGCTCAATGGGCCTTTCCAGTTCACCTGTGAGTGTTTGATGTAGGTCCACATCCTCCTCTTGTTCTCTTAGGGGCTCCTCTTCCTGTAGCCTATCGTCTATTACTAGGCTCTTCAAGTGTTATTACCAAATCCACAGGCTCTTTATCCATGGTGCATCCTTGTTCTTCAATCTATGGGGGAACCACCAACTCATTTTCTTTGTTCTCTACAATAGGGAAAGGTTCTATTGTGCTCTTGAATCCTTCATAAATCACTCTTTATTCCCATACCCCCTCTAGGGACTCTAACTTTATCATCTCTAGTAATTTTCCTTTAGTATCATCAATATGTACATCCTAATCATACCCATGTAGTAGTGGTTTCGTGGGACTTCTACATTTTGGCATATCCCTAGGGTGTTTCCTATTGTATTTGTAATGTTGTGATCTCTATATTCAATAGGAAAAATAGAAAGATGAACCTAGAATGAGATAGCTAGTATTTTTGCTCTTACTATATTAAAATTTGGTTTCTATGGTTGGAAATATATTCCTATTCCTTGGAACAAGCATATTCTAGTTAGCAACACATTATCCCCTTCTTTCTAGCAGGAGAAAGTAATTGCAAAGTACCCTTCCCCTAACTTCGCTAGTTCTTCCATGGAGGGCCAATTCTGAGTGCTCAGTTCTTGAAAGTCTATGACTGAAAAGTGGCAAGAGAGGATTGTACAAATGATTGCTTTGTTTGTAAGATGTTCTCTTCTTCTCTTTAGTATCTCTCCTAGGATTTGTATGTGAATCTCTTGGTGCTCCTTTTTGTGAATAACCTCATGCAATTGTAGCTTCAGTCTGTAGAATCTCTTTTGTTCTAGTCTTGGATCCCTAAGGACACATTTTTTAGTCTGGTAAAAATTATCCTTTCCCTTACCATTCAGCTTTGAGGCTCTATATTCATTTCTTTCTCATCTTATCCTTTGACTATTATCTCTAGGATTGTGAATTCTACCCTGGGTAAGAAGGGAAACCATCTTTAGCTTAAACAATTGTTCTTATGGAATATGAGGAGCAACTTCTTGCCAAATGTTTCTCCTAGTTTGTTTCTTATCAAAATGATTGGTCTGATTTCTCCCTCTGGAGTCTCTAATCGAAAGTAAGCTTGGGACGAGACCATGGAACAAAAACTCTCTTTGACCACCTCTAGTCTACTCCCCATGAAAATTCTACTAGTTTCTATAAAAGCTCGACTGGTTTCTGTGAAACCTTGACTCCATGGTTCGTTATCCCACTTCCATGAGCACATAAATGTTAAAGTAAGGAAAAAGATCTCTAGTGATGGCATAAAAATATGATCTAAAGTTAATAGTGAGGGAAGGTGTGATACCCCCACTATAAAAGTGGTAAGCAATGATAGTGCATACAAGGGGAATGGGAAGATAAGGTTATAGAATCAAAAGAGATAGATCTAGATTAATAGTAAGGCATTGAAAACACAAATATATAGTGAAGGCAGGATCCCTCCCTAATGTAAATATATGATAAGTTTAAATACTGAAGTGAAATGGAGATGGTATGATGCCCTTGATATGGAAAGGACAACTCAAATTCTATGAGAGAAGCCATGATCCCCCTATTGTAAAGATGTGGAAAGGAAAGATCAAATGGTATAGGGGAAGGCATGATGCCCCAATTATAAAGGTAACTCTAAGAGTGTGATATGGAAAGGGAAGTTCAAATTCTATTTAAGCCAAAATCCTCTAGAAATAAAGATGAGATGTCTGATAAATAGGAATCCCCATGAGGTGGTGCATTTAGAAGGCTAAACTTTTCCTATTGCATAGAATCACTTGAAGCCTTCACTGAAGCAACACTAAACTCAAATGAAAAAACATGTGATTTTTTAATGTCTACAAATGCTAGGTTAGAAGAATTTGACAAACTAATTCCATTGGCAATGCAAAGCTATTTTAACTAATGAATCTCATAGAGAAGTTTCAAATCATCAAGTTCTTTTAGCATGCATTCATCTATAGAATGTCTTTTCTTCCCATAATAATCACATTAGATTTTCCATAAATTTGAAGACATGATTAACCAAAACAATAAAGATCAAAAATGAAGAAGTAGATATAAATCCCACTCAAAAAATAGAACTTCTCTAGGTGCCAGTATGCCCAAGTTATTAAACAAAGTGTAAAAAACCAACAAACTAAATAAAATTAACCTCGAGATAAATTTAGAGTAATTGCATGGGTGGCTATATAGAGATCCTCAATACATTTTCAACACCTAGTTGATCTCAAAAATCAAAGATACTGGGTTCAACCTACAAAACATTTCTTGAACCACATAATCTGGAAAAATACCAACACCACTAGATAATGCTTAGAACCATCTTTTCTACCCCTATTCACTTGTAGAAAATTGACTCTAAATGCCAAAAGTATTAAAAAAAATGCACCGGCCTTATGGCAAGATAAATAAGGACAAGTTACCTTATAGTGGCTCTTGGGCTGTAGGATGATGGTGTTGTTGGCTGAATAGGTTACAATGGTTGATGGGTGGAAATCTAGTTGAGTGGCTTGATTGGAATTGTTGTAGCCTAGGTATTAAATAGGAGGTGGCATGACCTAGAGGTGGTGGTGCAGGTTATAGCCCCAACAAGGCTAGTAGGAACCACTAGCTCTGTTGTGCCAAGATTGGGTGCAAAAATACTCCTTCCCTAGCCTGTTAACCTATGGGAAATACCCTTTGACCACAAAAAAAATTGGACAAACAAATCCCCTTGCAAAAAATAATTTAATCGTTCTATGTTGTTGATAGTTGTTGGAAAAGAAGAAGATTGATCACCTAACACATCCTCTTGAGAAGAACAATATCAGGGTGCCTGATTCAGTCAAACAGAGTTCATCTTAGGAATCTTCAAAGGACATAGATAAAAATAAAGGGAAAGGAAAGGGCAAGGCCCTAGTTGCTATTGTTTCACAACTTGATACCTAGATCACTGACTCATGCACTTCGTACCACATGGCTTCATCACAAGATGGTTTTGCCTCTTTGGAGCCATGTTCTATGCCATCTATACTCATGGGTAATGACACTACTGTTGAAGTGCATGGGAGAGGATCTTTTGATGTGGGTGAAGGAATATTCATGATGTTATTTGTGTTCCATCTCTATCAACTAATCTCTTATCTATCTATCTATCACTCACACTGGCTCTAGAAAGCAGGTTGAGTTAACTCCAGACACAGTGGTAATCGGTGAGTTCCATAATGGATCTACATTTGCTATGGGAAAATTTAATCATCAGTCCAAACTATATCAATTTTCTCACTTTGTTCCTGATTCTCCTTCACTTTCTCCGCTCACTCACTCAAATGAGGTGAGTTGTTTGTGGCATCAATGATTTGAAAACTTGAATTATCACTACTTACAACAACTTAGTCAACAAGATATGGTTTCAAGGTTGGCTTCTATTTAAAGTTTTTTGAAGGTGTTTGTCAAGGATGCATTCTTTGTAAGCATCCTGAGGAGAAATTTGATAAAGGCAAAGCATGGAGGGCCACACAACTCCTTGAGTTGGTACATAGTGACTTGGTAGGACCATTTCCACATACTTCTTTTAGTAGATCCTAGTATGTTCTCACATTCATTGATGATCTTTCCAGATACACATGGGTTTATTTTCTCAAACAAAAGTCTGAGGTCTTTGAGTCTTTTCAAGATTTTAAATCTTTTGCAGAGAAATAGTCTGGGAAGTCCATCAAGATTTTGTGTATAGAAAATGGGGGAGTATGTCAACCAGAGGTTTGAGCAATTTTGTGTTTCAAAGGGCATTGATCTTTAGAAAATAGTTCCCTATAGTCCACAATAGAATGGTGTCACAAAACACAAGAATAGGTCCTTGAAAGAGATGGCCAATTGTATGATTCACTCCAAGTCCATGGCACCTCAGTATTGGGCATAGGGCATAAATTGTGTGTGTTACATCCAGAATCGGGTTCCTCACTGAGTTGTAAAGGGGGTCACTCCTTTTCAATCTTCGATTGATCAGAAGCCTATAGTCAAGCACTTTCAAGTGTTTGGTTCTCCTTCATGGGTCGATATTCCAATAGAGAAACACAAGGCTATGGATCTACAGAGCAAGCCTTGCATATTTGTTGGGTACCAAGATGGTGTCAAAGGGTACAGTCTTCTCCACCCCACCACTCATGAGTTTTTCATTAAGAAGAGTGTTCATTTTGAGGAGAATCTTTCTAGTTCTTGTCCTATCACTTCTCCATCCATAATCACTTTGGAGACCTTGTAGCATGATGATAGTTCTTCCAAGGAACTTAATCCACCTACTCTTGATGAGGAGTCTTCTTCCTCCACTTTAGATGGAAATGATAATGATGAGGGTTCATCTTCCTCTGCTCCTAGTCATCATTCAAAGAGTGATGATTCTCCTCCAAATTCTCCTAATAGGCCTCTTTGGGCTTGTCAAACATTGGAGTCAGTAGGTGATTGGGTTGGTGATCGTTCAGATGTTATAAGAACAATGTCTCAATTTGAGCAGGCTCCACATCTCTTCATTGCCTCATCTTTCTATCCATAATCTTTTTGGGAAGCTTTCAGTGTCCCTGAGTGGGTACTTCTACGTAGGAAGAGATCAATTCCTTGGAGAGGAACCATACTTGGGATTTACTCCCGCTTCCTAAGGGAAGGGAATTTATTTGATGCAAGTGGATCTATCATACAACATTTGTCATAGATAGGTTGGTTGATAGGCATAAGGCTCATCTATTCATGAAGGGATTGTCCCAGGTTCGTAGGATTGACTACTCTAAGACTTTTGTGCTAGTTGCCAAAATGAACTCCATCTGACTTGTCCTTGCTATTATTGTAGCCCATCATTGGGAAGTTCATCAGATGGATGTGAAGAGTGCCTTTCTTCAGGATGACCTTCAAGAGGAGATTTACATGGAGCATCCACATGGGTTCATATAGGATCTTCACTTGTTTTTCATCTTCAGAAGTCTCTTAGGGCCTCAAATAGGCCCCTTGAGCTTGGTATGACAAGATGGACTCCTTCCTTCTGTCATTTGGGTTTACTTGGTGCCATTCTAATCCTATGTGTATATTCTGTAGCAGGATGATACTCTCATGTTCCTTGTTCTCTATGTTGATGACTTGTTGATTATAGAAAGTTCCTCATCCACCATCAAGGTAGTGAAAACTTCCCTTCATGATCATTTCTTGATGTCAGAATTAGGCCTTCTACACTACTTCTTGAGGATTGAGATCACCCAGTCTTCATCTGGTATCTTCATGGCATAGCCCAAGTACTCACTTGATATGCTCTCCCGCTTTTGCATGGCTAACTCTAAGCCTACACCGACTCCATTTCTATATGGGTCAAACATGAGGCTCACTATTCTTCACCATTGGTGTATGCTACCTTGTATTACCAATTAGTTGGGAGTCTCATATACCTGAATCACACAAGGCTTGATTTGTCATTATGATGTGGACCTGGTCTCCAGGTTCATGCAAGAGCCATATGAGCTACATTGGAAACCAACTAAATAGATTCTTCACTATGTACAAGACACTCACAGTTGTGGGATTCACTATGTAGTGGGCATTAATATTGACTTGGTGGGGCACATAGATTCAAATTAGGCAGATGATTCTCAAAATCACAAGTCTACTTCAGGGTATTGCTTCTCACTTTGTTTCGGTCCAGTTTCTTGGTCGAGTAAGAAACAATTTGTAATTGCTCTTTCATCTACAAAGGTCGAGTATCGAGGAGCAGTTAATGCTACTAGTGAGGCCATTTAGCTTCAGAACATTCTCACTATGTTTTGTATTTCCTTTTAGAATCCTAGAATCATCTTTTTTGACAAGTAGAGTGTAATATATAGATCTCTCACAATCCGGTCCATCTTCAGTAGATCAAACACATTGAGATCCACATGCACTACATTTAAGAGCTGATTCATGAGTAGATCATTGATCTTAGGTATTGTCCAAAATCAAAGTGGATCGTGGACATCTTCACTAAACCCTTGACTGAGAGAAATTTCCTTCATTTGTGAGCTTTGTTGGGGGTGTGGCTGGTGTCCACTTTAGGGGTATGTTTTAATTGTCTTTTCTCTCTCTATTCTTGGGGGTGTTCTCTCTAGTTTTTTCTAGGGAGGTTTTCTTCTCTTTGGGGGAAATTCTTTGTACATGGGTACCTCATTAGAATTGATTTATCGGGACCCATCTTTTCACCCAGCTAAGCTATACTTAAGGGGGTGTTAGTGTAGATTTTTATTTTCCTAATGGGTTAGTTATTTTCCCTATTTCCTAGGTTTTCCTACACTTTTATTAATCTTTATTAGGTAAAATAAAGAGAGTTTAATTAGTGAGTGGGTGATTTGAGGTGTCAGCAACCTACAAGCGAGGTGGCATTTGCTATCTTGGGAAGATGCTCTTTCTATCTTTGTCTCGTATGGTGGCCTCTCCCTATTGGTTGGTTTTTCCACCTCTCCCCTCTCTCTAGTCTATATAAACTCACTACCTAGCTTGTATTTTGTATCTTGAATGCATTGTCTAGTTACTCTACTCTACTATTCTTTTCTTTGATATCTTAATGCAATTCCATCACATCGATATTTGCATATCTCTCAGAATTGTCAGTTTGCTTCTATTTTACATTTCAATTTATGTAGCTTAGAATCTCTCTCATAAAGTTCTTGGGTTTTACATCTTGTTCAAGATTTCTAACAATAATTACCCTCATGTGTTCTAAATACATAGTCTTATTTATATATTCTTCCCTTAGTTGAATTTGATGATAATCTAAATCTAAATCTAACATAGTAAATAAAACTATATTATTAAATTCATCTACCAATTCATCAATACCAAGAATATGAAACTTATCTTTAAGAGTGAGCTTGTTGAGCTCTCTATAATGTGGGCACATTTTCCATGACTCATCCTTCTTGCTAACCATAATCATTGGGGATTAATAGGAACTTTTGTTGGGATGAAAATACTTCTTGGTATTAATTCAATGGATTGATCATGGTCTTTTACTATGGGCAGACCCTTTGGTTCTTGAAATGCATGTTGATGGTGTTGAATGATCTCTTGAATCTCTAGTTGGTCTTGAGTTTTCACATCTTATGCTTCTACAAAATGTATCTATGCCCCTATGCTTCAAGAACCTTTCTTAAGTAATTTATCTATTATATGTGAGATAATCAATTGACATGGTGGGGATCGTATCCCTATAAGTTTATACTTTTTCACATGTATACTAAAAGCCATGGATAAGAATTGAAAATTGAAAGTAATTGTTCCTAAATGTTTAAGCTATTGTATGCCCAAAACTACATCTACTTCTCTAATTGAGATAGAGAATATTTCTAAATCTATTTGATAATTTTCCATTAAGAGTTTTATATGATGGTATTTACCACTAGAAGAGAGTTGTTTCCCATTAGCTATCATAACCTAGAAATTACATATTGGATACACAAAAAAATTGAGCTCATTAGCTAATCTTCTATCAATAAGTTTGTGTGTACTACCTATATCAACTAATACTTTCACCTTTCACTTTTTTATATAACCAATTACTTTGAGTATTTATGGTTCACTTGTGCCGTTCAATGCATGTAGGGAGACAGCAGTGCTTTCCTCTTCCTTGGAATTCTCATGCTCAAGTTCCATATTTGGTTCTTTTGTAGCTACATCTCCCTCTGCCTCAACCTTTTTCTTAAGAGCCATTAGTATTTTATCACTATTATCACACTTATGACCCCTAGACCATTTTCTATCACAATGCAGGCATAGGTCATTTTCTCTTTTATTTTCCTCTTGTTCAAAAGAGTGCTCACTAATTTTTCTTAGGTTAAAGAAGTTGTCCTCATTTCTATAAAAAGGATTAGTCACAATTTTATCTTTCAATCTTACGGTTTGACCTTGTGTGAAACTTTTGGTGGTGGAGTTACATTTTTCAATCTGCAATGCTTATTCCATAACTTTCCTAACTGTGCAAGGTTCCAACAAACAAACATCATGCTTACTTTGATCATTAAGTCCATTTATGTAGATTTGTAGCCTTTAATAAGGTGTCACCCCATGAGCTTGAATTGCTAATTATCTCATATGCTCTACATTATATTCAACTACAGACCTTAATTGTTTAAAAAAATTTAGTTGGGTAACATAGCTTCCATCCCATGGTATTTCATAAAGGGTTGCTAACTGATTACTAAATCCTTTCCAACTAAGCATTTTTCCTTTCTTTATACTCATCCTCCATTGGTACCATTGATAAGGTTTTGATTCTAAATATCATGAGGCTACGTCAATCATTGTGTTGTATGGTGTATTATGAAGCTTAAAGTATTGTTCCATGAGGCTTATTTATGAAGTTATATTAGTACCATCAAACTTAGGGAAATTTATTTTGGGTAGGCTCAATTTTGGATGTTGAAGAGATTGTTTTATCCCTTGATTTTCTCTATTAGGGTTGTACTAACCTAGGTGGTTTTGTTGTGGCTTCAATTCATATAATATTTCTTGTTTAAACCTATCTAAACCTTTATTTAAAGATGGTGCAAATGGGTCAAAAAGATATCCTTAAGAAAATGTACCACTATTTCACATCCTAGAGGAATTTTACCCTTAATTTTAGGTGGTGGAGAGTAAAGGTCACTAGATTCAAATTTTGTAGAAATTTTTTTGAATCCTAAAGATGGCATGGCTTTTGATGTGTATATATTTTTAAATATAGGATTTCAATGTATTTCTCAAAAATCCAAACAAAAATAAAATTATAAAAAGTTGTAACTTGTAGAGTAGAATAATAGAATATTTTGACGTAGCTTTGACCACTAAATTACGGAATGCATGTTATCTCTAATACTATTTTTTTATTTAGTGAATTATGGAGATATTTAGGCTGGCCCCACTCAAGTAGAGGTCACAAGGGGGACCTCCTCCCCATCTACATATTCAACATAGATTTACTTATTCAACATAGAAGCCATAATGGAAGTCCAAGAGCCACAACTTGAAGTTCCAACTAAAGGTGTTACTTGGGGGATTCAAATATGGATCTCCATCTTTAGAACCTTATGGCCTTGCCATTTAAGTGCAAACCCTTTCACATCTCTAATAATAAATTTCAAAGAACTGACCTAGCCTAATTTTTCATAAGTTTTCTGGACAAAAATATATTAAAAATTTATCATGGTATTTTTTATAATTTTTCATAAGCTTTTTAAATACATTTAGCTACATTTCTTCCAAGCAATACATGTAGGCTTAATTAAGGTCTTTTCCTCTTTTAGTATTTGATTTTGTTTTGTAGGGCCTGATGGAGGATGAAAAAAAATACCTACCTATCGTTCCCATCGCTGCCATGGGAACCAGAAATTAAAGGTCGAGTGAGGATCTTGGACCTTAACCAGATATTTGAAATTGATTGCACCCTTGCTCAATTTGCAATCAGAAACATCTGTGGATAAAGATGCCTCGATGGGGAGTAGGATAGGAAGCTGCACTGGTCTGATATTGTTTCTACCTTCTTGTCCAACATAATGAACATAGTGCAGGATGGTAATTTTGTCCATGCTACTGCTAATGGTCTTGTTTTCAATTACCTATACAATCTGGAGTGGTGGAACCTGGCATCTTGCGATTATGACCTGTTGAATGGGGAGGCTATGATTGATGGTCTATTCCGTATTCAGATGCTACATATTTTGAAGGCATCAAAATGCGTGTGTAAGGCAAGGCAATGGGGCCTCTCGTGTGGTTGTATAAGCATCTTAGAGAGTGCTCTGTGTGGACACAACCACACTTTCACCACAAGTATGCGAATAGGTGTAAGGATGTTTTCATATCTATTTGGTTCCTATGTATGCACGCTCCAGACTGGGCACCGCGCTTACCCATAGCTCCTACAAATACCAAGGAGGAGCCTAATAAGGAGGAATATGAGGATCAAGATGACTTTATCATGCCTTTCTCAGAGGCAAGAGGACAAGTTCATCCTGATCAGTGATTTGGATGTTGTCTCAATAGTGGCTCCAAATGGTCTGGTAGTTATTTTTTATTATGTTTTCTCATGCTTCTTCCTTGTTGGGTGGGGTGTTTGAGCCTGCGTGCTCCGTTCATTTTTGTTTCGCCTGGGTTCTATTTTGATCTCTTGTAATGGAGATGTTCATTGTAGGGTGAAATTTTGATCTCTTTTTTGAGGCTATGGCTTGATTCGCTTGTGGACTAGCCAGCATTTAATTTTGTATCTGGATTCTATGTATTTTTGTTTTCAGTTTTAATATATGTCTGGGTGTTTCTTACACCCTTAATATATATATATATTAAAATATAATACCAATTTTTGAGGGGTGACCTCCAACATTCATAAAATAATATGTGAATTAAATATTAGAATATATGATGGTTTGGTAATGTCTCTCTTCCTTATTTATATACATAACTATGTAGGGACACACCTCTTCATCCTAACTAAGTCATCTTAAGAAATAACTAAGATTAATAAATGAAACTATTAAGGTTAAGCATGCTACAATTTATTATCCCTATTATAATTATGAATATGGTATACTAGGATCATAACACTAAATTCGCTCACTTCATTCATTTATTTAATCATTAAAATATGCCCAAAATAAATGATAAAAAAGGGGTGTGACATTCATAGCTACACCTTTTACACTAATGGAATCATGCCTTTCTCTCCATATTACTTTTTCCAACCTATTCCCACTAGGGATTTACCACCTTATCTATACCTTTGTGTGTTTATGGTCTTGGAAGCCATATTGGGTTCATATGCCTATCCTAGTGCCATATATACCTACATGAATGTTCTTGGCCATTTAGGGCCACATCACCACCTTTTCTTTCCTATGATGTTGGGGTAACCAACCTACCTTCCTTGGGTTATCTCCGTCCCATATGTGCTTACCATGCCCTATCATGTTATATATTTATGTGCTCATTACACTATGTATTCATTTGTTCATCTCTAAATTATATTTAATGTATGGATTTCCTTCTCCTTCAATTCTTTACATCATATGGGTACAACCAATTGAAGTGGTGGATATATTGTTACTAATAATCTTATGTTGTCCTTAATCTTATGTTGTCATTGTAAGTACTGGCAGGTACTATAAGGGCTAATTACCATGACCAGACATATTGATATCACATGAGATGCCTTGTGCTTCATGTGTCATGTTGTTAAAAGGGCGACCATGCCAAACACACCGTAATCATTTAATGAACAAGCAAATGTGGACGGAGAGCTGTAGAAGATACGGAGAAAGGCTGCCGGCTACGAATTCAACACCAAGTCGATCAGAAATTTCGTGGTGGAGACGGTGCAGTGGGAGATTCAGAAACGCCTCATGCCGTTGCTGTCCAAGGTAAACGAAAGGTCTGACTGCATGGGTTTGCAAGATATTTTACATAGTTTTGCATTTGACAATATATGCAAGGTTGCGTTTGGGGTGGATCCTGCTTGCCTCCATCCTTGATTGCCTCACTCGCCCACATCAGTTCAGGCTTTCGACGATGCGACCCACATCAGTTCAGGACGCTTCCTTTACACTTTCCCCTACTTGTGGAGAATCAAGCGGTTTTTTAACCTCGGTTCTGAAAAGCGGCTGCGCGAAGCCATTCGCGTAGTGGACGAATTCGCGATTGATATAATTCGTTCGAGAAGAAAGGAGATGTCCAAGAAGAAGAAAGAAGATCTTCTCTCCAGATTTATGGAGGCTGCTGTGGCTAGTACAGAGCTAGTCGAGAGAAGATTTGATGAGAAGAGCGGCATGAAATAAGTTCAACGCTGCAGAAATCCGATTTGTTTTTAAGAGACATGGTAGTGAATTTTATAATGGCCGGGAGAGACACGACATCGACGACGTTGACACGGTTTTTCTGGTTACTCTCTTCTCGTCCAGAAATGGCAGGGCGGAGGAAGGAGATGTGTTTAGCTTTGAGGAATTGAAGGAGATGCATTATTTGCATGCGGCGTTGTGTGAGTCTCTGATACCAAATTCGCTGCAGCCGATGACGTGTTGCCTGACGTGCGCAAGGCACCTCAAATGGTAGTCTCTTTTATATAGATTTTTCTAAAGATAGATATGCTAGTTTATTTAACTTTATAACTAATTTATTTACTCCATACATATATGTTTGACACATAGATTTTAATTTTTAGTAAAAAATTATGTTATTATAATTAAGTTTAAATTTTTACACTTTATTTTAAATATTATTTTATAACTCATGACAAGCCCAAATCTTTTTTTTATTTTTTTTCACCTCTCTATATTCTTTTCATTGTTTTTGCATGTCTACTCAAATAGGCTGCATACATGGTGAACTAAGGTAAGTCTAAACAAGTAATAGCACATTTAATTAATCAATTTATCTTCGTTTACTCTAATGGTTATAATTATTAAATTTAAACAAAACAAATTATTTATAGTTATTGTTTACATAAGAGATTTATTAATTTAAACTATTACAAATACATAACTAAATAGATGAGAAAACCATGACTTTTTTTATACTTTGAAACTAATTTAATTAACAGAGGTATTTTGTAACACACTTGTAAAATTATTATTAAAAAATATGGTATTTCAATTTAAGCTCTAACTTGTAATTGTAACAAAGAAAAACCTAATTTAACTATACTATCATTTTACTCATCACAATCACCTGATAATAGTAGATCGATAAATGATGGCATAGATATTTTTAGAATTTGGGGGAGAGTATTGGAATAGTTGAGAATGATTGATGGACAGGCTACACATGCAAGGTGACAGGGGAAATTATTAGACTAAAAGGGTGCACCTAGCGTATGGTGTCATGAATGCACAATGGGACGACTGCATGGTATGTCTTGAGAAGAGTAAAACATCTACTTTCATTCATTTGATGTCATTTGGTATGTTTTGAGAAGAGAAAAATATGGCATCTAGTAGCAGTGGAGGGAGATTGCATGGTGAGATGGTGATAAAGGAAAGTGTTAAGGGGAAAAGAGTGGTCTCGAGGGTTCCTAGAAGGTAGTTGCGAGGGGAAGGTGGGTGCTAGATGGTCGGAGGGAGAAAAGTATTTGAAGAGGAGCCTACAAGAAAGGATGAAGCTAGGAAAAGGAAGAAGAAGATTACTATAGAGGAAGCCATGGCGACATTTATCAATGAAGTCGAGCATGAAATTAAGAATTCGGTGTTCAAAGAATGGCTAGGTAGAATTCTGAAGTTGGCAAAAGAGGTGGATGGTGAAGAGGGTGTCAATATACATTTAGCAATGGCCAATTTGCTTCTCGACCTTGGAAGTACTAGGGGTTGTTGGAAGTGTTTAGAGGAGTGCAATCCCTAACAATGGCCACAATACTTTCTATAGCGGCATCTTCAGTGTTGATTCATGAAGATATGATTGAGGTGACAAAGCAAGTGGAAGCTAATATGCATGTGGTGATGGGACACATACATGATATACAGGAGTGACAAATTGATACCAGGTTAGTGATGGAAAAGATAGCTAATAAGTTGGAGGTTCCACTACCGAAACACATAGGAATGTGCAAGTAGGGGCATATGGAAGCGATGGTTGGCAACTTGAGATTGATATTGATAGAATTGTGCTAAGTCAATGTGGGTATAATATTGAGAACAATCTAAACATATTGCATGAAATGGTTGAAACTTCCTCTAAAGTTTATTATGAAGAACATGATGTTGTTACTGGAGTTATTTATGGAGAGAACAAATTAAAAGAAGTTGTCGCTTCTTGGAAAAAACCTCTATGTTATATGCTTGTATTTACTAGAAATGGTGTCAAAGATATGACAAGTAATAGATGCAAAGGCAATGAATGTTTGATGCAATCATGGATAGAGGGTCCAATGAAAGACTATCTATTTGTGCAGCCCAAACACAAAAAAAAGAAACTAGAAAAAATACACAACAAAAGCAAAGATAAAAGATATATGAGATGGCACAAATCAAATGCTCTAACATGAGAAACATTATTGAAATCTAAACTAAGAATATATATGCTAAAAATGTATGCCTCGACCCATAGGCCTTTGTAAATGTATTTAAATGTTCACAATTTAATCTTGAATGTTTGTTGCATACTTGAAGTGAAGTGACTGTATGGTGATAAGTGTTGTTATTGATAATTTAGGTTTGGTGTTGATTAGTCTATTTTTTGAATCAAACACATGAACCTAGGAAAACTTAGGCTGAATTATTTTCCTCTTTTCTCCTCTTTTGTCATTCTTTATAAAATTTGGCTAGCCTTAGGAATTGTTTAGAGTAATTTAAATTTTATCTCAATTAGAAGTTTTTCAGATTAAATGTTTTTAGGAAAATAAATTTAAACAATTATATATATAATTTTAACTTGAAAATGTTGAGATACAAAAATTAGGAAATTAGATTTAATGACTTATAAATAGACTAAAAATTGTTGAAAATATATTAAATCAAACAACTATAAACATAGAATTTCTAGAAATCATTGAAGGCCCTTGAGTGAAATAGTGTAAACAGACTTCTAGGTAATTTTAGTGAGCCAAGACCTAGTAGTGTAGACCTTGGAGAAATTTTTATTTCCTTTTAGGAAAGGTGTAACAGATTTCAATTGTTCTTAAGTTAGTGTGTCATTTCAACCATCAAGAATATCTACATGATATTTATTATACATACAATGTCTTCATTAATTTCAATGTAAATATTCTACTACTATTTTAGGTCCTTATTCCCATTTAATAATAAAAATTTAAGAAAGGGAACATTCCTTCAATTTCTTTAAATTTTGATAACTTAGTTGTTTGATGTTCTAAATTGTGTAAGAATGCTAGTCCTAATTGCCATCCTAATCCAAAATCTAAACTCGATAACCCACCATCCCAAGTATGGTGAATCAAGAATCCTCCAACAAAATCTAAATTGCTAATCTATCCACCTCAATCCTAGAAGCCTCAATAACCTAATTCCACATCCAACATACCCCATCTAAATCCAAAATCATGCCTCAAATCTAAAAACCAAACCCCAAATCCCAAATCTATCGCATTATGGCAGCAACGCTTTATCATATGGGCTATGATGGTACCCTATCAAGATGTAAACATTTAAATAAGACCAAATCTATCATCAATGAGGATCACAACTACATCAATGGATTGTAAGTGAGTGCTATGATCCTAATGAAGTAATTATTCTAGGTAGGTCACTACTAGCATGCTATGAAAAGAGCATCTACATAAAATATTTTAGATGGACATGGATGTGTAAAGACCCTCTGAATATCAAGTTATCAATGCCATCCAATCAACAAGATATAAAATTAAAAAAAATTTGGAAAAACAAATCAAAAAATCAAACTAGTAAAGAGAAAAATTATCCAATGGTGGAAGCCATTCTTATGCTGCCTTGCATAAGTACCATGATAAAAACATATTCTTGGGTGTCATGTGCATAAATTATGCCATCCATGAAAACCCAAAACTTGGGATTAATCCTTTCCCATCCTGTCATTCTTATCCTATCACTCCCATTTTATCATAGATGAAAGAAATAGATCTAAGTGTAAGTAATCCATAATACATGTCAATCTAACCAAGAAATCTAAGCAAATCATTTTTTTAACATAGAACAACTCGAATTCAAATTTAAACCTCATTAGGTTTATATGTTTTGTAATAAAATTTTACAAAACCACCACCAAAATAAAGAGCTACTTCTTAGCTTTCTAGCCATACAATTTTTTTTATATTTTGAATTTAAGTTAAGATATTCATTTTTTTTCTTTGAAGAGTGTTTTCATAATCCTCCAGTAAATATGTATTGATTTATTTTATAACTTTTGACCCACTTATCTAAATTTGAAAAAATATAGGATTCTTCTATGCCTCATTCTACACACATTTAAAAAACAATTTGTATTTTCATTTAGTTTTGTGCAAGTTATGTGATGTACATGCTAAACAATGTAACTTTTAGGATGCATCCACTTCAAAATATCACCAAAAAAAAAATTCAATAAAAAAATATTAAAAAATATACAACTTTTGCTATTCACCCTTGGCTATATTTCCACCAACTAATTTTTTAAAATACCTAATGTAGCCAAAAAAATAGGGGATTCACATCAAACACTATGTTATATTTTAGTGATAAAAATAGGAACACTTTTATGTACACTCAACATTTCACCCCTTAACCTTAACCAATTTTTAAAATCTTTAGTAGTTTAGAAACTAGATTTAGAGTGCTAAAATTCTTGTTCTTATCATACTTCAAATTTTGAGTGTACATATCATGAATTACTAGTCCAAGTTTAGCTTTAGCTGATTTTAAAAAAAAGTGGCCACTTTTGACCTCCTTTTTATCCCCCATTTCCAAGTATTTACACATAGATTATAATTTTAGGAAATGTAATACTAAGGGATACATAATTACAAAATGGCATTTCCAAATGGATCCCCCAATTTAGGTAAAGAAAAATTGTTAAATTTGCTAGCATTTTGCTAGGTGTGGAGATGATGTCATTGATGATTTTATTTAAGCCTAAGGGGATTCTATCCAAGGGGGTTTGATCTAAGGGTGTTTGATCTAACCCCCTTCAATGAAACCCCCTTATATGGAACCCCTCTAGGCTTAAATTGTTATTTTTCTAAAAAATATGTAATTTTAGGAAAAAATCAAGATGTCCTACAAGTGGGACACACTATTGTGGGATTAGGCCCTGAGTTTAAATATTGAGTCACAAAGATTGGTAAATTAGATATAAATCACCTACAAATAAACCAAAAATTTCTAATAACATATCAAATTAAACTATTGTAAACTCAAAATTTCTAGAAATCATAGAAGGGCTCTTGAACATAATAGTGCACATAGATCTCTAGGTTGATTTAGTGAGCCAAGACCTACTATTATAGACCTTGGGGAAAATTTTTATTTCCTTTTAAGAGAGAATTAGTGGATTTCTATAGTTCCTAAGTTAGTATGTCATTTCAACCATCAATAGATTGGTGCTAGAAGGAGGGCTTGGATAAAAATCTAGAAAACTTGGGTTACATCAATCTTTTAGTAGTTTAAAATTGTGTTAAAATAAAAATTTTCTTGTTTTATGTTAGTTGAACATTATTCCAACTAAATCAAATGTAATTTTCTTCCAATTGCTATTTATTGGTTGGGTTGTTGTCCACTAAAAATTCCAAGGGATGTCTATGAAATTCTTGAGCATGCTTATAAATGGCTTCCTTCATATTACTGCATGGTAAGACAACTACAAATGAACACATAAAAGAATACACACACACACACACACTTTTGAGATTTGGAGTCATTCATGAAGATGTAGCATGCTAACTATTTCCATTTATGTTAGATGGTGATTGGACTATGATTGATATCTCCACCTTGTACTCAATTCCATACATTTATGGGTGAAGTTTGAAACCTTTTTCCTAAACTAGTTTCAAGAAAAATTAGATCAAAAAGAGGCATTTCTATACTTTGCAAGTGTTAGACATGAGCCTATTGAGATTGATCAAGCCTTTAATTTTAAATTTCAAAAAATTCTTGATAGGCTTACCTTCCTTATATGTTGAGTGATTTAGCTATCTTTGATTCCTAATTGCATGCACTAGACTTATTATTTGTAGCGTTTGTGAGACAAGAACCTAAGAGTCTTTTCTCTTGAGGACACTTGTAGAGAGGCCATATTAGTGGATTAATATCTCATACCTCACAATTATAGTTTTGGGAACTTTACCATGATTTATCCTACAAAGGAAAACACCTTCCCTAGTTTTACACCACCCTAGTTGATCCTAAATTCTATCAATTATAGTAACCAACCAAGGTGTTACTTATTTCCTTCATCCATTTAAAATTATACAAATCATGTTTCTCAACAAAATTAAGTTTCTTATGAGTATAAACAAAGTACTTCTTTTATGCTTGATATAGTTTCTCATGATATACAAATGGGTCAAACTAATTTTGATATAATATCTTACCCATTTAATTCCCAATCACATGATGGCATAGGTAGCAATATCTAGTTGCATTCATTGAATGGTTCAAATATAAAAGAGCTTGAATATGATGATTCATGTGAAAACTTGGATAGTTGTGATAACTTGTATGATCATGAGATTGGAGAGACATATACACACCTTTTTCGATGATGATAACAATAAATAAATCCATAATACCCAATTTAATGATAAAACACGTGAAATTTTTGAAATAAATGAAATAGATACATGTAATGAGATGCATGATGGTTGTGTTATCAAATTTAATACTAGGATTTTGATCCTTTTTTCTTTAACATTTTAATTTTTTGATATTTCATTTTGTTTGCTCAATATATAGGCCTAAAAATCCCATTTTTGGGTTCAGAAATATGATAGAAAAATGAACACCTAGTATTTCTACCAAGGCTATGAACGTGCCCAACTAGTAGTGGAGCTATGCCTAGATTGGGACCAAAGGCATCTCTGTTGGGGATATGGATGTCTAGCTAGTAGTGAAATAATGTCTAGTAATCAATGGCATGTCTTCTTACACATGTTACATGTCATTTGTAGACCTTTATTCACTCACGAGTCAAATCTACTAGTATATTTTATTCCTTTTCCATAGTGTCAATTCTTTCAAGCTTAGGAAGTAGTAACAAATTTATACACAAACAAAGTTAGTCAAATGGCGCTAAGTAAAACTTTAAACAAAGTTTGAATTTTTTTCAAAGTTTGAATAGTGCTAAGTAAGACATTAAACAAAGTTTGACTTTTTGTTAACTTTGAATAGCATTTTCTAGAAAGTGGTTTTTCCTTATTTATGGTTTTCTAAAATCTAGAAATTTGGGTTTTTGAATGCACAAGTGATATTTTCCTTTAAATTCACCTCTTGGTTATGGTTTATCTCCTGCAAATACTTCTATTTTCTTATTTTAATTTTGTTTGACCATTTTTTTTACTCAAATAACATACCCTAATTTACTACAAACTAGGGGCTTTCTTTTTAAAATATTGTTCTTAGTTTTTCTTTGTGCTTTCCTTTTTTTATTTTCATGTTCTTGGATGAGTAATGAGCCTCCTTTGATTTCTACATATCTCATTTGGTCTTCATTTTTTTTTAACATCCCCAATTATAATTTGTCAAAATTTTGCCTCCTCAAAACCATTGTACATACTATTGTGCAAATAAATCTCAATTTGATTTTAAACTTGTTTGTCTTGTTAAAACTTCCTTGAATATCAAATAAATTAATAAAATTTTATTTTAATAATTATAATAAATTTATATTTTTCTATTTATTTATAAATAAGAAATATTCAAATTTGTTTGTTTATTTAAATAAGAATTTATTTATTTATTTAAAATTAAAAAATTGAATAGTCTAATAGGTGATTGCTTCATATTATACGAAGTCAGAAAAATGTCACAATAAAAATATATGCTAGATCAAGACCAAATTTCCTATGAATTCTTTTCTCAAATGATATTTGTTTACCCCAAGTTTCCATTGAATGAATATGTGCACTAATGTAATTGCCAATAAAAGAAAAATAAGGAAATATCAAATACTAATAGAAAAGGACAAAAACTAATACAAAATGAAAAAATTAAAAAATAATGAAAAGACTGCCATATTATAGGTGGTGGGAAAGTATGGAAGTGAAAAGTATTAGAGAACAAAAGCATCTTTTCAAAACAAAAGAATAAGGTAAGCTTGGATACATGAATCTAACCAATTAAAAACTTAAAATCTTTTAGGCAATTACATAAATCACTTTTGGGTCCTTTGCTTGCCTCTAGGCACACTTTTAAACCTTTTAGAAGCGAGGATTTTATAAATTACACTCAAATTGTGGTAGTGTCTAATAAAAGAACTCTACATTATGAATCTATTTGGTAGGTTTGTTTTGTGGCAAATGATATCAAAATCATAAAGCATGAAATGCAAGATAGTAAAAGAGTTTAGTACAAAGGATTGAATTGATATTGTTGGGTCGAATGCTAGATGCTAAATATTATTTTTAATCTAGAAGAACAAGGTGAGTGCGTGTCATTATTTCTTCTTAAATGTTTTTGTTGAATATTTTTGTTGTGGTTTTATAAGTAGAGAACACTAGCTCAAACCAAATTAGAGACAAAATATGTAAAGGGAGGGAAATTTATTGATGAGATGCATATAATCTTTCAACAACAATGAGCTAGGAATTCAGGTGTTGGATATTGCTATTATTATTCTAAATTAGAAAACTCTAGCTTAAATGTTATTAGAGAAAGGTGAAGAGAAAAATGAGACCATTAGGTATGTTCAAGCAGAGGAATATGGAAGCGATGGTTGGCAACTTGAGATGGATATTGATAGAATTGTACTAAGTCAATGTGGGTATAATGCTGAGAAGATTCTAAACATATTTCTTGAAATAGTGGCAACTTCCTCAAAAGTTTATTATGAAGAACATGATGATTTTAGTGGAGTTATTTATGCAGAGAACAAATTAGAAGAAGTCATTTCTTCTTGGAAAAAAGCCTCTATGTTATATACTTGTATTTACTAGAAATGGTGCCAAAGATATGACAAGTAATAGATTCAAAGGCAATCAACATTTGATGCAATCATGGATAGAGGGTCCAATGTTTAGGACTATGTATTTGTGTAGCCCAAACACACAAAAAAAGAACTAGCAAAGTATAAAACAAAATCAAATATAGAAGATATATGAGATGACACAAATCAAATGCTCTAACATGAGAAACATTATTGAAATCTCAACTAAGAATATATATACTAAAAATGCATGCCTTGACCCATAGGCCTTTGTAAATGTATTTAAATTTTCACAATAATCTTGAATGTTTATTGCATACTTGAAGTGAAGTGACTACATGGTGATAAGTGTTGTTATTTCTAAAAGTTGAGTGTTGATTAGTCTATTTTTTGAATCAAATAAATGATCCTAGGAAAACATAGGCTCATTTTTTTTTCCTCTTTTTCCCTCTTTTGTCATTCTTTATAAAATTTGGCTAGCATTAGGAATTGTTTAGAGTAATTTAAATTTATCTCAATTAGAAGTTTTTTTAAATTAAATGTATTTAGGCAAGTAAATTTAAATAATTATATATATAATTTCACCTTGAAAATGTTGAGACACAAAAATTAGGAAATTAGATTTAAATCACTTGCAAATAGACTAAAAATTGTTGAAAACATATTATTTATCAAACAACTATAAACATAGAATTTCTAGAAATCCTTGAAGGCCCCTTGAGTGAAATAGTGTAAACAAACTTCAAGGTAATTTTAGTGAGCCAAGATCTAGTAGTATACACCTTGGAGAAAATTTAATTTCCTTTTAGGAGAGGTGTAGTATATTTTTGTTGTTCTTACTTGTTAGTGTGTCATTTCAACTAGCATCAATATCTACATGATATTTATTATACATAACAATATCTTCATCAATTTCAATGTCAATGTTCTACTATTTTAGATCCTTGTTATTACCATTTAATAATAAAAATTGAAGTAAGGGAACATGCCTTCAATTACTTTGGATTTTAGATGGCCTCGATCCTAGCCCTATACTATCCTCAAATTGTTGTGATTAGATATTTTCTTGGCCATGTATATTTTGTGCATTTTGATTATATTAATGTAATCCTTCTCCTATCCTCTCCTCTCTCATTCAACAATAACATTTTGTACAATTTTAGTATGTTGTTGTAATCTACCTTCTCACCTCTCCTCTTCAATAATGATGTTTTCTATAGTCTAATTATGTTATAAATCCTTCTTCTCTCCTTTCTTCTTCAATAGTGATACACCAATAAGACAATTATTATTATTATGTTATGAATCCTCCGTTATTTATTAGTCATACATTCTTCTTGTGGATACACATTTTTAACTGATTGCATGAGACAAAAACAGTTACAATTTTTTTAAAATGTGTATTTAATTATACATATGTAGAGTTTACTTAAAATGTACGGTGAGTTTAGCATAATCATGGTAGTATCATGCAAACCTAAAGGAAAATCTAAATAGTGAAAGTTAAAAAAAAAAAGATTTTCTAAATAACATTAGTGATGCAAGAAAATAGATTTTGCAGGACCCACTATTAAACTTAAACATAAAAAAACATGTGCCAATTAAATATTGCCTTGATGATTTGGTAGCATGATAAAAATTAATGTCACATCTACTTAATAACCTTTATTTGTTCAAATAAATGAGAAACTACATTCCAAAACTATAAACGTCTTACACAACTTATGTTCCACTTGTTTAATAGAAAAATCAATTTTACAAATTTAATTCTTCACAAATAATATAATCGTTAACATGTTATAAAACATCTACACAAATCAAAAGATAAAATGAGGCTACTTTTAATAAACACATGGTTTACAATTTTTTAGCTTTTCAAGATAAATGGAATATTTACCATTTTCAATCCACGGTAGAATGCTTACAAACCCAGGCAGCATTACAATTTTGAATATTTACCATTTTCAATCATAAGTAAGCGATAGCTTACAAACCCAGGCAGCATTACAATTTTGAATATTTACCATTTTCAATCATAAGTAAGCGATAGCTTACAAACCCAGACATCATTACAAATTTGGAGCACCCCTAGTTCCAATGCGTAGACAACAGCAACGAGGAAGTTCTATACTATCCTTATACCTCACAACACACCAGATGTTCTACAAAGCAGAAACAAGAGTTAGATAAATGAAACTTAAAACTAGTTTCGAATAATGGGTATCGTGGAAATCAACTTTTGCATACAGTGACCGGCATTCCTCCTTTCATACGCATGTTGAAGTCAAGTGTGTACCTCGCAACAAACTTCTTATCGACCTGCAGACTAAAAATATGAATTACAGAAGCCACAATCGACTTCATTTGAATGAAGGCCATCTCCTTTCCCAGGCACGTGCGAGGTCCGGCGTTGAAAGCAGTGAACTTGTAAGGATTTTCTCCTACAAACTTACCATCGACAAACCATCTCTCAGGCTTAAACTCCAGGCAATCCGCGCCCCAGATACTTTCCATCCTGCCCATGGCATAAATGCTATAGTAAACAAGCCACCCTTTTCCCACAAAACTGCCGTCTGGTAGAACATCATCTTTTGCCGCTGTTTTGAAATCAAGAGGCAGAGCAGGATACAAACGGAGAGATTCGCAGAGAGCAGCATGGAGGTATTGCATGTCCCTCAATTCCTCGTACGTAAAAGCAGTCGCTTTCACTTCTGCTTCCACTTCCACTTTTCTGCTGGACAAAATCTGCATAATCTCATGGCGGATGGCTGACTCCACTCGTGGATGTGATGAAAGCACCCAGAAGAACCACGTCAGTGCAGTCGACGTTGTATCTTTTCCTGCCAACATAAAATTAACTATCATGTCTCTTAGAAAAGCATCAGATTTTTTTACCAGAAAAGAGTTTCTTTTCTCCTCATCTTCAACCGTGTCTGTTTCAAATTCGGTCATAAATCTGGATAGGAGGTCAGTTCCCTTAAATTTATTCTCGGCGATCTCTTTCCTTCTAGAGCGAATAACATTTATAACAAACTCATCCACCGTGCCAATCGCCTCGCGCAGCCGCCTTTCCGAACCGAGGTTGAGAATACGCTTGATTTTCCAGAGAAAGGGCACCATGTACAGAAATCTCCCTAAGCTTAACTCCGAGGCATCCCCAAAATCTCTGGCAAGTTGCACCTGCGGGAGTGAGGGATGCAGATTAACAGGATCCACTCCGAAGGCTACCCTGCAAATATTATCAAAGGCAAATCTCTGCAGAACATCTGACAAATCGATGGAGACTCCTTCATTGCAGGCCTTGGAAAGAACCGGTATGAGGCGCTCAAGAATTTCTGACTGCACCGTCTCCACCACGAAATTTCTGAGCGACCTCGTGTTGAATTCGTAGCTGGCAACCTTCCTCTGCATCTTCCAACGCTCGCCGTCGGCACTGAAAATTCCTCTGCCCAAAATGTCGTGAAGAATAAGGCTGAAGCGTTCTCCTTTCCTGTAATTCTCGAAATTGGTTTTGAGAACATGCTCCACATTTGCAGGATTGGCTGTGTAATACCCTCTTACTCCTGGGCGACGGAATTTGAATGTATTTGTAGGAGAAGCTGATAGTATATCTGTCATCCAATCGTGAACCCTGTTGCGGTTCTTTATCAATGAAAACAGAATGCCAACAACAGGAAGGAGAGTGGGGCTTTCAGATTTACTCTTCTTTCGAACAAGAAAGAAAAGCTGCAGGAAGAAAAAGACGCTGACAACTAGGCCAACAGAGGGAAAGAGCAAATGAAAGGAGAGCTCGGCCATTTCCATTGCCACAGGTAATATAATTGGTGTACTAGAGCTCCTGCAACATATATATAGTCACAGCTTGACTATCACAGCAAGATGATTGGCTGTGGGTTCAGTGGGACCGGGGACAGGTGAGATTCCAATCATCCACCTATCTGTTTAGATATATAACACTTTGTGAAAGATATTCAGAGTATCCATGTTTCTGCCATCGTAAGAGCAGGTTTCGTGCTCATCTGCAAGGTGACGAGCGATGGCATCCTTCCCCATCTGAAACCATTATTTCCATATCGGTCATACCTACCAGAGGACTGACTTTGTTGTTGTCCCTCAATGAAGACGTGGTTGGTTATACCTACTAGAGGATTGATTTTGTCGCCTCGATCCCGTTTTTATTCGTAAATTTTCATGGTGCAAAGTTCATTTGAAACGAGTTATGAGAGTAGTGTTGTTAGGGAGCAAGTTTTGCACATGGAATCTAACCGTGCATCATTATGGTATATTACTTAAAAGATGTTATCAAACGGTAAAAAGCTATAAATATTTACAATTTTATTGGTTAACTATGTCTTTTTTTGGTGTTATTATATGTGGTACTTGTCAATATATTTATAAATATTGGTGCATATTAGTTATGTGATAACATCTTTAAGTATTGTTATTAATTTTTTAAAAATTTATGCATGTAATAGTTGAATAGATTTTCAATGATTCTAGGTAGGGTAGAAACAACTTTGAAGGTACTATATAATTTATTAATATTGAAGATTATTTTGAAATATAGTTAAAAGTAAAAGGATAAACTCATAATTTTCTTTTTATGGTATATATATTTCAAGTAACACTATAGTTGTTTGAGGATATATTATGCAAAAACTATGTTAAAAATACAATACTTAAAATACTAGGATTGTTGAGCATGAATTGGAGGATGGAGTGTCCAATGGGTAGGTTTAGGTAGAATTTTGAATTTTGTAAACAAGTGTTTGGATGGGAACCCCCTTGGAAGATGTTACATGCATCTTCTCATGCACTAGAATGGAGGACTCATGGAAAGATGAATGAGAGATCTTAAGGTGGCTAAGACTCCATAAAGAAGGTCTTTGAGGATTCCAAGAGAAAAGTGAACACATCTAAAGCTCCATTTAGTGGATTACAATATTTATTAGGAGTGAATAATAATCAATTGGAGGTAGAGCTAGACTCATCGCTTATTAAGCAACACTACTTACAATTAGGCTAGTGGTGGGCTGATGTATAGATAAGTAGCTTATGAAGGAGGAGATCAAGGAATGGCTTATATATGAATAGAAAGTGGAGGTAAACATATTTTCCTTACCCAAAGGCTATTTTTTCATTTTATTATTCTCAATGGATCTTAAAATGAAGGTATTAGATAAGCAATCTTGGTTGTTTAATCATTTGGAAATTCAAGCTTCTACTTGGAAGGAAATATTTTCTAATTCTCTTAGTTCTTCATCGAGAGAAAATGTTTGGATTAGATTCTATGGTCTCTCATTGGAACTTTGGAATGATCCCTATTTAAAGTTGATAGCATGTGTAACATCCCAATCTAAATATAATAATAACCTTTTGAAAAATAATTGCAAATAATTGACAATTCACTATATTTTTTTTGTTTAATCATAAGAAGTAAAGCACATACATTTGTGATTACATAATAATTGTATAGTACAATATCTAAAGGTTGTATTACTTGCGACTTACAACTTTATACAATTACATGAAAAAATGAAGTAATGTCTACTGTATCACAATTCTTTGGTAATTCACCTGCAGGAGGGAGAGCATCACTTGGGTGCTTTTCCTCCAACCATAGATTGTGAGAATTTAACCCGATTCAATGTGCCATATGAGAACTAGTGTTGTGTCCTATGGAACTTCTAGTCTACCTCTAGCTATGTACAACCAATTTGACTGCTCGTGCAAACAAGGACATGGTGAACTGACAATGCAAGTAGTGATTTTGCATTGCTTTGGTCAAAGTTTCATAATAAATGAGTCAACTGTTCACACACCTCTTTCTCGGCTTGGAGACAATATTCTTCTATTCTCTTCTTAGATTAATGGTAAAACAAGATACTTAGTAAGTGTTACCCTATACCTATCTAATTGACATTACTAATATACATTCTACTAAAGGTCAAGGTCAACTAGACAGCTACAAGATAAGAGCCTAGATGACTTAAAAAGCATGCACCGAGCCCCTCTTTACGTACTCGCAATCTCGGGTCTTTAACACCCGTCAACTACTCAATGTCTAGTCAACCATATTTTCATGCTCAAGGAATAAACAAAATGCTTTGATATAAATCATTTTTTACATCTTAATGATTTGGATTGAATCTCCCTCAAGTACTTGTAACTTATTCCTGAAGTTAGATTACTCAACTACGTAGAATGTATTCAATGCATCTATCTCAGGAATTATAGAGGTCTATAATGTGAGTTTTAATTGTGCTTAAACATGTATGGATTCATAAAACATATTTCATCTGAATAGCATGCTTGTATATCACTTGTAATTTTTGACAAGGTTGTGTTGTTTTAATTAATGTTCCTATCACTATGTTTTAGCTAAGCTAAGTATATGTTTGTTTTTGCCTTTATAAAGATGAGTGTTCATATCTAATGGCCATATCATCGTCATTGTAAGGATACTTGCTCATATCAAATGGCCATATCACTACCAAAATAGGGTAATACATGATAAAGTATTGGTCATTCTCAACCAAGATATAGATAATACTTAATAAACTCTTGGCCAGGATATGGGTATTGCAAGATAATCTCTCAGCTATTCATAGCCATCATAAGGATAATACATATATTAATCCACCTCTACAAGCATAATAAAACAAGTTTCTTTTACATTCCTATCTATATATGAATGCTTACAGAGCTATTGGCCTTATATAAAGCTATCGACTTTATACAAGATTATTCACCTTATATAGAGCTATTGACCTTTTATAGGTGACATAAGCAAATATACATATCCATTATAGGCCTTTTATAAGCTCTTGCAATGAATAGATACATAAATATATCTGTCTTATGCAATGAATACATATATAAATTTATAGCAGCCTTCACAAGACACAAGAATGAATTTATTCTCATCGGCCTTCACAAGGTACTAGAATGAATGCAAGCTTAATGGCCTACTACAGGTGTAAAAGTAAATTTATGTTTAGTGGCCTTCTACAGACATTAAGACTGTTTACAAACCTATTGGCCTTATACAAGGGCCTGAGTCATACAAAGCTCTCGGCCTTTTATTGCTACAAAAGCAATGTTTCTTATCATAAAAAATAATGTGAGCAAAGATACTAGGCTATTGACCTTATATAGGCATTGGAAAGAATGCATTAAATACACAACATATTTAAATTCGATGACAGAGTCATTTCTCATACAAAGATGTGTGTGTGTGTGTGTGTCTATATATCAAACGATTTGATGCTTGAGGAAATGCTTCTCACTGTACAAGAATACATACTGAGCTTAATGGCCTTCTATCACAACTATTGCATTATAAATCATAACTAAAACAACTGGTGTATGCATAGCTCAATACCATAACAAGGATAATGATTTATAGTTTGAAATTAACCAAATATTCATACCTCCACCATCAAAGCATTTTGTCTCAAGAGTAATTAAAATGCTAAGTCTGTAATCTCACAAGGATGTCCTCCTTCATTGGTAGCTCCTCTCTAACTACTAAATCTATGAAACAAAAATGAAATGAACCAGTTCTTGGTCCCTTGAGCAAGAATGAGTGTGTGTATACATGCCAGCATGAGCAGTTTCTTTAGCATGTAAACTTATCTCCTTCCAACTGCCCATGGCCTCTCTTCTTGCATGCCTTAAATTGGGCAATATGGAGCTTCTACTCCTCCTCCACTCCTCCTAGATTCTAGGATGGCTCGATGGAGGTAAAACCAATTTAAAATTTGTTAAAAATTATCCTCTATTATTGACCAAGACATGGTAATTAATCTATGTCTATGTTTTAAAACAATAGTTCACATAATCATAGATGTCAATAATGCATTTTAAATCTTTAAATATTCATTTGATAGAAAAAGTATCAATGGTGATGTGCCATAAAATTGACTTACACAGTTCTTAGATTTCATGACCAGGAATAGACTTGATAGATTGACTACTCAAGTCGACTAGGTAAATAGAGGCGAAAACAACCTCATTGAATTCTAACATGGAAGATTTAAAGTCGTAGACATGACAGGTGACAACCTTACAAAAGCTGAAGATGATCACAACATTTAAAACATCATTAATGTGACTGAGTAACATAAGGATCAAAAATCACATCACATCTGACATAACCTCTAAGTGAGTGTGTGAGTTCCCTGATGGCATGTCAATCGCTTACCTGTAATGTCCCCTTCCTAAGCATATGACTATTGGTGATGGTTAGTCTATTACTCGAGTTCCTGTAGGCTAACATGATGGTTAGGGAACCCCTCCGTAGGGTTTGATGACTTGATAGATCAGCCAGTTGATCTTCACAAATGTTGCATTAAGCTTAGAGTCGTCAGGGGGTTCATGACAACCGTTTTTGGAGTGTTTTCTAACACTTGATCTACAATGGCTATTTTTAGCAGATTGTTATTTTTAGCAGGGATCATCTCTCAACACCGACTTCACCACTTAACATCGGTAATACTTCTTCAAGATTGGTCTTTTCTACTGATGTCCATTGGTGTCTGTTTGAGGGGGGACGATGATATATTTTAATTATCATTAATATATTAGGTTAAATTAAAGATTTAATTTAATGATAATTAAAAGTTATAATGTGACCTTTTATCTTGGACTTGGAGCACCTAGTTTGGGAAAAATGAGTTAATGAAGTCAAAAATAAAACATAAAGTGAGGTGCCCAAAGTGAAGGTCATAAGGAATTAATTTAAAAGTGAATTTTAATTCCTCCAAAAAGGGTGACTAGGGTTGGAGGAGTTAAAAGTGAGAACTGAGCTCATTTTTTGTTATGATTGAATATTACACACACATGTTTTGCTGGATAAAAAGAGTTCTACATTTCTTGGCTTCTTGAGGACAAAAACCCTCATGGAGAACAACTTCTACGTGAGTGAGAGATCTCTCTAGGGTTTTTCATTGATAACTTCATATAGAGGTTATGCTAGAGATTCATTCTTTTTAATTTCAATTTGTTTTGAGCATGGTTTTGATTTTTGATTCATTCTGGAGTAGTAAAATTGATTTTGGAATGGTTTATTGCTGATGTGAAGAGTTGGAGAGAGATGAAATAGATTTATTATTTCCTGTTGTTGGTCGTACCATCTCATAGACTAGTCATACCATCTTATAGGTCATTTTGTGGTTTCTTTTGGCTAATTGCCTCTTGTATTTTGACATGGGAGGATGGAGATGACATAGTAGATGTGAAGGATAATTTTTAGACAACATTCATAGAAGGTTTTACATTGTTTTTGGTTGTTGTACCTATTCCACACAAGTCATACCAGCATAGGGAAGAGGCATGGCCTCTCTAAGCCAAAATGCCTAGGTCTTGGGCATCAAAATACCTTCATTGGAGGTGTCTAGGGTTTCTCTATCATTGTTAAGAAAAATAAAGTAGGAGAAGCTAGGGTTCGATGTATTCAGTGATGGTTATATGACCTTGATTACTGTAATCTTTATTTTCAAACTTGCAAACATTTGAATAAGCAAATGGGTATGTTTGTTAATGCATTGTAATGAGTTTTCCCCTTCTGGGTATCTCTAGTTTGGATGAGTAATCGTGTTTCCATTTATTGTTGAATATGGGTGCTTTAAAACTTAGTATTTAGTGAAGTTATTTCAATTATGCTTTTATTGCCTCTATATCCATTGTGAAAAACAACTTCTGCATATCCATTTTCTTCTATAAACAAACTCAAACTAAAACAAAAAACAAAAATAAAAAAAATCAAGGTGGGACATTACAATATATTAGAGCTCAACTCTTCTTGCCATCTTGTGCGGTTTTTGTTGTGAACATGTGGTGATTCCATTGAGTAATGCATCCTAAAACACAGTAATATTTGAGAAGAAACAGGTCAAACCCAAACCTTAAAATTCTGGCACATATAGACCCATTTGCAGGTGTTGATAGGGTTGGGGTAGACATGGGTGATAGAGATCACGGTGAACTGAGTACTAGCAATATTTTAAATGATCTTTCTAGGGGACAATGAGAGTTGCAATAGAATATGAATCAACTTTGCACCCTTTTGGCTAGGCAAATCAAGGGAAATAACAATAATAATAATTTAATGGTAATGGCAACAGAAGGAATGGTGATAAGGGGGATGGTTCAATCAATAATAGGGTAGAAAATTAGCATTCTATGAATGGAACATCAAACACTAGACCTCATGTGCCCACCTTTCCTCCACGGTATAATCCTTCAGTTGTTAATGAACCCACACAACATGAGTTGCAGGACCAAATAATGAGAGATTGGAGGGATTGAGGAGTAAAATTCCATGCTGGGATGTCATTTTGTGATTACATGGATATCAAATTGAGGCATAGACCCCATAGAGGTGGGGGTGACAGACTTCATAATCAGGAACTACAAAAGAAAGTGAGTAAATTATCCATTCCTTACTTTGATGGCTCAGGAAAGACTACAACTAGGGCTTGGGTACATAGGTTAGATAAATACTTTCATCTCAGTCTTATGCTAGAGGATGAGGCCATTACATATGCTGCTCTTCATCTAGATGGTAGTGCCCATGAGTGGTGGCACCATGGTATGGTTACTTTGGGCCATGACCAGATTACCTCTTATGCATAGTTTACTAAGAGGTTGATGGATAGATTTGACAAAATGGATCCTGAGTTGTAGTTTAAGAAGTTGGCTCAGTTGAAATAGTGGGTTCAATGGACACTTATATTTCTGAATTCCAAAAGTTATTTGTGATGGTAATCAACATTTCTAAGAGGAGGTTGATGGTTCTCTTTATTAATGGTCTTTCTAATCCCTTGAGAGGTTGGATTAAGGCCCTTAATCCATCTTCTTTACCTGATGCCTTGAAGAAAGTGAGAGATTTGGAGTCATCCACTTCAAGGAGTAAATTTCAGACCAAAGTATTCTTTCATAAGAAAGACAAGGACAAGAAATAATTTCAGAGAGACTCCAATCCACCTAAAAAGGGACCTTCAAGATTAGACAGTGATCAGCTCAGTAAGCTCAGATTGAAGAAACTATGTTTTCATTGCAAGGATCCTTGGGACCCATCACACAAACTTGTGCTGCCCAAGCCAAGGCTAAGCAAATAGAATACTTTTCAGTGGAAGAAACAACAGATGACGTTATAGATCAACATGTTGATTCAAGGAATTCAGAGAGGTAGAACTCTTCAAATGAGTTTGAGAAGGAGTACGATGATGATATACCCATAGCCCAACTCTCTAGCATGTAGAAAGATTCAAGATTCGAGGAGTTCTTGGGGGACAGAGAGTCATTACTCTTCTTGACACAGGAGCTGCTCATAAATTCATTGATGAGGGACTAGTTGCAAAGAGGGGACTCAAGATAGAGGAATTCAAATGATTCAAGGTCGGAGTAGCAAATGGTTTTGTTATCACATGTAAGAGGAGGATTCCCAACTTCACTATTTAGTTGAGTGATTATGAGTTCCATGCTGATTATTATGTGGTGAGCATGGGGGAGATGGATGTGGTTCTTAGCATGAGATGGCTACATGCTATTGGATATTTTTTGTGTGGTATCTCTCAGGAGGATGGAGAGACTTCTTAGACATGATTAGGTAGAGTGGATAGTATAGTGCTTGATTATGCCCACAATTACTGAGCAGCAAAAGCAGGGTTACCACTCCGATATACATTCTTTGTTGTCCAAGCACAACAAAGTGTTTAGTAGCATTCCACCTGGGAGGCCTCCTGAGAGGGGTATTAAAAATGTGATAGAGTTAGAGGAAGGGGCCAAGATGATCATTATTACTCCCTACAAGCATTTGAAGAGGTTGAAGGGTGAGATCAAGAAGGCTATCAAAGAGGTTATCAAGATGGGGCACATCAGGCCAAGTAAGAGCCCCTTTGCTTCAGTAGTAGTGTTCGTAAAGAAGAAATATGAGATGTTGAGGATGTGTATTGACTACAGGGCATTGAACAAGTAGACAATTCATAATTGACACCCCATCGCATGTATTGATGAGCTCATAGATGAGCTACATGGTGCTTACTACTTCTCTAAGATAGATATGAGATCAAGGTACCACTAGATTTGAGTTGGGGAAGAGGATGTGGAGAAGATGGCATTCTGATGCCATTAATATGGTCACTTCAAGTTTCTAGTTATGCCATTTGGCTTAACCAATACCTCAGCTACATTTCAATCCTGCATGAATAGGGTGTTTCAGGATTAGTTGAGGAGATTTGTCCTCATCTTCTTTGATGATATATTGATTTTAGTAGGACTTGGGATGATCACCTCCAGCATATTGATGAGGTGTTGAGTATTTTGGAGAGGGAGTCACTATATGCCAAAGAGTCTAAGTGTGAGTTTGGCATGATCAAGCTCTTGTATCTTGGTCAGATTATCAGCTCTGAGGGTGTTAGAGTGAATCCTGAGAAGATTAGAGCAATCATTGATTGGCCTCCACCCAAGAATCTCTCACAACTTAAGGGATTCTTTCATCTTTATAGTTTCTACAAGAGGTTTGTCAAAGGATTCTCTCATGTAGCTACCCCACTTGCAGATTTGACAAAGAAGGGGGCATTTGTTTGGTCTAATGATGCACATCGGTGTCTTGATTAGTTCAAGTAGATAACGAGCACCTGCCTAGTATTGGCTATTCCTAATTTCTATAAGTCGTTTAAGTTGGATTGTGATCCTTCTAGGGAGGGAGTAGGTCTAGTGTTGATGCAGGATAAGCATCCCATAGAGTTTGAAAGTAGGAAGTTGTGGGGTGCCATGTCACACCCTATTTTTAAACTAATGTATTTATTTTCATTATTTTCATGAAGACAGATAGTTATTCAGAGAAAATATTATGATTATAGTAATAATGGAAAATGCATTTTTGCTTTATATAAATTTATATGCAAGAAATAATCATTTATGACGTTATTATTGATCATTTGGTTAAATGATGAAATAGACTAACTACCGTCATGTAACTGAGGTGGATGTAGGAATAGTATTGCTTTCCCTCCAATAAGAGAGAGAGAGAGAGAGAGTATCACCGTGGAGAGGACGCTAGATCGTGTGAATGTAACAATCCTTATGCCATCTAGAAACACACACACACATATATTTAGTAGAGAGAGATCATGTTTATTCTTGTCAAATGATGTCATTGCTAAGACGAAGGTTAAATCCTTTTTTGTCATCTGGTAGAAACATGGTGTATTCCCTTGGATGACAAGTTGACATCTGTAAATCGACTAAACATGTTTAATTTTGTCATCAAGGTCATAATTGACATGTGAGAATTTTATGCCGATAATTGTGCTTACAAATAAGCACAATAAGTGTTTGAGAGTATGCAATAGCAACATCTATTAGATAAGTGTGGTATGTTTATTATTATTATTATTATTATTATTATTATAGTTAAGATCATGTTTGGGAGGTATAAAGTCTCTCCTTATTCCTCCTTATCATACTCCCTAGATGCTTGGGGGTGAGGGAAGGAGAAGTAGCTCCACACTCTCCACTTATTCCTACATGATAATCGTAGGAGTGGAAGAGAGATTCTTGTGGGCGACACCTTTATTATCTACCCATGACTTTTGGTGAGTGGGGGTTAACATATAAAGAGAGAAAGAACTTGTAAAAGGAGGAGAAGAGCTCAGAAGCTATGAGGAATAGATGAGACATAACGAGTGACCACAATAAAGACACAACCTATTTTTTCATATAGGTAAGTCCATTATTCTTTGTAGACAATGATGAAGTCTGTATGATAACCTTTTATTCGATTAGATCAGTAAGCATTAGAAGTAAAGAGGATTGTGTTTATCTTTTGTTTGGCTAGTGGACTATCACTATGCATAAGTAAATGTAGATTGGTTGTGTATCCTCTATAGAGGAATAATGTTTTCTATATTATCTTACCAAATTGGGAAAGAGGAATAGTTATTAAAGACTATGTATATTTATCTAATCCTTGTCATTTAGTTATGCTTTCGATATGCTAAACAAATTGATACCTTTGAGTAAGTGAGCCTTATGGCTACATTTTAGATATCTATTTCTTTAGATATATATAGATCAATTGTGATATATATAGACTTACAATGTTTTAAATGATAAGCCAACTGTGTGTTTATAGAAGTTGACTGTGTTTTAAGTGTTTGGTCGACTGCATTATGTATGGAAGGTCGAATGTGTTATTAATAGGCTGAATGTATTATTTATTGGCCAATTGTGTTTTAAGTGTTTGGCTAACTGTGTTATGTATGGAAGGTTGTGTGCGTTATTAATAGGTCGAATGTATTATTTATAGGTCGACTGTGTTATTAATAGGCTGATTGGGTCTCAATTAGAAGCCAATTGAGTTACAAGAGAGGTTGACTATGTCTTTTCAAGAGACAAATTGTGCCTTAAGTGTGGTATGACTGTGCTAGGAAATTTTATTATGAGCCTGTTATATGTGAAAAGTGGGAAGATGGTGGATGGTGTTAAAGTATATCAAATCAAACTCTCCTTTCATAATAACATTTGAGGACAAGAACTAAGCCAAGTCACTACAGATGGATGAGGACTTAGCTATAGGTTTTGTGCTCAGGAATGATATAGAAAGAATAGGTTAGATTGAGAGATTTATCAAACCCTAGATCAAATAAGCCTCAAACCCTAATATAGTGCAATTAGGGACAAACATACAAAATGCTATAGGAAACCATACAAGAAGATATTCAGGGATGATAAAAAACATACCAAGAATTGAGTTTTCAGAAACAAAAACTTTGCAGACTACGGGGTGAGCACCCAAGTCCAATAGGGAAGAATTTCTAGAGATTCTAAACTGAGAGATGTTGTAGACTATATCCTACTTCTAAGTTCTGAACCAAATTTAGCAGGAGGACTATGGGGTGGGCGCCCTAGTCCAGGAGGGAGGAATATCAACAAGATTCTTCAAGATCCCAAACCTTTATCCTTCAAACTGCTTCTTTGCACCTGTACTTTTCTAACTCCTACACATGTAACCTGTAATCACAAAGAAAGGGGTTGGGGGTTGTGGTGTTCAGGAGCTTTCCTTGGTCAAGCCCCAGAAGGACATTCAAGTCTTCCAAAACCATTGTTAGATAGAGTGTGTGCCCAAGGAGGATAGAGGCCAAATCCAATGATGAAATGAAATGATTGAAACACAAATTTATGTCACCTTAGAGGTGAATCCCTCATGGAGATGAAGATCCTTCAAATCATGAGGAGATGAATTGATGAAGCCAAATCTGCAACAAACAAACATGCAATAACAACACAATTCTTCTCTAAAACACAATGAAGGCCTTGAATGCTCTTTGCTCAATATCACAAGTTTAGGTTATCCCTCTTAACTTAAATTGAAGACATAAACATATTTAAATATGCTTTCCTACTAAAATTCATAAATTAAATAAAGAAGGTCGACAAAGGGAAACCTTTTGAGAGGGCCCAAGCTGACATGCATTTATTTTTATCCTAGAAAATCAAGCTAGACTTGGGCGTGGGTTCCCAAGTCCTAGGGCCTTAATTTCATCATAATTAAGGTTTAAAATGGGCCCCTAGTCCCCATTTGGCATGGGTTTCAGGGGAAATTACTCCAAGAATAGTATTTTTCTTGCAAAGTATAAACACGGAGACCTAGGAGCTAAACTAGGAGGTAAAAAGGCATAGGGAAACTTTTTACTCCATAACATTTAGCCCCAACTTTAATGTATGTATGATCTTATGATTTCATACATGCATTAAAGTATAGTAGAAGCACATCAAACACGCTAGGAACATAGAGCTAAGGCATACCCAAAGGTTGGAGGACTATTTCTAGCCCCCAATCTTAGGTAAGCATTAGAAACCACATAGAAGACATGAAAGATATAAAGAAGACAGTGAGAAGCATGCAAAACATGGGGAATACAATGGAAGCACACAATACATGGAGGAGACATGAGAACAACCACACAATACATGAAGTATACATTGATTTAAAACATCTAAACAAATCCTAAACTAGGGGGTAGAGGAGCTCATCACTATGTGCCTTTAGACTACCAAAAACATGCAAAACAAAACCCAAAATGTGGAGAGAGCTCATCATTACGTGCCTTTAGACCACACCAGGGGGAAGACATGCCAAACAAACACACAAGTGTGGAGGGAGCTCATCACTACATGCCTTTAGACCACACTCGAGGGAAGACACAACAAACACATAAGGAAGACACATAGAATACATGAGCACCGCATAGTATGTCATCGACATACTATACATCTCATACACGACAAATACGAGCAATGGGAAGGAGCTTATTGCTAAGTCCCACCATCTAAAACAGCCAAATATACCTGATGGTTGAGCTACGCTACTACATCTGCCAAAGACATGATTAAGTGTGATTGACTTAGGATCCAACCCTGCCCTGCTATGAGGACTTTGTATAAAAGGATGTGCACTAGCTCAAGAGATACACCATCCCACCTTCTAGAGAAGGGCTTTGTATAAAAGGATGCAAACTAGCTCAAGAGATATGCCATCCTACCTCATGATGAGGTCTTTTTTTCTTAAAAGGATGTGCACTAGCTCAAGAGATACACCATCCCACCTTGTGATGAGGGATTTAAAACATGCTTGGTTAGTGTAAAAGTAATTAGATAGATACCATTATATATGCCCCCACCTTAAGGTGGTTGATCCCACTTGTCGATATCAATCACATTAAGGTAGAGTGAAACCATGCAAGGGAACAAGAGCTCTCACAAAGCCCATGCCCCCAAAGGTGACATGTGTCATGATCGTTGAATGTTCCCACAAACACATTGATGTTAATTTTGCTAAGATAATCAACAAGAGAAAAGGTTAGAGTATCTTATTCTAAGATAATAACCAAATCAAATCATGAATGCTATGCATAAATCATTTATTAAATCACATCGAAGACCAAGGCTACACTTGCAGGTTCAGAACCAAGTATAGCCACTGGACTATAGTGTAGGTATCTCATAATTGAATGTAGCAACAAGGTGAGATACAAAACAATCCAAAGTGCATTGAAGCAGATTGAGAGTATTGCAAATGTTTGTTACACAATGCATCACATGGAGTGATTCTACTAGTCAAGCATTGGATATATATATCAAACCCATCTTCATATATGGACTAGGTCCACTTTCACTTACTTGCTAAAGGGACACACGGTCCTTATCAGTATTTGTTTGTTTTCATCATCCGTTGACTAGGGAGAATCATTGAAGAATGTAAACAATAAAAATGGGAGAGGAGAACCAAGTGCCTTAGGAACTCCATGTAGGAGGATGCCCCCAAGACATCTTCCACAATGCTATGCCCACAAGGAACAACACACAACAATTAAATAGAGAAGAAAGGAGTAGAAGAATGTAGAAACAAATATAAGAATGATCACAATAGAGGCGGTCTCCTGGCATCCTTGACCTTAAAAGAGTATCAAGGGTCATCCAAAGAGACCTAAACCACACTTAGCACAACACAAGGGAACACAACACATAAGAGGAGGCCACATAAGTGAGCAAAGGTATGCTACAAGAAAGGTGGCTAAAAAGGGCTAGAAATACTTACTTGTTTACACAACCAAACTAGTGGTTGTCGTTGAGCAAATTATCTTCCTCCCAATCTCAAATGCAAGAGGAAAGAGGTACATAAGGTACAATTTCCCAACTTTTTTCATTGTCCTTAATCTCTTCAACATTTATCTCTTCCTTATTTGATTCAATGGTAGTCGGTGGAATGTTTTCTTGTTGACGTGTTGCTTGTCAAGCTAAGGCTTGTCTCTTCTTCCTTCTTTCTCTTGCTTGTATGTTCCTTTTTGTTTTATTGGTGATGTTTGCAAAAGGATTCTCATGATTTTACACAATCTTCAACATCTTAGAGGAGGCTGGTACAATATTTGTTTTATGTGATGAAATGCTTTGTTCTTTATGGGCATCTCCTGATCCTTGTAAGGATAGAAGAGGAGGCACTTCAGCAAAGACTCCCTTACCTTGTGGTCTAGGGGGTCCTAAATCAATTCAAGTTGCTCTTCACTTATGATTTGTTCAATAGGAGGCCCAACCAATTTTGTTATCAACTTTTCTTTGTACCTTTGATATCCTAGGAAGAATTGATCTTCTCTTGGTCGAGGAGGCTCAGTAGGTTGTGGCCAAAAGTAGTCTAGGTTGAAGTTTCTTGCTTGTATGTAAATAATAGTCTAGGTTGTGGCCAAAACTGGTGTATGCATAGCTCAATACCATAACAAGGATAATGATTTATAGTTTGAAATTAACCAAATACTCATACCTCCACCATCAAAGCATTTTGTCTCAAGAGTAATTAAAATGCTAAGTCTACAATCTCACAAGGATATCCTTCTTCACTAGTAGCTCCTCTCTAACTACTAAATCTATGAAACAAAAATGAAATGAACCAGTTCGTGGTCCCTTGAGCAAGAATGAGTGTGTGTATACATGCCAGCATGAGCAGTCTCTTCAACATGTAAACTCATCTCCTTCCAACTGCCCATGGCCTCTCTTCTTGCATGCCTTAAATTGGGCAATATGGAGCTTCTGCTCCTCCTCCACTCCTCCTAGATTCTAGGATGGCTCAATGGAGGTAAAACCAATTTAAAATTTGTTAAAAATTATCCTCCGTTATCGACCAAGACATGGTAATTAATCTATGTCTATGTTTTAAAACAATAGTTCACATAATCATAGACATCGATAATACATTTTAAATCCTTAAATATGCATTTGACAGGAAAAGTATCAATGGTGATGTGCCATAAAATTAACTTACACAACTTAGAATTCATGACTAGGAATAGACTTGATAGATTGACTACTCAAGTCGACTAGGTAAATAGAGGTGAAAACAACCTCATTGAATTTTGACATGGAAGATTTAAAGTTGTAGACATGACAAGTGACAACCTTACAAAAGATGAAGATGATCACAACATTTAAAACATCATTAATGCGACTGAGTAACATAAGGATCAAAAATCACATCACATATGACATAACCTCTAAGTGAGTGTGTGAGTTCCCTGATGGCATGTCAATCGCTTACCTGTAATGTCCCCTGCCTAAGCATACGACTATTGGTGATGGTTAGTCTATTACTCAAGTTCCCGTAGGCTAACATGATGGTTAGGGAACCCCTCCATAGGGTTTGATGACTTGACAGATCATCCAGTTGATCTTCACAAATATTGCATTGAGCTCAGAGTCATCACGGGGTTCATGACAACCATTTATGGAGTGTTTTCTAACACTTGATCTGCAATGGCTATTTTTAGCAAATTATTATTTTTAGTAGGGGTCATCTCTTGACACCGACTTCACCACTTAACATCAGTAATACTTCTTCAAGATTGGTCTTTTCTACTGATGTCCGTTGGTGTCTGTTCGAGGGGGAATAATGATATATTTTAATTATCATTAATATATTAGGTTAAATTAAAGATTTAACTTAATGATAACTAAAAGTTATAATGTGACCTTTTATCTTGGACTTGGAGCACCTAGTTTGGGAAAAAAGAGTTAATGAAGTCAAAAATAAAACATAAAGTGAGATGCCCAAAGTGAAGGTCATAAGGAATTAATTTAAAAGTGAATTTTAATTCCTCCAAAAAGGGCGACTAGGGTTGGAGGAGTTAAAAGTGAGAAATGAGCTCATTTTTGGTTATGATTGACTATTACACACACATGTTTTGCTAGATAAAAAGAGTTCTCCATTTCTTGGCTTCTTGAGGACAAAAACCCTCATGGAGAACATCTACGGGAGTGAGAGATCTCTCTAGGGTTTTTTAGTGATAACTTCATATAGAGGTTATGCTAGAGATTCATTCTTGTTAATTTCAAGTTGTTTTGAGCAAGGTTTTAATTTTTGATTCATTGTGGAGTAGTAAAATTCATTTTGGAATGGTTTATTGCTGATGTGAAGAGTTGGAGAGAGGTGAAATAGATTTATTATTCCTAGTTGTTGGTCATACCATCTCATAAGCTGGTCATACCATCTTATAGGTCATTTTGTGGTTTCTTTTGGCTAATTACCTCTTGTATTTTGACATGGGGGGATGGAGATGACATAGTAGATGTGAAGGATAATTTTTAGACAACATTCACAGAAGGTTTTACATTATTTTTGGCTATTGTACCTATTCCACACAGGTCATACCAGCATAGGGAAGAGGCATGGCCTCTCTAAACCAAAATGCCTATGTCTTGGTCCTCCTCAAAATACCTTCATTGGAGGTGTCTAGGGTTTCTCTATCATTGTTAAGCAAAATAAAGTAGGAGAAGCTAGGGTTCCGTGTATTTAGTAATGGTTATATGACCCTAATTACTGTAATCTTCATTTTCAAACTTGCAAACATTTGAATCAACAAATGGGTATGTTTTGTTTATGCATTGTAATGAGTTTTCCCCTTCTGGGTATCTCTAGTTTGGATGAGTAATGGTGTTTCCATTTATTGTTGAATGTGGGTGCTTTAAAACCTAGTATTTAGTGAAGTTATTTCAATTATGCTTTTATTGCCTATATATCCATTATGAAAAACAACTTCTGCATATCCATTTTCTTCTATAAACAAACTCAAATTGAAACAAACAACAAAAATCATAAAAAAATCAGGGTGGGACATTACAGTATATTGGAGCTCAGCTCTTCTTGCCATCTTGTGTGGTTTTTGTGGTGAACATGTGGTGATTCCATTGAGTAATGTAGCCTAAAACACAGTAGTAATATTTGAGAAGAAACGGATCAAACCTAAATCTTGAAATTCTGGCACATATAGACCCATTTGCAGGTGTTGACAGGGTTGGGGTAGACATGGGTGATAGAGATCACAGTGAGCTGAGTACTAGTGATATTTTAAATGATCATGCTAGGGGACAACAAGAGTTGCAACAGAATATGAATCAACTTTGCACCCTTTTGGCTAGGCAAATCGAGGGAAATAACAATAATAATAGTTTAATGGTAATGGCAACAGAAGGAATGGTGATAACAGGGATGGTTCAATCAATAATAGGGTAGAAAATTAGCATTCTATGAATGGAACATCAAACACTAGACCTCGTATGCCCACCTTTCCTCCATGGTATAACCCTTCAGTTGTTAATGAACCCACACAGGATGAGTTACAGGACCAAATAATGAGGGATTGGAGGGATTCAAGAGCAAAATTCCATGTTGGGATGTCATTTTGTGATTACATGGATATCAGATTGAGGCATAGACCCCATAGAGGTGGGGGTGATAGACTTCATAATCAGGAACTACAAAATAAAGTGAGTAAATTATCCATTCCTTACTTTGATGGCTCAGGAAAGACTACAACTAGGGCTTGGGTACATAGGTTAGATAAATACTTTCATCTCAATCTTATGCCAGAGGATGAGGCCATTACATATGTTGCTCTTCATCTAGATGGTAGTGCCCATGAGTGGTGGCACCATGGTATGGTCACTTTGGGCCATGACCAAATTATCTCTTACACATAGTTTACTGAGAGGTTGATGGATAGGTTTGACAAAATGGATCCTGAGTTGTAGTTTAAGAAGTTGGCTCAATTGAAATAGTGGGGTTCAATGGACACTTATATTTCTTAATTCCAAAATTTATTTGTGATGGTAACCAACATTTCTAAGAGGAGGTTGATGGTTCTCTTTATTAATGGTATTTTTGTTCCCTTGAGAGGTTGGATTAAGGCCCCTAATCCATCTTCTTTACCTAATGCCTTGAAGAAAGTGAGAGATTTGGAGTCATCCACTTCAAGGAGTAAATTTTAGACCAAAGGTTTCTTTCATAAGAAAGACAAGGACAAGAAATCATTTTAGAGAGACTCCAATCCACCTAAAAAGGGACCTTCAAGATTAGACAGTGATCAGCTCAGTGCACTCATATTGAAGAAACTGTGTTTTCATTGCAGGGATCCTTGGGACCCATCACACAAACTTGTGCTGCCCAAGACAAGGCTAAGCAGATAGAATATTTTTTAGTGGAAGAAACAATAGATGACGTTGCAGATCAACATGTTGATTCAGGGAATTCAGAGAGGTAGAACTCTTCAAATGAGTTTGAGAAGGTGTAGGACGATGATAGACCCTTAGCCTGACTCTTTAGCATCTAGAAAGAGGGTTCATTCAGGATTCAAGGAGTTCTTGGGGGACAGAGAGTCATTACTCTTCTTGACATAGGAGCCACTCATAAATTCATTGATGAGGGGCTAGTCACAAAGAGGGGACTCAAGATAGAGGAATTCAAATGATTCAAGGTCAGAGTAGCAAATGGTTTTGTTATCACATGTAAGAGGAGGATTCCTAACTTCACTATTTAGTTGTGTGATTATGAGTTCCATGCTGATTATTATGTGGTGAGCATGGGGGAGATGGATGTGGTTCTTAGCATGAGATGGCTACATGCTATTGGATATTTTTTGTCTGGTATCTCTCAGGAGGATGGAGAGACTTCTCAAACATGATTAGATAGAGTGGGCAATATAGTGCTTGATTATGCCCAGAATTACTGAGCAGCAAAAGCAGGGTTACCACCCTGATATACATGCTTTGTTGTCTAAGCACAACAAAGTGTTTAGTAGCATTCCACCTAGGAGGCCTCCTGAGAGGGGTATTGAGAATGTGATAGAGTTAGAGGAAGGGGCCAAGCCGATCATTATTACTCCCTACAAGCATCCGAAGAGGTTGAAGGATGAGATCGAGAAGGCTATCAAAGAGATTCTCAAGATGGGGCACATCAGGCCAAGTAAGAGCCCCTTTGCTTCTATAGTAGTGTTGGTAAAGAATAAATATGGGATGTTGAGGATGTGTATTGACTACAAGGAATTGGAAAAGTAGATAATTCATAATTGATACCCCATCGCATGTATTGATGAGCTCATAGATGAGCTACATGGTGTTTGCTACTTCTCTAAGATAGATTTGAGATCAAGGTACCACTAGATTTGAGTTAGGGAAGAGGATGTGGAGAAGATGGCATTCTGATGACATTAATATGGTCACTTCAATTTTCTAGTTATGCCATTTGGCTTAACCAATGCCTCGGCTACATTTTAGTCCTGCATGAATAGGGTGTTTCAGGATCACTTGAGGAGATTTGTCCTCATCTTCTTTGATGATATATTGATTTTAGTAGGACTTGGGAGGATCACCTCCAACATATTGATGAGGTGTTGAGTATTTTGGAGAGGGAGTCACTATATGCCAAAGAGTCTAAGTGTGAGTTTGGCATGATCGAGCTCTTGTATCTTGGTCAGATTATTAGCTCTGAGGGTATTAGATTGAATCCTGAGAAGATTAGAGTGATCATTGATTGGCCTCCACCCAAGAATCTCTCACAGCTTAAGGGATTCTTTGGTCTTTATAGTTTCTATAGGAGGTTTGTCAAAGGGTTCTCTCAGGTAGCTGCCCCACTTACAGATTTGACAAAGAAGGGGGCACTTGTTTGGTATAATGATGCACATCAGTGTTTTGATCAATTCAAGTAGATAATGAGCACCTGCCTAGTATTGGCTATTCCTGATTTCTATAAGTCATTCAAGTTGGATTGTGATCCTTCTAGGGAGGGAGTAGGTCCAATGTTGATGCAAGATAAGCATCCCATAGAGTTTGAAAGTAGGAAGTTGTGGGGTGCCATGTCACACCCTATTTTTAAACTAATGTATTTATTTTCATTATTTTCATGAAGACAGATAGTTATTCAAGGAAAATATTATGATTATAGTAATAATGGAAAATGCATTTTTTCTTTATATAAATTTATATGCAAGAAATAATTGTTTATGACGTTATTATTCATCATTTGGTTAAATGATGAAATAGACTAACTACTGTCATATAACTGAAATGCAGGAATAGTATTGCTTTCCCTCCAATAAGTGAGAGAGAGAGTATCACCATGGAGAGGATGCTAGATCGCATGAATGTAACAATCCTTATGCCATCTAGAAACACACACACATATATTTAGTAGAGAGAGATCATGTTTATTCTTGTCAAATGACGTCATTTCTAAGACGAAGGTTAAATCCTTTTTTGTCGTCTGGTAGAAACATGGTGTATTCCCTTGGATGACAAGTTGACATCTGTAAATCAACTAAACATGTTTAATTTTATCATCAAGGTCATAATTGACATGTGAGAATTCTATGCTGATAATTATGCTTACAAATAAGCACAATAAGTGTTTGAGAGTATGCAATAGCAACATCTATTAGATAAGTGTGTTGCTGTTGTTATTATTATTATTATTATTATTACTATTATAATTAATATTATTGTTATAGTTAAGATCATGTTTGGGAGGTATAAAGTCTCTCCTTATTCCTCCTTATCATACTCCCTAGATGCTTGGGGGTGAGGGAAGGAGAAGTAGCTCCACACTCTCCACTTATTCCTGCATGATAATCATAGGAGTGGAAGAGAGACTCTTGTGGACAACACCATTATTATCTACCCATGACTTTTGGTGAGTGGGGGTTAACATATAAAGAGAGAAAGAACTTGTAAAAGGGGGAGAAGAGCTCAGAAGCTATGAGGAGTAGACGAGACATAACGAGTGACCACAATAAAGACACAGCCTATTTTTTCATATAGGTAAGTCCATTATTCTTTGTAGACTATGATGAAGTCTGTATGATAACCTTTTATTCGATTAGATCACTAAGCATTATAAGTAAAGAGGATTGTGTTTATCTTTTGTTTGGCTAGTGGACTATCACTATGCATAAGTAAATGTAGATTGGTTGTGTATCCTCTATAGAGGAATAATGTTTTTTGTATTATCTTACCAAATTGGGAAAGAGGAATAGTTATTAAAGACTATGTATATTTATCTAATCCTTGTCATTTAGTTATGCTTTGGATATGCTAAAAAAATTGATACCTTTGAGTAAGTGAGCCTTACAACTACATTTTAGATATTTATTTCTTTACATTGTTAAGGAAGCTCATTAAACTACACAAAGTAACAGTTTATATAGTGCCTAAGTCCCTTGATATTAAACTTAGCCACTTCATTACGTAGCTTTAGTTTGACAATATATATATATATATATATATATCACAGTTGATCTATATATCACAGTCGATCTGTATATATATATACAAACACACACACAGACCGACTATGACATATAAACCGACTGTGAGATATATATATATATAGATCAATTGTGATATATATAGACTTACAATGTTTTAAATGATAAGCCAACTCTGTGTTTATAGAAGCTGACTATGTTTTAAGTGTTTGGATGACTGTGTTATGTATGGAAGGCCGAATGTGTTATTAACAGGTTGAATGTATTATTTATAAGCCAATTGTGTTTGAAGTGTTTGGTTGATTGTGTTATGTATGGAAGGTTGAATGCATTATTAATAGGCCGAATGTATTATTTATAGGTCGACTGTGTTATTAATAGGTCGATTGGGTCTCAAGTAGAAGCTAACTGAGTTACAAGTGAGGTTGACTATGTCTTTTCAAGAGACAAATTGTGCCTTAAGTGTGGTACGACTATGCCAGGAAATTTTATTATGAGCCTGTTATATGTGAAAAGTGGGAAGATGGTGGATGGTGTTAAAGTATATCAAATCAAACTCTCCTTTCATAATAACATTTGAGGACAAGAACTGAGCCAAGTCACTACAGATGGATGAGGACTTAGCTATAGGTTTTGTGCTTAGGAATGATATAGAAAGAATAGGTTAGATTGATAGATTTATTAAACCGTAGATCAAATAAGCCTCAAACCCTAATATAGTGCAATCAGGGACAAACAGACAAAATGCTACTGGAAACCGTACAAGAAGATATTCATGGATGATAAAAAAACATACCAAGAATTGATTTTTCAGAAACAAAAACTTTGCAGACTATGGGGCAGGCACCCAAGTTCAATAGGGAAGAATTTCTAGAGATTATGAACTGAGAGATGTTGTAGACTATATCCTGCTTCTAAGTTCTGAACCAAATTTAGCGAGAGGACTACGGGGTGGGCACCCTAGTCTAGAAGGGAGGAATATTAGCAAGATTCTTCAAGATCCCAAACCCTTATCCTTCAAACTGCTTCTTTGCACCTGTACTTTTCCAACTCCTACACCTGTAACCTGCAATCACAAAGAAAGGGGTTGGGGGTTGTGGTATTTAGGAGCTTTCCTCGGTCAAGCCCCAGAAGGACATTCAAGTCTTCCAAAACCATTGTTAGATAGAGTGTGTGCCCAAGGAGGATAGAGGCCAAATCCAATGATGAAATGAAATTATTGAAACATAAATTTATGTCACCTTAGAGGTGAATCCCTCATGGAGATGAAGATCCTTCAAATCATGAGGAGATGAATTGATGAAGCCAAATCTGCAACAAACAAACATGCAATAACAACACAATTCTTCTCTAAAACACAATCAAGGCCTTAAATGCTCTTTACTCAATATCACAAGTTTACATTATCCCTCTTAACTTAAATTGAAGACATAAACATATTTAAATATGCTTTCTTGCTAAAATTCATAAATTAAATCAAGAAGGTTGACAAAGGGAAACCTTTTGAGAGGGCCCAAGCCCACATGCATTTATTTTTATCCTAGAAAATCAAGCTAGATTTGGGCGCAGGTTCCCAAGTCCTAGGGCCTTAATTTTGTCATAATTAAGGTTTAAAATGGGCCCCTACTCCCCATTTGGCATGGGTTTCAGGGGAAATTGCTCTAGGAATAGTATTTTTCTTACAAAGTGTAAACACGGAGACCTAGGAGCTAAACTAGGAGGTAAAAAGGCATAGGGAAACTTTATAATCCATAACATTTAGCCCCCACTTTAATGTATGTATGATCTTATGATTTCATACATGCATTAAAGTATAGTAGAAGCACATCAAACATGCCAGGAACATAGAGCTAAGGCATACCCAAAGGTTGGAGGACTATTTCTAGCCCCCAATCTCAGGTAAGCATTAGAAACCACATAGAAGACATGAAAGATACAAAGAAGATAGTGAGAAGCATGCAAAACATGGGGAATACAATGGAAGCACAAAATACACAGAGAAGACATGAGAACAACTGCGCAATACATGAAGTATACATTGATTTAAAACATCTAAACAAATCCTAAACTAGGGGGCAGAGGAGCTCATCACTATGCGCCTTTAGACCACCAAAAACATGCAAAACAAAACCCAAAATGTGGAGAGAGCTCATCGTTACGTGCCTTTAGACTACACTAAGGGGAAGACATGCCAAACAAACACACAAGTGTGGAGGGAGCTCATCACTACATGCCTTTAGTCCACACTCAGGGGAAGATACAACAAACACATAAGGAAGACACATAGAATACATGGGCATCACATAGTATGTCATTGACATAATATACATCTCATACATGACAAACATGAGCAATGCAAAGGAGCTTATTGCTAAGTCCCACCATCTAAAACATGCCAAACATACTTGATGGTTGAGCTACGCTACCACAGCCACCAAAGACATGCTTAAGTGTGATTGACTCAAGATCCAACCCCGCCTTGCTATGAATACTTTGACATAATATACATCTCATACATGACAAACACGAGCGATGGGAAGGAGCTTATTGCTAAGTCCCACCATCTAAAACATGCCAAACATACTTGATGGTTGATCTACACTACCACAGCCACCAAAGACATGCTTAAGTGTGATTGACTCAAGATCCAACCCTGCCCTGCTATGAAGACTTTGTATAAAAGGATGTGCACTAGCTCAAGAGATACACCATCCCACCTTCTGTAGAAGGTCTTTGTATAAAAGGATGCATAGTAGCTCAAGAGATATGCCATCCTACCTCGTGATGAGGGATTTTTTCTTAAAAGGATGTGCACTAGCTCAAGAGATACACCATCCCGCCTTGTGATGAGGGCTTTAAAACATGCTTTGTTAGTGTAAAAGTAATTAGACAGATACCATTATATATGCCCCCACCTTAAGGTTGTTGATCCCGCTTGTCGATATCAAGCACATTAAAGTAGAGTGAAAACATGCAAGGGAACAAGAGCTCTCACAAAGCCCATGCCCCCAAAGGTGAAATGTGCCATGATCGTTGAATGTTCCCACAAACACATTGATATTAATTTTGCTAAGATAATCAACAAGAGAAAAGGTTAGAATATTTTATTCTAAGATAATAACCAAATCAAATCATGAATGCTATGCATAAATCATTTATTAGATCACATTGAAGACCAAGGCTACACTTGTAGGTTTAGAACCAAGTATAGCCGATGGGCTATAGTGTAGGTATCTCAGAACTGAATGTAGCAACAGGGTGAGATACAAAACCATCCAAAGTACATTGAAGCAGATTGAGAGTATTGCAAATGTTTGTTACACAATGCATCACATGGAGTGATTCTACTAGTCAAGCATTGGATATATATATCAACCCCATCTTCATATATGGACTAGGTCCATTTTGGTTTACTTGCTAAAGGGACACATGGTCCTTATCATTATTTGTTTGCTTTCATCATCCATCGACTAGGTAGAATCACTGAAGAATGTAAACAGTAAAAATGAGAGAGGAGAACCAAGTGCCTTAGGAAATCCATGTAGGAGGATGCCCCCAAGACATCTTCCACAATGCTATGCCCCCAAGGAATAACACACAACAATTAAATAGAGAAGAAAGGAGTAGAAGAATATAGAAACAAATATAAGAATGATCACAATAGAGGTGGTCTCCTGGCATCCTTGACCTTAAAAGAGTATCAAGGGTCATCCAAAGAGACCTAAACCACACTTAGCACAAAACAAGGGAACACAACACATAAGAGGAGGCCACATAAGCGAGCAAAGGTATGCTACAACAAAGGTGGCTAAAAAGTGCTAGAAATACTTACCTATTTACACAACCAAACTAGTGGTTGTCATTGAGAAAATTATCTTCCTCCCTATCTCGAATGCAAGAGGAAAGAGGTACATAAGGTACAATTTCCCAAGTTTTTTTCATTGTCCTTAATCTCTTCAACATTTAGCTCTTCCTTATTTGATTCAATGGTAGTCGGTGGAATGTTTTCTTGTTGACATGTTGCTTGTCAAGCTAAGGCTTGTCTCTTCTTCCTTCTTTCTCTTGCTTGTATGTTCCTTTTTGTTTTATTGGTGATGTTTGCAAAAGGATTCTCATGATTTTCCATAGTCTTCAACATCTCAGAGGAGGTTGGTACAATATTTGTTTTATGTGATGAAGCGCTTTGTTCTTTATGGGCATCTCCCAATCCTTGTAAGGATGGTAGAGGAGGCACCTTGGAAAAGACTCCCTTACCTCATGGTCTAATGGGTCCTAAATCAATTCAAGTTGCTCTTCACTTATGATTTGTTTAATAGGAGGCCCAACTAATTTTGTTATCAACTTTGCTTTGTACCTTTGATATCCCAGGAAGAATTGATCTTCTCTTGGTTGAGGAGGCTCAGTAGGTTGTGGCCAAAAGTAGTCTAGGTTGAAGTTTCCGTGAGTAACCAAAGGCTTCCATCTACTATGTTGAACATGTAAACTTCCTTGGTGAGGAAATTTTAGACATTTATGAATTGTTGAGGGGACTCCTTTCATGAACTTGAGCTATGGATGGCCTAATTTCACATGAAATATGTTAGAGGTGGGAATAATATCAAATGATTGTTCAAGGGCTTTCTTAGATACTTTAATCAATAATTTAATCTTCCCTATAGATGGGAGGAAAGCTCCAATATGTATCTTAATCATCATATGTGTAGGATCATAAGATCTTTGTATCAAATCATGTGCATAGAGGAACTCTTCAGTAATCACATTTGTCATACAATTAGGGTCAATAAGGTCCCCTCTTGTAGGATTTCCACTTATGCGTACAATGATGTAAAAAGGTCCCTCAATGTCTCCAATTGTTCTATCATGTGGTGTAAAGGTTATTTTAGGTTCAGGAGTCTTCCTCTTTTTATAACCTTTAGGAGGGACCATAGTGTTATTGTTGCAATGATAAGCCATGTATGTGTGAGTGTTTCACACCAAAGCACTTGTTTGAGCAAATCAGGTTTTTAGAGATAAAAACATAGGATTTCATAAATATATATATATATATAATGGAAATAGTGCTACACAACGAGGCAAGATGAATGATTGAAAGGTTTGCTTAAAGATGTGTAAAGAAAATGTGTAAACCCTTAATGTTGAAATACACACTGTGTAATTGTAAAATTTGAAATTTCAATATAAGGATGCACAATGAAGCAACACTAAAACTTAAAATAAGATTTGAATGAGTGTTTAAAGGAGCATAAAAATTTGAAATAAGATTTTGGCTACTAACCCTAACTTTTAGAATCACTAGGTTATATGAAAAATGTGACTTTTTAAGCAAAACCCTAGCAAATGGAACCTTCAAATGCAAGATTTGATATGAATTAATGATGAATTACTATAATAAGGATCGGATTTGATACAAATATCATAAAATTGAATCTTTTTATCATATGATACAAATTATGTAAAATTGTGCCTTAATGCAAGCCTAAAATACTTTTTTTTAATTTTTTTTTTCAAATGTATGTAAAATTTTCCAATGCAAGATGATAAATATGATATGAATGAATGCAAGGACTAATTACAATACTTACAAAGGTGCAAAATGCTCAATATTCCAAGTTCACCAAAATGTTATATGTGAAAAGTGGGAAGATGGTGGATGGTATTAAAGTATATCTGTATACACCTAAAAATGGCACGATTCATTCTAAATAAATATTCTAAATATTTATTTCCTTTCTAAATTCCTTCTATCATTCTAAATATTTATTTCATTCTTCTATCAATTAAATAAATATTCTAAATTTATTTAATCGGTTCACTATTCCATAATTAAATAAAATCAATCAAATTCCCTAAATTCTTCTAATGTCTCACAGAATTAAATAATCCTAAATTATTTAATTAAACCGAATTCCTCTATCCTAAGTTCTAATTCCAAAAATCCACCTCACCTTTCCACCTCACCATGTTGCACATGTAATTAAATATTTTAAATATTTAATTACCTAATATTCCCTCACCCACATGTCCTATTTCTTCTCAAATCAAAAGTTAGTTAACTAATCAATCAAAAGTGTTAACTAACCAGTCAATTGAGTTAATCCCTCAATCAATTTAGTCAATTCCATAATTCATTCTTCCAACTGACTAATCAAATTTGTTAACTGATCAGTTAAAAGAGTTAACTCCCCAATTAATTTTGTCAAGTCCCCTCTTTCATGATGGAGATGAGATACTTGTCATATTTCTACTGGTTGCACATTCCTCAACCATCCTTAGCCATTGATCTTCATATCTCCTCTCAACTATTGATTCTCATTCTTTTGAGTCTATAAAAGAAGCTTCATCCCTCCATTCTATTCATCCAGGCTATTCGTATTGTTACTCTGCAAAAATTCACCAGCGCACCTTTGGCACCCCCAATACAATCTACTTGAGATCACCATTTGCTTTGAAGCTCTACTTCACAACATTATCTATCAACACAGCCATTTACTACCGACATCCTACAACACAGCTAAAAGAGTGCACTCACTGAGGGTCTACTTCACACCAGCAAGGATGGTTTTAATAAGTGAACAACAGAAGCTTTGAAATAGGGAAGGTTTGCATTGTGTTATTCATTGCTCTTTTCATTCAATCTTTCTTGTTTTCATTATTCTGTTGATGTTTGGGTTTGTTATTGTTCATTTGATTAATCCACATTTTACCCTAACAATATCAAATCAAACCCTCATTTCACATAACATTCGAGGAGAAGAATCAAGCCAAGTCACTACAAATGGATGAGGACTTAGATATATGTTTTGTGCTCAGGATTGATCAAGTGATTTTATCATTTTATCAACTATTTTTACAGTCAAAGTTCAGCTATCTTTCTAAGCTTAAATCTAGTGTTTTTTTTTTTTTGCTAACGCTGACATCTTAGCAGGTATTCTCTAGAGCTATTTTGTAGGATAGGTTCAGGTTTAATTCCATATAGTTGCATTTAAATAGTTCACACTTCACTTTCTAAGGGATAGTAAAATTGATGTTCATTCAAAACCTCATCTAGCTCTAATTAGGGAAGAAGTAACTGGATCATTTGTTTCTTGCATTGCAACACTTTCCAAGTTATTGCTATCTGAGATTAAAACTGAACTCACCATTGATTTTGGGGTTAACATTGAACTACTGCTATCTCGTTGGACCAAAACTTCAAAGTTAACTATTTCGTGCTACGAGGATTAAAACTAAACTCACCATTGATTTTGGGGTTAAAATTGAACTACTGCTATCTTGTTGGACCAAAACTTCAAAGTTAACTATTTCATGCTACGAGGATTAAAACTGAATTCACCATTGATTTTGGGGTGAAAATTGAACTTCTACTATCTCGCTGGACCAAAACTTCAAAGTTAACTATTTCATGCTACGTGGATTAAAACTAAACTCACCATTGATTTCTGGGGTTAAAATTGAACCAATGCTATCTTGCTAAAATCACTTCAAAGTTCTGTGCTTGCCCAAGTAGATTAGCCCATTTAGTTTTTCTACTTTTAACTAGGTTAGATTAATCAGTGTCTTCTGTGCTTGACAAATGATAATAGGCTTATGCTCTCCCCTTTTCTAGGTGATCAGAGTGCCAGACTTGTCATTCTATTTGTTTAACCTTTAGGAGGGGCCTGCCCTTGGATGCACGCTTGTCCAAGTGGGAATGACCCTGAGTGGTAACAGGCTAAAGCCAAGCCCTACCAAGCCACTTAAATTAAATTGTGCTTGAGGTGAAAACTTCCTGCAACAAGTGCTGCTATGTTACACCGACGGCCAACCTCCCCCGAAACCCTCTCAGGTGCAACCTTTGAGGCTGGGAGACTCCACAATAGAGAGTAGTGCCGCCGCATGTGTAACCACTTGAATGGTTGCCCGCATTAAATACCTCTTATTCTAGTGGCCCAAAACCCTTGTAATCCATTTCTCGCCTAGGATCTCTGTGCTTGCTTTTGTTTAGTTTAGTCCAAAATAGAGTCGAAAAAACCACAAAAACAATGGAAAAACTATAAAATATTCTTTGTGCTTGCTGTGTTTTCTTGCTGTTAATTCATAAAATCAGACCAAGAAGGCCTTTTTCTAGCCAAAAAATACCAAAAACAACAGAAAAATCTAAAATTTTGCTAAAAAAATCAGAGCTGCGCATATACCCATTTCTGCTACACATTTGTATCGACTTGCTGCGCATACGTATAGACTTGTTGCGCATATACAGACTGCTGCTATGCGCATATACTGCGACTTACGATGCATATGTTCATTTCTGCTGCGCATTTGTTTCTGCGCATACACGACAGTGAGCACATACACTATTTTTGAGAAAATATTTTTACCTGTTTGGGGCACCCATTTCAACCTAGCTTCACTTTCTGAGATCAGATTCAACCTTGCAGTCAGTCTTCATCCGTTTCACCCAAATCTCTCTCTTTCGTCAATCATCCCATTCACTTTTCATCCAAACCCCTCTTGTCGCAAAGTCAGTTTATCCCATATCAGTTTGACATAGGTCCTTTCTTCATATCATTAGTGAATTCACGTAAGCCTAGTAAGTCACAGTATTTTTGCTCGTAGTCTTGTTGATAGACTAGCCCATACACAGTAAGACAGGTATCAACTACCCTTACTAGTGGCTACCGTCTTGTGTCAACCATCTTACTTGAAGTCATTGAGCGAGAGAATCCTTTGTCCAAACCTTGTTTTAGGTATCCTATTCACAACAGTCTCAGTCGGCACCTTGCCAAAATTTCTAATCCTAGTCCACTACATCCCACATCACCTTGCATGGTCCTTACTTGATCCCAATACAAAAAGCAACTAGAAATGGCCAGCTCATCCAATCGCATCGTCACACCACATGATAGTGACGAAGAAATTTCTCGTGAAGAATATGAGGCGCACATCCAAGATAGAAAATTCCAACACCTAATAGAGAAGGTGCTCTTTGAAGACCCCCATAAATACTTCCATCATCTTGCTAGTCTCAAAATTAAACTCCCTGCAGACTTTGATATAAGTACAATCATGGAAAATGTAGACAATGATCATGAGAGGGGTACAAATGACACAGTCTCGCATGCAAATGATAGAGGAAAGAGACCCATAGATCAAAAGGCTCCCATGGAAGAAATGAGGAAGCAACTTGAGAGCCTCACACAACAAATATCTGACCTTAAGACTGGTACAAGTACCAAGAACTACTCCTTAGAAGACATAGCTCTGTACCCTTTTGACAAAAGTCTGGACATGAGACCGTTCCCCTACAGATTCAAGGTTCCAAAATTTGACAAATATAAAGGGAAGGGGGACCCTAGAGATCATATCCAGGAATTCAATGCAGCATGTTTAGAAGTAGCTCACAACGAGACCTACTTGATGAGACTATTCCCAAGATCTTGAGGTGGTCAAGCTATGGAGTGGTTCTCACGTCTCCCACCAGGAATCAGAACTTTTAATGAACTTGTCAATAAATTTATAATGCACTTCTCTTACAACATTGAACACGAGGTATCTATGCAACACTAAACAAAAGAGTGTTGAGTCATTCGCCACCTTCTTACAATGATGGCGACAACTAGCTAGTAAGTGTTCTTATGATATACCTGAGAAGCAGCTATTGGAGATGTTTGTCCATAACCTGAACACTGATCTTAGCTATCAAATTCAGATACAATGCCCTACATCATTCTCAAAAGTCATTGAAATGGGCTTATTCATCGAAAAGGCTATGATCACTAAAGGAGCTATCAAGCTATACAAGGACACACCTACTTCCAATTACACAATGGATAAATCAAAGTTTTGGACCAAGAACAAGAATGTGGTCAACGATGGGGTAGTGGATGCCAAGACGGCAGCTCCCAAGCAACAACCCATATTCACTCTTAAGGGAGAAACAAACAATGGTACACTCAACAAACCACCCCCTTGGGAGCCCAGACCTTAGTTCAGTTCAAATCCAAGGAGAAAATTCACACCATTAGGTGAGTCTCAAGAGTCTGCACTAAGGAAGTTGTTGGCTAACAACGAGATTTCTCTACCGCCAACAAGTGATTACAAGCCTATAGTCAAACCTCCCTACTGGAAGGACACAGACTATTGTGAATATCATCAAGGAAGAGGGCATACAACTAACAACTGCATCCACCTCAAAAATGTCATACAAGATATACTAGATCAGAATTGGGGAGGGACACAACAGCATACCTCCAATGAAACTCATGTGGCCTACAGGGATCCACTTCTGAATCACAACAGGCCATATAACAACAACAACAACAATGGCCACAACAACAACAGCAACAATAGTAACGACAACAACAATAATCGCAACCAGCCAAATCAGAACAGCGGGACTAGTAATGCCAACTATGCAAATGTGCCATTTGACTACACCATAAACTGCATTTCTGAGCAAATCCCACAGGCCAATGTCATCTCGCCCAACCAACAACTAGGACCTAAAAGAAATGGTTGTAGTATAATTACCCGCAGTGGTAAAGTCACGCTCAATACCGTCCCTCCAAGGTCGTCACAATCCCCATCCAACTTCCGTCAGTACAACATCATCGACCAGTTATAGCAAACTCTGGCTCACATTTCTATATTGGAGCTATTGCGTCTATCTCCTTCTCATAAGGAGATTCTTGAAAAAGCCTTAGTGGAAACCACTGTCCCCACTAATTTGGCCCAAGAAAAGTTTCAGACCATGGTAGGCAATCTGACATCCTCCAACTCCATATCATTTACTGAGCAAGATGGCCTCTCTGTATCCCAACCTCATAACACCTCTCTGCACATTGTCGCATTCATACACAAACACCACATCAAGAGGGTTCTCATTGATGGAGGTGCTGGTTTAAATATTTGCACATTAAAGCTAGTCCTTACACTGGGGTTCTCCGAACAAGCAGTTGATCCAAGGAGGAAAATTACCATCAAAGCATATGACGAGGAAGAAAGAACCACAAAGGGTACAGTTGTCCTACCCATTCAAGTGGGACCACTAATAAAAGAAGTGGTGTGTCAAGTCCTTGATCAGGAACTCACTTATAATATCCTACTAGGGAGACCATGGATTCATGCCATGAAGGCTGTCCCCTCAACCTATCATCAATGCATTAAGTTCCCGCACAATGGCAAGCAAGTCACCATTCAAGGCGACCCTGACCCTTACCAACACTCAATTCTTTCCAAGCAAAACTGAATGTATCATACCCAACAACAGGGCTTACATTTCCCCTACCCCACAACATGATCACACCGCTGAAGCCTCTTCCTCCAAACCCAAAGAGCAAAAGATTACCATAAAAGAAACTGGGGTGGGAGAATACTCAATTGAGCATAGTCTCAATCTTGCCAAGCTACCTTTGTCTCCTAGATCTTTTGGCCAACCCAGGCATTTTCCAAAGCCATCTGCTCCTCCTGTAACTCCCACAACTCCCTTTGTAAAATGGGGGACCTTATCCAATGAAACAGAGGAGAGAGACCTCCTACAGTGGCTTTATGCTGAAGAAAAAAACACACCCCAAGATCTGCCTAGACTCCCAACAGAACTCTATGGGCGAGGTGAGACTATTCTGCACAGGATGGGGTACGAAGGACAAGGCCCCATCAGCCTCAGAAAAGAAGGAATCATTGAACCTATTCAACCTTCTTCATCCTCATCGGCTAGAAACACAAGTGGCCTAGGATACAAAGGCAAGGGCAAAGCCAAGGAAAATGCCTGTCTAGTGGAAACAATCCAAACACTCCAAGTGGACAGCGACACAGATTCAAATGAGTATGAGTGGGATGAGCTAACAGAGCACTCCTATGATGACAAAGAAGTTGACACTATCCAAACTCTTAGCCCCTACCGGGAGGAACAAACACAACGGAATAGACCACTGGAGTCTGATTTGCCCATCCCTGAGATTATGGCTTTTGAGGAAATTTTAAATTCCTTTGTAATAAACAACTTAGAGGAAAGTACCACCCTGAACACTACCCCCACCAATGCTCTTAACATTTCCATTCACACTATCAATGAATCAGGTCTATCATCTGACTCCCTTCCCCTCTTGCACCCTGAGCTTATTGACTGGAATCTGCAAGGAACTCCCCAACTAGATATGTTCCAAAACGACGATGCTTACATTGATTATATGGAACTCAGGGACCACTTACCCAAGGGAGATCATAAAGCTAGTTTAGCTATAGAACTGAATATTGTAGCTTACTTCAGGGAGGGTACCAAGCCTTCCAGTCGCAAAAATATCAAGATCAAAAATAGATCTGACAGTGAAAACCACCTTACGGCAGTGTTAGATCATTAAACAGTAAAAGAAAGGACGCATCCGAAGGTGAAAACCCAACTGTGGCACCTGACGAGGGAATGCTTGACACTCTCCCTAGTGATATGTACCAGGAAAGGTCACAGATTGTTGTGGAACTGACAGAGCCCGTGAATATTGGAACAGAAGAACAGCTCAAGATGATCCACTTTGCCAAATCTCTTACACCACCAGAGAAAACTAGGTTTGTACCATTCTTTAAAAAGAAGAGAGGCAGCTTTGCTTGGTCGTATGCAGACATGCCGGGTCTAGACCCAAACTTAATTCTACATCATCTGCCATTGGATCCAGGAGTAAAGCCAGTAAAACAGAAGCTGAGAAAAATGCATCCTCACATAGCACTTTTGGTCAAAGAAGAACTCAAGAAATTGCTGGATGTGGGGTTCATCAGAGCCATAGATTACCCATAATGGATATCTAACATTGTGCCAATGTCTAAACCAGATGGCCGAGTTTGGCTATGCAATGATTTTTGAGACTTAAACAAAGCATGTCGCAAGGATGATTTTCCATTGCCAAACATCGATATCATAGTCGACCTAACTGCAGGACATACAATGCTATCACTCATGGATGGATTCTTAGGGTATAATCAAATCAAAATAGCACCTGAGGACCAACACAAGACAGCTTTTACGTGCCCATGGGGTACCTTTTGCTGGAATGTCATGCCATTTGGGCTAAAAAATGCAGGTGCTACATATCAGCGAGCTATGACAACTATATTCCATGACATGATGCATGTAACAATGGAGGATTATGTTGATGATATCCTAGCAAAATCTCTCACAAGAGACTCACACCTGGATGTCTTAGAAATTTTTTTCCAAAGATTGGACCAATTCCAAGTCAAACTGAACCCAAAGAAATGTGTGTTTGGGGTAACGTCAAGCAAGCTGCTAGGCTTCATCGTGTCGGCAAACGGAATAGAGGTAGACCCTACCAAGGTCAAAGCTATAATGGACATGCCATCACCCAAGACTCTAACTCAGTTGAGATCCCTATAGGGCAAGCTGTAGGCCATCCGCAGATTCATATCACAGCTGGCAGATAAGTGCCAACCTTTCAATCATCTCCTTCCTGCATAAGAACATTCCATTTAGGTGGGATGAGCAATGTGAAGAGGCATTCAACAAGCTAAAGGAGTACCTTATGAATCCACCCATTCTCATGCCTCCGATCCAAGGAAAACCTCTAATCCTCTACATATCTGCTATGCCTACTGCTCTTGGAGCTCTTCTAGCACAGCAAGATTACGAGAACAAGGAAAGAGTTGTATACTACATCAGTCGAACCTTAGTTGGCTACGAGTTACAATACTCACAAGTGGAAAGGTCATGCCTTGCGGTAGTTTTTGCTTCACAAAAACTCTGACATTACATGCTTGCACATCCAGTTAAGCTCATTGCAAAAATAGACCCATTGAAGTATCTCCTCAGCAAAGCTTCTCTCACAGGTCGCCTAGCAAAATGGGTAATGCTTCTCAGTGAGTATGACATCGAATACATGGATAGAAAAGCCATCAAGGGACAAATCATAGCTGACCAACTAGAAGATGCACTATTACAAGACAGCAAGCCCATGTAGTTTGAGTTTCCCGATGAGTCCTTATTCATTATATCAACATCTTCTTGGAAACTCTACTTTGACGGGTCTTATACCAACCATGGATCAGGGGTAGGTATCCTGTTTATAACTCCTCAAGGCGACACAATTCTGAAGTCCTACCGTATGTTATTTCCATGCACCAATAACATAGCAGAATACAAAGCCTTGGTAATTGGTCTCAAGATGGCAACTGAGTGGAAAATCCAAGAACTGCATGTCTATGGTGATTCTCAGCTTATAATCAATCAGGTCAACGATGAGTACCAAACCAAAGATGAAAAGTTCATCCCCTACAAACGAATGGTTGACGACTTCAAAGAACACTTCGAGACCATCTCCTTTGAACAAATACCCAGGATCGAGAACAAAGAAGCAGATGCAATGGCTACCATAGCCTCTCTTCTAGGAATACCTAAAAATGAGTCACAGTATGAGTTCTTATTAGAAAATATCCGGCAACCAGCTTATGATCTTCTTGAGCCCCAATCTATCTGCCTTCTAGTCAGATCTGATTCACCTTGGTATGGTAAGACTTACACTTACCTCAAGGACAATGTTCTCCCACCTGACCTCTCGCTACACCATCATAGCTGATACCCTTTACCGACGTGGTCTGGATGGTACTTTGCTCCATTGTTTAGAACAAGAAGAATCCATAACTGCCTTGCGAGACGTACACGAAGGGATCTATGAAACACACTCTAGCGGTCCTTCCTTAGCCAAGAAACTCATGCGTTTGGGTTATTACTGGCCAAACATGGAGATGGATTCGTATCAGTTCGTCAAAAAGTGCAAACAGTGCCAAATACATGGTAACCTGATCCATGCTCCTACTCAAGAATTGAGACCTTTAACGACACCCTGGCCCTTTTGCCAATGGGGACTTGACCTTGTGGGAAAGATTCATCCACCCTCTTCCAATGGCCACAAATTCATCATAACTGCCACTGAGTATTTCACAAAGTGGATTGAGGCCATTCCCCTAACCACCATCACAGGTAAACAAATTTCCTCTTTCATTCTGAATTACATTATCTACAGATATGGCATTCCTTCATCCATCATAACAGATAATGGAAGACCGTTCAAAAATCAGGATGTCCAGGAACTCTGTGAGCGTTTCAAAATCCAACACCATTTCTCCACTCCATACTACCCCCAAGGTAACGGTCAAGCTGAAGCATCTAACAAGATGATCTTGAAAATTCTCAAGAAGACAGCCAACGATGCTGGCCGTGATTGGCATGTCCAACTCAATCCTGCTCTATGGGCCTACAGAACCAGTATACGCACTCCCACAGATGCTACACCTTACACCCTCGTCTATGGTTCAGAAGCCATCCTTCCTATTGAAGTCAAATTACCGTCCCTCAGGGTGTCATTGAAAGGTCTTATATCAGATGAAGAATACAGAGTCTCTAGGTTACAGGAACTAGAGCTGCTGGAAGAAAGGCGCCAGAAAGCCTTTGATCATCTCAAAGCATATCAACAGATGATGTCAAGAAGCTATAACCACAAGATTCGCCCAAGATGCTTTAAGGTTGGGGACCTCGTTCTCAAAGAAAATCCTTGCAATCAACAAGACAGAGAAAAGAAAGGCAAGTTTGAACCTAACTAGCTTGGGCCCTATGTGATTGTAGCTGCTTACGGATCAGGGGCATATCAATTGGCCACATAAGAGGGTGAGTTGTTTGATGATCCAATCAACAGCATGCACCTTCGCCGGTTCTATACCTAGGAGAACCCCAATGCAAGGGGGCACAATAAAATCAAAAATAAAAAAAGTAAAAAAAAACTTGAAAAAAAAATACAACAAAATAAAAAAAAATATAGAAAGCATACAAAAAAAAAATCGTCCTTTGGTGAAAACCTGGCAAACAGGTGCCTTGGATAGGTATCATGATGAAAACCTAGCAAACAAGCATCATGTTTACTTTCTAGCTTCTCGTGCAAATAAAAGTAAGTGATGAAAAACCTAGTAAATAGGTGTTACTTGTGATAAACCACCTTCTCCATCTTTGGGAATCCAATCACCTTGAGTCCATTCCTCCTTCGCTCATTTCCCATTCAACCCATATCTATCCCACAATAAACACTTGACAGTTACCTATCATGGCTTGATCCTCTCCTTGTGGCCTTGTCAACCAAGGTTTTGACCCATACCATCTCCTCAATGTGAGCCTGGCATAGTGTCCCTCGTTAGTGTCCATGGTCCAAGTCCATGAACTACATTGCCTTTGTGTCGTCACGTAGGCAAGGCCATATTTCTATGTGCCCCCGAGGCTCCCACGGTCCCATTCGTCCCATTTCTTGTCATCTTTCTTCTAGTCCATCCATGGTCCATTAGGGTTTACCCCAAACTACATTGCCTCTGCGTCGTCACGTAGGCAAGGCCATTTAGCAATGAGCCCCCGAGGCACTAAGTCAGTCCCTTAGGGTCCGTCTCACCAATAAGGATTGTGAAATCTTCTCACCAAACAAGAAAATGCAAGCAGATCCCCCGCTTCAAGCAGAAATCTCGACCATGAACATCTTAACCTATCCAAGGCAAAGCAAACAAACACCTAAGGCATTCTAACTGATTCTATCTAAATTATGGCAAGAAAAACACATCTAAATGCAAGAATGTTTTGTGGATTGGAACCATGGTTAAGTTACAGAGTCTTGATTCTTATTATCATGTCTTTCTATGCTACTCAAGGATGCCAAAAGCTAGAGATGCTATGATGGGGGCATGATTATTTTCTTTGTTTGTTATCTGTGGATTCTGCTTTAGTAATGTGACACCTTGTCTAAGGACATGAGCGGCAAAAGATCATCGAGGACATCAAAGGTCTAACATGAACGGGAGTAATCCTTGTTTGTTGAAACGCAAGAAATATTCAGGTCATCTAGATTCAATTTTGACTAAATGCTTGTATTAACTTGCTAAATCACAATCCATGTAAGTAGTACTCAAGTCATCTCGGTTCAATTATACCTAGATGCTTGTATTCACTTACAACATTTTAGAAAATGTACCAAAAATAAATTGCCCAATGATGAAATAAAGCACTCCAAAAGCAAACACCATCTGCATCCATTATACATCCATACCATATCCCATGCAATAAAAGCTCCACAAAGTGCAGAGTATCAATATTTACAAAAGCTTGTGAGTCCTTCTATCGAGTCTTTCTTCTATCAATCAGATTTCTATCTATCATCATATCTTTCATCATTCAGTCTAAGCAATGATCCAAATGCAAGGTCCATCCTTAATCCATACCAATCAAGTCAAGTCAATCTTGCACAAATGATCCAATCACAATCAGTGGTCTTGATCCTTGTATGGTCGTAAACCAACTCAATCAGTTAATCGATCAATTGTCTTATACAGGATGTTGCATTGTCGAAATCAGACCAATACACGTGTCTTACATGACATGCTTCATTTCCTGAAACCAGACACTATCCTTCATGTTGCTCTAGGGATCTATCATTCCCTGCCATGACAACACACCTGCTGTGTTGGTCTAGGGATACATCATTCCCCGCCATGACAACATTGTTGTATATCGTTATTAGTATATCGTTGGTTTACCGCTTGACAGGGACAATACCTTGTTTGTTCTTGTGTCATTTGTGCATACTTGCTTTCTTGATTGTGTGTGTCATCATTCCATCTTGCATCACATATCATTCGACTCTTTCTTCAACCGATTTCTTCATTCTAACCTAGCTTCCCTTCGTCTTCATGAGATTGTCCGTCTCACGCCTCCTACCTTCTTCCTGTCCAATCTCTTGAGGGGGCATCCTATCGTCATTAAACTTGTACCAGGGGCAAACTAGGGCATGTATCACTCTCAGACTATCAATTTCCTTGAAGCAACCCTGTAAACTGCATTGCATCAAAGAGGGGAAAAATGTATACGCCTAAAAATTGCACGATTCATTCTAAATAAATATTCTAAATATTTATTTCCTTTCTGAATTCCTTCTATCATTCTAAATATTTATTTCATTCTTCTATCAATTAAATAAATATTCTAAATTTATTTAATCGGTTCACTATTCCGTAATTAAATAAAATCAATCAAATTCCCTAAATTCTTCTAATGTCTCACACAATTAAATAATCCTAAATTATTTAATTAAACCAAATTTCTCTATCCTAAGTTCTAATTCTAAAAATCCACCTCACCATGTTGCACATGTAATTAAATATTTTAAATATTTAATTACCTAATATTCCCTCACCCACATGTCCTATTTCTTCTCAAATCAAAAGTTAGTTAACTAATCAATCAAAAGTGTTAACTAACCGATCAATTGAGTTAATCCCTCAATCAATTCAGTCAATTCCATAATTCATTCTTCCAACTGACTAATCAAATTTGTTAATTGATCAGTTAAAAGAGTTGACTCCCCAATCAATTTTGTCAAGTCCCCTCTTTCATGATGGAGATGAGACACTTGTCATATTTCTACTAGTTGCACATTCCTCAACCATCCTCAGCCATTGATTCTCATTCTTCTGAGTCTATAAAAGAAGCTTCATCCCTCCATTCTATTCATGCAGGCTATTCATATTGTTACTTTGCAGAAATTCACCAGTGCGCCTTTGGCACCCCCAATACAATCTACTTGAGATCACCATTTGCTTTGAATCTCTACTTCACAGCATTATCTATCAACACAGCCATTTACTACCGACATCCTACAGCACAGCTAAAAGAGTGCACTCACTGAGGGTCTACTTCACACCAGCAAGGATGGCTTTAATAGGCGAACAACAGAAGCTTTGAAACGGGGAAAGTTTGCATTGTGTTATTCATTACTCTTTTCATTCAATCTTTCTTGTTTTCATTATTCTGTTGATGTTTGGGTTTGATATTGTTCATTTGATTAATCCACATTTTACCCTAACAATATCAAATCAAACCCTCATTTCACATAACATTCGAGGAGAAGAATCAAGCCAAGTCACTACAAATGGATGAGGACTTAGCTATATGTTTTGTGCTCAAGATTGATATGGAAAGAATAGATTAGATTGAGAGATTTATCAAACCCTAGATCAAATAAGCCTCAAACTCTAATTATAGTGCAATCAGGTACATAAAGACAAAATGCTACAGGAAATCGTACAAGAAGATACTTAGGGATGATTAAAAAAACATACGAGAAATTGAGTTTTCAAAAATGAAAACTTTGTGGACTATAGTGCGTTCGTACAAGTCCAATAGGGTAGAATTTATAGAGATTCCAAATAGAGAGATGTTGTAGACTGTATCTTGCTTCTAAGTTCTAAACCAAATTTATCAGGACTACAGGGTGGGCACCCTAGTCCAGGAGGGAGGAATATCAGCAAGATTCTTTAGGATCTCGAATCCTTATCCTTCAAAATGCTTCTCTACACTTGTATTTTTCCAACTCCAACACCTATAACCTACAATCACAAAGAAAGGGGGTTGGGGGTTGTGGTGTTTGGGAGCTTGCCTCGGTCAAGCTCTGAAAGGACATTCATGTCTTCCAACACCATTATTAGATAGAGTGCATGCCTAATGAGGGTAGAGGCCAAATCCAATGATGAAATGAAATGATTGAAACACAAATTGATGTCACCTTAGAGGTGAAGACATCATAGAGATGAAGATCCTTCAAATCATGAGGAGATGGATTGATGAAGCCAAATCTGCAACAAACAAACATAATAACATCACAATTCTGCTCTGAAACACAATGAAGGCCTTGAATGGTCTTGTTCAATATCAAAGTTCACATTATCTCTCTTAACTTAAAATGAAGACATAAACCTATTTAAATATGTTTCCTGCTAAAAGTCTGTTGGGTGAATATTTTATCATTTAGCTAACTAACGGAAAAATGTTTATATCGCCACAGCTATGATGAGACAGAGTCCCTCCTCTTAGTAAGGGGAGGTTCCCTCTAGATAATGGATTATTTCTAATCAACAACTTTTAACACTTATATAAACTAAAACTATACTTAGGGTGTTTTCATTACATCCTATTCTTTTTTTTCAAAATAGATGTTTTTCTCTTCAAAATAATAACTTCAATAGAAATGATATTTGATACCTTCTGAACTAAGACAAACCATAGAAACACAAAGTCTCCTATTGCTTGACCTATTTCCCACAAATAAACTTGATTGAATTCAAATGTAGCTCAAAGTCTCCACTCTCACCCAATATGATATAACTAGATTGAACACAACAGTTTACAACACAAAGTCTTTAAACAATTCTATTCTCACAAATGTAAACATAAACTCTTGCAATGAGAAAATAGCACTAAGTCTATATAACCAGAACAAGAACACTTCTCTCAATTTTCAATAAAGTCCACGATTCCAACAATGATTCAATATAATATAACACCAATGACATAAAAACATTGATATTATAAAACAATATGATCCAACTCAAAGTTTGATACTCAAACTACTTGCTTATATTGATATTCACTTGAAAATTTGATATAAACATGAAAAGCTCAAAGTCTTGATATGTTTTCCAATTCTACAAAGTCTCAAGTTGCAATAGATAAAAGATAGATATTACAATAGAGGCCCTCTTTATTTATAGGGAGGAGCCTAGAAAAAAAATAGGAAATCTACAACTACTTTGACTTATTCAAACAAAAGAGTCCTATTTGACTTGTGACTTCTTTTGTCTCACATGTAATTACATTTGAGAAAAATACATGTGAATATGTCCAAAACAAAATTCAAATTACATCTACAAAACTGAAAATAAACTAAGGTGTTGAAAAGGAACTTCAACTGCCACCATCGTTCTTCTTCAAAAAGTTTTTTATACATAGTTTGTACTGCTACCATTTCACATACATCGGGCTTGGCTGTATTATCTGAGATGGTGCGAGCCCTGAGAACTATATCCCTGACCACCTTTATCACTTTCTCATGTTTTTCAAGATTATCCTTTAGATTTTCAAAGGTTGAATGATGATCATAAAGGCTATCCATTGAAATCATTGTAGGTACTTCATCTTCACATTTATGTTGCACCATCTTCTTGAAAGCATCTATAATCTCCTCTGCTAAGAGAAACTTATGATCCTCACCTGTTAAGCTACATGATAGTTCCTCTAACCTGTGTAGAAGTGAGACATCACTATCTTCACTGTTTCTCGTACTTGGTATAAGTCATCAAGTAAACCTTTTGTCACTTTGATGCAATGAATAATGGATTCTTTAGTCTTGAGATAAGACTCCCAGTTTGAAATGACACCAATGACAATCAAATTATTTATCTTGATTTTTTTCATCTCAATCCATTCCTCTAAACTATCCTCTTGATCTTAAAGCTCTTGAGAAAGTAAATCAACAATATCATCTAACTCATCTTTTGCCTTTGCCATTTTTTCCTTTCTTTCCACTATGGTTTTCAATAGAACTCTTCCTTGTGCTAACAACCGTTCCACAATATCACCAACCACTCTTCCTCTGGCCTAAACTTTTTCAACCTTTTGAATCAGAGGGTCTTCTATAGTTACTACCATAGGTTCCATGATCTCAGATGATTTCACTATTTTCTGAAGGATAGCAGCAAGTTGTTCTACCTTTGCTTTGTACTACTCTTTTTCTTTCTTTACCTCATCATATTTCACAAGCAATGAGCTTGCAATAGCTTGAAAATTTACCTTGATACCTTCATGAGTCAACTTACCTAACTCAACTCTGGAAACAATATAATCATTCATATCAAAGGTATCTGTAGTAGCATCATCTGGTGGCTTAGCAATTTCTACATACCTGACTCCTTTTTCATCAATAAGCCTAGAAATAGTTTTAGGTTTCTTCTTCTGAGTCTTTGGTTTAACAGGCAGTAATTTCTCAATATCAATATCATCCGATGAGATAGCCTACTTTTTCCTCTTAGGAGTATAGGCAGACAACCATGGAGGTAGAGTCGAGGCACCAACATTCAGAGAAGAATCAATTACTTGTTTTTCTAGATCCATTCTCACACATGTTATAGTAACAATAAGACTACTGTTGGTAAAAACTACACTTGTGTCAACAACTTTCTCTGAACCATCAAGAAAATGCTCCAGAATAGATTGTTCACCAATATCAAATGATGAGGAAGATAGACTTCGAATAGAACCAGAAGAATCAAACATGGTCTCAAAACTTGTTTTTATAGAGGGAGGGGTATTATCAAAAGACACAACAAAAATAGGTGAAATAAGAACACTGGAGACTACTAGAAAACTACCAGAAATAGAGACATGAGGTAGGGGTGTAGAAACCTGTGATTCCGATGGAAGATCCTTCTGAGGGGACTGTTGTGAATCACCAAGTTGTTCCTGTTCTACATTCTTTTCTTTGTCTTGTTCTCTGTCACTTTCCTTGTGAGGTTTATCAATCATTTCTGCTCACTCAGCATCATCAGGTTCATCAACATCTTGTTGTTCAATCTCAATATTTTCTATCTCCATTTTATCAACATTTGTCTCTTCGATTCCTGGTTCTGTGGCAGTAGAAGTTCTTGCAGCCTCCTTCTTACCTCCTTTAGATACAAACTTAATTTTTGGTTTATACACTTTAGAAGGAGTGTCACTTTTGTTCTTTGTTCTATTTTCTACCTTTTCCCTGTTTGCTCCTGAATCTGATTTTCTGATCCAGTAAGAAATTATTTCAGACTAATACCTTTTCTTCCTAACCACACATCTGTATTGGCTAGAATTGGCTGAAATCTTTTTCTGATTGAAGTTTCCTCTTTGCCAGACCATTTGACCTCTGGTAGAGGTGAGGCTTCAATATTCTCACCATTGTATTTAGGATCCAAAGAATCCCCTTCATCTTCCATTCCCTCTGGAATATCTACAAGACCCAATTCTTCAATCTGACTCAAGTGGAGTCTACAATAATCTAGCTTCCTCATCTCATTCTATGTTCTAAGATCGGTCCAAACATCTTCAACCATTGGTATATGAAAAATTGATCTTCTCTTGATCTTGTCCTGCACTCTTTAGTAATCAAAATGATCTCTTTTCTTGAAAGTCTTCATGGTAACCAGTTGCATTTCTTATTCAACTGCTTTGGCTTTGGTAGCTGATTGAACAGAGTACCTCCCAATTTATACAGGAAACTTAATTCCTATCTTTTTCAGCTCCATCTGCTTATTGTGTACAACAATCAACTACCTACATAGTTCCATTAGAATAATTCTATCACTGGGATACTGTGGACGCATATATGGATAGCCAAGATAGTATCCCACTCTGAGGTCAGTAAAAGTTGTAAACTGCAAAAACAAACAGCCAAAAGAGTTTACCACCTCCCAGGCCTCATCTGATACTTTTTTCTGCTCAAGTTCATTATTCCATAAACACATGAATACTAAAAAGACAATATGATTAACTCTGTGGAAATGATGAATTGATCCCTTTAGAGTAATCTATGGATAATACTCATAGAATGGAACCAATCTCTTATCACCATCCTGAGTTAAACCAGGAAAACTCCTCATGCTTGCAGTAGCATACACTAGATATGAAGTCATATAGAACTTGAAAGTTGTATTAACTTTCACCAGTTGATCATGCAGAGCATTGCTGATCTGTTCTCCCCAGAAGATTTTTTGTTGGCCCTTGAGAATCACTTTAATGTATGTATACATCCATTCATGAAACTTAGATGAAGAAGGGAGACCTCTGACCCGACTTAGTAGTATAATCAAATCACTTACCTCCTCAACAAAGTCACTTCTCAGGAGATATTTAGGCCATATAGACAAGTTACTCCTAGGAGTCTTTAGGCATTTACCATTAATATGTTTCTTTGCAGCTTCCACATCTTTATCAAACTCTTTTTGCCCTGAAGCAAAATCTATTTCACCAACATTTTCAATTGGAGGACACATAAAGATTTTGTCAAGAAACTCTGCATCTAATCTCATGACCAGATTTCCTTGAGAATCAAACACAGTCCTAGTATCCGTATTATAATGATTGGCCACCTGAAGAACAAATTCAAGATTGTGGGTAGAGATAGGAAAAGAGGCAACCAGGTGAATGTTACTGTCGATAATCTTCTGCATATACTGAGGATGATTGGGCTACTTTGTTCTATCCACGAACTCGGCCATATCCACATGACCAATCTCTGTATCTCTTAGCTCGTCCACATTGGACTGTAATGAAGTCACAGGGAAAACCCCTTGGTATTGTACTTCATGATTTTAGCCTTTGATGGGGATGGCTTTGACATCACCTTTGTGAAGAAAATTGGAAATGACATCCACCACAGATATTTGATGAAACTACAAAAAGCCATGATCTTGCAGTTAGGGGGAAAATGGACAAATTGGGGTTTCTATGAATTGATGATCATGGATATGGGAACATGTATTAGGGGGCTTGAGAGCGCGTAAGTCGAGAAAATAGGTGAAAGAGGGCCAATAGGTATTGAAAGCAAAAATTTCCCAGTGTTAGGAAAGTTTGCAGGGTGACATGCATGGGCGACAATTTTGGCTGCTCCTGCATATGGGTTAAGTCATTTATCATGCACGGTCGGTAGATTTAACCGACATTTCATATGGAGGAAATAGCAAATTTTATGTAGGGGCGATCAATTTGACCGCCCTTACATGACAGAAGATCAAGTCACTTGTGTCCATGCACAATTGGTCAAAACCCCCACTAGTGCATGTTGAGAGAAAATCAATCAGGTGACGTTACTCAAATCGACTGCTTGCACATCTCAAAGAAAACTTAAATGATATGTAGCGTCGGTCATTTTCACCGACAAAGCATGTTTAAGTGTTTGAAGTTTTTTATGTAGGGGCAGCAATTTTTGCCACCCCTACATAAGGGAAAGAACTAAGTTTAAGACACCTATATCAATGGTGGTTTTGTGTAGGGACAATAAAAACCACCACCCTTACATATGGTAGAAAAACACAGTTAAAGGTCGGGTTAGCAAAAACTGCCGACAGGGCACTTAAACAAAGACTCACGTAGATAACAATAAAAAGGCCGATTGAGCATCAAACCTAAACCTAGCTTTAGATCTTCAGAAATTAAAATCTCTAAGTCTTCTAAAAACTAGGGCTTCGATTTAAAAGAATCAGTGAATCTTGTCGTCAATGACAAAAGGAAACCTAAGTTTATGAGAAGCTATGGTTTCAACTAAAACAATATTCAGAGAAAACCAACAATATATAAAAGAAAGAGTCTAAACGATTTATAAAATTAAATAAAAACAATCACAGAAAACAAACATACATTTGATTTCAAAAAGAAAACTATAAAGGAAAATGTAAACAAAACAAATTATAAGAGCTTACCTATTATAGTCACCCGAAACCCAGACATACTTGCGAAGGCCAAAATCTACTCAAATTCACTCGTTCCAATAGTCCACACGATTAAATTGGTGTCTGAGAATTGATATTCGGTCTAGAGAGAGACTTGAGAATGAGAGATAAACAAAATAAAACAAATTACACCTTTAAAAGGTTTAAAATAATGTATTAATGTTGACACAAGCGCCATTAATGACACTCAAGTTTGTGAAATCCACAAAGATTTATCTGAATGGAGAAAAAGACCGACTCTTCATGTCATTGAACCACGTGCAAAAATGGCAATAATGACTGTTATTACACATCCTTTAACCTTTGACAAGGAAAATGCATGGGTGGCCATTTCTGCCACCCATGCATGTTACTCAAAACTGAAATAAACATTTAAAAGTGGCATTTTTAACCGATATTGCACATTAAAACAACAAAGATATGCAAGAGCGGTGGTTTTGACTAACTCTGCACATGAAAACTCAAAAATTTTCTAACACCCTAAAATAGTCAAAATTGATATTTTGACAGGCTTATAACCTAATCAATTTTCACGAATCTTAAGGAATCGACTTAGGGGAATGTCACAAACCATTCTATGGTGTTAGATGACTTCGCACGAGGCCAAGAGAACTCCTCGATTTGCGAGCTTAGAGTGTAGGCTACAAAATGGACAAGTTTCATAGGGGTTGTCTACAAAATAAGCACAGCTAATTTTGAGGACAACACATTCATAAATTAAATCAAGAAATCCAACAAAGGGAAACCTTTTGAGAGGGCCCAAGTTGACATGCATTTATTTTTATCCTAAAAAATCAAGTTGGACTTGGCCGTGGGTGCCCAAGTCCCAAAGCCTTAATTTGGCCATGATTAAGATATAAAATTGGCCCCTGGTCCTCATTTGACATGGGTTTTAGGGGAAATTGCTTCGGGATTAGTATTTAACTTGCAAAGTGTGAACATGGGGACCTAGGTGCTAAACTATGAGGTAAAAAGGCATAGGGAAATTTTTTACTCCATAACACTTTGACAATGCAACTTAAGAAGATAGACCTAAGAGAAGTTTGTACTTGTAAAACAATGTACTCTTCTTACAGAAGTAGAAAACCATGAAGACATAAAGTATGTTGGAAAGCTTAAAAAGATAATTATAGAGTCAAAGTCATTATGTAGGAGCACTTGACATGAAAATATTATTTTCAAGTATATAAAGAAGAATGAGTTGTTTTTAGAATCTATTCTACAGATATTTAAATTATATGTATTCTATATTTATAGAGAAATAATCTTCAACCCTATCTTAGGCTAAGAATAGCCACATGATTGTTGAGAGATATACTCACTATGGCAATAGAAAGTTATGTTATAGATTATTTGATATTATGTTATCTTTTTGATATTCAAGTGGAAGTGCATTCAATTCGTTGGTATATGAAATTATAGTTAAGTGTCAACAGATTATGATTTGAATGATTATATTCTTAGGTTATGAAAAATAGAGTCTTTAATCATAAAATCCTATGACTTAAGTGTTAGAATCTTGCATTTATAGAAGAACACAGTCAACATGAGAATAGATAGACAATTCTATTGCATCCCCAAACTTAGACTAGGGTAAGTGCAAGAAGATGGGGGCCAAAAAGGGGTCTTAACTGGCCACTTTTTTTTTTCTGAAATCAGGAAATGTTGGCCTTGGATGAGAAATTGAGCATAGTTACACTCAAAATTTGGAGATGTAACCAAAACAATGTTCATAGTGCTCCGAGTCTACTTTCTAAACTACTATTTTTTTTAAATGGCATAGATTAAGGGGTTCAAAAGAGGGAGCCGCAGAAATTGGTGTTGTTTTTGTCAAAAAAACATAACATAGCATGTTTTGTGGCTCCCTCAAAAGGTCAACTTTTTTTTGGTATTTTTAAAATCGCTTCAATGAGAAATTAGCTAATAGCATGTAGTTTATGCCTGATATTTCTGATAATTTTTTGATGAATATTTGATTTTTTACTAATTTTCAAAGTGGACACATCCTAAAAAATAGAATTTTGGCTGTGCTACCCCTATAAATTTTGAAAACTAATTGAAAATCATTTTTTTCTTTTTTAAATATGTGTAGAATGGAGTCTAGTTTCTAAATATGTAATTTTTTTGAAATTTTAATGAATAGTTAATTTACAATGAAAAAAGACCAAACAGTGGTTTTTGCCCAAAAACGGACATACAAACAAAAGAAATTAAAGATGAAAGGCTTAACATTGTTAAAATGTGAAAAAATTCACATCGTTAAATAGCTAAGAGAAAGCCTAACATTACCCAGGTGTTTGATGTGTTTGACCTTGAAACACGTACAAATCTGAGGGTTAGCACGAACGAAATTATGTGAAATCTTGAAGAATATGGAAAAACACATCTATGGATGTTGAAAAGGCACTCCAAGCCTTTGGGTTGGAAATCTAAAGAAAATCCAAAGCCCAAGGCTTGGGATTCCCAAAGAAAAACATAACACGAGTGCGTTATAACGCACTCACGTTATTGTTTGCTTTGCATTTTCCCTTTTCCGTAAAATTTTGTGTTGTTTGTCATGTTTGAAATAACGCGAGCATGTTATAATGCGCTCATGTTATGTTCCCCTTGAATTTTTTTATGTTTAAGGTTATTAATCATGTATGTATGTATGTATGCCTATATGTATGTATGTATCTATGTATGCCTATATGTACGTATGTATCTATGTATGCCTATATGTATGTATGTATAGTGTCGAGGGTAGATGAGGGTAGAGATGGGAGTGAGCTAGATAGGGGAGGAGAGGGGTGGATAAAGATTGAGTGATTAAGGTTTAAGGTTGAGGGTTGAGCATTTAGGTATAGGATTTAGAGTTTAGGGATAAGGGATTAGAGTTTAGGACCTTGAGGGATTAGGATTTAGGGTTGAGGCTTTAAGGATAGCATTTAGGGTTAAGGGTTGAGGGATTAGGGTTAAGGTAGAGTGTTAAGGGTAGAGGGATTAGGGATAGGGTTTAGGGTTGAGGGATTAGGGTTTAAGGTATAGTTTAGTAGTTCTTGTGGATAGAGCTAGTAAACAATGGGAGATTATTTCCCTGTTTCATAACAATATACCTCCCCTAAGTGTGGGGTGGATAGCAAGAAACACAGATGTACCCCAATGCAAATATTTTCTCATAATGATCATCCTTTTAATTTCAACTGATAATTACTCACTGTGGATGTACCATATGCAAATCTTTTCTCATAATGTGTACACCTATTGGCATAACGAACCCCAGATGGGCTAGAAAAACATGCCATATAACATTACTAACATTAAAAAAGTTCATAGCCATTTTTCTGATATATTCTTGCAACTCAAATATCTTTAAGAGAAGAGTGTAAAAAATGGTAGGTTTAACAACCTAACATAAGGCAAAGCAGTTTTGTTGGGTTTAGGGATAGGGTTTAGGGTTTAGGGTTGAGGGATTATGGTTTAAGGTATAGTGTTGAGGGTTGAGGGATTATGGTTTAACGTATAGTGTTGAGGGTTGAGGGTTTAGGGATGGGGTTTAGGGTTGAGGGATTAGGGTTTAGGGTTGACAGATTAGGGTTTAGGGTTGATGGATTAGGGTTTAATGTTAAGAGTTGAGGGTTGAGGGTTTAGGGATAGGGTTGATGGTCAAGGGATTAGGGTTAAAGTAGAGTGTTGAGGGTAGAGGGATTAGGGATAGGGTTTAGGGTTAAAGGTTTAACGATTGAGGGTTGAGGCTTTAGGGTTGAGCATTAAGGGATTGGGGTTTAAAATATAGTGTTGAGCATCGAGGGTTTATGGATAGGTTTTAGGGTTTAATTTTTAAGGGTTAAGGGTTAAGGGATAGGTTTTAGGGATAAGGGATTAGGGTTTAAGGAATAGTGTCAAGGGTTGAGGGTTTAGTAATAGGGATAGCATTTAGGGTTTAAGGTATAGTGTTGAGGGTTGAGGGTTTAGGGATAGGGTTTAGGGTTGATGGATTAGTGTTTAATGTCGAGGTTAGGGTTAGAGTGTCGAGGGTAGAGGGATCAGGGATAGGGTTTAGGGTTGAAGGTTTAAGGATTGAGGGTTGAGGCTTTAGGGATGAGGGTTTAAGGCTTAAGATATAGTGTCAAGTGTTGAGGGTGTACGGATAGGGTTTAAGTTTTAAGGGTTAATGGTTGAGGGATAGGGATTAGGGTTTAAGGTATAGTTTTGAGGGTTGATGGTTTAGGGTTTAGGTTTGAGGGATTAAGGTTTAGGGTTGATGAATTAGGGTTTAATGTTGAAAGTTGAGGGTTGAGGGTTGAGGGATAGGGTTAATGGTCAAGGGATTAGGGTTAAAGAAGAGTGTCGAGGGTAGAGGGATTAGGGATAGGGTTTAGGGTTGAAGGTTTAAGGATTTAAGGTTGAGGATTTAGGGATGAGGGTTAAGGGATTAGGGTTTAAGATATAGTGTCGAGTGTCAAGTGTGTAGGGATAGGTTTTAGGGTTCAAGTTTTAAGGGTTAAGGGTTGAGGGATCAGAGTTAAGGGATGAGGGATTAGGGTTTGATGTTGAGGGTTGAGTACATTGAGGTTCAAGGGTCAAGGGTTTTGAGATAGGGTTGAGGGTCGAGGGACTAGGGTTAAAGTAGAGTGTCGAGGGTATAAGGATTAGGGATAGGGTTGTAGGATTTAGGGATAAGGGATTAGGGTTTAAGGTATAGTATCAATCTTGTTGAGGGTCTAGGAATAGGAATAGCATTTAGGGTTTAGGGATGAGGGATTAGAGTTGAGGGATGAGGGATGAGGGATGAGGGTTGAGGGTTGAGGGTTGAGGGATTAGGGTTTAGGGATAAGGTTTAGGGTTGAGGGTTGAGGGATTAGGGTTTAAGGTATAGTGTTGAGGGTTTAGGGATAGGGTTTAGGGTTGAGGGATTAGAGTGAAGGGTTGGGCGATTAGGATTTGACATTGAGGGTTGAGGGTTAAGGCTTTAGGGTTTAGGGTTTAGGGATAGGGTTGAGGGTTGAGGGATTAGGGTTTGATGTTGAGGGTTGAATACATTAAGGTTCAAGGGTTAAGGGTTTCAGGATAGGGTTGAGGGTCGAGGGATTAGGGTTAAAGTAGAGTGTCGAGGGTATAAGGATTAGGGATAGGGTTGGAGGGTTTAGGGATAAAGGATTAGGGTTTAAGGTATAGTATTGAGCCCATTGAGGGTTTAGGAATAGGGATAGAATTTAGGGTTTAGGGATGAGGGATTAGAGTTGAGGGGTGACGGATTAGGGTTGAGGGTTGAGGGATTAGGGTTTAGGGTTGAGTCTTGAGGGATTAGGGTTTAAGGTATAGTGTTGAGGGTTTAGGGATAGGGTTTAGGGTTGAGGGATTAGAGTGAAGGGTTAAGGGATTAGGATTTGACGTTGAGGGTTGAGGCTTTAGGGTTTAGGGTTTAGGGATAGGGTTGAGGGTCGAGGGATCAGAGTTAAGGGTTGAGGGATTAGGGTTTTACGTCGAGGGTTGAGTACATTGAGGTTTGAGGGTTAAGGGTTTTAGGATAGGGTTGAGGGTCGAGGGATTAGGGTTAAAGTAGAGTGTCGAGGGTATAAAGATTAGGGATAGGGTTGAAGGGTTTAGGGATAAGGGATTAGGGTTTAAGGTATAGTGTCGAGCTCATTGAGGGTTTAGGAATAGGGATAGCATTTAGGGTTTAGGGATGAGGGATTAGAGTTGACGGATGATGGATTAGGGTTGAGGGTTTAGGGATAAGGTTTAGGGTTGAGGGTTGAGGGATTAGGGTTTAAGGTATAGTGTTGAGGGTTTAGGGATAGGGTTTAGGGTTGAGGGATTAGAGTGAAGGGTTGAGGGATTAGGATTTGATGTTGAGGGTTGAGGGTTGAGGATTTAGGGTTTAGGGTTTAGGGATAGGGTTGAGGGTCGAGGGATCAGAGTTAAGGGTTGAGGGATTAGGGTTTGACGTTGAGGGTTGAGTACATTGAGGTTCAAGGGTTAAGGGTTTCAGGATAGGGTTGAGGGTTGAGGGATTAGGATTAAAGTAGAGTGTCGAGGGTATAAGGATTAGGGATAGGGTTGGAGGGTTTAGGGATAAGGGATTAGGGTTTAAGGTATAGTATTGAGCCCGTTGAGGGTTTAGGAATAGAGATAGCTTTTAGGGTTTATGGATGAGGGATTAGAGTTGAGGGATGACAGATTAGGGTTAAGGGTTGAGGGATTAGGGTTTAGGGATAAGGTTTAGGGTTGAGGGTTGAGGGATTAGGGTTTAAGGTATAGTGTTGAGGGTTTAGGGTTGAGGGATTAGAGTGAAGGGTTAAGGGATTAGGATTTGATGTTGAAGGTTGAGGGTTGAGGCTTTAGGGTTTAGGGTTTAGGGATATGGTTGAGGGTCAAGGGATCAGAGTTAAAGGTTGAGGGATTAGGGTTTGACGTTTGAGTACATTAAGGTTCGAGGGTTAAGGGTTTCGGGATAGGGTTGAGGGTCGAGAGATTAGGGTTAAAGTAGAGTGTCGAGGGTATAAGGATTAGGGATAGGGTTGGAGGCTTTAGGGATAAGGGATTAGGGTTTAAGGTATAGTATCGAGCCCATTGAGGGTTTAGGAATAGGGATAGTGTTTAGGATTTAGGGATGAGGGATTAGAGTTGAGGGATGATGGATTAGGGTTAAGGGTTGAGGGATTAGGGTTTAGGGATAAGGTTTAGGATTGAGGGTTGAGGGATTAGGGTTTAAGGTATAGTGTTGAGGGTTTAGGGATAGGGTTGAGGGTTGAAGGATTAGAGTGAAGGGTTGAAGGATTAGGATTTGACGTTGAGGGTTGAGGCTTCAGGGTTTAGGGTTTAGGGATAGGGTTGAAGGTTAAGGGATTAGAATTAAGGGTTGAGGGATTAGGTTTTGACGTTGAGGGTTGATGTTCGAGGGTCGAGGGATAGGGTTGAGGGTTGAGGGATTAGGGTTAAGGTAGACAAGGAGCAACTGAGAGACATAGAGAGGGGAGAGGTAGGGAGGTGAGGGGGAGCGATAAGTGAGATATAGAACATGAGCTAATGGAACTAGAGGTGAGATATTATAAAGGTGCTATCGAAGGTGAGATAGGTATAAATATTTATGGATCAATCTATAATAGGACAAAACGTGAGCGTGTTATAACATGCTCACATTTTTTCCTGCTATAGAAATGGTAAAAAAGTGTTGACCCCCATGATCCAGGCCCACATGCTCTGTTTTCATTCTAATTATGAACGTGCTCTGACAAAAGAGAAGTGCTTTCATGCTGTTGGAAAGTTCACATGTACATTTTACACTTTCTACCACCTTTGCATGATCTTTCCACCACCTTTTCTACTTTACCAACTTGAGGAGGAAATAACATAGTTTTCACAGCAAGTTTGATATATATCTATTCAAGTTTCAATTTTTGTAGTGTTGCAATGTTAATTGTGATTCAATTTTAGGAATTTAACATTATAGATTGGTTAATAGTATTGTTGTTAGTAATTATATTTGAGTGTTATTCAATTTAACATTGAAAAGGAAGCAAGAGGTGAAAAACTCAAATTGTTGAGGAGTTTGATGCAAGAAGAAAAAAACACTACATAATTTGGTACTCTCTCCATTCGAATCTTCATTTTTTAGGTATGTCAAGTCTTTACATGCATGTTCTTTACATTTTCCTTAATTCTATTTGAATTACTTTATCATGCTTTATCATACAAGTTTAAAATAGACACATTCCCAATCAAGAAAGTAGCCTACAATCTCACATGATGCCATGTATAATTTCTACACTTGGGCTCTTTAATAATTATGTGTAATAAACAGACCTTAACATACCATGATATCAAACTATACAAGAATAAATCCTTACAACATAATAAAAATACAATTCCACTATTGTCTTGTATTCATTTCTTAGGAACTAATATTGGTCTCTTTATCATGCTACAAACAAATTCTCTGTCATGTCGAGGAAACGATCAAGAATTAAACCAACACAGGAAAAGATAGAAGCTAAGAATGCAAAGAAAGCAGTGGCTATGAGGGAACTTCGTGAGAAGAGGAAATTGGACACGATAAATGAAGACATGCCGATTGAAGAGGAACCACAACCATAACAAAGAGATATGGTATTGGTGGCACAAAGAGAACAAATGCAAAAACTTTGTGCTACGAGAGATTTGAATACGATAGTTGGAGACATGTCCTCTACCACAAGTCAACATGTAGGGACACCATCTACCACATCTCAAGTTGAGAGTACATCATCACTCACATGTGATGAAGGAGGTACGCCATCATTCCCACCTCAACCTCAGGGTATGTCATCTATTCCATCTTCGATCGAAGGTATTCCATCTAGCCCATCTCATTTAAATATTGATGAAATTCTTAATGTTGAGATGAATTTACCTAACTTAACACCACCTAAAATTTTGCATAGGAAGCCAAAGTATTTGATTGATATTGATGAGAATATTTTGCAGCCAATGGAAGGTAAGATTCCAAAACACACTTGTAGAAGATATGCTCATAAGATTTGGAGATTGTTCTTTGAAAAGTTAAATGAGACTGCAAGATGTCAACTATTCATTGAAATGATGCAAAGTATAAAGTATAGGTCCATCATGAAGATTCTTGCGTTGAGAACATCAGATGCTTCAAGTGAAAAATCTATTGTCAAAAATCTAATGAGTGCGTATGAGAGTGTGGGTAACACCTCATGCATAAAAGATAGTAATGCAAAACAGTGTGTGATTACATCGACTATAGTAAGTAGTCAAACAAGGAAAGCTCATCTCATTAAAAAGATGAGTCAAGAATTGAGAATTAATAGGAAAACTTTATCAAGAGCCGTTGGAAGACACCAAAGAATAGAGGACACTAATGCCAATGAATTATGGGTGTTCTCAGGGAGACCACCATGAAAAGATAAACCAATTATTGAAGCATTGAGATCACTAATTGAAGACTTTTGGAAGAATTACACAAGGGTATCTCTAAAAAAAAGGATGCGGTAAGAAGGAGAATCGGTAGTCAGAACCATGAGCCACATCCAAAGCATTTTTTGGATGAGACTCAAACACAGTTTTATGGTAAATTTCTAGAGAAGTATCCTCAAATTAAAATTTGTCAAAGATATTTTGAAATGATAAAACATTTCTTTTTCAAGATAAATCACACATGCATTACTTGTTGTTGTAGATTACATATTGAATTTTCTAACCATTTTGATGTTTATAGGTCTATATATTTAGATATGCATACTAACAATGTTATGCAGGGTTGCGCCATACGTACCCCACCAACATCTTCAAGAGACTTCATATCAAGAATTTTATGTGAAAGAGATGAAGGTCAAATATTTTACAAGAAATTATGCTTGGATGGCACATCTCATCGTTGCGGTGGCTTGCAACATTTGTGAACATGTGAACATATGGAAAGAACACATGCGGTTGGAAACGAACTAGTAGAGTTTGGCAAGTATAAAATAGTGGCATACAATACAAAAGATGGTAAAGAAGCAAAGAGGTGTGAATTGGTTATTGAAAAGATTCCAGTGTATCAGTTTATGTCTATATTTCATGATAACATAGTGTATGAGTATGCAAGACATGCCCATATAGCTCGATGGTTGGACTTGCAATTCAAGTTATGCAAGGACAAATTTTTGGTTGGTAGCATTGTTTCAATTGTCGACTTTGCAGAGAACTATAGTCTACAGCCACAGTGTGAGGTGCAATCACAATATTACAACTCCACACAGGTTTCTATATTTGTGCACATCGCATTAATTCATGTGAATGATAGTACAGAGGATGACAGAAAGATCAAAAGGGAGTATAATTTCTATATCAGTGATGATTGCATGCATTCTATGGAGTTCGTGCAAGGTTGCTTTCAAGTGTTCTACAATGATTTAGCTAGAAGGGGCATATCGTTCAGTCAACATATCATATGATTGGATAACTGTACATCACAATTCAAGAACTCATAGAATTTCTATTGGCTGAGTAGGAGGCATGGAACTTTTGTGAGGTCAGGCAAGGAAAGGGGGAGCATGATGGTGCAGGAGCATTATCAAAAGAGCTATAGCACGAGAAGAGTTAAAGTATAAAGACAATGCAAAGTTGATAGATGCAAAATTGATTATCAAGTGGTGTAATGCTTCCATGGGTCCAGGTAATGAAGGTAAGTCTTTAGTTCGTAGATTTTTTTGGTTGATAGATGATACTAACATTGCACCATATGAGGACTGTTCTACACTGACAGGATCAAATGAGATGCACTCTTTCAAAAGCTCAATTGCAGATTCATGGAGTATCCATACACGAAAGATGTCATGCTTTTGTTCTTCCTGTACAATTCAAGCATGGGATGAGTGCGAGTCAAAGGAGTGGGTTGACAAATGGCAGTTAAGTTATCTTAGCCCACTTGACACGTATTAACCCCCAACAGCACTAGAACTAACACAAATGGAATCATTAGTTGACTTTGATCACATATCAAATCTAGTTCAACCAAGTAATATAAGGCATGTATATGTATCTAATTTCATCTAGTTCAACCAGGTAATGTCATCTTACTTTGTAGTGTTTTTGTAATGTTGACTAATTTTATCTAATTTGCTACACATATCAATGTAGGGCATGTATATGCAGTTATTGCATATTAAGATAATGAAGAGGGAATAGATTATTACTTATCTTGTTGTGTTGAGGCCAAAAAGAAATTGGTGGCCCCAGTTACAGATGGAGAAAACATCGAATACCCTACAGGCTCAGTGGTTATTACTAGAACATGGCTTAGAAGGTACCCACATAAGAGTGTTAATATTTAGTTGTTTTAGGACTTTGACATGCATCAGAAGATTCTTCATTACTCGAACCTTGTTGTGGCATCCAATGTTCATTTGATAAAGTATCGGGGTAGACATTTGAACAAAATCTTGTGGAAGGTGCGTGAGTCTGACTATGAAGCAATACTTGACACAATAAAGAGTAAAACAGACCTGGATGGTTCATTAGATTAATTTGTAAGTATTCACATTGATTTTGTATAGTCATGTTACATTGAGTTGTAAGTATGCACATTAATTTGTAAGGTTTGTCTTTTTTATTTCTTGCTGCATTTTTACACATATACACATTTTTACATCATCATGTTATGCATTTTGGTGTCTTGCTCTTGATGCGACCAAACTGATAGTTCCAATGTGTCCGTATGGGTACATTTAGGCTAGGTATTGTTCTATTTTTGACCCAAACATGTCAAAACAGTCTGAGCTACATTGTACCGATGATATCCCTGAACAGTCCAAAGTGCAAAAAGGTAGCAATCTTTGATGTGATTTTACTCGAAAACTATGTCTCTTAGAAAAATTCTATCTAAGGCAACACAATCACATAGAGTGTCTCTACAATAACCTCTCTCAATTTTTTATATCTCTGAGGCATTTGCCCGTGGTGAAAGGTTTTTTGCTGCCCAAAAATTGTCAAAAGGAGGCAGTGTAAAGTTGCAAAGGGCTATAAATTTTGTTCTTCTCCTCATGTGGCCAAACTAACAGTTCCAACACATCTGGATGGGTACATTTATGCTAGGCATGGTCATGTTTTTCACCTAAACATGTCAAAATAGTCTGAGCTACATTGTACCGACGATATCCCTGGAGAGTCCAAAGTGCAAAAAGGTAGCAATATTTGACGAGATGTTACTCAAAAACTATGTCACTTAGAAATATTATGTCTAAGGGAACATGATCATGTAGAGTGCCTCTACAATAATCTCTCTTATTTTTTTATATCTCTGAGGCATTTGCCTGTGGTGAAAGGTTTTCTGCTACCCCAAAAATCGTCAAAAGGAGGCAGTGTAAAGTTGTAAAGGGGTGTAACTTTCATCCTACTTTTGATGCAACCAAACTGATTATTCCAACATGTCTGGATGGGTATGTTTACACTAGGCATGGTCCTATTTTTAACCCAAACATGTCAAAATAGTCTGAGCTATATTGTACCGGCGATATCCCTGAAGAGTCCAAAGTGCAAAAAGGCAGCAATCTTTGACAAGATGTTACTCAAAAACCGTGTCACTTAGAAACATTCCATCTAAGGAAACATGATCATGTAGAGTGCCTCTACAATAATCTCTCTCAATTTTTTATATCTTTGAGGCATTTGCCAGTGGTGAAAGGTTTTCTAATGCCCCAAAAATCATCAGAAGGAGGCAGTGTAAAGTTACAAGGGGTGTAACTTTCATCCTACTCCTAATGCAACCAAATTGACTATTCCAATGCATCCGGATGGGTACATTTATGCTAGGCATGGTTATTTTTTCACCCAAACATGTCAAAACAGTCTGAGCTACATTGTACCAACGATATCCCTGAAGAGTCCAAAGTGCAAAAAGGTAGCAATCTTTGATGAGATGTTACTTAAAAACCATATCACTTAGAAACATTATATCTAAGGAAACATGATCATGTAGAGTGCCTCTACAATAACCTCTCTCAGTTTTTTATATCTCTGAGGCATTTTCCCGTGGTGAAAGGTTTTTTGCTACTCCAAAAATTGTCAGGAGGCAGTGTAAAGTTGTGAATGGGTGTAACTTTAGTCCTGCTCCTGATGTGACCAAACTGACTATTCAAACACATCTGGATGGGTACATTTATGCTAGGCATGCTCTTATTTTTCACCCAAACATGTCGAAATAGTTCAAGCTACATTGTACCGATGATATCCCTGAAGAGTCCAAAGTGCAAAAAGGCAGCAATATTTGATGAGATGTTACTCAAAAATTGTGTCACTTAGAAATATTTTGTCTGAGGTAACATGATCATGTAGAGTGCCTCTATAATAACCTCTCTCAATTTTTTATATCTCTGAGGTGTTTGCCCGTGGTGAAAGGTTTTTTGTTGCCCCAAAAATCATCAGAAGGAGGCAATGTAAAATTGCAAAGGGGTGTAACTTTTGTTCTTCTCCTTGTGTGGCCAAACTGATAGTTCCAACACATCTAGGAGCCAATGTGAGGTTGTTTTGATGGCAAAGGGCACTTTGATTCATGATGTTGAATCTTCTTCCTCCTAGGCACCAAAATGGATAGTATAGACAAGAAAAGGCGCCTTAGTATACTTAGCTCATTTCTTGGCAATTTGATGGCTTCAATCACTTGTTCAAACCTATAGGAGACCATTTTACACTTAGGCACTAGATCGTAGGATTTAGAACATCTTCCTTCAAGGCACCAAAATGAGGTTATTTAGACACAAAAGTGCGCCTCCATACAAGATGCTTATTCTCCTTCCACTTAGGTGCTCATTCATGATGATCCAAATAACAAATTGCGCCTAGACTTCCTTTGGTAAGATTTAGTCATTTTGAAAGTTCTAACACTAGGCACTATAGTTGGAAGTGATTTTAAGTTCATTTTCCTCTAGGCATCCAAAATGGATGGTGGAGACAAGAAAAGGCACCTAGGCTTCTTTTGACAATTTTCAAAGTCTTCCTAAGTTATATTATGTTATATTGACCCTTAGGCACAAATAGATGATCTAGGATGACTCTAGGCACATATCCAAGGTGATATCTTTCTAGGTGCAATCTTCACTAAGTTTAGACTTCACTTTACATCAAGGCGCCAAAATGGATAGTTTAGAGAGAGGCAAAAATGTGCCTAGAGGTATGATGCTCAGTTTGATGTGTTTGAACAACTTTGATAATCAAGATGAATTGCCTCACTTAAGGTGCCCTCCTTTATACTTTGAAACATCCTTTCAATATCAAGGTGCAATTTTGAGGTTATTTGGATGATGAAAGGCGCCTTGAGTTCTAGGCGGAGTTTTGAGGTTGTGCAAGTAGAGAAATATGCCTAAGGTCTTAAAGCAAATTTGCACCTAAAACTGAAAATTCCTGAGGTAGGACTTATGGAAGCCTATAGCCCCAATGTTATGTTGCATACTAGAATTAGGTAGGACTCAATATAATCTCATAACCTCGCCTTATATGCAAGAGGAATTACATTTAATAACCACAATGGTCATCAGGTGCTCATAAGCATATGATTTTGACTATCTTATTCAAAACAACATACTCTTTGCATCCCAATATGGTATAATAATAAGAAATTAAGAAATATTTTCAATTGACCAACTCATAAAGAATATGGATCAGTATACTCATTTGAATATTTTCAATTGAGCAACACATAAAGAATATTAATATTTTTTGTTCAACATGATGATTCATTTTTTTTTAAATACAACTTTTATCTTTTAGTTCCAAAATGAGGTTTAGGTGATACTTGAATAACAATAGCTAGCTTATTGGATTAACAAACATCCTATGTAATACAATTGGACTTTAAATATTTAAAGTAGCCATCTACAAATATCCATTCAAACATGGATTTATAATGCAAGTATGGATGCCATCAATAAAAAAGATTTGTATTAACCAAATATCCATATAGGCATACATCAATATCTGTCGATATAAGTATAACATATATACAAAATAGCCATATAGGATTACAAGAATGCCATATAGGCATTCAATGTCAACTATATACAATACAAAATATATGTCCACAAATGCCATATACGCATATAATAAAGGAACACAATAAAAAGTCATTCCCATCTAGCTGGTGAAGACAATAAATCATGGACAGCCTTTGATCTTCTAGGGGATGGAGATGCGCATGTGGGTGATCTACTACGAACCCGAGGGCTGCTCTGGTGTAGGAGCACCTTGGCAAATTAATGTTTCCCTAGACAAATCTTTGGAGTTTGATTAAATTTTTAATGATTCAACATTGTAATGAGGTTAATCAAATCACTAGGTCATTAGCAATATTCAAGTTTTATCTCCATTTGCAAAATATCAAAAGTTGTCTTTCAAAAATGGAAAATGTAGGGAAGGTGAAGGGTCATTTGGCTCTTAGTTCATTCCAAGATAGTTAGGAATTGAGGAGTCATATGTGGAATTCCTTTAAAAAGGCCTTGTAACCATTAGAATTCGTGGGTGATTGAATGTAAGAAATTGATCAAGTTAAAACACTATTTTCTGTGTATTCCTTCAGAAATTCACTATTTCTTGACTGTGTACAGCCTGGTACAGATGGGAAATGATGCCTAATTAGTTGAAAGTGGTAATATAATCAATCACCCTCCATTTCCATTTTGTTACATGCGAATTGATGTTGTATTGAGTTAGATATTGAGGATTTTGTCAAAACTGTCAATACCCTGTCTTAGGGTAAACAGTTAGCATTTAAATTTGTGTTTCTCCATGTCTAGTTGTTGGAAATTGCTATAAACTTGTGGATAAGGAGATTTATGTGTGTTCTAAAGGATTCATAAGTTGCAGGTTTCTAATGCTCGATTTTGGTCAATTTCTACAAAGCCCTAGGTCTGCAAACTGTGCAAAATTCTGGAAATTGATAGTGTTCAGTAGATATTTTATGTTTTGGACAATGTAAAGGGTATCCTCCTTGGTGACAGTGATTTGAAAGGGGTACATTGTTTATTTTGAGCCCTCCTTAAGTTGTATTTGGAAAAAGGATGAAGGTTCACATCCTCTAATAAGCCTGTCCTGTCAGTACTGAGTATAACAGTCATAGTCATGACTGAGAATGAGTCAATTTTGTATTCTAATAGTGCTTGTAAACCCTAGAGGGTTATGGGACAAGATGTTTTAAGTGTTTTCAATCAATAGTAAACTTTGCAAGAGTCTCTTATTGGGATAATGCCAAGAATGACACAAGAGTGACAATTTGGAAGCCTATTTAGGCCTAATTGGTTCGGTGACAGTCTTTATTTAGTAATACTTTCCAAAGTAAGCTATGTTGATCTTTTGGTATGTTGATAATAAGGATAATGGGTATCTCAAAAGTCTTAGACAGTCTTGAATGGAGGTCTACATTGAAAGTTATGCACTGACAGTCCCTAAAATAGGGCTACTAGGAGTTATGACAGTCAATGAAAAGATGGTTGCTTGTATGGTGGGATAGACCTTGGTGATTGTTTGTTTTGATTGAGTTAAGGTTTCTAGAGGTTAAGAAAGATAGCTAAGATCTTGTTTGGGTTAGAGTAATTGGAAATCCAAAAAAATACTTAAGTAGAGGCCATTGTATGGTGAAGTTCTCTTGTGGACCTGAGGTATCAAATGGTTTGAGAGTCCACTATCAAAGTGCAGTCAAACTGTCATTTGTTGTCCTCTGTCCTTGCAAGTATAGAACATAGTTATTTGGTCAGAGACCATGTGTTGGTTATGTGTTGAACAAGTTTGTGTTGGTTGGTTATAGTATGAGTGCCATAATTACACACTAAGAATAGTCTATGAAGGAATGAGATTGAGAGACTGACTTTTGCTTCTTTTCCTCTGCATCATGCTCCTCCAATTTAGTTCTTCCTGCATCTTTAGCTGTTACAATAAAAAGTATAGACATTAATATATAGAAATTACATGTTATAAAAAATGAAACATTTAACAAAATAATCACTTACCACTACCATATAATCTATCTTCTCACTTGCCTTAGTAGCAAGAATAGGCCGTGGTGATGTCATGTCCTATAGAAACCATCCAGATAGAAATTAAACTTCAAATCAATAATCTTTTAATTTTTCAAAAATAAACAACTATAATAAAGAATGTAAATTGAAATTTACTAATCTACCTCATACCCCTATCAATGCCATGGAGCTATGAATCACAGAGGTCACACCATGCTCCATTTCCCTATGAACATCGAGAGGTCTCCGTAGCCTATATCATCTGGAAATAAAACAACATTATTCAATTATGAAAACTATAATAGTGATACAAATCATGGTTCCTAATGTAGACACCCAAAATTGTCCCAACTTTGTTCATGTCTAGCAACACCTTGTCAAAAACATCACTTAGACATCATGTAGCATTTTGTCCTAAATCCCACTCTTAACCCCACTTATTCCATTAGCCAATTAATTAAATAAATTTTATTTATTTAATTAAAATCCCATTCAATCCCATCCTTATCCTACTTAGCCAATTAATTAAATAAATTTTATTTATTTAATTAATATCCAACTCATATCCCAACTAATTCAAATATTTTATTTGAATTAAGTTCTCATCATAAGCCGACTTTCCAATTAATTAAATAAATTTTATTTATTTAATTAATTTATCTTATCATTTAGCCGACATGTGTACCTCTTTCATTTAAAAAGATAAGTGGTACTACAGCCTTTTATTTAATATCTTTTATATGTAGTACTTTTTATGTACACAAGCACACATGAGCCCTATCCTCCTTGACACTTGTCAAATGACTACAACTCCCTTGAAGAGTGGGAATACCTAATCAATCCTAGCCGTCCACATCAATCAATTAGCTTTTTAATCTCAACCATCCATTGAAACTAAGCCTTTTCTATAAATCAACCCCCTCACAAGCCATTAGAATGCATTGAGCCTCAAGTACCATTATTCTGCCAAATTTTCTCAAATGCATGGAGCTTCAAGTAACATTATGCTGTTGAAATATCATTAGAGCCTTTGCATCCTTCAGCTATCATCCTCATATCATCTTCATCTTAATGTTATGCTGCAGAAATGAGCACCCAATATTCTTCCAACAATAATCCTTCAAAATCTTGCATGCTCATGCGAGGTGGAGAAGAGCAATGGAGATAAATCGAGCATAGCATGGAGATTGGTTTGAATTTACATTTGTTATTTTGATTTTCATGTTGTCTTGTGCTTCATTGTGCATTGCTAGGGTTTTATCATTGTTGATTCTTCATTTATCCTATTTGCAATTTTACCCTAACTACATTTGGCACGCCCGGTGGGACTCACTTCGTTTGATCTTTTTTGCAGGTTTTTGTAGTAAAAATTTGCATTCATATAACCCCCATTGTTGAGTTTTGCAGGTTTAATTAACTTTTTGTTGCAGATCCGCTGTTTTTTCAACAAAACCCTAGGTTTCAAAGATTTCATCATATCTTCCAAATGGCTTGGAATTTTTCTACAATATTTTAGCAGAAGTTTTTCCATGATATAAGGAAGCTACAACAGAAAAATTTTGGGTTTATCGCGATTTTTGCGGGATTTATCATGTTTTTATGTTTTTTCATAAAATCGCAATTTTGGGCGCAAATAAGTGAATTTTTCAGAAATTTTTATATTTTTGGAAAGCTCTTGAAATTCTAATGGGGGTCTATGTTTTACAGATTTAATTTGGAGGTCATTTACTATGCGAAAATATCAGATCTTTGCCGACTGTACCATTTTCATAAATCCGCATTTCTGGGCGCAAATCAGGGAATTTTTCTGATTTCTTTACATTTTCGGAAAGCTCTCTGAAAATTAATGGGGGTCTCTTCTTTGATTTTTTAATTTTTGAACAAAAAATCTATCGAAATAATCAAATCTAATTCGGCTATGCATCTAAAATTACAATTTTCCTTGCCTGATGAGCCTATTTTTTATGCCTGCATTATAATATCATTTTTTTTTATGTTGTAGGTGATCATAAGGAGCTGGAGCAACATTGACATCAACATCTACAACAATTTGGATAGCGAATTAACTAGGTGCAATCATTTCATTTCTCATCTTCTAATAATTGTTTGCAAACACATTTGGATTTTGGGCATAAAACAAACAATTGTTTGCAAATTCACATCAAAAAATTGGGCTAAAACAAACCATTGTCTTTCATCACATTTGGATTTGGGTTTTAAAACAAACAAGTGTTTGCATTGTCTTCCACACATTGAACTTCTAAGGTTAATGAACCCCATGCGAGTGTGACCAAGTAAATGTGTATGCTCTCTCCTCGCGTCCCAACACGAACTTGGAGATCAAAAACATTTACTTGTGTTGCTTTTGTTTAGCCTTAGAGAGGCCTGCCTTGGTATCCACCCCAAGGGAACGACCTCAAGCGGTACTTTCATCCGGTCCGCTATAAAAATTAGAGGATAAGGCGAAAGCCAAGTCTAACCGGTATTAGCGCTCACCATACAGTGCTAACTCGAAAGGAGGTGTACCTTTGTGTATATTAAAACTCCTAGTAGGGTTAGTTAAAGTCTTAAGTGGCTTGCTGGATGCTCGTGGGGTGCCGGTCCCCCGGATTTTCACTAGAACCTCCTTGTGATAGTGGCCTTGCCTTAACTAGGACTTGTTGAAGTTTCTTCACGTGCTAGCTTAACCAACATCACATTATTCCAAACTAATAACTTGCTTATGTGTCTTGCGTGAGTGATTCATGTGTGTATATGCATAATCATTTGTTTGAATATTGCCACATCAAGCTCTAAACACCCAAACACATAAAGACAAGTCATCCTACACATTCTTCCAATAACATTCAAACCCAATCACTTTCATCCCTTCATAGCCAAGTCATCCAAACAAGCCACATCATCATCCAAATCCCTAAACAAGCACTTGCTAAAAGGACTTAAGACAACCACTTGGTGACAACATGTCCACACTAGAAGACCTAGAAATCAAATTCCAAAGATTCCTCCAAAATCTTTATCAAGGATCACAACCCCTAAACCAAGACACCATTGAAATATTACAATTCTTCATCCAAAAAGCTCAACCCCACGTAAGCCAATCACCTCAACTACAACACTTCATAGCCCAAGTCCAACACCTTTTAGCCACTAGTCAAGCTCGACAAGTACAACAATCCTTAGCCACTCCATACCAACCTAATCCACCTTATAGCCACATGTCATATCCATCTACTTCCTATCAACTTAAACCACCTATCCACCAAGTCAATGCCACATCAACCTATCAACCTCCACCTCAAGCTTATCCAATCCCTCATACCACCATTCCAATGCACTACCAAGCCCATCCACAAGGCAATCAAGTGATATTACAAGAACAACATGCAAGTCCAAATAGCTCTTTGTACATAAATCAAGCACATCCAAGTACACCTTTTCAAGATGACCACCAAGCACCATTGATAGACCTAAGTCTACCTCTGCAACAAGAAACACATGCAAGTCCAAGTGGCCCCTTGTACATAAATCAAGCAAGCCCAAGTTATCCTATGCAAGATCTAATAACCTTTGACAAGGGAGATACCAATCTAGAGTGGCCACCATCATGCAATCCCATGCCAACACATGAGCCAACAAGTCCTATCCCAACACCATCATGTGATCCTACTCCTAGTACATTGGTCCATCAACCTTCCAAATCATCAAGCCCTTCATTACCTTCATCACCATGTCATTCTAATCCTTCACCAAAGGATGCAGCTGAGAGAGTTTTACAAAGGATGCTTGAAGCAAAACTCATTGAACTTCCCCCCATCAACCCATGTGAAGAAAGTCCATATGATGAACATGATTATTGTGCATACCATAGGACCAAAGGCCATGATACAAATCAATGCCCAATATTTGTTCCAATTATTTACAAGGTGTACTTACCTATAGTGGGAAATCATGCCACATCATCCCAATCCCGTGTGTCACCCTCATCTAGTCCAAATCCTAATCCACCCAATCTAATTAGCCCTCAACCTAATCCTAATCTAATGTCATCTACCCTTATCATACATCCATTATATTGCCCATCTACACATACCCTTGCGAAGGATGTGATCCATTGGCTACTAGCTAGGAATAAACTACCTCCATGTCAAACAACCATTCATGATCCTACCAATGAACTTCCAAAGGTCATGTCCAAGCCTATAATCCCATCATGTGGTCCACCTATCCTTGAGCCTATCCACAAGCCCTCAATTAACATTCTTAGCCCTTCAAGCCCATCATGTGACCTACAAGTCATCAAGCCTATTCAAGAGTCTCCTATTATGAATCCAAGTCAAGAGTCATCATGTTCTCATATTGTTGACCAAGAGCCTATCCAAAAGCCTTCCACTTCCATTCAAGCAACCCAAGAGGTATGTCAAAGGTTTAATCCTAATCATGTGGAAACATTAAGCCCTAGTCCAACTCAAGATCAAAACACTTTCATGCAACCCATCCATAACATTTACCTTCTTTATGACCAAGATGATACCTATGAAGAAGTTATCCATGAGCACCTTGATCCTATCCATAATCTTATATCCATCCATGAGCAAGATATCCAAATTGCTCCTAGTCATCTACCATCTAGCCCTATCCATCATAAGAAAACATCAACTTGTCATGATGAGACACTTGTTCCCCAAGTAAGCATAAAAGATCAAACATATAGCTTGGATCTTAGTGAACACAATGCTAATCAAGATCCTAATGATCCTCCTTTCACATCCACCATCAATTCCACTTCAAGTCCACCATCATGTCCTATTGGTCTTACCACCCTTATACATGAGTTTTCTTCCTTCAGACAACAACAACCTTTATCCACTTCACCTTCTTCATCCAATAATAAACTCAAGTCTAGTGTTCAAACCACACTCAGTCCTATAGTCAATCGCATCCTCCAAAACATGAACTACAAAAGCAAAGGTCTAGGCCTTTATGAACAAGGTATTTTGGAGCCAAACCATGTCAAGATTCCTCCATGCTCATATGGCCTTGAATACACACCCCAAGGTAAACAAGGCCAAGATGTTGGTAATCTCTTCATGCATCCTAAATCTACCACTTTCCATCGTATCCCCCATCATATACCCAAAACATATGTTGTCATTCCAACTCCATCATCCTATAAATGTCAAAAGCATGTGACCATACACCTTCTGCCATCCACCTTACCTCCACTTTTACCAACTCCAAATATCCCTCCATCCACCTTGCCACCATTACTTCCAACACCTAACATACATATCATTCATAAGTATCCTTACATCCCTAATCATGGCCAACAAAAGCACACATCACCTAAGCATAAAGCTTCCAATCATTTCATCCACTCCACCCACGCCATGGGATTCAAAAGCAAAAATTTTGATGCCTCTACCTATAAAGCTAAAAGTCCTACCAAAAATCTTAAGGACTCTCATGCCTTAGGGCACAAACATGAAAAATTAATGCAAAGAACCAAAGCAAAGCAAGCCAAAAAGCTATCCAAGCCCATACCTTCAAAAGCAAAGCCCAAAAGCAAAATGGTTTGGGTTCCTAAGCAAACAGCTAGCAAAGCGAATGAGGCATCCTCATCCACATCTAAGCAGCCATCTAAACCCTTACCTCCAAATACAAAGCCCAAAAGCAAAATGGTTTGGGTTCCTAAGCAAATAGCTAGCAAGTCAAATGAGGCATCCTCATCTACATCTCAAGAATCCCAATCACCTATCTCCATCCAAGAGCCTATCTCCATTCAAAACTTTCATTCCCTTCAAAAATCCCACAAGCAAAACAAAAGCACTAAACATACTAAATCTATGTGGGTTCCTAAATCACTTCATCAACCATTTCTTAAGCAAACATCTCCATTGCTTCCTACACCACCATCCCATCAAAAGCTTCAATGTTTATCACGGTGTGTGCAACCATTGGTCATGATTCCCTTCCATTCCAAAACATTCACACATGCCTACATCTCCCCATCTTCTATCCATTATCCTACATATCTCCCCCATGCTAACCCTATGGTCCATGCTTTGGCATAAACTTTTCATCCATATTCATTCCATAAGCCTATATAGATCCACACCATAAGCTACTAGCCTACCCTACCCTAATTCTACATCATAATCCATTATCTACCTAATCCATCTCCCATCCATGCAATCCCTTATCAACATCTATGAGCATAATGACATGGTCCATGCGAAGACATCATCCATCTCTAATGGGACAATATCACCTCTCATAGCACTAAACACTTGAGTCCCTCCTATCCATTACCATGGTGAAAACCTGGCAAACAGGCGCCATGTGTAATTGTCAACCCATCTAAAAAGCAAAAAAGAAAAAAAAAATCAAAAATCAAAAAATCAAAAAAGTAAAGAGAAAGCCTTTTGTCCAATGGTGAAAACTTGGTAAACAGGCGCCTTGGATAAGTACCATGATGAAAACCTGGCAAACAGGCGTCATGTGTAGGTTGATCTTCTATGTCACTTACACTTAGGGGCACATTGTCTCATCCATCTTTTCATATCCAACCTATCATTTTCCATCCTATCCTATCTTACCATTACCATACCATCCTTAGCTAATACATAAACATGCTTATCCTATTGAACCCATTTATCCATCCTTCTGCCTTTTGATTTTGATGAAGACATAGGGATAAAATGTTGAAACATGTTTTGATATTTCTTGACATACCTTCTTTCCAAACCAAGTCCTATACATTGACCATTTATCCATCTTATCCAAACCAATCTATCATGTCATCCCTTGGTCATGAATTTTGTCATGTAAAAATCCTAAGCATTACCACCTAGAATGGGGCAAGTTCTTCCTATGCAACATAGCCTTTGGAGATCACATCCTAGCTCTTTTATGATCCATCCACTATGGAGTATCCTTATCACGAGCTTTCCATCTTATAGCTTATCCCCATCTGTTTATCATGAGCTTTCCACTATAGCCTACCTATTCATTTATCATGAACTTTCCCTTTTATGGCCTATCCTCTCTTCTATCCATCCAACTCTCATGAACCTTCCATCCCATCCAACTCTCATGATCTTTCCATCACATTCACTATGAGCCCATCCTTTTATCCATCTAATCCCATTCATCCATCCTTGCACTTAGACTTGGTTTTCTCCCTTGTCATTGGTATCAAGCACAAAGGCTACCCAAATTGTAAATCCATTGGCGTTTTCCAAAACATTTTAAAAACTCCAAAAAAATCAAAATATATCAAAAATCTAAAAAAATCAAAAAATATCCCCAAAAAACACAAAAAAAAAAAATCAAAATATGTCAAAAAATCCAAAAAAATTAAATAGCCAATGAAAAATCCAAGCAATAAAACCAATCATCATCAATCCAAAACAATCCACTTCAACATTCAACCAAAATCAAATCATCATCATCATCCATTCTTCCTATCAATAACATTCATTCATCCATTTCAATCCATCACTTCTTCCAATCATATCGATCAAATCAATCTAAGCAATGATCTTAAATCCAAGTCACACTAATCCATATCAAGCAAGCCAATCAATTAAGGAACATTATCCAACCAAATCAACAAGTTTTTTATCATAATCTTGTCATGAACCAAATCAAACAATCATCAATCATCATCAATGGGATATAGCGTTCCCACATCTTTGTGTTGATCTAGGGATATAGCTTTCCCCACAATGACAACACTATCTATCAAAACAATCAAACATATCAATCATTGGTTTGTGCCTTGACAAGGGCAATACTTTGTTGTTTTGCATCCTTTGAGCACACTGAGAACACTTGCTTATGCTTAGATTGAATCGACACTCTAATCATCACACCATCACTATCATCATTCAACACAAGCCAACCATAAAAACAAATCCTATCAGTCATCAACATTAACACCAAAGCAAATCAACTCAAAGCACATCAATCCAACCATCAAAACAAATCCTATCAATCGTCAGCATCAACACCAAAGCAAATCAACTCAACTACATCAACTCCAATCAACATAAATCCAATCACTCCAACAAATCAAAAGTAGCTCAATCCATCACATATCATCACATCATCAACATTTCATTAATCCATAACTTGATCAATTCAACCCAATCTTTGATCATCATCAATAAAACACAAAAATCAGAACTACATCTCATTTCCATCGTTAAGTGCCTTGATCCCGTGGATATAGGGTATGTAGGCAGTCTGGAGTACGAAGGAAGTGCCCAGATTCAGGCACAAGCGATTTTCCTCTTTCTTCTCTCATCATTTCTTCTATCATCTATCTTATACATCATCAATAAACAACTTCTTCCAATCAATCTATCATAGCACATCAATCCAATCATCACTTCATCTAATAAGCATTTCATCATCTTCCAATCATTCCAAGAAATGATCCAAATACAAATCATCCTTAAGCCATACCAATCAAGTTAATCAATCAAGCCAAGTTATCCAAATGCAATCCATGGTCTTGATCCTAGCCTTGTTGTAAGCCAAATCAATCAATCAATCAACTAGCCAACCAACTCAGCAAACAACCTTGTGTTGATCTAGGGATATAGCTTTCCCTGCAATGACAACACTCTCAACTATCATCAATCAACAATTAATCAATGGTTTACAGCTTGACAGGGGCAATACCTTGTTTGTTTTTCAATCATTTGTGCATGCTTGCTTGCTTGCTTGTGTGTGTTATCTTTTTATCTTGCATTTGTATCATGTCGGTATCAATCTAGCTAATATTCATATCTTGTATTTAGACAAGGTTGTATTACGCTGGGGCACAAGACACATTGTCACCCTGGTCCTTATACCTTGGTGCATAACGTCTAGTGCTATATCAAACATCATGGTTGCTCACTTTCATTGCAACATAACACATCCTTCATTTCTTCTATCCATTCCCTTATCTTTCTTTCTTGACCAAGCCATTTCTTTTCGAGAGCCTATCCGTGTTTGTCCAACCCGCATATCCTCTCGAGGGGGCATCATCATCCCATCATCTTTCCATCATCATCATCCTATCTTTCCATCATCATCATAATCCTCATCATATCCTTACATCATCATCCCATATCCTTTTCCTCTATCCATACCTTAGCTTCTTTGAAATGATGTTACTCGACATAAAGCTTATCATCTCAAACATCATCTCAAAGAGGGGCAAAATGTAGACACCCAAAATTGTCCCAACTTTGTTCATGTCTAGCAACACCTTGTCAAAAACATCACTTAGACATCATGTAGCATTTTGTCCTAAATCCCACTCTTAACCCCACTTATTCCATTAGCCAATTAATTAAATAAATTTTATTTATTTAATTAAAATCCCATTCAATCCCATCCTTATCCTACTTAGCCAATTAATTAAATAAATTTTATTTATTTAATTAATATCCAACTCATATCCCAACTAATTCAAATATTTTATTTGAATTAAGTTCTCATCATAAGCCGACTTTCCAATTAATTAAATAAATTTTATTTATTTAATTAATTTATCTTATCATTTAGCCGACATGTGTACCTCTTTCATTTAAAAAGATAAGTGGCACTACAGCCTTTTATTTAATATCTTTTATATGTAGTACTTTTTATGTACACAAGCACACATGAGCTCTATCCTCCTTGACACTTGTCAAATGACTACAACTCCCTTGAAGAGTGGGAATACCTAATCAATCCTAGCCGTCCACATCAATCAATTAGCTTTTTAATCTCAACCATCCATTGAAACCAAGCCTTTTCTATAAATCAACCCCCTCACAAGCCATTAGAATGCATTGAGCCTCAAGTACCATTATTCTGCCAAATTTTCTCAAATGCATGGAGCTTCAAGTAACATTATGCTGTTGAAATATCATTAGAGCCTTTGCATCCTTCAGCTATCATCCTCATATCATCTTCATCTTAATGTTATGCTGCAGAAATGAGCACCCAATATTCTTCCAACAATAATCCTTCAAAATCTTGCATGCTCATGCGAGGTGGAGAAGAGCAATGGAGATAAATCGAGCATAGCATGGAGATTGGTTTGAATTTACATTTGTTATTTTGATTTTCATGTTGTCTTGTGCTTCATTGTGCATTGCTAGGGTTTTATCATTGTTGATTCTTCATTTATCCTATTTGCAATTTTACCCTAACTACACCTAACATACACACACATTCATCTAAACATGGAAGTAAACACAATAAAGCACACAAGTCACATACAAAAATATAGTAAGTACAATTCATTCATTAAACTATTTATTTTATTACCTCCGTGAAGCTTTGAAGTCCACCACCGCTAGCAGGTGTTGCCGTGAAATCTCCAATGTTAACCTATTCAACATCCAAAATCAGATATTAGAATACCATTCATATAACGATTCTATTCACATATAATATTTATAATTGTTTACTAGTTACATACCCCGACAATAGATGATCTAGTGTAATATGCAAGTGGAGAACCATTGAAAACTGCATCAATGCTATGACCTTGAAATTTTATTAAAATCATCAAACTAAATTAGTTAATCTTGCATTTCAAAAATAAAATTTAATAAATTAAATTCAATAAACTTTCTAATATTTACCTGAGTATCAAGTTTGAAAGTCTCACTCAGGAGGGTATCTATCTTTACCATCTACTCAACTGTAGATGTAGCCTATGCACCTGTGTCCTGACTATCCATGGGGTCATAACCACAGGTTGACTTGGAAGTCTGACAAGTATGGGGTGGGACCCTACTCCTTGTACTATCTCCCAACCCACTCTGTGTTGCAGGACTAGCATGCTCAATGATGCTCTAGGTCAAGGCACTAATGGACTGAAGTGTATCGACCTCAACACTCTCCTTCACAATGGAAGGGATAGAAACATGCTCATGGGCTAGTCTACTAATTACTTGTCTCACTTCCCATTGTGGGTCAACATGTGCCCCTGGTCTATCTTGTGTTGACCCCCCACCTCTACCCTGGAAGTCCTGCATATCAAAATAGTTTGGCACTTTATTGAAGACAAACTCGCAGTAGAGTTTCCTCAAAAAGTATTGCAGGACCTCATTATTATTGCATGGAGGATGGTCAAAAACCATCCACTACCTCTTCCTAAAATTGTCCCTTATTGCTTGGTTGTTGCACCAATGGATAGGGAACCTCTTGCATGTAATGGGTGGAGGATGATTTGTTTGTGGGTTTGTGAAAATCAAACACAAGTCTAATTTTGTAATTTGTAATTTTTTCACATCTTGGTATGACATCTTGTCTGCATAATAGTCTCTAAACTCTCTCCTTTTATCCGTCCAACTAGATATTTGCTTGCTAATTAAATCTACATTTGATAACATAGATTCAAGAGTTTTAGCAAGTGTGGACCTATGCAAGGTTGAAGTGGAAGGATCTTTCAACCTTGCAATTATATCTTCAATTTCTTTTTTGTTGTTTTCAATTTGCCCCATTATATTTTGTTGTGTTCCAGGGGTTGTTGTTCCGTAGGTATTTCCTCCTCAGGATTGTGTGGATTTTGAGGAGGAGGAGGAGGAGGTGCATTAACATTTCCTGACAATTAACAAAATATACATAAAAAATTAACTCAAACCTACCTATTTAGAAACAAATTCAAATAAAAAAACAAACAAAACTCACTCCTTTGGCATGCTCGACGTCGTGGCGGCATTTTGGCGATGAATCAGCAAGATTTTGGTGTTGAATTATCTTTTCCAAAATGCGAGCGTGTTTCCTAGGGTTTGCAGGCCGTGGGTATAGAGGAGAAAAATAGAAATGAAATGAGATGAAAAACTTTTTTTTATTTACAACAGTTCATAACATGCTCACGTTATGTATTAAATTTTTTTGAAAACAATTTGGCCACTTTTTTGCCCCTCATCTTTTTGCACTTACCCACTATGTTTTACTTTTACTTTCATGTGATTAAGTGGATAATTAATCATAGATTAATGATTTGATGTTTAGGGAAAATGTCAGGATAAATCATTAATTGTATGAATTATCATTAATGCTTATAATTAGACATAATATTACATGTTATTGAGATTATTTAAGCATAATGTATAATATTTTGTTGATGATACACTAATCATAGTTTGTATGACCATGAGTGTAACTAGGAAAAGATTTCCACCTCCAAGAATGGAAGGAGAGCATCACCAAAGATAAGGGAATAGATGTTTTGGAAAATTTAGGTTTTCCATTTGAGACCTAAGTTGTATGTTTTGTGTATCTTTTGGAGACGGGGTATGTTATAGTTATCTCTCCTTATTGAGTTAATCTCAATTTGACTATTGTCAATTTGTTGTTAGGAAAGTTTTCCGACATCTAACTTCATTTGATTAGATGGAGAATATTCTGGGGACATTATTGATGTGTAGAGTTTGATTATCTTCTTTATCAAATTTTTTTGAAATACATATATACATATATACTTGTACACATTTTTCCTCGCAAGTATAGATTTAATTAATTTATGTTCGTGCAAGGTTGCAATGGGGGAGCAAATCTCAACCCCATGCTCACTTTTGATCGCATGATCATTCTTTTCCTCAACCATATTCGTGGTATTCCTAGCATCATATTATTAAAGATTATAATGGTTTATTATTTTGGGTATTCATATAAATACTTATATAAATGAGTTATTTAGCTATATATTTAAGTTTGAGACCTTATCATAGCTGGAAAGAGTTGACTATTGCCATTCTTCCTAATCATAACATGGGAAAATTCCCCATACTCCATGAAAAGTGGAGAGGATGGAGAGTTGGCCATTCAGGCCAAAGTGGGCTCAGGTAGTGGATCTTGACTTTCCTTGCATTCGCAGGAGAGGAGTCATAATAGGAAGGAAAGTGGTTACTGTCGTGGGTGGTAGGTAAGGTATAGTGTAGTCTCACATCCTCAAACAACATAGTTTTGGATGGGAAGTAAGAAAATAGGAAAGAAGAGAATAGTGAAGGGAAAAAGGATAAGTGATGAGCTTCATAGAAGCAAAGCCATTATAACAGTGTACTAGATTAGCAAAAAGAGATCACAATAGAGCTTACTCATGTATCATTAATTTTTATTCATTTATATTCTTATGATGATGCAGTCAACTAGGTTAGTCGACACATGCATCTAATATGATTTGACCTTATGCAATGTGTTGTGTTGATCATTTAGAAGCTATCATGGGTAGTTATCCCAAAGATTTTATTGTTTATTATCTTGTTGATATACTATTGCACATAGTGTGGTGAAGTCCACAAAAGCTATCATGTTGTATTCTTAGTAACATAGTACAAAACCAATGCAAGATAAATTCTTTTGGCTAGTTAGCTATAACAATGGTTATGATAATTAGAATGTATTATAGTCTTGCATACTTATACTGATTTTTGGTAGGTGGCCAAGGCTATCTTATCCACATAAGTGGTCTAGCCACGCCCTGAAAACTTGAATTAGAATTTTGAAAGAATGTATGCATGGCAAGGATAAAGCCATTAAAGACTTAAACCCAATCTTTTAGCCTACTATTTGTATGTTTAGACTTATACTCTCTCAACTATGAAAGAGCTTCATATGTCTTTGGGAAAAATAAAAGTCAAGATTTGGACTCTCGAGTCCAATATCCAGAATGAAAGAATCCTAACCCATCATATGAGTTGATGAGTTCTTTAAACTCTCGATTATATTATATATCTTTATTTTGAAAGAAAGATAATTATTGTCTTGAGAAGAGAATTGTTGTAGTTAATAACAACTTATGTGTACTATTATAGTACCAAAATGACCATAAAATGATAGTCTAGGGAAAGACTATGGTCGATAAAACTATGTCACATGATGACACCTAAAAGCCACAACTTGGTAAGTAATCTAATGAAAGTTGTGTTTTGAAAATTTATATTATTGTTCAAGAATATATGATCTTTAAGATCTTTTATATATGATCTTTATGATATTTTATATGGGGTAAGTGCACAAAGATGAGGGACCGAAAGGGATTCTTAAGATGCCACTTTTTTTCTGAAATCAAAGAACATTGATGTTGGATGAGAAATTAAAGATAGTTACACTCAAAATTTGAAGATACAACAAAAACAAGAGTTGTAGTGCTCTGAATCTAGTTTCTAAACAACTATTTTTAAAAAAAAATGGTTGAGATTAAGGGTTCAAAAAGGGGGAGCACACCAATTGGTCTTATTTTTCTCAAAAAAACATAATATAGCATCTGGTGTGCTCCCCCTAAAATGTTAACTTTTTTTTAGTATTTCAAAAATCTCTTCAGTGAGAAATTAGCTAACACCATGTAGTTTATCCCTGATTTTTGTGATAATTTTTTCATGATAATTAATTTTTTAGTAATTTTCAAAGTGGACACATACTAAAAAATAGAAAATTGAGCATGCTCTCCCCTAAAATTTTTGAAAACTAATTGAAAATTGATTTTTTTTAATACGTGTAGAAGTTTAGTTTCTAAAAATGTAACTTATTTGAAATTTTGATAAACGGTTAAAAAAAAGTCAAAAATAATAGACATTGGTTTTTGATAAAAACTAGATACACTAACTAAAGAAATTAAAGATGAAACCCTTAACATACTCAAAATGTGGAAAAAAAATTATATGGTTAGATAGCTAATAGAGATCTTAAGACTGTGGTGGTATTATTTTTACTTTTCATTGAAAAAAGTGTAATCCTGATGGGGAGCACGCTCCAGATTATTTGAATCTTGTTAGAAACTAGAAAACCACATCTTTGGATGACCTAAACACAGCCCAAGCCTTTGGGTTGGAAGCCCAAGGCAAATACAATCCTTAGGCTTGGTAATTACCAAGCCTAAGCATAACACGAGCATGTTATAACACGCTCATGTTATGCTGAGCTAATTTGGCTTTACACATGCCAATTGCATTTGATTGAAAGTTTCTAAAGCCTTTTCAACAAATCCATTTTTGCATATGTTGAAATCATTGCATTCCATTATAGAACATCTCTTTGAGATGTTAGGTCAAACAATTGACATGCCTTGTCTATGCTTCCACATTTTACATACATGTCTACAAGGGTAGCTGCACTTCCTACTATCTATCTCACTCTCTACTATTGGTATTAGGTTAGACAACTGAGAGGGGGTGAATCAGTTGTACACAACTTTAACCTTCTCTTCTTTTAATCTTCTTTCACAACTTACAAACAAATTGATGATGTAAACATTAAAACATGAATTCACAACACAAGAGAAGAAACAAAATGAACACACATAACACCAGAATTTTTACATGGAAACTCGGTTAAGGGAAAACCACGGTGGTGGTCAACCCACAAGATTTGTACCCTGTTAAAAGTACTTGAAAGAAATGGGAAGGCACTTGCCTTTGGGTGCACTACCCAGAGCTCACTACTCAAGGAGGCTCACTGCCTACAAGAATTTTTGTTTAATACAGGAAAAATGAACTGAGAAATAGCATCTTCTTCATGCCTAGTTTAGTCCCATTGAAAGCTCAAAAACTTCTTCTTTGCCCCCAAACACTTCTTTGCTATCTCTTCATTCTTTACTACTCTTGTTCTTCTGCTCCTCTTCTCTGCTCTACCTCTATACCTTTCTTAGGATTTTATCATTTTTGTACGAGGACTACTTTCCACAACTCATCCACAAGTATTTATATGGTTCATCAACCTTGGAATGAACATCAAGGTTGGCTTGACTCAATACAGATCATTGTACTATCATCCAAACATATCTAGGATTTGATTCTTCTTCAATCAGCACGCTATGCTCTAGAGAATTGCTCTTAGATGATCTGCAACATGCTGGAAACATTCAGTCAGCCAAGACTAGGAAGAACAACAACAAGGAGGAAGAAATCTTCAACAATGAGCTCAGTCTTCAATGTGGACCTCCAACATAGTAGGCACATGATCCAGAGACCTCCACACGTACATTGAATTCAATAATAACATCCTCACTACTCCGAATCCTCAGAATCCCTTGCATCTTCATCCGGTACCTCAAGAACACTATCTGCCATGACTGTCACACTAGAAGGATTTCTTACGGACCTCCAAACCATGAACCAATTGAGTTGAGGATACACACTAACTTCCCAAACATGCCTCTAGATCTGCAGATCATTAGTTTTCATTGCGGAGCAATCCAGACCAATTTCCTGTCACTTTGTCTCTCCTGAACACTTCAAAACCTAGTTCTACTCAGATGGCCATAGCTTATTCAAATCTTCATGTGGACCTCTCAAATCTTGACTAGAGCTACTTCAGATAATCCTCTACACATTCATATGGTCCATGTACCTTGATCTTCATTTCTCTGGAAATGCAGAGCAATCTACTTCACTGATCTGCATTGTTTCCCCTATTTCTGACAAAGGGATATGTTGATTAATGACTACACATCATAGGCAGATATTTGCAATAATCTCCCCCTTTGTCATTGATGGCAACATATGATGTGAAAAACTGATTCAACCATCAAGACAAGGATTTCTCCCCCTTTCTCTTATCACTTATGCAACCACTTTCTTCACTACTTTGCTTTTTATCAACTAGTTTTTCACATGACTTCTCTCCCCCTTTGACATCAATGGAAAAGGGCACATATTTGCAATATTTTCTCCCCCTTTTTGTTTTACACTGATCTCCAAAATTTGCATACTGACTACTCCCCCTGAGTAGTATCTCCTTAACATCAATCTGGATCACAAGATATAACTGTGAATTCCACCGGACTGATCCATAGTAGTGCATCTTAGTTCTGAACAGGAGGGGTAATAACCCCTAGCTTCCCTCTGAGATACTCAAAAGTATCCTTAGGCAGAGGCTTGGTGAATATATCTGCAAACTAATCCTTTGAAGAAACAAACTCCATTCTGACTTCATTCTCACTTACCTTCTCTCTCAAGAAGTGAAACTTGATGGATATGTGCTTTGTCTTTGAATGCAACACCGGATTCTTTGATATGTTTATTGCACTTGAATTATCACAAAAGATTGTAATAGGCTCTTCAAACACAATTTTGATATCCTTCAACATTTACTTCATCCACAAGACTTGAGTACAATTGATTGCCGATACTATGTACTCTGCCTCTGTAGTAGACAGAGATATTGCCTCCTGCTTTTTATTTAGCCAAGAAACCAATCTCCTTCCCAAGAAGAATGCACCACCACTAGTACTTTTCCGGTCATCCACATATCCTACCCAATCAGCATCTATATATACATGAAGAGTGAAGTCGTTATCGTTTGTATACCATAAGCCATAATCAGATATTCCCTTTAAATATCTAAAATTTCTTTTGACTGCTACAACATGGGATTCCCTAGGATTAGCTTGAAATCTAGAAACAAGTCCAACTGCATTCATAATGTTAGGTATGGTCTGAGTCAAATAAAGTAGACCTCCAATCATTGATCTATACCTTTTCTGATCTACCTTAGGTGAATCATCATCTTTACTCAACTTGCATCTAGTTACCATAGGAGTACTTACTAGTTTTGAGTCCTCCATTCCAAAATTTTTCAACGATTCTCTCACATACTTAGACTGAGATATGAAGATACCATTATCTGACTGAGTAATTTGTAGACCTAAGAAGAAATTCATTTCACCAAACATGGACATCTCAAATTCACTTTGCATCTGATTAGAAAATTTCTTACACATGCTTCCATTTCCACTAAAAATGATATCATCAACAAATACCTCAATAATTAAGATATGCTCATGATTAATCTTGAAATAAAGGTTACTGTCAGCTGTGTCTTTGCTAAATCCTAACTTTAGCAGATACTTATCTAATCTTGCATACCAAGCTCTTGGGGCTTGTTTGAGTCCATATAAAGCTTTCCTCAATCTGTAGACCATATCTTCTTGATCAGACAGCTGGAATCCTTTCGGTTACTCAATGTAGACTTCTTCCTCTAACTCTCCATTCAGGAATGCTGACTTGACATCCATTTGGTAAACTTTGAAATCTTTGAAACTAGCAAATGCAAGAAATAATCTGACTCCTTCAATTCTTGCCACCGAAGCAAATGTGTCTTCAAAATCAATTCCCTCTACTTGAGAATATCCTTTGCATACCAAACTTGCTTTGTTTCTCACAACTTCACCATCTTCATTCAGTTTATTCCGGAAGACCCATTGGGTTCCAATTACATTTTTGTTTTCAAGTCTAGGAACAAGATCCCAAGTATAATTCTTTTCAATTTGCATTAATTCTTCTTCCATTGCTTTTAGCCAGTTTTCATCATTGCAAGCTTCATTCACTGTTTTTGGTTCAATCTTTGAAATCAAATAATACTCTACTTGATCTTCAGTAATTATTCTTCTAGTTTGAACACCTTTATTCTTGCCCCCTATGATTTGATCTTCAGAATGATTCAACCTTACATACCTGGGGGTTTTGGGAGTTTCTTGAACTTCTGATTCTTGAGCTTGTTCCTTAACATCTGCACTAACTTCTTGAGTCATTGGACTTTCCAGATCAATCTAGATTTAAGTCTGGGTTTGAACTTGCTTTCCTTGACTTTGACTTTCATCTTGATCATCTAAATCATATCCACAAGGCCTGGAAGGTCTTTCTTTTCTCTCATCAACCTTGACATTAGCACTTTCAATCATCTTTTTCAATCTCTTATTGAAGCACCAGTATGCCTTACTTTGAGTAGAGTAACCCAAAAATATTCCTTTGTCACTTCTTGCATCAAACTTGCCTAGGTCCTCATCTCTTTTGATATAGCATTTACTACCAAAAACTTTGAAATATTTCATAGTAGGAGGATGACCAAACCATAGTTCATAAGGTGTCTTACCAGAATTGCCTTTGATCTACACCTAATTAAGAGTGTAGATAGCAGTACTCATAGCTTCTCTCCAATAGACTTGTGGAACATTTGCTTCCATCATCATGGTCCTAGCAGCTTCTTGAATGGTCTAGTTCTTTATTTTCACAACTCCATTCTACTAAGGAGTCCTAGGAGTAGATAACTGTCTTTTTATTCCATACTTTTCACAGAATGTATCAAACTCATCGGAGATAAACTCTCCACCTCTGTCAGATCTTAGACACTTTATCTTCACACCAATCTCATTCTCCACCATAACCTTGAATACCTTGAATTTTTCAAGAGCTTCTAATTTTTCTTTCAAGAAAGTTACCCACATCATCTGAGAGTAATCATCAATTGGCAACATAAAATATCTGTCTCCTTGCACACTTCTAATTTTAGCAGGACCATATAGATCAGTATGCACAAGTTCCAACAGTCCACTTGAAAACTGTTCTTTACTCTTGAATGAAGTTCTATTTTGTTTACCCAATTGACATTCTCTACACATGCTATCAGCAGGTTTCACAAGTTTTGGAAGATCTCTCATAGCCTGAGTAGAACTTATATTGACAATATTATCAAAATTCACATGACACATTCTCCTATGCCATAACCAACTCTGATCAATATGAGCAATCAAACAACTTTTTATAGTACCACTTAAATGAAATATGTTACATTTAGTTTGTGTACCTGATGCAATCACAGTTCCAGAGATTGCTAAGATTTTGCATTTTCCATCCTTAAATCAAAGATCATACCCTTTGTCAACCAACTATCCAACACTGAGAAGATTATGCTTCAATCCTTCTACATACAGAACATCATTAGTGTTATTCTTACCATCAAAAGAGATGGATCCTCTGCCACAAATTCTACCAGTTGAATTGTCTCCAAACTTCACAATTCCACCTTCATATCTTTCCAATCTTTTGAACTTACTTTTATCACCAGTCATATGATGAGAACATCCACTGTCAATCACCCATTCATCCTTTCCACATTCACAAGCTAGTAGATTCAGCAGACATCAGATCTTCTTCTTTGATGGCAATGAACACCCATTCATTTCCTGAGTTACTTCCCATATCAGATTCATCATCAGTGACATGTTCTTTAGCTTCTTGGACATAGTAACATTTCTTCTAAGCCTTTGATCTGTTAGGGTTTGACTTTGAAACCCTCTTTGAACACCTTGAGGAAAAATGACCAATCTTATTACAAGCAAAACATTTGAAAGACAACTTTCCTTCATACTTACTGGATCCTCTTAGCAATCTGCAGCCTCAATTTCATCATCTTCAAGATCCTTCCTTGCCTTCTCAAATCTATTTGATATTCCTAAAGAGCTTTCACCTGGATCATATCTTTGTTTTCCATAAACACTGGCCTTAAATGTAGATTCAAACTTAGGAAGAGAATCACCAAACTCACTCATTTCAAATTCTGAAAGCTTACCAACCAATTGATCCCTTATAATAGTTGTCACAGTCTTGATCTCTTCAATGGCAACAACTTTATGCTTGTATGGCGCAGGTAAGGATCTGAGCACTTTGGCAACAATCTCTGATTCTTCCAATATTCCACCAACACTCCTGATACTGGTCACAAGTTCATTCACTTTCTGCAAGTAGGAAGTAATGCTTTCATCTTCACTCATCATCAACCTTTCGTATTTACCCTTCAGGCTCTGTAGTTTGGCACATTTGACATATTTATCACCTTCATATAGAGTTTCCAAATTTTTCCAAATTTCATGAGCAGTTTTCAATTCCAAGACATTTGTCATTTCTGTATCAGTCAATGCACTCAACAATGCTTCATTAGCTTGAATATTGTATTCAACTTCCTTGAGTTCATCTAGAGTTGAATGGCCATTCTTTCAAAATCTTATACTCATCCTTAGTTATCAACCAAAAGGCATCACCCATACATTGCAAATGACACTGTATGCATACCTTCCAAAGGGAGTAATTTGTTCCATCAAATCTCAGACTTTCCTTCTTGTAAGTCGACATCTTGGATCTCCTCAAGTGGTCAAGTTTCTTTTAGAGGAACTAGCTCTGATACCAATTGTCAGTATTAGGTCAGACAACTGAGAGGGGGGGTGAATTAGTTGTCCACAACTTTAACCTTCTCTACATTTAATCTTCTTTCACAACTTACAAACAGATAGATGATGTAAACATTAAAGCATGAATTCACAACACAAGAGCAGAAACAAAATGAACACACATAACACTAGATTTTTTACGTGGAAACCTAGTTAATGGATAACCATGGTGGGGTTCAACCCATAAGATCTGTACCTTGTTAAAAGTACTTGAAAGAAATGGGAAGGCACTTGCCTTCAGGTGCACTACCCAGAGCTCACTACTCACAGAGGCTTATTGCTTACAGGAGGCTCACTACCTACAAGATTTTTTGTTTAATACAAGAAAAATGAACTGAGAAATAACATCTTCTTCATGCCTAGTTCAGTCCCATTGAAAGCTCAAAAACTTCTACTCTACCCCTAAACACTTATTCACTATCTCTTCATCCTTTACTGCTCTTGTTCTTCTGCTCCTTCTCTTCTCTGCTCTGCCTCTGTACCTTTCTTAGGATTTTATCATTTTCACACAAGGACTACTTTCCACAACTCATCCACAAGTATTTATATAGTTCATCAACTTTGGAATGAACATCAAGGTTGGCTTGACTTAATGCGGATCACTGTATTGTTGGCCAAACATATCTAGGACTTGAATCTTCTTTGATCAGCATGCTACGCTTAAGAGAATTACTCTTAGATCATCTACAACACGCTTGAAACATCTAGTTGGCCAAGACTGGGAAGAACAACAACACCAAGGAGCAAATCTTCAACAACAAGCTCAATCTTCAATGCAGACCTCCAACATAGTAGGCACACGATCCAGAGACCTCCACAAACACATTGAATTCATCAATAACATTCGCACTACTTTGAATCATCATAATCTCTTGCATCTTCATCTGGTACCTCAAGAACATTATCTGTCATGACTGTCACACTAGAAGGATTTCTTGCAGACCTCCAAACCACAAACCACTTGAGTTGAGGATACACACTGACTTCCCAAAACATGCCTTTAGATCCGCAGATCATCAGTTTTCATTGCGGAGTAATCCAGACCAATTTCCTATTGCTCTGTCTCTTCTAAACACTACAAAACCCAGTTCTACTCAAATGGCCATAGCTTCTTCAAATCTTCATGCAGACCTCTCAAATATTGACTGGAGCTACTTCAGATAATCCTCTACACATCCATCTAGTCTGCGTACTTTGATCTTCATTTCTCTAGAAATGCAAAGCAATCTACTTCACTAATCTGCACTGTTTCCCTTGTTTATGACAAAGGGATATGTTGACATCAATGACAACACATCATAGGCACATATTTACAACATCTAGTTGCCTTTATACCTCCTACCCTCTCTCTAAGTCTTTTCTTCCCTCCCCTCTCTACCTCCTACCTTCTCTCTCACTCTTTTCTCCCCCCTCTCTATCTCCTACCCTCTCTCTCTCGTTCTCTACTTCCCTCCCCTCTCTACCTCCTACCCTCTCTCTAAGTCTCTACTTCCCTCCCCTCTCTACCTCCTACCCTCTCTCACTCTCTACTTCCCTCCCATCTCTACCTCCTACCCTCTTTATTAGTCTTTGCTTCCCTTTCCTCTATACCTCCTACCTTCTCTCTCACTCTCTTCTCCCCCCTCACTACCTCCTACCATCTCTCTCACTCTCTACTTACCTACCCTCTCTACCTCCTATCCTCTCTCACTCTCTACTTCCCTCCCCTCTCTACCTCCTACCTTCTCTCTCACTATCTTCTTCCCTCCCCTCTCTACTTCCTACCCTCTCTCACACTCTCTACTTCCCTCCCCTCTCTCATACTCTCTTCTTCCCTCCACTCTCTACCTCCTACCTTCTCTCTCACTCTCTACTTCCCTCCCCTCTCTACCTCCTACCCTCTCTCTCACTCTCTTCTTCCCTCCCCCCTTTCTCTCTCTCTTCTTCCCTCTCCTCTCTACCTCCTACTCTCTCTGATTCTCTACTTCTCTCCCATCTCTACCTCATACCTTCTTTCTCACTCTCTTCTTCCCTCCCCTCTCTACTTCCTACCCTCTCTCTCACTCTCTACTCCTCTCCCCTCTCTACATCTTACCCTCTCTCACTCTTTACTTCCCTCCCCTCTCTACCTCCTACCCTCTCTCTCACTCTCTTCTTCCCTCCCTCTATACCTCCTACCCTCTCTAACTCTCTACTTCCCTCCCCTCTCTACCTCCTACCCTCTCTCCCACTCTCTACTTCCCTCCCCTCTCTACCTCCTACCCTCTCTCTCTCACTCTCTTCTTCCCTCCCTCTATACCTCCTACCCTCTCTAACTCTCTACTTCCCTCCCCTCTCTACCTCCTACCCTCTCTCCCACTCTCTACTTCCCTCCCCTCTCTACCTCCTACCCTCTCTCACTCTCTACTTCCCTCCCCACTCTACCTCCACCCTCTCTCTCACTCTCTTCTTCCCTCCCCTCTCTACCTCCTACCCTCTCTCCCACTCTCTACTTACCTCCTCTCTCTACCTTGTACCCTTTCTCACTTTCTACCTCCCTCCCCTCTGTACCTCCTACCCTCTCTCTCACTCTCTTCTTCCTTCCCCTGTCTACCTCCTACCCTCTCTCACTCTCTACTTCCCTCCCGTCTCTACCTCCTACCCTCTCTCTCTCACTCTACTTCCTTCCCCTCTCTACCTCTCCTCATAATTATTCCCATCAAATGAAATTTCATAAATTATCTTGTTTCCATTTCATCATCCTAATTTATATCCTCATCCCTCTTTGCATTTCCTAGTTTTCTTGTTTCCATGTTCTTTGTCGACAAGGGAGAGGGAGGGAGGAAGAGGGAGAGAGTGTAATGTCCCCTTTTTGGACAATTCTAATTTTCTCCTTTATGCTCCAATTAGGATGGCTTGATCTACAATATGATTTACTGTTAGATGGTTTTGCAAGTCCTGAATATATATTGTCTCTCCTTGTTGAATCTTTGATCTGTATTATAAAGGTTCGATTTATTATTTCTTTGAATATATTAAATATTGCTTAGCTGAGTAAATCTCTGGTTTATGATAGGCGATCTTGCTATGCAAGTAATGTTTATCAGATGTGCAAAGAGACTTGTCTAAATGTATGAGTGATCGTCTTCCTTCTATGAGACTGATGAGGTAATTGCTATAGATATGATCGCTGTTGCTGACTATACTATGTTTTCCTTGATATGCAGATTGAATGCCCCAGGCAGAGGTAATGTGTGATAGGCGGTGATAAAAGGATATATGTATTGCTGACTCTTGATTGATGATTGATGTGTAGATGATCGTTCCCTGATGGTGGATGTTCGATGGACATAGACTGATTGTATTCCTCTACTCTTGATGATATCCGATGCCTTAGGGAAAGAGTTCGCTGCTTCCAATATATACAGTAACACAGAGATGATGACTGCAGTCTATTAATATACTTGATATGATAACTATTCCTTAGATCTTTGAGTAATCACATATATTGATGGACTTCCAAATGCCTTCGATCAGACACTTTCCTTCATTCGCTGATGTTTATATGCAGACCATGGTTTGAATTGCAGATCTCTGTTCCATATTTTCTGATTGATTTGAATTTAATTCTCTTTAATACCCTTAACATAGTGAAAGACGTTCTTTCTTTGCACCTCCTTGATTGGGACATGTCTCTTAGTATTCTTAAAATATGTATATATTATATTTTCTGCCTTTTATCATTTTAATCGTAGCCATACGATAATCGTGAAGTCTATGTTTAATCATTGCTTAACATATAATGATTGCTCCTAATATGGGACATGACAGCCCTCCCCACTCAAGATTGTTTGTCCTCAAGCAATCACACGAGTTCTTCAATAATTTGCACTTTTATCATTTACGAAGTCATGGTTATGGATCAGAATGAACACGCTTGAGTGAAGAGAAAGAGAATTTGTGATCAAAAAGCATTTGTTTGTTTGTTTGCAAGTATCATAGATTAAGGAGATTTGAGAGTATTGAGACTCCAAGATGCATCTTGAGATTTGGTCTTGTATGTTATTGACCTCAAAATTGAGAAGAGTTATGTTCTTTGAGGAGTAATTGATCATATGATATCATGATCAAAGAAGATTTGAATTGACTTTGAATAACAATATGATTGAGGAAATGTAGTTAATCAAATGAATACAGGAAAGAAAAAAAAATTTCAATGTTAAAGAAAAATTTGGGAGTATTGATAATCCGAGATTGGATATTTGGAATGAAATAATATTGATGAATACCCAGAATCTAATGATGTTGTAATTAAGACTTGAATTGCTTAAGCAAGTTAATGTATAGCATGACCCTGGGGATTGATGATGAGATAATGTCCCCCCCCACCTTAAAGCCTTCTCCTTAAGTTTTACCCTAAGGCCTTCATTAATCTTAAGGTGTATCCTAGTGATCCAATCCTTCCAGGCCCAAACGAACATTTCATTTCCATCATGAGTGGCATATCTAGATGAGCACATTTCTCTCTAGACCCAAAGGTAGAACCCTTTAATTAAAAGGTAGAACCCCTTTAGCTCATGTGAACTTATTACTTCCATCATAAGTGGCGTATCTAGAAGAGCACATTTCTCTCTAGACCCAAAGGCAGAACCCTTCATTAGAAGGCAGAACCCCTTTGGCTTATGTGGACTTATCATTTTTCATCATGAGTGGCGTATCTAGAAGAACACTTCTCTCCTAGACCCAAAGGCAGAACCCTTCACTAGAAGGCAGAACCCCTTTAGCTCATGTGAACTTATTACTTCCATCATAAGTGGCGTATCTAGAAGAGCACATTTCTCTCTAGACCCAAAGGCAGAACCCTTCATTAGAAGGCAGAACCCCTTTGGCTTATGTGGACTTATCATTCCTCATCATGAATGGCGTATCTAGAAGAGCACTTCTCTCCTAGACCCAAAGGCAGAACCCTTCACTAGAAGGCAGAACCCCTTTAGCTCATGTGAACTTATTACTTCCATCATAAGTGGCGTATCTAGAAGATCACATTTCTCTCTAGACCCAAAGGCAGAACCCTTCATTAGAAGGCAGAACCCCTTTGGCTTATGTGGACTTATCATTCCTCATCATGAGTGGCATATCTAGAAGAGCACTTCTCTCCTAGACCTAAAGGCAGAACCCTTCACTAGAAGGCAGAACCCCTTTGGCCCATGTGAGTTCATTACATTTTCTTTTGGTTCTAAAATCAATTCTCTTTTCTTCTTTTACTTGGAGTTACCTCAATTTCTTCTTGACTTTCTTTGTTGAATATGACTTCTATATTGTGTGCTTGAGCTCTTGTTCCACATTTATGCCCTGGTTTCCATGCTTCTTTGCATTTAAAACACACTTTTTTGTCTTGTTCACAAACGTGTCCTTTCTCCCATTCCTTCTTGCAATCAAAACAAAGACCCTTCTTTCTTAGCTCTTCCCTACCATTATAAGAAAGATATGGTTTCTCGTATTTCTTTTCATTCCTTAGACATATATGTCTTGATTGCCATGGTTCCCCGCATTTACGACATGGATTCTTATTAAGATTTTCTTTCTTATGCATAGGTTTGGTGAATAGTTGAGGGGTCTTACTAGTTTCTATTTGAGTTGCCATTTCGATCGCATCATCCATGGTAGACGGTCTTAGAGCCCCTACCAATCCTCTTAGCTTCTCATCCAAACCTTGAACAAATAGGAATGTGAGTCTTTCATCATCTATTCCAGGGACTCGAATGGCTACTTTCTCAAATTCACTCACATACTCATCCACGGTTCCACGTTGTCTTATTAAGGTTAAATCTCGGAAGTCTTGTTGGGGATGTCTTCTATCAAATTTTTTGAGGAATTTATTGGAAAATTCCGCATAGGATGTGATGGAATCATGTCCTTGAGTTCTTTTCCCATTATGCCACCATTCATATGCTAAGCCTTCCAAATGTAGGATGGCAAATTGAAGGGCGTCTTTCTCCGTCATGGGGTTAAGAAGAAAATAGTCATTTAGTTTTTGTAACCATGCATGCGGTGATATCTTATGGGTTCCATCATAATGTGGCAAATTTACCTTATTGGCCTTTTGCTTCAAATCTTTATTTGCGGGCCTTTTCTCTCTTCTTGTTAACTCATTCCTTTTTGAGTTGTTATATTCGGTAAAGGACACCATTCTTCTTAGTTCGGGTTCTAAGTTGGCATAAGCTCTCATCATATCTTCCGTGCTCATGCTTTGGGGGGTATCGTTTTCCATTCTTGGGTTTTCTTCACTTGGTAGGAAGGATGGTAGTGGAATCCTTGAACTTGACAAAGAGTTGCTATTTTCAGCTTGATTAGAAGCTACTTCCTTCCCATTAGCTGTTTGTGCCTTTAAAGTTTCCATGTCATTTCTCAAGGTTTGCACAGTTTGCAAAAGGACTTGAGTAGTTTGATTTTGATCATTCAAATTCCTTGTGGTTGCTTCAATGAAGGCTCTCAATTCGTTGTTCATCCTTACTTGGCTGCTTCTTGGCCTTCTATATGTTTGCATACAGTACCCTCACAGGTTGGCAGGACGTAGCTCTGATACCACTTGTAATGTCCCCTTTTTGGACAATTCTAATTTTCTCCTTTATGCTCCAATTAGGATGGCTTGATCTACAATATGATTTACTGTTAGATGGTTTTGCAAGTCCTGAATATATATTGTCTCTCCTTGTTGAATCTTTGATCTGTATTATAAAGGTTCGATTTATTATTTCTTTGAATATATTAAATATTGCTTAGCTGAGTAAATCTCTGGTTTATGATAGGCGATCTTGCTATGCAAGTAATGTTTATCAGATGTGCAAAGAGACTTGTCTAAATGTATGAGTGATCGTCTTCCTTCTATGAGACTGATGAGGTAATTGCTATAGATATGATCGCTGTTGCTGACTATACTATGTTTTCCTTGATATGCAGATTGAATGCCCCAGGCAGAGGTAATGTGTGATAGGCGGTGATAAAAGGATATATGTATTGCTGACTCTTGATTGATGATTGATGTGTAGATGATCGTTCCCTGATGGTGGATGCTCGATGGACATAGACTGATTGTATTCCTCTACTCTTGATGATATCCGATGCCTTAGGGAAAGAGTTCGCTGCTTCCAATATATACAGTAACACAGAGATGATGACTGCAGTCTATTAATATACTTGATATGATAACTATTCCTTAGATCTTTGAGTAATCACATATATTGATGGACTTCCAAATGCCTTCGATCAGACACTTTCCTTCATTCGCTGATGTTTATATGCAGACCATGGTTTGAATTGCAGATCTCTGTTCCATATTTTCTGATTGATTTGAATTTAATTCTCTTTAATACCCTTAACATAGTGAAAGACGTTCTTTCTTTGCACCTCCTTGATTGGGACATGTCTCTTAGTATTCTTAAAATATGTATATATTATATTTTCTGCCTTTTATCATTTTAATCGTAGCCATACGATAATCGTGAAGTCTATGTTTAATCATTGCTTAACATATAATGATTGCTCCTAATATGGGACATGACAGAGAGGATGGAGATGGAGGGGAGAGAGGGGAGAGAGGGAATGATAGAGAGAGAGAGAGTCCTAGTTTTCTTGTTTTGGAGAGAGAGAGAGGGTTGGTCAGGTTTATGAGTTTAGGGTTGCTTAAGTTTAGGGTTTAGGGTTTAGGGGAATTATTTAAGGTTTAGGGGTTTAGGGTTGCTCAAGTTTATGGTTTAGGGGTATTATTTAGGGTTTAGGGGTTTTAGGAGAGAGAGAGAGAGAGTTTTAGGGGCATTATTTAGGGTTTATGAGTTTAGTATTGCTCAAGTTTCTAGTTTAGGGGTTAGGGTTAAAGGGGAATTATTTATGGTTTAGGGGTTAGGGGAATTAATTGAGGTTTATGAGTTTAGGGCTACTCAAGTTTAGGGTTTAGGGGTTAGGGTTTAGGGTTTAGAGAGAGATAGAGTGAGGGGACCAATAGAGATTGGGAGAGATAGGGAGATAGAGGTTTAGAGTTGCTTCTAGGGTTTATGGTTTAGGGGTTTGGGGTTTAGAGGTTTAGGGGTTAGGATTTAGGGGTTAGGGCCATTATTTAGGGTAACTTAGGGTTTATGGTTTAGGGGTTAGGGGTTAATGTTTAGAGTTTTGGGTTAGGGTTTAGAGAGAGAGGACTAATAGGGAGATATAGAGGAGACTGAGGGGAGAGATAGGGAGATAGAGGGTGAGGGAAATGGCCAGAGACATAGGTAGATAGATTGAGAGGTAGAGGGATGATAGAGATAAGAAGATAGGGTTTAGGGGTTAGAAGTTTAGAGAGAGATATATATATAGAGAGAGAGAGATATAGAGATAGAGGGTGAGGGACATGGCCAGTGACATAGGTAGAGAGATTGAGAGGTATAGGGATGATAGAGATGAGGAGACATGGGTTTAGGGTTGAACAAGTTTAGGGTTTAGGGGTTAGGAGTTTAGAGAGGGAAAGACAGGGAGATAGAGGGTGAGGGACATGGCCAGAGACATAGGTAGATAGTTTGAGAGGTACAAGGATGATAGAGTCAAGGAGATAGGGGTTTAGGGTTGATCAAGTTTAGGGTTTAGGGGTTAGGAGTTTAGAGAGGGAGAGATAGGGAGATAGAGGGTGAGGGACATGGTCAGAGACATAGGTAAAGAGATTGAGAGGTAGAGTGATGATAGAGACAATGAGATAGGGGTTTAGGGTTGATTAGGTTTATGGTTTAGGGGTTAGGAGTTTAGAGAGGGAGAGATAGGGAGATAAAGGTTCAGGGGCATTATTTAGGGTTTAGGGGTTTAGAGAGAGAGAGGGAGATAAAGAGATAGATATATACTTATACATAAAGGTTTGCATAGATATATGTCTTACAGATATATACTTATAGATATTTACTTATAATATGTACTTATACATAGAGACAAAACACTAAATTTACTTGTTTGCATGCATGAAAGCTTAATGTTTTCATGCTTCCCAAAACTTGCTCACATTATGGGAAGCAAAAAAATGGGAAAAAACCATGTGGGATGCATGATTCAGACCCCACATGTCTGTTATTCCCTACTTTTCATGTGTTCTATCAAATAAGAAAACACTTTTTCATGTTGTTTGACATATTAAGAATCATTTTTTGATCAATCCACCACCTTTTTTTGTTTTTTCAATGTATAAGAACTAATTTTTCATGTTTTTAGACAAAATTTGATTATTTAAACTAAAAGTTTCATGTTTCATATTGTTTCAAAGATAATTACCATTGACATAGATTGAATTTGATGATATATGTTTGTTTTTTCCATCAATTTCACTAATCCTATTCTAGAGTTATATATAATTCATAATCAAACTTGTGAAAAAGAAGAATTTGAGGATTTTGAAGCCAAATTTTGGAGGATTTGTCAACTTGAATATCAAATTCTAAGGTATGTTCTTTATGTCCAATTTAATTGACTTTATGTTCTTTAGAACACTCACAATCACTAAATGTGGAACTATCTAAGTTTAAAAAGTCATCATTATGTGTATTAATAGAATATATATATATATATATGATTTTGTTGTATCTTGAATCACTAATAGAATTTGTTGTATCTTGAATTTGAACTATGTCATTGATACCTCTCTATAACAAAGTATTGTCATCATTCTCTCTAATGTAACCAGTTGTATTAACATTTAAAATATAGTGCTATTGATACTGCAAATCTGATATATATTTGGTTCTCATATAGCAACGAGTTGTCACTATCATCCTCTTGGCCATTCAACTCATGCTCATCATTGGTACTAGGTGTGTCATCATACTTAATGTCTTCTTTACTACCAATTGACTTATTTGTATTGATTGATTGTGATAATTCAACACTTTCAGTGCTTACAAGGGTACATTGGATACTTAGCTTGTTTGTCATATTTGTCTTCATACTTAGTCAAAAGTTGTTGACTAAAACACATGAACCATGTATGTATGTCTTCCTACACTACAACCAAAATCAAACTATGGCTTGCGATAACAAAGACAAACTCTCAATTGCTTCTTATCACTTGTGATACCTCAAAACATTCTCTAGAACATATACATGTTCTCAATTGTCACTGCATGCATTCTAACACTGCCAAAGGTGCCCTTGCACTACCATACATGCTCTAGCAACTCACTTAGCTCATGATGTAATAGAGAGTTCTTAACCAAGTGTCTTGCAATTGCATGGTTACCACATAGGCTTCTATCACTATCTTATCAATTTATGATTAACCTCTTCAACAAGATCTTGAACAATCCACAAATCTTAGAATGTAACAAGTTCAAGTCCTTAAAGGTCAAATGACCATACTAACCACATGACATAACCAATTTGTATCCTCAAGAGTTGCTTTTAGAGAAGATCTATTTTTAATAAACATGTTTGATTGACAGAAGCATTCTATTTGTTGTCATGAGAACTTCTTCCTTAGATCTTCTATTTGTTGTCATGAGAACTTCTTCCTTAGATATTCATTAGATTTTCTTCCTTCTCATCTTCTCATCATTATATTCTTCTTTAATAACCTATCTCACCATTTATAATTTAATGATCTTGTGATTGCCCTTGTAATGTACCAATTTACTTATGAAAGTCTTAGGGTTTGATCATTCTTATTTTGGACTATTATTCGAACAATGTCATGTGATATTCCTAAGGTTACAATGACTGCCCTATACATTTATGATTTATAGAAAACCCCTCCTTTACACCTTGACAAGTTATGAAATTATCTTCATAGGGTTTGATGTTCCTATTGACTGTCATGATAGTCCTAGTTGTGTTGACAGTGCATTTAAGGTGCTTGACAATTCTAATATGTATATAATCAGTCCTTTTCATCATTGGCATCTCTTACCTTGTAATCCTAAGGAGTACCATACAATATAGGTGACCATGCATTGATATCCTCATAATCATCCAAAATTAGTAGAAAAATAACTATCTATAAACCTAAGCATGATAGACTAGAAAGTAGTTTATTTCTAGGTGTTCTTAGGTCACTAATTATTTTGCATATAATTGGTAATTTTTTTAGGATTTGATACAATCTATGAGGGATTTATTCTTAGGGTTATCTTTTCATGATACATAACAAACAATATGAAATGAGGAGAACTCAACATGACTATTATTGATAGTGTGCATTTGTTCAACTTACAAACTATGATTGGCTTCTCCCAAAGTGCCAATACCTTTGCATTTGATGTAGTAATCTTTCATGTGAATAGGGTAATGAGAGCCTATTGCATATTTTGAATATCTAACCTTAATAGTGATCTAGATTTTAATAATAGTCTTCTATGTTTATGATGTGATAGTCTATGTGGTTGTTTGTAATAGTCATAGTGCAATTTGACTCTCAATGCATGGTTACCACATAGGCTTCTATCACTATCTTATCAATTTATGATCAAAATCTTCAACAAGATCTTGAACAATCCACAAATTTCTTAGTATGTGACAAGTTCAAGTCCTTAAAGGTCAATTGACCATACTAACCACATGACATAACCAATTTGTATCCTCAAGAGTTGCTTTTAGAGTAGATCTATTTTTAATAAACACATTTTCTTGATAGAAACAATCTATTTACATTGTCATGATAACTTCTTCCTTAGATCCTCTATTTGTTGCCATGAGAAATTCTTCCTTATATATTCATTGGATCTTCTTCCTTCTCATCATTATATTCTTATTTTATAACCTATCTCACCATTTATCCTTCAATGATCTTGTGATTGCCCTTGTAATGCACCAATTTACTTATGAAAGTCCTAGGGTTTGATCATTCTTATTTTGGACTACTGTTCAAACAATGTCATGTGATATTCCTAAGGTTACAATGATTTTCCTATACATTTATGATTCCTATAAAACCTCTCCTTTACACCTTGACAAGATATGAAATTATCTTCATAGGGTTTGATGTTCCTATTGACTGTCATGAAAGTCCTAGTTGTGTTGATAGCCCATTTAAGGTGCTAATCAGTTCTTTTCATCATTATCATCTCTTATCTTGTAATCCTAAGGAGTGCCATACAACATATTGATATCCTCATAATCTTTCATTTGATATAGTAATATTTCATGTGAATAGGTTAGTGAGAGCCTATTGTATATTTTGAATATCTGACCTTAATAGTGATCTAGAGTTTCATGATAGTCTTCTATGTTTATGATGTGACAATTTATGTGGTTGTTTGCAATAGTCATAACACAATTTGATAGTCTTTTCCCTCAACATCACTTCCATAACAATTTGTCTATCATTGTAAATGATAATGTTCAAATATGGGATATACTCAAAATATAGTTTTACATGAAATGATGATCTTCAGTCAAGTATATCATCATAATCCTAAATACCTCCAATAATTTTCATGATAGTGGTAGCTATCTTTTCATCGTGGGACAATACCTTTGCATGTTAGGGTGATGGTTATGTATTACTTGTGATCATTCATCTTGGAAACCTTGCACTAATGATCTACCTTCACCTTATTGATAGCTATGGAAAAATATCAAAGATATTTGGACAAGGCATTATAAACAACTTTATGATAGTCATGGTTGATAGGATAGTACTAAAACTCACAAAAGATCCTCCTTTACAAGTAGGTCATCATGAAACAAAACTCTGCCCTAAATTTCTATACCTTGTTATTTTGCCCTAACCCTAACTCTGCTGAAAATCAGACTTGTAGAACCATACCAAGAGAGTTGATAAAGGATAGGCTCTGTTGTTATGAATTAGTTGTTATGAATCAAGATCTGCCGTTATGAACCAGATTACATATATAAGGATCTGTTGTTATGAATCAACACATGTGTATATACCAAATTATGCAAGGATAGGCTCCAATGAGGGTTGATAAAGGAAGAATAAGTCTGTTGTAACAATCTGCCCAAACTTCTCTATTCTAAAAGAATTGTCTACCATTTTCATTATTGGGAAATGTCAAGAGTTGTTTCTTCCTTCTCCAATTTTGGCTTTTGATGCAAAAGCCCCCTCAAAGTTCTAATTATGTTTGTCTTATTCATCATGCTTGTAGAAATCATCATGCTAAGGAAATGAGCAAAGACTCTAATACCAGAAGAGCGTGAAGATGAGAATGAGAGGAAAAGAGAAAGAATGAGGTGAATTCATGAAAGTAGGAAATTGTCAACGATACAAAAAGACATCCCACCATTGCCAATTAAAGAGGAACATGACACATCTAATGAAGCTAAGAGAGAGATGGAATTGGTGGTACAAAGGGAACGAATGCAAAACCTCCATTCAATGAGGAAACTGAATCTCCAAGTTGGAGGCACTTCATCATCCATAGGTCAAGTTGAAGGAACACCATCATTATCTTCTCAAATTGGAGACACTCCATCTTTCATAGGTGAAGTAAAAGGTACATCTTCATTTTCTGCTCAAGTTGGTGGCATGCCATCATTCACATGTCAATTTGAAGGTACACCATCTTCTCCATCTTTACTTCAAGTCTTTTCATCTTTTTCATCTTCAATTGAAGGTACATCATCTATCCCATCTCAAATAAATATTGAAGAAATTCCTAATGTTGAGTCAACTTTACCAATGAAAATCCCTCCTATAATTTGGCATAGGAAGCCTAAGTTTCTAATTGATATCGATGAGAATGTGTTGAAGCCCATGCAGGATAAGATTCCCAAGCGTACTTGCCAAAGATATGTGAATAAGATATGGAAATTATTCTTTGAGAATTTAAATGAAACCGGAAGATGTCAACTATTTGTTGAATTGATGATAAATCTAAAATTTAGGCCCACTATAAAGATTCTTGGCCTAAGAACATCTGATGCCTCAAGTGAAAAATCAATTGTCAAGAATCTAATGAGTGCATATGAGAGTGTGGGTTCCACGTCACACACCAAGGATAGTAATGTCACACGACGTGTCATTACATCGACAATAGTAAGCCAACAAACAAAGAAAGCTCACCTTATTAGAAATACAAGTCAAGCATTGAAAATAAGTAGAAAAAATCTAATGAGAACCATTGGAAGATGTGAAAGAGTTGAGGACCCAAACACCAATGAATTATATGCATTCTCTAGGATACTCCCATGGAAAGACATTGTTGTTGAAGTCTTGAGATCCATCATTGAAGAATTTTGGAAAAACAACACAAGGGTATCTCCCAATGGAAGAGATGTTGTGAGAAGGAGAATTGGTTGTCGAAACCATGAGCCACATCCAGAGCATTTTTTGGATGTGACGCAAACACAATTTTTCAAGAAATTTCAAGAGATGTATCCTCAAATTAAAATTTGTCAAAGATATTTTGAAATGCTAAAACCTTTCTATGTCAAAATAAATCACACACACACTACTTGTTGTTGTAGATTATATATTGAATTCTCTAACCATTTTGATGTTTATCATCTATATGTTTAGATTTGCATACTAACAATGTTTTGCAGGATTGTGGCATACATGCCCTACCAACATCTTCAAGAGACTTCATATCAACAATTTTATGTGAAATAAAGGAAGGTCAAATATTCTACAAGAAATTATGCTTGGATGACACATGTTAGCATTGCAGTGGCTTGCAACATATGCCAATATGTGAACATATGGAAAGCACACATGTGGTTGGAAACAAACTAGTAGAGTTTGGAAAGTCTAAAATAATGGCCCACAATACAAAAGATGGTAAAGAAGCGAAGAGGTGTGATTTGGTTATTCAAAGGATTCCAGTGTATCAATTTATGTCTATATTTTGTGACAGTATAGTGTACGAGTATACAAGGCATACCCATAGAGCTCAATGGTTGGACTTGCAATTCAAGTTATGAAAGGACACTTTCCACTTGGTACCATCATTTCAATTGTTCACTTTGCAGAGAACTGCACACTATAGCCACATAATGAGGTGCAATCATAGTATTACAACTCTATAGAAGTTGCTATGTTTGTGAAAATAGAATTCATTCATGGAGAAGATAGTACAGAGGCTAACAGGAAGATCTTGAGGGAATATCACTTTTATATTAGTGATGATCGCACACATTGTATAAAGTTTGTGCAAGGTTGGTTTTAGATGTTCTACTGTGATTTGGCTAGTAGGAGAATATCATTTCGTCAGCTTATCATATGGTTAGATACTTATGCATCACAATTCAAGAACGCATAGATGTTCTATTGGTTGAGTAGGATGCATATGGTGAATGGTATTCAACATATGTGGAATTTTTGTGAGGCTGGGCATGAAAAGGGGGAGCATGATGGTGCAAGAGCATGTATCAAAAGAGCATTAGCACGAGAAGCATCAAAGTACAAAGACAATTGAAAGTTTACAGATGCAAGATCTATTGTCGAATGGTGTAACACTACAATGGGTGTAGGTAATGAAGGTAAGTCTATAGTTTGTAGATATTTTTGGTTGGTTGATGATACTAACATTGCAAAATAAGAGGACTATTGTACATTGATAGGATCGAGTGAGCTACACTCTTTTAGAAGCTCTAATATAGGTTCATAGAGTATTCATACATGGAATATGACATGGTTTTGTTCTTCATGTACATATGAAGCTTAGTATGATTGTGAGTCAAAGGAGTGGGTTGATGATTGGTGTACAAGAGGCCTAAGCTTAGTTGACATGTATCGACTACCGACGGCACTACAAATGATAGAGATTTAATCATCAGTTGATTTTGACCATGTTTCAGATCTGGTTCAACCAGGTATTATCAGCATTCAAATTTAATAAAATTTAATATGCCATCTTATTTTGTATTTTTTCTTGTATTATTGACTATATTCATCGAACTGAATGTATGTATCAATGTAGGGCATGTTTATACAATTATTGCAGTTGAAGACAATGAAGGAATGGATTATTATTTGTGTCACTATGTTGAGACAAAAGAAATTAGATTCCCCTATTATAGATGGACAAAACATCAAGTACCCTATAGGGTCAATGGTTGTTACTAGAACATGGCTAAGAAGGTACCCAGTGAAGAAGTTTGATGTGTGGGTGTTCAAGGACTTTGACACACATAGGAATATTCTTCATTATTCTAACCTTGTTGTGGCTTCAAACATTCATTTGATCAAATATATGGGTAGACCATTGAACATGACCTTGTGGAAGGTTCATGAGTCTAATCACGAGATAATACTCAACACAATAAAGAGTAGAGAAGACCTTGATGGTTCATTGGTAGAATTAGTGGAATGATAGAAAGGTATGTTATTTTTCTTTGCTATCCTCATTTCACCTTGTATATTTTAGCTACTCATTTTAGCTAAATAGTGCAATTGCATTTGCATGCAGGATTTTAGTATGATGGAGGTAGGCATAATCCTTATGAAGTTGCCTTTGGAAGGAAAGTAAGGTAGGTTTTCATGATTATTTCATGATGATATGTCATTTACTTTAATGATGTTACTATTTCATAATGAGTGTTAATGAGTTTTAATGACAAACAATTGATAGCAGTGGTAAGGGCAACCTCAATTGATGCCCTACAAGACATTGGATCAAGTGAGAACACCTTTATAGTATTGAACTTTCATCTACCAGAAAGGTATTATGACTTAATTTTTACATTCAACATCTCTTGAGGCCAAACGGATGGTGCCAATGCATCCAAGTGGGCAGGTAAATGCTAAGGGGATGTCTTTTAGGTGGCAAAGCCTCATGGTCATTCTTGGCTATATCAAATGCAAACAATCTCTCAAGAGCCTTAAGAAAAAAAATGTGACAAACTTTGGATCGACTATTCTTTCAAAGTGTGACACCTAGGAAAATATTCTTTGCATGTATATGTGGATGTCAAGTCTATCTACAAACAACTACGTTGATTTTTTCTAAATCAATTTCATTTGCCTATGGTGGGAAGGAACACATTGTTCCAAAATGCTTCAGTTTCATGTAGTGGAAAGGTCCTAGGAGTGACATTTTGCATTACATAGGTTGTGGAGCTGAACGAACTCTGCCAACATGTTAGGGTGGCTAGGTAAATGCCAGGGGAGGTCTTGTTTCATGTGCCAAGCACCCTAGTCGTTCAGGGCAACAGGCTACCGACAAAGTCCCTTAAGATCCGTAAGACAAAAGAACTGGAAAACTATGACAAAACAATTCTCAGAATTCATAGCAGATGGAAATGTTTTGTTTTGAACTACAAGTGCATGTGGGGTCCATCCATAATAACCTCTCTCAGTTTTGGTCAACTCTAGTCTATTTGATCGTGTCAAAATCAAATGCATTCTTACAAAATGCTTCAGTTTCATGCAGTGGACAGGTGCTAGGAATGACATTTTGTGTTTCATAGCTCATGGGGCTGAACTGACTTCTCTAACACATCAGGGTGGGTGGGTAAATGCCAGGGGGTCTAGTTTCATGTGCCAAGCACTCTAGTTGTTCGGGATAGCAGGCTATCGGCAAAGTCCCTTAAGATCCCTAAGACGAAAAAACTACGAAACTTTGATGAGCAACTCTCAAAATTTGTGGTAGTAGGGAACATTCCATTTAGACCTATAGGTCCACGTGGGGTCTATCTACAATAACCTCTCTCAGTTTTGGTCAACTACAATCTGTTTGACCATGCCGAAATCAAATGCAATCTTGCAAAATGCTTCAATTTCATGGAGTGGCAAGGTGCTAGGAGTGACATTTTGTATTCCATAGCTCATGGGGTCAAACTGACTACACCAACATGTTTGGGTGGGTGGGTAAATGCTAGGGGAGGTTTCGTTTCATGAGTGAAGTGTTTTAGTCATTCTGAGCTGCAAGCTACCAACAAAGTTGAAAGGTGCTAGAGGTGACATTTTACATTCCATAGCTTGTGGGGCCAAATGGACTTCTCCAATGCATTAGGGTGAGTGGGTAAATGCCAGGGAAGGTCTCATTTCATTTGCCAAGGGTCCCAATCATTCTAGGTAGCAGGCTACTGATAAATTCCCTTAAGATCCCTAAGACCAAAAAACTACCAAACTTTGATGGAGCAGTTCTCAAAATTCATGGGAGATGGGAACACTTTGATGGAGCAGTTCTCAAAATTCATGGGAGATGGGAACACTTTGTTTGGACCTACATGTGCACATGGGGTCTGTCCACAATAACCTCTCTCAGTTTTGGTCAACTCTTGTCCATTTGACCGTGCCAAAATCAAATAGAATCTTGCAAAATGCTTCAGTCTCATGTAGTGGAAAGGTTCTAGGAGTGACATTTTGCATTCCATAGCTCATGGGGTCAAACCAAGTGTGCCAACACATCTAGGTGGATAGGTAAATGCTAGGGAAGGTCTCATTTCATGCACCAAGTGTCTCAGTCGTTCTGGGCTACAAGTTACTGACAAAGTTGAAAGGTGTTAGGAGTGACATTTTGTATTTCATAGCTCGTGGGGCAGAATAGACTTCACGAATGCACCGGGCTGGGTAGGTAAATGCTAGGGGAGGTCTCATTTCATGTGTCAAGGGTCCTAATCGTTCGATGTAGTAGGCTATCGGCAAAGTCTCTCAAGATCCCTAAGACCAAAAACTACCAAACTTTGACAAAGTAGTTCTCATAATTCATGGTAGTAGGGAACATTCCATTTGCACCTATAAGTGCACATGGGGTCCATCCATAAATACGTCTCTCAGTTTTGGTCAACTCTAGTCTATTTGACCGTGCCGAAATCAAATGCATTCTTGCAAAATGCTTCAGTTTCATGCAGTGGAAAGATGCTAGGAGTGAGATTTTGCATTCCATAGGTCATGGGGCCAAATGGACTTCTCCAATGCATCGGGGTGAGTGAGTAAATTCCAGGGTAGGTCTCTGTTCATGTGCCAAGCGTCCCAATCATTCCAGGCTGTAAGCTACCCATAAAGTAGAAAGTTACTAAGACTAAAATTTTGCATTCCACAAGTCATGTGGGCTAACTGATTGTGCCAACATGTTGGAGTGGGTGGTTAAATGCTAGGGGAGGTCTCATTTCATGCGCCAAGTGTCTTAGTCATTCTAGGCTGCAAGCTACCGACAAAGTTGAAAGGTGCTAGGAGTTAAATTTTACATTCCATAGCTTGTGGGGCCAAATGGACTTCGCCAACATGTCGGAGTGGGTGGGTAAATGCCAAGATAGGTCTCATTTCATGTGCCAATGGTCCCAATCATTGGGGGCAGCAGGCTACCAACAAAGTCCCTTAAGATCCCTAAGACCAAAAAACTGCCAAACTTTGACGGAGCAGTTCTCAGAATTCATGGTAGCTGGGAACATTTTGTTTGGACCTATAGGTGCATGTGGGGTCCTTCCACAATAACCTCTCTCAATTTTGGTCAACTCAAATCTATTTGATCATGCCAAAATCAAATGCATTCTTACAAAATGCTTTAGTTTCATGCAGCACAACCTTGCCAAGTGCTATATTTTTTGATCTACTCATCATGAGGTTGAACCGATTATGCCAACACATTAGGGTGGGTCAATAAATATTAGAGGTCTTGTTTCGTGTGCTAAGCATCCATGTCATTCTGGTCTACAAGCTACTGACAAAGTAACTTTATCGGTAGGTTACAACCAGAATGACTGGGATCCTTTGCACATAAAACGAGACCTCCCCTGGCATTTACCCACCCACCCTGATGCATTGGCAAAGTTTGTTTGGCCCTATGAGCTATGAAATACAAAATTTCACTCCTAGCACCTTTCAAGTTTATTGGTAGCTTGCAGCTCAAAATGACTAAGACACTTGGCGCATGAAAAGAGACCTCCCCTAGCATTTACCCACGCACTCAAACATGTTAGTGCAGTTGGTTCAACCTCACAAGCTATGGAATACAAAATGTCACTCCTAGCATCTTTCAAGTCTATTAGTAGATTGGAGCCCGTAACGACTAAGACACTTGGAGCACAAAACGAGACCTCCTCTAGCATTTACCCACCCACTCAGATGTGTTGGCATAGTCAGTTCAACCCAACAAGCTATGGAATGCAAAATGTCACTCCTAACACCTTTCCACTGCATAAAACTGAAGTATTTTGTAAGATTGCATTTGATTTTGGCACGGTCAAACAAACTAGAGTTGACCAAAACCAAGAGAGGTTATTGTGGATGGACACCACATGCACCTGTAGGTCCAAACAAAACATTCCCAGCTACTACAAATTCTGAGAACTACTCCGTTAAAGTTTGGTAATTTTTTCGTCTTAGGGATCTTAAGGGACTTTACCGGTAGCTTGCTGCCCTGAACAACTGGGGCACTTAGCACATGAAACAAGACCTCCCTTGGCATTTACTCACCCACCCCAATGCATTGGCCAATTTTGTTCGATCCCATGAGCTATGGAATGCAAAATGTCCCTCCTAGCACCTTTCCACTGCATGAAATTGAAGCATTTTGCAAGAATGCATTTAATTTTGGCACGGTCAAACAGATTGGAGTTGACCAAAACTAAGAGAGGTTATTGTAGACGTACACCACATGCACTTGTAGGTCCAAACAAAACATTCCCAACCACCATCAATTCCAAGAATTGCTCCATCAAAGTTTTCTATTTTTTTGGTCTTAGGGATCTTAAGGGACTTTGTCGGTAGCCTACTGCATGGAACGACTGGGGCACTTGGCACATGAAATTGAAAACACGTTGATCTTTATTCATATTGTTCACCAAACAAACACTTGGAAATTGAATAAAAATTGAAAGCTTCATTAAGATTTAAAAAGATCAAGATAACTGAACTTACACAATGAGAGTGCTTAAATCATCTCCTACAAAGTAAAGATAAAGTGTTTAGTGTGAAAAAGTAAGGTTCCTTAAAACAAGATTAAGTCCAATTCTTTCACCAACTAAACATTAGGAAGATAAGAACCGAGCTTGAGGTCAAGCTATAGATTTCTTATACTTCCATTAATGCTAAGTCTGATTAGGTGTTTAGGTTAAGATTTTACAACTTCATTTCACTCACTAATTATAAAACCCTAATTACACCATGTGGTTGTAACCCACTAAATTCAAAGACAAATACAAATGCATAGATTACATAAATATAGAGAATAAGGTACAGAGATCATGCACCCAGAAAATGAGGACCAACTAGACTAGGGCACCCACTCATAATTCCTGCAACTTTCCATTTGTAAAAACCTTCTATATCAGATGTCTAACAATATTTAGTAGCTCCTAGATCCTAAGGAATCTTCCCAAATGAACTAGGGCACCTGTTCATCAGTCACGAAAGTATCATGATCTAAAAATTGGAAACTTTGTGATGACTGTATCCACAATATCCATCTTCATGTCACTCCTTTCCGCCGTATTCCATCGAGCATGATCTACACCTACAAAAAGAGGAGAAAGATGTTTGCAGCTATATAGGATCTTGCCTCAGTCAAGCCCCATTTTTGGTATTCCTACCTCAACAATAGCCAGAGATAAAGATTTGCAGAAGTGTGTGTGTTTATCTAACAAATGTGTATGCAGAAATATCAAACCCTGGATGATTCAAGTATCAAGGAAAGATCAATAAATTGATTCAACTCAATGAATAAACATAACTTCACCTCAAGGAGATGAAAGCAATGAATACTTGCATGAACAAGAAGGCAAGGCAGCCATATCCACGGAGGACTCCCAAGCTCGATGTTGGAGGCTTCAACCCTTCTCCCGATCATGCAAAAGGTGTACAAACCCTAGGAAGAGCACGATAGTCTCAAGATCTTGATTCCTAATCTCCATCCATTGTCTCCATGATAGAAAATTCAAATAACTTCAAGAGATTCAACAAATCATTAATTTTTAATGGAAATTTTAGGAAAGTTTTGGCATCAAGCTTACACATAGATTCTGTTTGATAAAATTATTTTCAAATGTCTTTAAATATCTAATCTTAGGAATTGCAAATTTCAAAATAACATCTCGACATCACATGAAAACCAAAAATTTGAAAATGAAATCCTGAGATGCACAACAGGAGCTGACACCCCGCTAAGATTCAAAATCCCAAAAAATGGGGCAGGACTAGGGCATGGGCACCCAAGTCCAGTCCCCCATTTTCTAATCAGAACTATCTCTAGGACGTTCTAGGGACCCAAAATCCAAATTCCCTTTTCAAGTTTAGTCAATAGTTATCTTAGAAAATGACACTTTTTCAACTAGACATAGGTCAGTTAGGGTTTTAGGAAGGCCGAAAACAAAGAGGTTAAAGAAAACCAAAGGAGAGGAACTAAATTGAGGGAAATTGGATCATTCCATACAGGAGGACAATTTCTAACGTAACATTTAGCCTCCACTTTAGTGGTCATATGACACTACGTGAATATGAAACTAAAGGAAAGTAAATACATCAATCATGAAAAGGATACCCAAGAGGATATTGTAGAGGAAGCTAAAGTGTTGTCACAGAAGAGGAAGAAGCCCCCTAAGTCTATAATCCTACAAGACCACAAAGTTAGGAACCACAACCTACAGAGGAACACTTGTTAGAGAATCAAAATCAAATCAACCTGCAACCACCACCAATAAGTCAGACCATAAACACTAAGGGGTTGAGTGATGAGACATGATGAGGGAGGAAATTGAGGGAGATATATGCCCCCTTGTTTTTGCTTCCTTAGTCTAAAAAGAAGAAATAAGGAAATATCTACTCACATTGATTTCGAGGAAACTTGCTGAGAAATGCATTGTGAGGGTTGTTTGAACAAAAAACACCCAAACACAACACATTGGGTAGGATAGAGAGCAGAACAAGGATTCCAATGCAACAAATGGTGCAAAACTTTAAGTTTAGCAGCTCAAGCTAGAGGCTTGAGAGTAAAACATTTAATTTTGCACCTAGATAGTGATAGGGATTCTCATCAATTTACTTTATGTAAAGGGAGTTTTCACTTTCCACTATTCATTCTTTGTTTCTTGTCATTGTGTAGAGGAGAGAAAGAGAAGGAGAACAGGAGAAGAACCATGTTGAGCTAACATTTGTATCAGTCCCCACAACTAGAGATGCTCTGAGCCTGAGTAGCAAAGAGACATTTCAAGGTTGAGGTAGGGTTCTAATCTTGCACTTCTATTATCATTTTGCTTTCATTTCAGTTACTATTCTTGTTTTTTGTGCCAACAAGGTCCTAATGGATAGGGGTCCCTGGCAGGGGCACCCATGTCCTTCTAAGGCGCTAGTGTCCTACCAGGGTGCCCTAGTCTCCTTGGAGCGCCAGTGTCCCGCTAGTGTCTTACCAGGGTGCCCTAGTCTCCTTGGAGTGCCAGTGTCCCTCTGGGGTGCCTAGGTCCAAAAAGGACATGGGCACTAATGTTTAGGCACACTATGCTATTTTAGGTACTAATTGATGAGTTGATAATGAAAACTGACATTATTTCTTATTGTTTGACCTGTAGGATGTCCCAACGATGCAAGAGCACATAGGCAGTTGCCTGATGATGCTACATCGAGAGAATATCGATACTATTTAGAGAGGGGTCACTTGCAGGTGGTAAGTTTATGGTGGGTGTTTGACATGTCCACGATTAGATTTCATTGGAGCATGTTGATGGCCCTGATAGAGAGATGGGACATAGATACATCCACATTCCATTTACCCACAGGCAAGATACTATCACGTAAGAGGATGTCTGTAGGATCCTGCGACTGCCTGTCTGAGGAGAGACAGTGAGGGTCATGGAGCAGCATTCAGTGGAGTATACTTGTGAGAGTTAGCTATATTTTATGGGTCATATAGTCACTCATGCAAAGTGAGGACACATTCAGCTATGGCTACTAGAGCAGGGATGCACTGACATCCCTTTGGTTCAGAGGATCATGATGGTCACTGTCACACTAGCTATCACACTTGATGGATGAGGCACTCACCTTCATGGGGGTCTTGTTCACACCATTAGAACGGTGGAGGAGCATCAAACTATATATGCATGGGGGCATAGTATGCTTATGCACCTCTATCGTAACTTGGGATGATATGTCCATACGAGATACATAGCCTGATTATCTGTACTCTACTATAGGTCTGGGCCTTCAAGCACATTAGATGCACATGACTGTAAGCAAAAAATCATGCAAACCTCCACGAGGACCCCTATGATGATTCAAATCCTTGTCACGTACATGTAAGCATGAAATAATGTCCTTTAAGCAACGAGCCTCTTGATGATGTGTCTTCTTTCTTGTCTTGTGTTGTTTCTTCCTTGTCAATTTCTCTCTCTCCCCATTTGTGACGCTTTTTGACACTTGTTGACTTGCATTTTCTGAGCTTTTGACCTTGTTCCTAAGCCCTATGAGTGTCTTGTAGGTGAGTTTTCACCTCTCCACTATGTTTTTCATCTAGTGCACTTCCTAGAAGCCTTCTAGAGGTCTCCTTATCCATCTCCCACTTTTAGTTTTCAGTTTCACCTAACCAATCCAAATCTCCCCCTATTATTTCTAGATCTCCCCCGGGAGATCCTGTAGATACAAGTGGAGATTTGGATTCTTCCACACGACTGACCTATTTCTTGAAGTAGAACCCCTCCTTTTCTTCTCTTCTTGCATCTCCTAGCCTATTTTTCTGCTTCTGACCCTGTCTAGCCTAGATCTCCCCTGGGCGACCCTACTAGCAAAAGGGGCAACCCTGTCATTTTTCTAGCTACGAAAAAACTCAAGTTTCTCACTCGCTTTTGCTCTATTTTCACCTATTTTTCTTCCAATTTGCATGGTTTTTGATGCCTAATATAGAGTTAACAATTTCATGTACCCACACATGCATAATTATCTCTATTTGATCTCAAATCAACTCTTCAATCAATCTCATGCATTCCCTCACCTCTATTTTCTCTTCAATGATAAGTTATCTTTGCTTCATCACTCTCTAATCAGCTGAGTTCACTGGGTAATCAACCTTGTTAACTCCCCAATCATCTTTGTTAACTCATCAATCAAATGAGTTAACTCTTCAATTAATCCCTTCTTCTAAACCTATAAATACACCCCTCCCTCAAGCACAAAGGGAGGCAAATTCATTATGCACACAACTTTTGCCAATTTTGCTCTCCAACTTAGCATTCAAATGCTCTTACAAGGCGAAGGTGCCTTTGCTTTATTTGTTCAACCAAGTAGCATCACGTTGCTTCATTCTATGCCATTGTACTCAATCCAAGCTCTCATTGAGCTCATACAAGCTTCTTTTTGCTTCTTTGTGTCATTTTGTTTTTAAGAGGATCACCCGCTACCACAAAAGGATTTGAGGTTGCCAATTACAAGGATTGCTGAGGGTAGTGGAGTCAACAAATCTTCATTTCTCTCAGCTTCCTTCATTGTTTTTGCTTAATTAATAGTAAGTATAAAACCAAATTTACTCTTGGGAACAGTAAAACATTGCTTTTTCCTTGACAATTAGATCTTGCATGTTAAATTAGTTACTTTCATATTTCTAGATCTATATTATTAGAAGAAGCATTTTCCCTTTTCTTTAGATTAGATTACTTTAAAATCATCGAAAAATTAAAAAAATAGGTTAACTTTGCATTAGAAAAGTCATATAGAATTGCATACATATTTCCTTTTCATAGATTAAAAGCACTTTCTATTTCCAAAATACTTAAAAATACCAAAAAAATGTTTTACATATCATTTAGCTTGCATGCATATAGAAACCCTAGAATAGACAAAATTACAAACCCTTGATACCATCATGAGGTAACCATAGTTAAAATAACCCAATCAAACCCTCAATCCCATCACGAGGTAAAAACAAGTCAAAACACAAGTCAAACCCTATGTCAACAAAACCCTAGGTTAAAACCCTAGATCTAGTTAAGGTTAATAATCACACATTTACCTCTATCCTGATTCATGAATGTTCCTAGGAGTGAGAGGAGAGTGGGTGAGGGATATCCGTGATGAGATGGAAGAGATCCATCCAAGACCACAATGAGAAACATTTTTTCTACCACAAGGAGACCCATTCGTCCTCTTATTGTTAGAAGAAACTAGACAACACCAGATACAACAAGAACTCATTCAACACTTACAAAGATAAGAGGACATCAACGAGAACAATCACTTACCCACACAGAGGTGGAATCTAAGGAATCCAAACAAGAGAAGAGAAACTAGTGACCCTTTGGGTCATAGGGTTATCTCAACTACAACAACAATCAAATGAAACATACAACTAACACACAACAACAAAGGCCACGGTACTTGCCGACACCTCTCCGCAAAGTCCAACTCTCCAACGAGCCAAACCCCTGCCATGTCTCGCCTCCTCTCAACTAGATAATTCCATGTGAGTGAGAGTGATGTGGTAGATGGCCCCGTGGTAAGGAGGGAAAGGGTCTATGTGCATGCTGAAATCTGACCTGATAGCCCTAGGCAACCAGAATCATGATTTTGAGCATACAGTGACTGACGAGATTCTCTACAGAGCTAGCGTTCACCCATCCATGCATTCATGCTTGTCCATTGGTTAGATGCTAGAGACACGATGATCTATTGTACTAGAGAGTTGTATTTGATAGGCTATAGCCCAGTGATATTATCTGGAGACCATATCGTGGCTATATAGCATGGCTAGGCCAACAGAGACAATTAGTGAGGATGCAGAGGATATAGTTGATGGTTGGTCACCTTGATCATGTTGTTGTTTGGTTCTAGTTTGATAAGGTAGCATGGTAGTTCAGATGCATACATGATGTCCCTATGATGCATCTGAGCTATGTGTGCTCCGTACGCAATGCAGTCAAGGTGAACAGGGCCCAACGACCGATGATAGTAGATGTATCTGTTAGTGATGATGATGGTATCAAGGATGTAGAATTGATATTAGAGGCAAACAACATCAGTTGTACCTGAGAATATCAAACCTAGTGGCATATAGTGCGGCCTGCTCCTATCTTTCCTCTCGGTCACCCTACAAGTGATCCTCGACCTTGGGCCAGTCATGCTAGTGACACAGGGGTAGAGGATGACGTCAGTGACTTCATGAGATACTATGATCTAGAGGAGGATGTTGATGATGTCAGTGGTGATGAGGAGGTCTCATCGTAGTACATCTTCAGAATGAGACCATGATAGGATCAGCAGGAGGTGAACACTAATGAGGAGACCGAGTCGAGGCTGTGGTCTAGAGCTCATGGTCTAGTCCATATAGGTGTTGAGAGAGTGAGCTAGCATGAGCGAGTGGAGACTAGTAGGCTTGTGCCCCCATCTATAGATCAGGCTGCAGAGTTCATTACACCTTCAACAATCTAGGATCCATCTTGGCAAGATGGAGATCCAGGCACTAGGTTTTTATTAGATTGATGTTCTTATGGTTATGATTATTTATGATGCTTATATGAGAGTCTTATATATATCCCATTTTCTGTTTTGTAGTTGGGATAGACACATGGTGGGACTTTGTGAATCGCATCATAGCAGACATTGTACCTACTGATGTAGCTGAGCAGCAGGTGCGGGCAGGATATTCACTATGGCCATCCACTGGGTGACATGCAGAGATATTCATGTTATTCGTCAGATATAGATTAGCTATGGAGTCTACTTTAGATCAGGCTATTCATAGAGCTGAGTGTGCATAGGTAGAGCTCCAAATGCTATGAGATCAGGCTACAACAGTGCCTACATCTAAGAGAGATCATGTCATCGGTGAGATCTTACTTCCTAAATTATATCAGGTGAGAGCTAATAGAGACAAAGCTAAGACAGAGAGATACTAGAACACTATAAATAGAAATCATTCCTAAATGAGTGTTTAAAAGAGTAGTAAAATCTGAAACAAGATTTTAACTACAAACCCTAGCTAATGCAAAACTAGGTTTTTATAAAAAAATACACAATTTCTAGCAATTTTTAACAAATTAAGCATGAAAATGAAATACAAATGATTAATAAATGATGAATTTCTATAATTTAAATCGGATATAATGAAAATAATAGAAATTAAATGCAAATTAATTCAAATTATTTGAAAATGCAATCCTACAATGCAAATTTTTTCAAATTTTTCAAATTTTTCTTTTTTTTATAAATTTTCAAATGCAATAAGATGAAAATTAAATGAATGAGTGAAATGAATTTCAAATCTAATGCAAAAATCAGAAATTAGATGAAAATTAATTCAAATTATATAAAAAATGCAAGCTAAAATGCCAATTTTTCAAAAAAAATTCAAAATTTTCAATTTTTTTTGTAAATTTTCAAATGCAATAAGATGAAAATTAAATGACTAAGTGAAATGAAATCAAATCTGAAGTACAACACTTAGCAAGGTGAAAAATTCATTAAAAACATAAGTTCACCAAAATGTTTAGTGGAAAAAGAGGGGTTTTAATTTCAAGATTAAATCCTCCTTTCACTCCTTACATTCAAGGACATAAATTGAGTCAAGCCACAATATATTGCAAGAGGGGTCTACTATAGATTTAATGTCCCTTAGAATGAAGAGGAAACTTGGAATTTGCTAAATAATTTATCAATTATAATCCAATTATGCTTAAAACCCTAATTTCACAAAATCATAAACAAACAGACGAATCTCGACAAATGCTCACACACAGAGATATTACATGACAATTAGATACATACCAGATTTTGAGATTTCATATCCAGAAAAGCTAGGGACTAATGAGCGGGCACCAGAGTCCAATGTACCAATTTTTGTTAGGATCTCTGAAGATTGTCTTCAACTTAATTATGTTGTTCTAGGGATTTCTGTATTTCAGGATCTAGAGGAGTAATGAGTGGGTGCCCTAGTCCAAGTCATGTTTTTCCACTTTCCTCTTTGTTCTGCTTCCCTTCACCTCCACTTCTTCCACTTCTTCCACTTCAGCAACCTGTAACCTACAATCATAGAAAAAGGGGTTGGGGGTTGTGGTGTTTAGAGGCTTGCCTCAGTCAAGCCCCAAAGAGACATTCAAGTCTTTTGAACACTATTGTTAGATAGAGAGTGCATATCCCTATGTGATAGAGGCAAAATCTAAATGATAAATGATTAAAAACATAAGTAAATGTCACCTCAGAGGTGTAGCTCGCATATACATGAAAATCCTTCACATCATGAGAAGATGAAGCCAAATCTACATAACAAACACAATAACAAGACAAGTGTGCTTTGCAACAATGAAAATCATCTTCTCTAGTTTACAAATGAATCCCTAAACATGCTTATATATGCATCTAAACACATTCCCGCTAATAATTTTATAATTCAAACTTAAGGTGTCGGCATAGGACCTAATTAACGGTCACATAACTGACACTAGAATTTAGGTCCTACCTAAAATAGGGTAGAACTAAGGCATAGGCGCCCAAGTCCTCCTCCCTATTTCAGTCAGGACTTATCACCATAGCACCCCTAGGTCCTATTTTCCATAAAACTTAGGTGTTTTCTCATCAGGAGTTAACATGAACATGCAAGATGACTAAAATGCTTTCTAAAGGACCCTGGAGCTAAACATAGGAGGGAAAAAGTTCTAGGAGGACATTTTCTGATGTAACACTACTATTTTTAGTGATGCTACAAAGATGTTGTTTATGTTGTGATGGATATTGAGCTTCATTGGAACTAAACTCCATGCATAGGTTAGATGCAACTATATCAATTCAAATCCTAGTAGTGATCCATTCTTCTCTTCTTTCTTTCTTCCTTGGTGGGCAGTGAGTCCACCTATAGTGAGCATTCTCTCTTTTGGGTAGTGATCCCTCTAACAGTGAGCCTTTGTAATTTGGTATTGCTACTACATTATATTGTGAGCTAATCCTCACCTTGGTTTTTCCCTTTTAGGGTTTTCCACGTAAAATTTGGTGTTCTCTTGTGTGTAGTGTTGTTATGATTCAATTTTAGTTATTTGTTTTTCATGCTTAAACATCATAACATGTTTAAAGGTTAATGTGGATCTGAATGTTTGTAAGGGTTTGAATTTTTTGTTACAACTGATTCACCCCCCCTCTCAATTGTCTTATGCATTCAACAATTGGTATTAGAGCCAAGTTCCTTAGAAGAAAGCTTAACAACTTGAGGTAGATCTGGGATGGTGCACAAGAAGGTTGTTCCCTTGTTTTATGGATCTTTAGAAGATGAGTGTATGACTGTCAGTAGTGAAGAAATCAAGGTTTCTCTTGAGGACCTTGAAAGAACTAAAGGAGAAATTAGAGATATGAAAGAAAATATCAGAAAATTGAAAGAACGAGTCAAGAAGCTCAAAGAAAAGAATAAGGAAATTAGTGTGCAATTGATGCAAGCAAATGGAACCATCACTGGTCTAAAAATGCAAGTTGAAGAAAAGAAAATAATTGAGGAATGTCTTAATATAGTTGTGAAATGCAAATCTAAAGAATACACATTGCATAAGTCTTAAACAAGAAGTTGTGAATTTGAATTCAGATCTGGAGAAGGCAAATAATTTTGAAGAAAAATTCAAGCTATGTTCTAGAAGCCTTGATGAGATGATTGCAAGTCAAAAAATTTCCAATGATAAAGGTGGCTTAAGATTTGAAAAAGGTGAAAGTTCAAATTCTGATCAAACTTCAAATCAGAGGAACAATGGCAAGTAGATACAGTATCAAAAGAATAAAGCTACAAGACCTTCAGTCAGACAACCAAATGCTCAAAGGTACCCATCTTTCAATAGTTCTTGTCATTTATGCAATAAGTATGGACATAAATCATTAAAATGTAGAAGTAGAAGGAATCAAAATGTTCCATCCTTTTTTGGTCAATGCTTCACATGCAATAAAGTTGGTCATAGATTTACTATATGCAGAAGTAAAGTGAGTCAAAACTCTATTAGGTTTTGTGCATTCAAAAAGATGGGACATAAAGCTAATGAATGTAGAAGTCAAATGAAATAGCTATGACAAAGATAGTTAAATCATTCAGTGGCTACTGTCATACATGCCAGAAATTTGGGCATAAAGATAACTAATTTGCATATCCAGAATGAATGGAAGGAATATTGGTCAAACAAATGGTGTATGCAATAATTACAAGAGACTTGGACATACCTCCAAGTTTTACAGAGGACAATCTTCCAAGCAACCTTCCAGATCACACCACCATTCTAATATAGAGAGTGATTCCCTGAATGACCAAATTACAATCCTTAAAAAAATAGACATAGTTATTAAGGATGTTGAAAATCTCACCCACCTATTTAAGGATAATAAAAAATAGCTTCGATAACTCAATGAATCCGTTGGGGAGATGTGTGATGTTTTATTCAAAGAAGACAATAAATCAAAAGAGAGATCAACATCTTTAGATGATGACACTTCACCAAGGACTTCTGAAAAAGCATTAGTAGTCTACATTGTAACTAACAGTGTATATATCAGAATTAGTATGATATTTCCTGGTTATAGGCCAATAGATTATGATGCTTTTGTTGATTCAGGTTCTACAAGATCATTTGCAAAGATAAAGGCCATTCCTGAACAATTCTAGAAATCTAAGCCAGACATTCCCAAAGGACACTCTATTGTAGGGCAGCAATTAAAAATGGGAAGGTATGCACAAGATGTCCATATCAAAATCAATGGACACATATTCATTACAAACTTCATAGATTTTAATGAAATGGATAAGATATATTGCTTGGCTACTTATTCCTCACAAAATATGAACCTTTCATTCTAAGGAAAACAATGATGTCTCTAAGACATGATGATGTTCAAATCAAAATACATATTCTCAAGTTTGCCACATATAGGTTTGAGAATAAAAAAGAAAATAAGAAAGAGAAAGAGAAATAATGGATTAGAGAAATCAAAGATCACTATCTTCAAGCCAGCAATACAACAAAAATAGACCCCTTTTGTTCTATAAGAGAAAGTCTACTACATTCCCACACTAAACAGACTCATTATCCTAGTCCAAGTCATCTCATCCATCATCCATTCCTACTCATATCCCCATTGTTGAGCTTAATCATGCATTTATTTTCATTCATTTCTCTCATAATCCTAATCATTTCATCCAATCTAATGTCCTCATTCCACCCATTATTCTAATCCAAATCCCATTACCTCTAATTATCCCATCAATTCATTCACTTCACCTTAATCCAACTTTTCCACTTCATTTATAATCCACATCATACTCCCTATTATATTCCACTAATCCACTTCATCCCACTATCCGTCAGTATCCTAATCCAATCCCCCTATCCATCAAATCCTAATCATCTCCATCGCCATCTTAATCCAAACCCCTTATCCATCTAATCCTATTTCATGCAAATCCTCATTTAGTCCAATTATCCCTCATCCAAAGTAAATTGTCTATTAATCCTCTATCCCATTTACTATCCATTATCCACTTATCCCCTCATTCTAATCATCCCATACTCCCTTGTCAATAGACTTGGTTCTCCTTTGTCATTGGTATCTAGCTAACGGCTACCTTAAACAAATCTGATGCACCCTCTCCATATCTTCTAGATAATCCAATTTTTTCAAGCCAATCCTAATCAATACATACATCTCTCCCCAAGCACCTACGCTTACTTAGCCAATCACATCCATGGTCTTATTCCTAGCCTTGCTTCAAGCCTTTAATACAACATCTATTATCACCATCGTGATATATCATTCCCAATCATCATGTTATTTTTATCGTCAGCAACAAAATCCAACATCTATTGAAATGCACAAGACAACTGAGGGGGGGAGTGAATCAATTGTCACAAAACTTTAACCACTTATGAATATCAAATTATTAATCATTGTTATTAAGATTAACCATGAAAGAATAAAACAAGAAGCTCAACACAATAACACATGAGACACCAGAATTTTTATGTGGAAAACCCTATAAGGGAAAAACCATGGTGGGTGTTATCCCACAAAAATAAATAAGTTACAGCAATACCAAAAATTAGAGGCTCACTACCTTAGGGATCACTACCCAAAATGCTCATTGCAAATATTAAGGCTCACTGCCAAGGATTTGTGAACTGATTTGATAGCACAAAATAACACCTCTACTCTGCTCTTCTTACATATTCGCATTTTCACACAAGGACATCTTTTTCACAAAATCATTACATGTTTTTATACACTTCATCAACCTTTGAATGTACATCAAGGTCGACATTACAAACATACATAGCAATGGGTCTAACCTAAACAGAATTAGCTAAGGTAAAGATGTATGTGGATCATATTATGCCTTAGCTGGGACTCAAATGCAATCTTCCATGCCATGACACACTTCCATAATCTTTGATTAATTTCCGCAAGTAGTGAAAACAACCAAGTTAGCCAAGACTGATTTTAACATTAAGTCTTCTAAGAACAATCTTTATCCACGATCCAAATTTCTCTTTGTGGACCAATCCAAAGGTAGGGACATGATCAGGAGACATCCACAAGTACATTACAATCACCTGGAACAACTACACAATCTCTAACCACTCTGTCAAGAAGATTCTTCAAACTGGAGCACATGAACAACACTGTCAGCTACTGTCATAAGGAAAAGAATGCTTGTGGACCACCAAATCATGAGCCATTGAATTTGAAGGCACTTATCATCATTACAAACTTGATTCCAAAACCACAGACTGAAATACTTAACTGTGGAGGAATGTAGAACATAATACATTCTCCCTATCACCACCAAATATACAAAAAGAGCAGTTTTCACTCTGGTGAACATAACTCACTCAAATCTTCATACTAAAGGCTCAAACTTAGAACATAGCATCTTCAAACATGCATCTAAATAACTTCCAATCCATAGATAAGGATATTCATTCTACAGGAAATGCGGAGCAATCTACCAAACTGTTTTACTGCATCAGGAATACTTATTATCTTCAACACTTAACTCATTACAAGCAAGCATCAAAACACCAGCACAGTTGACACCAATGACAACACAGATATGTCGACATCAATGACAACACCAGTTTGGCACATACTTGCAACAATATCCCCCTTTTTAATTGATGGAAACATATGATGTGAAAAATTGTAGAAACCATCAAGACAAGATACCCCCCTTTCTTTCTATACATCTGCACTCTTTCTCCCCTGAGTAAAATGCTAATTTTTCAAAAAAATTCAAAATTTTCAATTTTTTTTTTAAATTTTCAAATGAAATAAGATGAAAATTAAATCAATAAGTGAAATGAAAGAAAATCTGAAGTACAACACTCGGTAAGGTGCAAAATTCATTAAAAACACGGGTTCACCAAAATGTTTAGTGGAAAAAGAGGGGTTTTAATTTCAAGGTTAAATCCTCCTTTCACTCCTTACATTCAAGGACATAAATCAAGTGAAGCCACAATATCTTCCAAGAGGGCTCTGATATAGATTTAATGTCCCTTAGAACAAAGAGGAAACTTGGAATTTACTAACTAATTTATCAATTATAGTCCAATTATGCTTAAAACCCTAATTTCAAAAAATTGTAAACAAACGAATGAATCTCAAAACATGCTCGCACATAAAGATATTACATGACAATTAGATTTATACAAGATTTCAAGATTTTGTATCCAAAAAATCTAGGGACTAATGAGCAAGCACCGGAGTCCAATGTACCAGTTTCTATCAAGATCTCTGAAGATTATCTGCAACTTAATTATGTTGTTTCAGGGATTTCTGTGTTTCAAGATACAAAGGACTAATGAGTGGGTGCCCTAGTCCAAGTCATTTTTTTTCTTTCCTCTCTGTTATGCTTCCCTGCAACTCCACTTCTTCCACGTCAGCAACCTGTAACCTGCAATCACAAAAAAAGGGGTTGGGGGTTGTGGTGTTTGAAGGCTTGCCTCGTTCAAGCCCTAGAGAGACATTCAAGTCTTCCGAACACCATTGTTAGATAGAGAATGCATATCCCTGCATGATAGAGGGAAAATCTAAATGATAAATGATTGAAAACACAAGTAAATGTCACCTCGGAGGTGTAGCTCGCATATAGATGAAAATCCTTCACATCATGAGAAGATGAAGCCAAATCTACATAACAAACACAATAACAAGACAAGTTTGCTTTGTAACAATGAAAATCATCTTCTCTAGTTTACAAATGAATCCCTAAACATGCTTATATATACATCTAAACACATTCCCACTAAGAATTTCATAATTCAAACTTAAGGTGTCGGCATAGGAGCTAATTAACGGTCACATAACCAACACTAGAATTTAGGTCCTACCTAAAATAAGGTAGGATTAGGGCACAGGCGCCCAAGTCCTCCCTCCCTATTTCAGTCAGGGCTTGTCACCATAGCACCCCCTAGGTCCTATTTGCCATAAAACTTAGGGGTTTTCTTATTGGAAGTTAACATGAGTATGCAAGATGATTAAAATACTTTCTAAAGGACCCTGGAGCTAAACATAGGAGGGAAAATGTCCTAGGGGGACATTTTCCAATGTAACACTACTATTTTCAGTGATGCTACAAAGATGTTTGTGTTGTGATGGATATTCAGCTTCATTGGAACTGCAGTCCATGCATAGGTTAGATGCAACTATATCAGTTCAAATCCTAGCAGTGAGCCATTCTTCTCTTCTCTTCTTTCTTCCTCAGTTGGCAATGAGTCCACTTGGATAGTGAGTCCACCTGTAGTGAGCAGTCTCTCTTTTGGGTAGTGAGCCCTCTAACAGTGAGCCTTTGTAATTCGGTATTGATACTACATTATATTGTGAGCTAATCCTCACCTTGGTTTTTTCCTTTTAGGGGTTTCCATGTAAAATTTGGTGTTCTCTTATGTGTAGTGTTGTTATGATTTGGTTACAGTTATTTTCTTTTCATGCTTAAACATCATAACATATTTAAATTTTAATGTGGATCTTAATGTTTGTAAGGGTTTGAAGTTTTTGTTACAACTGATTCACCCCCCTCTTAGTTGTCTTATGCATTCAACAATTGGTATCAGAGCCAAGTTCCTTAGAAGAAATCTTAATAGCTTGAGGTAGATCTAGGATGGTACACAAGAAGGTTATTCCCCTATTTTATGGATCTTTAGAAGATGGGTGTATGACTATCAATAGTGAATAAATTGAGGTTTCTCTTGAGGACCTTGAAATAACTGGAGGAGAAAATAGAGATATGAAAGAAAGTATCAAAAAATTGATAGAACGAGTCAAGAAGATCAAAGAAAAGAATAAGGAAATCAATGTGCAATTGGTGCAACCAAATGGAACCATCACTGGTCTAAAAATGCAAGTTGAAGAAAAGAAAAGAATTGAGGAATGTCTTAATGTAGTTGTGAAATGCAAATTTGAAGAATGCACATTACATAAGGCTTACACAAGAAGTTGTGAATTTGAATTCAGATCTGGAGAAGGCAAATAATTTTGAATAAAAATTTAAGATAAGTTCTGCAAGCCTTGATGAGATGATTGCAAGTCAGAAAATTTCCAATGATAAAGGTAGCTTAAGATTTGAAAAAGGTGAAAGTTCAAAGTCTAATCAAACTTCAAATCAGAGGAACAATGGCAAGTAGCTTTGATATCAAAAGAATAAAGCTACAAGACCTTTGGTTAAACAACCAAATGCTCAAAGGTACCTATCTTTAAATAGTTCTTGTCATTTATGCAATAAGTATGGACACAAAGCATTAGAATGTAGAAGTAGAAGGAATCAAAATGTTCCATCCTTTTCTGGTCAATGCTTCACATGCAATAAAGTTGGTCATAGAGTTGTTGTATGCAGAAGTAAAGTGAGTCAGAACTCTATTAGGTGTTTTGCATGGAAAAAGATGGGACATAAAGCTAATGAATGTAGAAGTCAAATGAGAAATGGCTATGACAAAGATAGAATAGTTAAATCTTTCAATGACTATTGTCATACATGGAAGAAATTTGGGCATAAAGCTAACCAATGCAGATCCAAAAGGAATGGAAGGAATATTGGTCAGACAAATGGTGTGTGTAACAATTACAATAGACCTGGACATACCTCCAAGTTTTGCCGAAGCAGAAGGATTAAGAAGGATAATCTAGTAAAGAAGAATGAACCAATACAAAAGGTTGATCCAGCAGAGACAAAGAAGGAGATGAGTAAATTTTGGATTAAGAAGGTTGTAGCAGAAGTTAAGGATGAGCCTCTACTGGTAGCTGGTGCAGATGTTTCCTCTAGGAACTAAGTTTAATACTTTGGCTCAAGGGGAGCCTTATTGAAAATATTTTCTCCCTTGCCAAAGGAATTGTGCTGATATCTCAGCACAAAGGAATTAGGTTAAGGTATAGCAACAAAGGTTTAAGATAGGATAGAGACTGTGATTGCAAAGGATAAAGGTGTTTGAGGATGTATAGTTGTACTCAGAAGTGAATGGACATGAATATAATGAGTTATCAATCAAAGAAGAGGAAACTAAAGAAAAGGAAATACAAGTTGAAGAACAAGAAGCTCTAGAAAGAATCCCCAAAACTCCCAAGTATGTGCAGAAGCATCACACTAAAGACCAAATCATTGGTGATAAGAGTAAAAGTGTATTGACAAGAAGTGGAGCTGCTGAAGAATAGGTAAATCTATGTTTACTTTCTAAAGTTGAACCTAAAACAATGGTTGAGGCATGCAAAGGCAAGAATTGGATCAAGGCTATGGAAGAAGAACTAATATAGATTGAGAAAAATCAAACTTGGGAACTTGTCACAAGACTAGAGAACAAAAATGTGATTGGAACTAAGTGGGTATTCTGAAACAAAATGAATGAGAATGGAGAAGTGGTAAGAAATAAGGAAAGACTTGTATGTAAAGGCTACTCACAAGTGGAAGGAATAGACTATGAGGAAACTTATACTTCGGTGGCAAGAATGGAGGCCATTAGGATGTTTTTGGCTTTTGTAGCACATAAGGATTTCAAAGTATATCAAATGGATGTGAAGTTTGCTTTCCTGAATGGTGAACTAGAAGAGGAAGTGTACATAGAGAAACTAGAAGGATTTCAATTGTTAGATAAGCCAGATATGGTTTGCAGGTTTAAGAAGGCATTATATGGATTGAAACAAGCTCCCAAAGCTTGGTATGCAAGTTTAGACAGGAACTTATTATGGAAAGGATTCAACAAAGGCTCCACAGATAGTAATTTTTACATCAAAATGAGATGCAGAAAGAGTTTGAAATGTCAATGTGCAGAGAAATGAATTTCTTCCTTAGCTTATAGATCAATCAGTCAAATAAGGGTATTCTCATTTCTCAGTCAATGTATGTACAGGAGTTGCTAAAGAAGTTTGGAAATGAAGACTCTAAACCCGTTTGTACTCATATGGCTAATAGTTGTAAGTTGAGCAAGAATGACGATTCTCCTAAGGCTGATCAAAGTAAGTAAAGTGAGTTAGAACTCTATTAGGTGGTTTGCATGGAAAAAGATGGGACATAAAGCTAATGAATGTAGAAGTTAAATGAGAAATGGCTATGACAAAGATAAAATAGTTAAATCTTTCAATAGCTATTGTCATACATGCAAGAAATTTGGGCATAAAGCTAACCAATGTAGATCCAGAATGAATGGAAGGAATATTGGTCAGACAAATGGTGTGTGCAACAATTACAATAGACCTGGACATACCTCCAAGTTTTGCCGAAGTAGAAGGATTAAGAAGGATAATCTAGTAAAGAAGAATGAACCAATACAAAAGGTTGATCCAGCAAAGACAAAGAAGGAGATGACTAAAATTTGGATTAAGAAGGTTGAAGTAGAGGTTAAGGATGAGCCTGTACCGGCATCTGATGTAGATGTTTCCTCTAGGAACTAAGTTTCATACTTTGGCTCAAGGAGAGCCTTATTGAAAATCTTTTCTCCCCTACCAAAGGAATGGTGTTGATATCCCAGCACAAAGGAATTACGTTAAGGTATAACAACAAAGGTTTAAGATAGGATAGAGACTGTGATTGCAAAGGATAAAGGTGTTTGAGGATGTATAGTTGTACTCCGAAGTGAATGGACATGAATCTGATGAGTTATCAAGCAAAGAAGAGGAAACTAAAGAAAAAGAAATACAAGTTGAAGAACAAGAAGCTCTAGAAAGAATCCCCAAAACTCCCAAGTATGTGCAAAAGCATCACACTAAAGACCAAATCATTGGTGATAATATAAAACGTGTATTGACAAGAAGTAGAGCTATTGAAGAATAGGTAAATCTATGTTTACTTTCTAAAGTTGAACCTGAAACAGTGGTTGAGGCATGCAAAGGCAAGAATTGGATCAAGGCTATGGAAGAAGAACTAATACAGATTGAGAAAAATCAAACTTGGGAACTTGTCACAAGACTAGAGAACAAAAATGTGATTGGAACTAAGAGGGTATTCTGAAATAAATTGAATGAGAATGGAGAAGTGGTAAGAAATAAGGAAAGACTTGTATGTAAAGGCTACTCACAAGTGGAAGGAATAGACTATGAGGAAACTTATACTTTGGTGGCAATAATGGAGGCCATTAGGTTATTTTTGGCTTTTGTAGCACATAAGGATTTCAAAGTAAATCAAATGGATGTGAAGTCTACTTTCCTGAATGGTGAACTAGAAGAGGAAGTGTACATAGAGAAACCAGAAGGATTTCAATTGTTAGATAAGCCAGATATGGTTTGCAAGTTTAAGAAGACATTATATGGATTGAAACAAGCTCCCAAAGCTTGGTATGCAAGTTTAGACAGGAACTTATTACGGAAAGGATTCAATAAAGGCTCAATAGATAGCAATTTGTACATCAAAATGAGATGCAGAAAGAGTTTGAAATGTCAATGTGTGGAGAAATAAATTTCTTCCTTGGCTTACAGATCAATCAGTCAAATAAGGGTATTCTCATTTCTCAGTCAATGTATGTAAAAGAGTTATTAAAGAAGTTTGGAGATGAAGACTCTAAACCCATTTGTACTCCTATGGCTATTGGTTGTAATTTGAGAAAGAATGATGATTCTCCTAAGGCTGATCAGAGTAAGTAAAGTGAGTCAGAACTCTATTAGGTGGTTTGCATGGAAAAAGATGGGACATAAAGCTAATGAATGTAGAAGTCAAATGAGAAATGGCTATGACAAAGATAGAATAGTTAAATCTTTCAATGGCTATTGTCATACATGCAAGAAATTTGGGCATAAAGCTAACCAATGCAGATCCAAAATGAATGGAAGGAATATTGGTTAGACAAATAGTGTGTGCAACAATTACAATAGACCTGGACATAACTCCAAGTTTTGCCAAAGCAGAAGGATTAATAAGGATAATCTGGTAAAGAAGAATGAACCAGTACAAAAGGTTGATCCAGCAAAGAAGGAGATGAGTAAAATTTGGATTAAGAAGGTTGTAGCAGAGGTTAAGGATGAGCCTGTACCGGCATCCAGTGCCGATGTTTCCTCTAGGAACTAAGTTTAATACTTTGGCTAAGGGGGAGCCTTATTGAAAATCTTTTCTCCCCTGCCAAAGGAATGGTGCTGATATCTCAACACAAAGGAATTAGGTTAAGGTATAGCAACAAAGGTTTAAGATAGGATAGAGACTATGATTACAAAGGATAAAGGTGTTTGATGATGTATAGTTGTACTCTGAAGTGAATGGACATGAATCTGATGAGTTATCAAGCAAAGAAGAGGAAACTAAAGAAAAGGAAATACAAGTTGAAGAACAAGAAGCTCCAAAAAGAATCCCCAAAACTCCCAAGTATGTGCAGAAGCATCACACTGAAGACCAAATCATTGGTGATAAGAGCAAAAGTGCATTGACAAGAAGTGGAGCTACTGAAGAACGGGTAAATCTATGTTTACTTTCTAAAGTTGAACCTAAAATAGTGGTTGAGGCATGCAAAGGCAAGAATTGGATCAATGCTATGGAAGAAGAACAAATACAAATTGAGAAAAATCAAACTTGGGAACTTGTCACAAGACCGGAGAACAAAAATGTGATTGGAACTAAGTGGGTATTCCAAAACAAATTGAATGAGAATGGTGAAGTGGTAAGAAATAAGGAAAGACTTGTATGTAAAGGCTACTCACAAGTGGAAGGAATAGACTATGAGGAAACTTATACTTCGATGGCAAGAATGGAGGCCATTAGGATGTTTTTGGCTTTTGCAACACATAATGATATCAAAGTATATCAAATGGATGTGAAGTCTACTTTCCTGAATGGTGAACTAGAAGAGGAAGTGTACATAAAGAAACCAGAAGGATTTCAATTGTTAGATAAGCCAGATATGGTTTGCAGGTTTAAGAAGGCATTATATGGATTGAAACAAGCTCCCAAAGCTTGGTATGTAATGTTAGACAGGAACTTATTACAGAAATGATTCAATAAAGGCTCCACAGATAGTCATTTGTACATCAAAATGAGATGTAGAAAGAGTTTGAAATGTCAATGTGCAGAGAAATGAATTTCTTCCTTGGCTTACAGATCAATCAGTCAAATAAGGGTATTCTCATTTCTCAGTCAATGTATGTAAAAGAATTATTAAAGAAGTTAGGAAATGAAGACTCTAAACCCATTTGTACTCCTATGGCTACTGGTTGTAAGTTCAGCAAGAATGATGATTCTCCTAAGGCTGATTAGAGTAAGTACAGATCAATGATTAGAGGCTACCTCTTAGGGGGAGCAGGCAATAGTCATGATGATTGTTGCATTTAGGGGGAGTATTCAGAGCAATAGATGTTACAGAGTAGTAGTGAATAGTGCAAGTATGTGTAGTATCATGAAAAGGGAAAGTTGTGACACCCTTTGCCATTAATGTCAAAGGGGGAGAGAGTTCATGTGAAAAACAAAGGAGGAGAAAGAATAATAAGTGATCAGAGAGAGAGAATAAGATGTACAAAATAAAGGGGGAGAGTACACAAGTAAAGAAGATTGGTGTAGATTTGTTTCTTGATGTTTTTTCACATCATGTGTTGCCATCAATGACAAAGGGGGAGATTGTTGCAAGTATGTGGTAATCGGTGTTGTCATTGATGTCAACAAGCTTGTTTTGTCATTGGTGTCAACTGTGTCTTTTGATGAGGTTGTTTGATTGAGTTATTTTGTTAAAGTGATTTGATTAATTTGATGAGGTGCTAAAGATATTGAGAATATGCTTTTGGTGTTGTGTTTCCAAGTGCTTTTGACAAAATTTGATTAATTATGAAAACAGTGTGTTGAAGAAGTCTTCTGGCTTACAGAGTGTTGTTTGATTTTTTGCTCTACATCTCTTTTGTGTTGGAGGTCTGAGTATGCAGTTTGGATATGTTGTTTAAAAGTGTTTGAAAATGCTAAATCTAGAATTTGGTGCTCTAGATCATTGTGCAGTGGAATCTGTGTTCACCCATTTGAGAACAGTGTCTGCCTATGTTTATAGTGTGTTTGGGAGAAAGTATTTAGCTCTGCATCCCTCTGTAGAATGGTTTTAGTTGTTGCAGTTCTAGATGTCTACTTATAAAGTCTATATATTTCTTTAGCTCAAGTGGTTCATGGTTTGGTACTTTGCAAGTACATTTATTAAGTTACAAATGATGACAGAGTATGATATAGCTGGTCAAGTACTCTGGTATAAAGTTTCTTCAGGTGAAAGATGTATAAAAATTTGTTGATTTTCAAGTTCTTGTGGATATTTCTAGATCATGTTTGAGCTTGGTGCATCGCCTGCATGTCGTTGTGTGATTTTGAGGAAGCGTGCATTTAAAAGTTCATGATGTTAACACAAGGATGGTTGACTTGGTTGTTTATCTACTATTTGTGGTTGTGCTTCATTGATTGTGAAAGTGTGTCAAAGTGTGTAAGAGTAGATTTACATCCATTCTAAGGTGTGATGTGGTATGTATTCATTCCTTTCTTCCATGGGAATGTTTAGGTCTAGACCTAATTTGAATTTTATGGGTTAAGTTGTGTTGCTGACCTTGGAGAATGTTTTCATGATTGGTGATTATATAAATAAGTGTCAAGGTGTCGTGGATGTAGGTGTGCACATGGGATATGATGTTTTTGATGCAAATATGATCAGGACAGTTAGAGTTTTCATGTGTTAGGCTACTGGGATGCAGTGAACAGAAGGTGTCTACTATTTTCAATGATGTTGCGAAGATGTTGTTTGTGTTGTGATGGATATTGAGCTTCATTGGAACTGAACTCCATGCATATGTTAGATGCAACTATATCAATTCAAATCCTGGAAGTGAGCCATTCTTCTCTTCTCTTCTTTCTTCCTTAGTGGGCAGTGAGTCCACATGGACAATGAGTCCACTTGGATAGTGAGTCCACCTACAATGAACAATCTCTCTTTTGGGTAGTGAGCCCTCTAGCAGTGAGCCTTTGTAATTTGGTATTTCTACTACATTATATTGTGAGCTAATCCTCACTGTGGTTTTTCCATTTTAGGGGTTTTCACATAAAATATGGCGTTCTCTTGTGTGTAGTGTTGTTATGATTTAGTTTTAGTTATTTTCTTTTCATGCTTAAACATCATAACATGTTTAAAGGTTAATGTGGATCTGAATGTTTGTAAGGTTAGTTGTCTTATGTATTCAACAGGTTTTCCATTATCAGTTACTATAGCCAAGAGGATACCATACCGGCAAATGATATAGTGCAAGATAAACTTAGCTATTTGTTTTCTAGTAATGTAAGTCATGGGGATAGATTCTACCCACTTCATGAAGTACTCAGTGGCAGTGATAATGAATTTGTGGCCATTGGAGGATGAGGGGTGGATTTTACCTACGAGGTCGAGTCCCCACTGTGAAAATGGCCAAGGAGTAGTAACCAATTGTAACTGATGTGTAGGTGCATGAATCAAATCCTTATGCTACTGACATGAAGGCATCTCTTGGTGAACTGATGAGCATCTTGTTCCATTATAGGCCAATAATATTCTATGTGGAGTAGCTTCTTAGCTAGGTTAGGACCGATGGAATGTGCTCCATAGACACCTTCACGTACGTCTCTTAAAGCAATGTCAACCTCTTCTAAATTTATACATCTAAGGAGGAGACCATCAAGCTCCTTTAGTATAATGAATTGCCAAGAATAGTGAAATAGGAAGTGTGATAGATGAAGGTCTTCTTTTCGGTGGTAGTAAGGTTTGGTGGAAGGGTGTTATTGTGAAGGTAGTTATAAATGTCTTGGTACCATGGTGAGTTGGGACCAACAAGTTCATAGATAATCTTGGTAGGTGGAACATTAATGGCCAATATTAGGAGTTGTTCCACCAAGAACTCACAGTGTTGGGTATTTGCAAGCATATCCAGGAGGGATCCAATGTTTGCCATTGCATTACCAACCTTGTTATTCACTCTAGGAATTTGTCAATGTTGTAGTGTCTTTACTATGTTTAATAAACTTGGTGGTAATCACACAATTCAAAGGAATAACCTACTGAAAAGTCCATTATTATCCTTGAAAAGACCTTCATTGAATTGTTGACTAGGACTAGTAAACTTGTGATGGCACTGGCAATGTATGTGCTTTCAAAGATCAAACTATCTAGCTCATCTAGTACAATATCATAAATCAAAACTACTTAATGGAAAAAGATAGTAATGTTGCTACTATTGCTACACGTAATTGTAATGTAAGACTATAACAATGACTGTAAAAGAATGAATTCTAAGGATTAGCCTGGTACTGATAACTTATCGTACTGTTGGTCATGATGTTAGTCATAAACAAGCATAGAATAAAAGTACACATTAACCTTTATTCATCTTGAAAGATGTGATGAATTCAGGGAATTCATGATCCCAAGTCTCCGGTGATTAGGTCTTAATCGTCTGACGTTACTCAGAGGTTAATGTGAGTTGCTGTTTCCATTTTGGGGCCTTACGTGAAAGTTCATCATCATCATGATACTCCTGTAGAAATTCTTTACAGAGAAGTCATATTATACAATTATTTGATGAAACGATGCAGAAATACTTCGATCTTTGCATGATATTTTCAATTGTGCATGCTTTGTATTCAAATATGCTAAATATTTGCAATTATCTATGAGCTGTCTGCATATTTGTGTTATTTGCTTAAGATCATCAATTGTTTGCAATTATGAGGATGAAATGCTTTGAAATTTAAAAGAAATTGAAGAAATACTTCTAACTAAAATTAAACCTTTAGCTTTTGAACCACATGTATATTAGATACTGTCATGAGGAGAAGAAAACCAAACCATATTTTCACTAGGACATTCCACAGCTAGATATAGTTGATGCTAAATTCAAAGGAATTTATATGAATACAACACATGTAAGTAAATATGCACTCCAAGGGATGCAGTAAATCACCACATATGTCTAGAATTCATACACTAATTACTCAAGATTTACTATGAGTTGTAATCAACACAGTCTTCTCATTCATTAAGCATGCAAAAATATAAATGTTTACAAAAACTTTGAAATGAGCTCTAAATGTTTCAGTAGACAAATTTCAATTAAGTTTCAAATATTTACAATAAGGCATTCCATCATCTTTTATAGAACAAGGTGAGGAAACTATTACAAAAAGATCCACGATCCTGATTTATCAATGCATATCTACGATCACCATTTTCTTTAACTTTGTCAAACTTATCAAAAGTAGCACAAGTTGCCAGCTGGCAACTATCTAGGTTATTTACGCTTATATCTTCCTTTATGATGTATCTTCATCATGCTCCTCATCTGATTCATGTGGATCATCATCATGTGCATCACTTCTCGAACTTTCACTATCCTGATGATGATGATGCCGCATATGAGGCTGCATGCTGCTCCGGACTTGCTCATATGACTGCACGACTTGATCTATTCCTCTGCATTCCTGAGTCTTTGCTTTGATGATGGCGTGCTTATGTGCCTCATATTTATTTCTACTACTATCCAGTTTGTCTTTCCTATCCTACAGTGTCTCATTGTATTTTTCCATCCTGACCTTGATTCTCATTATTTTATTTATAACTTCTTCTGTCAAGTGGACAAGTGGATCATCTGCTACTGATTGGAAGTTGTCATGTAAAGCCTTGATGGCACATTCCTCATCTTGATTTTCTATTTTCCCTTCCATTTTTCCTTCCAATGTTTCTAATATTTCTGCCTCAACAGCCATTAAATCATGTAACTTCATGCTGATATCTCTCAGCTTATTGTTGCATCTTCTGAGCACTCCACATTCAAATTGAATGTCCTTGTACCAGATATCAATTATCAAGGCGGTACTACTGTTCAATACATGTTTATTAATAAGCAGCTGAGGATTTATCCTCTTTATTTCTCCCAAGATGCTTAGGAATTTTTCCAATTTATTAGACCTTTTTCCTGTCTACATTTGCAATTTGTCTACTTTAGTCCTAGAGTCACTGAGAATGCTCCACCTCTTCAAGGAGGCCGTTACCATTTCTTTAGCCTCATCCAATGTGGATGACATCCATTTCCTTAATACAGATGCCTTATGTTTCATGAGGTCTAGTTTATTTACCTCCTCTTGAGAAATAGCAGTCAATGGGACTGCATGTTTAGTTGTAGTATCATTAGGATTAATCAGCCTCCTTATGTAGGCATGCAACTGAGCAATGTGCTCTTTGTGTTGCTTATTTTTCTCTTTCCCTCTTTTTACCTTTTGAATCAAAGAATCAATAATATCTTTGCCCTCCTGACCTTCTTGGTCTTCATTGGCAAAACCCAGATCCACTGTGCTAATTTGAAATTCATCTAAGGTGAATTTACCCTTTTCTTTCTCCACAGTAGGTACAACAATCTGTGCGGTCCTTCTTCCAGTTGTTGGATCTCTTTTAATGGCCGAAGTCATTCTAGCCTTCCTTTTGGGTTTCATTATATTCTCGGAGAACAAAGTGGACACATCAAATTATTGGATCTCAAAATCCTCTTCTGCACTTACCTCCTTTTACAACCACGAAGGCACCTGATCATTTTTTTCGGCATCATCATGATGTTCACCTGTGTCTCCTGTTTCTATCAGTAGATGTGGTGGAGATGGTGATTTTCTCAATTCTTCTTCCTGATGCTCGCTTTGTTGTTGATCCTGTGGCACCTCCTCCTGTTGAGGGATTTCTTTCTCCAGAGGAGCATCTTCTTGGTGTGGGGGATCTTGTGGTGCATCTATATGTTGATCATGATGATCATGATCCTTCTCTGTCATTACTTCATCTATTTTCAACTCTTCCCCTTGTTGAGGTTATTCATCCTCCTTTGGCTTTTCTGTTTCTTGTTGCTTGTCCACCGTACGAGATACTGTGGGGTCTGCCTGAGGTGCTGGCATTTGTTCTAAATCCATTATTTGTTCCGCACCTGTACTGTCAGTCCCCTAAGCTTTGGCGGTAGGATCTTCTATTATTTTCTCCTCATCAACTGCCTTCTCTTGAACTTCTATTATGGCAGGCTCCGCTGATGTATCATGTGGACTTTGTCGGCCTAGTTCTGAAGTATGGCTCTCTGGTTCTACCATCTTCACTCCCTCTGTATACTGCCCTTTATCAGGTGATCCTGCTGGATGTTCAAGACTTGCATCCTATTTCTCTGTCAGGCCTACCACTACAGGACTTGTCACCTCTGCGATTAATGTATCTAGTCCCATTTCTTGGGCTACCTACTCTGGGCTCTTTTCTTGTTCAGCCTCCACTTGCTTGATCTCTTCCAGTATAGTTTGAACTAGTGGAGGCTTGTGAGGGGTCATGCTTGTACCAGCAACAAGTGTTTCCACCTTTTGTGCAGCCACTTCTTGCACAACTTCATCATCAAACAGATTTATTGTCTCGTCAAGCAAGATGTGTTCTTCTGCTTGTGCCTGAGAAGTTTCTTTCTTCTGCTCTTCTGCAAGTTCAGTTTTGAACTTGACGATGGTAGGAAGTGGAACATTATGTTGAAGTTCCTTAGGTACTTCACTACCTGCCCCTTGTAACAATGTTGGGGGTTGTCTTATTTCACCTCTCATAGAGGTTATTTGTTTCTTAGGTGGGGTGGACACCACCACCTATGGAGCTCTTCTTTTCCTCTTTATTATCAGTGGAGCCTCTTCTTCTTCAGGCTCTTCCTCCATGAGGATATCCTCTTTATCATGTTTCCTTGAGGATTGACCATCTTCTAGGGTCCCAGTGATTCTAGCCTCTGCTGTCTTACTCTTCTTGGACTTTTCTTTCTTTGTCCTTGGAGGGGATGCTGATTCTGATCCAGATCCTGATGCTGCTGCCTCCTCAGCTACAAATACTATCTTTTCAATAATAACCCCTTTGGGTTCTTTGTCGACCTTCTTGCCCCTTGGGGGTCTTTTGCTCTGTTGTTGTGGTGGAGGGAGTCTATCTCCCTTAGTCTTCCTCTTTTCATTTAGGAAGTCATCAAACTCATCCCTGGGAATATCCTGCCCCTTCTTCTTGTTGTCCACCGTAATGGCAACACCCTTCTTCTTCAATGCCTCTACTTGTTCATCAACCTAAGCTTGGGTTAGCTGCATGGTCCTGGCAATGAAGGAGTCCAAGGATATATCCTCCTGTATGGTGAGGTTAGGTGCAGAGATGGTATCGTTATATATCTTCTTTTGCTCATACTCATCTACAATTATCCTACCATCATCTTTCTTTAATTTTTGGGGGATGGGGATGCAATCAAAGGTTCTGATTTAATTCAGAGTTAACCTTTGATATCTCCTTCTTCTTGCTTCTACCTCATCTTCACAGTCTGCCCAGAAATCTTCTAGGTGCCTCTGATGAATAGGCTTTTCTATTATTTTCTGCATCCTGCCGTAAGGATCATATGGCCTGGTCAGCAGAAAAGCCTACAGATTCATCTTATTCAAGGTGACCATCACCTTCTTTATGTGCTCTGAATCTGGGCACATGTACCAGCCAATGGTGACTGGAAATAAAATTGGTGGTAGCTTCTTGGCATCCTTGTATGCTTTTATCATTGTGGAGCCCTGCCTGATGAACTCCATCAGTGGGATACCTCGACAGCATGAGAGGATGTCCCTCAAAACCTTCAATTCTTATGTATGAAAAGGTGGCAAACTGTATGTACCAGGCTCCATGCCTATAGATAATTTCTTGAGCCTCGATACTCAATCTCTTTGTTCTGTCCTCCTCCATGGTCCTTACCAGATGCATAGAGAATGCATCGTTGACCAGTTTGTAGTCTTGGAGGTAATTGACTCTTTGCAGCTGGGGACCATGATCCCAGATATGCACAGCATTTGTGCCTGTAAGTTTTCCATCGGTAGCTAGTGCATCAAATGTGCCTTGGTATGCACATGAATAGACAATATAGGATGTCTTATAGAAAGCACAATTTGAACCTCCCAGGTTCATCAGCTGCTCATGCAGAGCATCACTTATTAACTGGCCCCACAGTGGCTTGATATCTAAATATAAACACATCATTATTATTCCATACATCCAATCCCTGAAACTACCAGCATCAGGCTGGCCTGTTACTCTGTTCAGCAATGCAATCATATACTGATATTCATCAGCAAAATCATACTTGAATAGGTGCACAGGAAGTTTGGTTGCTGCTGGATATGTGTTGTTCTCAGCCCTCCATTGATACATGTTCTTCCTGGCTGATTTCTTGTTGTTTTCATATTCCTTTTCTAACTTCTTCAGGTCCACACTTTTGACCTTGTTACCCAAAGGCAATCCAAAGGTCCGGGAGAGACCCCTGATGGATAACTCGGCATAAATCCTCCCATGTTTCATCACTTGCCTTGTCTCTGGGTTATAGTTCCAGGCACACTCGATGACTGGCTCTGGAGATTCCATAGAGTATGGAAAACTGGCGGCGTTCCACATTCTAGATACAAAAACTGCATCCAGCACAGGACTCTTGTGATTCTCACCATTTAGCCTGATTGACCAAGCTTCCAAATTGGTGCTCCCCTGATGGGTATCTGTGATTGCACCATATTTAAACAGGATGCCCCTCTGAGATGAGAACATAGGCTTACTGAATTCTGCTTGACACTTGACGAACCTCTTGTCAGCCATGGGTACCTGTAATTAACAAAAATCCCGTCTTACAATGGGTATATACATGCATGCCTATAACAATATATCTTTAATATTCATCATGCATATGACATTTATTCAGCATACGCCCATCATGGGTGGTGCATAAACCAGAACATACAGCATCGTACCTGACTGTTATAGAAACAACAAGATGAGGGTTTCATTTACTTACCTGGTTGTGCTAATCTCCTTTTATACCAATGGAATTCTGAAAGTGCCCCTTTCTTCTTGTGAATGATCACGCGCTTTCTGCTATTTAGAAACTTTGCTCGTTGTAATATCGCTTGCAGGAGGATATGGAAGCTGTGCTCTATAAAAAGTAACTTCTTCGCAAGGTAAACATGAAAATGGTGTTAGTTTGACCTTTTAACCTTGTAATTAGGGTAAATTTAGGGCAAATCCTGACAGATTGGATTTTATTCATTAATTTTCTGCACGGAAGGTCAGGAGTTCGCCAGGTGTTCCATCTGGTTTTAATGATCAGCAGGAACCACCTACCACGTCTACACGCATTTAATGCTAATGGCGGCAATGGGAGCGGGGTGATATTTAAATAGCAAGATGATATTTGAAAACATCAGGTTATGTTTAGATATCGAGTGATATTTGCGCCATTAGGCTGTGCTTTAAACGTCGGGAGGATATTTGAAAATATCGAGCTGTGCTTTTAGATGATGATGATGACCAAAGTCATTCTTTTCTAACTCTCGGGATATCGGGGTGATGTCATCCAGATATTCGTTCTTTATATCGGAAAGGCATCATGATGTCATCGTCATGTTATGCGAACATGATCATGTTTAGAAAATGTCCTGCCGAAACGTAAATGTGATGATGATGTCATCATCATGTTTGTTTCTTCATTTATCAGACTTGGATGACATCATCAGGATATTGGCTTAGGGTGATATTTCACGGCAAGAGGATATTAAGAAATATCGGGTTACATTTGGAAATATGATGCTCACGATATATAAGACTATTTGACGGGAAAAATTTACTACCACTTAAAGTTGACGTCCGGATATTTGGACCGCTTGACTTATCGGGTGATGTACCAAGATCAAGATGATCTTCGATAACATGACTGAGGTTATAAAATAGGATCCTCCTCTTGCGAATATCGGGTTTGACCAAAACTTTGACTGTTAATAACTCTCACATCCTGATGAATATCAGGGTGATGTAAAAGGCAAACCTGCATGGAATCTAATGCTCTTTCTAAATATAAGGTCACAGAAATGAAATATGAATTTTAACAAACTAACCTCATAATAATGACTTACCTCATCTTGATTCTACATGATGATGCACATGACTTACTTTTACCAAACCGCCAGAAAGCAGACAACACCAGCCAAGCCAAAAAGTTGGGTCTCTGTTTTGCCAAGTCAAAATGGGGCGTGTTGTGTAACCGCACAACAACTTGCGACCAAAGAAAACAAACAAATTCCAATGATTCAAGTGATGTGATCATATTCATCTATAGTATTTTAATTATGTCTAAGCATAAGCATCATGATCTTCTGAATGATAAAACTTCATCATGGCAACAATGCTAACAAAGGATCAGGTGTGTGCAGATGATTAATTATCCTCATCTTGAAAGCAAGTTGAAAACCTGAGTAACTAGTGTTAAACTACATAGTTGGAGATCATCCCTCATAGCCGACCTGGATAGAGCCTTGCTGCCAGCAGTGGTTCATAGCCCCGGCAAGGTTATCTATACAATCTCCCTAAGTAGAGCCCTACTGCGAGCAGGCGTCTATAGCCCCAGTAGAGTTACTTAGATGGCCTAATATAATTATTTATTATTATTTTTTTATTTTTTTTATCTAATATCATCATGTCAGCTCATTTGTACCAAGTATAGTCACTTGCAGCTTTAGGTTGGAGATTGTATTGGTAGCAAGGGAGTCCCTTTAGATTTTTCACTTAACACCTATACTTGTGTGTTCAACAGACCCAAGGCTGTTAGGTGTTTCATTGTGATTGATTCACTTTGACCAAGAAAAGATGCCCTGATGAAAAGATATCACAAACCTGATCATGATTACTTCTCAGGATGAATCATAACCTATATCTAAATTTGATCTCATCACTTGAATCCTAACAATTTAGTCATTTTCTGGGGTGATGAGTTGCATCATCTTGACTAACCAAAACAAAACTCAACAAACAAACAAAATAGGACAAAAGAACACTGTACAAACAACTATACAAATGTATAATATGATACACATGACTATCATAGAGTCACTCAGGCCTGGAAATAATGCTTGAGGAACTGTCCATTGACTGGCAATGGGACATCCTCACCTATCAGGTTCTTAAGCCTATAAGTGTTGTCTCCTAGTATCTTATAAATTTGAAAGGGACCTATCCATAATCTATCAAACTTACCATGGTCACCTTTCCTTTCATGGGCTTTGTCCCACATCAGGACTAAATCAGATATCCTGAAAGCTTTAACTTTGGCTCTCTTGTCAAACCAGCGTTTGACAACAGACTGATGTTTTGCAAACTGGTCAATTGCTTGACTCCTTTTTTCTTCTAGGTGCATCAATTGAAGCAACCTGACTTCTTGCCTATTATCAATGCCTGGGTGTTCTTAGGCAAACTGCAGAGTAGGAATCTTCAAGTTTACAGGGAGGATAGGATCTACCCCATATACCAACTAGAAAGGCAAGTTTCCTAATGCAATTTTCATTCTAGTTCTGTCTACCCATAAGGCATATTTCAAAAATGAATTCCATTCCCTAGGGTTCTTCTCTATCAATTTTCTTATGATACTCAGCAAATTTTTATTGGTGGATTCTGCTAATCCATTCCCTTGGGGATAGTAGTTGGATGAGAACTTAAGTATAATCCCATGATCAAAAGCCCAACTTGACAATTTAGTTGAAGTGAAAGCAGAACCATTATCACTTACCAAAGCATAAGGAGTTCCATACCTGGTGACAATGTTCGTTTCCAGAAATCTAATAACATCATCTGCAGTACAGGTCTTGCTACTGACAGCCTCAGCCCATCTAGTACAATAGTCAGTAATGGTTAAGACATACCTATGACTTGAGGAGGATGGAGGATTGATTGGTCCTATAAAGTCCATGCCCCACTGTGCAAATGGGCGTTCTTCCATCACTGGCTGCAAGGGTTGCGCAGCATATTTCTCTCTGTTGGTGGCAACCTGACAAACATGACAACATTTAACATGATCAGCTGTGTCTTTAAAAATTGTAGGCCAGTAATATCCTGCTCTGAGGATTGCATGTATTGTGGCCAAGGCTGATCCATGTGCCGTTCCAAACTTGTCATGTAACTCTGACAAGACCTTATTTGCTTTTGGCTTTTCTAAGCATCTCAGGTATATTCCTTCATAATTCTTCTTGAATAAGGTTCCTCCCTTCATCATGTATTTTTGGGATCTTATTTTCAAGGCTCTTCTTTGTGAAGCTTGCATCGTTGATGGACATCTTCCAGTGATCAGGATGTGCCTGATATCTGCATACCATTCTCTATTATCCTTTTCATTAATAACATATTGCTGACTAGTGATGTTTGGGTCGATTTCAGATATCATTTGACTCAGAGATTGTCCTCTTACCAGCTTCATTGGTGTAATTTTCATGTCATACTCTTGTAATACAGTAATCCATTTAGCTCTTTTCTCACCAGGCTCACTTTGCATCAACAGCATCTTCACCGCTGCATCTGGTACTACAGCAATTACTTTGCTTCTCAGTATGTAGTTTCTGAATTTCTTTACTGCTCTGACCAATGCAATTGCCTGTCTCTCAACATCTACATATCTCAATTCAACATCCCTGAAAGGACAGCTCATGAAAGCAATTGGTTTCTCTTCTTTCTCTTCATTTCTCTGAGTAAGCACTACTATAGAAGTATGTTCTGAAGCAAATGAATAGATGTAGAAATCCTTTGTGTAATTTGGACTGATAAGGACCGGAGCATCAAAAATGGCTTTCTTTATATCTTCAAATGCAGCTTTGGCCTCTGGTGTCCACTCAATTTGTGCATCTTTTTTCAACATGGCATTTAGTGGTCTGACAATCTTAGCAAAGCCGGTGATAAACTTCCTCACAAAGTTTATCTTACCAAAGTAAGATTTAAGTTCTTTCTTGCTTCCTAGAAGTTGTAACTTCATAATAGACTCCACCCTGTCAAGATCAATGATAATTTCATCTTCCGTGATCAGGTGGCCTAGTAACTTTCCTGTTGTCACCCCAAATATGCACTTCTTGGGGTTCAACGATATTCCATACTCTTCACATTTTCTTAATACACTTCTGAGATCAGTTACATGGTCGCTTCTCTCCTTGGAGAATACTGTCAAGTCATCCATGTAGATGACTATACATTTTCCTATTAAGCCTCTGAAGGCTATGTCCATTGCTCGCTGGAATGTAGCTCCAGCATTTATAAGCCCAAATGGCATACGTCTATATGCAAATATCGCCCACTTTGTGGTGAAGGCAGTTTTTAATCTGTCAATTTTATCAACCATCACTTGGTTGTATCCTGAAAATCCATCCAGGAAGGACATCATTTTGGCTCCATTTACAATCTGTAGAACTTCATCTAACGATGGCAAGGGATAATTATCTTTTTCTGATGCTCGGTTCAGGTTCCTAAAATCTACGCATAGTCTGATATCTCCATTCTTCTTTCTGACCGGAACTAAATTAGCTACCCAAGTGGAGTGTCTCATAGGAAAAATTATCTGGGCGCTTAACAACTTTTTGACTTCTTCAAGAATTATTGGTTCAAGCAAAGCATTGACTGGCCTCTGCTTCTGTCTGAAAGGTTTAGCATCTGGCTTAAGAGGTATAGTGTGAGTTATGACTGATGTGTCATATGTCTTCAACTCATCATAAGTCCATGCAATTACATGTATGTAATCTTTGAGGGCCTGAGTTATTCCTTCTAACTCTTCTATTGTGCAAACTTTACCAATCAGTACATTTCTCTTGTCATCATCCTGTCCAATATTCACTTGTGAATATTGACCTCCATCTGCCTTGGGTAGATCCTTCTGTTTAAGCATATTATCCAAATCAAAAGCTCTTTCCAATTCAATCATACCTTTGGGGATCCTGTTGCTAGGCAATTCTAATATTTCATCTTCTTCCCAGACATGATCTTCCATACCATTCTCATCTATGATTTGGGCATCAAATACATCTCTATTTGAGATGAAATCCAAAATGTGATGATCATCATCAAACACCTGGAGGTTGGTCACATTATCAGGTACTAAAGGTACTGACACCAGTTCTACTGAAAATCTCTTTAAACCTGATATAGATAGTGGCTCCAATGTACTGGCAGCTTGGGCAAGTGCATCTGCCCTATGGTTTTGCTCTCTTGGCACGTGGGTGATATTAAAGGCGTCAAAGTCCTCAATCAGGTCCCACACACGATGTTTGTAATTGGATAGCTTTCTATAGTTACATGAGTAGATTTCTCTTACTTGCCTCACAACTAGTTCTGAATCTCCGAAGACATGCAGAATCTTTACTTTTTTCTTATGAGCAAATAGTATCCCGTGAATCAGAGCCTCATACTCTATTACATTGTTAGTACAGGGGAACTGTAATCTGTAGGCTGCTAAGTAGGATTTTCCTAATGGATCAATGAGGTCAATTCCTACCCCAGCGCCCTACTTGGACTTGGATCCATCAAACCTTAGGATCCAGGGTTTATCTTCAGTAGGATACCTAGCTGAACCTTCTTTTTTCTTTGCAGCTCTGGCTGCTGCTCCACTGATATCCACTTTAATTTAGGGATGTCATCATTTTCAAGTTTCTTCTTTCCTTTCTTTTGTGAGCCTGATGGCTCTTCTACTTTCTCTTTCACGTCAGCAGGAGGATGATCCTTTGGATCTGCAGCTGTATACTTTTTCAAAATGCGTAAACATAGGGAGCAAGTTGTTTCTGAGTGAGGTGCCTCGTGCAACCTACACCAACCTTTAATTAAGACCTCCTAGGGAGATCTATGTTGTCGTGTCATCTTCTCTATTTCTTTTACTAGAAATTCCTCGAACTTAGTTAGGTCACTACCTTTATCTTCATCGGACAATTCATAGTCTGGCTCCATAAAACAATCACTCCCAGGGGTGATCTTTTCTTTCTTCTCATCATTTATCTGGTCGTAAACCAGAACTTCTTCTATTTTCAGGATATGATCTTCATCATGATCTGTCACCTCTTCTGTTCCTATAGAAGACAAACAAGAATTAGTATCGTCATCATCATCAGATGTAGTACTTACCTCAGAATATGATGACAATGCCTCACTGCAGGTTTGCTCCAGCATCATCATATCTAAACATGTTTCACAAGTCTTTTGTGAATGTGCTTCATCGTGTAATCTGCACCATCCATCAATCAAAATATCATTAGCAGGTATTTTTAACAATTGACAACGCCTTACCTGATTAGACAGATGCATCTCAAAATCTCTGAAGCGATCGATTTCGTTCTCATTATCAGGATTATTATCAGGTTCTACAACTGGCATGTCCTCCTGATGATCATCATGATGATGATGATGAAGATCAAGCATCAGGATCTCTTCTATTTTGACAGTCTATGGCCTGATGCAGTAAACTCTAGGCTCTACATCTACGTACATGATCTCATTTGTTCTGTTGTACTCAGTGATCATATGCTTCATTCTAGGCTCAGCATCAATCCTGATCTAATTAGATATACCTTTCCATGGTAACCACATGTGACTTAAATCTATGGACATATATCCGTTAAGCATTTTAGAACAATCTCGGCTAAGCAACATCCCATAAGTATCAGGTATGTCAACTACCTGAATGTCAATGTAATACTGGATCCTAGGATCAGATGCTAGTTGCATGTGGATATGAGTCAACTCCCCTACTACACTTACTTCTATTTTGTCCAGTTGAGTGACCTTCTTTAAGGATTTAACAGGATGTAATCCTAAAGCATTGCATATTGACAAGGGCATGACATTCGTGGAGGCCCCTAAATCAACCAAATAGTTGTGCAGGTTCTTACTGAACATTCTTATAGTGAGGAGGAACGGAGGTGATTCAATTTTGTCCTTGTACAAGGTCATGTGAGAGGTTTCAGCAGCTTGGACTGTAGCTGACACTTTAGGCTTGATAGTATTATCTCTGACAGCATGATCTTTGCCACTAGATTGACTTGAAAAATGGCCATCCTCCTTAGGAGCAGGATCATCTAGTGACTTCATAAATGCCCTTTTGATGGCAGGAGTTTTTAGTAACTCAGACAAGGACAGGCTGATCTTAATTTTCTTCATTTCATTAGCCAGATAGCTGACTAACTTGTCAGATTCATGAGGTGTATTTACAATCTTTGATCCTGTGTTTTGAGGCAACAAGTACTGAGCATTTACCTTGGGGAACCCAGGGTTATTACTGGCTTTAGGATCAGGAGGTGTATTGAAGTTATTTAGAGGTAGAGATGATGTCAATGGACCAGCAGGCCTGTTGGCATTACTCCTCAAGTTATAATTATGCTTACCAGGATATTGCTGCTGGTATGCATGTACTTCCTCATGTTCTCTTGCAGGCTCATTTTCATCCTCAAAGGGGAATACATAGTTTGTTTCAAAGGTTAGGGCAGATTCTTCACATGCCTGGTTATAACTCTGATGAGGTTGATTTGTATAAGTTTCCAGCACAAAAGCTGAGTCATATCCACAAGGAACAATCTCATTTCCTTCTGCCTGAGGTGGATTTCTAGAAGTGTTAGACACTTCAGTCTGAAAGATGCTAGCAGCAATTCTAAATTGTGGACAGTCTAATTCTGCATGTGCATTTGTATTGTGGATCCTACACCAATTAGTAAGGGCTGCCTCAGCAAGATTGACTCTAGTAGTCTGTTTGGCTTCACCCAGAGGCTGATTGTCCAGGGGTGATGGTAATGAGCCATTATTTGGCCTAGAGTTCCATACTTTGGGCTGCCTCTGAGGATTATTGTTATTTCCACCATTATTATTGAAATTATTGGTGTTATATCCTCTGTCAGGATAATTTGGTCTATCATTGGAATAATTTCTATTTTGATTTGACTGGGAATAAAAACCTTGATTTCTCAAATGTGTCACTTCTGTGGTGAGTTTTCTCAATTGAGTAGAGATTTCTTTGATTTCCTCCTTTTCTTCTTGAGCTTTGGCCACCACATTTTCAGTTTGGGGCTTGAAGAAAGAGGATCCATGGTTATTGCTGGATAGATCAGTACCCTGGGGTGTCTGAGCCTGTGCAGGATATTGTGGTAATTGGCCATTTCCGTTAGGAGGAGGCATAATGCTTAGTGGAGGTACTTGCAAAGGTGCAAGCATGACTGCTGGAGGTATCACTTCTCCATAAGGATATTGTGTAGGATACTGTGCAGAATATGATGCAGGATATTGTGAATGCATGCCGGGCAAGGTAGGGAATACTATATTTGGAGTAGGAGCAGGTATCAATTGCTGATTTACCTGTATGGCTTCTTGAAATGCTAAAGCTAAAGTTGTAATTTGGGGGTGTGTTCTCCTTATGAACATGGAAGTCAAAGGATCTAAGGCTGAATAATAAATGCTCCTTGCAACTTCGTCAGACACAGTATAAGGAGTGACCACCCTGGACAACATTTTCTGAAACCTAGCATTGAAATTTGCAATAGGCTCATTCTCAAATCTCTTGATAGTGGCAAATAAATGATAGTTTATTGAGGGATCAACTGGAACTTTGAATCTATCAAGAAAAGCTTTCTCTAGTAAGGCCCATGAATCAACAGAACCCTGACCAAGACTAATGAACCAATTATAGGCTTCTTCCCCTAAGGAAAAAGGAAATAATCTGCACACCACATCTTGATGTTCTATTCTGGCTCTGCAGCAAGCTTCCTTAAAGGTCCTGATCTTGGTAAGGATGATATTTTGGACAAATTTTGTCTAGATTCTTTGGTAACTCATGATATGCAGTAAAGGTCAAAGGTGATTCTGCTGCAAAAAAAGTCATTGCAACCAGAGGGGGTTGAGCTGGTGGTGTAGCTGGCTGAGGTCGGACTAAAGGTACACCCTAAGGTTGAATAGAAGGTGTCACAGATATCCCAAAAGGTATTTGCAAACTAATAGGAGTTACAGGGGGAGGTTCTGGTGAAGCTCTTGGTGCACCAGATTCAGGAGTATGATGGACGTCTACCGTACTAGGCCTGAAACCTCTAACAGGCAATTCTTTAAAAATTCCACTAGATCTAGACCTGGTATTTATCCTGTGAGCTAGGATTTCTCAATTTTGAGGCAAATTGGCTGAAACTTTGCAAATATTGGCTGGATTTCACTAGCTAAAGTGATATTTGCGGTCAGATGGTTGATCAGACTGGATATTTACGAAATATTTGCAAAGATACTACAAATATGAAAGGATATTTGAGGTATAATGACCCCTAGCACGAGATCTCAAGTTTCTAAGGCCAAAATTCTTTAAAGCTTGAACAATTTATGTAGCTCTGGCTGATATTTGTGAATTCAGAATGATCTACTACAAAGCTTACACTATTTACACTAGATCTGGAGACCTTTACATAGAATGAGCATCTACAAGCTTGCTACAGTAAATATTTGCGTAATATTTGAAATTCACAGATGATTCGAGGTTACCTTACTCTCTGCATCATCAAATCTAAAAATAATGATGATGAGCGTAGTCTCCCAGATCGGGCCCTCCTTCTAGTGCCAATTTATGTTGGTCATGATGTTAGTCATAAACAAGCATCGAATAAAAGTACACATTAACCTTTATTCATCTTGAAAGATACGATGAATTCAGGGAATCCATGATCCCAAGTCTCCGGTGATTAGGTCTTAATCGTCTGACATTACTCAGAGGTTAATGTGAGTTGATGTTTCCATTTTGGGGCCTTACGTGAAAATTCATCATCATCATGATACTCCTGTAGAAATTATTTACAGAGAAGTCATATTATATAGTTATTTGATGAAACGATGCAGAAATACTTCGATCTTTGCATGATATTTTCAATTGTGCATGCTTTGTATTCAAATATGCTAAATATTTGCAATTATCTACGAGCTGTCTGCATATTTGTGTTATTTGCTTAAGATCATCAATTGTTTGCAATTATGAGGATGAAATGCTTTGAAATTTAAAAGAAATTGAAGAAATGCTTCTAACTAAAGTTGAACCTTTAGCTTTTGAACCACATGTATATTAGATACTGTCATGAGGAGAAGAAAACCAAACCATATTTTCACCAGGACATTCCACAGCTAGATATAGTTGATGCTAAATTCAAAGGAATTTATATGAATACAACACATGTAAGTAAATATGCACTCCAAGGGACGCAACAAATCACCACATATGTCCAGAATTCATACACTAATTACTCAAGATTTACTATGAGTTGTAATCAACACAGTCTTCTCATTCATTAAGCATGCAAGAATATAAATGTTTACAAAAACTTTGAAATGAGCTCTGAATGTTTTAGCAGATGAATTTTAATTAAGTTTCAAATATTTACAATAAGGCATTCCATCACCTTTTATAGAACAAGGTGAGGAAACCGTTACAAAAAGATCCACGATCCTAATTTATCAATGCATATCTACGGTCACCATTTTCTTTGACTTTGTCAAACTTATCAAAAGTAGCACAAGTTGCCAGCTGGCAACTATCTGGGTTATTTAAGCTTATATCTTCCTTTATGATGTATCTTCATCATGCTCCTCATCTGATTCATGTGGATCATCATCATGTGCATCACTTCCCGAACTTTCACTATCCTGATGATGATGATGCCGCATATGAGGATGCATGCTGCTCCGGACTTGCTCATATGACTACACGACTTGATCTATTCCTCTGCCATCCTGAGTCTTTGCTTTGATGATGGTGTGCTTATGTGCCTCATATTTATTTCTACTACTATCCAGTTTGTCTTTCCTATCCTACAGTGTCTCATTGCATTTTTCCGTCGTGACCTTGATTCTCATTATTTTATTTATAACTTCTTTTGTCAAGTGGACAAGTGGATCATCTGCTATTGATTGGAAGTTGTCATGTAAATCCTTGATGGCACATTCCTCATCTTGATTTTCAATTTTCCCTTCCATTTTTGCTTCCAATGTTTCTAATATTTCCGCCTCAATAGCCATTAAATCATGTAACTTCATGCTGATATCTCTCAGCTTATTGTTGCATCTTCTGAGCACTCCACATTCAAATTGAATGTCTCTGTACCAGATATCAATTATCAAGGTGGTACTACTATTCAATACCTATTTATTAATAAGCAGTTGAGGATTTATCCTCTTTATTTCTCCCAGGATGCTTAGGACTTTTTCCAATTTATTAGACGTTTTTCCTGTCTACATTTGCAATTTGTCTACTTTAGTCCTGGAGTCACTGAGAATGTTCCACCTCTTCAAGGAGGCCTTTACCATTTCTTCAGCCTCATCCAATGTGGATGACATCCATTTCCTTAATACAGATGCCTCATGTTTCATGAGGTCTAGTTTATTTACCTCCTTTTGAGAAATAGCAGTCAATGGGACTGCATGTTCAGTTGTAGCATCATAAGGATTAATCAGCCTCCTTATGTAGGCATGCAACTGAACAATGTGCTCTTTGTGTTGCTTATTTTTCTCTTTCTCTCTTTTTACCTTTTGAATCAAAGAATCAACAATATCTTTGCCCTCCTAACCTTCTTGGTCTTCATTGGCAAAATCCAGATCCACTGTGCTAATTTGAAATTCATCTAAGGTGATTTTACCCTTTTCTTTCTCCACAGTAGGTACAGCAATCTATGTGGTCTTTCTTCTGATTGTTGGATCTCTTTTAATGGCCGAAGTTGTTTTGGCCTTCCTTTTGGGTTTCATTATATTCTCAGAGAACAAAGTGGACACATCAAATTATTGGATCTCAAAATCCTCTTCTGCACTTACCTCCTTTTCCAACCACAGAGGCACCTGATCATGTTTTTCCGCATCATCATGATGTTCACCTGTGTCTCCTGTTTCTATCAGCAGATGTGGTGGAGATGGTGATTTTCTCAATTCTTCTTCCTGATGCTCACTTTGTTGTTGATCCTGCGGCACCTCCTCCTGTTGAGGGATTTCTTTCTCCGGAGGAGCATTTTCTTGGTGTGGGGGATCTTGTGGTGCATCTGTATGTTGATCATGATGATCATGATCCTTCTCCATCATTACTTCATCTGTTTTCAACTCTTCCCCTTGTTGAGGTTCATCATCCTCCTTTGGCTTTTCTGTTTCTTGTTGCTTCTCCACCGTACGGGATACTGTGGGGTCTGCCTGAGGTGCTGGCATTTGTTCTGAAGCCATTATTTGTTCCACACCTGTACTGTCAGCCCCCTGAACTTTGGCTGCAGGATCTTCTATTATTTTCTCCTCATCAGCTGCCTCTCTTGAACTTCTATTATGGCAGGCTCCGCTGATGTATCTTGTGGACTTTGTCGGCCTAGTTCTGAAGTATGGCTCTCTGGTTCTGCCATCTTCACTCCCTCTATATATTGCCCTTTATTAGGTGATCCTGCTGGATGTTCAGGACTTGCATCCTGTTTCTCTGTCAGGTCTACCACTGCAGGACTTGTCACCTCTGCGATTAATGTATCTAGTCCCATTTCTTGGGCTACCTGCTCTGGGCTCTTTTCTTATTCTGCCTCCACTTGCTTGATCTCTTCCAGTATAGTTTGAACTGGTGGAGGCTTATGAGGGGTCATGCTTGTACCAGCAACAAGTGTTTCCACCTTTTGTGCAGCCACTTCTTGCACAACTTCATCATCAGACAAATTTATTGTCTTCTCAAGTGAGATGTGTTCTTCTGCTTGTGCCTGAGAAGTTTCTTTCTTCTGCTCTTCTGCAATTTCAGTTTTGAACTTGACGATGGTAGGAAGTGGAACATTATGTTGAAGTTCCTTAGGTACTTCACTACGTGCCCCTTGTAACAATGTTGGGGGTTGTCTTACTTCACCTCTCATAGAGGTTCTTTGTTTCTTAGGTGGGGTGGACACCACCACCTGTGGAGCTCTTCTTTTCCTCTTTATTATCAGTGGAGCCTCTTCTTCTTCAGGCTCTTCCTCCATGAGGATATCCTCTTTATCATGTTTCCTTGAGGATTGACCATCTTCTAGGGTCCCAGTGATTCCAGCCTCTGCTGTCTTACTCTTCTTGGACTTTTCTTTCTTTGTTCTTGGATGGGATGCTGATTCCGATCCAGATCCTGATGCTGCTGCCTCCTCAGCTACAAATACTGCCTTTTCAATAATAACCCCTTTGGGTTCTTTGTCTACCTTCTTGCCCCTCGGGGGTCTTTTTCTCTGTTGTTGTGGTGGAGGGAGTCTATCTCCCTTAGTCTTCCTCTTTTCATTTAGGAAGTCATCAAACTCATCCCCGAGAATATCCTGCCCCTTCTTCTTGTTGTCCACCGTAATGGCAACACCCTTCTTCTTCAATGCCTCTAGTTGTTCATCAACCCAAGCTTGGGTTAGCTTCATGGTCCTGGCAATGAAGGGGTCCAAGGATATAACATCCTGTATGGTGAGGTCAGGTGCAGAGATGGTATCATTATATATCTTCTTCTGCTCATACTCATCTGTAATTATCCTGCCATCATCTTTCTTTAATTTTTGGGGGATCGGGATGCAATCCAAGGTTCTGATTTGATTCAGAGTTAACCTTTGATATCTCCTTCTTGCTTCTGCCTCATCTTCGCAGTCTGCCCAGAAATCTTCTAGGTGCCTCTGATGAATAGGCTTTCCTATTATTTTCTGCATCCTGCCATAAGGATCATATGGCCTAGTCAGCGGAAAAGGCTGTAGATTCATCTTATTCAAGGTGACCATCACCTTCTTTATGTGCTCTGAATCTAGGCACATGTACCAGCCAATGGTGACTAGAAACAAAATTGGTGGCAGCTTCTTGGCATCCTTGTATGCTTTTATCATTATGGAGCCCTGCCTGATGAACTCCATCAGTACTACTGCATTAGTGGGATACCTCGGCAGCATGAGAGGATGTCCCTCAAAACCTTCAATTCTTATGTATGAAAAGGTGGCAAACTGTATGTACCAGGCTCCATGCCTGTAGATAATTTCTTAAGCCTCCATACTCAATCTCTTTGATCTGTCCTCCTCCATGGTCCTTACTAGATGCATAGAGAATGCATCATTGACCAGTTTGTAGTCTTGGAGGTTATTGACTCTTTGCAGCTGGGGACGATGATCCTAGATATGCACAGCATTTGTGCCTGTAAGCTTTTCATCAGTAGCTAGTGCATCAAATGTGCCTTGGTATGCACAGGAATAGACAATATAGGATGTCATATAGAAAGCACAATTTGAACCTCCCAGGTTCATCATCTGCTCATGCAGAGCATCACTTATTAACTGGCCCCATAGTGGCTTGATATCTGAATATAAACACATCATTATTATTCCATACATCCAATCCCTGAAACTACCAGCATCAGGCTGGCCTGTTACTCTGTTCAGCAATGCAATCATATACTGATATTCATCAGCAAAATCATACTTGAATAGGTGCATAGGAAGTTTGGCTGCTACTAGATATGTGTTGTTCTCAGCCCTCCATTGATACATGTTCTTCCTAGCTGATTTCTTGTTCTTTTCATATTCCTTTTCTGACTTCTTCAGGTCCACACTTTTGACCTTGTTACCCAAAGGCAATCCAAAGGTCTGGGAGAGACCCCTGATGGATAAGTCGGCATATATCCTCCCATGTTTCATCACTTGCCTTGTCTCTGGGTTATAGTTCCAGGCATAAGCGATGACCAGCTCTGGAGATTCCATAGAGTATGGAAAACCGGCGGCGTTCCACATTCCGGATACAAAAACTACATCCAGCACAGGACTCTTGTGATTCTCACCATTTAGCCTGACTGACCAAGCTTCCAAATTGGTGCTCCCTTGATGGGTATCTGTGATTGCACCGTATTTAAACAAGACGTCCCTCTGAGACGAGAACATGGGCTTACTGAATTCTTCTTGACACTTGACGAACCTCTTGTCATCCATGGGTACCTGTAATTAACAGAAATCCTGTCTTACAATGGGTATATACATGCATGCCTATAACAATATATCTTTAATATTCATCATGCATATCACATTTATTCAGCATACGCCCATCATGGGTGGTGCATAAACTAGAACATATAGCATCATACCTGACTGTTATAGAAACAACAAGATGAGGGTTTCATTTACTTACCTGGTTGTGCTGATCTCCTTTTATACCAATGGAATTCTGAAAGTGCCCCTTTCTTCTTGCGAATGATCATGCGCTTTTTGCTACTTAGAAACTTCGCTGGTCGTAATATCACTTGCAGGAGGATATGTAAGCTGTGCTCTGCAAAAAGTAACTTCTTCACAAGGTAAACGTGAAAATGGCATTAGTTTGACTTTTTAACCTTGCAATTAGGGTAAATTTAGGGCAAATCCTGACAGATTGGATTTTATTCATTGATTTTCTGCACGGAAGGTCAGGAGTTTGCCAAGTGTTCCATCTGGTTTTAATGATCGGCGGGAACCACCTACAATGTCTACGTGCATTCAATGCTAATGGCAGCAACAGGAGCGGGGTGATATTTAAACAGCAGGATGATATTTGAAAACGTCGAGTTATGTTTAGATATCGGGTGATATTCGCGCCATTAGGCTGTGCTTTAAACGTCAGGAGGATATTTGAAAATATCAGGCTGTGCTTTTAGATGATGATGATGACCAAAGTCATTCTTTTCTAACTCTCAGGATATCGGGGTGACGTCATCTAGATATTCGTTCTTTATATCGGAAAGGCATCATGACATCATCGTCATGTTATGCGAACATGATCATGTTTAGAAAATATCTTGCCGAAACGTAAATGTGATGATGATGTCATCATCATGTTTGTTTCTTCATTTATCTGACTTGGATTACGTCATCAGGATATTGGCTTAGGGTGATATTTCGCAGCAGGAGGATATTAAGAAATATCGGGTTACATTTGGAAATATGACGCTCATGATATATAAGACTGTTTGATGGGGAAAATTTACTACCACTTAAAGTTGACTTCCAGATATTTGGACCGCTTGACTTATCGGGTGATGTACCAAGATTAGGATGATCTTCGATAACATGACTGAGGTTATAAAATAGGATCCTCCTCTTGCGAATATCAGGTTTGAGCAAAACTTTGACCGTTAATAACTCTCACATCCTGATGAATATCAAGGTGATGTAAAAGGCAAACCTGCATGGAATCTAATGCTCTTTCCAAATATGAGGTCATAGAAATGAAATATGAATTTTAACACACTGACCTCATAATAATGACTTACCTCATCTTGATTCTACATGATGATGCACATGACTTACTTTTACCAAACCGCCAGAAAGCAGACAACACCAGCCAAGCCAAAAAGTTGGGTCTCTGTTTTGCCAAGTCAAAATGGGGCGTGTTGTGTAACCACACAACACATACCCTCCAGAGTATCACAAGTCAAATGAACTAAAACAACTTAAGAATCTAATTGATCTTGCATTCATGAAATAAATTCTACAATAATAATAACATGCAAGAAATAAAGTGAAGGATAGTTATCCTAAGTGGCCCTTGCTCAGGTGACTGCCTCACTACTTTTAACTCAAATCTAGTTCTCTAAATCAACATAATCATATTAATTCTAACTCATTCAGTACACAATCCTTTTAAATCGCATAAAATCTTGTTGAACTGTAGTATTCATAACTCATAATCAAAATAATAACATTATCTGCATAATCTGGAAAAGATTCAGATAGCTATATTTGTGATAGAACAAAAACTATTCAAACTGAAACTTAACTAACTACCTCTACCTCAACCACCGCACCATACATATAGGCACGGGGGAGTTTATTTGAAATAGGTCTCTTAACTTTAAACATAAAACACCACTTAGCACGAACAAAAGTGCAATGAATTCTAACAATAATAACTAAAAAAGAAGGACAGAAGTGTCTTAATAAATTAGAACTCTTTGCTGAAATAGGGGAACGTGAACTGATTAAATCAGTCCCATTGGTCTTCTAGTTGCAACAAAATCCTTCGAGCTTCCAATCATCTTTATTGATTACCATCACAATGCGTGATTATCTCCATCAAGTGTCTTCATGTCATGGTTGTTGCACTTAGTTGAGTCTGGAACCTTCTTTACTCTACTACCTAGAAATGATGTGGTTGTGGGCTGCACCTTGCAGTTGCTGTGGGTTATAGTCCTTCTTCTTTAGCTATAGGTGTTAGTCCATAAACATGTACAAAATACTAACAACCATAATCAACACAAACATTGTCTACAATCCATACATTCCCACATATAACATACAATTTCATCATATTATAATCATATCTCCATATACTTAATTAACCAGGTTCAAGTCTACCTAATGATCATAAGGGAAAACATAATATAGAAATATGCTTAAAATAATGTCTGGGAATGTGTTTCAACTTGCATAAAACTATAAGAAAATAGGCTAATAACTAGGCTCATCACACCCCCAACTATTACAAAGTTGTGTCACACTTTTATAAAGGAAATGGCTAACACTAATCTAAATTTTAAACTTGAATCATTAGAAAGTGGCATATATGTTTTGAATTTTGAAATGATGTAAACTAATAAAATGTGGATTTTTTAGTATATTTTATGTTTGTATTTTTTACAAAATTTAAAAATTATTTGAAAATAGTTTTTTATAAATTAAGACTATAAATTAGTTGCTGATAAAATGCTAAAAAATGATGTTACATGAGACGTGAAGCCTTATATAGTAAATTTTCCTTTTCTCCTTCAAATTTTTTGTGTATATTTATATCTTGAAACTTTAGGGCATGGATATTTTTTTGCAATTTTAATAAATATATATTTTTAAATAAATATCTAATTGACTTTTATCTCTCTGTGTAAAATTGCATGATTTCTCCTCTTAATTTCTCATTCCTGAAGTAGGAGGCCAGTGCTCTCACCTGTAAATCCCCCACATAAATCAATGGATTCCATTCAGCATCCTTAGACACAACATAATTATGTAAGTAGAACTCACATAGCTAACCTTTCTCTTTAGGTGTGGTAGTAGCAAAAACTTTTAGGAAGGTCTTTTTTCGACTCATTGCAACTGGTTTATTACTGATCAATTTACTAAACTGGTAACTTAGAAATTTCTCCTATAGAAACAAGACATAGGTCCTAGTTGGGGGTCTACATTTGACAATTTGAGCATCTTTGTGTGCTATTTCCTCCATTTTGACTGCTAGCCTTCCCAACTCAATGTCTTTCCTTTCTAATGCCTTAGTATGTTCTACAATCATGGCTTATTTTTCTCTCTTCCACTCTTCTTTTTGTTTAGAGAAATCTTGAGTAACCTTCCATAACTAATATCCTTGGGACACAACTGTGTGACAAGTTGGGGTCTTTAAAACAGGGAGTCTTTTCTCTTCATCCACTAATTCCTTATTTCTTGCAACTACTATGGCTAGCTCTACAAGGATGTCTAGTTTTGACCCCTGATCATAAGTGTTAACTTTTTCTTCCAACTCCTGTATCTTTTCTTCTCTCTTTGTCCCTCTGCTCATAGGTTTTGACCAATTATTCTAGCTGCTTTATTCTCTCAAAGGCTTCCTACAATTATCTTCTTACATTCCTTTCTTCAATCAATAATTCCTCATCCCTTAAAGGTTGTTCATCACCACCCCCTGTGGACTCATATCCATCACTATCAGGGTTGTCTGAGGTTTTCTTCCTAGTTTTCTTAGCAATAAAAATGTCCTCTAATTCAGATTCAGAGGTAGTAGACACATACCATTTCTTTTTTATGGGGACTTGTACATTCTCAGTCATATTAGTCTCTTCTTCATGGTTAGTTTCTACTTCTACAACATCATCTTGCTCTTTTCTAGGCTTCTCAACAGTGCTCCGCATAACTCCTTTCTTCTTTAGGCATTGTGAGTTTGCCTTAATGGTGTGGGTTTCTCTTTTTACCTTTTTGTAGGCTCAAAACAAGAACCACCCTTCTTCTTCCTGGTTCTTAGTGTTTTGGTGTTGGGTGCTTTACTAGAGGATGGGGTTTGAGTTTCATCTTCCACTAGGGTTTGATTTACTTCTTCCACTACAAGTTGGTCAAATGCTACATTTGGTAAAATTGGCACATCTTGCTCCCCTGTTTCTTCCACGCTACAGGTAGGTGAAGTAGTAGGTGTAACAGGGTTTTCTCTCAAGGATGCAGTAGGTGACTCTACATTCTTTGGTGTTTCTATCTCATTAAGGATGTCATTGATGTTTTTGCATTTCAAAAATCTTTTGCAAGGCACATGTGGATATTGAATTCTAGGACTTCTCTTTACTAACAAAGTGACCAAACAATCATAGGACAATGCTGACTTATTTGACTTCTTCTGGTATTCATATCCCATTCTTTAAGAAATTATATAGGAAATTTGGCACATTGACTACTTGGTTATGGCAAAGACGACTTAACAATTTAAAATGCACAATGTATAACATGGATTGATTACCATCACAAGTGAGGTATTTAATAATATGAATAGCACAAGATGCCCATAACTATGAGAGTGATAGTCTTTTAGTACCTTGTGATGTGGATTCCAACTGCTCCCCTGCCTCACTGAATTCATCTCTTACAACTATTGCATCTGCCTTGACAGGACAATCTTCTCTATTTCTAGGTAAACTAGATACCTCAGCAATTGTCACTTCTAAAGCATCCACTATCAAACCTTTGATAGTGGCTTCATCATGGTAGAGTGAGGCTGCAAATTGCCTTGTCATACCTTCATTGTATTCTATGAGCCTCAAAAAATAGTCAATCCATCATTCTTGTGTAAAGATCAGAAAGGTTAGTTGGTCTCCCAGTACCACATCATGCATTGTAGGTTCTCATCTAATAAGGTCTCCTCCCATATTGCCAAATTCAAAATCAAATTCTTCACAACCATTCTACTAACCCTCTATTATATCTGCGTGCACTTCCAATTTCAATAACTCTCTATATATTCCCTTGCTATATTATACTTGTATGCATCAACTCACACTAGCCTAAACTAACAAACTAGCTTGAACTGACTCAGAATTGTGGGAAATTTAGCAGACAAAAGGTCTTAGACATAAGAAGGCAAAGAAAGAAAAGGTTGTATTATTTGTGTTGTGTAACTGACAATGGCGAACAATCATTATTTTGAGCAAAAAAACACTATCCCTCCCCCCAACTAAAATCTTGAAGTGACCTCAATTCAAGGTTTTGTATGGCAGAGAGAAGGATGATAGTATATGGATGTAGGATTAATAATGAGAATTTTTTATTATTAAATGTGAGCACATATTGAAGCATTGAAATATCTTTGTTAAATAATGAAAAATTAATATTTGTACCTATTCGAATGAAGTGAACTGGACTTTGTGTGAGCGGAGCGTTGGAAAATGTGTCTACAACATTAGTTCAATTGGACGCGACTCATTATTATGACGAATGGTAGAAATGACATACTAGCATGTGTGAACCAGCTGATGAAGCTTGCATGCAATGGGATGACAAATGGCAACTATATGCACTTGGAAAGTGGAGTGCATGGAAAAAAATTTGAATGAGATGATAGATAGTTGCTGCATGTGAGTGGACATATAGTTGTTGCATATTCCTTTTTCAATAGGTCCCAATGTATATTGTGGCAATGTGGAGTTTGTTGCCTTCTACAACTCCCTATATCTTATTGAATTAGTCTCCATGAAGATTATGGCATTGGATTTGTGTGTGCACATGAAGAAAGGAAATAAATTATACCTAAGTGACCTCAGGAGGTGAGCTATGTAGCTCACCTATTGAGTCACTTTGATAATCGGCAGGGTCTGCTTCCATGTTACTGCTTGGTGATAATATAGCATTATCTGATTCAGAGCTAGGAATAGAGTGTTGGTTTAGAAAAACATCTCTGGTTGCTAGCCTAGTATAGAGCTTTAATCTATTGCCATTAACCAATAGTGAAAACCTAACCTCATATATGGTCTATAGTTTAACAGCTTCATTGGGAAAGACCTGGTGTATTTCATAAGGTCCTAACCACCTTGATTGTAATTTTCCCTTGTGATCCTTGTACTTGGAATCATATAATAGACCCCAGTCACCCACATGGAATTCTTTATTCTTAATGAACTGATCATGCCATTTGGATCTTTGCTTTTGGACTATCTCTATGTGGTACATAGCCGCCATTTGAATCTCATCTAACCCATTGAGAACATGAAGTCTTTCATGTTGTGCTGCTTTCAGATCCATGTAAAGTTATAGTGCAGTCCTTAATGTCTTATATTTAAATTCTATTGGCAAAATTATTGTTTTACCATACACTAACTCATAAGGTTTGAAACTAGTTGTTGTTTGCTATGTGTTTCTATATGCCCATACTACCTCTGGTAGTCTGGCTACCCAGTCCTTCCTGTGAATGTTCACTATTTTTGTTAGAATATTCTTAATTTCTCTATTTGTAACTTCCACCTGCCCATTGGCTTGGGGGTGATAAGGTGTTTATTTTCTATGCCTGACTTTGTATTCTTTAACCAGTGAGGAAATGAGTTCAGAAGTGAACTAGGGACCTTGATCAGTGACAATTTCTCTTGGTGCTCCATACCTAGTGAAGATCTCTTCATACAAGAATTTGGCTACATTCCCATCTCTGGCAAATTAGAAGGCCTTGACTTCAACCCATTTTGTTAGATAATCAGTGCAAACTAAAATGTACTCATTATTATTAGAATCTGGTGAAATTGGCCCAATAAAATCTAGCCCCCATTTGTCAAATGGTACAAGGGTCATCTGTGACTACAAAGGCATCTCATCTGACCTTGTTGGTTTGCCCATTCTATGACATCTTTCACAACTACTTGTATACTTGATTGCATCCTTATGAAGAGTTGGCCAATAATAGCCTATTGTTAAGACCTTGAATGTTGTCCTTTTGGTTGTAAAGTGACCCCCATAGGGCTCATCATGACAAGTTTTTAAGATGTCAAAGACCTCATCTTCTCTTATACATCTTCTCATAATATGGTCTGGACTGGTGTAGAATAAATAACTAGCAATCCAAGAATATGGAAAGCTTTTATGCACTAACTGTCTCCTTTCTCTTAGAGAGAAATGTGATGGTATCTGCCCTGCTACGAAGTAGTTAGCAATATCAGCAAACCATAGTGTGTATATTGAGAGAAAACAAATGCTCATCTGGAAAAGAGTCATCCACAACACCTTCGTCTATTTGTGTAGGCAATCTAGATAGAAAATATGTCACCACATTAGCTTTCCCTGGCTTATCCACTATTGTCATATCAAACTCCTATAGTAAGAGAAACCATCTAACTAGTCTACCTCCAACCACAGGTTTGTTCATTAAGTACTTGATTGCAGTATGATCTGTATGGATAAAGACTTGGTAACCAGTGATATAATGCCTAAACTTGTTGATAACATATAGACAACAGCCAACATCTCTTTTTCTATGACAATGTAATTGAGTTATGCTCCTTGTAACTTTTTACTGATATAATAGATAGCATACTCCTTATTACCTTCTTTTTGTCCCAATACAGCTCCTATAGAAAAATTAGAAGCATCAGTGTATATGTGGAAAGGCAATGTCCAATTTGGTCCTCTTAAGATAGGTGCTTTTATCAAAGTTGTCTTAAGTGTGTCAAAAGAGTGATGACATTCTGTGGTCCAGTCAAATTCCATATCTTTTGTGAGTAGAGTAAACAAAGGTGCTATAAGTTTGCTGAAGTACTGAATGAATCTCCTATAATAGCCTGCATGGCCAAGAAAGCGTTTGACATCTTTTGGTTTCTGTGGTACAGAAAGTGTAGAAATTATCTCAATTTTATTGGGATCCACCTGAATACCATCACTAGATATAAAGTGTCCTAGAACAACCCCTTGAGTCATCATCATAAAGCATTTTTCATGACTCAATGATAGATTATGTTCTTGACATCTTTTCGGGACCTTCTCTAAATTATTGAGTGTTGTTTCAAATGTTTCTCCATAGGTGGTGAAATCATCCATGTAGATCTCCAAAGAATCATGAGCATAGTGGGTAAGTACAAGAAGATGGGGGGCCAAAAAGGGGTCTTAAGTGGCCACTTTTTTTCTGAAATCAGGAAATACTGGCCTTGGATGAGAAATTAAACATAGTTACACTCAAAATTTGGAGATGCAACCAAAACAATGTTCATAGTGCTCTGAGTCTACTTTTTAAACTACTATTTTTTTTTTAAAATGGTATAGATTAAGGGGTTCAAAAGAGGGAGCCACAGAAATTGGTGTTGCTTCTGTCAAAAAAACATAACATAGCATGTTTTGTGGCTCCCTCAAAAGGTCAACTTTTTTTTGGTATTTTTAAAATTGCTTCAGTGAGAAACTAGCTAATAGCATGTAGTTTATGCCTAATTTTTCTAATAATTTTTTGATGAATATTTGATTTTTTACTAATTTTCAAAGTGGACACATCCTAAAAAAATAGAATTTTAGCTGTGCTACCCCTATAATTTTGAAAACTAATTGAAAATCATTTTTTTCTTGCTTTAATATTTGTAGAATGGAGTCTAGTTTCTAAATATGTAATTTTTTTGAAATTTGAATGAATAGTTAATTTACAATGAAAAAAAGACCAAACAGTGGTTTTTGCCCAAAAACGGACACACAAACAAAAGAAATTAAAGATGAAAAGCTGAACATTGTTAAAATGTGAAAAAAATCACATCATCAAATAGCTAAGACAAAGCCTAACATTACCCAAGTGTTCAATTTGTTCGACCTTGAAACACATGCAAATCTAAGGGTTAGCACGAATGAAATTATGTGAAATCTTGAAGAATATGGAAAAACAGGTCTGTGGTTGTTCAAAAGGCACTCCAAGCCTTTGGGTTGGAAATATAAATCAAATCCCAAGCCCAAGTCTTGGGATTCCCAAAGAAAAACATAACGCGCTCGCATTATGTTTTTCTTTGCATTTTTCCTTTTCCTTAAAAGTTTGTGTTGTTTGTCATGTTTGAAATAACACGAGCGCGTTATAACGCACTCGCATTATGGTCCCTTTAATTTTTTTATTTTCAAGGCTATTAATCATGTATGTATGTATGTATGCCTATATGTATGTATGTATGTATGTATGTATGCCTATATGTATGTATGTATCTATGTATGCCTATATGTATGTATGTATGTATGTATCTTTGTATGCCTATATGTATGTATGTATAGTGTCGAGGGTAGAGGAGGGTAGAGATGGGAGTGAACCAGATAGGGGAGGAGAGGGGTGGATAAGGATTGAGTGATTAAGGTTTAAGGTTGAGGGTTGAGCGTTTAGGGATAGGATTTAGAGTTTAGGGATAAGGGATTAGAGTTTAGGACCTTGAGGAATTAGGGTTTAGGGTTGAGGCTTTAGGGATAGTGTTTAGGGTTAAGGGTCGAGGGATTAGGGTTAAGGTAGAGTGTTGAGGGTAGAGGGATTAGGGATAGGGTTTAGAGTTGAAAGTTTAGGGTTGAGGGATTAGGGTTTAAGGTATAGTTTAGTAATTCTTGTGGATAGAGCCAGTAAACAATGGGAGATTATTTGCCTATTTCATAACAATATACCTCCCCTAAGTGCAAGGTGGACAGCAAGAAACATAGATGTACCCCAATGCAAATCTTTTCTCATAATGATCATCCTTCTGATTTCAACTGTTAATTAATCACTGTGGATGTACAATATGCAAAGCTTTTTTCATAGTGTGTACACCTATTGGCATAATGAACCCCAAATGGGCCAGAAAAACATGCCATATAACATTACTAACATTAACAAAGTTCATAGCCATTTTTCTGACATATTTTTGCAACTCAAATATCTTTAAGAGAAGAGTGTCAAAAATGATGGGTTTAACAAGCTAACATAAGGCAAAGCAGTTTTGTTGGGTTTAGGGATAGGGTTTAGGGTTTAGGGTTGAGGGATTAGGGTTTAGGGTTGAGGGATTATGGTTTAAGGTATAGTGTTGAGGGTTTATGGATAGGGTTTAGGGTTGAGGGATTAGGGTTTAGGGTTGACGGATTAGGGTTTAGGGTTGATAGATTAGGGTTTAATGTTGAGAGTTGAGGGTTGAGGGTTGAGGGTTTAGGGATAGGGTTGATGGTCAAGGGATTAGGGTTAAAGTAGAGTGTTGAGGGTAGAGGGATTAGGGATAGGGTTTAGGGTTGAAGGTTTAACGATTGAGGGTTGAGGCTTTAGGGCTAAGGGTTAAGGGATTGGGGTTTAAAATATAGTGTTGAGCGTCAAGGGTTTATGGATAGGTTTTAGGGTTTAATTTTTAAGGGTTAAGGGTTGAGGGATAGGGTTTAGGGTTTATGGATAAGGGATTATGGTTTAAGGTATAGTGTCGAGGGTTGAGGGTTTAGGAATAGGGATAGTGTTTAGGGTTTAGGGATGAGGGATTAGGGTTGAGGGTTGAGGGATTAGAGTTAAGGGTTGAGGAATTAGGGTTTAAGGTATAGTGTCGAGGGTTGAGGGTTTATTGATAGTGTTTAGGGTTGAGGGTTGAGGGATTACGTTTTAGGGATGATGGATTATGGTTTAAGGTATAGTGTTGAGGGTTGAGGGTTTAGGGATAGGGTTTAGGGTTGAAGAATTAGGGTTTAAGGTTGATAGATTAGCGTTTAATGTTGAGGTTAGGGTTAGAGTGTCGAGGGTAGAGGGATTAGGGATAGGGTTTAGGGTTGAAGGTTTAAGGATTAAGGGATGAGGCTTTAGGGATGAGGGTTTAAGGCTTAAGATATAGTGTCAAGTGTTGAAGGTGTAGGGATAGGGTTTAAGTTTTAAGGGTTAAGGGTTGAGGGATAGGGATTAGGGTTTAAGGTATAGTGTTGAGGGTTGATGGTTTAGGGATAGGGTTTAGGTTTGAGGGATTAGGGTTTAGGGTTGATGAATTAGGGTTTAATGTTGAAAGTTGAGGGTTGAGGGTTGAGGTTGAGGTTGAGGGATAGGGTTAATGGTCAAGGGATTAGGGTTAAATAAGAGTGTTGAAATATAGAAATATGCTTAAAATAATGTCTGGGAATGTCTTTCAACTTGCATAAAACTATAATAAAATAGGCTAATAACTACGCTCATCAAATGGATAGTCTAAAAAAGTGCTACTTGTAGTCGTCAACCATCCTTTTGTAAGGCATTAACTTTTCATCTTTGGTTTGGTCTTTGTCAGTGACCTATTGAATGACTAGTTGAGAGTCTCCATAAACATGTAGTTATTTGATATTCCATTGGATTGCCATTCAGAGCCCTGTAAGTAAAGCTTCATACTCAGAAATGTTATTTGTGTAGGAAAAAGCTAGTCCATATGACTTAGGAATGGAGTCACCCTGTGGTGTGATAAAGAAAATTCCTGCTCCTGAACCATGTTGACTGTATGACATGTCAAAATATAGTTTTCATTCAATTGGTGTAGAGAGATTGAAGATCCTTTCATGTGGAAGATCAAAAAACATGTGGTGTACATCTATTATAGGAGCCTCTACTAGTTGATCATCAATAACTTATCCTTTTATAATGATGAAAATTGGATAATTAGATGGGAAATGATGCGAATGTTGTGTAATGACATGAAGAATGCGTTGGCAAATTTTAGGTGTCTACAACTTTACAAATATTTATTTAATTTTCTAATATTCTTTTACTTGTTCAAATTATCATTTCAAATTTCAAGGACATGAGTCACTACCAACTGTGGTGACTCTTTGGTTCTTACCTAAAACATTAATTTACTATTTTTAGTATAAGGTTTTGTTGTTTTTGTATTGAAGTTATATAATTATTGAATTCTATGCATAAAGGAAGTGTATATGGAATACATTTCTCCCATAGTTTTTCCCTTTTGTATATTCTCTTAGTTGGAATAAAATTCTCTATTCAATTATTAAATAAATATCAATTTTACATTCTATTTGATTTTTGCTAAATTGTTGCTTGATAATAATTTAAGTTCCATTGTTAGTGTATTATGAACTAAATTACCAAGTTAATTTAGATCAATGGTAACCAAGCCTCTTTTCTCCTATATGTACCATAACACGTGGTCAAGCTAATAGAATATTAGTTTTGAGGTGATAGATCCATCATATTACCTTCCTAATACGTACAAGTGATTATATATGGGTACCAAAAAATAATCAACTAACTTGTTGGATCTATTCAAGGTATTGACTAAGACAAATATAGAAAAAAAGAAGTGTCCAACTCTCTTAAAAGTCTATTTAAACTTTGCCACTCCCATAATTGAAGGAAATGTCAATTTATATGACATTGATTATTTGATTTCTAAATTGAAAATATTTTTTATATAAAAATTTCTTTTATTTTGATAAAATCATATCTACCCTTCTCAAAGCTAAATCCCATGTTCAATAATTGTTGGAGGCTAGATTTTTTACCAAATAAAAATTTGGGGAGCTCAACTTCTATGATGACAATATGAATCCCACTTGGTAATATTTTGTGGAGGCTATTTTAAAAGGAAGAATTTTTTTTCTAGAAATACAAATAAAAAAATCATAATCAATGGAAAACACTATAATAAAATGAGAGCTTGTCTATATATGACTACATTAGAACAATTTATTTAGATTATTGAGTGAACGACGTATTCCCTAACCTGGTTCTAACTACATTTTATTTGTGATAGTGCATTCCAAAGATCCACAAGCCTCCAAGCTAGCTTAGACAGGGGCCTAGTCAGCACTTAACCCATGTTCAACATCCATGAAGAAAAAAGCCAGAGAAAAAGGGGCACATGAAGAATTCGATGCTGCCAAAAAGTTTGAAGCAGAAATCTTAGTGGATTTTTCGTGCCCTCCTCAAACGGAACAAGAAAATAATGCCAAAGTAGTGAAAACACTAGCGACAGATTCTCGTATGGAAAACCCTAAATCACTTTTCTCATCTAGACATAGTCAGCTCAGTGAAATTAGTGGAGGTCAGCCTATTGAGACCTCAATGCCCTCCAATCATTCTCTAATAGCTATCTCTCCTGGAGGTAAGACCATATCCTTTGAGCTTTCAAATGATATAATAGATGAGATAGTAGACTATAAAACAAGAACTGTTATCCTTTTTTATGAAAGGGGTTCTTTCTGAGCAATATTTTTTCAAATAGACCTATGCAAACTAGGAAAATAAGGGATGGGCAATTGACTCATTCAAGGGTCTAGGTAGGGGATATGTAGCATGTACTTTTCTAGATCCGGATCCTGCTAAAGCCACCCTTCATTATGGGTCATGAATTATTTGTGGACAAACATATTACCTACAGGCTTGGGACCTTAACTTTCACCCAGAAGGAATTTCTAAATCCAAATATCCCATGTGGGTTGAACTTCCCTTTCTCAACCTTACTTTTCGCCCCTTTCTGCATGAGATCGCTTCACAACTGGAAAGGGTTCTTTGGTGCAAGCAAAACTCTGATAAATGGGCTAGTCTAAAAGTTCCACCTAGGGTGTGCATAGAAATGGGCTTGACTCAGCCATTCCCAGAAACCATTAAATTAGTGGGCCCTGGATTTGAATTCAACCAGAGACTTAATTATCTCAACAAACTTAATGCCTACTTTTACTATTGTAGAGAGGGGCACCTCATTTGAGAGTGAGCATTCTGCAAACCATGTCCACAGTCAGACGCTCCTATTGTTTCCCTTGTGCACAATTCCCTGGTTAGTGAACCATCAAAATCCCCAGCCTCCACTCCTTGCCCACATCCATCCACTTCACTACATGCCTCCATGATTTCTTCTCCCCCTAAATCATCCTCCTCTCCACTTTCTCCATCCCCCTCTGGTTTGATAACCTTCAAAGAAATGGTTTCAGAGAGTGACCAAAGAATTCCCAAGAAAATGAAAGAATCTAATTCCCCTCAAAATTCCAATAGCTTCCCTTCTATTTCCTCACCTCTTTCTGCGGATCTCGTGGGAACCACTCCTAGTAGCCCCTTGAGATCCTCCTCATGTCCAGCTAGCCCAATGAGAACCTCAATAACAAGCCCCGTGAGAGATCAGTCACGGTCCACCTCTAGGGAGCGCCCCCCTATAGATCATTGTCTTGGACCACAAGTGCTTAGTTTGACAAATCAGTTTGAAGCCCTCCTCACTGATGAGGACATTATTGATTCTTAATTATCTATCGCATTCAATCATGGATTGTAAGGGGAATAACAATCCCAGCCCAAAAATATCATGTTAAGGAGTATATACAGAATAATCACCTAGATATTCTTATGTTGTAGGAAGTGAAAGTGAATGATGTTAGGTTGGTTGCCTCCCTTTCTTCTATTTGAAAAGAAGCACATTTCCTTCACACTAAACACCTTGAGGGTTGTGGTGGTGCTGTGTTGGGTTTTGCTCCTTGGCTTGCTAAAACAATAGTGGCCTTTGGATCCAATCCTTATAACTACAGTGTTTGGGCAACCATTCTTGTTCAAGACAACCTTCTTGGATTTTTCTTAGTTTATGCCCCCAATTCTTCTTCTAATAGAATTAGATTGTGGGAGTAGCTACATCTCAATCTTCCTAATGCAGAATGGGTGCTTGGGGATGATTTCAACATGGTAGAATACCATACAGATTGCAATCGGGAGTCATCTTCTCAATTATCTCAGCAGGAATTTGAAGCTTTTACTCTTTCCTGCAACTCCTTAGGTGTCTATGATCCTATCATGGGCAAAATGGATTCTCATAGAACTCAATGGTTCACTTGGAGTAATTGTCACGAAGGATTTTTTAGGAAGATGAGCTGCTTGGACAGGTTTTACATATCATCCAATTTGCATATCTTACCAATAGCCTCTAGATATTTAGCCCACCTTGATCATACTACCACTCTTTCAAACCACCTTCCTATCCTCACCACTATTTCCTTTGATGGTTCTTCTATGCTTCCTAATGAACTTCCTTATAAATTGAATGTTTCCCATCTTCAAAACCCTGATTGCATTAAAGACCTTTTAGTTGTTTGGAATGCAAAACCTAAGCCTCAATTGGATAGATGGATCAGTTGGTGGGAAAGAACAATCTCTCATTGTGTCCAATTCCTTTGTGATTATGGAAGGAGAGTGGAAGCTAAAAGGAGAAGGCTTGAAAAAACCCTTCAAGGACAGTTTGAACATGGCAGAAAACTTCTAATAAAAAATCCTTTCAGCATACCAATGCAATAGTCAATTGCTCACACAGAAAATCTGCTTCATAAGTTGGTTGTTTATAAAGGTAAAGGTGCTCAGCTAAGGGCTAGACTACAATGGATTAAATATGGAGACAAAAGTTCCAAATTTTTCTTCCAATATCTCCATCACAAACACAAAAAAGAACATATCTCTATCATCAAAACTATTGATGGTTCTTCTCAGACCAACCATGACAACATCATGAAAACATTCCATGATTACTATAAACAATTGTTCACAGATGATTCTATCAATGATCCTCTTATTCCTATTTTGGAGGATAACCTTAAAGGTTGTATTCCCTACAAAATTGAACTTGGTTATGCTACTTTTCTCTATCACTACCTTTCCTTAGAAGAGATAGAGGAAGCTATGCTAAGTATGTCTTTGGAAAAAAGGCCCATGAATGGATGGTCTGCTAGTAGAATTTTATCGTGCTCTTTGGCCATTTATTAGAGAAGATTTTTACAATGTGTATCTTGAGGGCATCGAAACTAGTAGTTTAGGAGCCATCTTTAATCAAGGTTTGATTAAACTCATTCCAAGGGAAAAAAAGAATATACAATGAATGGTTGGTGGCCCATCACCTTGTTCAACACATCTTACAAAATCATTGCCAAAGCCTTGGCCAAAAGAATCAGGCCTATTGCTCAAGAAATTATTAGACCCGAACAAACTGGATTTCTAGGGGGAAGATTTATATTAGACAATTTGATTCTTACTTGGGAGACATTTGAATGGGCACAACAAACAGCTCAAGATGCTCTCATTATCAAACTTGACTTTGACAAAGCCTATGACCATATTCACTGGCCCTTCATTCTAAAAATGCTTCAGTGGTTAGGATTTGTTCCTAAATTCTATGCTCATGTTAATATGCTATTCATGGATGCAAATGCCAGATTGGTTATTAATGGATCTCTTTCTCCCCAAATCCCACTTCAAAAATCCATCTACCAAGGCTGCCTTCTTGCCCCCTTCCTCTATGTCCTTACAACAAATGCTCTAGGATATCTATTGCAACATGCTCATGCAAATAATTTAATAAGGGGAATTTCTCTTCCTAGGGATACTATAGCTCTTCACTCTCATTTTGCTGATGACAACATGATCTTCATTCAAAATGAAGACAAGGAGGTAAACAATACATTGCATATTCTAGATTACTTTTGTGCAGTTTCAGGATCTCAATTAGCTATGCACAAAACAAAATTATGGATGACTCATCCCAATCCTCATCCATGATGGATTCCCAAGGAATAGAATGAGGTGAAACATGGAACCATTTCAAGATATCTTGGCATACTTATGGAATTGGTGTCTCTCTAAAGGAGATGTAGAATTGGTTTCTAAGTAAAATAAAAAACAAATTATTATCATGGACAAATCATTTCTTGTCAATGGAAGGTCGTATTCAAGTGGCAAATAAAATCCTTTTGCCAAGTCATTTTTATATCTTTTCATGCTGGTTGCCATCTAAATCATGCTACAATCAGCTAACATGGCTCATTCAAAACTACCTCTGGGCAAACTGGGGAAAAAAGAAAGGCATGCCCATTACTTCTTGGTCACATTGCATTTTGCCAAAGGATAAAGGTGGATTGGGTATCATTGACCCTTTCACACAAGGAGTTTTCTTTCAGCCAAGTGGATTGTGAGAGCATTGGATGGAGATACACCTTGGAAGCACATAATCTGGTTCCTCATACAAACTGCTACAACAGGTAATGCTTGGAACTTAATTCATTGGCATGATAAGATTTCGTTAGCTCCATTTTTCAAGACACATGGATCAGCACCATTTAATAGCATTTGGAAAGCCTGGCAACTAGTTTTGCACAAGCTATCATGGTTTGATCAAACCTTTAGCCATGGACTGAGTTTTTCTACCTCATCCATCTAGTGGAATAGGTTGATCCAACTCAATGAAAAGCCTCTTGCTATGATTCATGAATTCAAAGCTAAACATTTGTTCAAAAAATGCATTCAAGTGTTTTGAGACCTATGGGACCCCACAAGCTTCACTTAGAGACCTTGGCCTCACCTTAAAGAGTGTTTTAATCTTAGCTCTAGCGACAAGTCAGTTGTGCTTGAAATCTAAAAAAAGTACCAGCTAATCTTTCAATCTTACAATCCACTTGTTGTCATTCTAACTTCATTAAAGATTGGAGATGGCCCAATGGCTGCAACATTTGAAATTTCCCTCTCAAGATAATCTACAAACAGTTGTTGCCTAGTCTGCACCTTGCTTGTTGTCTTAACAACATTTGGAAGAGTAAATTTAGTAGGGCTAAATGGAATAAACTTAGTTTTTAGATATGCCAGTCCAAAGTTGACTCGTGCTCCCAACTCACTGCTTGGAAAATTTTCCATGCTAAACTTCCACTTGAGAAATGCCTTAAATTCTTGCACACTACTCCCTCTTATCCCTTCTATGGCAAGGTTGAGTCCATCCTACATTGTTTTTGGTTTTACTCACATGTTAGAACTTTGCGGTCTTCTCTCATGATCACATTGCCTACCATCTTTCATTTTACCTGGTCCTGGAAATCAACCCTCCTCAATTGGTCCAATTCTCACAACGTGATCTCCAATACTTGCCATGTAATTCTCATTAATCACATCTAGAAGTTTCGATGCTTAGCTGCACTTTCGCATACATTCTTTCCCCTATAGATTGAAATACAAGTGATTTGTGCAGATTTATCTCTCCAGATGTCCTTTCTGACCTCTCCAATTGAGGAATAACTTAAGGTCAACAAGGACCTTGCTAATCAGGCCAGTTGTTTGAAATCATAGCTACAGATATGGGAGCTTAATTTGAAGAATTCTCTGGATAGGTTCAACAATGTGGCAGATTTAGGATTGTGATGATTTGGATTTATCCAGGGTGGATAGATGTTTGTCTCTTCTCTATGGTTGTTGGCTTTCTCATTGGGCGGTATTCTATTTTTTTGGTGGCTTTGACAATTCATTGTTGGTTGGTGGGGTCTCATGTTGCTTCTCAATCTAGTTGGTTACAACAGAAGATAGACATAAGGATATGCTAATGAATTTATGTTGTTTTGCATTGTTTATGTTTTAGTTGTTCTTATAGCTATGTACTTTATTTGTAATTTTTTGATTTGCTTTATCCAATAAAAAATGACTACATCAATATTTTTAATGCATGTGCAAAGGTTGACATCAAAGACTGTGAGAAGCTCTAGGTATTCAAGTAGCACAACAACCTTCATCACTACATCTAGATAGAGATGATATTTTTGAATATTGAAATCATAATGATTGTCTACCATTATGTAGTGAAAATTGAAGAGAAATTCAAGCTCAATGATAAGAAAAGTAATTCTATAAACATCAAGTCAAGGGAGAGAAATTAGAGATAAAAGGATAAAAGAATGTGGTCCAAGACTCGCAACATCCTTTGGAATGATTTGAAGTGTAGAGACAAATTCTACCTCACTGTTGCAAATCAACATGCCACCATCATTAATATAAATTGCATGCCACGATAAGATGGTGAATACATGTGCAAAAATTGGATGGTCTTGCATTCCACATTGAAAATTAGGGAAGCTAGATAATCAAGAGGCTAGAATTGATAGCAACATGACCCACATTTACAATGGGTGAGTCAAACAAAATATCTATGTTAGTTAGAAATTTAATCCACCCATTCTATAAAAACTTTAAAAGATGAGGTGGCTTGTGACATTACTCACCTCAACGTCTATGGTGTCTTAGTTGGGGATCCCTCAATGTACAATTGTCGTGGGGTCTTTAAGGATATAGTTTGGAGTGTCATAATTAAACTAATAAATAATAAATAATACCAAAAGTACCCTCTACAAAGTCAATGTCTTTGATCATTGTGAAGTAATGCTAATGTGTGACTGATTGGATTAGGATCATATCTAATAAAGAGTGGTGGATCATGATTACCATGTATACTATAAAAACTATCTTGAATGCAATAGACCCCACCTCCTTCCTCCTATTTTATTCTATCATTATCTCCTTGTTTATTCTTCTCTTTGTCCCCTTCCCTCAATTCACTTTTTTAATCCACATATATTAGATAGCATGTGACCTCGGATCATCTCCAATAAATAGAGTTTTAAAGGAAGGAATCCTAGCAATTGGGTATTACTAGCACTTGTACCCATATGAGGTTCAAGGAATACGTCAATAGGAACAACTGACGAGTTTAGAAAATTTCCCAATGTGAGATAATTTTTGGAGCACTATAACGTTCACATATAAAAGCCTACTAGCTAATTATAATCTAGGAAGTTTCCCTTTCAATACGGCATTGTAAAATGTGGTTTCCCTCTCAAAATGGTAAATATCAAGAAAAGATTGTATTTTGAATTACACTTTCCATCGATAAAAAAAGTTTCCTCTAAGTGGTATAAAAGCATCATTCATACAACCTAAGTTGGCCTGTTGGTGAAAAACTTTCCCTCTTGAAAGAGAGGTCACAAGTTCAAATCCTACAATGGGTAGGGTATGTATTCCTCATATTAGAAGCATAATTAGGTGCCTCCTGCATACTGGGAGTATGAGGTAGTCTCATATGTTATAAGCCACCTGTAGACCTAAAATTAGGTCACCTGACACTATAGACTATAAAAGAATCCATCCATCCATCCATCCAAGAATTAAAATTTGAGTTTCTAAATTCTCTTTATTTAGTTGGTATGTATATTTTGATTGGATTATATGGATTATAAAAATGAATGTATTTTGTGATAGGAAGTATTTTAGGTTGCACTATATTTGTATGATAATACAACATTGCATCTAGTTTAAAAAAATTCAAGAAGATTTTTATGTTGAAATTCAAATACAAATTTAATGATATATATGGAGATTAATTTTGATTGGAAGATTGATTAGAATTAGATATGAAGGAGATTAAAATTGTCGTTTAATGCCTACATACTAGTATTCACTAACCTTATTCATGTATGAAGTACAGAGATTCTCATACATATTTCATAAATTCCAAACAATAAAATCTAGGAGAACTAGATTCCCTACATTTGATCACCAACTCTTTTCGAAGATGGAGGTAAAACTTCTATGGATATGATGTCAAAAAAAATTTTAGAGTTTGTAACATAGTTGTATGAACAAGAAAGAAAATGATGCACCACCTACAATCACAAATTTTCAAGACCAATGACATCATTCAGGGGATTAAAAAGATAAGAATGGGTAAAGCTCAAGACATGTACAACCAAGTAGAGCATCTAAAATGGGGAGCTAAAATTCTAGCACCTCAAATCAAAGAAATTTTCAATGAGCCCATTCAAAATGGTTTCCCAATGGAGTGGACAACCAACTTAAGCATACCTTTGTTTAAAAGTGGAGACATAAATAATAGATCAAACTACCAAACTATCATGGTCAATCCTCTCTTAACAAAGCTCTAAGTGAGTATGATGGAATGTAGGATTAGTAGTTGGGTAGAGGAACATGGAAAGAGAGAAAAGGGGAAAGTAGACTTTAGACCCAAACACTCAACTATCAATCACTATTTCATATTCAAACACCTAGTTAAAATATTTGGGATATAAAAGATGACATGTATGTTGTTTCTTTGTAGACTTTACGAAAGCATTTGGCATAGTGTAAAGAAGCAAATTGTGGAGTAGAATGGAGAAACTCGAGGTCTCAATGCATTATAGAGTAGCAGTTCACAAACTATATGAATAAGTAAAGGCTAAAAACAAAACTCAAGCAAAGTTGTCCAAAGATTTCAAAAATGATATAGGTGTCAAACAAGGCTTCTTGAGATATCCTCAACTTTATTGCCAAAACTATTCATTGACAAACTAGAGGACTGGATTAGCAAATTTGGAGGGGAGGGCGTCCAATTGGTCAAGTATGTGGTGAAACTTATGCTTTATGTAGATTACCTAATTCTAATGGTAGAGACAACCCAAGAGTTATGAGATCATCTTTGAGATCTTGAGCTCTTTTGTAAAGAAGTAGGATGTAGGTGAACAACGACAAAACCAAACTTCTAATTTTCTCATTGAAAAGGAAGAAGAAGTATTTTGACTTTTAGTTTGAAGGAAAGTCTCTTAAGGTAGTGTCAAAATACAAGAATCTTGGCCTTGATTTTCACGTCACACTTAGTTGGGTCACATATAGGATGAATTTAAAAATACGAGGTTGGAAAGCTCTTTATGCACTCCAAAATAAATGCAAGAAGACAAAGTTGTGGAAATAGAAGACTAATAGGGTCCTATTTGGGTTACTTGTCACACTAGTGGTACATTATATGGGTGTGAAGTATGGGCTAGTGGAATGTTGAGTTTGAAATGGAGTCAAATAGAAAGGATCCAAAAGTATCTAGTCACAAACACTTTCAAAAGTAAGGCTTTAGTTCCCTATGAAATTATCCTTACAAAGTTAGGTACTTTCCCTTTAGAGGCAATCACTATGACTAGGTTATTATCTTACTTGAAAAAATAGAAAACATGAAGATTTGCAGGTGCCCTAGGGTTGCAAGAGATAAAGAGTTGCATAAAAGAAACACATGGATGACACATAATCACAAATGGATGAGTAGTTGGGACATTAGCCTAAACAAATGCACAAAACTTAACAAAGACATAATGTGAATGAAAAGGTTTAGAGTAGTGATGTGGAGCAAGAAAAACAAGTTGGAAAAGACAACATTATATTACTCAGTTCAACCCAACTTCGGAGCATTGCAAAAAAGCATATGTAAGGGCTAAAATCAAACAGAGGGAAAAGATCATCATTGCTCAGCTAAGAACTAGCTCCCATAGGTTTAGATGTGAGATAGGTAGATGAACGACGCCTAAAGAAGAATGGGAAGAGGGTTTGTATTTTTTGCACCTAAAGGGCGATCGAAACAAAGGAACATTTCATCCTTGAATGTCTAAGGTATAGAGAGATCTGGATCAAATATGAGGAAATAGTAAAAGTTAGTTCCATAATAAAATTATTTGAGAAAAACATATTTAAGGGATTGAGAGAGTTGTTAACTCAAATAAGAAAGAGAAGTAGCTACCTATCCTACAAATATCTAAACAATTGTCATAACTAATATTATCAATAATCCCATAAATTGAGATTTATAAATTGTTCAATCTCAGAGATGTAATTAAAATCATTTCATATACAAATAAAAAACAAAAATAAAAAATCTAATGCACTTGTTTGACATACATAAAATACATTGGTGGTTCCAGAAACTAAAATAATTTATTTCTTTCATTCGTTCAATAGTTAGATGGGTAAACACCCAAAAACTTTGACAGGGCACATTTTCACTTTCAAAGTAGCCACGTAGGGTGAACCTCTACTTCAAGATTGTCATTCTTCAATACACATATTTGAATTAAACGCGTACACACAATACTAGGAGCCGGCATGCAGATTAAGACTCATTGAAACGTTGTATCCAATTACATTTGTTCAAACTCATACTAGTTCAATCTAAACCATGACTCTCACGCACATGCATGCCTTGAGAATGGCGACACGTATGAGGCATGACTGAACATTTTGTTTTTATTCAGGAACTCCCATTTTATAAAACTCTGCGTGTTGTGTTTCTTTCGTCTTGATTTGCTAAACAATGACGTCGCTGGAGGAGGTCAGACATATCGTTCAGGAGGCAGGGATCCTCTGGAATCGTATGGGACGAGGGTTCGATTCCCCACATGAAAGACACTGCAAGGTCTTCCTTCTCTACCTGCAATTCAAAATATTCAGCAGCGCCCACTGAGAAACAGAGATCGTCTGGAGAATTGTTTCACAGCAGAAGCACTGGATCAGTGGAAACCCCCATGGCTTTTTTTCATGCTCAAAAATCTCGATATAGATATTCGGCTGCTTCTTCTAACAAATCTGGCTTTCGCTTTGGCAGATGGGTTAAGCCGGTTTTGTCAAAATCGAGTTAAAAAGAAATTGATTATGTAGCTTCTATTGCATTTATGCAAGTAAATCCATGTCTAGTTTTAGACACTTGAATTTGTCAGTTATTCTTAAATATCATCTACTTCAATAGTCAAAGGTCAATTTTGGCTAATAAAAATAGGACAAATATTTACTTTTTTTTGTTGTGAATAAGGTGTAAAATTACTAATGACTGTTTAACCACTGAAGTGGATGATATTTGAATAGAGTGGAATTCGTCCTAGGATAACCTTATTCTAAATTAATTAAATGATCAAATTAGTCAATTTACCCCACTTAATGTATCCCACTTACTAATTAAATAATAAACTTATTATTTAATTAGTCATTTTCCCTCTCACATTATTTAATTATCCTCTTTTCCACCTCACATGGCCACCTCACATAACACAAGAACGTCTTAACCAGCCGGTGCATTGTAAGCGACCGGTTGGTCGACGTTCGTACGGCCAGTCGAAGATAGCAAAAATGGAATCAACGAATAGTACGACGGGAACAGTCGAAAGGAGCCCAATCATTTTGGTCATTAGATGCAGTCAGCGGCTGCACTTGTCGACCCATCCGTACAGTGGGTGGTTTACAACTCACCAGCTGTTTACAGCTGGGCCATAACACATGGCTATTTTTTTCTCCAACATGTTTCCACCTTTTTGTAAATCCAAAAGACATATATTACATAGTCATAATACGTGGTTATTTTCTCTCTACTTCAGCTCTACCTTTTTTCCTAAATTAAAGGGGACACATGTTGCATGAATACAACAAATTCTCCTTAATCTTAGGAAAGTCCATCTTCTCATCTCATATCCACTATTGATCTTCTTTCCTAAAAATCTATAAATAAGAGCTCCATCCTCTCACAAAAACATCCACTTTTATGCTATCCATATGCTGTCATTTTATCATCCATATTTGCACTAAGTATATGATGTCGAAATAGTGACTATTCATGCAAAGAGCATCCACAATTGTCTATCATTTCGGAGCAAATCTATTCTCGACAAAAATGGAGCTTTTGGTAATGAAATTTATTGTTCATTTTCTCATTTAATTTTCTTTTTTATTGCTCTATCTAAAGTTTTCATCCAAATTTTCAAAATTAATATTGTTGATTTTATTGAATATTTCGTTTGCTAATGATTTTCTAAGTTTTTGCATGATCACATTCTGACGACCATGGTGGGACTGAACCCACAATCTCCCACTTTCCTTTTGTTTCTTCATTTGCTAACATATTTGCTTTTGACAAGGTGTTAGCTTCATTACAAATGCCATCTGTAATGTCCACAACTGGAACTTCTTTCACGTTTTCTTGTTGATTAAAAGAAGCATTCAACTGATCATTTTGGTTCATTGTTGGCATAGATACATTTTCACAGTAATGATATTGGTTCCGTAAGGAAGATAAATGTTGCAGTTCAGATTGAAATGGATTCTCACTTTGTCCGCAGTCCTTGGTTAAGCTGTGGTGCTTGATTTCTATTTTTTGTGACAAGTCTCACTTTTCCCTCAAGCTTTGCTCTTTGAAGTCCAGACATTGTAGTCATTTGAGATCTTTGATCAATATATTGGAGGTCTGCGCATGGGGTTCGCCCCCAACAAACCTCATTTAGGTGTTCGATTTGTCACAAGGTCAACATTTAACATTTTTTTTATTTTTTCAGGTTCAGGCTCATCCACTTTCTCACTATTCCCTTTATCTAACACTTGCCTCCCCACTTTTGGCCTCAAAGGAACTACAATCCTTTCTACTTGAACTAACACCATCATTGGAGCACCCACTGGTTCAAAGTTTTGAAGAGTATCCCGCAGTTAGATCAACACAGATAAGTTCCTGATCTATTCACTCACGACATGATTTTAATTCGGAGACATGTTCATTGAATATCGCTAATTTTTAGGGATTTTTCCCAATGCAATATAGTTTGCAGTTAGTCATGTCAAATTTCCTCTTATATCTGAGGTGTAGAGCATTTGTTATCAGTTTCTCATCCTATGCACGTTTCTGGGTGCTATGCTTTGTTGAATTGAGACTCATTTATTGCATTTATAATTAATTTGTATAAGGCCTCCAATTTTATAAGGAAGTAAAATCTTCCAACAATTTTTCTATGATATTTTTCACCAAAAATGACTTCTTGTGTCATCGTTTAAGTGTTGTTCTTTTCTTACTATGGATGTATATATCTGTGGATTTTCTAAAACATATTTAAAGGCACCTTCAGTACGCGGTTCAATACAAAGCATGTATGTAATCTGGATCTAGATTTGTCTTGGCTATCTATCTCCTGTAGTTGTTCGATTATTATTGAATGGTTAGAGGGACGAGTAAATACACGGTTTATGCATTGATTTTTTACCCACTGCCAAATTTCATTTCAGCATTTTTGGTTCACGAATATTGAGGAAACAAATATTACGGAGCGTTTTTACATACGGTGAAACCTATAAATTTTTTAACCCTCTATCCTTTATATCAATTTCTTGTGATTTTATTTTTTTCCGTGTTCATCTTCAAAGTTACGGTTAAGACCATTCTTTAAACATTCAACTATATTAATAAAATCATGGTGAATATATATATTTAAGAATATTGAATTAAAAATAAAATAAAATATTATATTATTAGTATAGCTATATTTAAAAATATATATATATATTTAAAGTACGTAGAGATGGATCTAATGTGTCATTTAATTAAATTATTTTAAGTTATAATTTAAATATAGCATCTGTATGTTAGAGTAAATTGTAGTATTTGTTTTGTCTATAAGGTGTAGCATAAAACATAAAGGAGGAATGTTTTGTTTCACTGGAAAGTTTAGGTGTATATTTTATGGAGGTCACTGCATGTGGTGAAGACCATGCTTTTGCTTCTTGTACTTGATCAAATGTTTGTCAGATTCATGCAAAAAACTGTTGTATTTGTAATTTTGAGAACATTTTTTCTGTAGAAGTTTAGTTTGTCTACCTATTGGGGAGGATGATTTCAGCTTTCTTTGAAAATACCTAAACTACTGTATCAAACTAAGATGCATTATAATTTAAGATGTCAAAATTCAAAGTCATGCTTTTGGCACTAAAAGCCTGTTGATTTTAGAAGTTGACTGTAACTTGTGACAAGTTTAGCTTTCTTTGAAAATATCTGAACTCCTTTATCAAACCAAGGTGTTTTATATAATTTATGATATCCAAATTTAGAATCATAATTTTGGCACTAAAGGCCTGTTGATTTTAGAAGTTGATTGTAAAGAGGCCATTTTAATACGCTTTTCATTTCCTACCAAATAGTGCATCTGGAATGTTCTATTATCTGGTTAGTTGGCTGATGCTTTCTTGGTTACTCATTTAATTTCTATTTAGACATTGATAATTAATAGACTAATTTAATGTGATAAAGAAAACATGCAAGGATCAAAACCTAAATTGGTGACTCCAGTCTACATGGTGGGATGTGACAGCACTCCTATAATGTGAATAATTCGGAATGCTTATTTCACTTTCTGCCAATGTGAAGTTGAGTTATCTTGATTTCTCATTGTGTAGCATGGTTTTTGCAATTAATTTTAGTGTGTGAAAACACCCATCAACACTTGCCATCAATCAAACGAGTGCTCCAATTGATAAGCTCATGCCAAGTAAACTCTGTATATTTGATGCCATAAGTGGATGGTGGATACTATTTTTTACTATACATGCATCCATAACAACATCTACAATAGCAATGCCACTAGTTGCAACCATACGCAACATCGCAGTAATGAAAATGGGCATCATACCGTATAGGGAGCTGACCACTATTGAGATTAGCCCCATAAATCTTTCTTTCCATACAAAGGGCAGAATTCTAAGATACTCCAATAAGTAAATATTTCAAATTGTAAATGTAATCAGCTAGGAATTAGGAAAAAATGCAATCCATGTACCTTTAAGTATTTGTAGTCAAAGTGATATTAGGCCAATTTAGTTTGGGTTGCTCTTTGCCACTGGACCTTGGTACTAAATTCTCTTTATATATTTTTGCAAAATGCAATGCACTAGAATCCAAGAATATGGTGAACTTTCTTTATCTTAAGCTATGTCTTCTCGGGATAGTACACAGGAGATTTGAGCCATTCACCTCTTCTAGAAATTAATGTCGATATATATGCCAATTTGTGATGATGTATTTGCAAAATGTGATGTACTAGAATCCATGAATATGGATAGCTTCCTTCATATTCATCTACATTGAAACACAATTGCAGCTTCACAAGAATGTTATTTTTAAAACATTATGTAGGTACTATATATTAGAGATAGAAAAATATATTGTTTATTTCAATACAGGCATACAATAGATGCAATAGAACCCTTACCATTGAAGTTGGCCTTTTCTTCTGTTCAGAAAACTTGTAAGGTTTCTCAAACATAGTTATCTAATTTGCAACTCTAAGAAACCCAGGGAATGAAAGATCGCAAGATTGTTATTTTATTAGATAGATGTGAAGATTTGGGGAAACTTCAGACATGGTACCATATTTTTTTAAAGCACAAATTGTGAGATAATTTTCTAATGGATTTTATTTTTCCCCTTTTAGAAAAAGTGTAATCATATATTACAAAAAGAAAAAATGGTATTACGCATCCATATCATAAGGATACAATATACTGGACTTGAGCAGCTGGATCTTAGTACAGAAATGGATTTCTAGGTTATTTAATTTTCTATGAAAATTTAAAAGTAATTCTACCTCACTTTTCCTTGGAGCTTTTAATAGTAATGTTACATGGCACCATTCAAAGGAAAGATAAGGAAGTAAGACAAAGCACACAAGTAACTACTAGAAGCCTTGGATAGCACTCTCTATTACTTCATGGAATAAGCTGTAGATTATCTTACTCTTAAGAGCATCAATATTCAGTGGCATATTCATATTTACCTCCTGTAGTTTTGCATACATGCTTATGTTTTCTTAAGATATGCATGTAGCAGAAGCTCAAATACATATTAATGTTTTTAGGATACCACAAGCTAAAATTAGTGGCAGAAATTTTGGAATAAACGTGTCTACTTTTAAAGGAAATACACAAGTATCCCATAAAATTTGTATCTCATGTTTATTTGTTTAAAATTTCTATTATTGACACAAAATGTGCTTTATCTATGGTAGAGCTCAAGCATTCCTTTTACTCATCTTTATCAGAGAAAGATGAATGAACACTGACACATATATAATATACATTGCAGTTGTTACCACGATCACAATGACACCATTTTTGCGGCAGAACATTATTGATGTAAATCTATACCATTCTACTTAAATATCATCCACTTTAATGGTCAAAGAACTAATACTAATTTTACACCTCATTCACAAAAAAAAAATGGTAAATATTTGTCCTATTTTTATGATGATCAAATATGATGGAAGGAAAATCACAAATATAAAATTGTTCAACAGTTGAAAATAAATTGTTGCCAATAAATCTAAAATAAAACAATGTATCAGGATTGTGTTTTAATTTTTTATTTTTGTTTCGCTAGAATAAATCTAGAGTTAAAAATCATCACATTGTGGAATTCAAACATGGGTTCAAACCTTGTGACATAGGTAAAAACAATACGATTTTTTTTAAGAGCAACAACAACTAGGAACCAGTTGCCGCTACTTTCTACCTATGATTTCCTTTATTTATTTTATGCTGATATCCAGCTCAATGGAAGAAACACATTAAAAAGGGCACTGGAAGCCATGCCAGTCAAACCTGAGACATCCTATTACAAAGTCAGTAATGACCATGCCCGTTCCAAGAGCCTATTTAAAATGTAGAATAATTCATCCATTTGTTCATGTATCCTTGAAATTCAATTTTTAGATACACCAAAATCTTCAAGATGTACGTTGCACTGCAATTCCTAAATATGGTACTAAAATTAAGAGAATAATTAGATCAATGAGAATAATTCATGCTGAGTGTTGTGAAAATCATCATAACATGCACACCAATACAATTAAAAACCAATACAATCGATGAAAGTGACATATCAAATCCATATTGACAATTCTCAACCTTAACTAAAACTAAAAAATAGAATTGGTTCATCTTGCCCATCTTGCCCTCACTAATTCTAAATCGATTGCTATACTCATGTTGGTGTAGGTGGGGACTTATAAGAGATACAACTATGAAGTTTAATAAAGCATTGGTGTTTTAACTGATGCATGTAGTATTAAAAAAGAAACAAATAGTTTAAATCAAGTTACGAATATGTGAAACTGATAAACATAAAAATATTTAAAAAATCTCATAATCAATACCTAGCTATAAAATTATAAGAATTGAGGCAATTCTCTACTCTATTTTTTTTTGCCTTTATGTTTCAAATGAATTTTCCTTAGCTTTTCGAATATAGATCATTGACCAAAAAAAAACCAAAAACCCATTACTGTAGCATGATCATACTTTTAATCTTATTTGAAATAAACTTATGTAACATTTCACCCTATCGGCTATTTTGTTGCACATAAATTTCATGCAACTGCTAGTTTAGTTTAAACTACTAAAGTTTTGTGGTTTTGCATGACATGTGTTGAAGATCTGATTATAGACATTTTCTATTTTTGCATGCTTTGTCTTCTTTTTGTTGTTTTTCTCACAATAAAGTTTTGTGGTTTTGCAGGACATGTGTTGAAGATCTGATTATAGACATTTTTTATTTTTGCATGCTTTGTCTTCACACTTTTATAAAGGAAACGACCAACACTGATATAACTTTTTAACTTGAATCACTACAAAGTGACATATTTTTTGAATTTTAAAATGATGTAAACTAATAAAATGTAGACTTTTTAGTGTATGTTATGTTGGTATTTAAAAAAAAAAATTAAAAATTATTTAAATGTAGTATTTTATAAAATTGACATTATAATTTAGTTGTTGATAAAATGCTGAAAAATAAGGTTGAATGGGACATCACACTTTATATAGTAAATTTCACTTATTTTCCTTTTATATTTTTTTGTGTATTCATAACTCAAATTTTTAGTACATGGATTAATCTTTTCCCCAATTTGATAAATATATATTTTTAAATAAATCTTGGACATTGTGTGCAATTAAAACACAAATGTTTCGATGGGATATCAACTTTTATCTTGATTATTTATTCAAAATAGGAAAAAAAAGTTATATCATCTTGACAAGGAATCTCTCCTCTAGTGCATCATTTTTTTTCAAAAAATTTTGGTAAATTTTAATATTTTTTCTTGAGAGGATAATCAACACCATATTTTGGTGCTAATGACCTACTTTTAGTAGAAATTAAAAAAAATATAAACACTAATTGAAATGTTTAAAAAATTATGTTTTTATAAAATAGACTTATAGATCTACAAAAGGGTATTTTTAGATTATTTTAAAATGATTATTTGCATGAGTAAGAGTTGTTGAAACATCAAGTTTTTCAAAAAATTTCATTTTTTTGGTAAATGAGCCTCAAAGTGATACTACATATGTTTTTAGTGGATAGTTCCAATTGGAAAAGTTGTGGCCTAGATCTAATTTAACTAGAATGAATCCAGATAGAACATAAGTTTCACCAAAATTGACTTTTAGTTAGAAATACTTAAATTTGTCTATGTTGATAAGTTGGCCCAAAGTGTGACACAGCTTTGAACTTTTACCCCCCGAAGTGATATCTTGCATATGCTCTCCTCTTACACCTATGATCAAACTTGAGGATCGGAAACAAATATCATCTTCCAAATTTATTTTTAGGGGGCCTACCTTAGACTTCATCACCAAGGGGTTGACCTTGACTCTAGCATTCCAACAGAATATAAAAGGGGTGGGGTGAATTGAAGAACATCCCTCTTGGGAAAGGAAATTTATCATTTTTTTGGGTAAGAACCCAATAACTTTATACCTTGGGATCATGAAGGTGGAGAGTGGGTTACCCTCTCACACCAAGCCTTAGACATATCCTTTTTCCATTACATGGACTCAGGCCTCACGTACCTTTGGGTATTTTGAGGATATCCCCTAGAATCCTATTAAGCCTAGATAGGAACCTTTCAGACATCCATTTTTGTGGTGCATCAGATACCAATTAGGTTTGAGAAGATACTCACACACTTACTTCCAAGTTGTTAAGATAGAGCTCACTATGGGCAAGGTTTTGGCCTCCATAATAAGGCGTGCGTAGGTGGTACATGACCTTACTTTCCCTAGCTATCCTTTAATTGGTAAAAAGCATTATTGGTGGGCCTATGGAAATTGACACTCATTTCTTGATTAATTCTAGGCTTGTTGTTGTGCCTTTTTGATTGGGTGTTGTGCATACCAAAGTACTTGTTTGTAAACCTTTCATACCTAGTCAAGTTTTTGAAAGCCTTTGTTACTTGTTTGAAAACCCTATCCAATTGGTATCCTTGAAATAAAATTGAAACTGAGGTTAGAACAATCATAACCCATAGTCCAATCTTCATCCAAAAAATCATTTCATCTTGCCTTAGTCCAAATCATATATCCACTTGTCCATCGACAAAACAAATCCATCCCCTTTTTAATCCATACTCCATAATCCACTACCTTTTAGCCCCTACCTCAATTCTCAAACCTTAATCCTTTGTTCATTCACGTCTATAGTCCATATCAGCCATTCATAGCACTTCACATATTATTCCCCAACCAATATCCTTACATTAATCTAAACCACACTCTTATCCTAATCACTCCATCTATTTTACACCTTAGTCCATCCCTTGTTCCATTTGAATCAATCCCTCGTCTACACATCTTATCCTTAACAACTATTGTCATCCAAATCCATTACCTATCCTAGCAATCCTTGGATAACTTAAATCTCACTTTTGGATCCTTCTTTAGTCAAAATCATCCCATCCATCAAATAGGACCCTTAATCATCCTAGGGCCTAAAAACTAATCCTTGGGACCCTTAACTATCCTAGGGCCCATAATCCATCCTTTGGAATTCTACAAATATATATGGAATCCAACAATCTTAATCAAAGCCAAAAACATCCTTAGGATCCAAAATAGTGTGATATACACTTAATCCAAGTCTATTAAACCAATCCTTTTTATCCACATAACTCATCTAAATCCCCTATTCCCATCTTTGAAAATCATCCTATCCATCTGTAGTGGAGGAAAAAATACACATTGATCAAACTCATCAATCAAGGGAATTCTTCACTACCTCTACACTAGAGTCTTTCTTAGTTTTCTACTATCTACTTTTCTAGACAGACTAACATCAACAGACACACTTTACTCTAATAGAAATGAAAAGGAATTAAACTAATTCCTTGAAAGAAGGAATAAAACTAATAGAATGTTGAAAATGTATTACTATAGATAGAATTTCAAAAAATAAAATACAAGAATGAAAAGAGGTGAAATAAAGGAACATGGCACTAGATGGAGCTCACTGTCTCGTATGACAGCACACCATGAGGATGTTTTTGCGCAGTGCTGGCATCCTCAAAGATGAAAAAATAAAAAGTATTAACCATGTTTGGTTCCTTGCTACTTGCACAACACAACAACAATCAAGAAACCAACCCAATGATATCCAGGTGACACCAGATATAGAAAATAATATAAATGTTCTAGTGAAATGAAATAAAATGAAATACTAATGAAGAAAAAGATGAAACAACAACAAAACCTCTGTGCGTTCAAATATCATTCCACAAAGTATCTGTTGCTGAAGACAAGGGAAAAATTTTGGGCTGCTAAGGAGCTTTCCATTAGGTCAAGCCCCTGTGTTGGTCTTTCGACCTCCACGAGTAGATAGGATAAATAGAAAAGAGTGTGTGCTCTTATTTCTTAAATGTGACTAAGAAATAAACAATAGTGACAAGCAAAATAAAGCTATAAGTATGATGCAGGAGCATTCCTGGTTCAAGAGCAATCTTGCATCAACCAAAAATATTTGCATTTCATTTTGTTTTCTTTTATTTTCCAGTTCAGTACAGTCAGTTCAGTCAGTAGAAGTTTCAGTAGTTTGGTTCGCATTCTACCGTAGTTTCATTTCAAACTTTACGGAGCTAGACTTAGCATCCATACATCTTCATGCACACCATATCCAAAACTCAGATCATTTGGATCAGTTTCCAGAAATATATCACTATCAGAAGATCAACTATTTTCTTAGAACAGAGCATTCAGACAGTCTCAGACAGACAGCTAAAGGAGAAGACTTGCAGAGTACTTGCATGACTTGTGGAGCTAAAAGACACATCATTCAAGGTACTTTAAGATGTGACCAACCTTCCCTAAGATCCGTACATTGTTTCATTCTCTTGTGGGGGATTTCCATATGTTTAGGGCTGACCTATCCGTGTACACACGTTACATCTCTTTCATTGGAGTTTGTAATCTTATTGGCCGACACGGAGGAGTCTTGTGATCTAGAGATGATATATAATCATGTAATAGATGCATAGGAAAGTAGTTAGAGAGAGAGATAGTGAATCATAATAGGAAGTTTTAGTCTTAGGCTTTTATTCTGTAAGGCACTTCAAGTTCATATTCTGCACATATATTGTAACTAGAGAATCAACCCTAATTTGTAAGCCCGCATGTTGCTGGCATGTTAGTATTTTGAATCTATGATATACTGAATGACTGAATCTACCTTTACATTCTACAATTGAGTTGCTTTCGTTGAGTTTACTCTTGCTGCACAGTTTGGACTGTTCACTTTGTGGACCCTCCTAATCGTGACTACACCAAGTGGTATCAAAGCAAAGTTTGAATCCTTTGGGAGTGAAGTGAGCAAAATTTGTGAAGGCATTCTATAAGATCTTGCTATGAACAGATCACCGAACTTGATGCAGACTACTTGTGTTGTTAACTGAATGCTGATTGTGAGGCAATTGTCACCTTGTCGCCCGATCGTTGAATTTAAGGTAGTTACACTTGATCCTAGGAAGAGATTCCACTAAGGAGAATACCTATTATTGGTACTATGGCTAGAAGAATGGATGAGATGATGGAGATGATGGAGATGATGAAAACAATGTGAGTTCAATTGGATGCTATTTAATAAGATCAAAGAAGAGGACTTACACCTCGACCTAATGTTGAAAGTGATGATGAAGAATTTTAATCTGCCGATTAAAATGAAGAAACCCTAGAAGAAGAAGAATCAGATCAAGTGAAGATGTTGCGAGCTATTTTGAATATTGGAAAAAGACCTAGAGTGGATGTACCAAACTATACTAGCAATTTGAATTTGGAGGAACTGCTTGATTGGATAAATGTCCTAGAAGAATACTTTGAGTATGAAGAAATTGAAGATCCGGAGAAGGTGAAATTTGTAAAGACAAAGTTGAAAGAACATGTTTCTATTTCGTGGAAAGAAGTTCAGTTGGATAGAAATAGAAGAGGAAAAGAAAAGATCATAAAATGTGATAGAATGGCGACAAAGTTGAAGAATCAATTTATACTTGTTGACTATGAGTTGGAACTATTGAAGAGATTGCAGAACTTGAGACAAAAGGAGAAATATGTCAAGGAGTATACTGAAGAATTTCATAAGATGATCATAAGGACAGGACATAGTGAAGCAAGCAAGGAGAATGTGGCAAGATACATCAATGGACTGAGATTGAAGATTCAAGAAGAACTAAGTTTGGTGAGGATTACAACACTAGAAGAAGCATATCAATTTGCCCTGAAAGTTGGATGAACAAAGGCAGAGAGGTAGAGGAGGTAAATTTTAGAGAGCTAGAACATATCCCAGTGGAGAAATACCATATGCAGAGAAAAGAAAGCAAGATAACACATTCAAGAAGGAGGATAGAGATAATAATGCACACCAAAGAGATGACATTATCTTCTACCAAAGAGGAAACCCTAATTCATACTAGAATGAAGGATACAAAAGAGATGGAGGAGGATTTGATAAGAGAACATTCATAGGAACTTGTTTTAAGTGTGGAGGTGAACGACAGAGAGCATTTGAATGTCATCAAGGAAGTACAAGCAAGAAGACAGAGAACGGTGGAAGAGCATCTTATGTAGAAGAAGAACATGTTTGATCACCAAGTTCAATTGGTAAACCTAAGAAAAAAGAATCATTGGTCATGAGGAGAGCACTATTTCAAGAAGAGAAATATGAGGAACCACCGCAGAGGAAAACTTTGTTCTGGACCAGATGCAAATTATGAGGTAAATGTTGTAAGGTTGTAATTGATAGAGGTAGTTCTGATAATTTGGTTTCAGAAAAGATGGTGACTAAACTAAAGTTGGAAAGATTGAAACACCCTAAGCCATATCAGATAGCATGGATTCAGGATGATCATAAGGTACTGGTGAGTGAACAATGTTTGGTGAAATTTCATATTGGATCTTATCATGATGAAGTATTGTGTGATATTATGCCTATGGATGTATGTCACATATTGTTGGGTAGACAATGGCAGTATGATAGAAAAGCTATACATGATGGAAGAAAGAATACTTACACTATAACATCAAATGGAAAGAGAATTACTTTGAATCCTTTGGAAGATGATCCTAAGAGTGAAGTATGTTAGAATGCTAGAATCTGTTTGGTTGATGCAAGGAAATTTCTAGATGGTTTGAGACATGAGAATATGTGTTATGCTTTGATTCCTAAGAAGCCTGAAGACCTAAATACAGAGACTAAAGAATCACAACCGGAGGAGATAACTGAGTTGTTGATAGAGTATGAAGACATCATATCAGATAATGTGCCTAAAGGATTGCCACCAATCAGGATTATCAATCATCACATGGATCTTATACCTCAAGCTAGTTTGCCTAACAAAGAAACACACAAAATGACACCAGTAGAGAATGAAGAATTGAATAGACAGATACAAGAATTTTTGAGGAAAGGTTTGATCAGAGAAAGCTTGAGCCCTTGTACAATACTTGCAATGCTAGCACCAAAGAAAGATGGAGAATGGAGGATGTGTACAGACTCTAGAGCAATCAACAAGATCACAGTTAAGTATAGATTTCCATTGCCTAGGATGGATGATATTATGGATTGTTTGAGTGGAGCAAAGTACTTTACAAAGATAGACTTGAAGAGTGGATACCATCAAATCAAAATTAGAGAAGGAGATGAATGGAAGACTATTTTTAAGACAAATGAAGGATTGTATGAGTGCTAAGTGATGCCTTTTGGATTGATTAATGCACCGAATACTTTCATGAGGTTGATGAATGAAGTTTTGAAGAAATTCTTGGGTAAGTTTGTTATTGTACACTTGGATGATATTATAATTTTTAGTAAGATGAAAGAAGAACATTTGTGGCACTTAAGACAAGTATTGCAAAGATTGAGAGAAGAGAAATTGCTGATAAATATCAAGAAGTGTAGTTTCATGAAGGAAGAATTGGTATACTTGGGATTTGTGATTTCTGTGGAAGGATTAAAGATGGACCCTGAGAAAGTTAGAGCAATTGTTGAGTGGCCTACACCTGAGGGCATTGGAGAAGTCAAATTATTTCATGGATTAGCTAGTTTCTACCAAAAGTTCATCAAAAATTTTACTTTAGTATGTAACCCTATGACAGAGACAATGAGAGGTGATAGAAAAGACTTTAAGTGGACATCAAGAGCAAATGCAAGTTTTGAATTGTTGAAGCATAAAGTGACAGAGCAACCAGTACTGGCATTACCAAATTTCAATAAGGTATTTCAAGTAGATTGTGATGCAAGTGGAAATGCATTAGGAGTAGTGTTAAGTCAAGAAGGTACCTGTACATATCATATTTCAGTGAGAAGTTGAATGATGCAAGGAGAAGATATTCAGTTTATGATTAGGAGTTCTATGCCATAATTTAAGCCTTGAAGAAGTGGAGACATTATTTGTTGCCTAAGGAATCTGTGTTGTATACAGATCATCAAGCTTTGCAGTACCTAAATGTAGTCAAGGAAAGTTGAATCAGAGACATATGAGATGGGTCTAGAGTTCATGTAGAGTTATACTTTTGCAATGAATCATAGGAATGTGAAATCAAACAAAGTTGCAAATGCATTGAGTAGAAAGAATTTGCTGACATAGATGAGAGTTCAAGTGTCAGGATTTGAGGAGTTGAAGAATATGTATGAAGAAGACCTTGATTTGCAAAACCTTGGAAAGCTTGTAAGGAACTTGTTGTGATAGATAGGAGTAAGTGGTTGGATTATTTCATTTAGGAGGATATGTCATTCAAAGGAAATCAATTGTGTATCCCTAGGATTTAAATGAGAGACAATTTGATAAAAAAAGAAGCACATTGGTGGATTAGCAGGACATTTTGGAATTGACAAGACATTGGCCTTGGTAAGTGAAAATTACTTTTGGCCTAAGATATATAAGGATGTTAGGAAGTTTGTGTAGAGTTGCAGAATATGTCAAGTTGCAAAAGGAAGTAGTCAAAATACTAGATTGTACAAATCTTTGACAGTGCCAGGGAAACCTTGGGAAGACATAAGCATGGATTTCATATTGGGATTGTCGAAGACATAGAGAGGACATGATTCTATATTTACAGTGGTGGATAGATTTTCAAAGATGGCACATTTCATACCTTACTTGAAGACAATTGATGCAGTTCATGTGGCTAACCTATTTTTCAAGGAGATTGTGAGATTGCATGGATTACCTAAGAGCATAATTTTAAATAGAGATACAAAATTTCTTGGATACTTTTAGAGGACACTTTGGAAGAAGATGAAGACAGATTTGAAGTTTAGTTCAACATTTCATCCACAGACTGATGGATAGACGGAGGTAGTAAATAGGACTTTGGGTAACTTGTTGAGATGTTTGGTTGGAGAGAAGGCAAGAAATTGGGACTTGATTCTATCACAAGAAGAGTTTGCATACAATAATTTAGTGAACAAGAGTACAAGAAAGACACCATTTGAGATTGTGATAGGAACTAACCCTAGAGGAGTAGCAAAGTTGAGAGATATCAATATGGAGAACAATAGAAGTGCAGAAGCAAAAGAATTTGTAGGACACATGGAGACAATGCATAATCAGGTTAAGAAGCATTTAGAGGAGATGAACAATAAGTATAAGGAGCAAGCAAATGAGAAGAGAAGGCACAAGGAATTTTTAGTAGGGAATGAGGTAATGGTATATCTGAGAAAAGAAAGATTTCTAGTTGGGACATATAACAAGTTGAAGATGAAGTTTGAACCATGTAGGATACTTAGAAAGTTTGATTCAGGAAATGTATATGAAGTGGAGCTACTAGAGACATTGGGTATATCACCTATTTTCAACATTGCAGACCTATATCAGTATCATGAAGGAGAACTCAGTGACAATATTGAAGAAGACTTCAAGAAGTAGTTACCACAACAAGCACAGGAGCAGACTGAAGACATCTGGGACAACAAAGTTGGATGCAGTACTAGAGGAATACAATACAAATAATACCTTGTGAAGTGGAAAGGCACATCGAATGAAGACGCATCTTGGATTTCTCAAGCTAAGGTAGACCGTCTTGGTTTTCCTCTAGCCCTAGCAAAGTGAGGGACTCACCTTTTCAACAACCCCGAGTGTTTGATGTAGAAGCATCCCTGGTTCAAGAGCAATCTTGTATCAACCAAAAATATATGCATTTCATTTTGTTTTCTTTCATTTTCTAGTTCAGTACAGTCAGTTTAGTCAGTAGCAGTTTCAGTAGTTTGGTCCGCATTCTACCGTAGTTTCATTTTAGACTTTGTGGAGCTAAACTCAGCATATAGACATCTTCATGCACACCATATCCAAAACTCAGATCATTTGGATCAGTTTCCAAAAAGATATCACTATCAAAAGATTGATTGTTTTCTCAAAATAGAGCATTCAGACAGTCTCAGACAGACAAGTAAAGGAGAAGACTTGTGGAGCACTTTCACGACTTACAAAGCTAAAAGTCACATCATTCAAGGTACTTTAGGATGTGGCTAACCTTCCCTGAGCTTTGCACATTGTTTCATTCTCTTACGAAGGATTTCCATATGTTTAGGGCTAACCTATCCATGTACACATGTTACATCTCTTTCATTGGAGTTTGTAATCTTCTAGGCCAACGCGGAGGAGTCTTGTGATCCGGAGATGATATATAATCATGTAATAGATGCATAGGAAAGTAGTTATAGAGAGAGATAGTGAATCATAATAGGAAGTTTTAGTCTTAGGCTTTTGTTCTGTAAGGCGCTTCAAGGTCATATCCTGCGCATATATTGTAACTAGAGAATCAAGCCTATGATCCCTAATTTGTAAGACCGCATGTTGCCGGCATGTTAGTATTTTGAATCTATGATATACTGAATGACTGAATCTACCTTTACATTCTACAATTGAGTTGCTTATGTTGTGTTTACTCTTGTTGCACGGTCTAGTCTGTTCACTTTGTCGACCCTCCTAACCGTGACTGCACCAAAGTAGCTTCCCTGGTCTATGGGGAAGAACACCTCCATATATGCAAAAGAAAATAATAGAGGTCTACACCATGAACTCACTAAATTAACAATAAAAAAAGTATAACAAAAACCAATAAGTAAAACAATATTCTTCAAATCTGAAACAATATTACTAATTTGAATGATAATGGAGGAGGCTACAGCCCCTTGAAGGGTAGAAACATGGATGCAAATAGCTTCAAACCCAAAAAAGAGAGCCTTCACATTGATCAAGCTGTAAGTACAAATCTCATAGAGCTAACAAAGATAATGCTGCAAGTCCAAAGAGCATAGGAATCCTCAATAGCTACTATAGAGAGAGTCACAAGAGTGCAATACTTTCAGAGAATCCAAAGTGAGGCAAAAGTGAGAGTGAGAGAAAGAGTGTTCATTCAAAAAATTGAGATTGAGAGAGATTGAGAGGGAAAATAATTGACATGCAAAGAAGGAAAAATCCATTTATAGTTTGCGAAGTGTTACGAGAATCTCTTCCACTGTAGGAGATGCTCAACATGTCTCAAAATAGCTCATTGGTCACTTCACATTCGTGGGATGCCAACATAGTGCACATACATCTGCACTAAGTGCTAGCGTCCAAGTGATTTTACCTCTTGGTTACATGAAACATCTCCGAGCTAAGAGAATCACAAAGTACTTAAAACAAAATTTTATGAAAATAAGCACAAAAGGCTAAAATGAGACAAAAATTATAATACAAGGCAAGCAAGCACTAAAGTAAGCACCAAACGTAGCATGAAATTGTAAGGGTACACAATTTTTGATGTTACATTTAACCACCACTTTAGCAATCTTATGATACTGTGTGAATATGCATGCTAAAGTAGAAAAGGAAATAACATCACCAGTTTTACCTTAAAAAGGATACTATAGAAGCCATAGGGAATTCTTCAAGTGGAGGAGTGAAGCCCCCAAGCTAAGAACCTACAAAACCACAATATTTAATAATAAAACCTACACAAGAGACATTGTCAAAACTATATATATATAAATCTATGCTAAAAGGATTAGAACAAATATGGTTTGCCAAAACATCAAGGTTATCAAACCATATAACCTAATGCACACTCTATCCAACACAAAACACTCTCATGAAAATAAGAGAACACAATACCAGAAGGGGTACTTCTAGCACACTACGAGAGCTAGAAGGATGCCAAGTATGGTTATAGGGCTAGCACACTATGAGAGCTAGGAACCATACCAAACTCTTGTGGGCCACTAGGACTAACACACTGCATTGTTAGGTGACTCACAAAGAGTGATAAAAGGGTAGCTGAAAAGCGTGGTCAGGCCAAGCAATTCACATAGTTAAGAAAAGCAGGAGACGAGGTGACCAACTAAGCATGTGTCCTTTTATTTACAGCTCCATTGCTCGGTGTTTCAATTGCAAAGAGCATTTTGGCAGGATGGAAGCTTCCTTCACCCTCACCAGGCGTAAGAAGCAGATGGCTTTCAAAGGTATTATTTCATAGCAGAGGCTAAGAAAAGTTTTCAAGGTGCAGCCTCAAATTGGCCTCTTTGCCATTGAGATGGTATTGGGAGACACGTTTATAATCCAGAAGCATAAATACAAAATCAATGCAAACATAGCCACCATGTTTGTGGGAATTTGTTTAGACTTGGGCAAATCTAAGGACACCACCAAGGAATTGTCTAGGGCTTGTTAGGAACCCATGTTTAACCCTTCTCTTTACTTTGTTAGTATATTGATATTGGACGCATATGCTTTGTAAGTCGTCCCGTGAGTATATTGTATTATCCCACATTCATGGGGAGTAATAGTTGTTTAGATTAGACTTAGTATATAAGTATGTGTTGAGGCCAATGAAGGCATCCACAAATTTATTGTATTGAGCTTGATCAAAGGAGGTTGCCCCCTCGAAGTGGCCTGCAATCAATAAATTCCTTCTGTGCTTCTGCTATTTCTGTTATTTCATGCATTTTTCATTATATTGTTGCAGGAAGCTCCTCTCAGGCCTCTCATTTAGTTAGTTTGGCATGGAGGTTTGGAGGAGAAATTGGATGTAGTTGTGCCTAGGATTAGTTTTCAGTCAGAAGGTAGGAATTGGCCACTCATACTGCCAATTTATAATGGGCCATGGGTCCCCTTCGTTGTCTCGCCTATAGGTGTTTGTGAGCCTGGTAGGAGAAATAAAGTTGGTTAGCGAGTTAATTTCCTCAAAATGCTAGCAAGGATAGTGATGGAAAAAGGTCACAACTGGGTGGATAAAGTAGAAACGGAGGAGTCCGAGGAGCTAGGAGATGACTAAGCTGGCAGGCGAGGCTATGAACTGCTAATAGTATATGGTGATAGGTAGTCTGTAAATAGAATGAAATAGTATGTAATTAAGGTATCAGATAGTAATCCTTCCCTTACAGAAGAAGTAATGTAATACAACTAGTTAAAATGACAATAGCAATGAATAGATAAGATCCTTTTTGTATAGTAGTCCTCCTTTGTGAGCAGTTGGGCTCAATTTTTATCATTCAATTTTAGGGGATATGGCTCCCTAAAGCCTAACTCAAACATTAAAAAAAAAATTAACTAGTTTATAATATATATTAATTTTGAATTTTGTTAAATATATATATATATAGTTGTTTTGTTTAATATTTATATGTTTTATTTCTATATTTAATTATGTCAACAATATTTTTTAATTTTAATTGTGTGGAATATAATTTTAGTTTTTTTAAATATATGTACATGTCATGTAGAATAATAAAGAAGAATAAAGAATCTCTTTTATATAAAATTTTGGGCTAAAGTAATTAAATAAATATAATCATATAATTATGATTATAAGTGAAGAGTAGAGATATAATTATGTGTAGTAATGTTACTTAAATCAAATAAATAAAAAAGAAGTATTTAATTGGAAATCCCATGTAGATATGTTATGATAGATATTTGGAAGTAGTATCTAGAAAAAATAGGAATGGTCAAATAAATATCTTTTATCAAGGTCACTTTTGACATTGCATATTGATCAACCCATAGATCTAAACTTGGGCCATAAATCAAAACTTTGCTAAACTTTGATATTTATTTTTTGAACTCAAACCTTATCCCTATGATCGATATTCAATTAAAGTGTGTCTCCTTTGAACAAACCCCTCATAACTTCTTGAAAAAATCAAAACAAGGACAATCATACCAAAAAATATCTTAGATATTAATATAATAAATAATACAATAATAAATAAACTTACCAATCTCTTTTATTACTTCATATATATATATATAGAGAGAGAGAGATTATCTTTGTTCTTCAAAAAATATATAATGATTGGTAAGCGAATTATATATAAAATGTAATACATTACCAATCATTATATATAGATAAACAAAAATGAATTTTTATTATTTTTATATGTATATAAAGTGATAAGGAGATTGGTAGGGGCAAATGAATCGTCAAAGGGCGGACTAGTTCAAAGTTTGCAGGTCGGTCTCTATTTTTTTCTTAATTGCTGAAGTCCAATAGTCATTATTCAACATTCAACGCCACATTTAAAAGACTAAACACTCTAATTTTCCTCGTTTTGTTGCACATGTTCAGATGGACACCATCACACGTAACAGAAGGAAGGCATACTGCTTCATTTTATAGGGACTCAATTACGCCTCTTTTAGTTGCTTTGAATCATCATCTTCATTGTGAGAAATATGGCAGCAGCATCGCTGAACAAGTCGAATATCTCATTCAGAAGGCAGGGATCCTCTGGAATTGTATGGGGCGCTGGTTCGATTCCCGGGGACGATGCCTTCTCAGCCAACGACTCAAAGCATGCAAAATCTTCTTCTTCTGAGGCGCCTGTGTTGTTTCGCAGCAGGAGCACTGGATTCTTTGGTCCATCCAAACCTCAGACGGCTTATGTTCATGGTAAAGCATCTGGAGATAAGAGCAGCAGCCATCATGCTTCCCACAAATCCAGATTTAACTTAGGCCGATGGATCAAGAAGGTTCTGTCAAAAACCACTCAATAGATGTCAGGTTCGACGCTGAAATTATTTTCAGATTATTAGGGCATTTCTAGTTTCAAGTGTTATGTACCATCGGTTGTATGGATTTGGTGCTCAAAATCCAACACACGATTATGATATATGTAAATGACAGGATTTTAGTTTTTTTAATTTTTAATGACTGTATATATTGTCGACCTTTATTTTGCATTTAATATGGAAAAAATATCTTCTATTGAAGCCAAATATATGTTACTTTGAAGGTGAAACATATTTATTAGGGTTATTTTTATATATTTAAAGGTATTGTTTATTCATAAAAATAAAAATAGGATTACTATGCCCAAGGCGTTCGGGACGACCTGCCTTTGCTGATCAACGTTGTCTGAATACCGAAGAGCTTAAACAGTTAGTATCTACGGACTGTTGAAATTTGGTCGAATATTTTCTAAATTTAAATCGACAAACAGGAGAGTCTGGTTAAAGAAGTCGAATCTGGAGCAGGTCGAAAATGCCTACATACAACGGCTGTTTAGAGTGGGCGTCTAAGTACAGTGCAAGACTTCAAATGATCCTGCTGTCGGTCTCCTTTCCACCGAAGGATGTTATTAGTATCTTGTCTTTGTTTTGAAGATTCACTACCTGCTAATGACTTGTCTTCAGATATGCTCACTTTGTATTTTCCTGTGAAGATGACTATCATTACTAAGTTTTTTATTCAAATTTCTCCTTGGGGTTAAGGGATAATCTTCTTTCTTTAGCTCTGCCTTTCTCCTTGTTTCCCCTTCAAATCAAAATGTCATATCATAAACCAGGCTCTGGATAAGGATAAGAAAATTAGTTTTTTTTTATTTTTTCATTTCACACATCAAAACACGGACAAAATCAGATTTTTTTAACTTCATGCTCACATTGCTTTTAAAAATTTATTAGTTTTCTATCCATGGAATGGGACATTTGGTGCCCATAATCATAGTCACTATCTATACCTGTATTTGCAAGAGTTTTGTGGCAACGATTTCTCCAAGTCATAGTTATGGAGTTTTAACTTGCCACTCATTATCAGATTGACATCATTTATAAAAATGACTTTTCTTGTCTTAAATGGGCCCATTGAAGATTATTTATCATCAAAAATCTTTTGAGGGATGTTATTAGTCTTTGTTGTGGTAGGGATTTTATAAAATTAATTTAAATAAAAAGTATTATTATTTAATAGATTAGTTACAAGATTTTATTTTTCTTTCTTTAAAGTTTAAATTGGTAATTGGATCCATAAATTTAATGGACATATGGATAGTTTTTGGATTGCAATAAAATTTTATTATGGATAAATGATTTTTCCCTTGTCAAATGCTTAATTATAAGGAAGCAAAATTTATGTAATTTTTTAAGTCAATTACTTGTAGGATGGAAGTCAGTGCAATAATTCTATATATTTTACAACAAAACTATAAGAAATTTATTTGTGGTCTACATATATACTAAATTAATCAAATCCCTCGGTCATTTTAATATAATCCACTATAAAAATAAATATAATCCTTATACTTAGAACTAAAATCCGTATAAAAACCAAATACCTTATGAATGAACCCTTACACCTAGGCATTCTTTTTTTTCAAAATTGTTGTTCTATGCTATCATTGCTGAAAACTATAGAACTCGTGGTTTTTCCACGTGGATTTAAATAATTCATTCCACCATGCCATTGTGGCCAGACTTTCCGATGATGTAGCCTTGTTTATTTTAGGCTCTTCACAAGTTTGTTTTTGTTTACACCCCTTTGTGCTCTTTGCCTAAAGAAAAATAACATGCCCATTCCTTCCCCCCCTTTTTTCGCTTTGTTTCTTTTATTCCTTGTTTTTCAAATAATCTTTAGTCATATTTAAGATAGGACATTTTTTTATGATGCATAAGAAGTTTTGTTTCCATTTTCTTTTTTTACTATAATTTTATTTTGAAAGCTTAATATAAATTAGGGAATAAAGATAAGATCTAGATTTACTTTTAGCAAAATTTTGATTTTAGGGATGATTGGATTGGATTTGATTTGATTTGAGGGGTGATATTCCACTTCACCAAAGTCATCCATTTTCCAAAAAATCACCCAAATCTCACCATCATCCATTTTCTATTTGACCTTAAGAAAACTTTGATTTACCAATCCCATTTTGGAGGTCTTCACATCAATTTCACCCATAATCAAATTCTATCAAATCCCCAAAATACACCAAAACAAACCTCATCATCTCAAAACCAAATTCAAATCAAATCCAATCCAATCATCTCTAAATCAAAATTTTGCTAAAAGTAAATCTAAATCTTATCTTTATTCCCTAATTTACATTAAGCTTTCAAAATAAAACTATAGTAAAAAAAGCAAATGAAAACAAACTTCTTATGCATCGTAAAAAAATGTCCCATCTTAAATATGACTAAAGAGTGTTTGAAAAACAAGGAATAAAATAAACAAAGCAAAAAGAGGAGGGAAAGGAATGGGCATGTTATTTTTCTTTAGGCAAAGAGAACAAAGGTGTGTAAATATAAACAAACTTGTGAAGAGCCTAAAATAAACAAGGCTACATTGTCAAAAAGTCTAGCCACAATGGCATGGTGGAATGAATTATTTAAATCCATGTGGAAAAACCACGAGTTCTATAGTTTTCAGCAATGATAGCATAAAATGGAGCTTATGATGTTATCTTGAATTAGGGACATTTGAATTATTTGGTGGAGCCTACTTTGACTTTAGCTGCTATTCAAGGTTTCTATGTACTTGCCTATCTTGACCTAATCTAGATGGTTGGATTGTATGAATAAATACTTATTAGAGTTTAATTATGAAGAAGGTATTCTTTCTATGAGAGGGATGGAGCTAACAATGCAAATCAATAATTGGTATTTTGCAAGAAGGATGTAAGATGGTAGAATTCATCTCGGCTAAACACCTGTCAAGTGCATCATTTTTTTCCTTTATTAGGTCACCCATGTTTACAAAGCACATTGGATCCTCATTGGTTTGTGTGTCGACTATGTGTACATGTGGCATGCATTGGATGTGAAGACCAATAAAGTCATCCTTGAACATTGCAGTTAGATCCTTAACTACTACACAAAAACAAAAATTGAACAAGGCATCCAAGCGAGGAGAAAAAGGAATCAAAGATAACAATCTATCCAAGATAAAGAAATTGTTGTTTAGGATGTGTTTTAATAAGGTTGAGGAAGCAACGATAATGGAAGAGGAGGAAACAAGCTACCCTTCTCTAGGATAGATTAAATGCTAAATTTCTAGCTCTTACAACAATAAATTTGGAAACATTTTTATGGAGGAGGAGCCAATTATGGTAGATTCCCAATGGCTTTTGTTAGATGGTGTTCTAAATGTAGGGGCAAATCAAGGAGGAGGAGGAGCGCTTGGAATGTCTATGGAGAAGCAACAATGTATTCCACCCATTAAAGGCTTGGATATTGGAAAGAAGTTAAGCCCTGCTATTAGAAAAATGCTAATTGAATTACTCAAACAATACAAAAAGGTGTTTTCATGGTCATTTGGTGAACTTATAGCTTATAGAGAGGATTTATTTTAGCATGAGATATCATTGAAGCTAGATACTAAGCAATTTAGACAGAAACAAAGTCCTATAAATCCAATACTTGCTCCCAAGATGCAACAAGAATTGGAAAAGCTTAGAGATGGAATAATAATAAAACCAATTAGACATTCAACTTGGGTTTCAAATTTGGTCCTAGTCATAAAGAAGGATGGTGGTATAAGATTGTGTGTTAATTTTAGGAAATTGAATATCTCATCTCTTAAAGATAACTATCCTTTATCAAATATGGAGGAAATGCTTTAAAATCTTACTAGTTGTGAATTATTGGCTATGATGGATGGGATTTCAAGATATAACCAATTAAAATTCAAGGAGGCCAAGTAATATAAGACCTCATTCACTACACTCTAGGGTATATATGTCTATGTGAGGATGTCATTTGGTCTAACTAATGTAGGAGCAACATTTAGGAGGCCATGGATGTGGCTTCTTCTAGACTGATTGATGAAATCATGGAAATGTACTAGGATGACTTGATGGCCTATTCAAAATTGGCTTCCCAACATTGCACGAGCATTTAGAAATAATTTTCAAAAGGTTTTTAGCGTATGGGATTTCATTGAATCCCAAGAAACTCATCTTTGGTGTCTACAAGGGTAAGTTGTTAGTCCTTATTGCATCTAAAGAAGGTGTCTAAATTGATCCAAAGAGAGTTTATTCTATTTACAAGATACCAAAACCAAAGAGAATAAAGGAAATTCAATATTTTTTTGTTAGATAAACTTTGTCAGAAGATTTGTTCCCAACTTTGCTAAGAAAATTAACACTATTTCCAAGATGCTCAAGAAAGGACAAATTATAGACTAGAATGGAAATCATACTAAGTCATTTAAGGATATCAAAGAAGCCATGAAATAGGTTCCTTTTTTAATCACCCCAACTTTTCAAAGTATTTTCAATTATTCTTATTCGCATCATTCCATCTATAATAGATGTTGTCTTATTGCAAAAATGATCAATATTTTGAACAGATGGTCTTATTCTTAAGTAAATCTTTATAGAACGTCAAGCTAAAATATGACATTATGGAGAAGTAGGCTTATGTTGGCAAGAGACACTATATGGACTCATGAATGTTGTCATTGATGGCAACAAAGGTTAACCCACACATCCGCAGGACATGATGAGTCTACCGGAAGGTAGATTGCAGAGTGTTGTGATCTGGTAAGCAAGAACAGAGCATGTGGCGAGGTTTGACAGTCAGGTCTGGATCTCTCAGAGGAAGTATCTTGGTGAAGTGCGGATTTGGGGAAGTCAAGAGGACTACCTTGACTGATAGATTCCAAGGATTTAGCCTCCGGTGATAGATGAAGAAAAAGATATGAATACTTGAGTTAGGTTCTTGATTGGCACTGTGGACAGTGGAAGAACTGATTGGCAGAACATCAGACATTATTCTGGATGTGTTACTGATGATGGTAAAGGTTCTTAAGGCATAAGTTATGATTGGCCGACATGATTGATGACTTCTACAAGTATATCCTTGATCCGCATTACTTGGTAAGCAAGGATTCAGCCGACAGATCAGAGTTTGTAGAAAATATTGACTATTCTGGATGCCGACTAGAAAGGTGATGAAATCACTTGTACGGATATATATACAAGATGGATTTAGTTATGAGAGGTGTGGTGTGGTTTAGTGATGTGCAAAGAAGAGCAGTAGAGTAGAGTGAAAGCAGTAAGGAAGGTCTGGTATGTGAAAGGAGAGCAGCACAAAAGAAGAGGAAAGATGAAGTGTAGTAGATTAGTGTATTGAGCCTAACCAGAACTGAACCCTTGCATATGTGGATGCATTCATCAGTTCAAGGATCCTATTATTCTTCTTACAACTTGTAGATAGCGAGTCTCTTATAGGCAGTGAGCCTCTTGTGAGCAGTGTGCTCACTTGGCAAGTGTCATTTTGTATTTCCATTCTTCTAACAAAGAATACAATCTTGGGTTAATCACCCCATGGTTTTCTCCCTTAACAGGGTTTCCACATCAAAAATATTGTGTCATGTGTATTTCAATTTCATGGTTATGTTTGCTTTATTGAATTGATGCTGCATTAATTAATAAAAAAGTCCTGAATGTTAAAACAATTGAGATAACTGATTCACCCCCCCTCTCAGTTATCAACAATTGGTATCAGAGCCAAGTTCCTCCCAACATAGCCTAATAGCTTGAGGAAGATCTGGGAATTCAAATGGATGTGTATGGTATGAGGGAGCAACTTAAGTCTACCCTAGATGATCTTGAGCAATCAAATTATGAAGTCAATGAATTGAAGGAAAGACTCAAACAGGCTGATGATTTCATAAATGAATTAAAAGAGAAACTGAGTCTCTCTATGAAAAAGAGAAAGGAGCTACTTCAGCAACTGGCAAGTCAAGTTGAAACAAATGATTCAAATGGAGATCTAAAGGAGAAAACCAAGTTATGTGAAAAGTTATCAAAAGAGATCATTATGGTAAGACATGAAATGGAATTAGGAGTTATGAAGTTCACCCAAGAAATTGAAGAGAAAAGAAAAATTGAAGATGATCTAAGACAATCTCTCAAGGAGAAATCAGAAGACTGCCACAAGATGGACAGAATAATCAGACATCTTGAATCTGATCTTAAAGATGCTAAAGATAATGAAGAAAAACTTGAGGATCAAATTGTCTCTCTTAAAAGGGATCTTCAAATAGCAAATGAATACAAAGAGAAATTCAAGATAAGTTCTGCTCAACTTGAAGTTCTACTTGAAAGCCAAAAGGGGGTAGATGACAAGTGTGGCTTGGGATATGAGAAAGGTGAAAGCTTCGGATCTAGTCAGAAGAATTTTGGATTAGAAAATCAAAGGAACAGGCCTAGAAGACCTCCGGTAAGGTAGCCTAATGCTCAAAGATATCCATCCTTCAATGGATACTGCTACAACTGCAACAACTTTGGTCATAAAGCTAATCAGTGCAGAAAGAGAATGAATTAGACTAATATATCCTTCTCTAGACAATGTTCCAACTACAAAAGTTATGGTCACAAATCTCATGAATGCAGAAATATGCAAATGAACAATTCATTCAATGGTAGATGCTTTACATGCAATAGAATGGGTCATATGGCTAATCAATGCAGATCAAGAGGATATCAATCAAATATACAATGAAATGTTGTTTGCCAAATTTGCAATAGATCCGGTCATATTGCCAAATTCTGTAGAAGCAAGAATTAGGACAAAAGAGGTCTAGTACATCATCATAATAAAGACAAAGGAAAACAAAAAGTGAATGCGGATGAAGTTCAAAGTGAGATGAACAAGATTTGGGTGAAGAGAAGTACAGAGAATACAGGGGATGGATCTGCACCAGAATCTGGTGCTGATATTCCTTCCAGAAATTAAAAGGTGAGCTCTGGCTTAGGGGGAGTAACAAAAGAAAAACCAATTCCCCCAGCCAGTCAAGTGGTGCCTGTAATTAGCACATGAAAGGTTGCGGATCAAAGGAGTTTTCAGAGAAATACTTAGATAAGCCATAGCAAATATTTGAAAGATCCGCATGAAGATTTAAAAGAGTCTAATCCCTTTAGTTAGATCTAGTTTAACAGTCTTCCAATAAAAGCAGGTTTCTTACAAGTTTGGTCTGGTGTGATTCTAAAATTGAGACATCTTGATCTGCGAATAAATGATTGAGGAAAGTAACAAAGTTCGTTGTTAATCTCCAAGGATAACTCTAAGCATATTACAGTGATCTGAAAAAAGATCTATTTCAGAATAAGGTATACAGAGCAACTGGAATAACTTAAGTTGGGCATTTATTGCAGTATGGATTTAGGGTTTCTCTTGCAAACAAAAGGGTTCATGTGCTCGTCATTTGCACATTCACATTCGAAAAGAAAGAAAGAAGAGCTCTGCAACAAATTGCTTCAAACTTCTCAAAGACCAACCGTTGGAGTTGATTCAATCAACAAATCATTCAAGTTTATTCTGTGAACCCTACAAGTGCAAAAGGTATTCTCCGTTATCAAATATCTCTCTGTAAATCTTTGAATAATGGGTACTCCAAATATTGTGAAGATCTCTAATAGGCCTCGCCCCAAATTCAAGAAACATCCATACAAATCCTTGGAAGTAGATCCCCTAGGAGCATTTTCTAGTGTTCCGCATGGTGTGTTGCATACAGAAGATATTAGGGTTTACATACACGTGAATATTCAAGAGTTTGGGGATTCAAAGTTAATGGATATCTATCACAATCAGTTGATAGATGATGCTTTTGAGCTTAAACCACAATATAAGAGCATCCAGGAGAAACACTTTGATCAATACATTCATTTCCCCTATTTTGAACAAGATGAATGGGTCCGGTATGTACTGAGTAGGGTACATGATAACTTCTTATGGCCGAATAGACCTTGCAAAATTACTAAGAAAGCAATTAGGCCAGTAACTGGTTTACACTCCTCCAGAGGGATACCTATCCTAAAATCTGTCAAAAACCAAATTGTAACTGAGGCCACCGGATCAAAATTTGATAAGAGAGCAATGACCATTGAAGATATCTCTAATCCGGATATCAAGTTTGCATCCATGATAATCGGTTATAAGATATATCACTCTAGTAGGGAGAACTCAGTATCCGGAACTGCAGTATATACTGCTTATGAGATGCTAAGAAAAAATGCAGAATATGATCTCTATGAACTCCTTCTAAGCCAATTGATGGAAAACATACAGAAGATCAAAAAGGACAAGAAGAATTCCTTCAAATATGGAGGACTGATATTGTGTCTATTTTTCTATTTCATGAATGAGATGCCCAGATCCATTAGATGGGTATGGCAAAGTAACAGACCTTTAGCAATTCAAATCAGGGACTACTTGCATGGACTTGGGGATGCTAAGGCAAGGAATACAGCTCTGTGGGGTTACTTTAAGAACTTTCAAAATATGATGCAAACCAGAGAAAGAATCCCTAAATCATTAGTTGAGAAATACAAAGACATAGTGTGCTTCATGGTAGACACTGATCAATGCCTAATGGAGACAGTGGAGCCAAGGATAGTTTGGATCATGCCTATGGGATATGAAGTTGATGAGAACATTGTGGAGCTGCATGTTCAACACATGCTCAGTCAACCAAAGGATCCTAAGGCAGAAAGGTTTGGAACCTTTAAAGAACTAAGTGTGAAAATCCATGTAGAGCTAAGGCAGCCAGAGATCAAGAGGAAGGTGAGAAAAGCAGTTGAAGAAGTTGCCAAAAGCTTTGGCATCTCAAAAGAGGCACTTGATGCCAACAGGGAAAAGAGGCAAAGGGCTAAGAAAGAGAAGAAAGAGGCAGAAAAGGAAAGTAAGGAAAGTGCTCCGGTAGAACCTTCCACCCAGACCAGATCATCAAAGAAATCTGCACCTACCATTGCTAAAAGCTCAAAGGTGTCACAACCAGAAGCAAAATCATCCGGTAAAGCAGAGAAGAGAACAAAGAAAAGGCAACGAGGTCCTATGCAAGCCAAAAGGATGAAGAAGAAATTGAATCAGATGAGGAGATAAAGAAAATGAAGAAGCAGAAGAAGGAAGGATCCGGTGAATCCTCTATTGGTCAAGGTGAAGAAGAAAAGGCAGAGGAATTTGTTGAAAAGCCCACTCTGTCTTTAGATGATGTCATCAAATCAATCACTGTGGATGGAAATCTCCAACCAATGGCTGAATTCTATGATGATTATAATGAAGCTGACTAGAAGATCTTGCAGGAAGCTGCAATTAAGTATCTAAATATATATAATAAGGCTTTTATTGAAATCATATCTCTTATTCCTAAAAGTCTAGAAAAAGAGTTAGAAATAAGAAAGAATAATGCCATGGCAAAAGACCTTGAGATTCGAGAGCAGATAGCTATTCAGCTATATCCTTCAATCATCCCAAAGTAGATTAGTATGATCTTCAAAGATTGTAAGGATGAATTCCAAAGCAAAGCCAGAATGAATCAGCTCATGCTTGGTGAGACTAACAAGGTAGCCAAGGAAATAGAAGAGATCCTCCAGAATGTCTTTAAAAGATTCAATCTTCCTGTCATAGAGGACTTGGGTGTTGATCCCTTAGTGACAAGTGTTGGAGAGGAATCGACTAAGAAAATGGCAGAAGAAGTCATGGACACCGATGCAGAAAAGGATAAGGACTTGGAATCCTCTATTCTGGAAGAGGAATTTCATAAACAGATAAACATCTCTCCTTCGGTTTCCCCTGTAGTCTCTAGATCTAAGGGAGAAGAAAGAATACAGGAAAAAGAAGAAGATGTGAAAGGTAAAGAAGCCGACACTGCAGAAGAGAAGAAGAATCTATCTCTGGAAAGAGACACTGCAGAATCTGTCAAGGACTTCTTGACAAAAGAAATGTTGAAGATTGATGAACCAGAGTTACTTCAAGGTCCATTTAACTTTGACTCTCTCTCCCTGGTTCAAACAATGAAGATAGCTTCATTTGCCAATGCAAAGGCAAAAGAAAAACTCCTAAAGTCTCACATGGAAGATTGTGAGCTAATTGAAGCTGCATCTGGTGTTTTAGAAAAGATCATGCCATCTTTTTAGAAGGATCACTCAGCCTCCTCATCAGGTAATCTTAAATCTCTTGTTAGTTCAGTCAGCACTCATTTTGAGTCCCTAGAGAAATCAGCAGAAGATAAGGTCCAGAAGGAATTTCTTGCAAAAATGTTATCAGAGGTACAAGGGTTGATAATTAATGATAGGAGAAATATGAATATTGGGATAAAGAGCTTAGAAAATGCTCTTAAAAATGGCAGAGAAATGTACAAATTTTGTTTATCATGGTCTAAAGTAACATTGGACATCGAGAAGAAAGTAAAAGAATAGGACAAATTGACAAATCTATCAAAGAATTTTGATCCTCTCTCATCTTCCATAATAAATCAAGAATGTCAGACTATTGTAGTCTTGAATGAAATCAAGAAGCTTGAGAAGGAAAAGAAAAGCAGAATAAGCAAGTTAGGTGAACTCAGAGGGATAATTATCCCTAAGTTAGAGACCATGCATGAGGCCATAAAAGAAGCTCAGATCACAACCTGGACCAGTGATCCGAAAGATCTAAAAAGGGCAGATGTGTTTGCATTCTTGCTGAGTGGTCATATATCAATTTTGGATAGAATGAAGTAAAGTTGGGCAGTAGAATTCGTCTAATTGAAGACAACTTTTGCAGGCATTCTTCAGTATATGTGAGCATGTTATATGTGGCTAAGTATAGTTAAATTTTTGAAAATTTTGATGCGCGGTTCCCACCTTTTGCCATTGATGTCAAAGGGGGAGTGAGGAACAATGAAAAATTAGGAATCCAACTAAGGGGGAGCTCTGAAAAATGTATATAAAAATAGAGCATCAGCCAAGGGGGAGCATAGTGTAAACACTTAGTCATTTTTCACTAAGTGTTGCCATCAATGCCAAAGGGGGAGATTGTTGGCAAGAGACACTATATGGACTCATGAATGTTGTCATTGATGGCAACAAAGGTTAACCCACACATCCATAGGACATGATGAGTCTCTACCGGAAGGTAAATTACAGAGTGTTGTGATCTGGTAAGCAAGAACAGAGCATGTGGCGAGGTCCAACAGTCAGGTCTGGATCTCTCAGAGGATGTATCTTGGTGAAGTATGGATTTGGGGAAGTCAAGAGGACTATCTTGACTGATAGATTCCAAGGATTTAGCCTCTGGTGATAGATGAAGAAAAAGATATGAATACTTGAGTGTCGGGTTCCTGATTGGAACTGTGGACAAAGGAAGAACTGACTGGCAAAACATCAGACATTATTCTGGATGTGTTACTGATGATGGTAAAGGTTCTTAAGGCATAAGTTATGATTGGCTGACATGATTGATGACTTCTACAAGTATATCCTTGATCCGCATTACTTGGTAAGCAAGGATTCAGCCGACAGATCAGAGTTTGTGGAAAATATTGACTATTTTGGATGCTGACTAGAAAGGTGATGAAATCACTTGTACGGATATATATACAAGATGGATTTAGTTGTGAGAGGTGTGGTGTGGTTTAGTGATGTGCGAAGAAAAGTAGTAGAGCAGAGTGAAAGTAGTAAGGAAGGTCTGGTATGTGAAAGGAGAGCAGCACAAAAGAAGAGGAAAGACGAAGTGCAGCAGATCAGTGTTTTGAGCCTAACCGGAACTAAACCCCTGCATATGTGGATGCATCTCATCAGTTCAAGGATCCTGTTATTCTTCTTACAACTTGTAGACAGTGAGTCTCTTGTAGGCAGTGAGCCTCTTGTGAGCAGTGTGCTTGGGCAGTGAGCCCTAATTGGCAAGTGCCATTTTGTATTTCCATTCTTCTAACAGAGAATACAATCTTGGGTTAATCACCCTATGATTTTCTCCCTTAACAGGGTTTCCACGTCAAAAATATTGTCATGTGTATTTCAGTTTCATGGTTATGTTTGCTTAATTGAATTGATGTTGCATTAATTAATAAGAAAGTCCTAAATGTTAAAACAATTGAGATAACTGATTCACCCCCCCTCTCAGTTATCAACAGCTTATTCCCTAGTCAAGGAAACAAATAATTTTAGGCCCTATTTATTTGGATCTAAGATTGTCTACCTATGTTCCTCACTCTTCCATTAAAGATATTTTCACTTGGTAGGAGGTGACTGGCAAATGATGTAGATGGATAAATAATATTCAAGAATTTAACATGGAGATCCAAATCACCAAATTGGTGAGAGGGAAGGGGTTGGTGAATCTAATGGTAGAGTCTAAACTAGATGTTTTAGATGTTAATGAAATAAATTTACAGATAAATGAAAACCAATGTGATCTTGTGATATCTGATTAGTACAAGGATATTGTTTACTACTTGGTACATATAAATTATTCACCAACGTTAGACAAGAAGCAGGGAGGGACATTAAAACTAAAAGCCTAGAAATATGTGTTGAGGGATGGGATTCTCATGTGGAGGACTCTAAAATGTGTGTCTCTAAGGTTTATAATAGAAGATCAAGCTCTCGATATTATTTTAGAATTCTACAAAGGAGACTATGGTAGACATTTCAAAGCAACCACAACTACACACAAAATGTTAAGGGCATAATATTGGTGACCTACTATTTTTTTAATGTGACAAAAGAGGTCAAAAAGTATGACCAGTGCCAATGATTTTCAACCAAGATGAAGTATGCAAGAGCCTTGCCTCTAAAAACTATGAATGTGAAAGCTCCACTTTAGCAATGGGGATAACTTCATAGGGGAGATAACTAAGAAATATAGTAATGGATTTAGGTGGAGATTGTTGGCTACTGATTACTTCATAAAGTGGATAGAAGTTATTCCTACTAGAAATGTTATGTCTAAAGTCATCATAAATTTCCCCTTAAACATCATAACCAAATTTGGCACACCTCAGAAGATTATTATTGATAATGCAATGTAGTTTAGACCAGGGGATATCATAACTTAAATTCATAATTATGGGATTTCCTTAACATGCTCTTCACCATACCATCCCCAAGGAAATGGGCGAGTAGAATCCAACAACAAAAGGTTGAAAAAGATTATCAAAATAATGCTAGAAAAAAATGAAAAAAGGTGGGATGATAAACTTAAGTGGGCAGTATGGGCTAACAAAATCACTCCTAAGAAATCCAATAGTAAAGCCCAGGTTATGAGTTGGGATATAGACTTAGTGTAGTTATGTCTATAAACCCCAAATTACCATCAACTTGTGCAATAGGTTAGAGATGAGGAAGTTAATATATCAAGTCATAAGTGGGACAGACTAATTGAGTTATATGAGAAGATAAGAGCTACCCGTGCCAAAAAAAAACAAAAACAAAAGGAAGTGAAGTTATTTTTTTATATAAAGGCAAGGGATATAAGTCTCAAGTTGTGGGACCTCATTTTAATGTGGAATGAAAGAGTTGAAAACAAAGGCAAACATGGTAAATTTTAAGATCTCTAGTTGGGTTCTTATATTGTCAATAACTATTATAGTGATGAAACCTTTCATCTAAGAAGTGAGAATGGAGAATTTCTTAAGTTGCCTCTCCACGAGAAACATTTAAAACATTACTTCTATTGAATCAACCTACACGCTTTTGTATAAGTATTCTTGACTTTGTGTTTTGTCTAATGCAACCTTGATTGTTGTCATACTCAAGGTGAAGTGTGGTCTTAGGTTTAGTTTTGTTGTCCATGTGGTCACCCAATGGTCTTGTTTCTTGGAGTCTTTTAGATTCTCATTGTGCTTTTCCAAAGCACACATCCCCAAGCATGAGCCAATGTTACGTCCCTATATTGTTCTTGGACATAAGATTTTTGTGCATGATGTTTTCCCCTTTGATTGTGGCCTTGTGACCATATTATATGGCTATGCCTTTGAAAATATTTTCCCTTGGTAGTCTTCTTTGCTATCAAATTTCATTTTGTTCTTTTGTGTCAATGACTTGTTGTAGCTAGTTTTCACTCTCTTAAGTTGTGCTTTCATGCCTCCTACATGGTTTTGGATGGGCACCATCACACCCCTTTGTTGCATTGGCAATTCTCCATATCTAGTTATCCCTATCACTAACAATGAACTATTGGTTGGTTGCTCCCCACTACTTGCCCCACTTTGCTAACATTCTACATATTCAATAATCTAACTGGTACTCTCATAACATCCATGCTTCCATTGTCTAATCCTTATGCTCATATATGCACATTTAGTAGTCCTTCATTTTCCCAACATTTGGCTTGGCAATCATGACATTCCCTGAGTGCTCATCAATGTGACATTTTGCACAAAGTAGCCTCATCACACTCATTCAAATTGGTGGGTGCATGTTTGGGCCAAAATCAAACTCATTGATATGCAATGATGGGTAGACATGGGTGGGGCCCACCCTTTTAATACTACTTTTTTCCTATGCTAGCACATGCACCCTATCACTACCATGTGTAAGCTATATTCTTTCCTATAGCTACCTCAATGATCATGTGTTGTGTACTTCAAGAAAAGTTCCATGCCATTTCCTCTTAGTTGACTCAATGTTCCACTTGTGCCTTCAAGGTTCCTATGCTGAGGCAGTAGCTCCTCATTGCATCACAACTTCCCTTCACATTGTTGAATGCCCTTCTCCTTGAAGCACTCACTATGTAATTTGTAATTTCCCAAAGATGTTGCATGTATCTCTAACATGTACTCCATAAAGTACATAAAATGGCCACTTACCTATGAAATAATTGGTCCATGCAATCAGCAGGGCTCTCCTTAATATTAGTTGATATTAGTTGAAATATAGTACCACCCAAGCTTATCATGCATGCACTTCACATTGGCATGCGCTACCTAAAGTTAAATTGGTACTCTTTGACATGCAATGGTCTTGTTGATTTGATTCTTAAAATAGATCAATGGCTTAGATTTAATAAACATTTGAAGAAGTTAAGTGTACACACAAGGGAATGAATTAATGTGACTCATTCCAATGAGGAAATTCATCCACTCCTATAAAAAATGAAAGCCATCCTAATACAACATTGTGAGTAGTTTCACTCTATAAGTAAAAAGGTGTTAAAAATATTTGCTAGAGTTATTTGTTCAATCTAAGGTGATGATTGTGGAAGGTGGATTTTCTAGTTTCAATAGTGTAGTGCTTTTTAATTTGGGGTTAAAGTGGTTCAAAAAAGTTAAATATACACACTGGTTGAGTCCTCTCTAGTTTTTCTTTGAAGATTCAAAATTTTATTTTGTTGGTTTATAGTTCTTGAAATAGCAGCTTCCTTTCTATATGTGAGTGCAAATTTTTCTCTTCAGGTTTATATGAAAGATAAAACTAAAACAAGGCTAATAAAACCCTAGCATCACGTTGTAAAAAACTAAAACAAGGCTAATAAAACCCTAGCATCACATTGTAATCTTCTAATAGACTACCCACACAAAACCTAAGAGATCAATTTCCCAAAATACTTAATAAATTCAAGAAAATATTAGAAAAGGGGTTCTCACTAACCATCTCTATGATGCAACTAAATTTATGAGAGATATTTAAATCCCTATATATAAATGGGATTTATTTGAATATTTTTACAAGGCTTTCCATTTGAACCCCATGAATAAGCCCCAGAGGTTTGATTTAGAAAGATTAATCATGCCAAAATATTTTTTCTACAAAGACCTGTTAGGATATATATGCAGGTAACTTATGATCCCAAGACCAAGGAGGCTAGGGCTATGGATGGAACCATCATTTTCATAGTTAGAAAGAACCTAATCAAAGTTGTGTTTGATTTAAACACTAAGGCCAACTAGAGAATTAACCTTAGTGAGTCATCAACTAAGTATCACCAAGACAGGTGTAGCTACATGTTGAAATGGCTTCCAAGGGACTAGCCTAGATCTAGGCTCTAGGTCACTTGACCCCATTCCCAAGGATGAACTTCATCTCCTTGATGTCAAACAATATGAAGGCTATTGTATGTTGATATACCAAACACTATGCTAGGTCATGGGAATAAGATACAAATAATAAATGGTGATAGACATTATGATGCTTTCCGTAGATATTCAAAGCTCATATGTGAATAGAATGTTTGATTATGGGTCATGGGTGGCAAATAATTTGCATGAATCCACAGAGAAATTTAAGTTACAAAGCAAGCCCCCATACACATTTAGGTTGTATTCTCTATTATGTCATATTTTGTTGCATTTGTATTCTGGTGAATGGGATAAACATATTGGAGACTAGTTGGTTTATGATTCTATCCCCAATGGAAAAATCATATTTCTCTAAATAAGGATGGTGTATTTAAACATGTATTTTTCTTCTACGAACTATAGCATCTCCGAGGACTACTTTGTCACTCCTATATTGAATAGGTTGGAAATTTATAGGAGAATACTATCAAATTAGGTGTTGGGGTTCCTCAAATCACTGGCCTTTTCCTTTAAAACCAAGGTAATTCACAATTGGGGTGACTAGATTTATCATGACAATTGTACAGTCATCAAGATTTATAATGCCCCAGTTATTCCCCACAAGTTGCCAATATTTATGTTTGATAGGGTTTCATTCCTAGAAAGCCAATGGAAAATGAATGAGGTAGACATATTTCATTTCAAATAGCACAAGAAAGATAGGTTCCTACATTCCCAAATAAAAATGGGAGACTTCACCATTTTCGGGAAGGAAGGTTGTAACCTCCTAGGAGCGATGACTAGAAATTATGAAATGGTAGTGGATGAAAAGAGAAATTATAACCCTAAGGGTATCATAGATAAAACAAGAAAATATGTGGGCAAGTCTAGCTATGAAGATTATTATTTTGAAAGAGAGGACCTTATCCAAAATTGCATCACCAAGGATGAGTGAGAGACTAGAATAAAGAATATGGAAAAGTTTCTAATGGTTGAGATGAGGAGGAAGCTAAATGATCCTTGCTATAAGGGTGAATTCAATGATGTTGAGGATCCAATGAAAATATTGGAAATGTTATTGAAGGAGGTTACAACACTTGACATCATGCCAGCAAAGGTGGTACCCCTAGAGCTTAGGCCTTCTTCCCCTCAAATTGATGATCAACCAGTTCAAGATCTTGATGAAGCACCTATGATGGAGGATGCCCCTCATCAATCCTCACCTCTCAAACCTCCTACCTTAGAAAAATAGAGAGATAGAGGAAAGGATCTCATGCACTCATTGGTAGATTATCTAGAAACTAAGGAGGTGGATGAACACATCCTAGGAGGATTCATAAACCTAGAATCTCCTCCAAGGAAGGAAGAATATGATAACAGATCTCACCAACTTATTGTTGTATTGGAGAGAGACCCTACCATGGAGGATGTTATGAAAAGGGCCTATGAGTAATTCCTATCTGATGAGGAGTTTGTGAAAATAGATGAATTCAATTTGTTGGTGTTAAGAATGAAGGTTAAGAATAAAACATATAACCACTAATTGGGAGAAAAATCAGGTGTCACCCTTGAAAAAACCAATCTGAAGCTCAAATCCTTATGAAAGAGTTGGACTTGGAGGTTGACAAGATTACTCCTAAGCAAGGTAGTCAAGTTGTAGGAGATAATGGTTGTCTCTTACTACCTAGATGGGGTATGACCTCAACAATTTCATTAGATATTATCAAGAGGGATACAACAACTAAAGATATTTTTCAAAATGTAATCAAGCCAAAAAGTTCTAATTTAGTTCTAAATTCCACCCTAATTTTGAAACACTAGCAATATGGGTCATTTCACCTAAGTACAATAAGCCATATATTTATGAAAATCACTAAGAGTTAGGAGGTCATCTGATTGTGAGGAGTATGGGACACCTCTACACTTGAGGTAGTAGCATTTGTAGTCAACATGGTTATGTTTAGTGAATCCACCACTAAGAATCTTCAAGTAGAGTTTGATAAGTTACAAGATGGGAATCCTAGGCTTCTCAATGAATTTAATAGGGAAAGGGCCACTAACAAAAGACTAATACTGCAAATGGAGGAGCAACATGTTAAGCCCTCTAATGGTAGTTATACTCAAACACCAAATGTTAGTGCATTACTTAAATAAATTGGTAACCTAGGAGATAAATTAAAAAAGAAAAAATAGTCATAAATTACCTTTTAAACAAATCCCAAGGCTGACATTGGGACTTTAATGACTGGAATCTTCAAGGAAAGAGTACAGAACTTGATCAAGATGGTAGATGCAACATGGGAATATTACATCTAAATTTTTATCTCACATGCAAATGCTAAGATACCTCTATGGATAGAGATATGTAATAAGTGGCTTCCTAGAAAATCATTTGTGAAAATCATTTATAGGAATACCAAGTATGACCCATCTTGTCCCACCAAAATCTCTATCCATAAGGTTGTAGAATTTCTTAGTGAGGTGTCAACATTTACAATTTACATCTCAAGGGTACTTTCTAAGGAGAGAAGTTTTCATACTTTGGTTGAAAAAGGACTTCCAACCATAAAGAGTGAGTATGGTTAGGCTAAAGGTCTTGAAGGGTGCAAAATAAAATTTAGTTATATTGCGACTTGGTTCGTTAAACCCTTATTGGAGGAGAAAAGAGTAAATTCCATTCTATGTAGCCACAAGTTAGTTAAGATCTTAAAATTAGAGGTGGGGGTTAACATTTTATATCATAGAGGCTAGAATTGCCTTGGATGCTAGATGTGTTTCAAATATTAATAAACTCAAGGCAATCCTAAGTGTTAACTAGCTAGAGAAGCAAAATATTATGATAGGATAATAGCATATAAGTAAAGTGTCCTCATTTTTATTCTTTATTGGATTCATATGTTATTCTTTGCTTCTATTGTGATATTATTTTCCTCATTGAGACTTGTTCCTACAATGCCAAAGTCTTGACATGTGTGAGGTGCAGTTAAAGGTGACTTAAAAGGCTTTCCAAATTCACATTGTAGTCAATTGGAAGGGTATATTTGAAGTGGCATGTTTTAATAATAGATTTGGAATCCTTCCTTAGATATTGACCCCTATCTTCTAGCACGTGAAGGTTATTTAAAGATTATGTGATCAATAGATATAGATTATGAAAAAGATGTTGCCATAAATTAAGACATCTCTAAAAGGTGATAGTCACACTATATAAACTATAAAAGGAGTAATATCTTCCCATATCTTCACACAAATGTCTGTCTCATTTTAGAATTTTTTTTATTTTATTGCAAATAGTAAATGGATGGTGGCATCTAGAAAGTGTAATAGTTGTGTGTCAATATCCCTTAGGGAAATTTTAGTATAAGAGATTATATGCTTATTTCAATGGTGGAATAAGCTCTTGAAGGTGAATCTATGTCTATAGCTTCATCTCTATTTCTAGAATCTTTCCACCCTCTCTTCAAGTTGATTTTCCTAGTGAGCCTAGAGGTCATGTGGCAATGGCCACTACCTATGATGCTATATCAATACAATTTATCCTTGGCACATCCATTGTTTCCTACTTCTATCCACTAAGGCTATCTAAGGATGATACAATTATGAATAGGTGGTGCACTACCATCCTAGTTTAGCAATAATAATAGATGCAAGAAGAATCGAAGACCCATGATTATTACTATCCACTTGATAGGGTCCAAAGGTGTCTCCATCTTGTCTAACCTTAGGCTATTGGAATTCTATGTTTTTAAGTAGAATTTGTTTTGAAGTGCTAACTGCCTATTGCAAGAATGTAAAGGATAGTGCCAAGTGTCAATCATCTATTGAGATGAGCATTGTCCTTCCTTATATAAGGAAAATTTCTCTTTGTAAAAGGTTTATTGGGAAAAAATCCTCAAAAGGGTGTAAAAAGAGAGTCCAATAAAAAAGAAGATAACTAAGCTTATGTCATATTTTTCATGGAAAGAAATGTTCATGCTTCTCCTTGATATTTCAGTGTTAGAAATTTTCAAAATTTGAATATCAAATTGTTGTATTCATGTAAGTATCGTATTAGTTTGTATTTGATCAATGCTATAAAACTTCTTATTGAATGTTTCTTTTGATAAAGAATCTTTCATGTTTGATATATAGGTTAATGATCATTAAAATGGATTATCAAGTATAGTTGGTCTATGTCAATTTGAGAAGCATCTGATAGCTTAAGCCTAACAATACTAGGCTAAATAAATTAGGTTTCTTAGGATAAATGAAAGGCATGAACCATTTCTTAATCTTTGATGTTGACACATGACTCTATGTTAGGAAAAGGCATTTGTCTTATTTTTCTTTTTCTAATATATTTGCATATATCTTCTACTAATGGTTTAGATGAATACACTCTATATGATTTAAATTAATCATACATAAGCAAAGGGAAATAGTAAGAGGCTATTAATTGAGACCAAATTTTCATCCTCTAACCGGTATATATATGGATTTTTATTCTATAGTCTTTGATATCCTTCCACCCACTAGAAACCAACATGGTTTGGATTAGTGATGGAAAAATTGGACTTAGAGTTGTAGTACTAGAGCTTGGTCTTATTATTAGGTTTGTCATCCTTGTATTTTAAGTAAAATTCCTTAGAGGAGTCTTGTTCTTACTATATTTTGTGAAGGATTAACAAGGGAATACCCCTTGAGCTTTGTAGAGCATGAAGAAGGAGAGGATTTACTCCTCTCATGTGATGGTCTTTCCCTTTGTTCTATTTGATTATGATTTCTATTCTTCTCTAACTAAAGATTGGAGTTCTCTGGGATCTTTGTTGCAAAAAGTTTTATAGAATGGAACACAATTCTAAAGCAAGAAAAAACCCCAACAAAACCTACCACTTAATCATATGAGAGTAATCATAAATATATTTCTTCAACAAATAAATATGGAACACATAATTCACCCTAGAAATAGCTATTTATAAGTTAAATTATGTATTTCAATTTGTAATTCTTTCCCAATTTTATCGAACTCTTTTGTGGCCTACTCTAAGGAACATCTTATCTCCCACCAGGAACTCCCTAGCAACTCTGTTGAGATTCACATAACTCTTTTATTGTTCCATTCCTTCTTTCAACCTCTTCTTGATGATATGAATCTACCTATCATACTCTTGGATCATGTCAAATTCAAACACCACACAATTATCCAAGCCCTTCTATCCAATAGGAGTCCTACACTTCCTACCATACAAAGCTTTGAATAGAGCCATTTTTAGTGATGCATGATAAGAATTATGTTATGCAAACTATACTAGAGGTAAATAATCTTACCACTTTTTTTGTTGATTCATGCAATACATCCTCCATATTTCTTCCATCACCTAGTTAACTCTCTCAATTTAACTATTTATCTATAGGTGATAAGAACTAAAATTTAGCTTTGAGCCAAAAGCTACCATGAGAGTTCCTCAAATTTTGGAATTAAAAATATTATCTATATTAGAGATAATTTTAAGGAAACTAAGGTAGCGGAACAACTTCCTACACTAATATTGAGAGGATGGATATGCAAAACATTTCAAATCTTTACAATAGTTATAAAAATTATATAGAAATAAACATAAATAGCAATCATACGATAACACAATAATTATGTGGAGAAACCCTTTCAAGAGAAAAACCCCACACTCTAAAATCGACCCAATATATTATTAATAAATCAACAAGATTACAATATACTTGTAAAGCAAGCTTTTACAGGAGTATAACCAACCAGAGATCCAGAGGCAACTGAACATCTATAAGATTCTCACACATAACCTCCATCTCAAGCTCATGATATATAGGAGATACAATATAGTAAACTGTTAATGGTAATTACAAAACCATGAGCCAAAACCACCCAAAAGTGGCACCCAAATTATCTCTAATCAAAGATGACTTGTGATGTTCCAAATCACACACCAACACATGTAACTCTCCCCTTTACAACTATTTTAAGTGTCAAACATGTTTTCACATTTCCCAAAATAGGAGGCCCAACTTCCGAAGGCCATAACTTTTGATTCGGGTGTCCGATTGATGAACTGTTTGATGCATTGGAAAGCTTGTGAAGTGATCTATCAAGATATAACCTTCTTTTTTAGTTATACAAAATTTCAGAGCATTTAGGCACATCTAAGTTCCTCAAACCTGAGTTCAAAACTTTTCCAAGAGTTTCATAAATGGAAACTTTAATATCTTGCAAGCCATGTATGATCTTGGGTCGAAACTCACCCAAGATGTTTATTTTGAAGTTCTGTAGCTTTTCGGAAAGTTTCAAGTCCATTCATGTTCAAATGTAGACTTACTAAAAATAATAAGACCTATCATTTTTAGCCCCTTTTGGAAACTTTGAAAGTTCTAAACCATTCTTCAAGATAAAGGGTATTCAAAAAGACCAAAATTAGGAAGAATAGTAACCTTTTGTAATTGCAAGGTTGAGACACCTTTCCTAACATTCTCCCACTTGTTGAATACCTTGCAAGAGCAAAAGGAGTATCAACACCATGATTTAATTGCTTGGGGATGAGAGGCCCATAGACTCTAAACACCATCTAAACTTATTTGTGTTCATAGGCTTAGTTAATGAATCTACAACATTCATCAAAGTATCTACATTAACTAGCTTTACCCAGCCATCCTAGACCATGTCTCTAACAAAATGATATTGTACATCAATGTGCTTCATCCTGGAATGAAATGTTGGGTTCTTAGCTAGGTAAATCACACTCTAACTTTCACAATAAATTATCACTGTACCTTATTTTATTCTGATACCTGAACACAGTCTCTTAAGCCAAATGGCTTCTTTACAAGCATGAGTAACTGCCATATACTTAGCTTCAGTAGTGGAAAAGAAACCACATATTATCACTTACTCATCAAACTAATTGTACCACCAAATAAAGTAAATACATAAGCACTAGTGGATCATCTGCTATCAACATCACCTAAACAGTCTAAATCCACAAAACCATGAATATCAATGGAATGCATGTCTCCTATCAACTTACCATGATAACACAAGGAATACTTTGAGGTACCACACAAATATCTAAAGACTTTTTTAACTACATCCCAATGAACTCTACCAAGATTAGACATATATCTGAAAAGAACTCCCACTTCTTGGGCAATGTCCGGTCTAGTACAGACCATAGCATACATCAAACTTCCAACTGCACTTTGGTAAGACACTCTATTCATGTCTTCCATCTCTGATGGGGATGTTGGACATTATGAAGCAGATAAATTCATTCTAAATGTAAAAGGAACACCTAATGGTCTACAATCCTTCATGTTAAACCTCTGTAAAACTGAATTTACATACTTACTCTAGCTAAGCCATAATTTTCTATTCACTCTATCTCTTCTTATTTCCATCCCAAGAATGTTTTTAGGTACACCAAGATATTTCGTTTTGTTTAGGGTAAAATTAGGATAGGGTTTGATTTATGAGTTTATGTGTATCCTTCTTTCACTCTAAAGCATTCAAGAACCTTAGGTCGAGTAAGACTCTACTATTAGGCCCTTGGTCACTTAGAATGTTGGGAAAATTAGATTTGTGTGGTTTAATTACTGGATTATGCCCAATTATGCTTCAAACCATAATTATGCAAATACGGAAGCAAACAGATGAATACTAGAAAATGCTGCTACAGAAAGATGTAAAATAACAGACAAATGTGTACCAATTTCCAAAGTTCAGGAAAAGGAACAGTCGGGGACTAATGAGTGGGCGCCCTAGTCCAGTGCCATGCTTTTTTTCAGGATCTAGGAATTTTATCTGCAACATGTTCCTGTTGTCTCAAAGATTTCTCTATTGTGGGATCCGAAGGACTAATGAGCGAGCACCCGAGTCTAGGTCCCTATTTTCATCTTAGATCTACAATTCTGACACTCTACAACCCTTCTCTACAACTCCACTTTTCCTGCTTCTTCAACCTATAACCTGCTATCACAAGAAAATAGGGAGGGGGTTGTGGTGTTTAGAGGCTTGCCTCAGTCAAGCCCTGGAGAGATATTCAAGTCTTCAGAACACCGTTGTCAGATAGAGAGTGTGTGCCCTTGGAGGATAAAGGAAAAAAACAAATGATAAATGCGTAAAAACACAAATGATATCACATTGTAGTGAAGATCTAATGGAAGGAAGAAGATCTTCATGCCATGAAGAGATGGATGCTCAAATCTACAAATACAAACACATAAACAACACAAAGTCTGCTCTTGCCACATAATGAATGCTTTGAATCACCTTTAAAATGCCAATGTTCATGAAATTTACATCTAGTAATTCTCTAGTTTACAAATGAATGCCTAAACATGCTTATATATGTAACTACAAACATTCTCGCCAAGAGTTTCATAATTGAAACTTACTGTGTCGGCATAGGACCTAAATAATGGTCACAAACTGACACTTTGAAATTGGGCCTAACCTAAAATAGGGCAGGACTAGGGCGCGGGTGCCCAAGTCCTCTCCCCCTATTTTAGGTAGGGTCTATCTCAATTGGTCCCCCTAGGTCCTATTTTCCATGACACTTAGGGGTTTTCTCATCAGGATGCCAAAATATGATGCAAGATGTCCTAAATGCAGATTAAAGACTTGGGAGCTAAACCTTAAGAGGGAAAAGCCCCCAAGGGGACATTTTTTGACGTTACATTTAGCCCCCACTTTAATCTATGTATAAACACAAGGCCAATACATACATTAAAGTACGGTCAACAAACACAACAAACACACCAACGACAGAGAAGACATGCCAATCACAAAGAAGGCAGTAACAGGCATGCAAAACATGGAGAAGATAATTACAGTCATGCAAAACATGGAGAATATAACATTGAATGCATAGAAGACAGTGAATGCATAGAAGACATGAGTAATTTATTTTCTTTTTTTCTTTTTCTCATATATATGAAATGCAGATGCAAGTACAAGGAAAGTAAATACACCACCCATAATGTAGGAGGGACTCATCGCCACCAATCTTTAAACTGCATATGGGGAAACACACATGCAATACACGCCAAAAAAATCAAACATGCCACACAAATCCTAAAGCATAGGAGGGACTCATCACCACCAATCTTTAAACTATGCTTGGGAACAAACACACAATACACACACACATGGAAAACATAGAGAAAACATGGTAGACAAGTGATGGAGTTCCTATTTCTAGGTTCATCACCATCTCAGGCACATTACAGGCACACACCGACAATTGCACTTCACCACAACAATCTCTAAAAACACACTTAAGGGTTGAGTTAGTCACAGAACCACTCCCCGCCTCCGCAGAGGACTTTTGAAAATGATAGGAGATGCAATCTCTTTGAGAAATGCACCATCCCCACCTCTGCAGAGGGCTTAAGATGATTTATGATTGATTGATTTCAAACAAAACTTAGAGTGTAGGAAGTACTCATCGCACTAGTCTTTAAACTGCACCTGAGGACAAGCACAAATTGCTAACATCTACAACAGATAGCTTACCTTATATATGCCCCCACCTTAAGGTGGTTGATATCAGGTATCGATATCAAGCACGTTAAGGTAGGAATAAAACACACAAGGGAACACAGACTCTTGCAAAACCCATGCCCCCCAGAGGTGACATGTACTTTACAATCGCCAAATGTTCCCACAAACACATCCCTGCAAGAAACATGTTAGTGTCTATATAATCATGATAAACAACAACATCAATGCATATGATCAATCACACAAAGAGCCAAGGTTATACTACAAACTCAGAGATCAAGGATAACCATGGGGCTATATCACAAAAATCTTAGAACCAAGTGTCACCAAGGTGAGATTCAAAGACAAACAAAGTGCACAGAGCAGCAGTATTGTTAAGGTTTGTAAGTAAGATAAAACATCATCAATATCACTACGTAGAAAGCACAGAGTGCTTCTACTAGCCAAGCATTGAATAATATATTACAATCCCATCATCATATTAGGAACTAAGTCCAATTTTTTATTTATCACTAAGGAATGCTAGGTCCGCATCAGTATAAATGTTTTTCATCATCCGCCCGCTAGATAGAAACACTAGAGGAAGGTAAACAATGAAATAAGAGAGGAGAAACAAGTGCCTTAGGGACAATCAAATAGGAGGGTGCCCCCAATTCACCAACCACAATGCTATGTCCATAAGACACAACCCAAAACAATGAAAATAGAGAGAGGCAATATAGAAGAATGATGATACAAATAGAAGAAGGTCAAACAGAGGCGATCTCCTGGTACCCCAGACCTTACAAGAGAATCAAGGGTCATCCTAGGAGGCCTAAACAACACATAACACATCATGGGGGAAACACATCATGAGAGATAAAGGGTTATAAATACTTACCTAGTAGTGCTATCAAATTAAATTTTAGAGCCTGCGAACCTCTTGGAGAGGTACTCGATCATATTTAGTACAAATTTTGAGTGGTTCTTATGAGAGTCTTTCTTATTGTCAGAAAATTTGTGTAATGCTTGTTTCTCAAATCCTTGTGTAAGTGAGACCTTTTGTTGCTTGGGAGGAGGAGAACCATTATTATTTCCAACTGATGATGATCGTCTGACTCTTTTCCAATTTTTAATGAGTTTTCATTGTTGATTTCTTCTACCATGGTTACAAGAATCATCTTGTACTATCTCGCTTTCTTCCTTTGTTATAGTATGCTATTTCAGTTGTCTCATTTGTTGTTCTGATGCATTTTGGTTATCTCCCAATCCTTGTAAGGATAACGGAGGAGGAACCTCAGCATAAATTCCTTTTCTACATGGATGAGGTGGGTTATCCAACTTTTCTTTATCCACTTCTATTATACCCACGATGTTATCATATTCCAAATAATCATCATCCTCTACTTCCACTAAACCTTGTTCCAACATATTGTTATCAGTATGCTTAGGGAAAGGATTAGTGAAGATTTGTAAATTCTAATTCGGCGGAGTGACCAATTTATTTCCATTATCATTCACACCTGATACCTATATGACATTCGAATCAATGAGGTCTTGTATTTCATCTTTAAGACACATACATCATTCAGTATCATGTCCTTGTGTCTGATGAAAATGACAAAAGGCATTAGCACTGAAATAAGGTCCTTGTGCCTTACTAGGATCTAAAGGCTTAATCGGGGGAAGCTTCAGAAGATTATTGCTCATAGCTTGATTCATGATAGAATGATAAGACTCAGATATCAAAGTAAACTTTCTTGGTTGATATGATGCCTTCTTTAGATTAGTGATAGCAAAAACATTAGAAAAGTTAGTCATATTTAGTCCATTAATCCTAATGAAACTCCTACTATTATTTCTCTTAAAGTTGTTTTGTGATGATCTGCCCATGGATTGACCAACCTGAGCCGATGAGTTGTGATTTTTATACTGACTAGATGAAAGTTGATAATCACGAAGGGCGATGCATAAATGTTGAAAAGAGTTATACTTCATCAAGAGGATCTTATCATAGATGTTAGGTTGTAGATTTGTAATGAACACCTTCTGAACATCCTCATCTTTCATCTGATATTGAATTTGTGCATATAAATCTTGATACCAGATAATAAACTCAGTTAACTTCTCTTTCGGACCTTGCTTGCAATGAACTAAGTCAATCACAGAAACTTGAGGTCTAATATTTGCTTGGAAATGTTGTAAAACTTGATCAACCAACTACAAAAAAGAGTGTATTAAATTCAGAGGTAATGAGCAAAACCATTCTAAAGTAGTATCCTTAAGAGATCACGGGAAAATTTTTTCTAACAAGTCCTCTTCAAAGTAGAAATCACTACACATAGCTACGAATGTTGCCACATGAGTATTAGGATCACCTTTTCCACCATATTTTTCAAAGCGAGGGGTCTTAAACCTTTCAGGCATAGGAGTTCTCAAAATTGCATAAGATAGGGGATTACGAGCATGATAAGTTGGTATATTAGGTTGTGAAGAATTTGTCAAATTTGTCACTTTTTGTTGTAAAGCAGTAATGCCCTGCAAAAGTTGCTTTAGGATGGCATCATTAGGAGATGCGGTTTGCTACAAGGAATTAGAACCAAAGTGAGGTGGTGATTGAGCCTGAGTTATAATAGGTGGAGGTTGTGAATAGGTCAATGGTGGTTGGACATAATGATAGGTGGAAAATGGTTGCGAATAGGTAATAGGTGGCTGAGAATAAGTGGAATGGATAAGTGATTGAGAACAATTATTCATAGAAGAGGTTCCCCTAGAAACCAAATTTTGATAATTAAATCCCACAACCTTGTAATTTTGTGAATTAGTTCCATTAGATACTCCAATACCAATGGTAGCATTACTACAAGCATTTGCATTGGTTGTTAAAATTGTCGATGTAAAGGTAGATATTCTCGTAGTCAGTATAGGTGTCAATACTTGTGTATGCGACGGTGACGACATGTTAATAAATTTTGCACATTCAGTCACCGACATGACATTAGTTTGTACAATATGCGTTAAACCTTGGATAACATCAATACCATCTTGTCCTTTTTTTATCAATTCTCTTACATGGTGTATCATAGGTACAGCTTCTTCTGCTATTCTCTCAGTTTCCACGAATGTTTGTAATTCGGCTAAATCTTTGTCAAGTTTGTTTATTTGTTGATCGAGTACATGTGTGACCACCTCAATAGTGTCATTGACATCATGAAATATTTAATCTTCCATAGTGTTTGTAGGAGGTATGATATCTTGCAAAATTTGTGTCTCTCCTTTTGTAAAGAAGGTATTCAATGGATTTTCAAAGGTCTGGATATTGTTTTCTTCAAGGGGACTAGATCCCATGAGTCTTCTACTTCTTCTCAAAGGAATGTTTCTATTAGGGCAGTGGGTCATAAGGCTCATGCAAGATCATGCAACACAGAATGCACAAACTAATAGAACAAACCCTAGGAGCAGGATATGTGTACGATCCAAAAATGCTTGATATTTTATACTTTTTCAATGCAAATATATGAAAGAAAAGGTATTGTGAAGATTTAGATCAAGGGAAGAAAATAATATGTTTGATATCAGTCCAATATAGAAATAATATCCTTCACATCACACTTATGATGCAAATCTAGAATGATGACCAGTCAAAACCTAGTGGAAATACACTAAAATATGCGGTTTTTTCACCAAATCTCAATGTAAGAGAGTATGACAAAGGGTGTTGTGAGGAAAATTATGATAGATAGAAAATTATATCAGTAATAACAGCCACCTAATGAAAAAAAATCTATCACAACACGCTTATAGTGCCACTCAAGATCAAACCTTAGTGAAAATATAGCAAAAATATGCAATTTTTCACAAATTTTCAACTCCAAGACCTAGTGAAAGAGGTGTTGTAAGAAATTTTAGGTGTTTCAATGGATAATAGTAATAATATAAGTCACCTCAAGCCATAAAAATTGTCACAACACACTTGGAGTGCAAATTTAGGTCAAACCCTATGGCAAATATAGCAAAAATATGTAATTTTTCACCAAATTTTCAATACAAGAGCCCAATAAAAAGGTGTTGTGAATATTTTTATGAGGGGAAGAAGATAATAACCTTGATAAAATCCAATTAGTGAAAAAATATTCTTCAAAACACGCCTATGGTGCAAATTTAGAGAGTCGATAAGGCCAAATCTAGTGAAAATCAAGGTTTTTCAAACCCTAGGCATAGGATCTTAATAAAAAATGCTATATGAATGGTTTGTAATCTGATTTATGATTAAAATTAGTTCCTCTTAGATATGAAAATTATTTTCAAATCCTACAATGTAAAATGTAAGTGCAAATCTAATGAAAAATGCTAGTTTTTGTTGAAATTTTCTATGTAAAAATGCAAATTTTTGAAATCAAAATGCAAATTTACACTAAAATGCAACACTATAGCCAAATAAAAATTTGAATGAGTGTCTAAGATCAGTAGAAAAATTTGAAACAAGATTTTACCTAAAAACCCTAGTTTTTGGAATTACTAGGTTATATGAAAAATTCAAATTTTCCAACAAAACCCTAGCAATTTTATAATGAAAATGCAATGCAAGTGATTGAATTTTTGTAATTTTCTGCAATTTATCTCATATATAATGCAAAAATTAGAAATTTAATGAAATTCAAATTAATTGATGAGAATTTTATGAAAATGCAAACCCTAGAATGCAATTTTGTTCAAATTTTGCAATTTTTTTGTAATTCTTCGAATGCAATAAGATGAATGGTGAAATGAATGAATGAAATGAATGTAAATATAAAGAAAAACACTCAAAAAGGTGCCAAATTTATTAAAAACATGGGTTCACCAAAATGTTTAGGGTAAAATTAGGATAGGGTTTGATTTATGGGTTTATGTGTATCCTCCTTTCACCCTAAAGCATTCAAGGACCTTAGGTCTAGTAAGACTCTACTATCAGGCCCTTGGTCACTTAGAATGTTGGGAAAATTAGATTTGTGTGGTTTAATTGCTTGATTATGCCCAATTATGCTTAAAACCATAATTATGCAAATACGGAAGCAAACAAATGAATACCGTAAAATGCTGCTATAGAAAGATGTAAAATAACAGACAAATATGTAGCAGTTTCCAAAGTTCAAGAAGAAGAATAGTTGGGGACTAATGATCAGGTGCCCTAGTCCAGTACCATGCTTTTTGTTAGGATCTGGGAACTTTATCTGCAACCTATTCCTGTTGTCTCAAAGATTTCTTTGTTGCAGGATCTGGAGGACTAATGAGTAGGCACCCGAGTCCAGGTCCTTGTTTATAGCTTAGATCTACAATTCTAACACTCTACAACCCTTCTTTGCAACTCCACTTTTCCTGCTTCTTCAACCTGTAACCTGCAACCACGAGAAAATGGGGAGGCAGTTGTGGTGTTTTGAGGCTTGCCTCAATCAAGCCCTGGAGAGACATTCAAGTCTTCCGAACACCATTGTTAGATAGAGAGTGCATGCCCTTGGAGGACAGAGGCAAAAACCAAATGATAAATGCTTAAAAACACAAATGATATCACCTTGTAGTGAAGATCTCATGGAAGGAAGAAGCTCTTCATTCCATGAGGAGATGGATGCTCAAATCTACAAATACAAACACATAAACAACACAAAATCTTCTCTTGCCATACAATGAATGCTTTGAATCACCTTTAGAATGCCAATGCTCATGAAATTTCCATCTAGTAATCCTCTAGTTTACAAATGAATGCCTAAACATGCTTATATATGCAACTACAAACATTCCTGCCAAGAGTTTCATAATTGAAACTTATTGTGTCGGCATAGGACCTAAATAACGATCACAAACTGACACTTTGAAATTGGGCCTGACCTAAAATAGGACAGGACTAGGGCATGGGCACCCAAGTTCTCCCCCTATTTTAGGCAAGGTATATCTCAATTGGTCCCCCTATGTCCTATTTTCCATGACACTTAGGGGTTTTCTCATCAGGATGCCAAAATATGATGCAAAATGTCCTAAATGCAGATTAAAGACCCAGGAGCTAAACCTTAAGAGGGAAAAGCCCCCAAGGGGACATTTTCCAACATTACACATTTCAAATTTAGCTGCAAGTTGAGACTTCAGTTCTTAAATCATTCCTTTCCCTTTACCAATAAATAACATATCATCAACATATAATGCAATAAATAGAAAACAATCACCATTAGATTTATAATAAACTCAATGATCAGATTTAGAATTCTTAAATCCCAAACTCAACACATATGTATCAAATTTCTCAAGTACCACATCCTAGGACTTTGTCTAAGGCTGTACAAAGATTTCTTCAATTTAAAAACCAAATTACTTTTACCTTTCACCACGTAGTGCTCTAGCTATGTCATATAAATATCCTCCTCCAAATCACCATGAAGGAATTTTATTTTCACATCCGTTTGCTCAACCTCTAGGTCATAAGCACCAGCAATAGAAAGTAAGAATCTAATGGATGTCATTTTTGCAACATGAGAAAATATCTCACCATAATCAATACCCCCAAACTGACAGTAACCTTTCGCAACCAACAATGATTTATACTTCTTAATACCTCCATCTAAACCAATCTTTTTCTTGAACACCCATTTGTAACCAATAGGATTTCATCCTTCAGGTAGTAATACTAGGTTCCATGTATCATTCTTTTTCAAAGCTATTATTTCTTCATCCATAGCAATCTTCCAAGACTCTACATCATTCATACCTAATGCCTCTTCTACAGATCTGGGTTCATCTATGTTAGTATTCAAAGTAAAGATACATCTCCAATCATCAGGTGAATACCTTTCAAATGGTTGTCTATGCCTTGTAGACCTTCAAACATGTTGAGTTGGAGGTTCTTCCTCCTCTTCTAAATATTCAGAGCTAGATGAGATCTCCTCAACTTTGTGTCTATCTAGGGGCCCCAATTCAACTTTCTCATGCATAGAAGGGATTTAAATCAGATCTTTTTGTTCACTTTATTTTGGCTACAATGTAACATAAGAAGGCTTAGTTTCTCTAAAACTAACACTTCTACTATATATTACTTTTTATGCAACAGGGTCCCAAAGCTTGTATCCTTTCACACCATAACTATACTAAATGAAGATACATTTCATAGCCTTGTTCTCTAACTTTGTTCACTTGTCCTTTGGCACATGTGCATATGCCTCACAGCCAAAAACTCTAAGATGTCTCAGTGAAGAATTGTGCCCCGACCATGCCTCCATAGGCATTTTATCAACAAGAGTTGATGTAGGAGACCTATTAATTGGGTAGAAAGCAATGGCAACATCTTCAACCCAAACCCTTTATTCTAGACAAGCACCACTAAGCATACTCCTAGCCTTCTCCATCAGTTTCATATTCATTCTTTCTACAACTCCATTCTACTATGGAGAACACTAGTAGAATTTTGGCAAATAAATGACTAAGTGACTAAAACTTTTAGTCACAACAACTAAAAATGACTATTTATTCTACTAATTTTTTGCAACTCAATTATAAATGAGTAAATAAATGACTAATTTGGTCGTTGACTAAAAAATTATTTAGTCATACATAAAAATGATGAAATAGTTAGTCATTTATTTAGTCACAATCCATTTGAATAAATCATTTAAGGAATCAAGAATCAATAGCCTACCAAAATACTCTAAAATTTTAATAAACATACTCTAAAACTTTCATCCAAATCTTATTTTCAGGTGTAGCCCGCCAAAATGGAGTTTTCATTTTAATAAACATACTCTAAAACCTTGGTCGAAACCTTATTTTCAGGTGTAGCCTGACAAAATGGAGAAGTGTTTCAGTAAAGAATGACAGAGAATGGTAAGGAGATGTGCGTGACAGGAGGCATAGGATTCATTGTTGCTTATCTCATTCCTGCTCTGCTCAACAAGGGTTACATTGTTCACGCTACTATTTGTAATCCAGGTATTTAATTGACATATATTTGCATAATTTCAAATTCCTTTAGAGGATTTTGAAGTATCAATGTATCCTATATAGGGTTTACAATGATTTCTTTTAATTAAAATAAATAAATAAATGATGTATTTTCCTGTGATTAGATAATGTGGAGATCTCCTAAATCTGCCCTAGCTCACTATCCTCTTTGGCACTGTATTCATTACTCCAGCTGCTAGGGTTTTGTATGTGACATCTTTAATATCTTCATGATGGTGGCTTTTAAATAGATCTCAGTCTTCGCTTTAATCTTTATCATGATAACCTAATAAATCTAGAGCATTTTTCTTTTAGAGTCAATCCTGGTGTTGGAAATTGATGATGAAGTTCCTAGATAAATACTCCAGGGCAATTATTATCTATTTCAACAAATCTTCTAAAGCATAGTCACCAGGAAACTTCAGTTCTACCCATGTACCTCTACCTACAGCTCTAAAGTCTTATATTTAAATGGGATATAACCTGTACCATTATTCATATATTCCTGTATCCTATTTTAAAATGACAACCCTTTCTCCATATGCCATATTTCCATATGATGTTAGGAACCCTATTTAACCCTTCTCTTTACTTTGTTAGTATATTGTTGTTGGATGCATATGCTTTGTAAGTCATCCCGTGAGTATATTGTATTATCCCACATTCATGGGAAGTAATAGTTGTTTAGATTAGACTTAGTATATAAGTACGTGTTGAGGCCAATGAAGGCATGCATGAATTTATTGTATTGAGCTTGCTCAAAGGAGGTTGCCCCCTTGAAGTGGCCTGCGACCAATAAATTCCTTCTATGCTTTTGCTATTTCTATTATTTCATGTATTTTTCATTAAATTGTTGCAGGAGGTTCCTCCAGAGCACTTTCTTGGGCTCGCTGGGTGGAATTTCTACCAAATTTTTTTCGTAGTGGCCTCTAGACACTATGATTATTGCAGTAGTTCTTTTTTTTTGCATCTGTATTGTTCATTTCAATTGCAGGTTCAGATTAGGGAATAATCCCTATCTACTTAACTGTGGGAAGTGCCTGGGCATAGCCCTAAAACTCATTGTGAGGAGTACCATAGGAACCCCGAAGTAGTTGGCCCATTAAGAGGACCTGCCAGTGAAAAGGGCAATGACTCCTACCTGATTAACTAGTTCCCATCCGTGAGGTAAACCAAGAGCTGTCATTTGTGGCAAAATAATTATCAATTTTACCTGAGCCATGGAGTGAGAGGTACTACCCCAATACGTAAGTCATTAGACAACATTGATAGCTGAGTGAATCCCTTGAACCTTTAGGAATCCGAACATACTTGGGGCCCATATTTATTGACAACTGACAAATTGTAGATTGAATCTGTCCAGAGCAGTTGGCAAATAGTTTCTAGAAGAAAAAAAAATTGCCATATCTTCCTTGCTTTAGCTCTGTTTCCTCTCAAAATTCACTGGAACCCCTGGAATTTCATTCTGCATATGTCCTTCCTTGAGGACCCTATCCCAAATTCCACTTATCGAAGCCAAAAATCTCACATTTGTCTATTTTTAGGGTTTTCCATAACTTCTTCAATTCTCACCCAATAGCCTTCACATTTTGCCACAGTGTTCATTTCCTATTTCTGCTCCTTTGTCCTTCTTGGACAAATTTTCCCATTCTTTCACCCCACTTCTGAAATCCCCATTTTCTGCTTCCCTATCCCCTAGAAAGTGTCCAAAACCTAGTCAAACCCCAATTACCCATTAGAGTTTTTCCCAAATCCAAATTTTCCTTTACTAAAAATGTTAATGTTTTTGTTTTTCTACCCATTCCCAAAAAAAAATCTCCTAGTTATGGTTGTCACCCGCGCAGGAGCAAAAAATATGGAGGATGAACTTGCAGCCCTCAAGACCACACTCCAAGATCTGGATGAAAAAATTCTCAGCCTCAATCTTCAACAATTAGCCATGAATAATAGATGACAGCCAGAGTCTTCTGCAAACACTGGGTTCTCTTCTTCCAACAATTTTTGTGGGACAAAGCTTGATTTTCCTTGCTTCAATGGTGATGATCTGACTGGATGGATATACTGGGTAGAACAATATTTCAGTCAGCATAATACTTTTGATGTCAACAAAGTCCCACTTGCATCCTTTCATTTGGAACATGAAGCCCTTCAATGGTTTCGTTGGTACATCAAGGCGCATGAAGAGCCAAAATGGACAAATTTTTGCAAACTTATTTTGCAATGATTTGGCCCTAGTGCTTTTGATGACTTGACAGGAGCACTCACTAAACTTTGTCAAACTGGCACTATGAGAGAATATCAAACAAAATTTGAAAAACTGGCCAATCACACAGAGGGATTGTCTGATGAATTCTTAAGGAGTTGTTTTGTCAGTGGTCTGAAGGATGCAATCTAATCTGAGGTTAAAATGTTCCATCTTAGCACAATGATGGAAGCCCTAGGGTTGGCTAAGTTGGCAGAGGACAAGATCACAGCTCAACAACACTCCAAATCTAATTTTTTTCCATTCAAAAATTTGGTTTCCCAAAGACCTCTAATCACGCCAGCTCCTAGAACAACTCCTATTAAGCATTTGACTAAAGCAGAGATGCGGGCACGTAGAGAAAAAGGGCTTTGTTATAATTGTGATGATAAATTTACTCGGGGACATAGATGTGTTGAGAAAAAGTTCTATCTCTTGGATGTGGATTCTCCACCTGTAACTAAAGTTTATGAAGATGCTTAGGATATAGTAGATGATCAGGTCAAAACTCAGTAGCCACTTGTTGACCCTACTTCTTAGGAAGACCACCCAGAGATCTCTCTCCATGCTTTAGTAGCTGTCACCACCCTACAAACCATGTGGGTCAACGGTTACTTCAAGAAGCTCCCTTTTACAATACTCATTGATTCTAGTAGCACTCATAACTTCATTGACCCTTGGATCACCAAACAAGTTGATTGTTTTGTCCATCCTTGCTCCAGCTTTGAAGTCATGATTGCCAATGGGGGCACATTACCTTGCAAAGGGAAGTGTCACAATGTGTGCATCTCTATTGAAGAGTATAACCTACACTCCAACATGTTTGCCTTGCCCTTAGGTGGATGTGATGTGGTTTTGGGCACTTAATGGTTACGCACACTTAGACCTATCTTATGGGATTTTTCTGAACTTTGGATGCAGTTTTTAGACAATGGGCAAAAACACACATTGAAGGGCTTACAACTAGGGTCTCTCAGCATCATCAGCTCACATCTCATGGAAAAGTTTCTTAAGAAGAATTCACATGGTGTCATCACTCAGCTCCATTCCATTCAGATGCAACCATCGGCGGTCTCCACTACTCCTTCACATCTACAACAAATTTTGGATAGGTATGCATGTGTCTTTGCTGAACCAATGGGATTGCCACCTTCATGACTAGAGGACCACCATATTTAGCTCCTTCTTGGAAGAGTTCCTCCCAACATCAGGCCCTACCGCTACCCATTTCACCAAAAGATAGAGATTGAGATGCTTGTTCAAGACTTACTGAAGCAAGATATTATTTGCCCTTGTACCAGTTCCTTTTCTTCACTAGTTCTTCTTGTTTGGAAGAAAGATGGGTCATGGTGCCTCTACATTGACTTCCGAGCACTTAATCACATCACAATCAAGGATAAATTTCTGATTCCTATTGCTGATGAGCTTCATGACACTCATTTTTTCTCCAAGTTGGATCTTCGTTCTGGGTATCACCAAATTCAGGTTCATGAGGATGATATCCCTAAAATGGCTTTCCACATGCATGATGGCCACTATGAGTTTTTGGTCATGCCCTTTGGCCTCACTAATGCTCCTTCAACATTCCAGGCATTGATGAATAAAATATTCCGGCCCTACCTGCAGAAATTCATTCTGGTCTTCTTCGATGATATCCTCATCTATAGTAAAACATGGGCTGAGAATCTCCAACATCTAGATCTTGTACTGCAACTTCTCTCTAATCATCATCTCTATGCAAAATAGTCTATATGTGTTTTTGGCTAGGAAGAAGTGGAGTATCTCAGGCATATTGTTTCAGCCCAAGGGGTTCGAGTGGATCCTACAAAAATAGATGCCATGAAAAATTGGATGCATCCTTAGACACTCAAGAGCCTCCATGGTATTTTGGGACTAACTGGCTACTATCACAAGTTTGTCAAGGATTACGGGAAGATTGTACCTCCATTAACAGCTATGTTGAAAAAGGATGCTTTTCAATGGACACATGTTGTTGAGTGTACATTTGAAAACCTAAAACAAGCTATGTGTACTACACCTGTTCTAGCTATGCCAGATTTTTCCAAGACCTTCACTATTGAGAGTGATGCTTGTGGCAATGGACTTGGTGTTGTTCTCCTTCAAGATGAACATCCCATTGTGTTCACCAGCAAATCCCTTTCTGGTAAGAATTTAGTACTCTCTACATATGAGAAGGAAATGATGGCTATTTTGCATGCAGTATAGAAGTGGTGGCCATACCTACCTACTAGGGAATCATTTCTGCATCAAGACTGATCACTAGAGTTTGAAATATTTCCTAGAACAACGGGTCTCCTCCCCAGCACAATAGAAATGGGTTAGCAAACTCATGGGTTATGACTATGAGATCACTTACAAGAAGGCTAAGGACAATATTGTGGCAGATGCTCTTTCTCGCACATTTGATAATCAAGCTTCTTTTTCAGCTATTTCTATGCCTGTTCCAAATTGGTTGGAATCTATCCAACAGGGCTATGTCAATGACTCTTCATTATCTCAAATCATCCAACAGTTGGCCAATAACCCTTCTGTTGTACATCATTACTCTTGGGATGGTGCTTCTCTGAGAAACAAGGGTCGTCTGGTGCTTCCCCAAAGCACAGATTTTTAACAAGCTGTCTTCTATGAACTCCATGCTTCTCCATCGGTAGGGCACTTTGGGTTCCTCAAAACTTATGAGCGAGCATGGTGTAACTTCTTTTGGAAGGGAATGAAAAGGGCAATTCAATAGATGGTGGCTGAATGTGATACCTACCAATGCAACAAGGGTGAAACGACACTCCTTCCTGGATTGCTCGAACCCTTGCCCATACCTACATGGATTCGAATAGATATTTCTATGGATTTCATTGAGGGGTTCCTTAAATCTGGAGGGAAGATAGTGATCTTAGTTGTGGTCGATCGCCTCTCCAAATATAGTCATTTTTGCGCCCTCAACCATCCCTATACCACCTCCTCAGTCACACAAATTTTCATGGACCAGATCTTCCATCTTCATCGCATCCCTTCTTCCATTGTCTTAGATCATGATGCAACTTTCACCAGTCATTTTTGGATAGAACTATTTCGACACACTGGCACCAAACTAAAAATGAGTTCAGGGTATCACCCACAAATAGATGGTCAGACTAAAATTATCAACAAATGTTTAGAAACTTATCTTCATTGCTTCACCTTAGAACAACAGCATCTATGGGCAAAGTGGCTCACTCTCGTTGAATGGTGGTACAATACCTCCTACCACACTGCATCTAAAATGACTCCATATGAAGAAGTCTATGGTCAGGCACCACCAGTGCTCCTTCCATACACCCCCAACAGTTCACCAGTTCAGGCAATCGACACGGTTCTCCAAACCTGAGATCAAATTCTTCACATCTTGTAGGACAATCTTCACATGGCAAGAAATCAAATGAAACAAGCCGATCAACACCGTTTTGAGCGCACTTTTCAAGTAGATGATATGGTTTTTCTTCATCTACAGCCATACAAGCAATCATCCCTCAAACTCAAAGAGTGTCATAAGCTGGCTCCAAAGTTCTATGGGCCATATAAGGTTCTTCAAAAGATTGGGTCAGTTTCTTATAAATTGGAGCTTCCTCCTTCCTGCGTTCATCCAGTATTTCAGGTCTCTTGTCTAAAGAAAGTTCTTGGCACCAACATCAGAGCACAAACTATTTTACCAGAACTAGATAATGAAGGATCCATCATTTTGGAGCCAAAGGCAATCCTCAACAGATGCACTCATCAGCTTCACTCTCGATCCATCACAAAGGTATTAATTCAGTGGCATAGAATGTAACCAAAGGATGCTACATGGGAACCACTCTTTCATATTCAACAACAATTTCCACATCTTAAGCTTTGAGAACAAAGATTTTCTAAGAGGGACGGGATGTTAGGAACCCATGTTTAACCCTTCTCTTTGCTTTGTTAGTATATTGTTGTTGGATGCATATGCTTTGTAAGTCATCCTGTGAGTATATTTTATTATCCCACATTCATGGGAAGTAATAGTTGTTTAGATTAGACTTAGTATATAAGTACATGTCAAGGCCAATGAAGGCATCCACAAATTTATTGTATTGATCTTGTTCAAAGGAGGTTGCCCCCTCAAAGTGGCCTGCGATCAATAAATTTCTTGTGTTTCTGCTATTTCTATTATTTCATGCATTTTTCATTATATTGTTGCAGGAGGTTCCTCTCATATGACTGGCTATAATAATTGGATAAATAACTAAATTTTCATGTGTTAATGATAAAACCAATGGCAATATATAATGTCAAACTCAGACAAATAGAGAAATGGCTCTCACTGATACAATTCAATAATAGGATAGCCACAGGTCTAAGAAATCAAATAATTATGGCCACACATTATTGCTTTGGAAGGAAAATATGTTGCAAGTATGTCCCTAAATGGTGTTGTCATTGATGTCAACATATATGTGTTGTCATTGGTGTCAATTGTGCTCCTATCTTGTTGTCTATTTGTAATGAGTAAGATGCTTTGCATTTACTTATCTAACCAATCTTGATGTTAAGGATATTGAGAAAATTAGCCTCTCTGGTTGAAACAGTGAGTTGCAGTGGAAACAGTGTATTGCATATAGAAAAACAGTCCAGAAGAATGTTCCACATTTTCTGTAGAATGAATATCTTTTTCTGTAGATTGGAATTTATTTAGAAGTCCACCTGAAGGTACTATGTTTTAAGTTTGATACTTCGGTATGAAGAATTGAGTGAGTTGTGTTCACTAGAGTGAAAATAGTTTTTTTGTGTTTGGCAATGACAGGGAGAAAGTGTTATGCTCTGCATTGCTCCACATTGAAGTATTTTGATCTATAGTTCTAGAGATAAGTTTGAGATAATATTAAGTACCTTCAGCTCTAATGGTTCATGATTTGGTGGTCCACAAGCTATCTATTCTTTATGACAGTGGATGACAATGTTGTTAATGTGCTCTAGTTTGAAGAATCTGATGGGTAAAGTGTTTGGGTATTGTGCAGATGTTTCTAATGATTATAATGTGCTTGTGGATGTTTCCTGATCATGTTCCTACCTTTGAATTGGTTCATGGAGAGAAATTTGGATCATGGTTGAAGAATGCTCTTAGAAGACCTAATGTTCACATTAGTCTTGGCCGACTTGGTTGATTTCATTATTTATGGAGAAGCTTTGAAGATTGTAGAGGTGTGATGTGACGTGGAAGATTGCATTTGAGTCCCAGCTAAGGAGCAATGTGATCCACATACATCTTTACATATTTTACTTAGTCGATTTTGTATTAGGTCCAGACCTATTCTATGTATGTGTGTAATGCCAACCTTGGAGATTGTTCCAACGGTTGATGAATGTATTGCCGACCTTGATGTACATTCCAAGGTTGATGACTTGTATAAAAACTTGTAATGAATTGTGAAAAGAGGTGTGAATGTGTGAATATGATGAGATAAGTGTGAAGGTGTGAAAGAGCAGAGTAGAGAAGTTTTACTATGCTTCAAAGGAATTGAATCCAGGCATGGAGTAGATGCTAATTAATCAGTTCACCATTTTGGTAGTGAGCCAACCCTTGGTAGTGAGCTATTCCTTGCAGTGAGCAATTTGGGCAGTGAGCCCTGTAGGCAGTGAGCCTCTATTTTTTGGTATTGATATAACTTATATATTTTTGTGGGCTAACACCCACCGTAGTTTTTCCCTTTTAGTGTTTTCCATGTAAAAATTTGGTGTCTTCTGTGTTGATTATGTTATTGTGTTGAGCTTCTCATTTATGCTTTCATGGTTATATCAGAATATAAGGAATTGATAAGTTGATGTTCATAATTGATTAAAAGTTTTAGGACAACTGATTCACCCCCCCTCTTAGTTGTCTAGTGCAGTCTAACAATTGGTATTAGAGCCAAGTTCCTCAGAAGAAGGCCTAACATCTTGAGGAAGATCTAGGATGTCTTATAAAATGGAAGCTCCTCAATTTGATGGGACAAATTATGCTCTTTGGAAGGTACGAATGAAAATCCATCTCCTCTATTTTGGTTATAAAGTAGGGCTAGCTACACAGTCACAATTTGTCATGCCTGAAGGTGGTTTGACAACTGAAGATGATATCAAAGAATATGAGTTGGATGCCAAAGCTAAGGATGCCCTGTTAAGTTCCTTAAGTGACACAATGTTGAAAAATGTTGTGGCTCTTGAATCTATAAATGAGGTATGGGAGAAGCTGAAAATCTATATGAAGGAGATGATTCTATAAGAGAGGCCAAGCTATAAAGCCTAAAAGTAAAATATGAGGGTTTGAAGATGAGTGAAGATAAAAACATAACATCCTTTATGCAAAGAGTTGATGAACTTGTCATTGGAATAAAAGGTATAGGGGGAACTCTCGGTGATAAGGAAGTTGTGATGAAAATTCTCAAATCACTACCAAAGTCCTATAGTCACAAGGTAGCTGCAATTGAAGAAGTAATGACTATAAAATCCATTGACAGAGATCAATTACTTGGAAATCTTATAGTGTTTGAGATGAGAGAGTTTGGTGATACATTGCCAAAAGTTGAGACTACCTTCAAAGCCACCACTTCAGAAAAGATCTCTAGAGCTGAGAAATATAAGGTGGAACTTGGTAATTTTGATGAACTTGAAGCTAATTTTGTTGATAGATTGCAAAGAGGTTCTGGTAAGTTTAAAGGCAAATTACCTTTCAAATGTTTTTCTTGTGGTAAAGTAGGTCATTATGCTTCCAGATGTCTTGAAAGAATTGAAAGGAATAGAAAGAGATTTGAGAATAGGCCTAGAGCTCCAAAGAAATGTTACTATGTTAGAGATTTTAATGATGAAGGTGTGACTAATGATGAATCTGATAATGCTAGTACTAGTGCAAATGAATGTTTGTTTATTGCCATCAAGGAAGAACCTATGTCTACTAATCCTACTAGTTATGTGAAGGAAGAGAAACCAGTGGAAGAAAGTACTTTGGTAGTTCAGGTTGAGAAAGATAAGGATGAATGGATTATTGATAGTGGATTCTCACATCATATGACTAGTGACAAAAGTAAGTTTGTGAGTTTGGAAAAGTATGATGGATGACTAGTTAGGTTTGGAGACAATGCAACTGGTAATATTTGTGGAAAATGATCTATCTCATTTGATGGTAAGCATAATACTGATAATGTCCTATATGTGAAGGGCTTGAAGAATAATCTTTTGAGTGTTGGTTAGATGTGTGACAAAGGTTATGATCTGAGATTCAAAGACAATGGGTGCAAGATCATGGAAAGCTCCAGAACTATGATTGCTACCAGTAAGAAGACCAGAGGTAACATTTATCAATTAAGAGGAACTAGTGATTACCGTTTATTGGCCCAAGAAAATGAGAGTTGGTTGTGGCACAGAAGGATGTGTCATATAAACTTTGACAATTTGGTAAAGATAAGTTCAGGTCAAACTATGAGAGATCTACTAAAGCTTGTGAAGCCCATCAATACCATTTGCAAAGAATGTCAGTTTGGGAAGCAGACTAGTACAAGTTTCAAGAGCAAAGAGAAATTTTCTACCGGTCTACTGGATCTAGTGCATATAGACCTATGTGGTCCTACAAGGGTAAGAAGTATGCAAGGTGACAGGTAGTTCATGTTGCTTATTGATGATCGTTCTAGAATGACTTGGGTTACTTTCTTAAGAGACAAATCTGAAGCCCTAGAAAAGTTCAAATCCTTGAAGGCAATGGTTGAGAATGAATTAGAACTAAAAATCAAGTGTTTGAGGTCTGACAGAGGAGGTGAGTTCACTTCAAATGAGTTCAACATTTTCTATGAAGAGCAAGGGATTAAGAGGCAATTGCCTGCACCTAGAACTCCCCAGCTGAATCGAGTTATGGAAAGAAAGAATAGGACTGTTCAGGAGGTTGCTAGGACAATGATGAAGGAAGGAGGTCTGTTGGAAGTCTTTTGGAAAGAAGCTATACACACTACTGTCTACATTCATAAGAGGGTTCAAGTGAAAGGTAATGGTACTAAAACTCCCTATGAACTGTGGTATGGAAGAATTCCTATAGTAAGATATTTCAAAGTGTTTGGAAGTAAATGCTGTATTAGAAGAGATGAAGATCAAGGAAAATTTGATGCAAGATTTGGTGAAGGAATCTTCCTTAGGTACTGTTACCTAAATTTCACTGTAGCTCATTCAGGTAGAGTATTGATTGAAAACTTATAAGGTACATTTCATCTAATCCTTCATACATTACATTCAATTGCATAAATGAAATAATTCAAGAGATTATGTTTATTAAATTACTGCATTTATCCAAGTACATGTAACATAAGAAAGATCTATCCAAAATCTTTTCCGAAGAATAAATAATCTTTATTGAATGTAAAATGTACATTATGTCACACAAGCCGTGAGGTTAACTTTCTTATTCAATGAAATAGAAGAACAATCTATACATGAATAAGTAAATGTAAATAAATGTGCATATAAGGTTAGAGGCTAGTCATTGCCTAAGAATAACTGGTTCTGGTTCTAGTGTGTTGTCCTGTCACCTTGAGTTGTCTTTGTCCTTCCTAGTTTCATGTCGTCTCTGGTCCCTGCATCTGGCAAAAAATAGTGGTGTTAGAGCAATGTTCTAAGAAATCAATGGTCCCAAACCATACATGAACAAGATACCATGCATGTATAAACTAATCCTCAAATGCATTAAACAATAAATGTATACCTTGGATGTCCTAGAGAACAATCACGTCATCAAACACATCCAAAATATGCATTTATTTTCTAACAAGTTTGCTTCATGTACAAATACAAGTGTAATTATGTTTCTGTTTGATTCATCAGGTTACATTATGAGTGGAGGAAATGTGGCTCCCACAAGGGTTGAGACCAGCTCATAGTCCTTATAGAACATTTCATATGCAATATACTAATGCAAGATAGATTGCCAAGGGGATAGGGAGCAGTCATATTACTGTTACAGTCCTCAATGAAAGAATATTAATAATAGTTCTATCATAGTGAAGGGACAGCAAATAACAAAGCAAAAAGGTATTCTCAAGAGGGCATATCAATATACAGTGGCATAATATAGTACAAGTTGTTTATGACAGTCCACAAGTTGCTTATGACAGTGCAATGGAGGTAGCTTTTGTTAGTGGTGTATTTAAATGACAAATAGTCACGTTCATAAGCCCTAATAAACATATCATATAACTACTATGGAGGAAGAGTCTTATAGCTGTAGTCATCATGCATGATACAGTCTTTAAGACTGTCGTATTAGTTAAGAAGGACAGTCAGATGGTTGTTGCAAGATGGGTGAGGAAAAGTTATAAGTTGAATACTGTGACAGTCATAATGGTGCTGCACCTAAGAGAAACAATATAAAAATGATAGTCATAGCATGTGCCAAAGATGCAAAGTCACAGCAAGTGCATGAATGCTACAACATGAAGATAGTAGTATATGCAATAAGGAATAGGGACAGTCATCTCATTGACTGTAGCATCAGATGGTCCAAAATAGTTAAATAATTGTCTAAGAATCTACCTGTCAAAGATAAACTAAAAACAACATCTTGTGCTCAGAATGATTGCATGCTAATAGCAGTCAACTATCAAGAGAGAGCAACAAATGAAAGGTACATAAACTCATGATTAATTGTACAAGTATGAGCCATGAATACATCTACTATAGAGAACATAATTGGTACTTCATAAGGTGTAGTAGAGTGTTAAAAGAAACAATCAATAGACTTAAAAGAAAGAATAGCATTTCAATCTCAAGCAGAGAAGACATAGTGATCTACATAAGAGTTGAGTGGATGAACATCATGTTAGACCAACCTTAGATGTCATAAGAAATGCATTAGATGCATTAGGAACAGTTTTATAACAGCAATTAATAATAGAATAGCAATGGAACAGCAGATCAGCCTGCCACATCATGGGTGAAATCTTAGATCAGCAAGTGAAAGGTACAACCATATCAATGTTAGTGCCATAACAGATATACTTTAAAAGAGATAGTTATAACAACAATGTAAGAGTGACGGGATTTTGTTTGATATGCAAAAGATATAGATTAATTGCTCTAAGACTACATGAATGTTGAAAAAGTTATTCTACAGTCATATGCATCCTTCAAGAATGACTAATTACCACAAAGCAATTGAGCGAGTGCTTATCATTTTGTTTTGAATGAAGAACATATATATGATACAGTCATAAAGGAGTGATAACCATGATAAAGGATAGCCCAAACTAAAGAGTAACAGTCTTGGCATATCATACAACCATATTTGTTGGCAACAAACACAGTCATGAGCATCCAAACATGAAGACATATGATGCATAACCAAACACCAAGGTATACAACGAAAATGTCATCACTGACACATGCCAAGTCTAGAGTGCAAGGGACAGTCATGTCTAACAGCAGTGAAGGAGTTCAAATGCCAAGCATAATGAAAGTGACAAGCATGTCACAGTCAATGCATTACAAGAAATACAAACTCAAGTATATGTATTATCTTATGGAGAGAAGACAAAACAACATGATAACATATGCAGATACACTGTATGAAACAACAACATTCTCATATTTTTCCAGTGCCTCATTCTCATATCAATGGAAGATATGATAGTAAAAGAGCAAGTACATTCATCATAGTGAAGGCAGTGCAATTATTGAGTGACAGTCTAGAGTAGTAGGCCAGACAGTCAGCAAAGCTCATAAGAAACGAGTATGCATGGAAGACATCATTCATTCTATGTATGTGTTTAAATCATTAGTGAACAATGAAAGACATCAGTTTCAATTTCATAAGAATGATGGGATTATACAATGATAGTACAATATATGAGGCTGTAGTAAATGATCTTATTCTTCATGCTATTTCATGATACAGTGAGCAAAGTTGAGAGATAAATTTGACAGTGATAGATATAGTGGACAGCTTCATGCAAAATACATAAGAAAGTCACCTACAAGATGATTAATTGCTTTAGAAAGAGTAGTGTTTAGAAATGCAATGAGAAGGCCATAGTGTCAGCCCAATGTATGTCATGCCACTTCACAAGATCAAGGTCTCATCAAAAGAATGATTGAATATCACAAAATGGGACAAGAGCTATCATAAGAGCTCACAGAGATGGGCATGGAATGAAGGCCAAGCAATGTGAGCATGTCAATAGTGAAGACACTTATCCAGTAGCAGTAGCTGACTGCCAGCAACTATCATGTCAGAGATAGTCTTATGATTGTCAACAGTCACCGATAGGCAGAAAGTCTTTAGAAGGCATTGAAATGGTTGACAAGGTATGCATGACGGTGATAGAAAATGAAAAATGGAATACATAGTGAAAGAAAAGTTGCATAGATAAAGATGGATAGTGGGGTTTGTCTAGCAAAAGATGGAGTCACAGTCATCAATAGGCCCTCTACAATAGCCATTTTCTTGTGGGCAGTGCAAGGTGTGGGAATCTTAAAAGGGCATAAGCTTTGAAAGCAATTTAGTTTTGAGAAGTAGGGCAGAATAGTGTTGATGAAGGTTTGCAAAGGGATAGAGAAAAAGTGAGTTGCAGCAATGACAAGACTATCCAAGGCAAGACATGTAACAGAGGAAACTACATAGAAAATGGCAAAGGATAAGGGCATTGATATTGTCACAATACATCCAGCAATGATATAGATTTTGGATGGGTGAGTGTTGTGGATGTTGCAAAATCACATATCCTTGTTTTTGAGGTGCCATCAACAAATGGAATGTATCTTCTAGTTGATAAAGTGGCTCATTACTCAGAGATAGTGAAGATCTTTGATTTCATAATAGTCAAAAAATAGATATCCTCTGGCAGAGACGTTTTCTTTTTGCAAGTTTTGTAAGTTTTTATCATGGCTAGAGCTCGTTTTGAGCCAAAGTGCAGATGTAAATAGCAAACAAAGATTTTTCAACTCATTTCAAATGATAATACACAGAAAATGAAGTTTTTTTTCAAGTTATGCTATAGCCAATGAAGAACAAATGCAAATTTTCAAGAACAGAATGCACAGTATGCCCAAATCGTGCCTCTAGCAGCCCAATGCACAAAAATTTCATGTTTACAAGTTTTGTCATAAGTTGGGGGCTCATTTTGAGCTAGAAGAATGCAAATACAAAGGGAGAGAGTAAGTTTTTGACTCATTTCAAAACAAAATACTTAGAAATACCTTGAAATCGTGCTTTAGCACAGCCAAATGTAAGGAAAAATTTTAGAAAATAAAGAAAAGATTGGCAGTAGAGTGATTACCCTTGTATATGCTGTTTGTTTTGCCAAAACCATGAAAGATTCTTAGAATTGACCTCTATTTCGGCTTTAGCACATTCAAAACGCAGTCATGGTGGTCGGCCATGAGAAAGCCAAAAAATACATCAAAAACTAGTTGAAAATCATGGCCTTCGAGGCCCAAAATTAACGCCAAATTAAACAACCAAGGGTTGAAGTCTCAGTAACAAAAATTACCTTGCATCTTGCTTAGAAAGTTGGCCAAAATTGATTCAAAATTGACCAGAAACAATGCATTTTTGCCTTCAGAACCCTAGTCATGGTGGCACGGCAACGAGAGAGGAGTAAAATGCAAAATGAAAGTGTTTTTAGGTTTTCCTTCTTTTTCATGATCGGCCTAATTTCCTTTCTATAACGTCAGAAAATGTCCCCTTGGGGGCTTTTCCCTAATAAGGTTTAGTTCCTGGGTCTTTAGAGTGCTATAGGACATTTTAGTTCATATTTTAGCATCCCAAAGGAATGAGAACTAAGTCCCATGACAAATAGGACCTAGGAGGACCCCTTGAGTTGTACCCTACCTAAAATAGGGGGGAGGACTTGGGTTCCCATGCCCTAGTCCTGCCCTATTTTAGGGCAGCCTCAATTTTTGGGTGTCAGTTAGTGACCATTATTGGGCCCCTTTGCCAACACGATAAGTTTGAATTTCAAATATCTTGGTGGGAGTGCTTGTAGATGCATATATAAGCATGTGTAGGCATTCATTTGTAAACTAGATTATTATTGTGAACTTTAGATATTCTCAAGGTGATTCAAGGCTTTCTATTGTGTTGCAAGAGCAAACTTAAGTGTTTTGTGCATTGATATTTGCAAATTTGAGCATCAATTCTTTCATGGCATGAAGAGCATCTTCCTCCATAAAAGATTCACTACAAGGTGACATATCATTGTGCTTTTATCATTGATTCCTTTGGTTTTTGGCCTCTGCCTCACAAGGGCATGCCCTCTTCATCTAACAACAGTGTTTAGAGACTTAAGTGTCCTCCGGGGTTTGACTAAGGAAAACCTATAAACACCACAACCCCCAAACCAAGTCTTGTGATTGCAGGTTACAAGTGTCGCATCTGGGAAAAGTTGAGTTGCAGGAAGGCTGGAAAGACATCAGGGATTTAGGATCTAAAGAAAAGACAGACAAAGGAGCACTTCTAGGACTGGGGGCGCTCCCTCCAGTGTCCTCTGCAGACTGATTCTGGAAAACAAAAGTTACAGGGCTTATCAGTGTCTGAAGGAGATCCAGATTCACTGAAAAAGTAGGTACCTTGGACTTGAGCACCCACTCCTGTGTCCTTGACTGTTCCGCTTCAGAACCCCAAAAATAGGTATTTTGTAATTTGGTATTTTACTCCCGTTTGTAAGAGTTTTTTTCCGTAATTTGATAATTTGTTGTCATATTTGCATTATTAGGGTTTTAATGGTCAATTAAGCATAGGAGAAGGAAAATTTGATAATTAATTCCCTAATCCAAGCTTCCCTTCATTTCCAAGTGACCTAGGGTATGATAGTGCTTGCCACTCGACCCTAGATCCTTCAATGTTAGGGTGAAAAGAGGATTTTAACATCTAAACCACAAAAGATCAACAAATCCATTTTTACCCTAAACATTTTGGTGAACCCATGTATTTGAACTTAAATTGCAACTTGCTCAGTGTTTGTCTACAGATTTGGTGTGATTTCATTTATTCATTTGGTCATTTAATTTATTGCATTAAGAAAATTTCAAAAAAATTAAAAATTTTAGAAAAATACAAAAAAATTGCATTGTTGGGCTTACTAAATTATGTCAGTTCTTCCTAATTTTTCCTAATTCATGATTTTTGCATTAGATCTAATATAAACTACAGAAAAATACAAAAATTCAAGATCTTGCATTGCATTTTCATCATTTAATTGCTAGGGTTTTGTGGAAATTTTGTCAATTTTAGATAACCTAGTAATTCTAAAATCTAGGGTTTGTAGGCAAAATCTTTTATCAGATTTTTATACTGATTTTAGAGGATCATTCAAATTTTCATTTGGCTGTAGTCTTGCATTTTAGTCTGAATTTGCAATTAAATTTAAATTATTTGCATTTTTGCATTGAAAATTTCAACAAAAACTAGCAATTTTGGTGCATTTTAATTAAATTTACATGGGAATTTTGCATGATTAAGCTTGAAAATCATTTTCAGATCCGAGAGTATTTAATTCCCATCATAAATCAGACATTAAATCATTCGCATAGAATTTTTTTTCAAAATCTCAAACCTAGGGCTTCGAAAATGACAATTTTCACTAATTTTGGCCTTATCGACTTCATATATTTGCACCATATGTGTGTTGTGAAAGATATTTTTGCATTAATTTTCTGTTATCAGGCTAATAATTTTCTTCCCCTCATAAAAATCTTCACAACACTTTTTTTTACAGCTCTTGTAGTGAAAATTCGGCAAAAAACTACACATTTTGGCTATTATTTCCCTAGGGTTTGACCTAGTTTGCACTCCAAGCGTGTTGTGATCAGTTTTATGGATTGAGGTGACTGATATTATTGATATTACTTTCTTCCCCTCCTAAAATTCCTTACAATACCCCTTTTGCTAGGTCTTGGAGTTGAAAAACCGTGAAAATTTGCATATTTTGCTATATTTTCATTAGGATTTTACCTTAAGTGGCACTACGATCATGTTGTGCTAGGTATTTTGCATCAAGTGGCTATTATTTCTGATATTATTTTCTTTCCATCATCATTTTCCTCACAACACCCTTTGTTATGCTCTTTTACATTGAATTTTGGTGAAAAAAAGTGCTCATTTTGACATATTTTCACTATATTTTGACTTGGCATTATCTTGGATTTGCATCAAGAGTATGTTGAGAGTGACTATATTGCTGTTTTGGACTGATATCAGACATATAACTTTCTATCCTCAATCAGAATCCTTACAACATCCTTTGTATCATTCATTGGCTTTGAAAAGTATCGAGAAATCAAGCATTCTGGGTTGTTTTTGCTCTTATCGTTTGCACCGATTTTGAAAAGCTTTCAAAAATCTGATTTTGCATTGGTTTTAGTAGTAAACATGGCCTCTAATCATAACAGCAACAATAGGTTCCCTCCTAGACCTTACGCGAAAAGAAAGGCTCCATAACCTGAAATTGGCTTTACTCCTCATGATAGAACAACTGGAGAAAAAGGACCTCTTTACATCACTGTGAAAATAATGGGAAACCCTGTGAATGGAACTCTTATCAATCCTAACTACATGACTAATGTTGCCACTGAGGAGTTCCTTTTTTCACATCAATTAATGCAAGGTTCTTATAACCTCTCGAGCATGATGATTAAGAAGCATAAGGGAACCTTTATCAAGCCTTTGGGTAAGATATCTTTGTTAGTAACATTATCCAAAAAGCATGTCGAATAATGGTTTGATGTTGTCCCTATTTTTGACCTCTTTTGTATTAAATTGGGACATCCTTGGCTAAAAGAAATGAAAGCCATCCATTTAACAATACACCATTGTCTGAAATTCCTTTTGGATGGTTGTATAATCATTGTCCCTCGAAACAAGTATAAACCTTTGGTTCAGGAAAAACATTACAAATTGAATTACTTCTAGGATAAAACTAAAGTACCTAGTCCTCCTACATAAGAAATGACAAAAGAGAAACAACCTACATATGAAGAGAACTTTAGACCGAAAGGACAAGGTCCCTATGCTGAGGTTCCTCCTCTAAAATCCTTACAAAGATCAGGAGGTCATTGTCAACAACAAAATGTTCCACCGCGATAAATGGGGTTTGATCCCAGTGCTTCATCTTCTAATTTACTCAAGCCTATAAAAGAGGATAGCCCTATCTTACAGAAGATAAGTGGTAAAATAAAATGAAATAGAAAAGCAAGAGAAAGAAGGAGAAGAAGACAAGAATATGCTATAAACCTTGCCTTGCAACAAGAAAACATCTATCTTAACATTCAACCAAACAAAGACAATCCTAATGATGAACAACGTGATGAACAAGATATGAATTTGGTTATGGTACCATATGTCCCACTATCCTCTATCATTAGGGAATGGGACGATGACGACGACGATTTACTTATAGACAACTTCTAGCCTAAAAGGGGCCTTATAGGTAAGTATCTATAAACTTTTATTTCTGTCGTAATGTCCTTCCCTCGTAATGTGTTATATGTTGTTTAGGCCTCCTGGAATGACCTCAAATTCTCCCATAAGGTTTGGGATACCAGGAGACCACCTTTGTTGTGACCCTTCTTATATTTGTATCATCATTCTTCTAAATTGCTCTTTCTCTGATTTCATTGTTGTGTGTTGTGTGTTGTGTCTTATGGACATAGCATTGTGGTTGGTGACTTGGGGGCACCCTCCTACGTGACTATCCCTAAGACACTTGTTTTCTCCTCTCTTATTTATTGTTTCCCTTCCTCTAGTGTTTCCACCTAGTGGGCAGATGACGAAAAACATTTATACTGATGTGGACCTCGTGTCCCTTTTAAGAGCAATCAAAAAATGGACTTAATTCCTAATATGATGATGGGGTTGTAAATTTTATATGACACTTGGCTAGTGGAAGCACTTGTGCTTTCTACGTAGTGACTTTGATGATGTTTCTGTCACATTTACAAACCTTAACAATACTGCTACTCCATGCACCTTTGTTTGCCTTTGAATCTAGCCTTGGTGGTACTCGATTTAGAGAGCTTCGTGATAAAGTCCCTGGTTACCCTCAAACTCTGAATTCATTGTATAACCTTGGCTCTTTGTGTGGTTAATCATATGCATTGATTTTGTTGTTTATCATGATTTTGTAGACACTAACATGTTTCTTACAGGGATGTGTTTGTGGGAACATTTGGCGATCGTAAAGTACATGTCACCTCCGGGGGGCATGGGCTTTGCGAAAGTCGGTGTTCCCTCATGTGTTTTCTTCCTACCTTAATGTGCTTGATATCGATAACTAATATCAACCACCTTAAGGTGGGGGTATATAAGGTAAGCTATCTATTATAGATGTTAGCAATATGTTTGACCTTAGATGCAGAGACTTGCACCCCAAAGTAGTGCATCGTGCATCCTGAGCTTGTTTGCAATCAATCAATCAATCATGTAAGCCCTCTGCAGAGGCAGGATATCGAGCATATCCTTTTTTTCTTAAGCCCTCTATGGAGGTGGGGATGGTGTATTTCTTGGAGCAAAGTACATCATCTTGTCATTTTCAAAAGTCCTCTGTGGAGGTGAGGAGTGGTTTGTGACTAACTCAACCCTTAAGTGTGTCTTTGGCGATTGTTGTAGTGAAGCCCAATTGTCGGTGTGTGCCTGTAATGTGTCTGAGATGGTGATGAGCCTAGAAATAGGGAACACACCATCGCTTGTCTACTGTGTTTTCTCCGTGTCTTCAAGTGTGTGTGTTTTGGTGTGCTTGTTTTGTATGTCGTGTTTGTTTCCCAATATGCAGTGACTAGCACTCTTGGGGAGTGCTTCATGCATTTTGGGAGGTTTTGCATGTCTTGCGTGTGTGTTGCCCCATATATAGAGACCTGCGGCCTTAAGGGGTGCATCATGTATTATGGGAGGTTTGTTTGCTTTCCAGTACTTGCATTTACATTATATATATATGAGAAAAAGAAAAGAAAAAGATATCATTTTTGTCTTCCATGCATTAACTGTCTGCTCTGTGTTCTGCGTGACTATAACTGCCTTCTTCATGTTTTGCGTGCTTGTTATTGCCTTTTATGTGGTTGGCGTGTCTTCTCTGTGTTTGACATGTTTGCTATGTTTGTGACCTTACTTTAATACATGTATGGGCCTCGTGTTCATACATACATTAAAGTGGGGGCTAAATGTAATGTCAGAAAATGTCCTCTTGGGGGATTTTCCCTCATAAGGTTTATCTCCTGGGTCTTTAGAGTGCATTTAGGACATTTTAGTTCATATTTTAGCATCCCGAAGGAATGAGACCTAAGTCCCATGACAAATAGGACCTAGGAGGACTCCTTGAGTTGTACCCTGCCTAAAATAGGGGGAGGATTTGGGCACCCGCGCCCTAGTCCTATCCTATTTTAGGGCAGCCTCAATTTTTGGGTGTCGGTTAGTGACCGTTATTGGGCCCCTTTGCCGACACGGTAAGTTTGAATTTCAAATATCTTGGTAGGAGTGCTTGTAGATGCATACATAAGCATGTGTAGGCATTCATTTGTAAACTAGATTGTTATTGTGAACTTTAGGCATTCTCAAGGTGATTCAAGGCTTGCTATTGTGTTGCAAGAGCAAACTTGTGTGTTTTGTGATTGATATTTGTAGATTTGAGCATCAATTCTTTCATGGCATGAAGAGCATCTTCCTCCATGAAATCTTCATTACAAGGTGACATATCATTGTGTTTTTATCATTGATTCCTTTGGTTTTTGGCCTCTGCCTCACAAGGGCACGCCCTCTTCATCTGACAATGGTGTTTGGAGACTTAAGTGTCCTCTAGGGTTTGACTAAGGCAAACCTATAAACACCACAACCCCCAAACCAAGTCTTGTGATTGGAGGTTATAAGTTTCGCATCTAGGAAAATTTAAGTTGTAGGAAGGATGGAAAGACATTAGGAATTTGGGATCTGAAGAAAAGACGGACAAAGGAGCACTTCTGAGACTAGGGCGCTCACTCTAGTGTCCTCTGCAGACTGATTAAGGAAAATAGAAGTTACAGGGTTGATTAGTGTCCGAAGGAGATCCATATTCCCTGAAAAAGTAGGTACCTTGGACTTGGCCACCTGCTTATGTGTCCTTGACTATTCCGCTTTAGAATCTTGAAAAGAGGTATTCTATAATTTAGTACTTTATTCCCGTCTATAAGAGTTTTTTCTGTAATTTGATAATTTGTTGTCGTATTTGCATAATTAGGGTTTTAATGGTCAATTGAGCATAGGAGAAGGAAAAATTGATAATTAATTCCCTAATCCAAGCTTCCCCTCATTTGCAAGTGACCTAGGGTATGATAGTGCTCACCACTCAACCCTAGATCCTTCAATGCTAGGGTGAAAGGAGGATTTTAACATCTAAACCACAAAAGATCAACAAATCCATTTTTACTCTAAACACATTTGATTGTGTTTTTTTTTTACTTTTGATTTACAAAATCATTGCAATCCATTATGCGACGTGGTCAAGACTTCATGTCTTTCAAGCATAGTGATAATACATCAAAGGGGGCCGTGAGGTAAGATTTCTATTTTTTTTTCAAAGTCAAAGAAAACATCATGAAAACATAGGGTTGAATGCTTATCTTGCTAGGCATGTCTTGTTTTTTAGATGCATATGGAGGGATAAGGTGATGCCTAAATACATAGTATTGTAATTACATGTGCATGGTAGCATAAGACATGGTGATGTGTATAGGGAGGCATAAGGGTCACTTTGAAATGTATTGCATAGGACCTTGAAATCATCATGATGTATGTTGTGAAACATATGAATGGCTAGGGGTTATAAGGTGATTTGATGTAGCCATGTAATGTGAGTACTGATGCAAGTGTATGGAGGTTGGGTTTTGCCTAGGGATTATAAGATTTTATTTTGATTTTGCATAATCTAAAAATAGATTAAATGTTGTAAACAAACGATAAAGTAATAAGTTATGAATTACTTTATCATTTGTAATAAAAATGCAAAAGGGCAATAATAGGCAGATTTATCACACACGGCAAAGTAAGTCTCCTCAATTACTTTGTTGTTCTTTAACAACATTTAATTTGTCCCCAAACTATGTGAAATCAAGAAATTAAATGTTATGTCCTAAATGCCATTATTTTTTGCATAAGTTTGTAATAAATTTGGAATGTAAAACATTAACTAAGTGGTGTAATTATAAACCTCTTAGTCAATGTTAATTAAATGCAGAAATAATGTGTATTTATGTCATTTATTGTGCAAATATCAAGCATTTATGATACTGCAAGGGAGGTTGACAAACAGGTTGGGGAGTTATTAGGATATTTAACTTGTTTTCAGTGGCCTTAAAGAGCATTTAAAGGCAGTTTTAGGTGCTTTTATGATTAGTGATGGCATGCCTTGACTTTTGCTACATTGTGAGCCCACTTTAGAGGACTTTAGGCAGATATTTTGAGGACATTTATGAGATGCACGAAAATAGAGGTTGCTCATCGTTATCTCATTACAAGCTATTTGGGAAATATATAGTCTTCTTCCTTGTTCATTATTTAGGAGTTCTGGCTATTCACTACACTGTATATTGTAATTTTTGAGTTCTTTTGCAGAAGTGAACAGTTTTGTAACCCATTTTTAGAGCAATACAACATTGTAACACATTTTTAGTAGTAATAAACAGTTTATACCTTCCCATTTCTTCTGGTATTGTGTGTCCCTACTGTTAGTACAAATCCTTGTGATGTTCTTTATCCTTGGGACTATATTTCATGTTGGTGCCTTTATGCAGGGATACATATATTTTGCAAGTTGTGAGATGTGCTAGGAATAGGAATCAGTTTTTGAGTGGTGAGAAAACATCTTTCTCCTTCACAAAACTGTTGTTAGTTAGCCTTCTAATAAATTGATGATGCAAAGATTATGATTTACTAGGTTGTGTATGAGAACCTTATTATTACTGGTTCTATAGTGTGTTAGTCACTTATGTATTCTCTGATAACCATTTTGGTACATCACCTTAGATAGTATGTTTCATTTTCTTGTAATCCTTCTTACTCTTTTCCCTACAAAGACATTAGTCCAGTAGTTTCTAGGTGATAACTAGCTAGGAAGATGGCCTTGTTCGGAGGTTTTTTCCATCACAGGTGACCCACAGGCCTAGAAAGATCTCATGTTTCTCCAGATTGCCAAGTTCTACAACTTAGCAAGGGTGCAAATCTGAGAGACAATAGTTTTTGGCATGCCCGGTGGGACTGTTGGAATTAAAACAGTTCAAATATTACATTTTATTGTTGGTTTTGATGTGCAGCTAGTGATTTTCAGACCTGTAAGAGGTTAAAATCTACATATCTGGCGACTCTAAGCTTTGGTTTAGCAAAATCAATGCATTTCAGCTTATGAAAAGAATACAAACTAGAAATAGTTCTTTATCTTTTGAGTATTTACAATGATCCCCACCTAGGAGAAGAGAGATAATAGCTGAGAAACCCAAGAAAGCTAGTGTCTATTCTAGGAGAGCCAAGTCCACTACTCCTGTTGTTAGAACTCATACTACCCTAAGAATCCTAGTTACAATGATTCCTACAACCAGAATTCAGCCATTTGTTGCATTCAACCAAGGCAGCCCACTAAATTTAGCTTAGCATGATGACATTCCTATAGCTGCCTTGAAAAGTTTACCATATTTTAATGGTGAAGATCAGACTACTCCAGCTGAGCATATAAAAGATCTTGTAAACCTATGTGTTGTCCATCATGTGACACAAGAGAATGTTGCAATTAGATTGTTAGCAGCTTCCCTCAAAGGGAAGGCTTTGTAGTGGTTCAGAAGTCTACCAGTCAACTCCATAGATTCATGGGATCATTTGGGAGAGGAGCTATGTAGCTTCTTTGAAGATAAATTAGATCATTTGTCATTGGTGGAGTAGTTGTCTACGATTAAGAGGGCTCCTCACGAAGTTATGTCAGACTTCAACCACCATTTTTAGAAGACGTGGGATAGAATCCCACCAACGATAATGCCTACTGCTGATCATGCTTTCTTATATTATTTGAGAGCTTTGAACAACGATATTTCTATTATGATTCAATCCATGGGAGGAGATTCCTTACCACAAGCTTATGCTATTGCCATAAAAGCTGAGAACAGCCTCATATAGGCTGGTAAAATTACCCCTAGACCTCCTTTACCAATATTCACTACTATTCAGCCACCAATACCAATGCATGTGCCTCCTATAGTTGTTATACCCGCTGCACTAGCTTTACCAGCACCTAATACTCAGCCCAATAACCAAGAGAATGTTGTTCAAACTCAATCTTTTGAGTTACAAGAGATCAAAGGACTATTACAATCTTTTGGTAATGAGATAGTGAACCTCAAGAGCCAGCAGGGTCAAAATTTTAGACCTTACCAGCCCCCATTTCAGTCTAATTACTAGCAAAATCAGTTGAATAGGCCACCTTATCAACCAAATAATCAAGGTCCAAGGCAAGCCTTTAACTCTAGGCCTTATCAGGCCTACAATCCAAACGTTGCTAGTTCCTTGAAGGAAATTGTACCCACACAAAGCAATTTAGCTCAAGACTATCACTGGTGCTTTCCTTGTAACAGCCCCATAATTAAAATACATGTGCCAATGGGGTGATTAACGAATCTCTAATGGTTCAAAATAGTCTAGCAGTGCATTCTAATGTACCTGTAGAACCTCCTACTCAACAACAAGAAGAACAGGTACATGAGACAACACTCCTAAACTGGCAAGGAGAGGAATTATATGGTATGAACTAGGTTGGTTCTTCAATTGTAACCAATACACGTAGCAAGAAAATGGCTATAGATGAAGGGCAACAATCTGGTAAGGTTCAAACTCATGAGCATCAAGTGCCGAACATGAATCAAGGTGTTTCTAACCCAATCAAATGCTGAGAAAATTCAAGTTTTATCAAAAAGTCAGTCTTTCGTAGGCAAGGAGCAGCTTAATTCACCAGTTCAGTGAGCCTGTACTCCAAGTGACGTGGCTACCCCCAAAAGCCAAGTTAAATCAGGTACATCTTCTTTCAATATCCTTGAGTATATGAAAAAAGTGAATGTATCCATGTCTATGTGGGATTCCCTAAGTATCCCTAGCCAAAAAGACTTGCTTCAATTAGCCTTATCAAATTTAAAATTGTCTCAAGAGTCTGATATAGATAAGTCTAAGGCTATTTTGATAAATAACATTGGAAAAAATACAGAACAACCAGCCTCAGAGGTCAAACCCCCACCATTTTACGTGTCTTTGATCATAGGGGATCATTTAGTCCATAACTGCATGATTGACTCAAGTGCTAGCAGTTCCATCATGCCCAAATAAATTGTTGACAAGTTAGGAATTGAATATGAACCATTAGAGAAGGGAGTTGTTCAGCTGGATGGAACTGCTATTAATACAGTGTGTGTCATAAAGGGACCAAGTTTAACACTTCATGCCTATCCAAAATTCTCTATCCCAAAAGACATCTATGTCATTGAGTTACCTCCTTATTTTGCTATTTGTTTGTCAAGGGATTTTACTATAAAGATAGGAGGTTACCTATCCTCAGATTGGTCTCATACATTGTTTAGAATGAGGTAAAACACTAAGGTGACTATCAAGTTAGAACACATTGCCAAAGACCATATTAAACCTTACAATCTATGTCCCATCAATGCCAACTTGGTTGCAAGTGAATAAGAGGAGTAGCCCGCTATCCAAGAAGACAGTACACAGATTGAAGGTATACCAAAAGTTCTTCTTGATGAATGGGCAGATTAGACTCAAGGGGTTGATCCGTGTGAGCACCTAGAAGAGGCTGGTTTGGGTGTGTATATGATGCATGAAGCTAATTGATTTCTACCTAACATTGAAAAAAGTGCAGAACAACAAGATGAGCAGCAAGATAATGAGGTTTGGGAGCTATTTTTTGATGGCTCAAGGAGTAAAATGGGTGCCGGTGGTGGATGCATGCTTGTTTCCCCGAAGGGTGAGAGGTACTATTCAGCTTTTAGATTCTGTTTTAGTTGTACTAACAACATGGCTGAATACGAAGCTCTTATTCAAGGTTTGGAATGGGCAAGACAGAAGGGTATTGGTTGTCTAAAAGTTTATGGGGACATTGAATTGGCTGTAAATTAGGTGAGAAAACTTAATGTTACAAAAAATGATCTACTTAAGTCTTATAAGCATAGAATATGGGACCTCTTAGAGGGATTTGATGCATTTAATTTGATATCCATACCTAGAAATTAGAATAAACATGCTGATAGGCTGGCTGCCATAGGGGTAGAATATGATATTCCCAAAGAGATTAACAGTGGTAAGACTAATCAGCATATTAAGGTTGTTGTTAGGCCTGTTGTACCAGATAACAACATGCATTAGTAGGTGTTTGAAAGTGATCAACAGATTGTAAAATTCTTGAGAGAGGAAGCTGAATTCTCTCATGCTAACAAAGAGAGGCTACAACACCAGTACGGTGACCAAATCATTCAGCTCAAGAATAACAAGATGCCAAAGGGTTTGGTCACCTTAGAGTCTATTTTTAATACTAATGATGAAACTACAAAACCCAAGTCCAACATACAAGTTCAGCAAGATCACTATGAAGAGTTTGAGATCTTCAAGGGTAAGCTCCTTAAACTGGGCAAGGTATGTACATCAAAGGAAAAACATGCATTTATTCAACTTTTTCAAGAATTTAGTGACATTTTTGCATGGGAGTACAGTGATTTAAAAGGATTTGATCCCCAACTTGCTCAACATACGATTGAACTGAGCCTGATGCCAAGCCTTTAAGGCAAAAATAGAGGCCATTGAATCCTAAATTAGAGCCTCTTATGAAAAGGAACTGAACAAGTTGATTGAGAGTACCATAATATTTCATATTAAGCACACCTCATGGGTTTCCAACCTTGTGCCGATTAGGAAGAAAAATGGGGAGATAAGGCTATGTGTAGACTTTCATGACTTGAATAGAGCTTCCTTGAAAGACCGTCATCCTTTGCCTTCCATGGAGCAAATACTCCAAGTAGTCTTAGGATCAGAGAGGTTTTTCTTACTAGACAGTTATTCCGATTACAATCAGATATTAGTAAGAGAGGAAGACTAGTATAAAACAACCTTCACCACAAAATGGGGGACTATGGCTTACAAGAAGATGCCTTTCAGTTTGTCCAATGCTGGAGTAACCTTTCAAAAGGCTATGGATATGGCCTTTCAAGGCCTAATGTACAAGACCGTCCTAGTCTACCTTGACAACATTACTGCTTTCTCCAAAGAGGTCGAGAATCATCTAAACCACTTAAGGCAGATTTTTGAGAGATGTAGGGAGTTTGGGATACGTGGTGTCAAAACAAGGTATCACCATTGACCCTAAAAGAATAAGTGCAATTTTGGCTCTCCCCTTACTAGCACACAAGAAAGGTCTACAGAGTTTCATTGGTAGGATCAACTTCGTTAGAAGGTTTATCCCTGATATTGCTGATTTGTTAAATCCACTAACTGCTATGTTGAGAAAGAACGTGTCTTTCAGCTAGACTAGAGAAGGAAAACAAAGTTTTGAGCTTATTAAAGAGGCATTGGCAGCTGCACCTACACTTCTAAATCATGATTTTTCTAAAAATTTCACTGTATATGCTTATGGTAATGTTGATTCTATTTCTACTATGTTGGTATAGAAGAATGATTTAGAAATGGAGCAGCCTTTAGCTTTTTTCAGTCAAGCATTGAAGGATTATGAGCTAAGGTACACCTTCATCAAGAAACATGTGCTTGCTATTATAAGAAGTTTGGAGAAGTTTAAACACATGCTGTCAAGTAATAAGATTAATCTAATGGTTTCTCATCCAAGCATGAAGGAATTTCTGCTAAGTAAGGATCTCAGTGATAAGAGAGCTGGTTGGGTGACTAAAGTAATGAAATATGACATGGACATTAAGGTTACTAGGTTGGTCAGGGGAAAAGAACTGTGTGAACAACTTGTTGATGGTGTTATCAGCAAAGAAGAACGTGAACAAGAGGTTGTTCTATCATTACAAGACCAAGAGCAAGCAGCTGTTTCAGTTCCTATTATTGATTGGGTGCAAGAAATGGTTCATTTCCTACAGATCGATGAGTGTCCTCAGGGCTTGGATAGAGCCAAACGAAGGTATTTCATATTGTAGTCCGTACCTTATGTACTCATTAATGGCTTACTTTTTAGGAAAGATTTCAATGGAGTACTGCTGAGATGTATTGAACCTAACCAAGTTGAAAAAGTGTTGCATGAATTTCATGAGGGGTCAGCTAGAGGCCATTTTTCACCTAGAGAAACAGCTCTTAAGGTGATGAAAGGTGGCTATTATTGGTCCAATTTTTTTAAGGATGCACACTTATGGGTTAGAAAGTGCAAGGAATGTGCTCTATTTGCCGGAAAAGAGAAGTTGGCAGCCTTACCTTTGTAGCCAGTTCAGGTTGAACAACCCTTTATGAGGTGGGGATTAGACTTTATTGGGGTTATAAATCCTTCATCTAGTGCTATCCATAAGTGGGTTCTTACAGGCACTAATTATTTCACTAAGTGGACTAAAGCAGTCGCACTTAAAGAGGCCAATGAGTCTGTTGTTCTAAATTTTTATGAAGAGCTGGTTATCAGATTTGGAGTGCCTGAGTCCATTATTTCAAACAATGCCCTTGCCTTTGTTGGTTCCAGAATCTTTGATTGGGCTGTAAGAAATGGTATTTATCTCAATACATCCTCCAATTACTATCTGTAAGGCAATGGCCAAGAAGAATCTAGCAATAAGAACTTGATCAGAATTATCAAGAAGACCATAGAGGGTAACTAGAGAGTCTGGCATACATAGTTAAAGTCAGCATTATGGGCTGACAAAATTACTACAAAATGGTCAACAGGGCATTCACCTTTCATGTTGGTGTATGGAAAGGAAGAAAGTATTCCTATCACACTTGAGTTACTAATACTTGATTTGGTGAATCAGCTAGACATGCTAGAAGAAGGCCTTATGACAGTAAGGCTAGCTCAACTAGTTGAGCTTGAAGAAACTAGAAATGATGCCATGAGAAATATAGAGCATCATCAAGCTCAAATGAAGAGGTCATTTGATAAAAGAGCATCTCCAAGAACATTCTAGGAGGGTGACATAGTGCTGAAATGGGATGTGTTGAAAAGAAAACCTGGAAAGCACTCTAAGTTCAACACTTTTTGGAGTGGGCCCTATATTGTTTTAGAATACAAACAACATAATGCTTTCCAGCTGTCTAGGCTGGATGGTGACATCAAGCCAATCCCAGTCAATTGGATTCACCTCAAACATTTCTTCTAAGGTAGGATCTTTCATGTTTGTACATATTTCATGAAGTTTCTATTGTTAAACAAGTGTTGCTGCATAGTAGATTAGATGCAGATTTCATTTCCCTAAGTGCATTTCTGCACAGTAGTTAGTTATTCCTAGGTCTGGTTATGTGCAAGAGATGAAACCGTTGTAATGTACTACAACTATATGTATAGACAGTCATCATATGAAATAGTGAATACATGTATTCATTGTCACACATTATACATGTCCCCCTCATAAAGTTGTAATAAATCACAACAGTTTGTTAAGGAGGTGTTCTTGTTGATTATCCCCCTTCTAACCCATCAAGTAGATGCATATCATTAGTAACAGTGATTTTTGTTGGTTCACTGTCACCAACCATACCCATGCACTTGATGGATTAGAAAAGATTGCAGTCTGAAGTGAGTTGCAGCAATGGAAAGAAATGTTTTTCAAGTTTTTTGTCAAGTATGAGTGACTCTATGCCTAATGGATAAGCTTTAGGCAACTGGTCTGATGTTTAGCAATCAAACATATAGCAGATGTCACCAAAAATGTTACCTAAATTTCCTTACAGCTCATTCAGGTAGAGTTTTGATTCAAAACTTATAAGGTACATTTCATCTAGTCCTTCATACATTACATTCAAGTGCATAAATGAAATAATTCATGAGATTATGTTTATTAGATTACTGCATTTATCCAAGTGCATGTAACATAAGAAAGATCTATCTAAAATCTTTTTCGAAGAATAAATAATCTTTATTGAATGTAAAATGTACATTATCTCACACAAGCCATGAGGTTAACTTTCTTATTCAATCAAATAGAAGAACAATATATACATGAATAAGTAAATGTAAATAAATGTGCATATAAGGTTAGAGGCTAGTCATTGCCTGAGAATGACTGGTTCTGGTTCTGGTGTGTTGACCTGTCGCCCTGAATTGTCTTTGCCCTTCCTAGTTTCATGTCGTCTCTGGTTCCTGCATCTGGCAAAAAATAGTGGTGTTAAAGCAATGCTCTAAGCAATGAATGGTCCCAAACCATACATGAACAAGATGTCATGCAGGTATAAATTGATACTCAAATGCATTAAACACGAAATGTATACCTTGGATGTCCTAGAGAACAATCAAGTCATCAAACACATCCAAAATATGGATTTATTTTCTAACAAGTTTTCTTCATGTGCAGATACAAGTGTAATTATGTTTTTGTTTGATTCATTAGGTTACATTATGAGTGGAGGAAATGTGGCTCCCACAAGGGTTGAGCCCAACTCATAGTCCTTACAGAAAATTTCATATGCAATATACTAATGCAAGACAGACTACCAAGGGGATAGGGAATAGTCATATTACTACTACAGTCCTCAATGAAACAATATTAATAACAGTTCTATCATAGTGAAGGGACAGCAAATAACAAAGCAAAAAGGTATTGTCAAGAGTGCATATCAATATACAGTGGCATAATATAGTACAAGTTGTTTATGACAGTCCACAAGTTGCTTATGACAGTGCAATGAAGGTAGCTTTTGTTAGTGGTGTATTTAAATGACAAGTAGTCACATTCATAAGCCCTAATATACATATCATATAACTGCTACAGAGGAAGAGTCTTATAGTTGTAGTCATCATGCATGATACAGTCTTTAAGACTGTCATACCAGTTAAGAAGGATAGTTAGATGGTTGTTACAAGATGGGTGAGCAAAAGTTATAACTTGACTACTGTGACAGTCATAATGGTGTTGCACCTAAGAGAAATAATATAAAAATGATAGTCATAGCATGTGCCAAAGATGCAAAGTCACAACAAGTGCATGAATGCTACAACAAGAAGATAGTGGTATATGCAATAAGGAATAGGAACACTCATCTCATTGACTGTAGCATCAGATGGTCCAGAATAGTTAAATGATTGTCTAAGAATCCATCTGTCAAAGATAAACTAAAAACAACATCTTGTGCTCAGAATGATTGCATGCTAACAACAGTCAACTATCAAGAGAGAGCAGCAAATGAAAGGTACATAAACTCATGATTAATTATACAAGTATGAGCCATGAATACATCTACTGTAGAGAACATAATTGGTACTTCATAAGGTGTAGTAGAGTGTTAAAAGAAACAGTCAATAGACTTGAAAGAAAGAATAGCATTTCACTCTCAAGAAGAGAAGACACAGTGATCTGCATAAGAGTTGAGTGGATGAACATCATGTTAGACCAACCTTAGATGTCATAAGAAATGCATTAGATGCATTAGGAACAGTTTTATAATAGCAATGAATAATAGAACAGCAATGGAATAGCAAATCGGCATGCCACATCATGGGTGAAATCATAGATCAGCAAGTGAAAGGTATAGCCATATCAGTGTTAGTGCCATAACAGATATACTTTAAAAGACATAGTTATAACAGCAATGTAAGAGTGACGGGATTCTGTTTGATATGCAAAAGATACAGATTAATTGCTACAAGACTACATGAATGTTGAAAAAGTTATGCTACAACCATATGCATCCTTAAAGAATGATTGATTACCACAAAGCAATGGAACGGGTCTTATCATTTTGTTGTGAATGAAGAACATATATATGATACAGTCATAAAGGTGTGACAGCCATGATAAAGGACAGCTCAAACTAAAGAGTAACAGTCTTGGCATATCATACAGCCATATTTGTTGGCAACAAATATAGTCATGAGCATCCAAACATGAAGACATATGATGCATAACCAAACACCAAGTTATACAACGAAAATGTCATCACTGACACATGCCAAGTCTAGAGCACAAGGGACAGTCATGTCTAATAGTAGTGAAGGAGCTCAAATGCCAAGCATAATGAAAGTGACAAGCATGTCACAATCAATGCATTAAAAGAAATACAAACTTAGGTATATGTATTATCTTATGGAGAGAAGACAAAACAACATGATAACATATGCAGATACACTGTATGAAACAACAACATTCTCATATTTTTCTAGTGCCTCATTCTCATATCAATGGAAGATATGACAATAATAGCAAGTACATTCATCATAGTGAAGGCAGTGCAATTATTGAGTGACAGTCTAAAGCAGTAGGCTAGATAGTCAGCAAAGCTCATAAGAAATGAGTATGCATGGAAGACATCATTCATTCTATGTATGTGTTTAAATCATTAGTGAACAATGAAAGACATCGGTTTCAATTTCATAAGAATGGTGGGATTATACAATGATAGTACAATATATGAGGTTGTAGTAAATGATCTTATTCTTCATACTATTTCATGATACAATGAGCAAAGTTGAGAGATGAATTTGATAGTGACAAATAGAGTGGACAACTTCATGCAAAAATACATAAGAAAGTCACCTACAGGATGATTAATTGCTTTAGAAAGAATAGTGTTTAGAAATGAAATGAGAAGGCATAGTGTCAGCCCAATGCATGTCATGCCACTTCACAAGACCAAGGTCTCATCAAAAGAATGATTAAATATTGCAAAATGGGACAGGAGCTGTCATAAGACTCTCGCAGAGACATGCATAGAAAGAAGGCCAAGCAATGTGAGCATGTCAATAGTGAAGACATTTATCCAACAGCAGTAGTTGACTACCAGCAACTATCATGTCAGAGACAATCTTATGACTGTTAACAGTCATCGGTAGGCAAAAAGTCTTTAGAAGCCACTGAAATGGTTGACAAGATATGCATGATGGTGATAGCAAATGAAAAATGGAATACAAAGTGAAAATAGAGCTGCATAGATAAAGATGGACAGTGGGATTTGTCTAGCAAAAGATGGAGTCACAGTCATTAGTAGGCCCTCTAAAACAACCATTTTCCAGTGGGCAGTGCAAGGTGTGGGAATCTTAAAATGGCTTAGGCTTTGAAAGCACTCTAGTTTTGAGAAGTAACGTAGAATAGTGTTGATGAAGGTTTGCAAAGGGACAAAGAAAAAGTGAGTTGCAGCAATGACAAGATTGTCCAAGGTAAGACATGTAACAGAGGAAACTACATAGAAAATGGCAAAGGATAAGGGCATTGATATTGTCACAATACATCGGGCAATGATATAGCTTTTGGATGGGTGAGTGTTGTGGATGTTGCTAAATCACATATCCTTGTTTTTGAGGTGCCATCAGCAAATGGAAGGTATTTTCTAGTTGATAAAGTGGCTCATTACTCAGAGATAGTGAAGATCTTTGATTTCATAATACTTAGAAAATAGATATCCTCTGGCAGAGACTTTTTTTTTGCAAGTTTTTCAAGTTTTTATCATGGTTGTAGCTCATTTTGAGCCAAAGTGTAGATGTAAACAGCAAACAAAGCTTTTTCAACTCATTTCAAATTATAATACATAGAAAATGAAGTTTTTAAGTTATGCTATAGCCAACGAAGAACAAATGCAGATTTTCAAGAACAGAATGCACAGTATGCCCAAATCATGCCTCTAGCAGCCTAATGCACAAAAATTTCATTTTTACAAGTTTTGTCATAAGCTGGGAGCTCGTTTTGAGCCAAAAGAAGCAAATACATAGGGAGAGTAAGTTTTTGACTCATTTCAAAACAAAATATTCAGAAATACCTTGAAATCACGCTTCAGCATAGCTAAATGTAAGGAAAATATTTAGAAAATGAAGAAAAGATTGACAGTAGAGTGATTACCCTTGTCTCTGCCATTTGTTTTGCAAAAACCATGAAAGACTCTCAGAATTGACCTCCATTTCAGTCTCAGCACAGTCAAAACATAGTCATGGTGGTTGGCCATGAGAAAGCCAGAAAATACATCAAAAACTAGTCAAAAATCACGGCCTTGGAGGCCCAAAATCAACGCCAAATCAAACAACCAAGGGTCGAAGTCTCAGTAATACAAATTACCTTGCATCTTGCTTAGAAAATTATCCAAAATTGACCTTGAATCGACCAAAAACTATGCATTTTTGCCTTCAGAACCCTAGTCATGGCGGCGCGACAGCAAGAGAGAGGAGGAGTAAAATGCAACATGAAAGTTTTTTTTAGGTTTTCCTTCTTTTTCATGATCAACCTAATTTCCATTCTATTGTGTTTTTTTTCACTTTTGATTTACAAAATCATTGCAATCCATTATATGACATGGTCAAGACTTCATGTCTTTCAAGCATAGTGATAATACATCAAAGGGGGTCGTGAGGTAAGATTTCTATTTTTTTTCAAAGTCAAAGAAAACATCATGAAAACATAAGGTTGAATGCTTATCTTGCTAGGCATGTCTTGTTTTTATATGCATATGGATGGATAAGGTGATGCCTAAATACATAGTATTGTAATTACATGTGCATGGAAGCATAAGACATGGCGATGTGTATAGGGAGGCATAAGGGTCACTTTGAAATGTATTGCATAGGACCTTGAAATCGTGATGATGTATGTTGTGAAATGTATGAATGGCTAGGGGTTATAAGGTGATTTGATGTAGCCATGTAATGCGAGTAATGATGCAAGTGTATGGAGGTCGGGTTTTGCCTAGGGATTATAAGAGTTTAATTTTGATTTTGCATAATCTAGTAATAGATTAAACATTGTAAATGAAGGATAAAGTAATAAGTTATGAATTACTTTATCATTTGTAATAAAAATGCAAAAGGGCAATAATAGGTAGATTTATCACACATGGCAAAGTAAGTCTCGTTGATTACTTTTTCATTCTTTCACAACATTTAATTTGTCCCCAAACTATGTAAAATCAGGAAATTAAATGTTATGTTGTAAATGCCATTATTTTCTGCATAAGTTTGTAATAAATTTGGAATGTAAAACATTAACTAAGTGGTGTAATTATAAACCTCTTAGTCAATGTTAATTAAATGTAGAAATAATGTGTATTTATGTCATTTATTGTGCAAATATCAAGCATTTATGATGCTGCAGGGGAGGTTGACAAAAAGGTTGGGGAGTTATTAGGATATTTGACTTGTTTTTAGTGGCCTTAAAGATAATTTAAAGGCATTTTCAGGTTCTTTTATGATTAGTGATGACATGCCTTGACTTTTTTCTACATTGTGAGCCCACTTTAGAGGACTTTAGGCAGATATTTTGAGGGCATTTATGAGATGCATGAAAATGGAGGTTGCTCATGCTTATCTTGTTACAAGCTATTTGAGAAGTATATAGTCTTCTTCCTTGTTCATTATTCAGGAGTTTTGGCTATTTACTGCACTGTATATTGTAATTTTTGAGTTCTTTTGTAGAAGTGAATAGTTTTGTAACCCATTTCAAAAGTAATACAACATTGTAACACCTTTTTAGCAATAAAAAATAGTTTATACCTTCCCATTTCTTCTGGTATTGTGTGTCCTTAGTATTAGTACAGATCCTTGTGATGTTCTTTATCCTTGGGACTGTATTTCATGTTGGTGCCTTTATGTAGGGATACATATATTTTGTAGGTTGTGAGATGTGCTAGGAATAGGAATCGGTTTTTGAGTGGTGAGAAAACATCTTTCTCCTTCACAAGACTATTGTTATTTAGCCATCTTATAAATTGATGATGCAAAGATTATGATTTGCTGGGTTGTGTATGAGAACCTTATTATTACTGGTTCTATAGTGTGTTAGTCACTTGTGGATTCTCTGATAACCATTTTGGTGCATCACCTTAGATAGTATGTTTCATTTTCTTGTAATCCTTCTTACTCTTTTCCCTGCAAAGACATTAGTGTAGTAGCTTCTAGGTGATAACCAGCTAGGAAGCCAACCTTCTTCGGAGGTTCTTTCCAGCACAGGTGACCCACAAGCCTATAAAGATCCCATGTTTCTCAAGATTGCCAAGTTCTACAACTCAACAAAGGTGCAAATCTAAGAGACAACAGGTACTCTACAAAGAGTAAGGCTTACCGGTGTTACAATAAAAGACTGAAAAAGATTGTTGAAAGTGCAAATGTGAAGGTGGATGAAGACAAAGGAATAACATCATATCAGAATGGCTATGAATTAGATGAACCTATTGCTACAACTCATGAGGATAAAGTTGACCAAGAAGATAGTCAAGATGAAGAAGAAGAGGCTCTGAAAAGTGTTGCTAAAACCCCCAGGTATGTAAGAATCAATCACTCTGAAGATCAAATTATTGGAGATAAAAGCAAAGGTGTAGTGACAAGAAGAAAATCTACTGAAGAACAAGTAAACTATTGTTTTCTCTCCACAGTTGAACCAAAAACTGTGAATGAAGCCTGCAATGATGAAAATTAGGTAAAGGCAGTGGAGGAAGAAATATTACAGATAGAGAAGAATGAAACTTGGGAACTAGTTCCTAGACCTACTGACAAAAATGTTATTGGAACTAAATGGGTCTTTAGGAACAAACTGGATGAAAATGGAGAAGTTCTAAGAAATAAAGCAAGACTTGTGTGAAAAGGATATTCTCAAATTAAAGGGATATATTTTGAAGAAACTTTTGCCCTGGTAGCTCAGATTGAAGCAATCAGAATGTTTTTGGCATTTGCAGCTCGCAAAGATTTTAAGGTATATTAGATGGATTTGAAGTCTGCATTCTTGAATGGTGAGTTAGAAGAGGAAGTATACATTGAGCAACCGGGGAGATTCCAATTGTCAAATCAAGGTGATATGGTATGTATGTTGAAGAAAGCATTGTATGGGCTCAAACAAGCCCCTAGAGCTTGGTATGAAAGGTTAGACAGGTATTTATTGCAATTGGGATTTAGTAAAGGTACTGCAAATAGCAATCTGTATTTCAAAATCAATGATAATCATATCTTGATTGTTGAAGTCCTTATTGATGACATTATCTTTGGAGGAAATGAAAGTATGTGCATAAAGTTTGCTGATGAGATGAAAAGTGAATTTGAAATGTCCATGTTTGGTGAAATGAATTTCTTTTTGGGTCTACAAATTAATCAATCAGATAAAGGAATCTGCATATCTCAGTCTAAGTATGTGTGAGAACTATTGAAGAAGTTTGGGATGGAGGACTCTAAACCAGTATGTACTCCTATGGTGACTAGTTGCAAGTTGAGAAAAACTGATGATTCACTCAAGATTGATCAAAAAAGGTATAGATACATGATTGGAGGATTGCTTTATCTAACTTAAACCAAACCTGATATTATGCATGTAGTTTTTCTTGTTGTAAGATTTCAAGTTGATCCAAGAGAATCACATGTGATGGCAGTGAAGAGAATCTTAAGGTATTTAAAAGGCACACTGGATCATGGCCTATGGTATCCAAAAGATAATGATTTCACTCTCAGTGCTTATACAGATGTTGATTGGGTAGGAGATGTTGATGATGGAAAAAGTACAAGTGGAGTTGCTTTCTTTTTGGGAAACAAACTGGTTTCATGGCTGAGCAAGAAGTAAGATTCAATCTCATTATCAATAGCAGAAGCAGAGTATATGCAGTAGCATGTTGCTGCAGTCAAGTATTATGGATGAAGTAGACATTGAAGGACATAAGAGTTGTGTATGAAAATCTAATTGCAATCTTCTGTGATAATACAAGTTCCATAAACATCTCGAAGAATCTAGTGATGCACTCAAGAACAGAGCATATATCTATAAGGTATCACTTTTTGAGAGAAAAGGTAAATGAAAATGAAGTAAAGTTGGAGTATGTATCCACAAAGGATCAAATTGTAGGCATTTTTACTAAGCCTCTGCCCAAAGATACTTTTGAGTATCTCAGAGAAAAGCTAGGGGTCATTACCCCTCATGCTCTAAACTAAGATGCATAAGAATGCATCAATCCAATGGTATCCAAAGCCTCATTTTTTTTCTAGATTGATGTTTCAAGGGCTATCCCTCAGGGGGAGTAGCTAGGTATTTCTGATGAAGAAAGTGTTGAAAAACAAAGAAAGTTTAGTGAATCAAAGCAGCAGCATGCAAGTATGTGCCCTTTGCCATTGATGTCAAAGGGGGAGAGAAATCATGTGAAAAACTTAGGAGGAGAAAGAATGTAGATGTGTAAAGAGAAAGGGGGAGAATCTTGTCTTGATGGTCTTTTCAGTTTTTCACATCATATGTTGCCATCAATGACAAAGGGGCAGATTGTTGCAAGTATGTGCTTCAACGATGTTGTCATTGATGTCAACATATCTATGTTGTCATTGGTGTCAACTATGATCCTATATTTTTGTCTATTTGTAATGAGTAAGATGCTTTGTATTTACTTATCTAAGTAATCTTGATGTTAAGGATATTGAGAAAATTAGCCTCTCTGATAGAAACAGTGAGTTGCAGTGGAAACAATGTATTGCATATAGAAAAATAGTCCAGAAGAATGCTTCACATTTTCTATAGAATGAATATCTTTGTATACAGATTGGAAGTTATTTAGAAGTCCATCTGAAGATGCTATGTTCCAAGTTTGAGCCTCCGGTATGAAGAATTGAGTAAGTTATGTTCACCAGAGTGAAAATAGCTTTTTATGTGTGTTTGGCAATGACAGGGAGAAAGTGTTATTCTCCGCATTCCTCCGCATTGAAGTATTTTGATATGTAGTTCTAGAGATAAGTTTGAGATAATGTTAAGTGTAGGTTCAACTCCAATGGTTCATGATTTGGTGGTTCACAAGCTATCTATTCTTTATGACAATGGCTGACAGTGTTGTTCCTGTGCTCCGGTTTGAAGAATCTGATGGGTAAAGTGTTTGGGTATTGTGCAGATGTTTCTGATGATTATAATGTGCTTGTGGATGTCTCCTAATCATGTTCCAACAATTAGAATGGTCCAGAGAGAGAAATTTGGGTCATGGTTGAAGAATGCTCTTAGAAGACCTAATGTTCTCATTAGTCTTGGTCGACTTGGTTGATTTCATTATTTGCAGAGAAGCTTTGAACATTGTAGAGGCGTGACATGACATGGAAGATTGCATTTTGGTGTAGGAGAACCTAGAGGCTCAAGGAGCTCATCATCTTTTTTTGTGTTGTCTCATGTTTTTGTGATGTACTAAGGTCCATTGGACCATTTCATGTTGATTTCATATTGCTTTGATAATAATGTAAGGCCTTGGTGCCAATAGGTGCAACTAGTTGGTCTAGGATAGTCAAATCCTCCATGAGTGTCAAAATGGAGTGACATTTATGTCATTGGTGTATTAATACCATTCATGAAATGTTAATATTGTCCTAGAGGGGTTTGTAGTAGTGGATTTGTTCATGTTTGTAATCATCCACTAATACACATTGTAAAACAATGTAAACAAAGGACAGATTGAGACAGTTTGGAGGTTGTAAATGTCGTTTTCTATGACCAACCAACCCAAAACTAATTGGAGGTGATGCAGACATGACAAAATACCCCTCATGGGTCGGACACGTGATGGGGGATTAAAGTTTTCAAGAAGTAATCAAAAACTTAGTTTTTTCTACAATTTTCTATTTTTCAGTTATAACAGACTATACAGTCATTTGGTATGGATTGATCATGAATTATTGAGCCCTTGGGATGGTATATATAGGATATACCTTTCATTTTAGTCTAGTTAGAGGTCTCCACACGCTGTCTAGAGGAAGTTATGAGTATTTTCCCAAAAATGGGTTGCTGAAAATCTGCATTTTCTGAGTTTTTTTTTGTTGTTCCAGGATGTACTGTACACAAGTACGAAATAGTCATCTACCCATGGTGTTATTATTTGATAGTACATTTAACCAATTTTCATTTGAGCCTAGTTTGGAGTTGGGACATTAAGTTTGAAGGGAGTTACAACAGTTTTGCCAAAATCAGTCTTTTAAAACCCTCAAAAAGGGTTTGGTTGAAACAATGGTCATCTGACCATTCCACTACCCCTCCTCACCACAGGACCACTGGAATGGCTTGTCCTACTCTTGTTTTAGTTTTTTATTTCATTTATAGGGTAGAGAGATTGGTTTTTGAAGAGTTTTGTTGAAGTGGGCTTGATAAACCCATGTATCAAGCCATTGAAGGAACCCATGTGCATGAAGAAGGTACAGTCAACTGTAGGCACTCAAAACCTATGAAATCCTTAGTTTTGGCACTAGTTTGACATGCTCCAATAGTTAAAAAAATTATGTGAGTTGATTAGAGGGGGGTCTCTTTGTAAATTAGGGCTAATAGGGGCTCTAGGCTACTAGGGACAGTCATTATTTGGGGCATTCTTTCAAAAACAACATATACCCATTTTTAAATATGTCAAAGGTCTCCAAAAAGGGTATCTAAAATTGGTTTGGTCTTGTGGAGTTGAGGTCTCAATGAAAAGTTAATGCTGACTATTCCCATTTGGAGGGCTGCAAGGAGTCTAGTGACTTAATGAAGGAAGTACCCAGCCCATGCATGCTAGTCCTTAATCAATGGTTAGAGATGGTCTTGTTGAGTGTCATAAACCCCCTCAATGTCTACCATGCATAGGATGGATGGTGTGTGTCATAATTCTTGTGAGCCTTTGATATGGGCTTTGTGAGCAATGAAAGCTTGTTTGGTAAAACAGTGAGTTCATCCTCCCTTTGAATACTTTGTTCAAACAACTTGAACTTGTCTTGTTTCCCCCTCTGACCTCTACATCATAGTGGTATCAGAGCCCAACAAAAAGATCTAGTCTAGTGAGTCGTGGTTTGTTGTGGTTGTTTGCAAGTCAAGAAGAACTTAGTTGCTGCCAAGAGAAGGCAGAGAAAGTTGAGAGAATTTGAAGCAAGGAGAGACTTGCTTAGAGACCATCTAGAAGATGGATTTGTTGATGAGATATCTGCAAGCAGAGGAAGAAAGGAAGAAGAAACAAGAAGAAAAGAAAAGAAAAGAGGAAAAGATAAAGCAATAGAAGAAGGATCAAGAATGGAGGCAAGCACTAGAGGAAATTAGTATGAAGATAGAAAGATTTAAGCAGATGTATAGGCAAGCCACAAGTTGGCATTTGGCAATTAAAAAGAGAGAGGTATGGCCTATTCAGAGGCTAATGCAAAAGAGAAGGCAACTGCAGGAAATTGAACCAGATATGAAGATAAAATAACCTTTGATGGAAAGAGGTAACAAACACACAAAGGAGGATAAAGATGAAGATTTATGGACAACATATGCAGCCATTGACAATGAATGGAATAGTAAGGTTGGGATTGAACAAGTTGAGGTGATGATGGTAGAAGAAAAAGAATACATGAAGGTTGATTCTGTTGATAGAGTTGTTGTTGCTGATGAACTAGTAGAAAGGGATGATAGTGTTGGGGTGGATGATAAGGTTGATCAAGTTGTTGTTAAGGAATGGCAGAAGTCACCAAGACAGTTTGAGAGACAAAACCAAGATTTCATGAATAGTATTGATACTAATCCCATTGTTTTTGTCAATGAAGTTGTTAATGTATTTGTCCCAGTGCAGGTATCAAGAAAAGTAGATTGGAAAAGACAACAATTTCCCTTTGACAGGTCCAAATACCTAAGCAAGAGAATGGGTAAACCAAGAGCAAAGATGAATCAGAGTGTTGATCCATGTTTTTAGTACCTAGTTCATTGGAAGGGTACACCAGATGAAGGAAGCATTTGGAAACTAGCGAAAGATGTGATCAAACATAATTTTGCTACAGATCCTCACTCAAGAGGACTTGAGTTTTTTTTTCCATCCCCGGGAGTATGGTGCAGGAGCACCTAGAGGCTCAAGGAGCTCATCATCTTGTTTTGGTGTTGTTTCATGTTTTTGTGATGTAATAAGGTCCATTGGACCATTTCATGTTGATTTCATATTGCATTCATAATAATGTAAGGCCTTGGTGCCAATAGGTGCAACTAGTTGGTCTAGGACAGTCAAATCCTCCATGAGTGTCAAAATGGAGTGACATTTATGTCATTAGTGTATGAAGACCATTCATGACATGTTAATATTGTCCTAGAGGGGTTTGTAGTAGTGGATTTGTTCATGTTTGTAATCATCCACTAATACACATTGTAAAACAATGTAAACAAAGGACAGTTTGAGACAGTTTGGAGGTTGTAAAGGTGGTTTTATATGACTAACTGACCCAAAACTGATTGGAGGTGATGTAAACATGACAAAATACCCCTCATGGGTCAGACATGTGATGGGGGATTGAAGTTTTCAAGAAGAAGTAATCAAAAACTTAGTTTTTTCTGTAATTTTCTATTTTTTCAATTATAACAGACCGTATAGTCATCTGGTATGGATTGATCATGACTTATTGAGGCCTTTGGATGGTATATATAGGATATACCTTTCATTTGAGTCTAGTTAGAGGTCTCCACACACTATCTAGAGGAAGTTATGAGTGTTTTCCCAAAAATGGGTTGCTGAAAATCTGCATTTTCTAAGTTTTTTTTGCTGTTCCAGGCAGTACTGTACACAAGTACGGAAAATTCATCTATCCATGGTGTTATGATTTGATAGTAAATTGAACCACTTTTCATTTGAGCCTGGTTTGGAGTTGGGACATTAAGCTTAAAGGGAGTTACAAGGGTTTTACCAAAATCAGTCTTTTAAAACCCTCAACAAGGGTTTGGTTGAAACAATGGTCATCTGACCATTCCGCTATTCCTCACCATAGGACTAGTTGAATGGATTGTCCTACTCTTGTCTTAGGTGTTTGGTTCATCTGCAGGGCAGAGAGATTGGTTTTTGAAGAGTTTTGTTGAAGTGGGCTTGATAAACCCATGTATCAAGCCATTGAAGGAACCCATGTGCATGAAGAAGGTATAGTCAACTGTAGGCACTCAAAACCCATGAAATTCTTGGTTTTGGCATTAGTTTGACATGCTCCAATAGTTAAGAAAATTCTATGAGTTTATTAGAGTGGGGTCTCTTTGTAAATTAGGGCTAATAGGGGCTCTAGGCTACTAGGGACAGTCATTATTCGGGGCATTCTTTCAAAAACAACATATACCCATTTTTTAATATGTCAAAGGTCTCCAAAAATGGTATCTAAAATTGGTTTGGTATTGTGGAGTTGAGGTCTCAATCAAAAGTTAATGCTGATGGTTCCCATTTGGAGGGCTACAAGGAGTCTAGTGACTTAATGAAGTACCAAGCCCATGCATGCTAGTCCTTAATCAATGGTCAGAGATGGTCTTGTTGAGTGTCATAAACCCCCTCAATGTCTACCATGCATAGGATGGATGGTTTGTGTCATAATTCTTGTGAACCTTTGATATGGGCTTTGTGAACAATGAAAGCTTGTTTGGTAAAACAGTGGGTTCATCCTCCCTTTGAATACTTTGTTCAAACAACTTGAACTTGTCTTGTTTCCCCCTCTAACCTCTACATCACATTTGAGTCCCATCTAAGGAGAAATGTGATCCACATACATCTTTACATATTTTCCTTAGTTGATTTTGTATTAGGTTCAGACCTATTCTATGTATGTTTGTAATGCTGACCTTAGAAATTATTCCAACAATTAATGAATGTATTGACAACCTTGATGTACATTCCAAGGTTGATGACTTGTATAAAGACTTGTAATGAATTGCAAAAAGAGGTGTGAATGTGTGAATATGATGAGATAAGTGTGAAGGTGTGAAAGATCAAAGCAGAGAAGTTTTACTGTGCTTCAAAGGAACTGAATCCAGGCATGGAGTAGATGCTAATTAATCAGTTCACCATTTTGGTAGTGAGCCAACCCTTGGTAGTGAGCCATCCTTTGGCAGTGAATCATTCTTTGCAATGAGCAATTTGGGCAGTGAGCCTCTATTTTTTCAGTATTGATATAACATATATTTCTGTGGGCTAACACCCACCGTGGTTTTTCCCTTTTAGGGTTTTCCATGTAAAAATATGGTGTCTTCTGTGTTGATTATGTTATTGTGTTGAGCTTCTCATTTTATGCTTTCATGGTTATATTAGAATATAAGGAATTGATAAGTTGATGTTCATAATTGGTTAAAAGTTTTAGGACTACTGATTCACCCCCCCTCTCAAGTGTCTGGTGCAATCCAACAAAATACAGGCCAAGAAATTAGTAGATGCTCTGATAGACTGATACCACTTGGTATGCTCCTAGGGAATTTTGATATAACCCTTAGTAGGTAAATATAAATGAATATAGTACTTTGGGTGTAGGTTGATTGGGGTAATTTGTTGCAAGTATGTGCCTAATCGGTATTGTCATTGATGTCAACATATTCTTTTTGTCATTGGTGTCAACTGTATCTTATTCTATTACTTGTTTAGAAGACTTGTATGTTGAGGATATTGAGAAAATTACCCTCTCTAGAAGAAACTAGTGAGCTACAAAGAGGTGCAGTACAGACAGTGAGTTGTATGTTGAAGAACAATCCAGTAAACTGATCCACATTTACTTATGCTTAAAGATTGTGGTCTGCAGATTGGAAGCAAGTTAGAGGTATGACTAAGGATGCTACACTCTAGCTTTGAGACCTCCGCATGAAGATTTAAGTGAGTTATGTTCACCAGAGTAAAACCTGTTTTTTTGTAAGTTTAGTTGTGACAGGAAGAAAGTATTATGCTCCGCATTCCTCTGCAGTAAAGTATTTTTCTATGTGGTTCTAGAGGGAAGTCTGAGATGATGATAAGTGCCTACAATTACAATGGTTTGTAGTTTGGTGGTCCACAAGCTATCTTTATTTTATGTGAAGTTCATGTGTGCCAGTGAGAAGATTCCTATGGATAAAATGGTTAAGGTCCGTGTGGTTGCTCCTAATGATTATAACATGCTTGTGGATGTCTCCTAATCATGTTCCTATCTGGACTTTGGTCCACGTTATGAAATTGAGATTGTGTTTGAAGATTGTTTCGGGATAATGTAGCTTGTAACCAGTCTTGGCTGACCTAGTTAATCCCAATGATTGCGAAGATCTATGGAAGATTGTGGAAGCATGTTGTGGCATGGAAGATCATGTTTGAGTCCTAGCTAAGGCATGTCATGATCTGCATGTTATTTCCTTTGCATAATTTGTAATAGGTCAGGACCTATGTTGTAAATGTTTATAATAGTGACCTTGGAGATTGTTCCAATGGTTGATGATTGTGATGCTGACCTTGATGATCATTCCAAGGTTGATGTAGTGTATAAATACTTGTAGTTGAGTCATGAAAAAGTGTCCTTGAGCGAAAATGGAAAGATAATAAGAAAGGTCTAAAAGGCAGAGCACAGAAGAAGCAGAGGGGAGAAGAGGAAGAGTAGAGCAGAGGAAGAGCAAAGTAGAGGAATTATTGTACTTTAGAAAAGTGTTGATCGTGGAAGTGAATCTGGCATTAAGCCATCAGCAGGGTTTAACAACACTTATTGTAATCTTGCTAGGTTTAGGGTTGAGGTAGTGAGCCTACTAGACCTAGTTGTTCTTCATGGCAGTAAGCCAGTATGTTTAAGCCCATGGAGTGACCAAGCCTGAACATCATTATTTCAAGATTGCAATATATATTGAGAGTTAATCCTCTCCGTGGTTTTTCCCCACCTTGGGGTTTTCCACATAAATCTGGTGTCTCTTGTGTTTGATGTTGTATCTGTGGTTAAGTTTCTAATTTCATGCACTCATTGTTAAATCATAATAATTATGGATAAGTGATGAATGTTTAATTGCAAAAAGTGTTTAAGTTTTTGTGACAATTGATCCTGCCCCCTCTCAGTTGTTTGATGCATATCAACAATTGGTATCAGAGCCAAGTTCCTTTGAAGAAAGTTTAACAGCTTGAGAAAGATCCAAAATGTCTTACAAGAAGGAAGCTCCACATTTTGATGGAACAAATTATGTTCTTTGGAAGGCTCGAATGAAAAGTCATCTTCTTTCTCTTGTTTAAAAAGTTTGGAAAGCTACAGAAATAGAATACACCATACCTCCAAATGGTCTGATGACTAAAGATGAAATCAAAGAATATGAGATAGATATCAAGGCAGAGGATGCTCTGCTAAGCTCATTAACTGACTCAATATTGATGAAAGTTGTGGATCTTGAAACTGCAAATAAGGTATGGAAAAAGTTAAAAAATATGTATGAAGGAGATGATTATGTGAAGGAAGCCAAGTTACAAAGTTTGAAAGTGAAATATGAAAGTTTAAAGATGAATGGTGATGAAAACATATCAGCCTTTATGCAAAGAGTTGATGAACTTGTTACAAGGATAAAAGCCATAGGCGGAACTCTCGAAGAAAAGGAAGTTGTTATGAAAATTCTCAGATCTCTAACCAAGTCCTACTATCACAAGGTAGCCACAATTGACAAATTCATGCAAGTAAAAATGATTAATAGGGATCAATTGCTTGGTAAGCTTATTTCTTTTGAAATGAGGGAGTTAGATGATGTTCTACCGAAAGTTGAGATGGCCTTCGAAGTTAGTACTCCTGGAAGTACTTCCAAATTAGAAAAATACAAGGTAGAATCTGATGATGAGTTAGATGAAGTTGAAGCCAACTTTTTGGACAGAATGCAAAGAGGATCTAGTAAGTATAAAGGCATATTACCTTTCAAATGTTTTTCTTGTGGTAAAGTAGGTCATTTTGCTTCTAGATGTCCTAAAAGAATTGAAAGAAATAGAAGAATATATGACAACAGGCCTAGGACCCAAAAGAAGTGTTATTATGTTGAATATTTTGATGATGATGAAGGAGTATCAGATAATGGTGAACCAAATAATGCTAGTTCCTCTGTAAATGAATTCTTGTTCATTGCTATTAAGGAAGATCCCATGTCTACTAATTCTTCTAACTGTGTGAAGGAAGAAAAACCAGTGCAAAGTGCTTTGGCTGCTTAGGTCATTATAGACAAGGATGAATGGGTTATTGATAGTGGCTACTCTCACCACATGACTGGTGACAAAATTTTGTGAGTTTGGAAATATACGATGGTGGACTAGTTAGGTTTGGAGATGATACAGCTGGTAGGATTTGTGGGAAAGGATCTATTTCTTTTGATGGCAAGCATAATACTGAAGATGTCATGTATGTGAAAGGATTAAAGCACAATCTTTTGAGTGTGGGTCAGATGTGTGAAAAGGGCTATGATTCAAGCTTCAAGGACAATGGATGCAAGATCAGGGAAAGCTTCGAAACAGTCATTTCAACTAGTAAAAACACTAGAGGTAATATCTAACACTTGAAAGGAACTAAGAACTATTGCTTGTTGACTCAGACTGATGAGAGGTGGTTATGGAATAGAAGGTTGTGTCACATAAATTTTGATAATATTATGAAGATAAGTATTGCACAAATTATTAAAGATTTGCCTAAGCTTGTGAAGCCTGCTAATCCTATTTGCAAGGAGTGTCAATTTGGGAAACAAACAAGAACAAGTTTCAAAAGCAAGGACCAATCAGTTGGAGGACTACTTGAGCTAGTGCATACAAATTTGTGTGGACCTACCAAAGTAAGAAGTTTGCAAGGAGATAGGTATTTCATGTTGCTTATTGATGATTATTCTAGAATGACTTGAGTCACCTTTTTGAAAGAGAAAGCTGAAGCTCTAGATAAATTCAAGGCATTTAAGGCAATGATTGAAAATGAGATGGATTTAAAAATCAAATGCTTGAGGTCTGATAGAGGAGGAGAGTTCACATCAAATGAATTCAATTTCTTTTGTGAAGAACATGGAATAAAGAGAGTTATCTATGCCCAGAACTCCACAACAAAATGGGGTTGTTGAAAGGAAAAATAGAACATTTCAAGAAGCTGCTAGAACCATGATGAAGGAAGCTCATCTTCTAGAAGCATATTGGAGAGAGGCAATTCACACCGTAGTATATATCTGAAATAGAGTTCAAGTAAAAGGTAACAGTTCAAAGACTCCTTATGAATTGTGGCATGGTAGAGTTCCTACTGTGAAATATTTTAAAGTTTTTGGTAGAAAATGTTACATCAAAAGAGAAGAAGATTAAGGCAAGTTTGATGGTAGATGTGATGAAGGAATCTTCCTTGGTTACTCCACCAAGAGTAAGGCCTACTGGTGCTATAATAAGAGGCTGAATAAGATCATTGAAAGTGAAAATGTTAAGTTGATGAATGTAAGGAAAGGTCTTTAGAATCAAGTGGATATGAGTTAGATGATCCAAATGTTTCAGAAGTGGTACAATATGAAGACAACATAAATGAAGAAGAACAAGCTCCAGTAAGTGCTACCAAAACCCCAAGATATGTAAGAATCAATCATTCTGAAAATCAAATCATAGGAGATAAGAGAAAAGGGATCTTAACCAGAAGAAAAGCTACAGAGGAACAAGTAAATTTCTATCTGATTTCTAAGATTGAACCTAAAACTGTGGATGATGCTTGCAAAGATGAGAATCGGATAAAGGCTATGGAAGAGGAATTAATGTAGATAGATTAGAATCAGACTTGGGATCTTGTTCCCAGACCAGCAGACAAGAATGTAATTGGTACAAAGGGTCTTCAAAAACAAGATGAATGAGAATGGTGAAGTGGTAAGAAACAAAGCAAGGTTGGTATGCAAAGGATACACTCAAGTTGAAGGAATAGAATTTGAATAAACTTTTGCTCCAGTGGTAAGGATTGAAGCAATAAGGATGTTCCTGGATTTTGCAACATACAAAGACTTCACAGTTTATCAAATGGATGTGAAGTATGCCTTCCTAAATGGAGAGTTGGAAGAGGACGTCTATATAGAACAACCGGAAGGATTTCAGTCATCATATCAGGGTGACATGGTATGTAGATTAAAGAAAGCCTTGTATCGATTAAAACAAGCTCCCAAAGCATGGTATGCATGGTTGGATAGGTACCTGATATAGATAGGGTTTAGTAAAGGTACTACAGATAGCAATCTCTACTTCAAGATCAATGATGAACAAACCCTGATTGTTGTAGTTTTTGTTGATGATATTATTTTTGCAGGGAATAAAGGTATGTGCTCAGTTTTTGTTGGAGAAATGCAAAGTGAATTTGAAATGTCTATGTTTGGAGAGATGAACTTCTTTTGAGGTCTGAAAATAAGTCAATCAGATAAAGGTATCTTCATTTCTCAATCTAAGTATGTGAAAGAGTTGTTAAAGAAATTTGGAATGGAAGACACTAAACCAATATACACACCTATGACAACTGGTTGTAAGTTGAGAAAAGATGATAACTCACCCATGACAGACTAGAAAAAGTATAGATCTATGATTGGAGGATTACTTTATCTGACTCAAACCAGACCTAATATAATGTATGCAATGTGTCTTGTGAAAAGATTTTAGGCAGAACCCAAGGAATCACATGTGATGGAAGTCAAGAGAATTTTGAGATATTTAAAAGGAACAATAGATTATGGTTTGTGGTACCCTAAGGACTGTGACTTTTCTCTCAGTGCATATACTGATGCAGATTGGGCTGGAGATGTGGATGATAGAAAAAGTACAATTGGAGGTGCATTCTTCTTGGGAAAAAGATTAGTATTTTGGTTGAGAAAGAAACAGGATTCAATATCCCTATCTACTATAGAAGAAAAATACATTGCAGTAGCATGCAGTTGCACTCAAGTGTTATGGATGAAGCAGACTTTGAAGGACATCAAAATTGTGTATGAAGATCCCATTGCAATATTTTGTGATAACACAAGTGCCATTAACATATCAAAGAATCTAGTGATTGATGCAGGAGCATCCTTGGTTCAAGAGTAATCTTGCATCAACCAAAAACATTTGCATTTCAATTTGTTGGTACTTCAGTTTGTTTCTTTTCATTTTCTAGTTCAGTTTAGGTAGTTCAGTCAGAAGCAGTTTTTGTGTTTTGGTCCACATTATACCGCAGTTGCATTTTAGACCTTGTAGAGCTAGACTTAGTATCTACATTAATTCATCTACATCATATCTAGGATTTAGAGATCTGTACATCATTACCGGAAAGATATCGCTACCAGAAGATTGACTATTTTCTCAGAACAAAGCATCCCGATAATCACAGATAATTAGCTAAAGGAGAAACCTGCGGAATCATTTCCCAATCTGTGAAGCCTAATGACACATAATTCAATGATCTTTGGTTTGTAGCCAACCTTCCTCGAAGTTCCACACATCATTCCATTCATTTGAGGAGGAGTTCTATGTAATTAGGTTCGGCCTATCCATGTACACACGTTACAGCTCTTCATTGGAGTTTGTGACCTTCTTTGGCCGACGTGGAGGAATCTTATGATCTGGACTTGATATATATTGTGTAATAGTCCTTAGGAAAGTAGTTCATAAGTTACTAAGTTTTAGATAGATCGCTTAGTCATTTTTCTGGTGAAGGAGCTTCAAAGCTTTATCTTGTGCATGTATGCAATCATGCCTGTGAGCCCTAATTGTAAGCCTGCATGTTGCCAGCCGATCTCTATTTGAATTCTATGATATACTAAATGACTAAATCTACATTTGTTCCATTACTTTGAGTTGTTTCCATTGTGTTTACTCTTGCTGTATGGTCTGGACAGTTCATTCTGTGAACCCTCCTACAATGACTGCACCAAGTGGTATCAAAGCGAAGGTTTGAATCTTTGGGAGCGAATTGAGTGAAATTGGTGAAGGAATTCCATCAGATCTTATGGTGGATAGATCATCAAATTGAGGCAGGTTACTTGTGTCACAATCGATCGCCGATTGTGAGGCAATTGTCACCTTGTAGCCTAATCACCGAACTTGAGGCAGTTTGCACTTGATCCTAAGAAGAATGCCGCCGAGGAGAGTTGTTGCTATTGGAACAATGGCTAGTAGAATGGATGAAATTATGGAAATAATGAAAATGATGTGAATTCATTTAGATGTTGTTGAAGAAGATAGGCAAAGAGGATTGACACCTAGACCTAATGTGGAAAGTGATGATGAAGAAGAATTTCAATTTGTTGAACAAATTGGTGAAACCCTAGGAGGTGATGAAGAAGAAGAATCAGATCAAGTGAAGTTGTTGCGAGCTATTTCAAATATTGGAAAAAGACCTAGAGTGGATGTACCGAATTACACTAGCAATTTGAATCCTGAAGAGTTGATTGACTGGATAAATGACATGGAAGAATACTTTAAATATGAAGAAGTTGAAGATCTAGAGAAGGTGAAATTTGCAAAGACAAAGTTAAAAGGACATGCTACTATATGGTGGAAAGAATTTCAATTGGAAAGAAATAGAAGAGGGAAAGAAAAGATTATGAAATTGGATAGGATGGTGACAAAACTGAAGAATCAATTTATACCTGCTGACTATGAGTTGGAACTATTGAAAGATTGCAAAACCTAAGACAAAAGGAAAATCAGTGAAAGAGTATACTGAAGAATTTCACCAGATGATCATAAGAACAGGACATAGTGAAGAAAGCAAGGAGAAAGTAGTTAGGTACATCAATGGACTGAGATTGAACATTCAAGAAGAACTAAGCTTGGTGAGGATGACATCTTTGGAGGAAGCATATTAGTTAGCATTGAAAGTTAAAGAGAAGATGAATAAAAGACATGAATAGAGACAGAGAGGAAGAGGAGGTAAATTTTAGAGAGGTAGGACTTATTCTAGAGGAGGTAGATCATTTTTGGAGTAGAGCAAGCCTGACAGCCCATTTAAGAAGGATGACAGAGATACTAATGCATACCAAAGAAATGACAGAAATTTTCATCCCAGAGGCAACTATAATTCATACCGGAATGAAGGGTAAAGAAGAGAAGGAAGAGGATTGGATAAGAGAACATTCAGACATACTTGTTTCATGTGTGGAGGTGAAGGACATAGAGCATTTGAATGTAATCAGGGTAGTACAAGTAAGAGGATAGAAAATAGTGGAAGAGCAGCCTATGTTGAAGAAGAACCTATTGAACTAGGTGACCTCTATTCTGTTGGTAAGCCAGAGAAAGGAGAATCATTGGTGATGAGGATAGCACTATTTCAAACAGAGACAAATGAGGAACCACCACAGAGGAAAAGTTTGTTCAGAACCATATGCAAATCAGGAGGTAAGTGTTGTAAAGTTGTGATTGATAGTGGTAGTTTTGATAACCTAGTTTCAGAAGTGATGGTGACTAAGTTGAAGTTAGAAAGATTGAAACACCCTAAGCCATATCAAATAGCATGGATTCAGGATTATCATAAGCTACTGGTGAGTGAACAATGTTTGGTGAAATTTCATATTGGATCTTAACATGATGAAGTCTTGTGTGATATTATGCCTATGGATGTATGCCATATCTTGTTGGGTAGACCGTGGCAATATGATAGCAAAGCTATACATGATGGGAGAAAGAATACATACACTATAACAACAAATGGAAAGAGAATTACTTTGATTCCTTTGGAGGATGATCCTAAAGATGTGGTATGTGGAAATGCTAGAATCTGTTTGGTAGATAGAAGGAAATTTCTAGATGGTTTGAGACATGAAAATATGTGTTATGCTTTGATTCCTAAGAAGCCTGAAATGTTGAAGGAGACTGGAGAATCACAACCAGAGGAGATAAAGGAGTTGCTGATAGAATATGAAGACATCATATCAGATAATGTACTAGAAGGATTTCCACCCATCAGGAGTATCATTCATCACATGGATCTTATACCGGGAGCAAGTTTTCCTAACAAAGCAGCACCTAGAATGACACTGATAAAGAATGAAGAACTGAATAGACAGATATAGGAGTTGTTGAGGAAAGGTTTGATCAGAGAAAGTTTAAGTCCTTGTGCAGTACCCGCAGTGTTAGCACCAAAGAAGGATGGAGAATGGAGAATGTGCACTAATTCTAAAGCAATAAACAAGATTACAGTTAAGTATAAATTCCCTTTACCTAAGATGGATGATATCATGGATTGTTTGAGTGGAGCAAGATATTTTACAAAGATAGATTTGAAGAGTGGATACCATCAGATCAGAATCAAAGAAGGGGATGAATGGAAGACTGCTTTCAAAACAAATGAAGGATTGTATGAGTGGTTAGTGATGCCTTTTGGATTGACAAATGTACCAAGTACTTTCATGAGGTTGATGAATGAAGTCTTGAAGAAATTCTTGGGTAAGTTTGTGATTGTATACTTGGATGATATTCTAATTTTCAGTAAGACAAAAGAGGAACATTTGTGGCATATTAGACAAGTTTTGCAGAGGTTGAGAGAAGAGAAATTGCTAATAAACATCAAGAAGTGTAGTTTCATGAAGGAAGAACTAGTATATTTGGGATTTGTGATTTCTGCTGAAGGATTGAAGATGGACCCTAAGAAAGTAAGAGCAATTATTGAATGGCCTATACTATAGAGCATTGGAGAAGTTAGATCATTTCATGGACTAGCTAGCTTCTACTAGAAGTTCATAAAAAATTTCAGTTCAGTTTATAACCCTATGACAAAGACAATGAGAGGTGACAGAAAAGATTTTAAGTGGACATCTGGATCAGATAAAAGTTTTGAATTGTTAAAGCAGAAGGTGACAGAACAACCTGTTTTGGTATTACCAGATTTCAATAAGGTATTCCAAGTTGATTGTGATGCAAGTGGAAATGCAATTAGAGCAGTGTTAAGTCAAGAAGGTATACCTGTAGCTTATTTCAGTGAGAATTTGAATGATGCAAGGAGAAAATATTTAGTTTATGATCAGGAATTCTATGCCATAATTCAAGCCTTGAAGAAGTGGAGACATTACTTGTTGCTTAAGGAGTTTGTGTTGTATACAGATCATCAAGCTTTGCAATATTTGAATAGTCAAGGTAAGTTGAATTAGAGACATATGAGGTGGGTAGATTTCATGCAGAGTTATACATTTGTGTTGAAGCATAGGAGTGGTAAATCAAACAAAGTTGTTGATGCCTTGAGTAGGAGAAGAAACTTGTTGACAGAGATGAGAGTTGAAGTAATGGGATTTGATGAGTTGAAGAACATGTATGAGGGAGACAATGATTTTACAGAACCTTGGAAAGCATGTAAGGAACCTATTGTGATAGATAGGAGTAAGTGGTTGGACTATTTTATTTAGGAAGATATGTTGTTCAAAGGAAGTTAGTTATGCATACCTAAGAGTTCAATGAGAGATAATTTAATCAAGGAGAAACATAGTGGCAGATTGGTAGGACATTTTGGCATTGATAAGATAGTGGCTTTGGTGAGTGAAAACTACTTTTGGCCTCAGATACATAAGGATGTTTAGAGATTTGTGTAGAGTTGTAGAGTTTGTCAAGTTGCAAAAGGGAGTAGTCAGAATACTAGATTGTATGAACCTTTGACATTACCGAAGAGACCTTGGGAAGACATAAGCACAGATTTTGTGATGGGATTGCCTAAGACATAGAGAGGACATGATTCAATATTTGTAGTGGTTGACAGATTTTAAAAAATGGTTCATTTCATACCTTGTAAGAAAAGAACTGATGCAATGCATGTAGCAGACCTATTTTTTAAGGAGATTGTGAGATTGCATGGATTACCTAAGATTATAGTTTCAAACAGAGACACAAAGTTTGTTGGATACTTTTGGAGGACACTTTGGAAGAAGATGAAGACAAATTTGAAGTTCAGTTCATCTTTTCATCCACAAACTGATGAACAAATAGAGGTAGTGAATAGGAGTTTGGGAAATTTGTTGAGATGTTTGGTTGGAGAGAAGACAGGAAGTTAGGATTTGATTCTACCACAAGTAGAGTTTGCATATAATAATTCAATGAATAGGAGTACTGGAAGAACACCTTTTGAGATTGTTACTGGAGTAAACCCTAAAGGAGTTGTAGAATTAAGAAATATCAGTATAGAAGAAACAAGAAGTGCAGAAGCTGAAGAATTTGTAGAACATATGAAGATAGTACATGATCAGGTTAAGAAGCATTTGGAGAATATGAACAGTAAGTATAAGGAAAAGGAATATGAGAAGAGAAGACAAGGAATTTGAAGTTGGAGATGAAGTGATGGTATATCCGAGAAAAGAAAGATTTCCAGTTGGGACATATAACAAGTTGAAGATGAAGAAGTTTGGACATTGTAGGATACTCAGGAAATTTAATTCAGGGAATGCATATGAAGTGGAGCTATCAGAGACATTGGGTATTTCACCTATTTTCAACATTGCAGACCTATATCAGTATCATGAAATAGAGTTCAATGATAGCATGGAAGAAGACATGAAGAAGCGGTTACCACAACAAGCACCGGAGCAGATTGAAGACATTTTGGACAACAAAATTAGATGTAGTACCAGAGGAAGACAATACAAAGAATATCTTGTGAAGTGGAAAGGCAAATTGGAAGAAGATTCATCATGGATAAGAAGGATTGGATGAGCTGTGTGCTGAGGATATTGAGAAAATTAGTCTCAATCAGGAACAGTGAAGAACAATGATAAGAAGAAGGCAAAACTACTCAATGGGTTGAGAATCAGAGGATGCGGATTAAAGGGTTTGTAAATATGAGTCTTGAGATGTTCCAGTTAAGATTTTAGAGGTCCACATGAAGATCTGAAGAATTTATGACTGCTTGTGTAGAACCGGTTCCGGCAGGCATTCAGTGGTGATAGAGTATCACAGATTGGTCCGGTGAGTTCCGAAATTACATTCTCATTCTGCAGATTGGAGGGAGTGCTAAGGAAGTCAGTATGAAGTGACAAATTGATTTGTGCATTGTTTGGAGGTCTCAAAGAACCTTTTGCATTATGACAATGGTGACATATTGTGTTCTTGAAGTTCCAGATGAAGAAGAGAAGAATTCCAGTAAGCTGATGAAGTGCGGATGTTCTTGGTGATCTATGGATTGTGTCCAATTCATGTTGGTGGTCTGCATCGAAGTTAGAGGTTGTATTTTGAAGAACAACCACAGATTTTGGTGTTCTTCTTAAGACTGGCCGACCAGATGTATTACACGTCTTGCGAATAATCTTGTAGATGTTTGCTGACTTAGATGATTGTTCCTAAGTCGATGCCTTGTATGAATAAGGGATTGTGAATTCATTTTGGGGTGTGTCTTGTGGTGATGAGAGTGATATAGCAAAGAGAAGTGCAAAAGGCAGAGCAGGCGTTTTGGGCTCAAATGAAACTGATCCAGGCATGGTGAAGATGTCAAACTCTAGTTCAAGTTTGTAATACTTGTTATATTGTAGACAGTGTGTCTCTTATAGGCAGTGTGCCTCATTGTGAGCAGTGCGCTCAGGTAGTGAGCCCTAATTGGCATGTGCCATCTATTTTTCTTAATCTTCTAACATAGAATAATCCTTGGGTTAATCACCTCGTGGTTTTTCTATTAACCAGGTTTTCACGTCAAAATCTTGGTGTTTCATATATTGATGTGTATCTACTCTGGTGTTTATGTCTTATGCTTCCATGAATAATTAATTGCTATGCTATTGATTAACAAAGTGGATTTAAGTGTTTGAACTGAAAGTGAATTAAGGATAACTGATTCACCCCCCTCTCAGTTATCAACAATTGGTATCAGAGCCAAGTTCCTCTAAAAGGAGCTTAACCACTTGAGGAGATCTAGGATGTCATCATACAAGAAGGACAGTTTGAAGTTTGATGGAACCAACTTCACTCTTTGGAAAGGCCGCATGAAATGTCACTTGGAGTGTATGGGAAAGGCGTACTTGTCCATGGTCACAAAAGCATATACACCTCCACAGGGTGGTCCAACAACTCTAAATGAAATCACAGATGCTAAAAACAATCTGCGGACCAAAGAAGCTCCTCTAAGTGCATTACCTAACTCAGAGCTCTCAAATGTTATTGACCTACCAACTGCCTATGAGATCTGGATTAAACTGGAACTTCTACATGAAGGAGATGAGTTTGTTAAGAGTGCAAGGTTGCAGAGTCTCAAAGGGAAATTTGAAAGATTGAAGATGAGAGATGATGAAAATATCACTACCTTTATGCCAAGAGTAAATGAGCTGGTGTGTGGAATTAGGAATGCTGGTGGAGTTTTGGATGAAAATGAGATTGTTTGCAAAATTCTCAGATCCCTTCCTGCTACCTACAAAATCAAGGTTACTGCCATTGATGAATTCAGAGCCCATACAACTGTCACAAGAGAACAATTGGCTAGCAAACTGGCTACATTTGAAATGACCAAGTTTGGAGATGATCCCCCCAAGACTAAATCTACATTCAAAGCCAGTGCCTATGTGAAAGGTAAACAAAGATTTGATCCGGGAGAAAACTCTTCAAGGAAGCTGTCATGGTATGATCAAGCAAGAAAAGACATGGAAGAGGAAGAAGCAGAAACAACTCAACTTGAAGCCCTCATTACAAAAAGATTGCCAAGAGGATCCGGTAAGTATGAAGGAAAATTACCCTTTAAATACTTCAACTACAATAAGATTGGTCACTTTGCCTCAAGATGTCCAGAAAGATCCACAAGATCAAATTCTAACAGACAAAGGTTCCAAAAGAATTGTTATTATGTTCATGAAGAAGCTGATAATGAAGGAGTAACAGATGATGAATCAGAGATAGGAGACAAATCCAGAAATGAATGGGTGTTCATTGCCATCAAGGAAGAAGATCCAATATCCCCTGAATCTATCAATCATAAGGTTATAGAAAGCGCTTTGGCTGCCCAAGTTGAAGAAAAGGATGATTGGGTTATTGACAATGGATGCTCTCACCATATGATAGGTGACAAGAACAAGTTCTTAGATTTGGAAAGGTATGAAGGAGAAATGGTAAAGTTTGGTGACAATTTTGCTGGTAGAATCAGAGGTAGGGGAACTATCTCCTTTGATGGAAAGAGCAAAACTGGTAATGTACTGTATGTTGAAGGATTAAAGCACAATCTTCTAAGTGTTGGTCAGTTGGTGGACAAAGGCTATGATCTCCAATTTAAGAATGGAAGATGCAGGATCTTTAAAAGCTCCAAAACTAAGATTGCATCCGGTACTCAAACAAAATGTAATATCTTCCATCTAGTTGGTACTGATAAAAGTTGTCTATTTGTTGAAATTAATCAGAGTTGGTTATGGCATAAAAGGATGTGTCATGTAAATTTTGATAACATCATCAAGATAAGCAATACTCAGGCTGTAAGAGATCTCCCAAAGTTGGTAAAACCTACAAATAGTATGTGCAAAGAATGTCAGCTAGGTAAACAGAGCAGAGTTTCATTCAAAATCAAGGATCAATCCTCTACCAGATTATTGGAATTAGTTCATACTGATCTATGTGGTTCGACAAGAATCAAGAGTATGCAAGGTGATAGATATTTCATGTTACTGATTGATGACCATTCCCAGATGATGTGGGTTACCTTTTTGAAGGAGAAATCAGAAGCCTTTGAGAAGTTCAAAATCTTCAAGGCTATGGTAGAGAATCAAACCAGATTAAAACTGAAATGTCTGAGGTCTGATAGAGGTGGTGAATTCACATCCAGTGAATTCATAGACTTTTGTGAGAAGCATGGTATAAAGAGATAGTTATCTGCTCCTAGGACTCCACAGCAAAATGGAGTAGTTGAGAGAAAGAACCAGACCATCTAGGAAGCATCAAGGACAATGATGATGGAAGCAAATGTTCCCCAAATGTTTTGGAAAGAAGCTATCAGCACTGCAGTCTACACTCTCAATTGAGTTCAAATCAGAAGCAATACCGGTAAGACTCCTTATGAACTTTGGTTTGGCATCACTCCTACTGTGAGATATTTTAGAGTATTTGGTAGCAAGTGTTACATTAAAAGAGATGAAGATCTAGGAAAGCTTGATGCTAGAAGTGATGAAGGAATTTTCTTGGGTTACTCCACTCAAAGCAAAGCATACCGGTGTTACAATAAGAGACTAAGAAAGATGATAGAAAGTACAAATGTGAAGGTTGATGAAGGTATTGAGAAACCCTCAAGATTTTATGAGTATGATGAAGATGATCAGAATGATGTTCTGGTTCAAAGAGCTCCATCCTCTCCTGAAGGTCAGATTCAGATTGATCCGATAAATCAGGAAGAAGAGATAGGTCTGGATGAGCCTAATCAAGAAGCAGAAGTGCAAGAAACTCCCAAAGTTCCAAGGTATGTAAGACTGAACCACTCTGAAGATCAGATCATAGGTGACAAAAGCAAAGGTGTGCAATCTAGAAGGAATGTTGCTCAAAATTTAGATGAATGTTGTCTGATTTCAAAGATTGAACCTAAGACAATAAATGAAGCATGCAATGATGAAAATTGGACAAAAGCAATGGAGGAAGAGCTGATGCAAATTGAGAAAAATCACACTTGGTATCTTGTTTCTAGACCTAGTAACAAGAATGTGATTGGGACCAAATGGGTCTTCCGGAACAAACTAAATGAAGTTGGTGAAGTAATCAGAAATAAGGCCAGATTAGTCTGCAAAGGATACTCTCAAATAGAAGGGATTGATTTTGAGGAAACCTTTGCTCCAGTGGCAAGAATTGAAGTAGTCAGACTATTTCTTGCATTTGCTACCTTCAAAGATTTCAAAGTGTATCAGATGGATGTCAAATCTGCTTTCCTGAATGGTGACCTAGAAGAAGAGGTGTACATTGAACAACCAGATGGATTTCAGTTATCAGAGCATGGTGATATGGTCTACAAATTAAACAAGGCACTGTATGGTCTAAAGCAAGCCCCAAGAGCATGGTATGAGAGGCTAGACAAACATCTTTTGAAGATTGGTGTCAACAAAGGTACTACTGATAGTAACCTATATTTTCAAATTGATCATGAAAACATTTTGATTGTTGAAGTATTTGTTATATCATCTTTGGAGGAAGAGACAACATGTGTAAAACCTTTGCAAACCAAATGAAAAGTGAGTTTGAAATGTCAATGCTCAGTGAAATGAATTTCTTCTTGGGTCTGCAAATTACTCAGATAGAGAAAGGAATCTTTATCTCTCAGACCAAATATGTGAAAGAACTATTAAAGAAATTTGGAATGGAAGATTCAAAGCCAATGAACACTCCCATGGCTACCAGATGTAAGTTGAGCAAAGATGATGACTCTCCTAAGACAGATCAGACAAAGTATAGATCAATGATTGGTGGATTACTGTATCTCACTCAGACTAGACCAGATATAATGCAGGTTGTTGGTCTTGTGGCGAGATTCCAGGCTAATCCCAGAGAATCTCATGTCATGTAAATCAAAAGAATTTTTAGGTACTTGAAAGGAACAGTTGAGTATGGCCTATGGTATCCCAGAGATCATGACTTTTCTCTTCGTGCATATACAGATGCAGATTGGGTAGGAGATGTGGATGATAGGAAGAGTACAAGTGGAGGAGCATTCTTTTTGGGAAAAAGGTTGGTTTCTTGGCAAAGCAAGAAACAAGAAGCAATATCCCTATCTACAACTAAAGCTGAATACATTGCAGCAACAGCAAGTTGCACCCAACTTTTGTGGATGAAACAAATGCTAAGAGATATTCAAGTAGAATATGAGGAGCCTATCACAATTTTCTGTGATAATTCAAGTGCAATAAATATTTCTAAGAATCTAGTATTGCATTCTAAGACCAAGCATATAACTATCAAATTTCACTTTTTGAGAGAACAAGTGAACAAGGGTGAAGTCAGATTGGAGTATGTGCCCTCCAAGGATCAGCTTGCAGATATTTTTACTAAACCTCTTCCCAAGGACTCTTTTGAGTATCTCAGGGAGAAGTTAGGGGTCATGGCCCCTCCGGTGATGAACTAGGATGCACTGGTGTGCATCAGTCTGATGGATATCACAGTCATATCTTGTGATCCGGATTGATGATGGGGAGCTGCTACTAAGGGGGAGCAGCTAGTATGATTCTGATGTGTTAGAATTGTAAGTATGACCACTTTGTCATTGATGTCAAAGGGGGAGAGAAGACATGTGAAAAACAAGTGGTTGATGATAAAAGGGGGAGCAGTAAAGGAAGAGAAGACATGTGAAGAGTTGTTGCTGATAGGGGGAGTTGTGACAGAAAGGAGAGGTTCTTGTCTTGATGGTTTTTCACATCATATGTTGCCATCAATGACAAAGGGGGAGATTGTTGCAAGTATGAGGTTAACCAGTGTTGTCATTAATGTCAACATACTCATATTGCATTGATAAGAAGGATTGGATGAGCTGTGTGCTGAGGATATTGAGAAAATTAGTCTCAATCAGGAACAGTGAAGAACAGTGATAAGAAGAAGGTAAAACTACTCAATGGGTTGAGAATCAGAGGATGCAGATTAAAGGGTTTGTAGATATGAGTCTTGAGATGTTCTAATTAAGATTTCAGAGGTCTACATGAAGATCTGAAGAAGTTATGGCTGCTTGTGTAGAACCAGTTCTGGCAGGCGTTCAGTGGTGACAGAATGTCACAGATTGGTCCGGTGAGTTCCAGAATTACATTCTCTCATTCTACGGATTGGAGGGAGTGCTGAGGAAGTTAGTATGAAGTGACAAATTGATTTGTGCATTGTTTGGAGGTCTAAAAGAACCTTTTACATTATGACAGTGGCGACAGACTGTGTTCTTGAAGTTCCAGATGAAGAAGAGAAGAATTCCAGTAAGCTGATGAAGTGCGGATGTTCTTGGTGATTCAGGAAAGTTTGTGGTGATTTGTGGATTATGTCCAGTTCATGTTGGTGGTCCACATCAAAGTTAGAGTTTGTATTTTGAAGAACAACCACAAATTTTGGTGTTCTTAAGACTGGCCGACCGGATGTATTCCACGTCTTGTGAATAATCTTGTAGATGTTTGCTGACTTAGATGATTGTTCCTAAGTTGATGCCTTGTATAAATAAGGGATTATGAATTCATTTTGGGGTGTGTCTTGTGGTGATGAGAGTGATATAGCGAAGAGAAGTGTGAAAGGCAGAGCAGGCATTTTGGGCTCAAATGGAACTGATCCAGGCAAGGTGAAGATGTCAAACTCCAGTTCAAGTTTGTAATACTTGTTATATTGTAGACAGTGTGTCTCTTGTAGGCAGTGTGCCTCTTTGTGAGCAGTGTGCTCGGGTAGTGAGCCCTAATTGGCATGTGCCATCTATTTTTCTTATTCTTCTAACAGAGAATAATCCTTGGGTTAATCACCCCATGGTTTTTCCCTTAACCAGGTTTTCCACATCAAAATCTTGGTGTTTCATGTGTTGATGTGTATTTGCTCTGTTGTTTATGTCTTATGCTTCCATGAATAATTAATTGCTATGCTATTGATTAACAAAGTGGATTTAAGTGTTTGAACTGAAAGCGAATTAAGGATAACTGATTCACCCCCCCTCTCAGTTATTAACAGAAAATGTGTGTCATTTCTCTTTGATAGGTAGCCCTCACATTTTTCAACTCAAATGACATAACCACATAACAGAAGGCTCCCCAAGGGGTTGTGAATGTCATCTTATTTTGATCTGCCTCTGAGATCTTAATTTGGTTGTATCTTGAGAACCCATCCATGAGGGAGAGAACTTCATACCCTATGGTTGAATCGACAATTTGATCAATGGATGGTAAGGGGAAGTCATCTTTTGGGAAATCTTGGTTTATGTCCCTAAAATCGAGACATATTCAGATTTTTCTATTCTTCTTTCAAACTGGGACAATGTTTGACACCCAACTCAAATAGTCTACTAGCTTGATAAAACCTACATTCTGCAACTTCTTCAATTATTCTTTTATCATCTTAGCTACATGAGGTTTTATGGGCCTCAATTTTTTCATTATAGGTTTTGCGTCAGGCCTCGTTACTAAATTATGCACCACAATTTTTGGGTCTAGCCCGGGCATGTCTAAATATGTCCAAGCAAAGACATCAGAGTATTCAATAAGAAACTTGGTGTATTCTTCCAATTCTTCATCATCTAATTCTCCTCGCAATTTCAGCATTCTTGGCTTCTCAGGGGTTCTTACATTAACATCAATGGTGTCTTCGGTTAGTGACAAATGTCCCTCTTCAAATTTTTGAGGCATAGCTGGTAAATCTGAATTTCCCTAGATCAGGAGGATTTCTTTCTAGATTTTAAAATAATCATCTAGATGAGGAAGGAGTGTGTATCTATTCGGACTGAATTTTCCTTTCGTACCAGCAAGAGCATTCACATTTCACTAGTTTTTTTACAACACAAAGTCACCAACTTTGAAGGACCATTGTAGAACTCATTGATTGTAACTATGATTTAAGATCCTTAGGTAAGCTTGAAGGTGCTCTAGAGCATGTAGTCATTATTCATTGAGCATTTCAAGTTGCAAAAGATGCTGATCACTATAGGTGTTGTCATTAATGAGGCCTTAGAGGGAAATTTACAACAAGGGAATTCCCAACTCTAAAGGCATAATCGCATCGGCACCATAGATGAGATTGTATAGACTTGTTCTAGTAGCTATATGAATGCTCATGCATTAGGCCCACAATGCATAGGAGAGTTGGGTATGCCAATCTTTACCATGTTCATTTACTATTTTGCGAAGAATTTGCTCAATAGTCTTATTTGAGACTTTTGCTTGGGCATTGGACTAGGAATAGTATAGCGTAGAGAAGAGATGTTGAATATGAAATTTTTCTATAAACTACTACATGTCCTTATTCTTAAATGATGTACCATTATCAGAAATAAAGGCAGAAGGGAGTCAACTCATAATCAAACTCATTTACAAGACTATCACGTTCCCTTACAACATGAACACACAAGTCTAAGTTACTCTTTGCACCAAAATCAAGTGTCCTTAAGTCCTTATGATACCTTTGACAAGGGGAACACCACTCTAGCTAATGCATCCTATGGGTACCCTACATCATTATCCAATCAAATACCCATACAGGAGCCTACTAGCCCTATCCCCACACTAACATGTAGTCCCTATCATAGTCCATTGGTCCATCAAGCTTCTAATCCATCAAGCACTTCATTACCTTCATCCCTATGTTCCTCTAATCTTCCCCCAAAGGATCCCTCAGAGATGACCCTATCCCCTATAAAACCATCCAATTCCAATCCTAATCCATCTAAACCCATTATCCCTATAGCTAACCCAATACCTAATCCATCTAATCCCATTATCCCTTCATCTAATCGTAAGCCTACAACACCTTCCACTCCTATTATCCCTCCTCCTAATCCTCATCCTAAACCTACAACACCATTCACTATTATTATCCATGCATTATATTATCCATCTACCCATACACTCATGAAGGATGTGATCCAATGGCTATTAGCAAGGAATCAACCATCTCCATGTCATAAAACACCTATCTAAGAGACTTCAAACATGTCCATTGCTTCAAACCCATCATGTAATCCACAACCCATCAAGCCTATTGAAGCGTCTTCTACCATGAGGCCAAGTCAAGATTCATTCTACCCTCATGTTGTTGACCATCAAGAGCCTATCAATCCTACCAAAGAGTCTCCCACTTCCACTTCCATTGAATAAAATCAAGAGCTATGTCAAGAGTATAATCTAGAGCATGTGTAAACATCAACCCTTTACCCAAGTCAAGATCAAAGCACCTCCATCCAACCAATCCATAACCTATATCTTTTCTATGATCAATATATTATATTTGATGAAAAACCTATGCACAAGAAAATTGATCCCATCCATATCACACTTAATCCTCTTTATGATCAAGATATTATCTATGATCAAGTTACTACCCATGAGCAAGAAATTCAAGTTCATCTTATCCATATTGATGCAGAGTGGAACGCAACGGAGGCTAACTAACAGGAAGGAGTAGCCAATAATACAAACAACCTGATAAAAATGTCTATCGGCTGAACATCATCATCATATTTCCTAACACCAACAGCATCATCACATTTCAACAGCATCATCATATTTCAGATGATCGCAAATATCCTCCTGTCGACTACTATTTACCTCCTTCGACTGTCGCCTATCATCATCATGATAAACAACGGGCGCGAACCTCCTCCGGTTGCACTGTTCATCGGGTGCCAAACACAAGCGGCATCATCATGATATTCAATATCACGTTCGTCAGCAGGATATCCTAATATCCGGTTCTCCAAATATCCTGATGACGTTGCACTTCAACAACTTGCCTTCGATGCTCCACTGCCCGACGATACAAGCAACAGCATCATGACTCAACTTATCCGGTTGTCTTCAGAACCTCCTGATGATGCTAATACAACTTCCTGCCTACGCCGATGTCTAAACCCTTAGCGACAACAGGATAAACTCGCATAGAGGGATTTCTGAATATCCTGATGACGATGACGTCATATCCTGATGACGATGACGTCACACATCATCCTGATGAACTCTTCAACACTTAGCCAAAAAAACTCAACTTTCACACCCGCATCCGTTAGCGATATGCGGATGATGACCTTCCCCGAGAGATGATCCTGACTGCGATATATACACTGAGTATATATCCAACTCAAAACATCATGATGCACCTGCAACATGCAAATTTCAACAACTTCATGACCCGATCCTGATGGCGATGGATTCGCAGATGATGTTGCGGCTCGTTCCGACTGGAAACGCACATGCAGACTCCTGTGTATCCTTCCACTGCATGAAAACACTCACAACCGCATAATTTCACAAAGATCATGTGACGACCGGGCCGGATCACCTTCAAACCAAAATCTAAGCAAACTTATCTTCTAGACCTAGCACATGAGGATGCTAGGCTGATTTACAGCATGCTTCTAACAGATCTCCTGAACAATGCAATGCACAAACAGAAAACACAAATGCAATCTAAGCTATGATACAGGACCATTCCACCGATTTGCAGGATCAACCGGTGGAAGGGTTGAAAGTGCCCATTAACTTGCAAAATGGAAAAGGAAAACAAAACAGATGTAACTGATACAACCAGATAATGCGAAGATGAGATCTTATTCAATTGAAATTCAAATGTCCTGAATACAGCTTCACAATGTCTGAACTGCTCTCCTGAATCTCAACTCAACACCAGTACATCAATATCAAAACTATATATCTAAACCCTACAGATCGAAGGTATATATAACAAATCCTTCGAGTACTACTAACATCACTTCCCAGTGGCTGGGAGCTTCCAAACGGCTGGGAGAGAGGACAGCTCAGATAACCTTATCCCGATCTCTAACTGCCTCTAACTGCCTACACATACTCCTATGTTGAACTATTACATAGCATCGGTCCAGTGGACCTTATTACATGATAAAGTCAAACATACTAAAAATAGATTATCCCGTCAGCATGATGATAACTATCCTACATCCTGATCATGTATGTCATCATGCGGACCTATATCCTGATCATGTGCGGGTGCTCCTGCACCATACTCCCCAAAAGAAGAAATCTCAAGTCCACTTGAGATGAGAGTATCAAGGTCGGCACCATGTTTCTGTATCTGTTCTGCAGTCATCCATACGGCTTCAGAAGTCGGCTGTCCCTTCTAAGAGACGAGGTACTCCAAGTACTTCTTGTTCCTGGTCTGTTTGACCACTCTAGTGTCCAAAATCTGCTGTATCTGTGGAGGCTCATGTTGAGGAATATCTTCAGCAACTGTATCCAGTAGAATATCCTGATCTGCATCTGGATTAGCCTGGTAGGGAGTTAAGTCACATACATTGAAGATAGGAGATAAACCAAGATCAGGTGGTAGTTGAATCTGATAAGCATTTTGTCCATGTTTTTGCAAAATCTGACATGGTCCAACTTTCTTTTGCATGAGCTTAGTATACTTCCCCTTAGGGAGCCTGTCTTTCTTCAAGTGAACCCAAACCAAATCTCCAACAGCAAATTGAACATCCTTCTTCTTCTTGTCAGCATACTCCTTATACTTTAAGGTGGTTTGCTGGAGTTGGGTCTTAACCTGATCATGAACTTCTTTGATTGCTTCAGCAAAAGCTTCTCCATCTGCACTAACAGGATCTGTTGTAGGTAGTTCTCGCAACTCTAAAATACCTCTGGGATGCATTCCATATACTACCTGAAAAGGCGATTTTCCTGTGCTCCTGTTGATAGTATCATTATATGAAAACTCAGCTTGAGACAGAATATTGTCCCACTTCTCTCCATGCTGTTTTGTCAAGCATCTAAGTAGATTCCCTAAGGAACGGTTCACAACCTCAGTTTGTCCATCCGTTTGAGGATGATATGCAGAGGAAAAAGATAAATTGGTTCCCAGCTTCCTCCATAGGGTTCTCCAGAAATGACCCACAAACTTCACATCTCTGTCTGAAACTATGCTCAAAGGCAACCCATGAATTCTGACAATTTCCCTGAAGAATAAATCTGCAATATATGAGGCATCTGCAGTGGTTTTGCATGGCAAGAAATGTGCCATTTTACTAAACCTGTCCACTACAACAAAGACACTGTCAAATCCTCTCCTGGTCCTTGGTAAACCTAAAACAAAATCCATACTGATACTTTCCCATGGTCTGGAAGGAATGGGTAAGGGCTGATATAACCCTGCATTAGTTGACCTGCCTTTAGCCTTCTGACAAATTATACAGGTTTCTACAAATTTCCTGACATCTGACTGCAACTTAGGCCAGAAGTAATGCCTCCTGACCAGATCAAGAGTCTTGTCTATACCAAAATGACCAGCCATTGCTCCACAATGTTTCTCCTTGATTATATTCAACCTCATAGAACACCTTGGGATGCACAACTGTCCACCCTTAAACAACAATCCATCTTGGATCAGGAATTCAGAGAACTCAGCATGGTATTTCTCCCCAAAAGAAGTACAGACCTGATATATTTCTCCAAAATCTTCATCAGACTCATACATGGTCTTGAGTGAGTCAATGCCAACACTCTCTAACTGAATCTGATTTACTGTGAGAACTCTCCTGCTCAAAGCATCGGCAACTTTGTTCTTAACCCCTTTCTTATGCTTCAAGGTAAAAGTGAAAGCCTGTAGTGTTTCTACCCACTTCATATGTCTGTGGTTCAGCTTCTCCTGACTGTTGATGAAACTCAAAGCTTGATTATCTGTGAAGACTATGAACTCCTTTGGCACCAGGTAATGCCTCCATTTCTTTAGGGACTGAACTAGAGCATACATTTCCAGATCATATGATGAATACCTTTTCTTAGCATCATTGAGCTTTTCACTGAAAAATGCAATTGGTCTACCCTCTTGACTGAGTACTGCTCCAATGGCCATGTGACTGGCATCACACTCTACCTGAAAGATCTTATTGAAATCTGGAAGTGCAAGGACTGGCTGCTGTGCCACCTTCCTCTTCAATGCCTCAAAAGAATCATCTGCTCCTTGAGTCCAAACAAACCTGCACTTTTGTCCTCCTTTGATGGTATCCAACATGGGTGCACAAATATGACTGAACCCTCTGATGAACTTTCTGTAGAAGGTTGCTAACCCATGGAAACTTCTGACTTCATTCATGGTCTGTGGAGTTGGCCAATTCAAAATGGCACTCACCTTCTCCTTATCCATCTGCAGCTTGCCTTGTGAGATGACAAAACCTAAATAGGTGATCTCCTGTTTCATGAACAAACACTTGTCCAAGTTTATCATCAGCTTCTCTTCATGTAACCTCTTGAGAACCAGCTCTATATGCCTGAGATGTTCTTCTCTGGTGTTACTGAAAATCAGAATGTCATCTAAATAGACTATGACAAACTTACCAATAAATTCCTTCAGAACCTCATTCATCAGCCTCATGAAAGTACTAGGGGCATTAGACAAACCAAAAGGCATAACCTTCCATTCATACAAACCTTCATTTGTTTTGAATGCTGTCTTCCACTCATCACCTGGTCTAATCCTTATCTGATGGTATCCACTCTTCAAGTCTATTTTAGTAAAATACTTGGCATTTCCCAAACAATCAAGTAAATCCTCAATTCTGGGGATTGGAAACCTATACCTGATTGTGATCTTGTTGATGGCTCTGGAATCGGTGCAAAGTCTCCAAGTGCCTTCCTTCTTAGGTGCTAATACAGCTGGTACTGCACATGGGCTCAAACTCTTTCCAATCAGACCTGAATTCATCAATTCTTCAATCTGCCTGGCTACTTCTGCATTCTGTTCTGGGGTAAGCTTATAAGCTGCTTTATTTGGAAGTGTAGACCCTGGAATCAAGTCTATGCAATGACTGATATCTCTGACAGGTGGTAGGGATCTTGGCATTCCCTCTGAAATAACACCTTTGTACTTATCCAATAACTCTTGGACAGCTGGGTCTATCAACCTTGGCTTCTTCTCTGTCTTGGCTTCTTGCTGTTGTTCCTTATTCACACTCATACAGGGGATTAGGGCATATGCAACTGCACCTTCTGCTGCTACTTCTTTCATAAACTGTTTGCCTTCCATCAGCATGACCTTCACTTCTTTGCCTTTAGACTTCTCCTCTTTCTCCTTCAATGGGAGTAGTGTTACATATTTACCATCTTTAGTGATTTTATAGGTGTTTTTAACACCATCATGCTGTGCCTTCAGATCATATTGCCATGGTCTACCAAACAAAAGGTTGCAAGCATCCATCTTGGTGATATCAAACAACAACTTATCTTTATATCCACCAATCTGAAACTCTACCCAAGCCTGCTCTTCTACAGTTGTCTGCTGACCTTGAGTAAGCCATGAGACTTTATATGGAGCTAGGTGAGGCAATCTCCTAAGCTTCAGCTTTATCACCATCTCTTCAGACACAAAGTTCTCAGTAGAACCAGAATCAATCAAAACCTTACACGCCTTACCTCCTGCTTTGCAAGTGGTTCTGAAAAGGGACTTTCTCTGAGGGGCTTCTTGATCAGGTACCTTCATGGTAGTTACTGTTCTTCTCATCATCAGGGACTCTCCACTTTCTGGATATCCATAATTCTCAGGACCATTCACACTCTGAAAATCATTAGAGCTTGTCCTGCTTTGATTATCAGGTTCATTGACCAGATTTGTCCTCCTTTCTCCTGCTGAGCTTGTGGCCTTGTCTGGACATCTGCTAGCTATATGGCCTTCTTTGTTACAGTTGTAACACCTGATGGATCCTCTGCCCTGGGATCTTCCTCTGTAAGGTCTTCTACCTCTGAAGTTACCTTGCTGACTGAAATTCTCTCTCTGATTCTGACCATTGTTGCTCTTGCTATTGTCCTGACTGGATTCTCCTTGGTATCCCTGTCCTTGTCCTCTGCCTCTGAAAGGACTTCTTCCACCTCTTTGTTGTCTTCCTCTTCCTCTGTTGTTCTGATCTTGTTTTCTCTTCAGCTTTTCTTCCACTTTCAATGCCAACTGAAAGCTTTTCTGCACTGTATCTAGGTTATGCAGACTCAGATCTTCCTGAATATTAAACCTCAGTCCATTCAGGTATCTGGCTACCTTTTCTTCTTCACTTTCTTTCACCTTGGTCTTCATACAGAGTTTCATGAACTCTTCTGTATATGAGCTGACATCTAGCTCCTTCTGCTTTAGGTTCTGTTTCCTCTTGTGTAGCTGGATACTGTAGTCCAAAGGAATATAAGCCTCCTTTACCAATTCCATCATCTTCTTCCATGTGGCAACTCTACGTTTTCCCTCCTGCACTCTATCATCCTGAACAAAGTTCCACCATGTCAAGGCAGCTTCTTTCATCTTTGACTGTGCTATCTTCACTCTCTACTGTTCTGGTATCTCCTCTATCACAAAGAAATTGTTCAGACAGTCTATCCATTCCATTACTGAATCAGGGTCCATCTTACCTGTAAACACTGGCAAGTCCAGCTTCACATCCATGGTTCTCCTCTCCATGGCCTTGAGGGCGTTCAACAGCGGTCTCTGGTCTGCAAGAACGACCTCCTCGCTCCAATTAGGGATATCCTCTTCTTCCCTATCATCTTCTCTACCAGAACCTACTCTGCTCCTCAACTTTGCTAATTCATCTTTCAACTCCTGATTCTGAGCCTTCACGGCCTTACTTTCTGCAATCTGTTTCTTCACCAGAACTGCCAACTCAGCGTTGGTCATCTTTGTTGGAAACTCAGATGTTCCTTCTTCGTCTGACATCCTGCTTATCTTTTCCAAAAGATCCTAACCTTTGCTCTGATACCACTATGATGCAGAGTGGAACGCAACGGAGGCTAACTAACAGGAAGGAGTAGCCAATAATACAAACAACCTGATAAAAATGTCTATCGGCTGAACATCATCATCATATTTCCTAACACCAACAGCATCATCACATTTCAACAGCATCATCATATTTCAGATGATCGCAAATATCCTCCTGTTGACTACTATTTACCTCCTTCGACTGTCGCCTATCATCATCATGATAAACAACGGGCGCGAACCTCCTCCGGTTGCACTGTTCATCGGGTGCCAAACACAAGCGGCATCATCATGATATTCAATATCACGTTCGTCAGCAGGATATCCTAATATCCGGTTCTCCAAATATCCTGATGACGTTGCACTTCAACAACTTGCCTTCGATGCTCCACTGCCCGACGATACAAGCAACAGCATCATGACTCAACTTATCCGGTTGTCTTCGGAACCTCCTGATGATGCTAATACAACTTCCTGCCTACGCCGATGTCTAAACCCTTAGCGACAACAGGATAAACTCGCATAGAGGGATTTTTGAATATCCTGATGACGATGACGTCATATCCTGATGACGATGACGTCACACATCATCCTGATGAACTCTTCAACACTTAGCCAAAAAAACTCAACTTTCACACCCGCATCCGTTAGCGATATGCGGATGATGACCTTCCCCGAGAGATGATCCTGACTGCGATATATACACTGAGTATATATCCAACTCAAAACATCATGATGCACCTGCAACATGCAAATTTCAACAACTTCATGACCCGATCCTGATGGCGATGGATTCGCAGATGATGTTGCGGCTCGTTCCGACTGGAAACGCACATGCAGACTCCTGTGTATCCTTCCACTGCATGAAAACACTCACAACCGCATAATTTCACAAAGATCATGTGACGACCGGGCCGGATCACCTTCAAACCAAAATCTAAGCAAACTTATCTTCTAGACCTAGCACATGAGGATGCTAGGCTGATTTACAGCATGCTTCTAACAGATCTCCTGAACAATGCAATGCACAAACAGAAAACACAAATGCAATCTAAGCTATGATACAGGACCATTCCACCGATTTGCAGGATCAACCGGTGGAAGGGTTGAAAGTGCCCATTAACTTGCAAAATGGAAAAGGAAAACAAAACAGATGTAACTGATACAACCAGATAATGCGAAGATGAGATCTTATTCAATTGAAATTCAAATGTCCTGAATACAGCTTCACAATGTCTGAACTGCTCTCCTGAATCTCAACTCAACACCAGTACATCAATATCAAAACTATATATCTAAACCCTACAGATCGAAGGTATATATAACAAATCCTTCGAGTACTACTAACATCACTTCCCAGCGGCTGGGAGCTTCCAAACGGCTGGGAGAGAGGACAGCTCAGATAACCTTATCCCGATCTCTAACTGCCTCTAACTGCCTACACATACTCCTATGTTGAACTATTACATAGCATTGGTCCAGTGGACCTTATTACATGATAAAGTCAAACATACTAAAAATAGATTATCCCGTCAGCATGATGATAACTATCCTACATCCTGATCATGTATGTCATCATGCGGACCTATATCCTGATCATGTGCGGGTGCTCCTGCACCACATATTAATCCTCTCTATGATCAAGAGCCTGTCCATGAGAAAAATGATCCTATCCATGCTCTCACAACCATCCATGAGCAAGATATCCAAACTACCCTTATCCATCCTCCACCTAGTCCTATCTATGATCCAACACCATCCACTTCCATTGATGAGACACTTGGCTCCCAAGTAAACATAGATGATCAAACAAATAACATGACTCTTAATGAGCATAATGATGATCATGATCTTATTAATACTTTGTCCTCCACTATTGACCATATTTCAAATCCACCAACATATCCCCTTTGTCTTACCACCTTCATCCATGAATATTCCTCCTTAGGAGAGAAACAATCATTATCTACCACCTCACCTTCCCCATCCAATAATGAGCTCACATCTAGTGTCCAATTCACCCATAATCCCATTTTCCACCGTATAATCTAGAAAACAAACTATCAAGGTTAAGGCTTAGGCCTTCATGAACAAGGTCTTTTGGACCCCATCCATGTCAATGTCCCTCCAAAATCATATAGCCTTGGTTATATTCCCCAAGAACAACAATCTCAAGATGTTGGTACTACCTCCATGCCCTCTAAATCCATTTCTTTCCATCATAAACCACATCATATCCCCAATACATATGTTGCCATTCCTCACCCTTCATCCTACAAATCCCAAAAGCATGTGACCATACACCTTCATCCATCCACTTTACCTCCATTACTTCCAACTCCTAATATACCTCCATCCACTCTACCTCCACTTATCCCAATGCCTAATACCCCTATCATCCAATCCCCTTATCCATTTATCCACAAATACACTTTTAATCCCTCCATCCATAAATCCCCTCACATTCCTAACCATGATCAACAAATGCACACATCAACCAAACATGAAGCTTCCAACAAGTCCATGGGGTTCACAAATAAATTTTTGGATGCCTCTACCCATAAAGCAAAAACTCCTAAAAATACTTATGCCATAGGGCATCAAGTATAAGAGTCCAAGCAAAATCTATCCAAAAGGCTACCCAAGCCCATACTTTCACAAGAAATGTCCAAAAATAAAATGGTTTGGGTCCCTAAGCAAAAAGAAATCAAGTCAAATGATGCACCCACATTCCAAAAATCCCAAGAATACCAAAAATCTCACTTCATCAAAAAATCCCAAATTCCTTCATCCCAAAAATCTCACTTCATCCAAAAATCCCAAATTCCTCCATACCATAAATCCCAATGCAAAAATCATAAAAATACTAAGTTTGTGTGGGTACCTAAAATCCTACATTGACCATCACGCAAACATGTCCATTACTTCCTACACCTCATTCTAATCAAAATCTTCAATGTTTATCACGGTGTGTGCAACCGTTGGTCTTGGTCCCACTCCATTCCACAACATTTCCACATACTTCCATCTCCCCATCTTTAATCCATTATCCTACATATTTCACCCATCATATCCCTATGGTCCATGCTTTTCCATATCCACATCATAATCCATTATCCTTCCATCCATAATCCACATCATAATCCACTATCTCCCATCCATCATTGCATATTCTTTCCATCCATAATCCACATCATAATCCATTATCCACCTAGCCCATCTCCCTCTCATGTAATCCCTTACCAACATCTATGAGCATAATGATAGTTGACATGGTCCATGTGTGTCATCCATCTTTAAATGGGACTATCACCTTTCTTGGAACTATCCACCTATTCCATCCAAGTATTCCAATGAAAAAATGGCAAAAAAATGAAAAAAAGAGAAAAAAAAATTGAAATAGTAAAGAAAAATCCCTTTGTCCAATGGTGAAAACCTAGTAAACAAGCACCTTGGATAAGTACCATGATGAAAACCTAGCAAATAGGTGTCATGTGTTGGTTGATTATCTATGTGTCTTACACTTGGGGGCACGTTGTCTCATCAAACCTACCATTTCCTTACTATCTACCTTATCCTATCATATCATATCCTACCATCCTTAGCCATTATACCCACATACCTATCCCATCTATCCATCCATTCTCCCTTCCTCCTTTTGATCATGATAAAGACATAGGGGCAAAATGTTGAAAAATGCTTTAGAAAATCTCTTGATATACCTCATCCTTTTCAACCAATCCAATCATCCTCTTGTCCTAAGTTTTGTCATGTAAAATCCTAAACATACTACCTAGAATGGGGCATGTTATTCCTATGTGACATGGTCTTTGGAGATCACATCCTAGCTCACTTATGAAACATACATCCATTCCATCCACTATTGTCTATCCTTTTATCCATCCCTCTATCATGAGCTTTTCATCCCACACCCTATCGCCTACCCTTTTATCCATCCCATTATCATGTCCACTTATCCAATTCCATCTTCCTCCTTGCATCTAGACCTAGTTTTCCCTTGTCATTGGTATCTAGCAACAAGACTATCCAAACTACAATAAAATATCATCCCATAAAACAAAAATATCCAAAAGACAATCAAAAATCACAAAAATATCCAAAAACACTTATAAACTCTCACAAATATCCAAAAACAATATCACAAAAATATCCAAAAAATAATCAAACATCACATTTACATATCCAAAAACAATCAAAAATCACAAAAATATCCAAAAAACAATAAAAAATCACAAAAATATCAAAAAACAATAAAAAAATCTCAAAAATCTCCAAAAACACTCATAAACTCTCACAAATATCCAAACATAATAAAAAAATCTCAAAAATACATAAAAACTCAAATATTCAAAAAATCTAAGCAATAACACCAAATGCAAGTCATCCTTCATCCATACCAATCTAGTCAATCAATCTAGCCACATCATCCAATTGCATCCTTTGGTCTTGATCCTAATCATGTCGTAAACCAAATCAATCAATCAGTCATCAATAGGATATATTGTTCCCACATCCTTGTGTTGATCTAGGGATATATCGTTCCCCACAATGACAACACTATCATCATCATCATCATCAATCAATCATCAATGGGATATATTGTTCCCACATCCTTGTGTTGATCTAGGGATATATTGTTCCCCACCATGACAACACTATCATCAAATCAATCAATCCATCCATCAATCATCAATTTATAACTTGACAGGGGCAATACCTTGTTTGTTTTTTGTATCATTTATGCATGCTTGCTTGCTTGTGTGTGTCATCTTTTTTATCTTGCATTTGTATCAAGTCCTTATAATTCTAGCTAATATTCATATCTTGTGTATGTTGGAATGGGTTTTTAGATTATTCTTTGCATCTAAGGTATATTATACCTTCTGTGCATCAGGACTTTAATGCTCTAAGTATCCTTCCTCATACGTCTAGACAAGCTTATATTATGATGGGTGCACATGACACATCGTCATCTTGGTCCTTATACCTTGGTGCATAATGTCTAGTGCTATATCAAACTATAGGATTGCTCTACTCAAATCAGCATAACTACTCATAAATTCATCATTCTATCATCCATCCTTTTATCTTCTTCATGTTTCTCTATTTTGTTATCCATCTTCTATCTCCCTCTTTTCTTCATATCTATTCATTTTGAGAGCACACCCGTATTCTTCCAATTCATCTGTCCTCTCGAGGGGACATCATTCAACCTATTAATTAATCCACCAAGTGTACTTCTACCTGATTGGGCATCATCATTTCTAAATCCAATCATATTTTTCTTCTAAACCCAAATCTTCTTCTATGTTTTAAACTTCTTTGAAATGATGTTACTTCACAACACCATCTCAAAGAGGGGCAAAATGTAGACACCTAAATTTGACCCATTCCTAGATCAGACATTCATCTGCATCAATCAAATAATTCTTAATTATTTGATTAAGTTCATCTATCGATTATTATCCAATTTATCCTCCATGAACTAATTAAATAATCCTGATTATTTAATTAATTCAATTTATCCTCTATATTTGATTAAATAATTCTGATTATTTAATTAAATCAATTTCCCTCTAATTTAAATAAATAAATTCAAATTATTTATTCAATTAGTCTTTTTCCTCTAAAATGAATTAAATTCAATATTTAAATCATTTATCACATGTGCACATGAAATTAATTAATTAATTAATTTAATTTCCCTCTCATCGATATTTCATTCTCACTCAATTTAGATAACTAATCAATCAAATTAGTTAACTAAATCAATCAAATCAGTTAACAGGTTAGTCAATTTAGTCATCTAGTTAATCAACTCAATTAACTACTCAATCAATTCAATTGACTAGTCAATCAATTGAGTCCACTAAGCAATCAACTCAATCAACTCTTCAATCAGATCTATTAACTCCCTTGATGCATGAGAGGGAAAGAACACTTGTCCCTCTCTCATTTGTGCACATCCTCTCAACTATTCTTAACCATTGATCTCTCAAATCATCCACAATCGTTGATCTTCATCCCTGAGAATCTATAAATTGAACCTCATTCTCCATGTTAATCCTCTCCAATCTTCATACAACATTACTCTACAGAAATCATTCTAGATCCAATCAATCTCATCTTAAAGTTATGCTATTTAATTGAGCAATCCACATAGAAAAAGCAAGGAGTAATTTGGGTGCAAGTTCAATTCGCTCAATCAGTGTAGGCAATTTGTTTGTGCAAAAGGAAGGTAACTTGTACTTGATTTTTTTAATCTTTCGTTTATGTTTACAATGCAAATTTCACTTATCACAGAGTCAAAAGCGATAAATAACGTTATCCAAGGGAAAGTGATAGATTACTTTAGCAGTGATATATCGAAGGGGAACAACTTCAACCCATTTCATGAAGTAATCAGTAGCGATGATGATAAATAAATGACCTTGGGAAGAAGGAGAAGAGATTTTACCAATGATATCCAAACCCCAAATAGAAAAGAGTCAAGGTGCTACCTAGACCCAAAGTTCCTGCAGAGGAGCTCAAATCAATTTGTTGTGTTGTTGACATTGAGGGAGCTTTTTAACAAAAGTGAAGGAATCTTGTTCCATGGTTGTCCAATAGTAACCCATATAGAGCAACTTTTAAACTAAGGCATGTCCACTGAAATTACCCCCATAGGCACCTAAATGGGCCTCTTCAAGGGAAATGGGAATCTCGGCCTTAGTTAAGCAACACAGGAGGAAACCATTATAGGCTCGTCGATATAGAACATTAGAAAGAATGATATAACATGTTGTGAGCTTTCGAATGCAAATTTGAGCACTTTTACAGGAAGCATTTGGGAAGGTACCATCACACAAATAACTAAATATGTGTGACTACCATTCCTCATTTAATCAATTTTGTAACAAAAGAGAAAATCAGAAGAAGCACTTCCAACTATAGAAGGTAAAGATAAAGTATGAATAATAAAATGATAATCAGTTATAGAATCATCAATGGGTACAAGGGAAGTAGCGGTTGCCATTTCATATGCATGATGGTTATCCTTACATAGAATGGTGTCAATAGTTGAAGAAGAAAACTAATCTAATAGGGATAAAGCTAAGGTACGATATTAAGATAACTCATCTTGCTTAGCTTGATAAGAACCTATGACATGCTTTATAATCAACTGGGAATCACCATAAATATGAAGAGACTTAATATTAAGAGCTAATGTGGCACACAAGCTAGCAATAAGGGCTTCACACTCAACGATATTAGTGGTACAAGTAAAGGCGAGATGAAAAGAAATGGGAATTGGTTTACCCGAAGGGGAGACGAGGATTACACCAACTCTGGAACTAGTTCGACAACTAGATCTGTTGAAGAACAACTCCCACTGATGATCATCATCGATAAAAAGGATATGATCATCTAAGAAGGATTCCTTATTAGGGATGGAAAAAGGAGAAGGTGCCTCAGCTAGATGGGCAGCTACAACTTGTCCGTTAATGGCCATTTGGGAGAAATTTTAGATCAAACTCTATAAGCAACATAACCTATTTACCTAGATGGCCTAAGAGATCTATCTTAGAAAGGAGATACTTAAGAGGATCAAACTTAATGATAACATGTGTTTCAGCATGGAGAAGGTAATGTCTAAGCTTATTTGTTGCTAATATGAGAGCTAGACATTGTCTCTCTAATACTATACAACAAGTTTCATAATCCAGTAGGGTTCAGCTGATGTAATAAATACAACGCTCCCTACCTTCATCATCATGTTGGGCTAACAAAGCCACTAAAGCATGATATGGAGTAGAAGAATAGAGAAGAAAAGGACATCACATAATAGCTGGCATGAGGATTATTCAGATAGCACTTAAGGTCCACAAAGACCTTATGGCAATCTACATTCCAGTCAAAACAAACATTCTTTTTAAGAAGATGGGTGAAAGAAAGAGTTTGATTTGCTAGTTGTGAAATAAATTAGTGAATAGTTTGAATTTTTCCTTGTAAACTACGAAGTTCAGAAATATTTTTCAGGGGAAGCATATTCACAATTGTGTCAATTTTGTTCATATCTACCTTGATACCACAATGTGAGACTATAAACCCCAATAACTTGCCAGATTCAACTCCAAAGACACACTTATAATGGTTTAAGCACATGTTGTAGAGGCGCATATGTTCAAAAATATGATGAAGATTATGTACATTATCTTGGTACAAATTATATTTGGCCAAGATGTTATCAACGTAATCCTCCAGAATGTTGTGAATAAAATCTTGAAATGTTAGGGTCATCGCATGTTGATATGTTGATCCAACATTCCTAAGACCAAACGACATGACCATATAACAATAATTCCCCATGGTGATGTAAATTTAGTTTTAGGTTGATCTTTGGAGTTAATTAGAATATGATTATAACCTAAAAAACCATCCATGAACGAGAGTAAAGCATGACCAATTGTAGAGTCAACTATCATGTCAATATTTGAAAGAGGGAAATCATCCTTCAAGGATGCTTTGGTTAAATCATAGAAGTTGATACAAATCTAAATATGGTTTTCAAGTTTAGTGACAACAACAATATTTGACATCCAATGTGAATAGTCAATTGGGAAAATAAAACCAACTTGTAAAAGATTTTCTATCTCGGCCTTGACCATTAAGGCAACCTTGGGGTTCATTTTGTGAATCTTTTGTTTCATTGGCTAGGCATCAAGATATAGCACAATGTTATGGACCACAAATTTGGGGTCTATACCAGGCGTATCCACACATGACTAGGAAAATAATTCAAGAAATTCATGCAAGAGAGATAAATGTGTTTGTCACTCTTTCGAGGACAAACATTGTCCAATTTGTATGACTTTATCATTATTTCAAGGTTCCATCAGGACATCAATAGTATCTCCAATGAGGAGAGTGCTATGGTTTGAAGGGATAGATGAAGGATATCCTTGTGAAGAAGTGGGGGATGAGAAGATATCATCTGACAAGGATGGATTGCCTAAAATATGCTTGTGCATTTAAGTAGAAGGGGAGCCCACGATTGTGATGATATGTTGGCATATGCTCATAGACCCCAATGAATTCAGCAAAGGCTTCATCTATGGAGAAAGAATCAAGATGAGGAAGATGTGGAGAATTAAAATCTTGAGATATGAGTTTAGGATAAACCAGGGGAAGAGAAGGAGAACATAAAGAAGAAAAAATCATATTAACATCAAGATAATCTTGGTAAGAGGCTATAGAGGGTTGACAAGGATGGTATCCAAGACCTGCAAAAGAGTAATGCAAATTAGACTTGAGAAGAATCTTGATACCTTGTTCCTTTTATCACATTTGTTTCCTTTATAACCAATATTAGTGAGAATATGAAAACCACGACCATAATAGGATTGCATCTCTATAAAAGAGAGGATCCTCGTGTGTGGCATAATCTATACAAGAAGTGTATTCATTGTTGAACACAAGGAATACTGAGAGGGGGGTGAATCAGTATTCTATAAAACCATTCCTTCACATGCTCTTTAACCCATTTACTAAATTCAATAACATGAAAGAAAAATAAACACAAGAAAAGAAACCATAAAGTCATAACACAGACACCAGGATTTTTACGTTGAAAACCCAAAAAAGGAAAAACCACGGTGAGTGTTAGCTCACAATTTATTATAATCAGTTATAAGATATTACATAGAAATGATCACTGCAGGTGGACTCACTATCCAAGGGGACTCACTTCCCACTGAGAAATAAAGATAGAAGAGAAGAGATAATGGCTCACTACGAATAAAGAATTGTTACAAATGCATCTATTGAATGCTAGAATATAGTTCCATTGATAGCTCAAAATACAGTTTCAAAGCTCTTCATAATGACTACTATGTTTCTCTGTTCTACTCACATATATTATGTTCTACTGTCCTCTGTACTCTTACTACACTTTTTTGGATCACAAAAATAGTGTTAGATTGCATACACATGAACTCAATACTACATCACATCACTTAACATCAAAATCCATCAAGTATTTATATCTGCAACAAGATCTAACTCAAAATTGGGTCGGCTTGCCATAAATGAAACGTGTACACAAAAGGTTATACTTTGTCAGCTTGAATTATCTATGCAGGAGGTTATGTAGACCAATGTAATCCTTCAAGAACCTTCATATAGGTGTGGACCTATTATAGAACCACTTAGAATGATGATCCAAACAATATATCTTTATCGCATATCGATCCAACTTGTATGTCGGCTTCATCCTTAAGTATACACTTAACCAAATCGATTGTCATAACACAACTTCTAATGCTGACCACATGGGACTCTAAAATTCATATCAAACACTCATTATGCATCACCCAACATACCTTTAGAACCGCGAGTCATGATATTCTTATGCGAAAAAATGTAGATCTCTAAACTACTGTCTCTGTCACTGTGAAATATTGTCAACCTAAATGTCGATACTTAGGAGCTTGTGGGCAATCATCTAGTAAACCTCATACTATACAAATTTGGAATTGGATACTCCTAACATGTGTTTACAACACCTCCAAACTGCAAATTGAAACAACCAATAGAAGAGAAATGCAGACTAAGATACTTAGGTATTCTGTACTATTCATGACTAAACTCTGTTAACCCAGACTTAAGCAATTCAAAGTGTAGCTTCTGGAGATTTCTAGGACATGAGACTTGGAATATAACATCATCAAACAACTATATACAACATTCCAAAACTGCAAACCAGAGTCTACATCTGCAGAGGAATACCATTCAACTTTCTGTCACTAACTCAGTAAGATGCCAACACTTAGTCAATTTGACTAAGTCATTCTTTCCAAACCAACAATATTTTACACAACTTGTCTCAAGACCTGTTCCCAATCCTATCTGACTATTGCCATCAATGACAACACCATATCACAATCATACCAGCAGTGTCTATTGACAATGTTGCCAACAATCCCCCCTTTGGCATTGATGGCAACACTTAGTGAAAAATGTTCATACTGCTCCCCCTTTACTATGTACATCCAGTTATTCTTCTCCCTCTTAGGTATTTAGCTATTTTTCACTGGTTTTTCTTCTCCCCCTTTGACATCAATGGCAAAGGTGTATGTAGAAGTGACAAAATTGTTTTAAAATTTCAAAACTATTATACTTGGTTGCATATGTACAAGTGCAATCACATAACTTACTATAAGTGGAAAGGATGTCTATATATATGATTTTCAGTTAAGCAATCTCCCCATCCCACCAATCCTTAACCCTGCTCAAAATCTAAATGTTCTCATTCACTTGGAACACCTATTCCTCTGCTTTATGTACAATGGTAGGTACTTTAGTTATTGCCTTTATCTTTACTACCTCAGCCACTAGACCAGTCGTAGAATCAATTTTAGAACCTATTATCTCTCTGAGCTGGCACATTCTACTTTTAATGGCCTCTTTTTGATTCAGTAGACTACTTATGTTTGCATAAATACCTTCAATTTCTTCTTTCTTGATGGAATTAGATGCTGGATCATATGTTTCTAACAATTTTAGCAGTTGAAGTTCTATGGCATCTATTTTCTCCTTTATTTCTTTTGTAGTTTCTTTCCATGTTAGACAAAATTTGTATATGTTGATGGCTTCTTTGATGGCACTATCTACATTCATAATGCTTTTATCCAACAAGATTCTATCTTGAGCTAACTTATTTTTCAACTCAACTAACCTTTTATTATTAATCTATGTTCTAACCTTTTTATCTGTAGCCTTTTCAAAAGACTCAAAATGTGAACTTACAGAGTTTATTAGCCTTTTGAATTGTTCAGTGGGGGCTAGAGATGTGTCCTTCTGCAGTCTAGGCATCAAATTTTCTAAAACACCAGATGCATTATCAATGAGCTCACTATCCTAAATATGGGACTTCAAAATTTCTTCTTGAGCCTTAGCTTGGACAATTGTCCCTAATTTCAATTTTTGTAGAGGTGTCATGGAGTCTAAGTTGATTGGTTCTTGTAGCAACTTAGGTGTATCCAAAATCTAAGTTTCTTTCTGCCTCTCCAAAAACTCTCTAACTGAATACACAGGATCTTGAGTGGCTACAACAGTGTCTCTTACCATGTCATGAGACACTTCTTTTTCTTTAGTTTCTCTGAAGGTGTTTGGTCCATAGCTTCTTGCTCATCAATTTTATGTTCCGGAGAAGGGCTAACCTTAGCTTGTTCCTCATCCTGATTTCCCTTAACAACACAATCATTCTGCTCTGGAGGGGCTTCAAAATTTTGAAAAGCTTTGTCTTCTTCTTGCTCCTTCATTTTTGTATCTCTTCCTGGGCTTTCCAAAGGAATTGACTTAGTTTGATTCAAACCCTATTCTGAGCTGACTTCCGGAAGAGAAGTATCATCACCAACATTTGATCCTTCCTTATCATGAATTGTCAGGATATTAAGATCTCTTAAGACATCAAGAGTTACTTTTTTTGTGTCCTCCACCAATTTCTCTATGTCTCCAAACATCAAAATGTTGGTCCTTTTCTTTATCTCAAACTTTTCCCCAAGTATCTTGGTGACCTTGGATTTCCTCTTCAATAGTTATATTCGAACACAACTTTATTACTGCATGTTCTCTTAACTCTAAATCTTTTACCATTGTTGCTTCCTTTCTAGTAGACATAATACTACCCAAGCTGTCTGGTAGGTCAGTAATCACTTCAAGGAGAGCCTTGTTGAACATTTCCAAAAATCTAATTATTGCAGTTCCAATGGTACCTTTATCTACATCATTGTACTCATCATATAGTTCTACTATTGGCTTAAGATTACCATGAGATGCCATAGCATTTAGAGTGTCTTCTAAAGTTATTGTGGCCTTTTTTTCTTTGGGCTCTATTTTCCTTGACTTTTTCTTTCTTATGCCCTTACTGAAGGGCTTGTCATGTTTGCTCCTGGAGACTTCACTAGACTTAGCCTTCATTTTCTCTACTTCTTCATTTGTTTCAATCTCCTCTTCATCAACTCCAACACTCACATACATCCTTTTTCCCTTGGTTTTCTTTCTTTTATGCCCTTCAATAGTGGATTTCTTTGTAGGTGCTTCCACACTCACTAAAGGAGTGGGACCAAAGGACTTAGATGTACTTTTAGCAAAGGTTGAACCTCTTGTTCTCCTCTTTGGTACTTAGGCTTCTCTAATTTCTTTACAAGCTCTTCTGGAGCCTTTTATGGTTCATCTTACTTCTTTTCTCTAGATACTAATGTAGAGTAGGGGAGGCTTCTCAAAAACACCTTCAAGGATTCATGAGGTTCATTTGACTAACTATCCCAACTTGACAAGTTTCCTCTTCACCTAGCATGGTTGCCAAAGGATGATATATGCACAAATGAAGGCCAATGAGTGAACCAAACTACTACACTCCTATCACACCCTGACCCACTCTGTTTTGGCAAACTAAGACCATTCAAGGTCACAAAGACTCATGACATCATGCCCTCCTAGTCACTCTCTTTCAATTAGCCCTATTTGCTTGTAGCCCTTTGAATAGGGTTTTTGGTCAAGTCAATCATGCATCAGCTCACTACTCCACCTATGCTAGAAGACCTAATACATGAAGATATTAGGCTTCAAATGATGCAACAGTCACACCAGTCAAGTCCCCTGCTCCTGCAATGCAATAAACAAATAAATGCAAACTATCTAAGTCCATTCCACCCATGCTTGAGGGTTGACATAGGTGGAATGGGTCAAAACCCCATCAGTTTGCTAAAACCCTCCAAAACTAGGGTTTAAGAGCTAGTTACAGAAAAAGATTGATAAAATGCTTCAACCACAATGAAAATCCTCCAAACTTGATTCAAATGACAGCTAACACCATTCACTTCATGATTTCAAACATTTGGATTCATGACAGTACAGTACGGACTAGTACAGGAAGTTGGAACAACAAAAAGATAGAAAAATGTAGAAAACTCAGAAAATTTGTATTATTTTTCTCTTCAAAACTCCTTCTCTGATCTACCTCGAAGTGTGTGAGGCCTCAATATCATGTTTACATTTAAACTCCATGTTTTCATAACTACACCATTGTGGAAAAGCCAAAAATAAGGCATAAAATAGCCTATCCCTAAAACTGTCAAAATAGAATGTTCTAAACTTTAGCAATATTTAAGACTCCACTCTTGGTGACTCTAAATACATCAAAAGAATTGTCTTAACTAGACTTTATTACATCACTTAAGAAGAAAAATCCACCTAGGCTCATTATTGAGACCAAAAATTCAAAATTTGCCTTGATGTCTTGGTCCCCCTGCACCATACACCCAAGGAGAAAGGATCTCAGTCTCCACTTTAGATCAAATTAGGGACTGTAGTTCCATGTTTTGCAATGTCTTCAGCTGTCATCCAAGTTGCATCTTCATGAGGTTGCCCCTGCCACTTCACCAGATATTCATTGTACACCTTATGCCTTGTTCTCTTGACCTCCTTGGTGTCTAAAATGGCTTCAAGTTTGACTGGTGCAGCAGGAGGAAGATCTCTAATCCAATTAGCAAAGCAACACCTTCAACAACATCTGTACCTACATCCAAAGATCCCTTGAAAGGATATAAGTAAGCAATGTTAAAGATTGGTGAGATAGCAACTCTAGAAGGGAGTTCTATCTCATATGCATTTTCACCAAACTTGTGGACCACCTTACATGGCCCAATTTTCATCATCAACAACTTAGTGTATCTGCCCTTAGGTAACCTCTCTTTTCTTAGATGTGCAAGTACTAGATCTCCAACCTTGAACTAAACATTCCTCCTTTTCAAATCTGCATGCTTCTTGTAAGTTTCCACACTCTTCTTGAGGTGTTCTCTAACTTTATTATGTATATCTTTCATAGCCATTACAAGCTCCTCTCCTTTAGCACTTCTCTTCTCCAATCTTCTTAAATCTCTAATTTCAAGTATACCTCTTGGGTTCAATCCATACACTACTTCAAAAGGACTCTTCCCTATGCTCCTGTTAATGGAATTATTATAAGCATATTCTACCTATGCAAGAACAAGATCCCATTGCTATCCATGTTCTTTTGTAAGACATCTAAGTAGATTCCCCAATGATCTATTAACTACTTTAGTTTGCCCATCTGTTTGTGGGTGATAGGTAGAGCTGAAAGTCAAATTGGTTCCTAGTTTCTTCCATAAGGTCGTCCAAAATTGGCCTATAAATTTTGAGTCTCTGTCTGAAACAATAGTGAGGGGCAATCCATGAATTTTAACTATCTCCTTGAAAAATAAACTTGCAATGTTTGATGCATCACTTGTGCATTTGCAAGGAACAAAATGTGTCATCTTACTAAATCTATCCACAACTATAAAGATACTATCCACTCCCCTCTGAGTTTTGGGTAGGCCTAATATTAAATCCATACTAAGATGTTCCCAAGGTCTGCTAGGGATTGGGAGAGGCTGATATAGGCCTGCATTTGAACTAGATCCCTTGGCTCTTTGATAAACTCCACAAGTTTTAACAAATTTTCTGATATCTACTTGCATCTTAGGCCAAATATAAAATCTTCTTACCTGATCTAGTGTCTTGTCTATCCCAAAATGTCCTCCAAGACTCCCACAATGCTTCTCCCTTATGAGATTTGTCCTCATAGAGTACTTAGGGATGCATAACTGAGCCCCCTTGAATAACAATCCATCTTGCAATAAAAAATTAGGAAATTGATCATGAAAAGTACCTTGAAACTGTTGGCAAATAGAGTATACCTCTTTGAAGTTTGCATCAGAAGCATACATGTCTTTTAATGCTTCTAATCACACATTTTGGAGTTGTATTTCATGCACTAGGATTGATCTCCTGCTTAAGGCATCTGCTACCTTGTTAGCTTAGCTTTTCTTGTGCTTGACGGTGAATGTATAACTTTGCAAGTACTCAACCCACTTTATATGCCTATGACTCAACTTGTCTTGACTGTTCAAGAAACTCAGAGCATGGTTATCTGTGAAGACTATAAATTCCTTGGGCAAGAGGTAATGTCTCCACTTCCTTAGCGACTGCACTAATGTATAGAGTTCTAGGTCATATGAAGAATACTTTCTCTTGGCTTCATTGAGCTTTTCACTGAAGAAAGCCACTGGTCTGCCCTCTTGGCTCAAGACTACACCTACTGCAGATCCACTAGCATCACACTCCACTGTGAATATCTTTTTGAAGTTAGGTAAAGCAAGGATGGACTATTGTGCCACTCTATTTTTCAGGTATTCAAAGCTCTTTGTTGTCTCCTTAGTCCACTAAAATTTCCTCTTCTTATCTCCTTTGATGGTGTCAAGGATGGGAGAACAAATATGACTGAAATTCTTAATAAATTTCCTATAGAAGGTAGCTAAACCATGAAAACTTCTTACCTCTCCTACTGATTTTGGAGCTGGCCAACTGAGAATGGCTTCAACATTGGAAGGATCCATCTTCAACGTGCCTTTGGAGATCACAAAACCAAGGTATACTAGTTCTTCCTTCATAAACTCACACTTTTTGAGGTTGATCATCAACTTCTCCTTATTCAATCTTTGCAAAACCATGTCAAGATGCTACATGTTCTCCTCCTTTGTCTTGTTGAACACAAGAATATCATCTAAATAAACAACAACAAACTTCCAATAAAAGGCTTCAAGACCTCATTCATTAATCTCATAAATGTGTTAGGAGAATTAGACAATCCAAAGGGCATTACCATCCATTCATACAATCCTTCATTGGTTTTAAAGGTAGCTTTCCATTCATCTCCTTCCCTTATTCTAATTTGGTGATATCCACTTTTGAGATCAATCTTTGAGAAGTAACATGCACCCCCTAAACAGTCCATTAGGTCCTCCATTCTAGGTATTGGGAACCTATATATGATTGTAATTTTGTTTATGGTTGAATCAGTACACATCCTCCACTCTCCACTTTTCTTGGGTGCTAAAATAGTAGGGACAACACATGGACTTAAGCTTTCTCTGATGAGACCCTTATCTAACAATTCTTGGACTTGTGCTTTGATTTCTTCATTCTATTGTGGGTTAGCTTGTATGTAGCCTTATTAGGCAAATTGGCTTTAGGTATTAGGTCTATGTGATGGATGATATCTCTCATGGGAGGTAAAGAACTTGGCAACTCATCTACCACTATATCCTTGTACTTGTTCAACAAAGATTGAACCTCACTAGGTATGTCTCCCACCTTATTTGATGCTATATCAAACTTGGTCTTAGGTCTAATTACTACTACAAATCCCTGTCCTTCCTCCTTCATTGTTTGCAAAAACTCTTTCTCTCCTACTACCATGATGCTAGACCCAACTTGTTTATCAGATTATTCCTCTTGAAGGGCTGTTAAAGAGAATGGGACTCCATCCTTCTCTATCACATAAATGTTTTTTTGACCATCATGCTTGCTCTTTCTATCATGTTGCCAGGGTCTTCCTAGCAACAGGTGACAAACATCCATAGGAATGATGTCACAAAGGATGTTATCTCTATAACCTCCAATGTTAAACTCTACCCATGACTGTTCATTCACCAAGACTTGTTGACCTTTGTTTAACCATGACACTTTGTAGGGTGTGGGGTGAGGAATTCTTTTCAGGTTCAACTTCTCTACCATTTCTAAGGAAACCAGATTATCAATAGAACCAGAATCAACAACTACTTTGCATACCTTTCCATGTGACTTGCAAGTTGTTCTAAACAATTATTTCCTTTGTGAAGGCTCCTTGGTTGTTGGCACCTTGAGGAGTGTCCTTATCATCAATGTATCACCTATCTCAGGAGAAAAAGGCTGAAGTGGTGAATTGACATTTTCATTGTCCTCTTCATGGACTATTTGGGTTCTGCATTCACCTCCATGAGAACTTGATGCTTGCTTTTTTGAGCACTTGAATGCAGGATGGCCAAACTGATTACAGTTGTAACATTTTCCTGAGAAGGTGCTTGAGCCTCTTCCTTGGCCACCAAATCTTCCTCTAATGTTAGGCATTCTACCTCTAAAACTACCCCTATCACTTGATTCCCCTTTTTGCTCTTGCTGTCCACTTGATTCTTTTTGGAATTGTGTCCTTCCCCCAAAGTTACCTCTGCCTCTATTATTCCTTCCTCTACCCCTAGCCTATTGTTATTGTCTTCTTTTTATTTTCTCTTCTGCCCTTACTACCAATTGGAAACATTCTTCCACATTTCTAGGGGTGGAAAGGCTTATTTCATCTTGAATATTGAGCCTAAGCCCATTGATATATCTAGTAATTTTCTCAACCTCATCTTTATTGTGCCATGTCCTCATGGTCAGCTTGTGGAATTCTTCAGTATAGGCCATAACATCCATTTCTTTTTGCTTTAAATTTTGAAACCTTTTGAAGGTTTGAATTGCATAATCCTTTGGAAGGAATTGGCTCTTCACTATGGACACCATCCGGTCCCATGAACTAATTTTTGCTTTTCCTTTCCTCAACCTCTTTGATTGAACATAGTTCCACCATGTCAATGTTGCTCCCTTCAACTTGGTCTTTGCCAATTTGACCATTTTCTCTTCTGGCATCTCTTTGTAATCAAAGTAGTTATCTAAGGAATCAATCTAGTCTAATATATCCTCACTGTTCATTTTTCCTTCATACATGGGTAACTCCATTTTGACATCAGTGCTTTCCCCTTTCACAGTCTGCAGTATCTTCATAAACCTTCTAGCATTTGAATCCATCTCTTCCTCATTGGATCCCTCTTGAGGGCCTACAAATTCTCATCCTCATTCTATTGCTCACTTTCTTCCTCAATGAACCCACCTCTTCTTAGGTTTGCTTCTATGGCTGCAAGTCTGTCTAGGATTCCATCTTGGGATTCCTTCATCATTCTTACTTCTCTAGTGAAGACTGGATTGTTTCTGGGAGGCATCTTGTAAACTCAACTCTTCCCACTTTACCAATCAGAACCTATACTCTAATACCACTTGATGCAGAGCAAGGGAGGCTTCTCAAAAACACCTTCAAGGATTCATGAGGTTCATTTGACTGACTGTCCCAACTTGACAAGTTTCCTCTTCACCTAACATGGTTACCAAAGGATGATATATGCACAAATGAAGGCCAATGAGTGAACCAAACTACTACACTCCTATCACACCTTGACCCACTTTGTTTTGGTAGACTAAGACCATTCAAGGTCACAATGACTCATGACATCATGCCCTCCTAGTCACTCTCTTGCAATTAGCCCTATTTGCTTATAGCCTTAGAATAGGGTTTTTGGGCATAACTTGCAGAATTCATGACAAACCAATGAACAAATTAGCTTTTTGGATACCCATTAGGATTATACACAACATATCAAACATGCAACATAGGTTTATTTGGAACATGTGCCTTAAAAACTGACTGTACCTGTTGTTCTTAGGCCTAATTAGGCCTCTTTTACAAGGCAACTGTAAGATAAACTTGCTCCCAACTCCCCAAACCTACTCTAGGGCATAAATAGGGTTGAAAATAGTCTAAATATGCTGGGTTTATGTTTCTTGAGTCATCTCAAGTCAATCATGCATCAACTCACTACTTCACCTATGCTAAAAGACCTAATACATGAAGATATTAAGCTTCAAATGCTGCAACAGTCACACCAGTCGAGTACCCTAGTCCTACAATACAATAAATGAAGAAATACAAACTTTATAAGTCCATTCCACCCATGCTTGAGGGTTGACACAGGTGGAATGGGTCAAAACCCCATCAGTTTGCTAAAACCCTCCAAAACTAGGGTTTAAGAGCTAGTTACAAAAAATTATTGATACAATGCTTCAACCATAATGAAAATCCTCCAAACCTGATTCAAATGATATCTAACACCATTCACTTCATGATTTCAGACATTTGGATTCATGACAGTATAGTACAGACTGGTACAGGAGGTTGGAACAACAAAAAGATAGAAAAATGCAGAAAACTCAGAAAATCTATATTATTTTTCTCTTCAAAACTCCTCTGATCTACCTCGAAGTGTGTGGGGCCTCAATATCATGTTTACATTTAAACTCTACATTTTCATAACTCCACCATCGTGGAAAAGCCAAAAATAAGGCATGAAACAGCCTGTCCCTAAAACTGCCAAAATAGAATGTTCTAAACTTAAGCAATGCTTAAGACTCCACTCTTAGTGACTGTAAATACATCAAAAGAATGGTCTTAACTAGACTTTATTACATCATTTAAGAAGAAAACTCCACCTAGGCTCATTATTGAGACCAAAAATTCAAAATTTGCCTTGATGTCTTGGTGCCCCTGCACTAGCTACCCTTGCTGCTTCTGCCTTTGCTCTAGTTTTTGTAATTTGTTCTTTAGTAAACCCCTTGCTCTGGGCATATCCCTCTACCATTTTCCTAGCCTTCTTTATAGTTTCAATCTTTCTAAATTCAACATGAACTTTGACTGAGATTTCTTCATATGTTCCAAATCTTTCTTCAGTGGTGTCCCTGGGTTCGTTCAACATGAGCTCAGCTGAGCCAATCAACACATCCTTAGTTACTTCATATCCCATAGAAGGGACCCATACTATCCTTGGATCTACAACTACCATTGCACACCAATCTTTATTCACAATAAAACATATATCATCTTTGTATTTTTCCACTATCAATTTATGTATCCTTGCCCTAGATTGCATGACCTTTTGCAAACTTTTGAAGTAGCCCCACAGGGCTTCATTTTGTGCATCATGACTGCTTCCAGGGATTGCTAGGACATGAGACTTAGAATATAACATCATCAAAAACTATATACAACATACCAGAACCACATACCAGAGTTTGCATTTGCAGAGGAATACCATCCAACTTTTTGTCACTAACTCAGTAAACTACCAACACTTAGTCAATTTCACTGTCATTCTTTCTAGACCAAAGTTGTTGTACACAACTTGTCTCAAGACCTATTCCCAATCATATCTAACTATTGCCATCAATGAAAACACCATATCACAATCATACCATCAGTGTCTCTTGACCATGTTGCCAACATTCACATGTATCCTTAGGAGAAAAAGAGGAAGAAGTTTGTTTTGATGTAGAAGACTTATTTAGAGATAAGGAATTAGAAGTTCATCCTTTGGAATATCAGGATTGGGGGGTTGAGTTTATACTCTCCAACAAAGGAGGGTGTAAAGTCTAATGACCCCCAATCATCACTCAGACACGCATTCAAGGATGAGTCAATGCCATGGTCAACCTCTTAGGTAGGGGTTGAGGATGGGGAATCATCTTTAGCAAAAGAAGACGGAATGAGATTTTGAAGGGTAGGAGAAATGTCAGGATGAGTCAAAGAATCCATTTTCTGACAAAACTGCATAGGATTCAAATCAGCTTTGATCATATAAGTTTATTTTCATAGATAAATTTAATTGAACCATGCAAGGTAGACAAGATGACACCCATAGCATAAATCCATGTTCTACCAAGAAGGATATTATAGGTTAATACCATGGGCATGACATGAATGAGAGTGGGTAAAGTGATTGGGCCCAAATCAATTGGTAAGGTGATCGTGCCTAGTGTTTGTCTACCAACATTATCAAATCCATGGATAGAAAGAGTAGTAGGTGAGATCAAAGACATCAATATTAATATTATTTAACAGGTCTACTCCACAAATTTTGAGACCTAAACCATTCTCAATAATGGTATGATTGACTCTAAAATTATTAATTCCAACAATAATGAGCAAAGGAGCATTCTACTTTTGCACCTCCAAGGAAGGTAACTCATATTGTTGAAATACAATATTAATAGAATTTGTGTAAATACCATCTAGTAAGGAAGCTATGTCATTTGTCTCAGTAGAAGATGTGATAGGGGTCTTCTATAGGGCTTCCTAGAGCATACCATGATAGATTGGTGAAGTTTGAATGAGATCCCAAAGAGAGATCTTAGTAGGAGTAACACAAAGTTGCTCTACAAGATTGTACTTTGTTAGGGGCTTATGAGACAAATGAGGAGCTAGAGGTAGAATAGGTGAAGAATTCAGAAGGGAAATAGGGATGAATACATTCTATTTGTTTTTTCAAGTATTGTAAGTGTGGGCCACAGCATGATAATGAGGGGGTGCCGACACATTTAGTGTGATAGACTTAGCAATTTGTGTAAAGTAATTAGCAGGACGAGGTGTGTTTGTAGCACCCTACATCATGAATACTGGTTTAGAATTGGTTTGTGGTTCAGAACAAAGATGCACCACAATCTTGGGTTTCACAGGCTCTTTCATAAAACCAAGAATGTAGATTGTATTGATCATTTGTGTAGAAGAAATGTTTTTGGGTTTAAAAGAGGAAGATTTAACATGGATGAAATCATCAAAGACTTAATCAAGCATATCAAAATCTTCAATACTAAAAGGTTTATCAAAAGTGGTAAAAGTTTGAAGAAAGAGATCCAATATTGTCAAATTCTACTTTCTACCTAACCACAAAAGTTTACAATAGAAGAAGGGATATGATAGTGCATGCAGTCGGGTTCACCAAAATGTAACGTCTAAAATTTGAAATCTAATCTAAACTAGCTAGAATCAAATTCTACACATACATTAGGACCTAACCAACTTCTAGGAAGATTATTCTATTTTCCAATATAGAAGAGTAGATCAACCCAACTAGGTCTAATTTTATTCTACACTTAGAAATTTAACAATTTCAATAAGGAGAAACTCTAAGGAATAACAAAAAAATTTTCAATTGTCAGAATTTGAGAAATGATTTTACAAAAATGATAGCAGAGTAGAAAAATAGGAATAAGAGGGGAACCTAGCACCAAAGCATAGAAGCCTCGGCCTTGGATGCCAACATATCGTGAGGGCATCTCTATATAGTGTTGTCATCCAGGTAGTATCAAAACTTCAAAAGTATGTATTGTATGGCTGAACAGTAGCCTGTAACATCACCCAATTCACATAGAAAGTTGAAATGAGTGCCCAATTATAATGTTTGTCAATAAAGCATATGAATAAGATATTTGATAAAGAAAATAAAGATGAAGGAGAGGAAAGAAATAACAAAATCGCGTGCATTTGAATCTTTTCCCACAACCTGTATGCTACAAAGGACCAAGAAAAATTGTTGGGCTATTTGGGAGATTGCCTTAGTCAAACACTTGTTTCAGTCTTTCGACCTCCATGAACAACCAATGTAATAGAAAAAAATGTGTGCTTCTATCCTATGTGCATCTAGGAATTAAAATCAATGACAATAAAACTAAAAGTATTATCCCTGGTCTATGCGGAAATACCCTAGTGTGCATATGGTAAAATAGGTGGTGGTCTACACCACAAACATTGCCAAAATGTAAATAATGTAAGATAAATATAACAAAACCTCAAGATAACACTATTTCCTGTCAAAAGAACAATGTCACCTAGTTTTTGAGAACACAAAGGAGGCTACAATCTCCTTGATGATTAAATTTGTGTATAGATGGCTTCAAAACCCTTGAAAGCAAGCTTCAAATTTAGAAATGAAGATGTTGTAATCTTGATGAGCATCCATGAACACAAAGATCTTATAAGAAAACTAAGAGAGATGACTTCTCAAGCAATATTCTCCCACTTCTAGGAAATCTGCTTGAAAATCTATATTTGTATGTGAGAGAGAGACAAGAGAAACCTCAAAATCCAAGAGAGAGGTTCTTTTTCCCCATCTTGCCTTTTTGCATGCCAAGAGGGAATCTAGAAAAGTCAGGTACACTATAGGGATTGTTTTCTATCACATGAGTGTTACCTATGATGAAATCTAAGGAATGAGTGGGAGAAGAAACATTCAAAAGTTTTGGAATATTCAGGATGTCAGTGCAGCACTAAGATGTCAGTGTGGGACTGAGATGTTAGTGCAGCACAGAGACATCCGCACCTAGCACTCACGCCCTAGGAATATTCACTCAAATTTTACATGTTCTCATTAAATTATAATAATCAAATGCTTGATGTGAATTTTGGTAAATCTCAGTGATGAGGGAAAATAGGCCAAAGTTTAGGTTAAATGACCCTAAAACATGTTACGGGCATGGATGCTAAAGCGAGCAAAAATGTATCATAAAATTGCGAAGGTATGCAATTTTCTACATTACACTATGTATCTATTTTGAATGTTATTGTGAGTTAGTGGTAGTTAAATACAAAAGAATTCCTTAAATCTTTTTAGTAAGAGAAGAATCCGTTAGAGGTAAATTCATGAGTATGTTAAAAAAGTTAGTATGAAAAATTCTTTTAGATATCACCTAAAAAATTATTAGAATTTCCTCACTTGGCCTTGATGAATTGATTTTAAAACAATAAAAAAGGCACACCAGATGTATTACAAAAATGGCCTTGTATACATGTTGATTGAGCATAAAGAGTTTTCTCATCAAGTTCTACACATCTTCTAATATAATCTATGAAACTTATTAGTATAGCCTTACCTGCTCTAATACCATATTAGAAATTAGGATCTTAGGATACTAATCATTATGAAAAAATATAAAATAAATATAAATGAGAATTATACAAGCATAAGTTTAGCACATTACACAAGATATATATGGGGAAAACCCTTCTGGGTAAAAAACCCCACAAAGCATCATTTTATTAAAACACTTACAAAAATAGTCTATTAAAAAATAGACTAAATCTAGGGATATACTCATCCACATACTTCCACATGGCCAATAATACTGTAATGAAACAACTTGCACAATATCTAAATATAATAGTAAATATGCTGCAAATACTTGATAATAATATGCCACTTCGAGGGGGCAACCTCCAAAACCACTTCGAGGGGGATACCTCCAATAGTCTTCAATGAGAACACAATGCTGAATATATGATGAAATAAGACTCACTACCTCCTATATATACCTATTTATGCCTAGGATATCACCTAGGCCGACTTAGATGGGCCTATATAAGCCTTAGGCCGACCTAAACAACTAAATAACAATAAACTAATGATAATATAACTTAATTAAGAGTTAAGATAGCCACAAGCCGACTATTCATAACCCTATACACACTATAGGATTAAGGGCGTAGCATGCCCCCCCTCTTCAAAGAAGCATTGTCCTCAATGCTAACCAAATGTGGATGCTTTTGAATGAATTCCTCATTCTCCCATGTAGCTTCCTCCACTGGAGAGTTTTTCCATTTAATTAGATATTCTATGATTTCCCTTGTCCTCAGCTTCTTGGTGCGTGTTTGAATAATTCTCTCAGGATCCACAACTATTCTTCCCTCTTCATCAAGCTCAGGTAACTTAGTCTGTGCTACCACTTTATTCCCAATAACCTTCTTCAAGCAGGAAACATGAAAAACTGGATGAATTTTTGTTGATATGGGCAGCTCCAATTTATATGCTACATTGCCAATCTTCTGCAACACCTTATAAGGACCATAGTACTTGGGTGCTAGCTTATTAGCTTTATGTTGTTGTTTTAGAGACATTTGCTTGTATGGTTGTAGTCGCACAAAGACCCAATCTCCCAGTTCAAAAGTTCTTTCACTACGGTGTTGATCAGCTTGTTGCTTCATTCTGTTTTGTGCCATTGCCAAGTTCTCTCGAAGACTAGCCAATACCTCTTGCTGATGATGGATGTGTTCTTCGACTGTGTGAACCTTTGGTTGTACCCGCAATGAAGAGATGATTGACGGTGGGTGGTAACCATATAGTGCTAAAAATGGAGACATCTTGGAAGAAGTATGGAAAGAAGTGTTGTACCACCATTCTACTAGTGGTAGCCATTGTACCCATCTCTCTTGTTTATCTGAAGCAAAACAACGGAGATAGCCTTCCAAGCATTTGTTGACCACTTCTGTCTGTCCATCTGACTGGGGGTGATATGATGAACTACGAGCAAGCTGAGTGCCCAAGCATGAAAACAAGTCAGTCCAAAAATTACTTGTAAATATAGGGTCACGATCACTGACTATAACTTTCGGAGTCCCATGCAGTTTCTGAATAGTATTCATAAAAGCTATTGCTACAGTGCTTGCTGCCAATGGTTGTGCCAAAGCACAAAAGTGACCATATTTGGTGAGACGATCCACAACAACCATGATGACATTTTTTCCTTCAGATCTAGGCAAACCTGTGATGAAATCCATAGATACCTCCTCCCACCTTTGACTTGGGATACATAAGGGTTGTAGAAGACCTGGAGTCTTAACTGTCTCCCCTTTATGTTGTTGACATACCATGCATTCAGCTACAAATTTTTGAACATCCCCTTTCAGCCCTTCCCAAAAGAAATCTTGCTTGATTCTATGATAAGTTTTGAGGAATCCTGAGTGCCCACCTATTGGAGAAGCATGTAGTTCTTCCAACACCTTAAGCTTAAGAGTTGAATTCTTGCAAAGGTATAACCTCTCCTTGTACCATAAAATATTTCCTTTCCATGAAAATTTGTCAGACACACTTGATTCCTGTTGGAGTTTCTCAATGAGCCTTAGAGTATCTATGTCCTTCTCCCACTCTTCTCTTGCCTCATTTACCCAGTCTGCTTGTAACATGGAAATGGCAAATAAAAATGACTCTGTGGGTTCATCACGCCTTGATAGAGCATCAGCCACAACATTCTCCTTGCCTTTCTTATATATGATCTCAAAGTCATATCCCAACATCTTTGTGACCCATTTTTGTTGTTCTTCAGATGATAACCTCTGTTGCAAGAAATATTTGAGACTATCATGATCTGTCTTGACCTTAAAGTGTCGTCCCATTAGATAAGGTCTCCATTGTTTGACTGCATGCAAGATAGCCAACATTTCTTTCTCATAAACTGGCTTCAACAAATTCTTACCTTTGAGTTGGCGACTTTCAAATGCTATGGGTTTTCCTTCTTGCATAAGTACTGCTCCTATTCCATGTCCTGAAGCATCACATTCAACAACAAATGTTTTAGAAAAATCTGGGGTAGCTAGGACTGGAGTTGTACACATGGCTTCCTTTAGTTTCTCAAATGCCCTTGTCGCCACTTCATTCCATTGGAAAGCATCCTTCTTTAACAAGGAAGTGAGAGGAGATGCTATGCTACCATAATTCTTTACAAATCGGCGATAATACCCTGTAAGCCCTAAAAAACCTCGTAAGTTCTTAAGGGTCTTAGGAATTTTCCACTCTACAATTGCTTGGATCTTATGAGGGTCCACCTTAACTCCCTCATGTGACACAATGTGACCAAGGTACTCCACTTCTTTGACACCAAAGATACACTTGGATGGTTTAGCATACAACTGATTCTGCTTCAAAATGTCCAACACTTGATTTACATGTTGCAAGTGTTCCTCCCATGTTTTACTATATATTAAGATGTCATCAAAAAATACCAAAACAAATTTCCTCAAAAATGGCCTGAAGATAGAGTTCATTAAACTTTGAAATGTTGACGGTGCATTAGTGAGACCAAAAGGCATTACCAAAAATTCATAGTGGCCCTCATGGGTTCTAAAAGCTGTCTTATGTACATCCTCATCTCTAATTCTAATTTGATGATAACCAGAACGGAGATCAAGTTTTGTAAAATAAATAGCACCATTAAGCTCATCTAACAAATCATCAATTACTGGAATAGGAAACTTATCTTTTATGGTGAACTTGTTAAGCTCTCTGTAATCTGGACACATCCTCCATGTTTCATCCTTCTTACGCACCATTACCACAGGAGATGAGTAAGCACTTTGACTATGCCTGATAATGCCTGCTTCTAGCATCTCTTGAACTATCTTCTCAATCTCACTTTTTTGAGCATATGGATATCTGTAAGGCCTGATGTTGGGTGGTTGGCTCCCTGGTACTAGTTGAATGGCATGATCATGATCTCTCCTAGGAGGCAATCCTTTTGGCATCTCCCCAAAAACTATAGAATGCTTATCTATAATTGCTTGTAGATCCAATGGTGTAGAAGCCTTTGAGTGATATGCTTCTAATGAAAATAATTGGGCTACCATCCCATCTACCCCCTTCTTCAACATCTTTTGCATTTGGTAGGAACTTACTATCTGTGGTGACTTTGCACGCATCCCTCGTAATTCTATTGTTATTCCCTCTGATTGAAAGCGCATGAATAGTTCTTGGAAGTTCAATTCAATTGTTCCCAAAGTGGTAAGCCACTGTACTCCCAAAACAATATCTGCCGCACCCATTGAGATAGCATACATTGGACAATTAAGATGATAATCTCCCATGGATAATTTAATGCTATGGCATTTTCCTGAACAACTAACAGTACCACCATCTGCAATCAAGACCTGAAATTCTGGAGCTGGATATATAAAACAATTTAAACGAGTGGCCAACTTTTTGTTGATGAAGTTATGAGTGCTACCTGAGTCTATCAACACTGTTACTTTTTCTTTCTTTAAGAAACCCACTACCTTGAGAGTTTGTGGGGTACTAAAACCTGAAAGTGCATGGCAAGAAATGATTGGTTGAGTATCTCTTGACTCCTCCTCAATCTCATTGTCACTCTCTACTATTGGTACCTCTTCTTCTTCCTCACTTGGCCCTTCAATATAGAACAATTTCTTTTCAGTGCATTTGTGTCCTCTACTATATTTGCTATCACAATTAAAACATAATCCTTTTGCTCTCTTCTCTTCGATTTGTTGTGGTGTTAGCCTAGTAGGTTGTGGAAGTGACTGTGTAGGAGTGCTTTTATCTCTTATGTTTATAAAACCTTGCCTTTTATTAACCATACATTTTTCCTCTACTTGCCTTGCCATAATCATTGCCTCTGAGATGGAATTTGGACGGAACATGCGTACCTCATATTTAATGTGATCCTTTAAGCCACCAATGAATAGCTCCAACAAATTTTCTGTAGACACATTTTCCACTCTTAAAGATAAAGTACGAAATTGATGAATGTAATCCTTGACCATACCTGTTTGCCTTAATTTGGTAATTTGGCTGAAGTAGCTATCCATAAGATTTTCACCATAATGAGTAATGAGTTCTTCTTGGAAAACTGACCAAGTGACAATGCATCCTTTTGCTTTCTTTTCTTCACATAGCCAACGGTACCAAATGAATTGATCAGGTTCCAAGTATAAGGAAGCCATGGCCACCTTTTGTTGACATGGAACATGGTGGATATCAAAGAATTGCTCCATTTGACAAAGCCAATTGGTAGGATCTTGACCATCAAACTTTCGCATATCCAACTTTGGTGTGAAATTCCTTGCCATAAAATGAGGGGTGTGATGATCCATCTTGAGATTTGATTCAAACCCAAAAACACCCTTCCCTTTTGTAGAATCCTCTTCCTCCACATCGTGGTGTTGTGACTGCTTATGTTTGGAAAGTATCTCCAGAATTTTCTCAATATCACATGACTTTGCCAACCCTTTCATTTGTTCATCCATAATGGACAAGATTTCACCTTTCATCTTGCTATTTTCTTTATGAATAAGTTCAAGTATATTTTCATATTCTTTTTGATCAACATCCTCACTTTCCACCTCCTCCTTGCCTGGAGTTTTTCCCGGTGTGGTAACATTCTTTTTGCCCCTTGTTGAAGGACCCGTCATGATTGGAAAAAATAATTTTGAAATAAATCACACAAATGAAAGGCAAATTCTCTGAAATTTTTACTGTAACTTACTAAGGCCAAGATACCACTTACCCAGAAAAAATTCCAAGAAATTCGCAAATTTACTGCCTTGAGAGCGAATTTGTTGCAAACCCTAATTTTGCAATAACTCGCTTATTTTTGCTCCAATTCCTCTGAAATCTGGAATGTATCTTCTTTAATATTGTCTTCAAAAACCCTTTAAAAATCTTTTAAAAATTCGCTAAAATCTGAAAGTTATGCTCTTCCCAAAATCGCCTCCAATGATGAGAAAAAGATTTTGCCTCTACGGTGCCAAGATCATGCTCTGATACCACTTGTAATGAAATAACTTGCACAATATCTGAATATAATAGTAAATATGATGCAAATACTTGATAATAATATGCCACTTCGAGGGGGCAACCTCCAAAACCACTTCGAGGGGGATACCTCCAATAGTCTTCAATGAGAACACAATGCTGAATATATGATGAAATAAGACTCACTACCTCCTATATATACCTATTTATGCCTAGGATATCACCTAGGCCGACTTAGATGGGCCTATATAAGCCTTAGGCCGACCTAAACAACTAAATAACAATAAACTAATGATAATATAACTTAATTAAGAGTTAAGATAGCCACAAGCCGACTATTCATAACCCTATACACACTATAGGATTAAGGGCGTAGCAAATACCTCCTATACATAGTGATATAATTCACTATAAATCTACAAATTCCCTTACCTCTCAAATGAGAGAGAACCTCCTTAAATATAGGAGAAGGGGTGGAAAAATATTTGAAGGGTATTAGTCACAACTTTTCAAAGAAACCATTTGTAAATAATTATTAATATAATAGTTATTGTATTATTAATTATTAGATGGTGTATGTTTTATAAATCATATAATAAGGTTTTATAACCTTAAATTAGAAAAATATATAAATGTTATAAGGGTATGACCCCATAATAACATTATGTTCTAACATCTTTAATGGTGAATCCTACAAAAACATGGGCTAGAATGGGATTCCACTTCATTCAACCCCCTTGTGGGTGTTTGAGGATGGATCCACATGTTAGATAAATATGAATATATTGTAATAAAGTTATTTAAATGAAGAAACTAAATCTAAATCATAACTATGCTATTAAAACTTCAAAAACTTAGCTTTGGGGTTCTTGGAAACCATGCAAGCAAGTAGGAGTGGGGGAAAGGGTTTGGATAGTAAAATAGATTTGGGTTCAAAATTATTTTGAAGTTTGTTATATTAGTAGTATCATGTGTATAAATTACAATCTCAATAACCTACGATGGAAATTAGGTTTGGGTTTGGCTAGCGTCTTTGGAATGGTGGAAAAAAGGATGCACATTCACAAAGAGAAGATGGGAAACATGGCTAAATGAAAATTGGACTTTTAGTGATTAAAGATAAATGAAATAGGATGTTATAATAGACTAATATTATTAATAACTATGGCTAGAAGTAAGGGTTTGGACTACAAAGTCTTTGATTCTAAGCTCATTATCCTAGGATGCAATCTAGCTTAGGGGAGATTATTTAGGATGAAAAATCACACTAAATGGGATGGAAATGGATGTATGGAGGATTGGAATAGTGGTGGGATGGATGGATAAAGGATCCATACAAATAATTATAAATACACATTCATGTTTATGGAAAACCTTTCACATAAATGCAAACTACACTTGGAAACATGAAAATACAATACCTACTTGCAAAGAACTTGAGTAGGCAAATTACCCAAGCATGATAAAAATATTATGATGATTGTATGTTGAAGTTGAATCAATCAAGAAGTATTTGAAATATTTTTTATTAGTCATTCTCTTGCTAAAAATAGAAAACCTTTTTGACCTATGCCAAAATTTGCTTTTCCTATGTAAAAATGAGGGAATGGATGGGCTACTTGTAAAATTTTTTGAAGAATCCCAAGAGAGGCTCACTCATTATGGGTAGGTATTGCATTAATTATCATCCCATCCAAATGATTTTTCAATATCTTAAAAATTCAAGGCTGAATTGTTGGGATTTAAAATGGTGGTGGTGACCTCCAATAGAGTTTGGCCCAGTTTTTCATAGAATAGCAAGTGGACAAGTGTGCACTCAAAAGTAACTATCTTGGTGGAAAATCTGATCATTTATCCATGTTTTTTGAAAGGGTAAATGTGGGATTCACATGGGAAACTTAAATAGAAGTGGCAAACTAAGGGGGAAACATGGGGAGAAAGAGTCAACAACTTAGGAAACATAAAGGGAAAGTTTAGTATGAGGGGTGGGACTAATGATTAAATTAAAAGTACCACTTAGGAAACATAAAAAGGGGAAATACAACATTGGAAAGGGGAAATGACATGGCTAGGAGAAACTATAGGCTAGGGAAAATAGACAAAAGGGATAATGGGGCTAAAATGGTGACAAATGTGTGATAAGGTTAATATCATTATAACACTTATTAAAGGAGATTTGGGTCCCATAAAAGCTTATATTTGGATGTGAGAAAATCTTCCCCATTTGTGAGATCTTCATGTGTATTAACTTAAATTGCTACAACTCTTTTGATGCTCAAATTATACTACAATGGATGTTACGAGTCAAAGATAATTAAAGAAATTCCCTACTTGCTACACACAAGTGGTACAAATGAATTCCTTTTCCATGGAAGAATAAATTCTATAGCTCTTGGCCATAAAGTTGTGCATGCTCCAAAAATAATTCCCTTGCTTTCTTGAGGTAGAATTGGCATTTTAAAGATTACCATATTCATGGAAATGTTTAGAGTTCCAATCATATGCCCATACAAGTGACAAGTAATCACCCTTATTTTTCCTTTTTTACAAATCTAGTAGCCCCCTTTGTGTAGTTCCACAAATCCCAAGGGTTCTCAATCTACATTGATACCAAGTTTATCCATAAACTCTTACTTTGGAATATATAAACCAAGAATTAGCATACTATACTAGTAATTTTAAATGATTGTTGTCAATAAATTAGAGAGGGGGGAGAATTAAAACATCATATTTATCCTAGAAACTCTCTAAAGAGAGAAAACTAGACTATGGTAGTGGAAATTACCTACTACCTATCTTATGTAGTAAATTAGCATATACAATGAGTATGCAAATGATATGGATACAATTTGTTCCTTGTTCCATTCAATCAAGACCTTGGCTATAGATTCAATCTATATCTTGCTCCATTAGTTAAATATATCCCTAGTTTTCCTATGCTCTTATGTTCCCTTCCTTTTACCTCTCATCAAAATACAACACATGATTATTCTCCTTAATTCTAGAAGAAGAAGTTAAAATATACAATTGTTCCCTTCTTCGAGAAGGCATGACATACAATTGTCCTCTTGTGTCATCTTACAAACCAATACAATCACATATTTAAATATTCTTATCCACAACAAAGCTTTATTGACTCAATAATAATTTCCATCAACACAAGAAGTTGAAATGATAGATATTTAGTTTGGATTCCAAGTTCTAGCACATGTATTTTCAATGGAAACATTCACAAACATGATACTATCTAGGACACTTCCATAATCATGGTAGAGTCTTTGTGTTTTCCAACTCTACAACACTATCAAACACCTATCCACAAAAAATCCATTACTTTTCATTGCAATGTTTATGATCCATTCATATCATAGACATCAAGGAGAACCAAAGTATTTTCATATGACATTAGCATCTACATCAACATTCTAAGGTGTACAAAATGAATTATTTTTATTTTTGATCTTGGCGCAAAGGAATTGAATTAGTATCCTATGAGTTTGAAAAAGAGAAGAAATAATCCTAGACACCTCCAATCTCCTTTATCTACACAAATATTTTTTTATGCAGTTCTAGAAATCAAGGTTGGCAAGTTTTCAACCTAAAACACACAAAAATCCATATCTATAGTTATAGTTTATATTCATACAAAAGGGTTTGATCCATAGTTGTGTGAATGATTATGTAGTTGTTTAGATCACTTTTTAGTTGCAAAAATGACCCTCACTATCAAATAAATTTTTTATTAGTTATAATGAATTTGACTAACAAACCCCGATTTTTTTATGCAAGGGTGAATCAAATCGGAAAACATGGCAAAGTCAAAGTCAAGATTGGGCTAAGAGATAAATACCTTTATTAATTATTTAATTCTATATTTATTTCAACTAGTTACTTGCCTCAACTCTTATTCTTAGGGTTATTTGAACTATCAATGTTAAATAATTGATTTGTCCTAGGACATATTTGTAAGTATGTTATTTATTTCTTTACATTTTTGTGAACTTTACATTATTACAACCTTTAGGGTTGTATCCTTAAGATTTATTCCTTCTACATTAGGTTTTTAGGTCTAATATTTCTAATTGTGTATCCTTCATTTCAGACTTGATTTTGGATCCACCCTATTTTTGTTTTCATTGATATACTTTGATAAGGGTTTAGGTTTCCATTGATGATATTTATTAGATAGATTGGTACTCATCCACCCTTAGATTGGACATTCTTTATTTTTTATTCATTATTGACTCTCATAGGTCATTTACTTTAGTGTTCATCCATGTGTGCCTCCTTGATTTTACATGTTCCTAAGTTTTATGGCATGCAATTCATACGCCCTTGATACTTTCATATTTTTATATCATGTGGATAGGGATGTATTGCCTATGGAGGTACTCTATACACATGTTTCTGATCTTTCCTCCTTCATAGGTTTGGTTATTTCTCATACTTCTCATTTAGATACTCCCACCTCACTTATCCAAGAGCTCCATTTTGATCATATTTTTCCTATGAATAGTGCTAGTGATGTTTATGAACATGATGCTATATTACCTTTCAGCACTTTTACTTCACATAATTTGGGTAATGAGTTTGATGCACCTTGTAGGATAGCTCCTCATGATGAACCTAATTTATTATGTGACATTATTATTGCTCTGGATGAAGAATTATTACAGTATGACTTTAATGGTTCTAGTAGGGCTTGATTGCATGTCAAGTCATTCTTTCTCACTAATTATGAATACTTAGATGATGATATCTTGTTGATAATTGAATTTGGACTCACATTGAGGGATAGAACAATGCATTGGTTTGGTTCCTCTTGTCATTGTTATCCTTCATTTATTGCATTAGCACATGCTTTTGTAGCATAATTTATTGCCTTAGTGTGACTAAGGATAGTTTGCAGTTCTCTAGTGCTCATATTGACATATATTTTGGCCCTTGTCTATCTTCCTTATCTAAGGTCCATAAGAGGATATTATTTATACTTATACAAGACCTAAATTTATTGTCAAAGGGACACCTAATTTACCTCCAACTCCACTTATAATTTATACAGTACACCTACTTCACAGAGATATAATACAATTAATCATACATATAAAAGAATGTATATAGGTCAAAAAGTAACAACTAATCAACCAATTTTTCTAATACTCCAATGATACCTCCACCTAAAATTACAAAAAAGGCACCAAAGGAGTATGATATTATTAATTAGTTACATAATTCATGAGCTAAGATGTCTCTTTTGGGATTTAGTGTACATCACCTTTATATAAGGAAATCATGTAAAGATCTTTATAAAGGATACAAGTCTAATTTGATAATACTCCATGGATAGTGACTTCATTAATTACATCTATTGGATCTCAACCCAGCCATGATATTTCCTTTGTTGTTTTTGATCTTACACCTAAATTAGTTATTAATGAGCATTTATCTCTACATATTTTGCTGAAGTTTGGACATATCAAAATTAAGTATACATTGGTTAATAATGGCTCTGATTTAAATATATGATGTAGTAAAGTTTATTTGAAGCATTTAAATGTGGATATGACTAAGCTAGAGAAATCAAATCTTAGGTCATCCACAAATTCACACCATGGGGTTGTGCCATTAGCTTCATATAGGGTTATAAAGTTTGTTTATAATAATAAGTAATGTCTAATACATGTTGATCCTCACCTGTATATCCATTGTCAAATGGTTGATTAGCCTAAAGTTATTATTACACAAAATCAATCTATGAAAGAGATAGGTACACAAGAGAAAAAGAAAGAAAGAATATAAGTCTAAAGAATAAAATCTCCCAAATTCTAATAGTGTGTGGATTGGTGATGGTTGAGGTATATTATATTTCACAATGTAATATTGGAGAATATAAGTTTGATATTGAATCTTATAACACGTCATGACTTTATATAAAACCATCCATTTATGGTCAACCACCTCCTCCAAAACTTAGTGATGATAATGAAAATAAATAACTTGTATGTGTGCCAATAATGTAGAGAGTAATACTTTTACTTCAGTTTCTTAACTTTACATATAACATTAGACAAATTTTATAGACTTGGATACAAAATTATGCAAAAACTTGGATACAAATGCAAAGGACTCAATCAAGATGAGAAGGGTATGCTTGACCCACTAGTCTTACAACTAAATAAGTAGAAAATATACCTTGGCTATGTATCTAAAGATCTTACAAAATGGTTGGAAGAACAAAAATGAAAAGGAAAGGAACCTACAGTATCTATGATTTAAACATATTTTTGTTTTACATGATACCTCTTTAGCATTATTCAATATATATATTACAATAGTTTCGTATTTAGTTACAAGTGTTTCAATTAAATTATCTATATGGGTTTTTATGATTTATTTGAGTGCTTTACATGATCTATTGTACCATGATTTCATTATAGTTTATATTGTTTGTTGATACATCATTATGTGCATGTGTTGTTTATTATTAGTAACAAATTATTTACATATATACATGAGAATACAAAAATAAGGAAAACATATAAGAACATATGAATATATAGAGATCCAAGAAATGTGCTCATAAAAGGAAAATAATATGACATATATCAAATGTTCAAATAAATTAAGATTAAGAAATAAATGTCTCAATACATAATTAGCATGGTGATGATGCCTAGATGAACCCTCTTTTATTTGACACCTAATGGATCTAGTCCTACTAGGAGATCATGTCTAAGATTTGGATATTAAGATTCAGGTTTGTCTCATAATAGTAATATATGCTTGCAAGGCTTTGTACTCTTGTAAGAGGGTGGTACTCATGCTATCTCTTGCAAGTGGAGGCATCATTGATGTGGCCTATGACTATGCTATCTTTGATTCTAATCTATCTCTATTTGCCTATCTAGCCTCCATTGCTAGACATAGTCAAGTTATCTCCATGCATCCTCCATCTTTGTCTAGTTGTAAGATATCCATCTATTAATGTGTTATCTCTCTTAACCTATCACATAGCACATTTGGTTATAATTGTCATGAAGGTTAATTGATCTTGACTCCTTGGATCAAATAATAGATTAAAGCATGTAATATGTATATAATCTCACTCAATCTAGTCAATTAATACCATTGGTACATCTTGATTTAGATGTCTATTATGGCTAAGATTGTTCCAACCCACTCAACTACTCTACCTACACAACATATTTTATTCTTATTAAATATTTATGACAAATGTACATGTATTTTTATATATTCAAAACAACATAATCAATATAAATATGATGCATTACATACTTGGATTGATCATTTGTCAACTAGTGCCACCTATCACCTATCGTAGTGGGGCCATATCTAGTGGGGCCTCTCCCTCCCCCATGTCCATGGCCTCCTCTCCTCCCTCTATCTAGGGTGGCTCCTTGGATACTTCTACACCTCTTGTTGCTACTTCTACCCCTAAGCTATATGATCATATAATCCATGTAATGGAAGGAGGGAGGTTCTCTCTCAAAACACATTGTATGTATTCATCACTCTTGAACCATCACTCTTGAACCATCACCTTGTACCACCACTACTACCTCATCCTCGTCCTCATCATTTATCAACACCTGTGTGCTAAATTTTGGTATGTTTATCTCCCTATGCACATAGGATTATCTTGATTATATCCTATAGATAGGAGGCTCAAGAGGCATAGTCTATTCAATAATAAATTGTCAAAGGACTATATCATAATAGAATCTCTCAAGCACTATAGGTTGTCATATAGCACCATCTAGATCTCTTGATCCTCCTCAACTACAATATATCTTCTTTATTCATTGGAAACCCTTTATATATTCTCTAACTAATGCTTACATGGGCTAATGCATCCAATTCTCTCCTCCAAAATAATAATTTCTCTCCATTGACCTAATCTATTTATATCCTAATAGTAATCTCAAGGAAAATATGAACACTAACTAATGATAAACCTAGCAATCATAGGATTAGAATGTGATCATATGTCCAACATTGTAATTTGCAACACATAGGCTTGATCTACTAGCAAGAGTGAATCTATGAAGATCATCATATATAGTATTATGCTCCATGTCACACACCATGTGAATTATGTCATAACTAATGGAGGGTCCCCTCCCATCAAGGAGCATCCCCTCTCATCAAGTAGAATCAACATTGCAATAATGAATAATAATATCTTATTCTCTAAAGACAAGCCTTACTGCAATTTCATATAGTGGCACCCCACCATTTGGGTTCCCTACTCTCTTAATATAATGAAAAATTTAAATTTTGTCATGTTGTTAGGTGATATATTAATTGGCCCCCACCTATCTTCCCTATACAAGTAACTGAAGAATTTACCACACATCCTCTAGTGTGATGGTAAAATCTCATATCAATAAATGGAAAGTGTTTGTATCTAATTCCCACCTCCTAATGAGGTTGTTCAATATATGAACATCATAATTAAGAGATGGCAACTACAGCATCTAACCAAAACCCATGCTATCTGTCATTTGAATCTTGGTTAGAGTGAGATCCAATAGGAATAAGATATTAAGTTAGTAATTTTGAGACAACTCTCCAATATATAACTCATTCTACATTCAAACAAATAAAAATGATGAATTAGTACCTAATCAAGATCATAAATCTGATAATAAATGATACAAATGTCAAAATTTACAATTGGATTCTTTCATATCATTTCCATGTAGTCCAAGTCATTTATCTAGATCAAATCCATAGATATTCATCACACTTGTAGATATGGTATCAGTTCTGTAAATTTTAAAAAATCAAAGAAACTTTATTTTATATGCATTTTTCCACATTTTGAACAATTTTGAAAATTTTTAAAATATGCTAAAAGGGGGAAAAAATGTGTACTAAAACAAGAAGCTCCTTGGTTGCCACCTTCAATCATACCCTATCTATTTAACATGTAGCATTCCATCTACACTCACCATGATGACTCTCCAAGATAGCCCCTCTCACATGTGAGTAAAAGCAAAATTCCCCTTTTACTTTTTACCCCTTCTTTATGTAGTAAGAGAATATTCTATTTTGTGTCATATCAAGACAAATATTTTTGATCTAACGGCTAATGTGTGACACAGTATATGACTCTTTCATGATGATATGCATTTTATACATGCCATATGGCAATTATATATATTTGATAGATATTTTCTATACTTACATTTATTAGAGTGGTTACTTTTCAAAATAGGGTATAGGTATCATATTGTTACACATGGCTCACCTTTTAATGGTACACTAACACATTACATTTATTGAGAGAATTTTATGTTAGAATTTATTAGATCACAAGCACACTTTTCATCAATTTATCACTATTTATACTACTTAGACATATTTTGATAATATTTTACAAGTACACATCTCAAGGAAAAATGGATTCAAATCATGATTCCTAAATATAGATTTGGCTACATCATTACTTATACACTTTATAGACATGATTACAATATCTTCCATGATTATCATGCTCATCCATTATGCTTGTATGATAACCATGATAATATTTTATGCTAGAATGATTTATGATGATTATACTTTTTCCTAATGTTTACCATGATGATATCTCATATGTCTATGTTTATAGGATATTCTATCTAGCATTCATGGCTAATTTCATTTATGGTCCTATTTGGGGTAGTAGTGAGGGAACCTTGCCTCCTATCATTCTATAGGTTATCACAATTGCATCATTTTATGAATACTTTCTCCTTTCCTCCAACCTACTTATATCATTTGAATGCAATTAATTGGAGAGAGCCATACTAGGTCACTATTGTTTCTTTGATGAATATGGTTATGAGTGACTATATTATGATAATCAATTCCAAGTGGAACTATGTCTTTATATCTATCAAAAACAATACCTTATCAAGTGTTATGAGAAATACCCTATAATTGCTCCTTAGCGGTGCCTTATAGATACCTCTAAGTAGTACCCTACTTCTATTCAAGTGGAATTTTATTAGGTTAATTGCCCCTTTCAACAATACCCTATAACTACATTCAAGCAATGTCCTATTTACTTTTCTACTAGTTATCTTTATGCTTGTTTTTAGAATGGTTATCAAATGTTGTGTTGGTAATCTATTTAGTGTTCAGCATTTTTAAGAAGCTCATTGAAGAATTTACTTAAAACCTCAAGGTTTTATAGTCAAGTTTAAAATCAAGATGAGTTTATATGATCAATAGGCTAGTTGGATAGGCCAAGCAATGAGAGATGGATCATCTCTCCTGTACTTTGAGCTTTACAAGGCTTGGGAGGGTAGTCCCATGGAGATATCAAGGATTTGTATGAATATTGACATGAAAAACAATCAAATGATTAAATAAGGAAAAAATAATTTTAATCAATTTATCCAAAACTATCCATTACTAATCTAGGCCCTTAAGACACAATGTTGAACCCAATCTAATAGTGACTAATCTGCATCATGTTAACTCAATGTATAGATTGCAAAGGAGATCTTAAATTTGTAGAAAATGGATGCATTCACAAGTAATGAGAAAAGGTTTTAAAATGAGCATGTAATAACACAATTTTATGTAACCTTAGACATAATATAAATGAATAAACAAGAATAAAGTACACTATAATATTTATCATATTTGAGAATTAAAATGTGTGATTAGAAAAGAATTAGATTGGTGACCTATATCTTGTTGTAATAGAGTCAACAATAAACTATTCAAAGAATTCATACAAGTAATTTATAGTTTTAGAAAGATTTAATCTATTAGGATTTGTCTTGAAAAGATTAAACCTTCAAATCCCTTTTCACCCATGACAATGCAATTCATTCTTAGTTATTTTTCTTTCAATTTAACTATACCACGTATTGAGCTAGAAAGACTTATATGCAATCCTTGAATGCATATTAACTAGAAATCAACACCAATGCATCAAATGTGCATCTAATAATTTGTCAAATTATCTGAAATAATTGACTGAACCATCACAATAATTAAAATTGGTCTTATATTGATTCTTTGAAGAAAATTTACAAATGCTATTATAATGACTTGCTAAGAAAGTGACCACATTGCCAATCACCTAGAGTATTAAATGGATGCTTCCACAAATGCAAATTACAAAAGTTTTAATCTTCTACCATATTTATAGTAAAAGGGAAAGGTTCATCCCACTTGGATGATTAACACTTATCCAATACCTTTACAATCTTATAATATGGTTAACACTTTAAAGTGCCACTTAGGTCCAAATTCTTAGAAGGTTGAAAATTAATTTGATGTTGGGCATGTCCTATAAAAGATAGATGTTTCAAGAAAGACAACAACCCCATCATGTTGAAATGTACCACAAATGAAAGAAGGTGATTGCCTTCAAATTATTCATAGGAATCCCTTCCTCAAATATTAATAGGTTGTCTTTTCTCAATAAGACAAGAACATCTATTAACATGAAGAAAAAAAGTCTCTAAAAGCCACCTCCTCTTTTAGTTGTAAGATTTATTACCTCATGAAAGAAACCTCATCTCCTATTTCTCATTACCATTGCATCAAACAATTTACCACAATACTTTAGAAAAAGATAGCTTCAACTAACTTGGAACATAGAAATTATCAGATATTTAGATTCTCCTATGGTGTATATCTCACTAATAAAGAAAACAATCTTCATTAAGACTTGGCACAAGTGTTGGTTAATCCATGTGATGTCCTATTTTACTCTCTTAGGACTTAATTCTTTTCTACTTAAGGATTCCTCTTCTCTTAGCTCTATGATACCTTCTAATGCAAGTGGGTTCTCATAACCTCTGCCAAACACACAACATAAAACTACAATCAAAATTACAAACTATGGTCTTCAAATGACCTTTCTCAACTTATACACATATGCATACTCAAGTCTTCAACCTGAGTCTCCACTTCCTCTCTCTAATAGGCACTTCCTTTGTTTGCTAACCTCTACTCCATCCTCTCCTTGCTTTGCATCAATCATTCTCCTATGTTTTGTTTGATGATAGCTAATTCTAACTCTCCATTAGTTATTTCCTGTGTTTTCTTTATTTTGGTTGGAATCCAAGCTTTCCTCTTAAAGGTCAACTCATATGTTTGATGTCTTATTCTACCTTCTACTGGCAGCCTTCAATGTAGATTTTCCTTCTTCCTTGTATGCCCCAATCTTTTCTTTCTTACATTATCTCTGGCAGAAACTATTGTACTCTGGTTTCTTTTGTTTTCCTCCAGCCATACAGCCCACATTCCCTTTTATTCTCCTCTTTTCCTTGTTCTTTTAAAACTAGAAGTGAATTCCTTTCTAACAGTTGGTGTACTACTCCTTTTTCCTCCTATGCTGAATAGCCAAAACTTTACCTCTTAGAGAGGCATTCCTCCTTCCTTAGCTACACCCTTCCAAAAGGCATTTTGATTTTCATTAAATTTTATTTTTAAATGTAGCTTTATATCTACTCCAAAATGTAGTCACGAGAAACTTTTTAAATGTTGGGACGTCATATTTTTTCTTTATATCATTCCACCTCAATGGTGTTTCAATTTTCTTTTACCATTTTGGCATTGGTTTCTACTTTCCTTACCATCCTTTGTTGTTTGTTTTAATCTACCAAGAGCACTCTCAAATTAGTGTTGAAATTTAATATGTTTTAACCTTATTTGTCTCCTATATTATATTTAATACTTGCATATATTCTTTGTCTTGGTGGCAAGGCAATTGGAAAGGAAATGCATTGTGCAAATGAATGTCATGATGCAAATATACAATCCTAAACATACACTCCCTTGTGACAATTTTTCAAGTGATTGGAATGCTCACATTTTTCTTGATAATGTAAATAAAACTTGCATATGATGTATCCAAAGATAATCTCTGGATCAACTTCACAAATGAATTGTTTTTACATGACTTCAAGGTGTCAGAAGTTAAAAACTAATTTTTTGCCAGAACCTCAAAACCTCATGAAAACTTGTAGAGACATGTATTGCAACATCTCTAAGACCTCCACCAAGATGTTCAGTTTCAAACTTCACATATTTCAAAATTCTAAAGCTTCGCCAAATTGCTAGTAGAAGTTGCAAAATAGTTAATTCTCCAAAACTGGAAGGTGTATGACTACAAAACCTTCATCATCAAATCAATAGATGAATCAACAATATACATATAAGAGGGTTTTCCAATAAACCTCATTGATTTCTCAAAACAATTGTTTCAGTGAAACTGTCTATTGTGTGTTGAAGCCAAAGTATGGCAAAAACTGAAAACTTGCAAATTTTGACTTGCCACTTAATTCAATAGCCCAAAGATGCCAAATAAAAACCAAATCACAAAAAAAAATGAAACCCAAATATCACACTCTATTTTTGGTTGATGTTGATCGCTAGTCCACCTGGATACTCCTGCATCAAACACGCCGAGTAGGAAAGTTTGTGAGCATACACTCACAAACATGGAGTTGAATGGTAGGACCATTCTTCCAGATTGCAAGCAATCAATAGTGAACTCCATCACTAAAATGTGTGCACCAAAAAGTTATTTATTTTTCCTCTTCTTCGAACATCTCATCAAAACAAGTGTCATCCTATAACAATTTTGTACTCTCTTCTTCTTTCCTCTCGTGGATTTGCATCCACCATGTATCGTCCTCCTCCTCTGATGATTCTCTCCATCCCTATCCTCCTTCGTGGGATCCAACCCACCATAATCAACCAGCCACCTCCACCAAACAAACTCATTACTCTTCTCCTCTTTCGTGGGTTTTGACCCACCACAATCCGACCACCTCCACCAAATTCCCTCATCATACACATCACAATCTGCATCATATACATACAAATCTACCTCTACATCTTCATGGAAATCAATAATTTCCATCTGCTCTTCCTCATACTCCTCTAGCCTCAACATTACAAATGAATGCAAAACAATATCATCACAAAATTCAAACAAGTTTACCTCTTTCTTTACTGTTGTAATGTTTCCTTCACCATCTTCAGCTACAATTTTCATCCACTCATCTTTCACTTTGAGGTTTTCATTTACCCCATTTATTCCCATCATTATTCCCATATCATCAACTATTGTACCAAATTTCCCAACTGTAACATCTTCTACAATCTCCTTGTCACATAAATATGTTGCATACAAATCTGCATCTTCATTTATTTTTATCCCATCATTTTGTAACTCCTTGTCCATCTCAGCAACAAACAAGTCCCCATCAATTTCTTCTTCATATAATTCAGAAAAATCAGAAGTTACCTCTCCACTTCTCGATATCATGACATCACTCTCAGCTGCCCCATTCATCTTCATCAAGTGCTCACTCAAACTAAATAGTTCTACCATATTTTCACTTCCTTCTTCAAACAAATTATGCTCCTCTTCCATAATCAAATCTGCAACACCCTCATGAAAATGGAAAGATTCCATACATCTACTCTTTTCTTCTTGTCCTTTATCCTCTACTAGACTCATCATTGGAAACAAGTCAAACTCAAAATTATAAAATTGTACCTCATTTCTTTTTGTTGTTCCAATTTCTTTGCCTTCATTTTCTGTTGCACCATTCATCTCTTCATGGTCTCATATCCAATCTCTTTCAAGCATCTAGTTTATTTTCTTCATCTCCTCTTTCCATAGGAGATCATTCTCTTCTTCATCCACTTTTTTATCAAACCTAGGGCCTTCCAACTTTGTGTTTTCTTCCTCTACATTTGCTACAACATTTTGCTTCTCAGTGGCAAGTTTGTGTCCTTCTACTTCTATCTTCGTATCCTCCAAAGGATCTATTGTTGTTGTTGCTCCATAAATTTTATTTTCTTCATCTATGTCTTTCAAAAGATATACCTCTGCTGCAATCTCCAATGTTTTGGCTCTTTTCATTTCTTCATGAATTGTCTCTTCACCACATCATTGTCCCACATATTTTATACCCTTCCATGGGTCCTTCTCTGCTGCAATTTCACATTCCACATCTTTTCTACCTTTAAATTGGCATGCTACAGCTGGATGTTCCTTCTTTTTCCACTCTTTTCTCTCCTTGTCTCTTGCTTTCCTTTTGGAATGTATGGGCTGATCCCATATGTTCTTCTTCCCATGCCCCTTCTACCAAAGGTTTGCAACTCTTCTTCTTCTCCTTTGCAACCTCGATTGCATTCTTCTCTCTTTCCTCTCGATCCTTTTGCACAAGGATCTCCTCTTCTTCATTCTTCATTCTTCATATCCACTGCCACTTCTTCTTTCTTCTTTTCATATTTCTCTTTCATGCCATCTCCATGACATGTCTTCATTGTAAACTCATCCCTCTTGGCTTTGTCACACTGCATGGCTTCCAATTAGTCACATTTCTCCAACAACCTATCAATCATCTCAATATTTTATGTCATCTAACTAAGGAATCCCTTCCTTTTGTACCTTCTCTAGCCATCCCATATGACTAGGTTCCACACATGTATCTTCATCCTACTCACTTTTGCAATCTTTTACATCCACTTTCATTTACCTTACAACTTGCAAGGATACCTCTTCCATGATTACTAGCTCTTGATGCTCAGGACTTCTCTCTCATACTTGCATCAGCCTACATGAGCTCTTCTCTATCGTTGCCTCTACCCACACATCTCAATGTATCCTCTACACTCTCAGGACCTTCAAGCTCTGATACCACTTAATGTAAGAGGGTTCTCATACCCTCTATCAAACACACAACATAAAACTATGATCAAAATTACAAGCTATGGTCGTCAAATGATATTTTTAATCTTACAAATATATGCATACTCCAGTTTTCAATATGAGTCTCCACTTCCTCTCTCTCCAATTTACATTTCCTTTGTTTGTTGACCTCTACTCCATCCTCTCCTTGCTCTACATCAATGACTGCCCAATAACCAATTTGATCCCAGGGCAAAGAATACCCAGTTACACCGAAATATATGGTTAATACAGCTAGAATTACACCCGTAACCCAAGTTAATTCGCGAGGTTTTTTGAATCCACCTGTTAGATAAACACGGAATACATGCAAGATCATCATTAAAACCATCATACTTGCCAACCATCGATGGACCGATCGAATTAGCCAACCGAAGTTCACTTCAGTCATTATGTATTGAATAGAGGCAAAAGCTTCTAGAATAGTGGGACGATAGTAAAAAGTCATAGCAAAACTGGTAGCTACTTGTACCAAAAAACAAGTCAGTGTGATCCCCCCTAAACAATAAAATATATTAACATGAGGAGGAACATATTTACTAGTGATATCATCCGCAATCGCCTAAATCTCAAGATGCTCCTTGAACCAATCGTATACTTTATTGAGATAGGTAAACTCAAATTCCCCCTCTAAAAACCGTATATGAAAATTTCCTTTCATACGGCTTAAACAAGAACACCCAAATACCTTTTTGAACAAAGTACATGGTTTCTTGATATTTAATTTCTTTGTATGAAGGAAGAGGATTCAGAATAATCCATGATTTCCTACAATAAGAAGGAAGAGAAACTTCATTCATAGTCCTCAAATTTCAAGTTGGCTCATTCTTATGCAAAATAAATCGCTATAGGCCTTTTGAATGATCTTTTATCCTATTCGTGATAGAACAACTAGTATGGATGATCAATAGGAATTATCTTGTCGAGATCTCGATAGATGAATCAATCTAAACCTCAGATTTCCATTTCACCCGGATGATTTTTTTTTATACTCAAAAGGTTTTATGGGTTATAACCTTTCCATTTCATTGTTACTCACTTAATGAAATATACTAACTAATAAAAATGAATTTATCTCATTCTTTAATACAATGATGACATTATATAATGATACATAGAGATATTGTGTTGCGTTGTTTACAAAACATGTTACGAGCAATAATGAAACAAAACTTGTCAAAACTTGCCAAATACAATGATGACATTCTATAATGATACATAGAGATATTGTGTTGCGCTGTTTACAAAACATGTTACGAGCAATAATGAAACAAATTCTCCTCTGTTTTGTTTAATGATAGCTAATTCTAACTCTCCATCAGTTATTTCATGTGTTTTCTTTATTTTGGTTGTAAACCAAGATTTCCTCTGAAATGCCGACTCATATGCTTGTCATCTTATTCTACCTTCTACGTAAATTTTCCTTCTTCCCTGTACTCGCCAATCTTTTCTTTCTTCCATTATCTCTGGAAGCAACTAATGTACTCTAGTTTCTTTTGTTTTCCTCCAGCCATACAACCCACCTTCTACTTTATTCTCCTCTTTTCCTTATTATTTTAAAACTGGCAATGAATTCCATTCTAGTAGCTGGTGTGTTGCTCCTTTTTCCTCCTACGCCCTTCTAGAACTGAGACCCAAATGAATAGCCAAAACTTTACCTCAGAGAGAGGCATTCCTCCTTCCTCAGCCACACCCTTCCAAAAGGCATTTTGAATTTCATTAAATTTTGTTTTTAAATGCAACTTTATATCTGCTCCAAAACATGGTCATGGGAAAATTTTAAATGTTGGGACATCATATTTTTTCTTTATATCATTCCACCTCAATGTCATTTCAATTTTATTTTACCATATTGGCATTGGTATCTACTTTCCTTACCATCCTTTGTTGTTTGTTTTAATCTACCAAGAGCACTCTCAAATTGGTGTTGAAATTTAATGCCTTTTAACCTTATTTGTCTCCTATATTATATTTAATACTTGCATATATTCTTTGTCTTGGTGGCAGAGAAATTGGAAAGGAAATACATTACGCAAATGAATGTCACGATGCAAATGTACAACCCCAAACATACACTCTCTCATGATAATTTGTCAAGTGGTTAGAATTTTCACACTTTTCCTGATAATGTAAATCAAACTTGCATACATTGTAACCAAAGATAATGTATGATCAACTTCACAAACAAATTGTTTTTACACAACTTCAAGGTGCCAGAAGCTGAAAACTATTTTTTTTCTGTAACTATCTACCAGGACCTTGAAACCTCACAAAAACTTGCAGAGACATGTATTTCAACATCCCTAAGACCTCTGCCAAGCTGTTCAGTTTCAAACTTCATGGATTTCAAAATTTTAAAACTTTGCCAAATTGCTAACAGAAGTCACAAAATGGTTAATTCTCCAAAACTAGAAAGCGTATGACTACAAAACCTTTTTCATCAACTCCATTATTGAATCAAAAATCTACTTGTAAGAGGGTTTTCCAAGAAACCTCACCAATTTCTGAAAATAATTATTTTGGCGAAACTACTTGTTGTGCGTCGAAGCCAAAGTACGGCAAAAACTAAAAACTTGTAAATTTTGACTCGCCACTTACTTCAATATCCAAGAGATGCCAAATGAAACACAAACCTCACACTCTATTTTTAGTTGATGGTGATCGCCAGTCCGCTCGGATGCTCCTACATCACCTTCAATTCCTTCTTATAACAGACTTGGACAAGACATGTCCAAACGTGATAATATGTTGTGATAATATGTTGTGATAACAAGGTCATTTATCCTTATATAATACAAACACCCTCACAAAAAACCTTATTTCCTCATATGTAACTCTTCCTGTAGCAACTAGGTGTAATCAAATCACTTCTACTTCATATTGCTTTTCATACTACTAATGCATTTTCACCCCTATACTACATTCAGTAGTTTCCATGTGTGGTCTATCAATTATTTATTTGTTAATTCAAACCAACCTCTATAATTGCCTCCATGACCATTTGCAAGAATGTACAACTTATTATGTAGTCTTTTGTTGGTTGTGACAACTCTTTGTGACTATGAAAAGATAGAAAGATTGAAGGAATAAACAATGAAAAAATATTAATAACCTTTCCTAAAGGAACTCGGTGATTCTTCCCATTCTTCATCATTGGACCAATCTACCTCAATAATTTCTCTTACATTATTTATATGGGGCTTGTATCTAGCATCCAATGCTACTTTAGTTTCTTTGAGAAAGACATCTATTTTTCTTTCTAATGCTATAATTTCTTCCACTTGATGACTAAACAATAATGGATCTACTTTATCATCAACTAACATGGGATCAACAAAAATGGAAACCAAAACATTGATTTCCTCTTAGCAGTACCATATTGCCTATTACAAGTATGGGCCTACCCTATGTTGTCATTGATGTCAACATACTCTTGTTGCATTGATGTCAAGGATTGGATAAGTTGTGTTATTAGGATATTGAGAAAATTAGTCCTATCAAGAATAGAGAAGATCAGTGAAGCTCTATGAAGTGAAGATCCCAGCTAGATGAAGATTAGAGAATGTGCATCAAAGGGTTTGTAGATATGTGACTGAAGATGATTCAGTCAAGATTTGAGAGGTCCACATGAAAAAATGGAGGAGTTTTGGCCATGAGAGTAAAACCGGTTCTAGAAACTATTCAGAAGTGACAGGGAGACACAAATAGGTCTGGTGAGACTGGAAATACAATATCATGTTCTGTAGATCTGGTGGAATGTTTTGGAAGCTAATGTGAATTGACAAGTCAATTGGTTCGTGGTTTGGAGGTTCGTGGTTTGGAGGTCCACAAGCAATCCTTCTATTGTGATAGTGATGGGCAACTATGTTCTTGAGGTTCTGGATGAAGACACAAATGATTACAGCAAGCAGAAGTGGTACAGATGTTCTTGATGTTTCAAGCAAGCTTGTGGGAATCTCTAGATTGTGTCTAGTTCGTGTTAGCGGCCCGCATTGAAGATTGAGCTCGTAATTGAAGATCTACCTTTGGGTGATGGTGTTCTTCCTAGTCTTGGCCGACAGGATGATCTGCGCATGCTGTGGATGATCTTGAAGATGTTTTGTGAAGCATGGCATGTTCCTTGAAGAAGATTGAAGTCCCAGCTATGTGTGGCTGACAGTTTAGTGATGCGCCTGAAGTTTTTGTAATAAGTCAAGTTGTATTTTTGTAATTGCTCTGTAATAAAATAAGTGTATATTGTGCTGACTTTGATGATCATTCCAAAGTTGATGACATGTATAAATAAGAGTTGCAAAGTCATTCAAATGTATCCTTGTGATCATGATGAGAAGGTGGTAGTGAAGAGGAGCAAAAAGTAGAGCAGAGGTGTTGAGCTTAAATGGAATTGACTCAAGCATAGTGAAGATGCTAATCTCTAGTTCAAGTATGTAATACTCATATTCTTTTGTAGACAATGTGTCTCCTATAGGTAGTGGGCCTCTTGTGAGCAGTGTTCTCAAGTAGTGAGCCCTAGCTGGCAAGTGCCATTTTATTCATCTTTATTCTCCTAATAGAGAATACAATCTTGGGTTAGTCACCTGTGGTTTTTCCCTTAACTGGGTTTTCCACATCAAAACCTTGGTGTTATATGTGTTGAATTTGTTTTTCATTGCATCATGCTTCCTTGATTGAATCTTTGATATGTTGTTGAAATATAAGAAGGATTAAAGCAAATAAAGAATAGATTTTGAAAACTGATTCACCCCCCTCTCAGTTGTCTGTCCTAAATACAACAATTGGTATTAGAGCTAAGTTCCTCTAGGAGAAGCTTAACCACTTGAGGAGATCCAGAATGTCAACTTACAAGAAGGATAGTCCAAGGTTTGATGGTTCAAACTTCACTTCCTGGAAAAGCCGCATGGAATGTCACATATAATGCATGGGATATCAGTATTGGAACATAACCTCAACTAAATATGTTCCCCCAAGGAATGGCCCAACAACTCTAGATGAAGTCAGAGATGCATAAAATAATCTTCAAACTAAAGAAGCCCTACTGAGTGCCTTGTCTGATTCAGAGCTGACAAATGTTATGGGATTGAAGATTGCCTATGAAATTTGGACAAAGCTTGAAAATCTATATGAAGGAGACAAATATGTTAAGTGTGCCAAGCTGCAAAGTCTAAAAGGAAAGTTTGAAAACTTAAAGATGAGTGAAGATGAGAATATCACTTTATATATGACAAAAGTAAATGAGCTTGTATGTGGCATCAGATGTGCTGGTGGAGTATTGGATGAAGATGAAATTGTTGTTAAAATTCTCATATCTTTACCTCTTGCATATAAATACAAAGTTGATGCCATTGAGGAAATCAGATCTTTAACAACTATCACAAGGGATCAATTGGTTGGTAAGATATCTGCATTTGAGTTAGCTGAGTTTGGTGATACACTTCCCAAGACTGAATCTGCATTCAAGGCTAGTGCCTCCACAAAAGGTAAATAGAGATATGATCTAGGTGAAAGTTCCTCAAGGAAATCAACTTGGTATGATAAAGCAAGGAAAGATTTGGAAGAAAATGAATTATAAGCTAAACAACTTGAAGCCCTTATTGCAAAAAGACTACCAAGAGGATCCGGTAAGTATGAAGGAAAATTACCTTTCAAATGCTTTTCCTGCAATAAGATTGGTCATTTTGCCTCAAGATGTCCGGAAAGATTTTCAAGGCTAAACCCTAATAGATCAATGTTTTAGAATAAGTGTTCCTATGTTCAAGAAGATGATGATGAAGGAATAACAGATGATGAATCTGAGATAGGAAACAAATTCGGAAGTGACTGAGTGTTTATTGCCATCAAAGAAGAAGATCCAATGCCTATTGAATCTGCCAATCATAAGATGATAGAAAGTGCTTTGGCTGCTCAAGTTGAAGAAAAGGGTGAATGGGTTATTGACAGTGGATTCTCTCACCATATGACTAGCGACAAGAGTAAGTTCTTAAGCTTGGAAAGATATGAAGGTGGAGCTGTAAAGTTTGGAGATAATTATGCTAGTAGAATTAGAGGCAAAAGAACTATCTCTTTTGATGGAAAGAACAAAACTAGTGATGTCCTATATGTTGAAGGTCTGAAGCATAATCTTCTCAGTGTTGGATAGTTGGTGGACAAAGGCTATGATCTTTGTTTCAAAAATAGAAAATGCAAGATCTTTGAGAGCTCTAGAACTAAGATTGCACCTGGTATATAGACAAAAGGTAACATCTTCCAATTGGTTGGTATTGGAAAAAGTTGCTTATTTGTTGAAATTGATCAGAGTTGGTTGTGGTATAGGAGAATTTGTCAGGTGAATTTTGATAATATCATCAAGATAAGCAACACTCAGGCTGTAAGAGATCTTCCAAGACTGATGAAACCTACTAATAGTTTGTGCAAAGAATGTCAGTTAGGTAAGCAGAACAGAGTCTCATTCAAAAGTAAGAAACAATCTTCAACTAGATTGTTAGACTTGGCGCACACTGATCTCTGTGGTCTGGCAAGAGTCAAGAGTCCGCAGGGAGATAGGTATTTCATGTTGCTAATTGACGACCACTCTCGAATGATGTGGATAACTTTATTAAAAAAGAAATATCAAGCTCTTGAAAAGTTCAAAATATTCAAGGCTATGGTAGAAAATGAAACTGGCATAAACATAAAATGACTCAGGTTTGATAGAGGTGGAGAATTCACATCTGGTGAGTTCATAACATTCTGTGAGAAACATGGGATAAAGAGATAGTTATCTGCTCCAAGGACTCCATAGTAGAATGGAGTTGTGGAGAGAAAGAACCGGACCATCCAGGAAGCATCTAGGACCATGATGATGGAAGCAAATGTTCCTCAGATCTATTGGAGAGAAGTTGTGAGCACTACTATCTACACTCTTAATCGAGTACAAATCAGAGGCAATAATGGTAAGACTCCTTATGAACTTTGGTTTGGTATCACTCCTACTATGAAGTATTTTAGCATCTTTGGTAGTAAACACTACATCAAAAGAGATGAAGACCTTGGCAAGTTTGATGCTAGAAGTGATGAAGGAATATTCTTGGGATATTCCACTCAAAGTAAATCATATCGGTGTTATAACAAGAGATTGAGAAAGATTGTAGAAAATACAAATGTAAAGGTTGATGAAGGCATGAAAAATCCATCAAGGTTTTATGAGTATGAAGCAGATGATTAGAATGATGTCTCAGACCAAGGAGAACAAGCCCCAACTATAGTTTAGATTCAGACTGATCTAGAGAATCCTAAAATACAGGAAGAAGAGACAAGTTTGGATGAACCTGTCCAAGAATTAAAAGTACAAGAAATCTCCAAAACTCCCAGGTATGTAAGACTGAATCATTCTAAAGATCAAATTATAGGAGATAGAAGCAAAGGTGTTCAAACAAGAAGAAAAATTGCTCAAGATTTAGTGAAGTACTGTTTGATTTAAAAAATTGAACCAAAATCACTAAGTGAAGCTTGCAATGATGAAAGTTGGGCTAAGGCAATGGAGGAAGAATTGATTCAGATTGAAAAGAACCACACTTGGGATCTTGTTCCCAGACCTAAAGACAAAAATGTGATTGGGACTAAGTGGGTCTTCCAGAATAAACTAAATGAAGAAGGTGAAGTAGTAAGAAACAAAGCCAAATTGGTCTGTAAGGGTTATTCTCAAGTAGAAGGAATTAACTTTGAAGAAAATTTTGCTCTGGTGGCAAGAATTGAAGCAGTCAGATTATTTCTTGCCTTTGCTGCCTTTAAGGATTTCAAGGTATATCAGATGGATGTCAAGTCTACTTTTCTAAATGGAGATTTGGAAGAAGAGGTATACATTGAGCAACCATATGGATTCCAATTGTCTAATCATGGAGATATGGTCTACAAGTTGAAGAAGGCATTGTATGGACTCAAACAAGCCCCAAGAGTTTGGTATGAAAGATTGAACAAACATCTTTTGAAGATTGGTTTCAACAAAGGTACTGCTGACAATAATCTGTATTTTAAGATTGATCATGAAAATATCTTGATTGTTGAAGTATTTGTTGATGATATCATTTTTGGAGGGAAAGATAGTATGTGCAAGACTTTTGCAAATCAAATGCAAAGTGAATTTGAGATGTCTATGTTTGGGGAAATGAATTTCTTCAATATGTGAAAGAATTGTTGTAGAAATTTGGGATGGAAGATTCAAAGGCAATTAATACTCCCATGACAACCAGATGTAAGCTGAGTAAAGATGATGAATCCCCTAAGGTTGATCAGAAAAAGTACAGGTCAATGATTGGAGGGTTGCTCTACCTTACTCAAACTAGACCTAATATTATGAATGTTGTTGGTCTTGTTGCCAGATTCCAAGCAGATCCTAGAGAGTCTCATGTCATGGCAATCAAGAGAATTCTCAGATATCTAAAGGGAATAATTGAGTATGGATTATGGTATCCTAAGGATAATAATTTTGCTCTTCATGCATATACAGATGCTGATTGGGTAGGAGATGTGGATGACCGGAAGAGTACCAATGGTGGTGCACTCTTTTTGGGAAAAAGGTTGGTTTCTTGGCTAAGAAAGAAACAAGAGGCAATATCTATGTCCATTGCAGAAGCAGAGTATATTGCAGTAGCAGGCAGTTGCACTCAAGTATTGTGGATGAAGCAAATGCTAAGAGATATCAGAGTAGAGTATGATGAACCTATCATAATCTTCTATGATAATTCAAGTGCAATAAACATATCAAAAAATCTAGTGTTACATTCAAAGACAAAACATATATCCATCAAGTTCCACTTTTTGAGAGAGCAGGTGAACAAGAATGAAGTTAGATTAGAATTTGTGCCCTCAAAGGATCAGATTGCAGACATTTTTACTAAACCTCTACCTAAGGACTCTTTTGAGTATCTCAGGGAGAAGTTAGGGGTTACTACCCCTCTGGTTCTAAATTAAGGTGCACTAATGTGCATTAGTCTGGTGGATCCCACAGTCATATCTTGTGATCCGGATTGATGTTAGGAAGATGCTACTCAGGGGGAGTAGTCTGTATGATTCTGAAGTATGTGAAGTAGTTGCAAGTATGTGCCCTTTGCCATTGATGTCAAAGGGGGAGATAAGACATGTGAAAAATAAAAGTGGTTGTTGATCAAAGGGGGAGTAGTAAAGGAAGAGAAGACATGTGAATGGTTGTTGTTGATAGGGGGAGATATGTCAATCAGTGAGGAGAAGTTCTTGTCTTGATGGTTAAAATAGTTTTTCACATTATATGTTGCCATCAATGACAAAGGGGGAGATTGTTGCAAGTATGGGCCTAACCTGTGTTGTCATTGATGTCAACATACTCTTGCTGCATTGATGTCAAGGATTGGATAAGTTGTGTGCTGAGGATATTGAGAAAATTAGTCTTATCAAAAATAAAGAAGATCAGTGAAGCTCTATGAAGTGAAGATCCTAGCTAGATGAAGATCATAGAATGTGCATCAAAGGGTTTGCAGATTGTGTCTGAAGATGATTCAGTCAAGATTTGAGAGGTCCGCGTGAAAATATGGAGGAGTTTTAGCCATGAGAGTAAAACCAGTTCTAGCAACTGTTCAGAAGTGATAGGGTGACACAAATAGGTTCGGTGAGATCTAGAAATAAAATATCATGTTTTGCGGATCTGGTGGAATGTTTTGGAAGCTAATGTGAATTGACAAGTCAATTGGTCCGTGGTTTAGAGGTCCACAAGCAATCCTTCTATTGTGACAGTGATGGGCGACTGTGTTCTTGAGGTTTCGTATGAAGATACGAATGATTATAGTAAGCAGAAGTGGTGTGAATGTTCTTGATGTTTCAAGAAAGCTTGTGGGGGTCTCTAGATTGTGTCTAGTTCATGTTGGTGGTCCGCATTGAAGATTGAGCTTGTAATTGAAGATCTACCTTTGGGTGATGGTGTTCTTCCTAGTCTTGGCTGATAGGATGATCTGCGCATGTTGCAGATGATCTTGAAGATGTTTTATGAAGCATGGCGTGTTCCTCAAAGAAGATTGAAGTCCCAGCTATGTGTGGTCGACAGTGCAATGATGCACCTCAAGTTTTTGTAATAAGTCAAGTTGTATTTTTGTAATTGCTCTGTAATAAAATAAGCGTATATTGTGCTGACTTTGATGATCATTCCAAAGTTGATGACATGTATAAATAAGAGTTGCAAAGTCATTCAAATGTATCCTTGTGATCATGATGAGAAGGTGGTAGTGAAGAGGAGTGAAAAGCAGAGGAGAGGTGTTGACCTTAAATGGAACTGACTCAAGCATAGTGAAGATGTTAATCTCTAGTTCAAGTATGTAATCTCATATTCTTTTGTAGACAGTGTGTCTCCTGTAGGCAGTGGGCCTCTTGTGAGCAATGTGCTCAGGCAGTAAGCCCTAACTGGAAAGTGCCATTTTATTCATCTTTATACTTCTAACAGAGAATACAATCTTGGGTTAGTCACCCCGTGGTTTTTCCCTTAACCAAGTTTTCCACATCAAAATCTTGGTGTTATATGTGTCGAATTTGTTTTTCATTGCATTATGCTTCCTTGATTGAATCTTTCATATGATGTTAAAATATAAGAAGGATTAAAGTAAATAAAGAACAGATTTTGAAAACAACTGATTCACCCCCCCTCTCAGTTATCTGTCCTAAATACAACATTTCCTTCTTCCCTCCATTTATATTTTCAATAGCTAGGAGATCAAAAGCACCAATAGATTAGAACTTTTGTATATTTTCTTTCAAAACAACCTTTATTATTTCCACAAAAGTAGACACTTCATATAATAATTATATTACCTCATAAATGACTACTATTTTGTTAGAGCCTTCCAGTGTATACTTTACATTTTTGTGAATTTCACTCATAGGTAAAACCCTTGGGATCCATTTCATGTTAATCTCTATCAAGTGAGACTCATAACCTTATGTTTGACTTGTTGCTTAAATATTTTCATTACACTCCTGTGTATATGGAAAAATTGATCTATTCTAAACTAAATAAAAACCAAATATCCAATAACATAAAGAAAACGAATTTAAATAAAAGCCATGACAAGTAATCAATGCAATAAAGACTTTTACCGAAATCTGTGTTGTTTCCTTTGGATTGAATGTAGAATTGCTCAATGAAATTGCAAAGCCATAGCTGCAACAAGCAAGTGTAGTGCTCAAGAGATCAATGTCAAATGATCGTAAGGTTGCTCAATCGACGCGTTGTGTATGCTCAAAGCTCTGTTAAGTATGCCTGAGAATACGATCGAAGAGAGAGGTAATGAAGGAGATGAGGGGGGTTTATATAGATTTCGAGGAAAATCGATCAACGGTCCAGATAATTCAGAAGAATCAATGGAGGAGATAAGTTGAGGAATGTGCAACGAATAAGAAGAAGACATGTGTCTTGCTTGCTTGTTTTTCATGAGAGGAGTTATCAAGAATAGAAGAATAAGTTAACTGAAGAGATAAATCAATTAAAAGAATAAAGCAATCAGTTAAGTGATTTAAAACAAGAAGAAGAGATTTGCATGAGAAAAGAAGATATTTTGCTTTATTAAATATAGAAATATTTAATTGATGAGCAAAAAAGCTTGAGTTATTGTAGAGATAACTCAAATTAGAAGAAAAAGCAATTTAAATAAATAATTGATTTATTTAAATTTAGAGAAGATATTTTGGAAGAAATAATTAAATAATTAGAATTATTTAATTTAGAAGATTTGAAAGCAAATTAAATAAATAAATTTATTTAATTGTTGTGCATGATTTTGGAAGAATGATTTTTGATTTAATTAAATAATTAAGAATTATTTAATTTTAGATAAGAGGGAATTTGTTGAATTAATTAAATAATTGGATATATTTAATTAATGTGGATTTGATTTTTGGAAAGAGGATAATGATCTAATTAAATAATTAAAATTATTTAATTGTGGAAGAATATAGAGGAATTTAATTTAATTAATTAAATAAGGGGAATTTATTTAATTATTGTCGCAATTTTGTGATTTAGAAGAATTTGATGATAATTAATTAAATAATTAGATTATTTAATTAACGTTTGTAATGCAGGTGATTAGACAGATTATGAAATGCAAGTAGCATGACGACACGGTCATTTTAGGGTGTCTACATTTTGCCCCTCTTTGATGCAATGCAGCATGTAGTGTTGCGTCAAAGAAAACGATTGTTGAAGATGTAATACAATTTTTATGCCCCAGTGTATCAAGTTGCCCCAGCGTATGCCCCCTCGAGCGGAAAGACAGGGAGGCGACAGAGGAAAGGTGTTGACACTCGACAAGAAGGGTGCGCGACCAGGAGGAAGAAAAAGCAGAAACAGGGGGGGGGGAGAAAAACTGAAGGGTGGGGACACTATAAATAGGTCCCATGGGGACCACAATCCTCATTTGCACCCATTGAGATTCTAAAGTTAGAGAAGAGCTTCTAAGCTTAGTTGAGAGAGAGTGGAGCAGCCAGCGGAGAGATGCCGATTCCAGTGCACAGACATCGGGCGGAGCTGGTGCGGACCTACGGGAGGCCAGCAGGAGCTCCGGCAGCGGTAAGTGATCGAAAACCCCCTTGTCATTTGTCGGTTAGGGGTAGATTAGGGCTAGATTTAGGCAGGTTTGCAATTGAGTCAAAAGCGCTATAGGATAGAGCAGCGCGTATGGTAGTCGTCTGGCGCGCTTTTGGCGCGCCGCAGCGCGTCTGGTAGGCGGGCGTAGCGCGACTGGTAAAAACAAGTCGTGGTTGGTCAGGGTTGTCAGCGTCGCAGCGCATGTGGGGAATCCCGCAGCGCGTTTGGTATGGCAGTGCAGCACGACTGGTAGGGTAGGTTAGCGCGGGTGGCGGGTAGGTGGAGAAAGCGCGTCGCTTCTGGTGAAACAGAGCGGCGCAGTTGGCATAATGCTTTAGCGCACTTGAAAAACAAGGCGCACATGGGGGGAAAATCAAAGCGCAACTGGATAAGGATTGAAGCGCTTTCGGCCGGGAGAAACAGCGCGGTTGCAGAAACAAAGCGCTTCTGGCTAGATAGAAGAAAAAGTTAGGGTTTAGTAAAATGGGGGGCCTAGAGGAGAGACACCTAGCCTAGCCGACAAGAGGGAAAAGGGATGGCAGGGGTGGGGTACAGCATAGCCAATGGGTAGATAGGTTTTGAGGGATTTGGTTATGAAACTGACAAGTGATATGTTTATGGATGCAGAGGATACTACCACCACTGATGTCGCGGGAGCGACACCACGTGATCGCGCACGAGGTCGTTCAGTTGACTTGGGAGGAGGATGCATTCTTAGAGCATGCAGGGCTATGGCATGCGGCACACCTTACACACATTAGGGTGAATCTCGCCCTAGTGACAGCAGTCGTGGAGAGGTATCACAGCGAGACCTCGTCATTTCACTTCCCGACAGGGGAGGCTACAGTGACACTGGAGGATGTATATCGCATCCTGCGGATTCGGATTGATGGGGAGATTGTTGACTTCGACCCGGCACGAGGCCAGGCAGGCTTGGAGGAGGTCTTCTGCACAGACGACCTATGGATAGACGATGGGGAGATTAGGTGGGCAGACGTCTCGAGACTCTGTGACAGGATCCGTTGGATCGTGGCATCGTTGATCGGCGGCTTCCTGTGCCCGGACAGGAGATCCAGAGGTTTATTAGTTGGTTGGGGGACAGTGTTATCAGGGATGTTTACACATGGCTGACAGTATGCGTGGGGACCCTGTGTCCTAGGGCAGCTATACCATGATATGCATTATTGCGTATACAGGAGAGGCAGGAGCCTCTCAGCAGGGGTGACCTTACTACAGGTGTGGGCGTGGGAGCACATTCCAGTTATCCGGCCCATGGCACAGCGCCACCGAGACAGAGGGGAGCCGTATGCATTCTTATACGATGGAGTGATGACACACAGGAGGATGGGATCTGTCAGCTACTGGCGGCGACAGATCGATGAGATGGACATCTTTATCTGGAGGCCGTGGCTACTATGCGAGGAGTGGCCGGATGAGCACGAGCAGCTCATGTACTGCAAACAGGCTCGCTATCTGTTCGGTAGACGGACAGATATGATAGAGCGATATCTTCCAGAGCGGGTATTGAGATAGTTTGGCCTACCCCAGGGGCTACCAGTGGGGGAGGCCACACATGCCAGGACGCGGAGAGAGACAGGAGACTGGGACCCAGTGATCCCGGTGGCAACAGCATTAGCAGAGGTGCGGGGACTTATCCCCGTGAGATGGGATTGGGACACAGGGTTAGCAGACCCAGGGACACTGCCAGACTATGATCAGTACTGGCATACTCACAGACCGATGAGACTGACTACACCAGGTGTAGTAGGGGCAGTGGGAGAGGTGTTAGTTCTTGGCGGAGAGGCCAGGAGGAGGCGGCAGGCCAGGGCAGCTGGACAGCAGGCAGGTGGACAGCAAGCAGGTGGCCAGCAGGGCCAGTAGGAGGATGTTGAGATGGCAGAGGCATTGGGCCCAGTCGTAGAGACTGATCTGTAGAGGGCCGAGCGACTGCTGCAGGAGGAGATAGCCCGGAGGACTCGACTAGAGCTCCGGATGGTTAGACTGAGGAGAGACAGGGATACAGCGCGGGCAGAGGTGAGACAGGCAGAGGCCACAGCCCAGGCACAGACACAGGTAGCCACAGCCGCACAGACAGCCCTGGGACAGGTATAGGCACAGTTACAGGCACAGGTGCAGGCCTACAGACAGTTACAGGCCCAGGTGCACGCACAGGCACAGGCACAGATGCAGCCACCGGCCGCACCCGCAGTTGACACCGAGGCAGTGACACAGGCCAGGAGGGAGAGAGATGCAGAGGTACAGCTACGGCTAACAGCAGAGGCTACACTCTTTAGAGTGAGGCGGGAGAGAGAGGAGGCACGCCGTGCACTGGGCGCAGACCAGAGGACACTATATAGTGAGCTCGTCCGAGTGCAGGGTGAGCTGGTATCAGCTGGCCGAGAGGCAGAGTACTACAGGGGGCTGTATGTGGGTGCGGTGCCGGCAGCTCAGCAGGCACCGAGCTACAGAGACAGGAGTAGATCCGGGGCATCCGGATCGCGGAGGACAGGGCAGTCAGTGTCCTCGGTTAGAGGGCCATTTTTGCCACCAGGGGGAGGAGGAGGACCATCAGGGGGACCTCCACCGAGCACAGGGGGAGGCTAGGGGCCACAGCAGGAGGGTAGCTCTACTCACTAGGGCATACTCATGTATATTGTATCATATTGTATTATTTTGGACAGATGCCTGCGTGCATTCTGATGTATATTTTGAGGGCTCTTGATAGCCTTGATGTACTATATTGATGTATATTTGGATGTATACACATTTTGTATTATTGATGTAGACACAGACACTTTGTATTATGATGACCATTACATGATATATATATATGATGATCTGTTCGATTCACTGCTGTTCATGCTTTTGTGTATGCATTATCTGATGTCATGGATGTGATGATATGTATGTAGGATTATGGAATCATGTGACGACATATATTGTTTATATGATGCTTATAGATGTATGATGATAGAGATGTATGATGATATAGATGTGATGACTAGTGATATCTGACATGTGGGTTTTGCAGATATGCACCAGAGAGGAGAACAGGAGAAGATGGAGGACACAGACTGTTGATCGATTACTGCAAATGAAACGATATAAAGGGTGTGGGAATGGATGAATGAGCTTGTTGCAATGGCTTCACATTTGTATATAAAGAGAAATCCTTAGTTTGATATAGCACGTGGATAGTTCGCCACCAAGGTATAAAAGACCAAGGTGCAGTAATATCCGAGTGCGTGGACGTTGACTCTGCAAGCAAGCGGTTTGAACTTAGATCCCTTAGACAGCATATAACCTTGTTGGGACATGTGACTAAGACATAGTCTTGAACATAAAATAAACTTCAATACATGTCAATGCAAGAAGAAATATTAATATGTAAGATGCTAGGTCGTAACACACACAAGATAAATATGATGCTAAGAAAGATACTAAAGATCATTCCTCAAACACGGCACACAGAAAGCAATGACTATGCCCCCAGTCCGTACTGCATTGCAACATACCAAGATTATAGATAAATCAAGGTAGCTTTGAATAGGTATGGGAATAGGGAACAAAAGATAAACCATAACACAAATTGACTGACTTACAAAGTAAACATACAGCCGACATATTCTCTTGCCAAAGAGGTTGCTCAGGATAGATTGGGTAGGAAAGATAACAGCCTTATCGTAGGAACTCTGTGTCCGTTAAAGGGGGCTATCTACCTAAAAAGACAATATCTTGCTGGAGGAAATGCCACATGTTGCAGGAGACGTGTGTGTTGGTCTCGACAATGGAACACTTCGTAGAAGACAAGCTTGTTGATCTAGGGCTTAGTTAAGCGGTACTTAGCTGATGTTGGCAATAGGTATGCAGGACAGTAGATGACTCTAGAGGTAGGCCTCGTTGCTTCAAGTTTGTTAAGGACTTTTGCTTTGAAAGGATGCGCTAGCTTGCTGCTTGAGTTAGTCAAGTCGAGGCGAATGGATTTTGACAAACGGAAGACTAGAAGGATGCCAGTGCTAATGGATTGGGACGGGTGGAGAATGATGGATCGTGTGTGCCTGAGTACTGGATACATCCTTCGTATTCCAGACTGCCTACATACCCTGTATCCACGGGATCAAGGCACACTTACGATGGAAGATGAACGTGATAAATATGTAGTTCTGGATAGAGTGATGAAGTGGGTCAAGGTGAAAGGGGGAGATCTTATGTACCTGAGTACTAGAAACGTCCTTCGTATTCCAGACTGCCTACATACCCATATCCATGGGATCAAGGTACCTTAAGATTGAGAAGAGATGATATGTAGTTCTGGTTATTGTGATGATGTAGAAGAAGAGTGGAGAAGAGGTGATCTTATATACCTGAGTACTGGAAACGTGCTTCGTATTCCAGACTGCCTACATACCCATATCCATGGGATCAAGGTACCTTAAGATTGAAAAGATGATATGTAGTTCTGGTTGGTGTGATGATGTAGCACAAGTGTTGAGAAGATAACAGCCTTATCGTAGGAACTCAGTGTCCGTTAAAGGGTGTTACCTGTGGAAATGAGACAAGATTGAAGTATGCGCTGCGAACCACGAACGAGGAACCAATCCTAGACTGAAGCTAAGGAAAGAGTTGCCCCCATTCTGGTAGAGGAAACTGTAGGGGTGACTACCGAAGGAGACACAGAAAGACTTGACCTAGGACGAGACAGTGTTAACTGTAGACACAGATCAAGACGTGGGATGACGATGAGGGACACTGACAAATTTCCAAGCTATACTAGATAGGGAGATGGAAATGCAAACAAAGTCAATGGTTTTATTATGGATGGATGGATGAGGCATGTAGTTGCGAACTGGACAAGGAGTGGACAAGACTCGATAGACGATGGATGCTGACTCTACGCATAGCGCCTGTTTGCCAGGTTTTCACTATGGTACTTATCCAAGGTGCCTGTTTGCCAGGTTTTCACCAGAGGATGGATGTTTTTGTATTTTTGATTTTCGTATTATTTTATTTTATTTTATTTTATTTTTTTTGACTTTTTTTGATTTTTGTGGGAATACTCTGAGGATCAGGCATAGAACTTCTTGAGATGGACACTGTTAAGTGGCTCATCTAGAGGAATGCCGTCAGGTGTAGCTAAAGTATAAGCTCCTGATCCATATGTTGCTGTGACAACGAAGGGACCTAACCAGTTAGGCTCAAACTTGCCCTTCTTCTCTCGATCTGCTTGATTTCTCTGATTCTCCTTAAGTACAAGATCACCAACTTGAAACCGTCTTTCTTTGATCTTTTTGTTGTAATTACGCCGGAGGCGGTTTTGATAGACATGGAGATGATTAAGTGCGGCAAGACGCCTCTCATCTAGTAGTTCAAGCTCAGCTAATCTGGAAGTGCGATACTCATCTCCACCGATCAGGTCCTGCATGGATACTCTGAGGGATGGGATCTCGACCTCTATAGGTAGGATGGCTTCCGAGCCAAAGACCAAGGCATATGGTGTGGCACCAGTTGGTGTTCTGATACTGGTGCGGTAGGCCCATAGGGCGGGATTGAGTTGCAAGTGCCAATCACGACCAGCTTCATTGACTATTTTCTTGAGGATTTTGAGAATGGTTTTATTGGAAGCCTCAGCTTGGCCGTTACTCTACGGATAGTAGGGAGTTGAAAAGCGATGTTGGATATTGTATTGTATGCATAAGGCACGAAAATCTTGGTTCTTGAATGGTCTCCCATTATCAGTGACAATAGCTTGGGGAATACCATACCAGCATATGAGGTAGTTTAAGATAAACTTGGCTATTTGCTTACCGGTGATATAGGTCATAGGAATGGCTTCCACCCACTTCGTGAAATACTCAGTGGCGGTAATGATAAACTTGTGGCCATTGGAGGAGGAAGGGTGGATTTGTCCTACGAGGTCGAGACCCCATTGAGAAAAAGGCCATGGAGTTGTCACAGGTTGTAACTCATGAGCGGGTGCGTGAATCAAATCTCCATGCTGCTGACATTGTAGACACTTCTTAGCAAACTGTGCAGCATCTTGCTCTATTGTAGGCCAGTAATAACCTGTTCTAAGTATCTTCTTAGCAAGATTAGGACTGGTAGAATGTGTGCCACAGACACCTTTGTGTATGTCTCGTAAGGTAGCTTCAGCTTCTTCCGCGTTAAGACATCGTAAGAGGATACCATCGAGACTCTGGCGATATAGGGTATCACCCAGAATGATGTAACGAGAGGATCGACGGATAAAGGTTTTGCGTTGAGTGGATGATAGGTTAGGGGGAAAGGTATTGTTTTTGAGGTATTCATAGATATCTTCGTACCATGGGGAATTGGGACCAACAAGTTCGCAGATGATTTCAGTAATAGGAACATCGACGGCTGGTATCAACAATTGCTCGATCAAGAATTCACACTTCTGTGTATTTGCAGGCATGTCAATCAATGACCCTACAGAAGCCATAGAATCTGCAGCTTTATTATGTTCTCTTGGAATTTTCTCAAATGTGATGCTAGAAAAGTGTGGTTTGTAGGCATCCACTAGTTGCTTGTAGGGGACCAACTTTTCATCCTTTGTTTGGTATTCATCTGTGACTTGGCGAATGACTAGCTGTGAGTCTCCATATACCTTGTAGGGGACCAACTTTTCATCCTTTGTTTGGTATTCATCTGTGACTTGGTGAATGACTAGCTGTGAGTCTCCATATACTTGTAATTCTGTGATGTCCCATTGAACTGCTGTATTGAGACCTATGAGGAGTGCTTCATACTCGGCTATGTTGTTGGTGCAAGGGAATGCTAGCCGATATGACTTTGGAATGTAGTCATTTTGAGGTGTAACAAATAAGATGCCCGCTCCTGATCCATGCTGTGTGTAAGAACCGTCAAAGTACAATTTCCACATGATGGAGGTAGCAAGAGTGAAGAGATTCTCATCAGGAAAGTCTGCTACCATAGGATGTGTATCTTTCATAGGTGCTTCTGCTAGTTGATCCGCGAGGGCTTGTCCTTTGATTGCCTTACGATCTGTATACTCAATGTCGAACTCACTAAGGATCATGACCCATTTAGCTAGTCTGCCTGTGAGAGCTGCTTTTGCTAGTAGATATTTCAAAGGATCAATCTTGGCTATCAGATTTGTGTGTTGGTTCAGCATGTAATGTCGCAACTTTTGGGAGGCAAACACTACTGCTAAACAAGCCCTTTCCATTGGTGAATAATTGAGCTCGTATCCCACCAAGGTTCTACTAATGTAATAAATTGCATGCTCCTTTCCTGTGTCATCATTCTGTGCTAGCAGGGCCCCTAGGGCTGAGTTTGTAGTGGAGATGTACAATATCAAGGGTTTGTCCGCAACTGGTGGAACCAATACAGGAGGTGTAGCTAGATACTCTTTAAGTTGATCAAACGCTGCCTGATACTTGTTGTCCCATCGAAACGAGACATCCTTTCGGAGCAAGTGTTGAAAGGGTTGACATTTATCTGCTAGCTGTGATATAAAACGCCTGATGGACTGTAACCTTCCTTGGAGGCTCCTTAATGCTTTTAGGTTCTTTGGTGGAGGCATCTCCACTATAGCCTTTACTTTTGCTGGATCTACTTCGATGCCTCTCCGAGATACGATGTATCCCAATAGCTTCCCTGATGTTACACCGAATACACACTTCTTTGGATTGAGTCTTACTTGGTATTTTTCAAGCCTGTCAAAGATCTGTCCTAGGACCTGTATGTGATCCGCCCGAGAAGATTTAGCCAGTATATCATCAACATAGTCTTCCATAAGGTGATGAAAGAGGTCATGAAATATCACTGTCATTGCTCGTTGATAGGTTGCTCCTGCATTCTTGAGACCAAACGGCATGACGTACCAACAATAATTGCCCCAAGGACAAGTAAAGGTTGTTTTATGTTGGTCTTCTTCAGCTATCCTTATCTGATTATAACCTGAGAATCCGTCCATGAGAGAAAGCATCTCGTGACCTGCTGTCAAGTCCACTATAATGTCAATGTTTGGTAGTGGAAAGTCATCTTTAGGACATGCCTTATTGAGATCTCTGAAATCATTACACATGCGGATGCGCCCATTAGGCTTAGACACAGGTACAATGTTTGAGACCCAATCTGAATAGTCGATAGGTCGTATGAACTTTGCGTCTAATAGCTTTTGTACTTCCACCTTCACCAAGAGAGCTATCTGTGGATGCATTTTTCTCAATTTTTGCTTGACTGGTTTCACTTTGGGATCAACTGCGAGATAATGAACTACCAACTTAGGGTCTAGCCCTGGCATATCTGCGTAGGTCCATGCAAAGTTGATGGTTCGTTGCAAGAAGAAGTTGTTAAGATTTTTGTGCTCGGTGTCAGATAATGATGCTGCTAGAAATGTTGTCTTTGGATTCTGTTCTATACCCAGGTTGATCTCTGTAGAACCTTCGACTAGTAGAGCTGATTTCTCCTGGTACTTAGATGGTAAGGGAAGGTCAAATCCTCCATCCTCAGGTGCCACAGTTGGGTTTTCACCTTTGGATACGTCCTTTATTTTTACTATTTTATGATCAGGAGGTGCCACAGTGTGGTTTTCACCTAGGGATCTTTCTTTATTTGCACTTTTGCGACTGGAGGATTTGGCATTCTCACCAAAATAAGCCATGGGCTCTAGTTCCATTACAAAACCTGCCTTGTGATCGCCAAGAGGGATACCTTCCCGAAGTCCCATGAACTCAGCTAAAGCTTCGTCATTCTGAAATACATCTATAACGGGGGCCCCTTGTTGGTCCCAATCGATAAGTTCAGGGTAGACAAGCGTGACATTCTGGGTGTTGGTGGTGGAAGTTAAGGATATGGAGGATAGTGTAAAAATGGAGGATTCTGCGAATAGATTGGTCATGTGGAGGGAAGAGTCATCGGTGATATCCTCTGTAGACATCGTATCGGCGAGAAAAGTGTCAGCTACCTCGTCGAGGATATACTCGATGTCTGAGGTGCGTGGTACCTTCTTACCAAATCCTAATCCTTTCTTGTCTAGCTTCTTTGTTACCACAATGGGCTCCATAGTGCCTTGATTCTGTTTCCCAAGGCCACCTTTGCCTTTATAGCCCATGTTTTTCACTATCCTTAAGCCATTGCCATATTGCTTGACTGGTATCGTGACTGGTTCTTTCTCCTTGTAGAGCCAAGAAGAGATGTCCTCAATAGTTTCCTCTTCCAATAACCGTCCATGTTGGAATTGGGTTAGGAATGTTGGGGGAGGAATAGTAGCTTTTTTGTAACTTTAGCAATGGGTGGCTTGCCGTAAGATTTTGGAGATAAAGGCATCCGCCCTACACAACAAGATTCAGAGATATCATAAGTGCCAAAGCCTATATCTCGGACGCGTGCTGTGATTTTGGGGAGGGGTGTGGGCTCTCTTGTAGAGGCTTGCGTGAGAGTTTCAGGGTCAACATAGAGAGGGGACTCAAGGGCTTTGTCATTTTTAGGCACTTGGTTGCAATTCTTATAGCTTCCTTGCAAGATACGGCAAAATTCAAAAGGATTAGGGTCTCCTGGGATGGTGATCTCCGTACCATTGTATGGGAACTTGAGGGACTGATGGTACGTGGAGGGAACAGCTTTCATTGCATGGATCCACGGGCGGCCTAGGATAATGTTGTAAGGCAGCTCAATATCAAGGACTTGACACCTAGTTTCAAGCATGACCGGGCCCAGTTGTATAGGCAAGTGAATAACACCCTCTGAATGGCGTTCTGCATCATCATACCCTTTGATTGTAATACTATGCTCAGTGTTGACGTGATCCTTAGAGTATCCCAATTGCTTTAGTAACTTTAAAGAACAGATGTTGAGACCAGCACCACCATCTATGAGGATGTGTTTGATTTTGCGCTTATGGATGAGGACTTCAATATGCAGGGCATCGTTGTGACATGGATCATGGGAGGGGAGGTCCTTCTCAGAGAAGACCACATTGTAAGGTGAAGCAATATTACCCACTATAGCTTGGAAATCTGCGACTGCTATGTTGTTAGGAACGGACGACTCTTGGAGGGCTTTTTCTAACACCACTCTATGTGCAGGTGATGACCGTAGAAGGTCCAAAATAGAGATTTGTGCTGGTGTTTTCCCTAGATGTTCGACAAGATTATAATCAGACTGAACCGGAAGTCTTGGTGTAGGTGTACGAATGGTGACATGACCTCGACGGGTAGTAACAGCACAATCCGTAGATTTGCCTTTGATGGTGAGGGTAGACACTCGACTCTCTTCAAAACGACCTACAATGGAATCGAAAGACGTGGAAGCATGATTGATACCTTTACCTCTATCCTGAGGAGGAGGTGGACCGTGATGAGGGAATGGTTCCTTGTACATATCGAGATCCTTGTTCGTGTGGTGCGCTGGTGATTCATTCTCAAAAGTGATTTGATTAGCTTCGATAAGGTTTTGGATGAGGTGCTTAAGCTTCATGCAAGATGCTGTTCGATGACCTTTGCTCCTATGGAACTCACAATACTCATTGTCTCTGTAACGTGCAGTTTTGTAGACAGGTTCTCCATAAGGAGGAGCATCAGGTAAGGTTATGAGCCCTTTCAGCAAAGCTTGCTGTAAGACTGATTCGATGGGCACTCCCAAAGGAGTAAATTGACGTCGCGGAGGGTAATCTTGTTGGGGCCTCTCTTGTTGTCGTTGTTGATTTTGATAAGGCTGCCTTTGTTGCTGCTGTTGTTGAGGTGGAGCTTGACTTGGTTTGGAGAGTTGCAGCGGTGTTTGCAACGTTTGGACATGCTTAGTATCGACCACTCCATCATTGACCACGTTTTTGTTCTTGTTCCAATATTTGGGTTTATCGTTCGATTGTTGATGAGAAGAGCTATCTTTCGTCTCTTTAAAGATTTTGACCACACCTTTAGCAATGAGGGCCTTCTCAATGTTGATGCCCTTGTATGTGATTTCATCGAAGGTTGTAGCACTAAGAATTTGCAAATGGAAACCTAACTCTTGGTTGAGGTTCTGTACAAAGATGCTAACAAGCTGTTTCTCTGGAATCTTGAAAGGGAATTTACTAGCCATTTGTCTCCATCGTTGGAGGAAAGAAATGAACGTTTCACCATTTTTCTGTTTATTGTTGCATAGGTCTGTCATGGAAATCTCATGCTCTGCGTTGTAAGAAAAATGGGTGGCAAGCTTCTCTGCTAGCTCATTGAAAGACTTGATACCCGTAGGTAAGTGTGAGAACCATTCTATTGCTTGACCTCCAAGACTGCGAGGAAAAAGACGCATAAGATATGTGTCGTTGTGAGAGACCTCGAAGCAAGCAAGATAGAATTCCCTAAGATGGTCTTTTGGGTCACCTTTTCCTTTGTACTTATCAAACTTTGGAATAGTGAAATTTTGAGGAAAAGGGATCATTGGTAATGACCGATAAAAAGGATAAGGGCACACTTCCTCCAAAGAGAAGGTCTTTTTGGTGTGGCCAAACGTAAGATCAGATAGCTGTTGTTGCACCTCCGCAATCTTTAGTTCCATAGTCATGGGAGGGGTTGGTAACGTTTCCTGTTGTCCAAAAAGCGGTTGGTGTTGCCCGTATGGAAGATTATATTGTAAGCCATGCATACTGGTATTGTAAGGGTCGTAAGATTGATTGGGATTGTACGGATTGTACGATTGGTTCAGATTGGGTTGGAATTGGAGGCCTTGATTAGGCAAAGGTGGAGGTGGTGCTAGGTAAGAATGTTGGCTTTGTGATGGTTGAAGAAAAGTATCGGGGGGAGGAAAGCTAAAGTGCGTTTGATTAGGTTGTGATGGTGGCACATAGCTTTGGGAAACCTGATGTTGGGAATGTTGCGAGTGGCTAGGCAATGTATGAAAGAAGTTGAGCGTGGATGAACGCTGTGGAGGAGGAACATAGGTAGAAGTGTTTTGCGACGGTGGGGGTTGATTGAAGAGGAGAGTAGAAGAATGTTGTGGTGGAGGAACATAGGTAGAAGTGATTTGCGACGGTTGGGGTTGCTTGAGGATGAAAGTAGAAGAATGTTGTGGTTGGGGCTGCGTGACTCCAATTGGTTGAGAGACATGCAGGTGTGATGATATAGGAGGTGGCATTTGTTGAGACCCTTGTTGCATGGCTACATAAGTGTTCCTCAGATTGTAATTGGGTGGGAAACCTACGTGTGATGGGGTAACCAAGATTCCACTTGCGCTTGGGGTGGACACTTTAGGAGGTGGTTGCACATTCGACCGAGCTAAGGTGGCTTGTTTAGCTAACTCTGCTTGACGTTGGAGAGTTTCTTGTTGGTTTTGATAGATCTCCATAGGAGTCAAAAGTGGTGATATGGGCCTCTCCCCTGTTGGATTTTGAAAAAGGGGATTCCTATACTGCAAACCTTGAGTAGGTAAGGGCGTAGTGACCGTGGACATGGTTTACACCGCTTGTATGGTTTCTTGGGTGTTGTTGCTCTCCTTGAGAGTGGACATATCAAAATCGGGAGGTAACTTGGCACCTTACTTGGCAAGTAAGCGAAAGAAATGATCCTGATTCTCACTAAGGATTTTATCAAAGGCAGCTATAGCTCTAGGATCTTGTATAAATTCATCAAGATCTTGCCCATCTTCTTGAGAGGATTGACCTATTTCAAAGTGTCGCTCTTCTTGAGATGGGGGTTGATCTATGACATATCCTTGTGGGACAAAATCCGGAGGCAAGCCTGTGGTATACTGCGGTGCATTTAGCAAAGGGGTTCTATCCTCATGAGGATTGCTTGGTTCATCTATGTGCGGCATGTTTGGAGAGCTGATTGGTCTTGCCGCGGGTGTACTAGGAGTCACTTTGGGAGTAACATTGAGACGACCTGATTGTGGTGTGCGAGGGGGTGACTTGTGCTTCTTAGGGATAACTTGCCTAGACTTCATAGTTTGCTGTAGCCTGGTGGTGACCATGGGATTCACTTAGAACACAATGTAAGGCTAGGAATCTGTGAGATGCTTTGAAGAAACGGACAAACTCTGATGCACAAAGTACTGAACCAAAGGCGCTATACTGTTTGACCAGAGGCGCAGGACTGTGCTACCAAAAGCGTGCTACTGTGGGCCAGAGGCGACGGACTGAGCTACCAATAGCGAGTTACTGCTATGCCAAAGGCAAGCTACAGTGACCAAAAGCGAGCTACTGTTATACCGAGGGCGCTGAAGTAGAGTGTTAGCCAGAGGTGAGGTACTGCTATACCAAAGGCGATCTACTGTATGGCCAAAAGCGAGCTGCTGTAATACCAAGGGCGCTGAAGTAGTGTCTGATGTTTTTCAAAGGCAAGATTTTTCTATTTTTGATTGGATTGTTTTGGCAAGAGAAAACACAGCAAACAAGTGGTCAAAAAAAGGCACAAGGACTGACACAACAGATAGTGTATGTTCAAGGCTCCAAACAAGCCCAATGTTTCCACAGGTCTAATACAGTTGCAATCAATAACAAGCACTTTTTATCCCTAGAGACAAGGTTTCATTGCAGTAGATCAGCTCACAGCTTAATACTCCGTCGATAAAAATATCATTCCATAAAGGTGTCGGATATTTAGTATCTTTGCGAGAGACGATAGGTAGGGATATCTCACCCTCCCCTTGGAAAGCTCAAGTAGGTCACAAGAGCTTTATGTCCGAGGGAATACTATCTCTTCTCAAGGGAGCCAATGGTGAGTGTCTTAAGGGTTTAAATCGATTTCCCTTGCACTGATGATTACCGCAATGTTCGGAGGTAGGTCGGGTAGTCTCTATCTAGATTGGTTCTTAGTGACTTTGAGGGACCAACGCCTTACGAGCAATGCGACAAGCTACTAAAAGTTTTAACCAATCCTACTAAGAGTTTCAAACACTTCGCTCAATGTGAAAATCGTTTCCACAAAGAGCTAGTACACCTCTTTTCAGTTTGGCATCACAAGGTAAGGCTGACGTCGGTTAGGACTTGGCTTTCGCCTTATCCCTTTTATATAGCGGTTCAAAGGAAAACTCCGCTTAGGGTCGTCCCTTTTGGATGAATCGCAATCCAAAAGCAGGCCCTTCTAAAGGAAGTACAAAAAATATAAAATCAAGCACGTCAAACAATGGTTCAATTGTCCCGTTATAAGAAAAATAAGGTGCAACTAAGCTATGCACACACACGATTGTAGTTGTAAATTGTCCCTTATGAAATGAAGTGTTTGGCATTCATGTCCATTGTCCTTTAAAAAAATTGAGGTGTTTGTCCATACATGTCCATTGTCCCTTAAGAAAATCAGTATGTTCCTAAGACTTAGATTGCAAGGAAAGATTTGTTCAATTACTCCTTTTAAGCATGCAATGTGTTTCTAAGACTTAGTAAGGTAAAACAAAAAGGGTCTTCAACGCTCGTCCTGCATAGATATGTTAAAAAAAACACCTATTGGCTCTGTGTGAGTAGTAAGAAGCTGCAACAAGTGAGTTAGTTCCACCAAAATTTCACAAGTTAGCAAAATAAATCAACTTTGACCAAAAGCGTGTTACTGTCTTACCAGAAGCGACTTACTGTGAACCCAAAGCGCTTCACTGTGCTACCAGAAGCGATGTGTTGCAAACCAGAAGCGACTTACTGTCTTACCAGAAGCGTGGTACTGTGCTACCAAAAATGAGCTACTTTGACCAAAAGCGAGCTACTTTGCTGCCAAAAGCGAGCTACTGTACTACCAAACGCGCGGCACTGTATTACCAAACGCACGGTGTAATAAAAGACCTGCAAAAAAATAATATTTCGTCAAAAAGGCTGGATCAAAGCATGATTGGATGATTGAGTGATGATCCAGAATGTTGATAAGTGATAAGACACTGCACCAAGTGATATTAGCTCCAAAGAAAAGAACAAGATGTCAGAAATCAACTTTAAACCCTAAGAATAAGTTAGAAACCCTAGAAAACCAAAGTGAAATCCATAAAATTGGTAACAAATATGATGAGATATAAGAGATTAGATATCACCAATGGATTCCTTACGATTTTCTATGCAATTTTTTAAAAAAAAGCATCGAATTTCGTTAAATTTTGAGAAAGTTATGGGGTTTTAAAGTTTGCAAGCCTGTTATCTCAACCAAAAGCGCTTCACCATCATACAATAGCGCTTTTCTGCTATACCAGAAGCACTTTACCTCTATACCCAAAGCGCTTTTCTATTACCAATAGCGCTTTAATGCCATACCAATAGCGCTTCGATAATTTTCTCAATTGCGCTTCACTGTATGACCAAAAGCGTGATTTTGTGCCACCAAAGGCGCTGCGGGATGCACCAAAAGCGTAGTACTGCTCTACCAAAGGTGCTTTTCTGTGTCAAGATGCGCTATTCCGTACTGTACTTCAAAAAAATTAATTTCTCAAAGAAAAAGAGGGATTAGTGGGTCCCACCGGGCGTGCCAGAATGTGTATATGGAAAAATCGATCTATTCTAAACTAAATAAAAACCAAATATCCAATAACATAAAGAAAACGAATTTAAATAAAAGCCATGACAAGTAATCAATGCAATAAAGACTTTTACCGAAATCTGTGTTGTTTCCTTTGGATTGAATGTAGAATTGCTCAATGAAATTGCAAAGCCATAGCTGCAACAAGCAAGTGTAGTGCTCAAGAGATCAATGTCAAATGATCGTAAGGTTGCTCAATCGACACGTTGTGTATGCTCAAAGCTCTGTTAAGTATGCCTGAGAATACGATCGAAGAGAGAGGTAATGAAGGAAATGAGGGGGGTTTATATAGATTTCGAGGAAAATCGATCAACGGTCCAGATAATTCAGAAGAATCAATGGAGGAGATAAGTTGAGGAATGTGCAACGAATAAGAAGAAGACATGTGTCTTGCTTGCTTTTGCATGAGAGGAGTTATCAAGAATAGAAGAATAAGTTAACTGAAGAGATAAATCAATTAAAAGAATAAAGCAATCAGTTAAGTGATTTAAAACAAGAAGAAGAGATTTGCATGAGAAAAGAAGATATTTTGCTTTATTAAATATAGAAATATTTAATTGATGAGCAAAAAAGCTTGAGTTATTGTAGAGATAACTCAAATTAGAAGAAAAAGCAATTTAAATAAATAATTGATTTATTTAAATTTAGAGAAGATATTTTGGAAGAAATAATTAAATAATTAGAATTATTTAATTTAGAAGATTTGAAAGCAAATTAAATAAATAAATTTATTTAATTGTTGTGCATGATTTTGGAAGAATGATTTTTGATTTAATTAAATAATTAAGAATTATTTAATTTTAGATAAGAGGGAATTTGTTGAATTAATTAAATAATTGGATATATTTAATTAATGTGGATTTGATTTTTGGAAAGAGGATAATGATCTAATTAAATAATTAAAATTATTTAATTGTGGAAGAATATAGAGGAATTTAATTTAATTAATTAAATAAGGGGAATTTATTTAATTAATGTCGCAATTTTGTGATTTAGAAGAATTTGATGATAATTAATTAAATAATTAGATTATTTAATTAACGTTTGTAATGCAGGTGATTAGACAGATTATGAAATGCAAGTAGCATGACGACACGGTCATTTTAGGGTGTCTACAACTCCCACAATTCATCTTCCACTCAAATTAGGTTTTATATTAGGTTTAGTCATCTTTGATTAAGTCTTCAATATTTTGTTTAAGTCCCATAACAAGAAGTCACCGCACTTGCATGTTGTATTTATACCCCAGTATTTATAGAAGGAGAATGATCAAATTTTTCTGTCCAAGCAAAATTTTAAAACCCTTTTATCATAATGAAGGCATCATCAGTTAAAATTCATCAAATGCCTTTTGTTTTACATCCCTCATGTTTACTATTGGCAAGGAATGAGGAGTCACAGATCAAATTTTTTAGTCCAAGAGCTTTGTATGTTGTATTAAATATACTCCAGTATTTATATAAGAGAATTATCAAAGGGTTTGCAGTTGGAAATAACACCATGCGGTAACATAACATAATAGGGAATTCATAACACAGAAATTAAACATACATTTTAAGCATATGAACCTCATATCATAATTTATATATATAAACTTCATGTAATACAATGTAAGATGTATAATCTCTTCTCTACTCTTCTTACTATTATATTTCTCTCTCCTTTCTTACTTCTATTCCTATGTTACTATATACATATGATTACAATGGGGACATGTCCCTTACAAAACATGACTATTCCTACTACGCCTAGTCAGCCTTGTGCTCTGCATCCTTCTTGCGGCCAAGTGGGGCATCCTTCTTGTTATGGGCCCTCTACTTTTGATTGTGATGTTTCATGTTGAGTCCCTCCAGATTCTTTGTTTTCTTCTTTATGGGCCTTATTTTCTTCTTCCAACGTTGTCACATGTGCTTTTTATGTCACTGCAACTATTTCTTGTTGAATTTCCCCTTTTACCTCCTCATTTAGAGCCATTAGTGTATCCACCCTTTGCTTAGATCTGATCTCTTTTACCTGTAATTGTACTAGTTTCTCTTTCTATGTGGTAGAGAGGTTGGGGTCAATTTCCTCCAATGCGTGTTTCCTTATTTATTCCTCCATCTCTACTATTTTTTCTCTTTTTCTTCCGGCTTACGAAGGCCAACTAGCCTAGGAAATTTTCAATGATATTTTCTAAGGTGTCTTTAGACACTCTTATACATCGAATTAGAGCTTCTTCAATCATTGCTTGATTTTTGTTGCCCACTTTGGTGTACCTGCCTTTATTATTCAATGCACTTGTGAGAAGATCTACACTCATTATGTCCTCTTTCTTTGGTTCTTCCTCCTCTACTATTTCTATTGGCCCTTCTTCTATTATTATTGTATCTCTTATTTTTCCTTCTCAGCCTCTATTCCTACCATTTTGATTATATTTCTTTTGACCCCTTATTTTTTCTTAGGATTTTTCTTTTCCATGCTTAATTGTATCAATATCTCTGAAACGTCCTTAATTAATGGATCCATTTATGGTGTTTGTGGAGGGGTTATTATTGTTGTTGGTGTTGATGTACTTTGCTTCAGTGTTACTTGAGTTGTTGGAGACCCCAAATTTAGCCTTTTAGACCTCCGCACCTACAATGTAGATGTAGTTGCTTGTGGATTCTTTGTTTGTTTCTTTTCATTTTGTGGAATCCCTATTTTTCATGCAATTTTCCTTTATTTTTCTCCACATGCTCTTCCACATTTTTATAACTCTATTTGTCTATAAATTCATTATATGTTGTGAACCTCTCTACTTGTGTATCCTTTGGTTGCTTCAATAGGTTATTTTCATATGACTCTACCATGTCATTGCTTATCTCGTATGGTAGCTTAGGGATCCATGAAACCCTAAGTTCTACTACCTCCATCAATGTGTAGTCTTTGTCCACTAGGAAGAAAATATCATTGGCATACTTCCTGACCATGTCATACGATATGTGTTCCCTTCTCTGCATATATTGTTGTAGGGATTTGAAAAACCCCCAATATGTGGCAGTGTAGGATGTGGTGTCCTTGAATTGATGCACATGCATTTGATTTTTACGGCAATGGACTCGTTGGTTTTCCATGCTTTCCCAAAAAAAGATGGTAATGCATTCATGAAATAAAATGTAAGGAAAATGATTAAGGTACCATACCAAAGTTGATAATGGGTGTTCTTTGTCCTTTGGAGGTTCTCCAACAGCTGCTCCTAGAGGACTTCACACAAATCAAAGTATTTTACTTCTACAACCATTTGGTGTGATGTGTGGATTGTGGTGCCTGTTGCCGAATCCTCCCTATTTGTATAATATATCTTGTATGTGATGCCCACAGTTACATACCACATAGTTGGATTTGTGATTTTAGTCACATCTAAGCTCCTTCCATCAAATGTCGCACTAGTTAACTATGTCACTTTGTCATTTTTTATTGCCTTTTTAGATAGTAGCTCCCCCATTGCACTTAACCCCATTACCGCCTAGATGGCTTGCTTGGTTATGCAGTAGGGTTTGTCTACGTAAATGTACTCATCATTAATTTAGCTTAGAATTATCTTGATCCACCCATGCTCCATAGAAAATTATGAGAAATTCTTCTAGACATCTAATTTCTTCTTCTCAATCTTTTGATATTGGGGCATATAACTTCTTTAATCTGACTGCAATAGATATTTTCGGAGTAGTTCAAATTTTGCGTGATAAATTTTCATTAATGGTGCATGAATATACTTAGTTACATCCTCAATGTAGATTACATCGGCTGGGACAATGGAGAATGCCCCATTTGGGTCAACCTCAATCGTCTTAAATGTAAATTTCTTATACTTTGGGCATGGCTTCTCAGAGATATCGATCAAGGTGGGAGTAGACATTTTTGCTTTGTCGTTTTGTTGTAGTTCATCTAAATTTGTAGGGACCTGGTTCAGGGGCCTTAGAGGAAATTTTTTTTATTTATCTTTCTTAGGTGTTATCTAGAGTTTGGTTCCAGATAAAGATTCTCATTCATTTTTCTAACTAGATGCTTAGATCTTAGCATTTTTTTTTGAACTTTTAGTTTAGTTTGAGTACTCAGGAAGTATCAAGTAGCCAATTCAGGCTAAGGTGTCCAAAATGGGACATACTAAGATAAAGCAAAATGGGTTCTTCTATCCTTTGGGCAAACTGGTTCATAAAGAATAGGGTCTTACAGACCATATCGCTACCCAATACAGTGTAGATTAAATAATGGCTAAACGGGCCTATATTGGTCAAACAGACCAAAACTCTATCCAATATGAGATAGGTAAACACAACAGCCATATGGGCTAACAAGGACAAGAATCATTAATATGCTCTGGCCAGAGACTTAGACTCATCGGGATCAATTCGGATCCTGAGTCACTTATAGGAAATTATGCAATAGGCCCATATATTGCACTAAGGAATTTATGTAAGTTCATTCGATAAAGGTATTTTAAGGACCTTGTACCCTCCTTTAGATTTTAGCAATCAGCCAGGTACAAGATCAATTCTCCTGAGGATTCTTCTGAGCACTAGAGACTTCTTTAGTTTATCTAGTATAATATTCTTATGTTAAGATTTTGGGATTATGAAGTTGATTACAAAAGAGTACCCTATATCTAAGGGACCTGAGTATTGGAGGCATCCTTCACCTTCCAGACTGCCTATATACCATGTATCCATGGGATCAAGGTACCCTCCGGATGTGACTAACACTGGGAGTTGTGAATATGTAGTTATGTCTTGTACTATGTTTGATGCAACTGTGAATGGGTAAGCAACCCTTTCTAGGGTGATTCCCCACCCCAGATAGTTCTTCATTGGCTACCACCCACTTAGGTGAAACATGGATGGAATTAGGTCCACTATCACAAACACCTAGAAGGGGTATTTGGTGTTCAACCCTAGTGTTGAGGAATCCCTATCAGGTGTCCACTCAAGGAATTAAGTTTACTTCCGCAAGTCAAATTGGTTATTTTGGTGACTAAGTCCATTCGAGATTCCCTAGTGCTTTCTGATCACCAAGATCTGCGAAGGCGAGGTGGAGCATACAGCAATTAGGGTTTCTTGATTGGACCAGTTTGCCTTAACTAACATCCTATAAGTTATCTTTGAATTAGACTCATACTGTCAATAAGCCCTATTTTATGATCACCAAGGTTCGCAAAGGTGAGGTGAGAGCATATGACGGTTACCTATCGCCAACAAAAGTCTATTCATGTGACGGGTTGTATTTCAACAAGGCGTGTAGTTTTCCATGTTCACCATGTTTTCCTAAATTAATCTTCCTATCCATGGGTTAAACACAAATCTGTAATCACTCTTGGTTATTCCAAGACAACTTGTCTATATATTGGTTTTCATGTATGTGATTACTCAAGGTTTTCAGTACTATTGTTCATTCAATATTGTAGTAGTAAGGTCTAGGTTTTCTTAGGCAAGTTTGTTTTGAGCCTTGTTACTATAAATAATTTATAGATCATGGTTAGTTCTGAAAACTTCCTAGTTTCTATTCTTATGAATCCCTAAGTTACACAGATAAATTCCTTGAAAGTATGGCTGGCAAAGGTAAGTTACATTTCTAGAATACACTTGTTTAACACTAATTCAGATATTTGATTCAACTAAGTATAAAATACATGGTCGTGAAAAGTATTTAAATTGACAATACATATAAATGTATATACTTTTTTTTGACATACTTCATGATAAAATAAAATCAAGCCTTCATGTTGCATATGTTTTCTCAATTACCAAGCCACAAAACATAATATTATTTAGTTTACACATTGCATTAAAACTTCCTATTACCCAATTATATATATATATATATATATATATATATATATATATATATCATTTATCCATACTGTATTTACAATTTATATTCGGCATAGTTACTTTACATTTCAATCTAAATACATGGTTTGTTATTTATCAGTTATTTATCAATTATAATTAATTTATAGCATAATAGTTGTATTTGCCTAATATTTTACTTTTCTACAATTAAATTATGTTCAACTAACATGATAATGTCTCTAAATCAACATATTGTATTTACATGAAAGCATGGGTAAAAAAAAATCTAACACATATTTCTATTTTCCTTTTTTTTTTTAATCAAGATTCCTACTAAATATGAGGACTATTAAAAAAAAGGCAATTGTTGTTTCTATATCTTCTTCCTCATGATAATACAATGTAATTTCGTTCTAAAATTTCTTCATTCACTTTGTTTTGTTTTATTTTATTTTTACACAACTCATGTCACAGAGAGAAAGAGAGGATACAAGCCTCATGGATTTGTTTTGGCTCCACATGTAGAAGGTATATGAGCTTGTTGCTGGTTTTATTTTATTTCTTTTGGCTTCTATACTACATACCTGACAAAAAAAATTTAATTTGTAGAACAAACAACAAAAGAAAGAATTTAACGGGGCATAAAAAATTTGATCACATAGATATCCGTAATATTTGAAATTTACACATTAGGTCGGCATACTAAGATGTAGCATGTAGTCATAATTTGTCGGCCAAAATCATTTACCAAAACACATGGTGAATCAAAACAATACTTGAATCATAGTCATATATGTCAGCTTTGTCCATATAATCATTTAGGATAAGATTCCAAAGAACAAAACTTACCGCACACACATCATACTGTCATGTTGGCCTTAACCACAGATTGTCACTGGTTCAGTTCAACTGGCAGACTACATCTTCCACTACAGACCACAAGAATTGCTCAAATCCATATCAAAGCCTCTTCACATATCATAGATCATACCTCCAAAACCACAAAGCAAGGTATTCTTTTGATAGAATGTGGACCACAAGAACACATGCTTTGTCACAGTCAAGTTCTATTAGACCAAGTAGCGATACTTAGGCACCCATAATCATCTTTCTGGTAGAACTCAGAACTTGTAACTCTAGATTTAGATACTTCATTCATGTGTTTACAACACCTCAAAACTGCATAACAAAATATGCAACAACGGAGGAATGCGGACCAAATCAAATGAGTGTTCTGCTCTGAAACACAGTGCATTTTGTTCTTCCGGACTTAGTCTATTTGAGTGTATGCTTCTGGTATTTATCAGGAGCTAAAAACTTGGATATAGGATCATCAAATGAGTGCATACAACATACTAGAACCGCATTATCTAATCTTCAACTGCGGACCAATGCCATCCATTATACTTCTACTCTGTTGTTGTCTCTTGTATACTGCCAACACTTAGTCAAAAATGACTAAGCCTTTTTCACCGGACCAAAAACTTTATCTCAACCTTATTCCTTTCCTTATTACCATCAATGAAAACATCTTAAAACATCATGCACAATAATTCACCATCCTACCAGCAATGTCTCTCTCTTAGTGATGTTTGCCAAGTTGCCAACAATCTCCCCCTTTGGCATTGATGGCAACAATTGATGTGAAAAACTTTAACAACTCCCCCTTTCTCTTTATACACTGCCCCCTTGTCTTCATGCTTCTTTTATTATTTTTCAAATGTTTTTCACATGCTTCATTTCTTCTCCCCCTTTGACATCAATGGCAAAGGTGTATGATACAAAGATATATACAAGTTGCCAAATATTCAAAACTATTTTTGTACTTTCCGCATATATACAAGTAAAATAAAAAAAGCTTACTGTTGTTCCAAGAGAACATCTTTATAGATTATTTTTATTTGCACCATTTCTTCATCCCAAATGGTCTTTGCATTGCTCAAAACTAGTATGTGCCCATTAATCTGGGACACAAAATCTTTTGTTTTCTTCACTGTATCAGGAGCTTCAGTGAATTGCCTTGTCTTGTCTTCCGCTGCTATTAACTTGATTAGGGATGCAATTTTGAAACTTGCTACCTCCCAGAGCTAACTCATTCTATGCTTTATGATGTCCCTTTGGGTCTACAACTTATGTATATTAGAATGAATAGTTTCAACTTGTGCCCTCTGATTGCCAATATCATCTTTTGTTGGGTCATAAGTTCTAGATATCTTCATTATTTGAGCTTCCCATCTATCTATTTTATCTTTTATCTCCTTAGTCTTGTTCGGCCATGTAAGACAAAATTGATATAGTTCATTGGCTTCTTTAAGGGCTAATTGTGCATACTCTACACTTTTATCTAACAAAATTTTATCTTGAGAAGATTTATCTTTTAGCTCAACTAATCTCTTTATGTCTATTTCAGCTCTTACCTTTTTATCAGTAGCTTGCTCAAAGGATTCAAAATGGGAATTCATAGACTCCATAAGATTTTTCATTTGTGCTGCGGGAGTGAGTGTTCTATCTCTCTAAACTCTAGGCATGATCTTCTAAAAAATGTTTATTGCTTCACCAAGTAGCTCACTGTCTTCCATGTGAGACTTTATTATTTCTTCCTAGGTAGTTGCTTGGAACATTGTACCCAACTTCAATTTTTGCAGGGGAGACATGGTTGCCAAGTTTATTTGACCTTACAATAGTCCAAATGTATCTACAATTTGTGCTTCCTTATGTTTTAACAAAAATTAACTTAATAAATTAGTAGTGCCTCTTTTTATTTCTACTTGAGACATTTCAGTATCTTGACTCTTTAGAGGGGGATCTTGAATGTTTTCTTGTTCATTTCCTTTAGGTTCTAGAACATGATTATCCATTACTTTTTCATTTGTTTCCTCTCTCTACTCTTCTTGTCTCTCAGGGATATTTTGTTCTAGGGTTGTCCTTGCTTCTTCAGAGCCTTTCTCTTTCTCAGAATCTTTCATTTCTTCATCTTTTCCTAAACTCTCTAGAGGAGTGATTGTGCCTTGGTCCATGCTCCACTCAATATTCACTTCCGGAGCAGCATTAGAAGTATCAACATCATTAACTTGTTCTTCCCCATTAGTGTCTACAATAGTTGTGATTTACAATTCATGCAATACACTCAGGGTTATTTCCTTTATTTCTTTTACCAGTAACTCAGTGTCACTAGCCATAAGAGTATTGACTCTTCTCTTTGTCCTAAATTTGTCATTGAGTATCTTTGTGACTTTGGCTCTTTCTTCTTTTGTTATATCTAGGCAAAGACTCAGCAGGACATATTCTCTTATCTCAACATCTTTGGCCATAGCCCCTTCCTTCCTTGCTTTCATGATGCTAGCTAGGCTCTCCAATAATTGATCTCAGATTTCAATTAAAGCCTTGCTAAACATATCCAAATATCTGACAACTTTTGTTTCAATAATTACCTTGTCTACATCAGATCTTTCATCATACATTTCAGCTATGGGTTTCAAATTTCCATGCTGCACAAATGCACTGACTAAGGTTTCCAAGGAAAGCATTGCTTCACTTCCAGTCTCCTCATCTTTCTTCTTCTTAGTATTTTATGAGGGCTTCTCCTTTTTACCATAAGTGGTTTTCTCTGTTCTTGCCCGTTTTGCTTCAATCCCCTCATTTGTCTTTGTTTCCTCTTCTTCTTCTCCTTTACCTAGGCTCACATACACTCTTTTTGTTGCCTTTGTTTTCTTTCTTGTCTTCTTCTCTACAGATTCCTCTACTGATACATGTTTTTCAGGATTTTTCTTTTCTTTCTCAGCCTTTTTTCTCAAGTATCTCTTTCTCAGCACTTGTAGTCTTTGTCTTTTCAACAGAAGGTCTGGAACTCTTGGAAGTAACTGCAGAGGTGGAGGCTCTTGTTCTTTTTGTAGGGCCAGATGTAGGCTTCTCTTTCTCAATTTTCTCCTCTTTTTCCTTCTCCGAAGCTTTTGAAGTTTACTCTTCCGGAGTACTTGCAGCCTTGAGTGCCTCTGCCTTTGCTCTTGCTTTACTTATTTCTTCATCTGTGAACCCATGGCTCTTTGCAAATTCCTCTACATACTTTTTGACCGTTCTTTGGGTCTCTGGTTGTCTCTATTCTATGTACACTTTCATTGATTTTTCTTCATAGGTTCCAAATCTTTCTTCATTTGGATCTTTAGGCTTGCTCAGCATCAGGTCTTTCAAACCTGTTAAGTTGTCACCCAAACTGTTCTTGGTTCTATAACCTCCATGAGGCATTTATCTTTATCCATCATAAATAGAATATCCTTTTCATATTTCTCCACCACACTCCTAGGGATTCTGACCCTGTTCTGCATATTCTTTTGAAAGATCTTAAAGTAACCCCATAAGGCAGCATTATGTTTATGTATATCCCCAAGACTACTTAGATGGTTTCTAATTTGTACAGCTACAAGAGAATTACTCATCCATGTAATGTTACTCATATCTGGTAATTCCTTCAAGAAGTAGAAGAGCAAGAAGATTGATCAAAGTTCCATACTTGAAAGGATATTTGGTGTCTTTTGCCCTCTTCAAGTCCTCCATCAACTGTTGCCAGAGCAACTCACATAGGTCATAATTAGTATTGTTCTTAACCATGTCATATGTTGTGTATATTGTTGTTACGGATATAGAGTTCTCCCTATTGGAGAAGTGGACCTTGTAACCAATGATCATTGAGGCAAATCTTACTGCTAGATCCCTAATGTCATTCAATGTTTATGCCCTCTTATCAAATTGTGCACCAATTAATTACATTATTGTATTATTCTTCATTGATTTCAGGGTAGAAACCCTTTCGGTGGAGCTCATACCAGTTACAACTTTGATGGCATCTTTTGTGATCATGTGTGTCATGTCCAACCGCATAAATTCATCATGAATTCTGCTAAGGACATATCGGACCCAAGCATCTTCAGAAAACATGGGAAAGTCGATCCAAACATCCAGCTTCTTCTCATGCAACACACTAAACTCTTCCTTCAACTCATAATTATTATCAGTCAGTTTCTCCGCGAAGAATTTCCCTAGTTTTGTGGTATCAAACTCTTCCAGGTTTGCATGGATATAAGCTCTAATATCCTCTGTATGCATGACACCATAAGGAACCTTAGATAACACATCTTCCAAATCATTTTTGAGTGATTTATATGGGTGCTTTTTGAATTTTGAACGAGGTCTCTCAAAGATCTCAACTACTTGTGGATTTGACATGCTTGAGCTTGCTCAAAATAGAAAACTTTTTAATAGAGAAAACAATAAATACCTTTTGTTTTCGTTAGGGTTTCTTCACCAAATGCTTTAAATCACCTTATCTTGCTCTTAAGATCTCTTCAATAGCTCGAGGGTTTGGATGCAAAGTGATTTTCCCTTCAATTTAATTCCCTATATTTTCTTTTGATCAAGACTTAATCGTCATAAATGCTCATCATAAAAAGCTTTCAAACTTTTTGTTTGCAACTCGCAGTCAACCAAGATTGCTCTGTAATTCACCACATTAAATTCTTTTCTACCAGAATCTTTTCCAAAAGATTTGTTTTCTTGTTTTCTAACTTATACCTTCGTGTTGGATATCAGCACCACATTTTTGGTTGGGGGAACAGGATTTCTCATTAAGCTCCCCCTGAGCCAGATCTCTCAATTTACTTCCCGGAGGAAGTACCAGCACCAGAGTCTAGTGCGGACTCATCCTTGACTTCCTGCACTTCCTTCTTAACCTAAATTTGATTCATCTCCTTCTTGATCTCTGCTAGATTTATCTTTTGTATTGGTTTCTTCATTTCTGCTTGATTAGCCTTCTTCATATTTTTGCTTTTGCAGAATCTTGCAATATGTCCAAGCCTGTTGCAATTGAAGCATACAACATTTCTTTGTCCATTGTTTATTTCATTCATCCTTGATCTGTATTGGTTATCCTTGTGTCCAAATCTATTACATGCAAAGCAATTCCCATTGAAAGATTGAGCATTCCTTCCATTGTTATAGTTATTCCTTATCTAACTTCTGCATTCACTGGCTTTGTGACTAAACCTCTTACATTTAAAGCAATTACCTTTAAATGTCTGAGCATTCCTTCTATTATTATAACCACTCCCTATCTGACTTCTACATTCATTAGCCTTGTGACCTAATTTATTGCAAGTGAAACACTGACCAGAGAATGATGGAACATTTTGATTCACTCTACTCCTACATTGAGTAGCCTTATGACCAAATTTATTGCAAGCATTACAATAACCATTGAAAGAAGGGTACCTTTGAGCATTTGGTTGTTTGATTGGTGGTCTTCTAGGCCTACTCCTTTGATTATGGATCTATTTTCCTTTGTCCTTCTTGATCTCAGCATTCTTTTCTTGACCAGTTTTGGAACTTTCACCTTTCTCAAATCCCAAGCCTTCTTTATCATCAGGACTCTTCTGACTAGCAAGTATTCTATCAAGTTGGGAAACACTTTGAATTTATCTTCCTGAATCCATGCATGTTTCACATCAGCTTTTAGATCCACAACTTCTTGTTCAAGCTTTGTGCAGTCTTCAGTATTGCTTTTCACCAACTGATTTAGTTCTTCTTCTGCTTTTGCTCTTTTTACAACTTCCACTTTCAAATTACTGAAGGTGTCATTTGTAGATATCAATTATTCACTAACCTCCTTATATTTTTCTTTAAACTTCTTGACTTGCTCCCTCAATTTTTTGATGCACTCATCTACTTCCTTGACATTATCTTTCATATTCTTATTTTCTATTTCAACCTTTTCAAGATCTGCAAGTGCAAGCTTGAGTTCTTCTTCATTGACAAGCGTGCATTCTTCTTCAGCTTTAGTTGCATCAATTTCTTTAGGAGTAGGATGTTTTTACCTGCCATGTGTTCAATTTCCAAGATCTTCCTCAAGTTGTTAGACTTCTTCCAAGGAACCGAGCTCTGATACCAATTGTTGAACACCCAAAGTATTGAGAGGGGGGGTGAATCAGTACTTTATTAAACCTCTTAATTATTAAACTAGTAATCCATTTACCAGATGCAATAACAAAGAAATTAAACATAGAAGAAACAACCACAATCCATCACACATGAACACCAAGATTTTTACGTGGAAAACCCAAAATTGGGAAAAACCACAATGAGTGTTAGCTCACAATATATTATGTAGGAACAATACCAAATTACAATAAAGGCTCACTACCTTAGGGCTCACTACCCAAAAGAAGTGCTCACTACAAGAAGGCTTACTGCCTAGAGAAAGAAAGAAGAAGGGTGGCTTACTACCAATTTGAACTGCTCTGATTGCATCTACACATGTATAGTTACAATTCCAATGAAGCTCAGAAATACTGTCTCAAAACTCTTCATCTTTGACTGTCTTGTTTCATTGTTATGCTTCTACATCAAACAAGATCTCTCTTCTTCTACTCTTTTCACCCTTATAATTCTTCACTCATTGAATTCACAATCATATTCACATACTTCTTCCTCCAAACACCGAATTTGATCACATATATATCCACAATATTTAAAATTTACACATTAGGTTGACATACTAAGATGTAGCGTGTAGTCATAACTTGTCATCCAAAATCATTTACCAAAATACATAGCATATCAAAACAATACTTGAATCATAGTCATATATGTCAGCTCCATCCATATAATCACTTACGACAAGATTCCAAACAACAAAACTTACAGCACACACATCATACTGTCATGTCGGCATTAACTACAGACTATCACCGATTCAGTTCAACTATCAGACTACATCTTCCATTGCGGACCAAAAGACTTTCTCAAATCCATATCAGAGACTCTTCACATATCATAGATCATATCTCTAGAACTTCAAAGCCAGATATTCTTTTATGGTAGAATACAGACCACAAGAAAACATGCTCTGTCATAGTCAAGTTCTGTTAGACCAAGTAGCGATACTTAGGCACCCATAACTATCTTTCTGATGGAACTCAGAACTTGCAACTCAGGATTTGGATACTTCATACATGTTTTTACAACACCTCAAAACCGTATAACAAAATATACAACAGCGGAGGAATACAGACCAAATCAAATAAGTGTTCTACTCTGAAACATAGTGTATTTTGCTCTTCCGGACTTAGTCTATTTGAGTGTATGCTTCCGGTATTTATCAAGAGCTAAAAACTTGGATGTAAGATCATCAAATGAATGCAAACAACATACTAGAACCGCATTATCTAATCTTCAACTGCGGACCAATGCCATCCATTATACTGCTACTCTGTTGTTGTCTCTTGTATACTACCAACACTTAGTTAAAAATGACTAAGTCTTTTTCACCGGACCAAAAACTTTGTCTCAACCTTATTCCTTTCCTTGTTACCATCAATGACAACATCTTCAAACATCATGCACAATCATTCACTGTCATACCAGTAGTGTCTCTCTCTTAGTGATGTTTTCCAAGTTGCCAACAGTCCCCTTTGTTAAATATTTTATGTCTTAAATTTATATCATGTTATTTTTTATCGTTTAGGTTCTAACCTTTGGTTATATGCTGTCAGTAGCCTATTCTCATCCAATTTGTTGAGATCTTCTAACCTTTATTTAAGTGAGTCTTCCTCATCCAACCGCAATGTAAGTGTGGTGCATAAATTTGGTACAATAAAGTTCATGGGTAGAGTGGCATCTAACCCATATACTAGGTCACTTGTGATGCTCAAGGGACAACCAAACCTAGTTATTATGTTTTCATATATGAATCTTGTAATGGTTTTGGCTATACAATTTTAGATAGTTTTTCTTCTACCTATTTTACAACTCTAGTGATTATGAATCTAGCTTTTGTGCATTTTGTTGGTGGATCAATGGGTTCTATAAAGTCATTTTCCCACTTTTCAAATGGTATTTGGGCAAGAACTAGCCGTAGTGGCATCTCATATTTTACGGTGGGTTTACACACTCTGGAATATATTACATTGCTTAACATATTGACCAACATACTTAAATAGTGTTGGCCACCATATTCCAAATAGCATGACCTTCTTTGTAGTGGTTTCTCCTAAATTATGTCCTTTGGAAATTCCCTCATGTGCTTCCCTGAGGATATCTTGCCCTTCGTGTTCAAATACTACTCTTCTTATGACCTCATCTCTTCCAATTATATGCAATTCCCCTTCACTTAATGTAAATGGTAGTGGATTCCTTAATGATATATGTTTGTCATTTGGTCAACTATTCTCTATAAATCAGTCGGTGGATAATAAGCTTGATACATATTTTAGGTCTTCCAGCACCATAGTTACTCTAAATAGATTTGTACCAGGCAAATCTTCTTCCAAATTGTTTGGTTCCTCTTCTATTTCAATTCTAGATAGGTAATTAGGACCTTGGTTCTTTTTCCCCGGTTTTACCATGATATTGAAGTTGAATTCTTGGAATAATAACAACCACCTACATATTCTCCCTTGTGTAACTAGTTTGTTAAGTAGATATTTTAATGGTTCATGGTCTATGTAATTGTGAATGGAGTAGATAGAAGATAATGTCTAAATTTAAGCAAAGCATATACCATTACTAGTGCTTCTCTTTTCGTAGTAGTGTAATTCTTCTCCACTTGAGAAAGTTTGTGGCTTGCAAAGGCTATTGGATGGTCCTTATTCCCTCTAGGTTGTGCTAATACTGTACCAATTGTTGTTCCAAAAGCATCTACCTGAACATGGAATGGGATGTTCCAATCTGAAAAGATTATTATGGGAGCTTATGTTATCTCTTGTCTTAGTGTGTCAAATACTTGTTGGCATTGCTCATTCCACTCAATTATTTAATTTGATTTCTTCTTTAAAAGCTCTTCTATTAGTGTCTCTATGGTGGCATATCCTTTGATAAATTTCTAGTGGTATCCAATATAACTTGAGAAAGTTTTCACCTCTGATGCTATCTTTGGTGGTGGTAAATTCATGATTAGTGCCACTTTTAAGGGATCTACCATGAGTCCCTCTTTTCAAGTGAAATTTGTAGGCTCCTACATCTTTCTAGTATTATGTGGGGCACTTGAACATGGTCTTTCAATAGTCTATAGACTATCCAATCATCTAAGTAGAATTCTAGAAAGTCATGGATGAAATCCTTAAATGTGTTGATCATAATTTGACTAAAGATTACTGGCGCATTCTTTAGTCCAAAGAGAATTATTGTGTACATGAAGGACCTCCACTATGTCACAAATGCAATTTTGTATTGGTCCTCCTAAATTTTGACTTGGTGGTAACCAAAAAATCCATCAGTGGAAGAGTAAGTTTCCCTTTTAGAAACTGATTCCAAGACCTCTTCTATAAACATCATAGCAAATGGATCATGGATACAAGATTTATTCAATTCCCTAAAATATACACAAATTTTGATATCTCCTATTTTCTTATTTTGCACTACCATTTGACTTATCCATTCCACATCTTCTATTGGCTTAAGAATCCCTACTGCTAGCATCTTGTCAATTTATGTTTTCAACTTCTTTTTCATGTTTGGATTTAATCTATATGGCCTCTTTTTCTATGGTCTTACTCCTTTTAGTTGGATTTTCATTATTCCTTCTTCCTCTTTGATTCCTTTTAGATTTTTGAATGTGTGTAGGAACATATCTTCATATTCCATTAGGATTTCTACAATTTGCATCACTTCCTTCTCCTCCCAATAATCTCCTATTTTTGCAAGCTTGGGACTTCCTTCTATTGCTATATTTTCCTCTATCAGTTTTAGTGGTTGATTATAATATGTGTCCTTAGATTTAGTATATGATGTGAATGTCCTTTCTGGTTGGTTGATTTTTATATTTAATTTTGATTCTTCTTCATTTTCCCTTTTATTTTGTTTTGTTGTGTAGCATCTTTTTCATAATATTGTTCTTGTGTATCCATCCATTCTATTAACTTCCATATTCCTTTATTTATTGGAGGTGTCATTTCTATTGTTTTAGCTGTACTTCTAGTTGATCTTATTCTATAGGTAAAAATATGATTTTCTTCATATTTTGCAGTGTATAGTGGATATTGTTATGAACAGATTAGAAAAAGAGAATGTATGTTGGAAATCTTCTGAAGTTCATCACAGCTTCTCCTTTATGCTCTCTTTTCTTGATTGATGTACCAAGTTTATATTATAGGTGTAAGGGTCCAATAGAACGTCTAGATGTACAACCTTGAGTCGTATTCTCTCCTTGCATCCCATGCAATGATACAAATGTCCAAATGTCATTACAGTGGTATAGTAGCATCATATTTAGGAATTTGTTTTCATTCCCCTTCTTCTAGTAAGTACCTTGTTTTTATGAGATTTTTCAAATCTTGTCATTAAGGGATGTTGTCTTTATGGGTGTTCCATCACCTTGCAGTGCTACAAATTAATGTATGTCGTAGTGCCTCTAATCTTAATTCTTCTTTCTCGAATGTTTTCTCCTTTTCTTCCAAGTATGTTTTTAGGTCTCCTACTCTAGAGTATCTTGATAACTTAATATGAGATATACCCTGTGAAATATGATTCACTTTCTGAGATTTTTAGATGGTAGGGGGAGTATATGGAGTGGATGAGTCTGGTGTTGATTAAGGCGGGATACTATCATTTGCAGTGGAATGCGTTATGTTTTTTAGTAATCTATGTAGTGCATAGATTTATTTGGCTCTTCTTAACTTCCAGGATTGCAAATTCGGTTCGTCCCTTAACCATGCATTTAGTACATCTTCATTGTTTGTACTGTCATTGTTGCTATCGATATATATCTCCCCTTCAGAGTTTGGTTCTTCAACTAATTCTTGTTTAATTAGTTTTGTTAATGAGTAAAGAATTTTAGCTTTATCATCATCATATTCTTCCTGCGTTACTTCTTTTATACATGCATTACTCATGTCTATTTCCAAGGGTATGTGTATAACCTTATCATTATCCACAAAAGATAATTATTCCTTTCTTGAATTTACGATGCCATTAGAGTTTACAAACCATTGTAACCCAAGAAGTATGTTAAAAGTATTGAAGATTTATTTCATCGCAATGATTTTGAAGTCTACTATTTGTTTAACTCCTAGTATGTTGACTTCTACATTCTTCCAAGTTCCCATTGTGCCTATTGATGAACCATTTGTTAGGCTAATGTAGGGGGTTTCATGTAATTTAGGTTTTCCTAATTTCTCTCATCCCTTCTAGGAAGCATGTTGACATCTACACCCAAATCAATGATTGCTTGTGTAATCTTTCTATGATTTATGTATGCATCAATCATCAATGGATTGGTTTTCTAGGGTATTGATGCTTTTTTCATTTTTTGGACCTTTGGTTGTGGTATTGTTTGCTTATTTCAATACTTGGAAAATTGTTTCATTTTTTCAATTAGATTGTTTTGTTCCACAACCAAGGCTAGTTGTTTTAGTGTTGAAGCTTCTTGTTCTGAAAAGCATGATTTGTGGTATTGGTCTTTTTGGTGTTGTTGGGTTATAGTTTTCTTGGCTTCTTCAACTATTTTGTCATGCTTATATTTGGTCAGGAAAAATGTCTCTTCTTCCTCATCATTTGATTCTTCTATTTGTTGTCTTGCTTTAGCAGTGTCTTTTCCTCTTCTTGTGACTACCGTAGTGTTGGTTCTATCTTTATATTCCAATAGGACTTTTGTCTTAACTTCTCCTTTTTTATCTCTATATTATTTTTCTAGTTCCTCTTCTTCATTTACGATATGAGAATTTTTATGTTTTTCTAGGTCTAGTTCTTTGCGGCATTGTTGTGCCCCTTGTGGTGGAATCTTGAAAGGAAGCAAGGTACATGGAAATAGCTTCCTACACTAATCTAATGAGTAAATAGAGTGCAAATTTATTTTAACCAATTATAGATTAAGATACACATTAACAAAAAGGTAATAGTAACAACAAATGTCAAATACCAATGCACAAAACACAAGATGTACATGGGAAAAACCCTTTCAGGTAAAGAACCCCACACTCCAAAACTTACACAATGTAGTATCAAATCTGAATGAGATTACAACACACTTGCAATGCAAGTTCTTCCAAGAGTTCATCAATGTTGATTACTGGAGTAAATCTAATAGCATAACGGTACCTACACATTACCATACCACTCTAACTCCAAGCACCTATATTTATAGCAAGATACAAGCATGAAGGAAGCTTCTAGAGCAAGCAACAAGAGATGGGCATCCAAATCCATGTGGTACACTTTTCAAACACATGTTTGACTCTTGTGACACTTGTACAAGATTCCCTTACACCTGTTACAACCCTCCATACTTGGGCACCCCAAATTTGCCCAAAATATGTATGACAAATGCTCTTACACCATCATAAAATCTGTCATATATGACACCACTTACAGTTGTAAGAGAATATGTCATAATTGACTATTAATAACGATAATCTTAAAACTTGTCATATCCCAAACTTGGGTGCCCCAAAATGGGCTAATTCAAAAATACCTCTTATAGTGTCATACATGTAAATGACACTTGCCTCATCCCTTCTATTTCTAGCTCTTACAATGTCATAGAATCTGTCATAACTTATGTGTCATAGAATTTGTCATAAATCCTTACACATGACCACAAGGTGCCAACACACGGCAAAAACATGCCAAGTCAACATGGGACTCCTACCTCCTCATATGAGGACAAAATTACATCTAGTCACCTTCCATGTAGGATGACACTTCACCGTGCCAACTCCCATAAAGTGACAAAATAAATTTTACATGTTTGATTACAATAGTAGGATAAAAATAAATAAATAATTAAATACCAACATTTGGAATTTGTAAAGGTTGAGAAACCTTAATTCCCAACATTCTCCCACTTGTCAAACACCTTGCAAGAACTAATAGAAAAAAGGAAACTAATTGCTAGGGGCCAAGAGGCCCATAGACTCCTAACACCATCTAAACTTCTATGTGCTCACAAGCTTTGTCAGTGAATCTGCAACATTTGTCAAAGTATCAACTTTCTCAGGTTTCACCTTACCATCTTCCACCATGTCATGGACAAAATGCAACTGAACATCAATATGCTTCGTTCTAGCATGGAAGGTCAGGTTCTTTGCCAAATAAATGGAACTCTAACTATCACAATAGATAGTAATCATCCTTGCATCAAGCCCAATATCATAACACAATCTCTTAAGCCAAATGGATTCCTTACAATAATGAGTTGTTGCCATGTACTCTGCTTTTGTAGTGGACAAAGCGACGATAGCTTGTCACTTACTCATCCAACTAATGGAACCACCAAACAAAATGAAAACATAAGCACTGGTGGATCTTTTGTTGTCTCTATCTCCAGTCCAATCAGAATCCACATATCTATGGATACAAATAGAATGTTGAGGTCCTATAGGAAAACCATGATAATATGGGGAATACTGTGAAGAAACCACAAATATATGAACATTCTCTTCACTACGTCCCAATGCACCCATCTAGGATTAGCCATAAACCGACTAAGGACTCCCACTACTTGGGCAATGCCTGGTCTTGTATAGACCAAAGCATACATCAAGCTACCAACTGCACTAGCATAAGGAACTCTGCTCATATCCTCCATCTCAAAAGGAGACATCAGATAATCTTCAATAGATAACTTTGTCCCTATCATAATAGGAACAGTCAGTGGTCTACAATTTGCCATGTTGAATCTCTCCAACACAGTATTCACATACTTAATCTGGCTTAACCAAAGTTTTTTGTTAGCTCTATCTCTTCTGATTTCTATTCCCAAGATGTACCTAGTTGCCCCTAGATTTTTCATCTCAAATTGTGTTGAATGTTGAGACTTCAAATAACAAATCAAATTATTACCATTCCCAATGAACAACATATCATCAACATACAATGCAATAATGAGAATACAATCATTATCCATTTTATAATAAACACAATGATCCAATTTCGATCTCAAAAATCCCAAACTCAACACAAAGGCATCAAATTTTGGGTACCACATCCTAGGAGATTGCTTCAAACCATACAAAGACTTTTTAAACTTGTAAACTAGATTTTCTTTACCTTTAACCACGTACTGCTCAGGCTATGACATATAGATTTCTTCTCCAAATCACCATGAAGGAAAGTTGTCTTCACATCCATCTTTTTAACTTCCCAATCGTATGTAGCAGAAAGTGATAACAAGAACCTGATAGATGTTAGCTTTGCAATGGGAGAGAAAATCTCACCATAATCTATTCCCTCCACCTATGAATACCCTTCGCAACCAACCTTGCCTTATACTTCTTGATACTACCATCAGGACCAAATTTATTCTTGAACACCCATTTACAACTAACAAGTTTACATCCTTCAAGATAGGCCACCAGATCCCATGTTTTGTTTTTCTCTAATGCAACCATTTATTCATTCATTGCTTCTTTCTAGGAATCTACATCTGAATACCCATAGCCTCTTTAACAGTCCTAAGCTCATCAGTGTTAGCAATCAAGGCAAAAATGCAACTAGAATCATGCAATGAATAACCAAACCTTTCAAGTTGTCACCTTATGCGTGTGGACCTCCTTAATAGTTGAGGTTGAGGTTCTTCATCTTCTTCTAAACTGTTAGAGCTACTAGAGCTCTCTTCATCATCAGGTCCAATAGATGTTTTTGGTTCAACTTTCTCAAGGGTGGAAGGAAGTTGAAACACATCCTCTTTTTTCTCTTCTTTCTCTAGTTGTAGGTCAACAGAAGAAGGAATAAGCTCTCTTAAGATTGCACTTCTACTATATAGAACTCTCTCGGCCATTGGATCTCAAAGCTTGTACCCTTTCACATCGATGCCATAACCGATGAAGATACACTTCACTTCCTTGTTCTCCAACTTAGACCTCTTCTCCTTAGGCACATGTGCATATGCCTCACAACCAAATACTCGAATATGTCTCAATGAAGGCTTTTTACCAGACCACACCTCCATAGGTGTCTTATCAATGAGTGCTGATGTAGGAGACTTGTTAACCAAGTAACAAGTGGTAGCAAAAGCTTTGACCCAAAACTTTTGTTCAAGGCCAGCTCCACTTACATACTCATATCCCTCTCCATCAATGTTCTGTTCATCCTCTCTACAACTTCATTCTTATGAGAGGTATACAAAGTTGTCTTGCGCCTCTCAATGCCTTGTTCTTTACAGAACTTATTGAAATCTGCTAAACAAAACTCACCACTGTAGTCGGTCCTCAAACAATTAATCTTTCTATCCTTTTGATTCTCTACAAGAGATTTGAACTCTTTGAATCTTGCAAAGACTTTAGATTTACTTCTAAGTAAATACACCCATGTCCTTCTACTATAGTCATCAATGAATGAAATAAAGTACATAGATTTTGAAATTGAAGGAACATTAACTAGACCAAATACATCAGAATGAATCAAACCCAACACCTCAAGTGATCTGTGAGAACTGGAATAAAATTAAACATGATTTTACTTTCCATAAATGCAATGCTCACAAAAATCAAACTCAAGGCTATAGTCATTCATACCCTCAATGAGGTTTTTATTTTTCAGGGTCCTCAAACCTTTTTCACCAATGTGACCAAGCCTTTGGTGCCATAACATTGTCTTCTCAGCTAGAAGTTTCATCTCCATAGAATGAGCACCCTTAGGTACCTAGAAAGCATGGAAGTAGATGCAACACACTTCTTCATTGCTGGTTCTAATGGTGAGGATGAAGACTCTGAAGTTCTCTTCTTTAGAACAGAGTCACTATTTGTAAGGAAGCTAAGGTAGAAAAACAACTTCCTACACTAATCTTGAGAGGAGGATAATGTAAAATGTTACAGATATTTAATAGTTACATAAACTTAAACAAAAATAAAAATAGATATCATGCATACCACAACACGGTGATTTACATGGGGAAAACCATTTTAGGAGAAAAACCCCACACTCCAAAAGCTACCCAATATATTATTTAGAAATCACAAAGATTACAATATACTTGCAGAGAAAGCCTCTCACAAAAGTATCACCACCAGAGATCCAAAGACAACATGACTGTTATTAGACTCTCAAAATACATCATGATACTACAGCTGTAATACAACACCCTCATAAAATAGGGTTACCTTCTAGGGTAAGACAAGCCAACAAAATATCTACCATCAGATCTAAAACCTAATATTGAATGGTCCAGATTTACAATATATCATTAATTTAATGTATGTCATCCATTTAATAATTTTTGTTAACAAAAAAATGTTAACATGCATCGCACTCCACCCCATGCTCCCATTGTATATTACACCTATCAGTGTAACAAGGAAATATATATAAATATATATCTTATCAACAATAAACCTTATATAATTGCAAGGTTGAGACACATTTTCCCAATAAATATCTCACTTGTCGAACACCATGCAAGAGAAATGGGAGGGAGTAAACATCATCTCTTAATTGCTAGGGGCCAAAAGGCCCATAGTCTCTGAACACCATCTAAACTTTTATGTGCTCATGGGCTTAGTTAAAGAATCAGCAACATTCATCAAATTCTCTACCTTAACTAGCTTCACCTTGCCATCTTTGACCATGTCTCTAACAAAATGATATTGTACATTGATGTGCTTGGTCTTGACATGAAATGTTGGTTTTTTAGCTAGACAGATCACACTCTGATTGTCGCAATAAATTGTCAATGCACCTTGTTTTATTCCAATATCTAAACACAGTCTCTTAATCCAAATGGCTTCTTTACAAGCATGAGTAGCTACCATATACTCAGCTTCAGTAGTGGACAAGGCACCACAGCCTGTCACTTACTCATCCAACTAATTGCACCACCATATAAAGTAAAAACATAAGCACTGGTGGATAGTCTACTATCAATATCACCTGCCCAGTCTAAATCCACTTAACCATGAATATCAAGGGAAATATTGTCTTCAGTAAAATTACTATGATAGCACAAGGAATACTCTGAGGTACTGTGCAAATATTTGAAGACTCTTTTAATTGCATCCCAATGAACTCTACCAGGATTAGACATATATCTGGAAAGAACTCCCACTGCTTGGGCAATGTCTGGTCTAGTACAAACCATAGCATACATCAAACTTCCAACTGCACTCTTGTAAGACACTCTTCTCATCTCTTTAATCTCTGATGGAGATTTTGGACAATCTGAAATAGATAACTTTTTTCCAATTGAAAAGGGAACACACAATGGTCTACATTCCTGCATGTTAAACCTCTATAAAATTGAATTGGCATACTTACTTTGGCCAATAGCTTTCTATTCACTATATCTCTTCTAATTTCCATCCCAAGAATGTGTCTAGTTGCACCAAGGTCTTTCATTTCAAATTTAGTAGCAAGTTGAGATTTCATTTTTGAAATAATACATTTCCCTTTACCAATAAATAACATATCATCAACATATAATGCAATAAATAGGAAATGATCACCATCAGTTTTATAATAAACACAATGATCTAATTTAGAACACTCAAATCCCAAAATCAACACATATGTATCAATTTTTTGGTACCACATCCTAGGACTCTATTTTAGGCCATACAAAGATTTCTTCAATTTGCAAACCAAATTACCTTTACCTTTCACCGCGTAGTGCTCTAGCTATGTCATATGAATATCCTCCTCCAAGTCACCATGAAGGAAAGTAGTTTTCACATCCATTTGCTCAACCACTAAATCATAAGCAGCAAAAATCTAAAGGATGTCATTTTTGCAACAGGGGAAAATATCTCAACATAATCAACACCCTCAACTTGAGAGCAACCTTTCACTTTGTACTTCTCAATACCTCCATATGAACCAATCTTTTTCTTGAACACCCATTTCTAACCAGCAGGTTTTCATCCTTCAGGCAATGTACAAGATCCCATAATCATTCTTTTTCAAAGATGTCATTTCTTCATCCATAGCAATCTTCTAGGATTCTGCATCATTCATACCTAATGCCTCTTCTATAGATCTGGGTTCATCCATGTTAGTATTCAAAGCAAAAATACATCTCCCATCATCAGGTGAATACCTTTCAGGTGGTTGTCTATGCCTTGTAGACCTACAAACAAGCTAAGTTGGAGGTTATTCCTCCTCTTCTGAAGATTCAGAGCTAGTTGAGCTCTCCTCAACTTCTTGTCTATCCATGGGCCTCGATTCAAATTTCTCAAGTGTGGAAGGAAATTGAATCACATCTTCCTATTTACTTTGTTTTGGCTGCAATGTAATAGAAGAAAACTTAGTTTCTCTAAAAATAACACTTCTACTATATATTACCTTCTATGCAACAGGATCCCAAAGCTTGTATTCTTTGACACCATAACTGTACCTGATGAAGATGCATTTCAAAGCCTTGTTCTCCAACTTTGTTCACTTCTCCTTTGGCACATGTGCATATGCCTTGCAACCAAAAACTCTAAGATGTCTTAATGAAGGCTTGTGACCCGACCATGCCTCTATAGGCATTTTATTAACAAGAGTTGATGTAGGAGACATGTTAATCAGATAACAAGTAGTGGCAACCACTTCAGCCCAAAACCTTTGTTCTAGACCACAACCACTCAACATACTTCCAGCCTTCTCCATCAGTGTCCTGTTCATTCTTTCTACAACTCCATTCTATTGTGGAGAATATAGAGTTGTCTTTTGTCTATGAATACCACAATATTTACAAAATATATCAAAATCATTAGAGAAAAATTCACCTCCATTATTAGTCCTCAAACATTTTATTTTCTTTCCAGACTACAACTCAACCATTACTCTAAATTCTTTAAATCAACTGAAAACTTTATATTTACTCTTTAGAAAGTATATGCATGTCCTTCTACTATAGTCATCAATAAATTAAACATAATATGTGGATTTTTCAATTGAAGGAACATCTACAGGACCAAACACATTAGAATGAATAAGATCCAATACACCACAAGATTTATGGGAACATGAGTAAAACTAAATGTGGTTTTGTTTTCCATAAATGCAATACTCACATAAATCAAACTTGAGATTACAATCAGACAACCCTTCAACAAGGTTTTTATTTTTCAAGGTCCTTAGACCCTTTTCTCCAATGTGTCCAAGTCTCTAGTGCCATAACATTGTTTTCTTTGTAGGTAAATTTGATTCAGAAGAAAGAGCATCCTTGGGTACCCAAAAGCCATGACCATCTACTAAAGATGAAACCCTCACCTCTTGCACAGACTTACTTTTCACATAAGTACTATTGCACTCAATAGTGAATGCATCAAGCTTATATAATGTACCATACCTGACACCTCTAGCAATCACCATAGCACCTCTAACCATCTTGCATCTTGCATCAGAAAATACTACTTGCACACCTACATCTATTAGTTTGCTCACAGATAACAAATTTCATGCTAATCCAAGGATATGCAACACACCATTAATCTTTTTTATTCTACCATCAGGAAACCTGATTCTAAATTTACCATGGCCAACAATATTTAAATAAGAATCATCACCCAAGTACACCCTACCTCCATCAAATTCTTCATATTCAGAAAACCAATCTCTATTAAAGGTCATATAGAAAGATGCACCTCAGTCAATTAACCATGCACCATTTCCTGCATGAGTTGCCAAAGTTACAATGAATACATCAACATCTTCCTTCTCAGATTTAGAATCAGAATCAAACCTCTTATTGTTCTTCTTTTCTTCTTTGCATTCCTTATGAATATGTCCAGGCTTACCACAGTTCCAACAAACAACTTTGGACTTTCCAGGAGATTTGGATCTCCCCTTGGACTTGTATTTATCATGCTTCTCATTTTTATTGCCTTTTTCCTTAGGTCTTCCATGAACATTTAGGGCCTCCCTAGCACTGATGGATACCTTACTCCTCATCTCTTAAGAAAGCAAAGAACCCACCACATCTTCAGTCTTCAATATAATAGAAGTGCTCCCAATATCCATAACAAGAGAATCCCATGAATTAGGTAAAGAACAAAGCAATATTTGACATTTCTCCTCCTCATCCAATTTGACACCAACTGATGCCAATTGAGCCACCAGCATATTGAATTCTTCTAGGTGATCTATAATTCGTCCACCCTCTTCCATTCTCATGGAATACAATTTTTTCCTCAAGAAATTATTGTTCACTAAATATTTGGCTTGATATATCTCGCCAAGCTTCTTCCATAGTTTCTATGCAGAGGTCTCTTCATGGACATTGATTAAAATAGAGTCTGCCAAACACAATCTAATTAGACCCTTGGCTTTACGGTCCATAACATCATATTGAGAAGCCAAAGTAGGATCTATAGGCCTTGAAACCTTCTCATCAATTACATCTCATAGATCTCGATCTATCAATAGATCATCCATCTTCAGCTTCCACATTTCAAAATTATTTCTAGAAAATTAATCCACCTCTATTTTCCTTGATGAACTTGTCATCTGAAAATTCCTGCAATAAGATCACAAAGTGTCTTCTACACAAGATCCCACTCAAATCTGGATTAGTTCAAAAAACCCAACAACCCACAATTGAAACCAAAGGTGATCAGGCTCTGATACCACTTGTAAGGAAGCTAAGGTAGCAGAACAACTTTCTACACTAATCTTGAGAGGAGGATAATGCAAAACTTTATAGATCTTTAACAGTTACATAAACTTAAATAGAAATGAACATAGATATCACGCATACCACAACACAGTGATTTACATGGGGAAAACCCTTTCAGGAGAAAAATCCCACACTCCAAAAGTTGCCTAATATATTATTCAAAAACCACAAAGATTACAATATACTTGCAGAGAAAGCTTCTCATAGGAGTATCACCAAGTCAAAGATCCAGAGACAACACAAACGCTATCAGACTCTTAGAATACATCACGATAACGTAGTCATAATACAACGCCCTCATAAAATAGGGTTACCTTCTACGGCAAGACAAGCGAACAAAAGATCTACCATCAGATCTAAAACCTGATAATGAACGGTCCAGATTTACAATGTATCATTAATTTAATGTATGTTAGCCATTTAATAGTTTTTGTTAACAAAAAAATGTTAATGCATCCCACTCCGCCCCATGCTCCCATTGTATATTACACCTATCAGTGTAACTAGGAAATATATATAAATATATATATCCTATCAACAATCAACCTTATATAATTGCAAGGTTGAGACACATTTTCCCAACACTATACGCTGAACCGCACATACATCAAGCTGAAACAGAGTGCCAATCTGAACACCCTTAGCTAGTACCATAGCTCCTCTAGTCATCTTGCATCCTCCATTCGAGAAACCAACCTGCACGCCCATATCATTCAACTTAAAAGTATAGATAAAAGGTCTTGTACTAAACTAGGGATATGCAAAACATTGTTAATCCCCTTCACTCATCCATCAGGGAATCAAATCAAGACTCTTCCACAGTCAACAATCTTTAGGTGAGAGTCATCACCCAAGTACACCTTCCCACCATCATATTCTTCATACTTTGAGAACCAACCTCAATGTGATGCCATGTGAAAAGATGCACCAGAGTCAATAAGCCACACATCTTTCGATGCATGTGTTGCCAAGGAAGTGACAAATGTTTCTCCATCATACTGAGAGGACTTGTCAGAATTTGAATCATAGTTATTCTTCTTTTTCTTCTTCTCCTCCTTGCACTCCTTGTGGAAATGACCAGATTTTCCATAGTTCCAACATAAATCCTTGGACTTTCCAAGAGACTTGGATCTTCCATGGGATTTGGATCTTCCTTTATCTTCTTTCTTCTTATCCTTTTTCTTTCCTTTCACTTTTGGTCTACCATGAACCGCAACAGCCTCCTTAGCAGATTCAAAAGATTTTCATTGCATCTCTTCAAATAGTAATGATGCAACCACTTCATCCATCTTGAAAGTGCTAGTAGTACTCCCAATAGCCATAACAAGGTGGTCCCATGAATCTGGTAAGGAACATAGTAATGTCATACGTCGATCCTCCTCCATCTTCATACCAACAGCGGTCAACTAGGCAACAAGCATATTAAATATGTTTAGAAGATCTATGACAAATCCTCCATATTCCATCCTCGGAGAATACAATTTCTTCCACATGAATAACTTGTTCACCAAGGATTTAGCCTAATAAACATCTCCAAGTTTCCTCCAAAGATCCTTTGCAGTCTTCTATTCATAGATATTCAAGAGCACTGAATCAGCCAAACATAGTCTTATCAAACCTTAGCCTTCCAATCCATCAGATCCCAATCTTCTTGTTTCATGCCCAATGGCATGGATTCGGATACTGTGAGCCATAAATCTCTAGTCACCAATAAGTCCTCCATCTTGAGTTTCCACAACTCAAAGTTGCCTCCATTAAACATCTCTATATCAAACCTCCCAGATGTACTCGCCATCTCTTTCCTGCAACAAGGATTCCTCTGCACAAGCTAAAGATTCCTTTGCACAAGCTCCCACTCAAACTAAGATCAGCTCAAAAAAACCCTCTACTTCACAACTAGAACCAAAACTAGCCAGGATCTAATACCAACTGAAAGGAAGCAAGGTATACAGAAACAACTTCCTACACTAATTTAACGAGGAAATATAGTGCAAATTTCTTTAAACCAGTTACATATTAAGATATACATTAATATAAAGGTAACAATAACAACAAATGCCAAATACCAATGTACAAAATACAAGATGTACATGGGGAAAACCCTTTCAGGTAAAAAACCCCACACTCCAAAACCTACACAATGTATGATCAAATATGAATGAGATTACAACACACTTGCAATGCAAGTTCTTCTGGGAGTTCACCAATATTGATTACTAGAGTAAATCTGATAGCATAATGGTACCTGCACATTACCATACCACTCCAACTCCAAGCACCTATATTAATAGCGAGATACAAGCATGAAGGAAGCTTCTAGAGCAAGCAACAAAAGATGGGCATCCAAATGCATGTGGCAAACTTTTCAAACACATGTTTGACTCATGTGACACATACATACAAGATTCCCTTACACCTATTACAACCCTCCATACTTGGGCACCCTAAATTTGCCCAAAATAGGTATGACGGATGCTATTACACCATCATAAATCTAGCATATATGACACCACTTATAGTTGTAAGAGAATCTGTCATAATTGACTATTAATACAACTTGTCATATCCCAATTTGGGCACCCCAAAATGGGATAATTAAAATATGCCTCTTACAGTGTCATACATGCAAATGACACTTGTCTCATCCCTTATATTTTCGGCTCTTATAATGTCATTAAATTAGTCATAACTCACGTGTCATAGAATTTGTCATAAATCCTTACACATGACCACAAGGTGTCAACACATGGAAAAAACATGCCAAGTCAACATGGGACTCCTACCTCCTCATATGAGGACAAAATTACATCTAGTCACCTTCCATGTGGGATGACACTTCACCGTGCCAACTCCCACAAAGTGACAAAATAAATTTTACATGTCTAATTACAATAGTAGGCTGAAAATAAATAAATAATTAAATACCAACATTTGGAATTTGCAAAGGTTGAGACACCTTAATTCTCAAAAAAACTTACGTACTTTTAGCATTATTTTCGCACCTGTAGTTGCATTAGGACCAAATAACTCATCACTTTTTGAATGTGATGGAGCATTTTTAAAATATGGCTTTTCTCTTTCACATGTAAATAAGTCATGTTCTATATTTCCACATAATCCGCATGCTTTGTTCTTATATGTCCAACACTCATTCGCATAATGTCCTTGTTTACCGCATTTACAGGAGGTGGTGTCTTCTCTTCTTCTTCTGCCCTTGTCTCTACCTCTTCCACCTATATAGTTGTTATAGTAACCTCTTTCTTCATTTGAATAATTTGGTGTATAGACTATTTGGTTTTGCAGTGGAGTGTTTTAGAGTGTGTTGATGTTTCATTGGTTTTTTCAAATTCGGTGCTTTATATCCATGATTTTGAGAATAGAGAGGTCTTTCTGTTAGTCCTTTTACGTATGCCATATCATGGTTTATTGTTTCTTTATTATTGCAGTGATGGTCACACCACAATTCATGGTCTTCTTCTACTCCTCAAAGTCTGAATAATAATGATGGACAATCATATGTCTCATGATCATCCCACTCTCCACAAATTCTGCAATAAATTGATTATTTTTTCCATGGAGTTGTTCTTAGGTCTACCCTAAGTTCAGCATCTCTTTTATCCACTTTAAGTTTCAAACATTCATTTCTAATATGTCCTTCCCTTGAGTAATATGTGTGCCATATATTAATTCTTTGTGATTGTTGGGTATTTTCTTGCTTAGACAATAATTCCTGTTTGATTTTTAATTGTTCTAATTCAAGTCTCAATCTCTCTATTTCTTTATTTTCTATATATTTGTCTTGTCTCTACCATGTTTGTGCTTCTACGCGATAGGCTAGTGTTACCACTTCTGAATATGTATTGAATATTCTTTCATCCAATGAAGTTTTGATTTCAAGTGTTAGTCCAGAAATAAACCATTCTATGCGTTGTTTTTTTGTTAGAGGTTCTTCCAATTTTCTAGATACCTCTTTAAATCTCCAGTCATAGTCTTTTATAGATTCCCCTTCTTCTTGTACCATATCAAGCATTTTACTTAAACTTTTAGTGGGGATTTCTGGAAATTCAAAATTTGATAAGCACTCATTTTTAATCTGTTCCCACTCTTTATCATGTTCTGGACATGTTTTCCTATACCAATTTAGTGCATCATTTCGCAGGGTTCCTACAAAATCAAATATTTTTTTTTGATCCCTAGTGGTCCCTTTTCTCTGTCACAGTTACTCTAGGACAAATATGTGTTATGGTGCCTTTGTTGTGTCTTTTCCAAATATTGGGAATTTGACTAGTGAATCCATACTTGGATTAGGCTCTTTGTTTGTTTTGCACTGCTTATTAGTAGTGTTATTTGGTAGTTTTGTCTTTCCTTTGTGTATTTTATGTTGCATTATTTTTCTAGTTCTTCCCTTATCTCTAGATAGTTGTATCTCAAAATATTTCCTTCCTAATATTTCATCATAGTTCTGTACAAATTTGTGTTCTTAAGATTCTCCTATTTCACTTGAATTTCTACTTGTATTTGATGATAAAATTATCCTTCACTTATACGGAACAAGGGATGACTCTTGGTCTCAGGGTTCCAACTCTTCAAAGTGATGTTTCATATTAGGAGATGTCTTTTCATTAGTTAAAGACATATTGTTAGAAAATGATGTTTTCCAATCTTCTTCTCTCAATCCAATTGCATTATCACCCAAGTTGAATATGTTATTATTTCCTTCTTGTATGGTTTGATATAAACCCTCATATTTTAATTTCCTCACACTTTTGGTAACCAACTGATCCAAATATTCCACATCAAATCTTAGCGATTGTAAATTTTTTAGGGGGTTCGGAAATCTCTCAAATTTTTCATCTACTATAATTTGAACATTAGATAAGTTAGGTTCAATGTGTGGTGTTTGATTTAATACCAAAAGTGGTGGAGCCTCCATGCTACTACAACCTTCTTCCCATTTTCCTAAAATGTTCCATATTCCTTGATGCTTCATGCTAAATTGGTGAGGATCTATGTTGCCTTGTTAAAGTGTTAGGTTAGTTGTTTTGGAGTTTCACATAATTCTATTTCTTTGTTATCAGTTGCAGCCCCTGTGGTGTATTTACTTATATTTCTTTCTCCAAAATCATATATATTTGTGTCTTCCTATTCACCCATAGACCCTTTGGCACGCTCTATTTCTTTCTCCATAAAACTTTCAACCACTGCCCTTCTAGCGCGCTCTAACTCCATCTCTTCTGCCTTTTGCATTCTTTTGGAATACCTTTCTTATCTTTTCTTTATTTCTTTTTGTCTCTTTTATTCCATGTTCAATTCCATTGCCAATTAGATATTCTTTTTAATTTCTTTAAACTTCTTATTATCTCCTTTCGCCATGGGTATTTAAGATGTGAAATTCCATTGGTCCTTTATGCATCCCATGGTCAGCCTACTTTGATTAGTTACATCTTTTCAAGATCCCTCCCTTTCCATTCATCATCCCCTAAGTGCTTGATCCCCTCTCACAAGGTTAGGATCTAGGAGAATCTACCACAAATTATTAAAAAAAATTGCCTTGTTTATAATATTCTTTTCAATAACTTTCCTTGCTCCACAATTCTTTTTATTGCTCTGATCTATTCTTTACTAATTTACTAAGGTCTCGACAACAGAACCAAATGTTGGCAAGGAATGAGGAGTCGCAAACCAAAGTTCTAAGTCCAAGAGCCTTGCATGTTGTATTTATACTCCAATATTTACAATAAGAGAATGATCGGAGGGTTTGCAATAGGAAATAACAACATGCGTTAACATAACATAATAGGAAATTCATAACACAAAAATTAAACATTCATTTTAAGAATCTGAACTTTATATCATCCTTTATATATATAAACTTCATGTAATACAATGTAAGATGTATAATCTCTTCTCTGCTCTTCTTCCTATTTTATTTCTCTCCTTTCTTACTTCTATTCCTATGTCACTATATACATATGATTACAATGGGGACATGTCCCTTACAAAAGATGACTATTCCTACTAGGCCTAGTCATCCTTGTGCTATGTATCCTTCTTGTAGCCAAGTGTGGGGACTTCTGGATGTTGTACTAGCTTCTACCAACATTCACTACATCAAAAAGTTGTTGCATTAGTGTTGGGGATTTGGAAGGGATTGAACTTTTGCTACTATCCCTATCAAGAGATCCTTCTTGTAGTTCCATTATGTTCCCTAGGGGAACAAACTCTCTAATGCGCTCTATAGTTGGATAGTCAACTAGAGGAGAAGCCTCAACTTGAACCTATCCAGTCACCAAATATTGTTCCCCATGGATTCACATTGCAAAACTATTAGGTGACACAGGCCTATCACATGGTTTCTCCATGAACTTCATAGGATTAAACCTTTACAGCTCCCCATTAACTACATCTAATGGTAGTACCTCTAATATAATTAAGATATCAATAATGGTTGGCATTGGTGAACATATGTTCGTCCTGCTTCTCTAGCAACTTAGGTGCCTTTGTTGTAGGTGGCCTAGGTTTCCCTACAAGAACCTCAACATGATCCAACATTAGTTACATTCTCTCAATATGATTCTTAACTTCATAATAGGCACCCTTATGGTCTGGATCCATCTTGGTTCTTTTGTCCTCTATGAATTAGATACTCATCCACCTTTTTTCAATGACTATCCTTTCCATGTTATCCTGACAACTTCTAAATAGGTCCTCATGTTCATGATATATATGTTCATAACTATTGTTTTCTCTTCTCTTCCTTAATTTATCTATGAATGCCTCGAGATCATAATTCATATGCTCAATAGATGACATATATAGGAACTTGAGGTGCTCATCCACCTCAAAGTTTTCTTTACTAAATATTTTAAAGTTGCCAAGTTGAATACTAGGAGGTAAGAAACCTGCCCTCTTGTACCTTTTAAAGTTTTTATAATCAACAAAATGCATTTGTCTCACTACTTCTAAAAGGTCAACTCTATCAAGTACTACATATGGTAATAGATATGGAGGAAAATCAAACCCCATAGATTCTAATAACAATGTTTTTCTTAAATAGAAAACAATCACCCCAATTATTTTGTATTTTCCCCTTTGGCTAAAACTGGAAGGGCCTAAGGAATAATTTGACTTCATCAAAGATCCTTGGCCTTATAAATCCTAATTTCTTCAATAATGGAGCCAAAAAGAAACTTCAAACTTGTAGAAGGAAGCATGGGGTGATTCCTATCCATGTGAATAGTCCATATTTGAATTGGCTTCACTCTTCCCCATTCATATAAAAATTTGTATTTAATAAATAATTTATCATCTAGTGCCCTAACCAAAGGAAATAAAAAGAGGTACAATAAGATGAATTTCTTTGGAACATCTTATCACACACGATAGAATTGGAGCTTTTAAAATTTGTTATATCATTGTTTAGTTGGTGGGTTAAGAATGCACCATAGTTATACAAGGTATTAGCATAAGCATTTTAATTATCTTAACAAAAGGCCAACAACCCTAGATTGGCATCCACATCTATCCCCAAAATCTAACATAGGCATTAGTACATCTCCTGCAAGTAGTACTCAAATTGGATAACAATTAAAGGCTCAACCTCCACCTAAGGAATTGGCACCAAAGGACCACCTCTTGCCGAAACATGACAACTTCACTATCCTTTAGACATGATAGTCCTTTATGTGTAGCATTGCCAAGGTTTGGATTTTTAATGCCTTGGTGGCATCATGTCTAAGCCTGGATATCTCAAATTAAACAAGTAGTACTCAAATTGGATAACAATTAAAGGCTCAACCTCCACCTAAGGAATTGACACCAAAGGACCACCTCTTGCCTTGGTTTGAAACATGACAACTTCACTATCCTTTAGACATGATAGTCCTTTTTGTATAGCATTGCCAAGGTTTGGATTTTTAATGCCTTGGTGGCATCATGTCTAAGCCCGAACACCTTATGGATAAATTTCTTATTCAAGATGAATAGCATGTTTCCTAAGTTGTCTTCCATCTGCCTTTTTTTTCATACATCTTACACTCCCATATCACAATATTTGGGCCTACAAAATTATTTGGCAATAGCACCTTGGCAAATTCTAACTCCCATGCATTACTAATAATTCTATGGGAATTTCTCTTATTGAACATACTTCCAAATAGATCCCTCCTAGAAACAATTACCAAAGCATCCCTCATACCATCTTTGGTATCAACAAAATCCTCTATAAGAACGGGACTCTTTCCAATGGTTTCCTTATACCTTTTTGAGGCCTAAGGGATGGTCTTAGTTATATCTTTGCTTGTTCTCTTAGATCCCATTTTGATCTTTTCATAAACATTGTTAGGGTTCTAGATAATGATTAGTTTTGAAATAGTATAAGACTCACAACCTAAGAGCTTTATAGTACAAGGGTACAAACTTAAATATGTAGATAGAAAACCTACCCTAACAATTTTAGAACAAAGATTAATCAACCTTCTCTGCAAACAATAAAAGAGACCAAATTCTTACAAACTAGATATAACCCGTTAATGGCAGCAAAATTCAATCATAAAATAAGGGACCATAAAATGAATTTATTTAGGAACACCCACACTTTCTTTGCAACAGGTATCAGTTAATTAGAACAATTCAATAGGCTAGATTAATGATGAAGAAAGGCTCGAAGCACATACTCTCCCTAGAAGAATATTTCCTCTTCTTTCAAAGAAAACTCTAGCAACTTCTCTTCAATGGCTTCCCAGTTCGTTGAAGGTTGTAGAATGCTAGGGCATACAAGAGCAAGTAGTAAACTTCAAATAAATTTTGAGTTGCCCTAACTAGAGATTTTTATGGCACAAGAGAGAAAGACTTCATTAATGATGCTTTGGCCCTATATGTGGAGGTCAAGTCAACTACTAGATCCTTGGAATTTCAACACTTGATCAACAACTCACATTATTAATTGAAGTGACTTCGTGATCCAACTTGACAAGCATTCTAAATGAGTGAACATTTTGTTTGCCCGTTGTACCCAAATTAGCTGCCAACCCATAGCATTCATCCATGCAATCACTTATGGACACCTTGGACTTTATAATGAGCTCTGCCACTAGAATTATATTTGACACTTGTGGAATCGTGTAGTTTGTCGTTGAAATAAAATGGCCACGGTGTAACCATTTTATGAGTGCCTCAACCAATGAAAACATGTTGACTAGATCTTTGATGGACCATGTTTTATATAACATAAGCCTTAACTTGCATCAAGAAATGGTGCTCACAAGGGAATAAAATCAATGGTAAACGCACAATGGGGGTTCCAAACTTGCTCGATACTTAATTTGTCGTTGACCAATAATAAGACAATGCACATGGTGCATAACAAAAGGAATACACGTCATATTATGGATTTCCATGGACCAATGAAAGATTGCAAACACAAAGTTTAAGTAAGGTTGAACAATATGCGAGGATCAATGGTTAGCACAAGGGGTAGCTCAAAACTTGTCATTCGGCACAATTTGCCCACCATCAAATAAGAAAATGTCACATGACACAAAGCTTCAAAAGCATAAAGTGTAAGCGTCAAGAGCGAGTTGTAAATGATACAGTTAAGCCAGTATGCAACAAAGGTAAAGAATTGGCACATACTTAAAGTTATAAACTAACTATAGAGAGTCAACAATGAAATTAAAAAAAAAGTGTGAGCCCCTACAAATATAACCATAGGCGAAGGATTCTTAAGGTTTTGTTGGGTTTTAGAAGATAAAGAATTACTTTGTTTGTAACATCATCTCAATAGAAGATTAAAAAAAATGTGTCATTATTGACAAGAGGCCAACATGTTGCTCATTGAATTTTCTTTTTGTGATTATAATTTTTCAAGTGGAGCACTAATTGTGAGGAAGTGTTTAGAATACATCTACATTTATATCCTTTTTATGATGTATATTTGCTTTCTTATTGGTTGTTTGTTTGTTTTACTTCTACATACATTTTCATGGTAGTTCACATACAAGTCAAAATGGGGGCAAAATGTAATGGTGATAATTGCATGCCTTATAATTTTCTCATTCATTTCAGGCTCACTATAACTAGGTTATCCTTTATAAAATGACAAGTCATGCAGGAGAATCCCTAGGTGTCGAGGCAATCTTGCATCACCCAAAATAGTTGTCACTAGGTTTTTTTTCAATTCATTTGTTTGTTTGCTAGTTTTTTATTCCCAGTCAATTGCAGAAGAAGCTGCCACTTTCACCATAGTTGTAAATCTAGTTTTACAATTTTGGAAGTATGGTGTATAATGATGAATGAATGTTGTGTCCACATTTGAGGTGAATTGGATTGACAGAAGAATGTTATTTGATTCATGAACATTTATCAGGCTGACAATTTTGCATAGTTGTAACTTTTTCCACTTGCACCAAATTATTTGGAATTTACACCAACAAAGGAGTATACGAGATGGTTCATTGGACCCCTATGGACGTATATTGAGCACTACATGAAGATTTTCTACCATTGTTACTATATGGACTCAAAAATTATTAGCACCAACCGGTGACATGTTTCATGTGGCATAGAACTTTGCACTGCCTTGAGCCGATACAAATCATCTTAGAGTTTTGGGATTGCTATTTATACATGGTTTATGAATTAAATGAGAGTAAGTGAAGAGAGACAAAAGACCATCAATGTTCAAAGGAAGGAAGAGGAGTGAGGTCCGAGTTGCAGAGTGAAAGTGAAGGAATGAGAGTCTAATATGGAGTTGATATGGAGGAAGCTAAGGGTGTAGCATGTAGGAATGCGGTGAATTTGATCATTGTAATTTCATAGTTAGTAAATCAAATGGTTGCGGCTTGGCATGTAGGAAGCCATTACGGAAAGTCTTTGTGAATCTTAGTTAGTAATCAAATGGTTGCTGAGATCAATAAAAATCATACAAGGAAAATACATAAACATGCAAATCAAAATGAAATGGAAATACTTTCAAACCTTGCATAAAATTAGACCTCAGATAGAACGGAATGGAGTGTACCCATGCTCCATTGATTTGTCCTCTTGGGTGAATTTGTGGGCTACTCACACAACCAGCATAACTCTGTCATGAAGATAATGGAAAATATGAAATGATATTTACATTCAAGAATGTGTGAGGGTTTGAAATGGAAAAGAAAGTTTGGTTTATAGAGGGAGAGGGAATCAAATGGATGCATAGGATTAAAAGAGAGAGGGATGAGGTGGACAGACAAGATTGCAAGTCAAACTTAGTGTTTATGATGCACTATAAATGGGTATGATAGGTGGCCAAGATTAGGAGAGTGGGAATAAATGGGATTTTCATTTGATTTTGGAGAGAAAGTGCTTATGACGCATAATGAATGGGGTTAAAAATAGGGATGTGAGTGGGAATAAATAATTTAAATAATAAAATTATTTAAATTATGAGAGACATGTAGAATTTAAACAAATATTTAATGTATTTAAATTGGATGATGGAAGGAAATTGGATTAAATAAATAAGATTTATTTAATTTGGTGCAAATGGAGGACAAATAAAATTAAATAAATAAGATTTATTTAATTTGATGTAAGAAGAGGATAAATGGATAAGAGGAATTAGTTAAATAAATATAATTTATTTAACTAATGGGAGTGATGTAAGGGGTCATGGAATGGGACCTAGGACAAGATGTCATAAGTGTCGCAAGAGGATGCAAGGGGATGTCGAAAGGCAATGTTGTAAGACATGGTCAAATTTAGGTGCCTACATTTTACCCCTCTTTGCGATGATGTTGCGACTAAGAGAAGTAACATAATTTCAAAGAAGAAAAGGTATGGATGGAGGAGAAAAGGATGCCATGGCCACTTGAAGGAGTGATAGGGAGGAATTATTTAAGGATGGGATGCCCCCTCGAGAGGATAGGTAGGTTAGGAGAATATGGGTATGCTCTCGAAATGGATGAAAAGAGGTTGGATCAAGAAATGAATGCAAGAGAAAGGATTGATAAGATTAAAGGTTAGGAATGGATAGTTAGGATGGATTGTTAAGTTGAAGGAGATAGGTGAAATAGATAGTGAATAAAGATAGGTTGAGAGGTGAAGAATCATAATGGATATAGGGGATAGAGAAGATGTAGTTATGATATAATGTGTAGAGCAGTCCTTATTTGATATAGAAAGAGGATATTATGTACCAAGGTATAAGGGACTAGGGTGACATTGTATCCTTTACATAGACTTGGCACTACAAACAAAAGGAGTATCCTTATGCCCGGCGTAATACAACCTTGTCTAGACACAAGCTATGAATATTAGTTGTAGTGATAAGAATATCCAACAAACACACAAAACACTATGCCCCATTCTCTGCTAATCGTAACACACCAAGATATAAATGGATCTAGCTAGCTTTGATAAAGCAATAGAAGGAGATAGGAAAGATAAAATTAAAAACAAAAGACCAAATAACGACAGAAGTCACACGGCCATTGTATCTCTTGCCAAAGAGTTTGATTGATGTTTAGATAGGTGACTGATGGCGGGAACGATATATCACTAGATGAGGCTAGATGATGATTATTTGAGATCAAATGATGTGGCAATTGATAAAGTTACTGGATAGGCGATTTTGGTTAAGGTACAATGCATTGTATGAATGCATTTACTTGATTCAAAAATAAACAAGGTATTGCCCCTGTCAAGCTGTAAATCGATAATTGATTGATTGATTGGTTGAGATAATGTTTTCATTGCGAGGAACGATATATCCCATGATCAACACAAGGATGTGGGAATGATATATCCCATTGATGATGACAATTGATTGATTGGGTTGACAGTAAGATTGGAACAAAACCAAGGATGCGGTTGGATGATTTGGGTAGATTACTTTGACTAGATTGGTATGGATTAAGGGTGACTTGCATTTGGATTTATTGCTTGGATTTTTTTGGATATTTGATTTTTTGTATTTTTGCAGATGTTTTGATTTTTTTGGATTTTTGGAAATGTTTTGATTTTTTTGGATTTTTGGAATGTTTTGATTTTTCTAAATTTTTGGAAAATGTTATGGGATGACATTGGATTGCAGTTTGGGTAGCCTAGATGCTAGATACCAATGACAAGGGAAAATCATGAATAGGTAGACGGATGGGCGTTAGTGTATGGGAGGAATAGGAAGTGTAAAATGAATGGATATGTAGAAGGATGGGTAATAGTGGATAATATATGGGAAATGCATAAAGGATAGATGGATGGAAGAATTCAAGATGTGATCTCCAAGGACTATGTCGTATAGGAATAACATGCCCCATTTTATGTATTAGACTCAGGATTTTAGATGATAGCGCTTGTAACGATAAGGTGATAGGATTGGATAGATAGGATGAGATAGATCAAGAGATGTCCAAAGCATTTTTCAACATTTTTCCCCCATGTCTGTATCAAGGTCAAAAAGAGGAATCGAAGATAGGTATGTGGATAGGTAAATGGCGTAGGTAGGTATGAGGATATAATGGATAAAGATGGTAGGATAGGAGGAAAATAATAGGATGGGATAGATGAGGCAACATGCCCCCAAGTGTAAGACACATAGACAAGGAATCTACACATGATGCATGTTTTCCAGGTTTTCATCATGATACTTATCCAAGGTGCCACTGAGGTGGTTTTCACCATTGGACAAAGGGATTTCTCTTTACTACTTTGATTTTTTTATCTTTTTTAATAATCTCTTTTTTTTCTTTTTTTTTTTCTTTTTTTCTTTTTTTGACTTTTTTGATTTTTGGATAGGATAGGGGAATATGGATAAGAGGGATTTGGAAGAGCATGAGGACTCAAGCATCTAGTTCCATGGAAGGTGATAATGTCCCATTATAGAGGGATGTCACATATGGATCATATCAAGTGTCATTTTGTGCATGGATTTTGGTAGAGGTTTGCATGAGAGGGCAATGGAGGTGAATTAGGATGTGGATTATGTAGGAAAGGATAGTGGATTACGATGTGGATGGATGGAGATGGAGGGATAGTGGATTATATATGAATGGATTATACAAAAGCATGGACAATAGGGATATGATGGGGTAAATATGTGGGATAGTAGATAGAAGATGGGAAGATGGAGGTATGTGGGAATGTTGTGGAATGGAAAGGAACCAAGACCAACGGTTGCAAACACCAAATTGGATTTTGAAGCTTTTGAATGGAACGAGGAGTTGGGAGTAATGGATATGTTTTCTTAGGGGATGATCAATTTAGTGGTTCTGGGACCCAAATGGTCTTAGGAATTGTAGGATTTTTTGATAGGGAATGGGATTTTTGAATTGTGGATGCTTTATTTGGATTAAGTGCTTTTTGCTTGGGGACCCACACCATTTTTACTTTTTCTTTTTCTTTTTGAAGTGTGAGATTTTTCTTGGATGTTAGAGATTGATGCCTCATGGCATGATCATTCTTAAGATTTAATGGAGTTTTTGAATTATATGAGGAGGCATACAAATTTCTATTTTTGAATCCCATGGGGGTTGTGATAGCTTCATGTTTGGTCAATGTGTGCATTCATTGATCATGATTAGGAATTTTGGGGAATTTAGGGTAGCGGGATGTGTGGATGGAAGGATTAGTAGACTTGTGGATAAAAGGATAAGGGGAGGTGAGGATGGGGATATTAGGGGTTGGAAGGAGTGGAGGTAAAGTGGATGGAGAAAGGTGTATGGTCACATGCTTTTGAGATTTGTGTGACGATGGAGGAGGGATAGCAACATATGTTTTGGTAGTGTGATGGGATGCATGGGGTTTGGGATGGAAAGAAGTGGATTTAGAAGGAATGGAGGTGGTACCAACATCTTGGGATTGTTTTCCTTGGGGCATATAGCCAAGGCCATGTGATCATGGAGGAGCATTGACGTGGATAGGCTCCAAAATACCTTGTTCATGAAGGCCTAATCCTTTTCCATGATAATTCATGTTTTGGAGCATGCAATGTGCAATGGGATGTTTATTGTTTATGACACAAGACATGAATCCATTATTAGATGGGGAGGGTGGAGTGGTGGATAGAAGTTGTTTATCTCCTACAAGAGAGCCACCATGAATGAAGGTGTTGGATCCAAGAGGATAGGATGATGGATTTGGAATGGGATTAAGAGAGGATGGTGAAGGGTCATGAGGATCTTGATCAACATTATGCTCAGTAAGAAGTTGATTGTCTATATTTTCTTGGGGAGTAAGTGTCTCATCAAGGGCAGTGGATGTTTTTGGATTATGGATAGAACTAGTAGGAGGATGGATAGGACTAGTGTTGGAAGTGGTGGGATTATGGATGGGATTAAGTGAATTATGGATAGGAGGAATTTGAATTTCTTGCTCATGGATAGGGTATTGGTCATAGCTAATATCTTGATCATAGAAAAGATATAGGTTATGGATAGGTCGATTATATGATTGAATGGAATCGAGAATGGAATTAGATAGGGTGTTTAGATCTTGATTAGGATGAGGGGTTAATGTTTCCATATGCTTTAGAATAGACTCTTAACATAGCTCTTGGTTTGCTTGTATGGGAGTGGGAGACTCTTGGATAGGCTTGATAGGCTCTAGATAATTAACAACATGGCTACATGATAGATCTTGAATTGAACTCATGGTAAGGGGATCTTCAAGAGGCTTGGTGGGTTGCAGACTATATGATGGATTTGGGGGAATAGGCATATTGCTTGAAGGTTCTTGGATAGGTTCAAGGATAGGCATTTGATTACATAGTGGTGGTTGATTCCATGTTAATAGCCATTGGATCACAAACTTCATAAGTATATGGATGGATGGACAATATAATGGGTGGAAAATAATGGTGGATGTTGTAGGATTAGGATTGGGATCAGGTGAATGGATAATACGAGGGGATGGATTAGGATTGGGATTGGATGAACGGATAATAGGAATGAGAGTCTAATATGGATTTGATGTGGAGGAAGCTAAGGGTGTAGCATGTAGGAATGTGGTGAATTTGATCAGTGTAATTTCATACTTAGTGAATCAAATGGTTACGGCTTGGCATGTAGGAAGCCATTGTAACAAGTCTTTGTGAATCTTAGTTAGTAATCAAATGGTTGCTGAGATCAATAAAAATCATACAAGGTAAATACATAAACATGCAAATCAAAATGAAATGGAAATACTTTCAAACCTTGCATAAAATTAGACCTTGGATAGAATTGAATGGAGTGCACCCATGCTCCATTGATTTGTCCTCTTGGATGAACTTGTGCCCACTACTCACACAACTAGCATAACTATGTCATGAAAATAATGGAAAATATGAAATGATATGTGCGTTCGAAAATGTGTGAGGGTTTGAAATGGAAAAGAAAGTTTGATTTATAGAGAGAGAGGGAATCGAATGGATGGATAGGATAAAAGAGAGAGGGACGAGGTGGACAGATAGGATTGTAAGTCAAACTTAGTGCTTATGAGGCACCATAAATGGGTATGACATGTGACCAAAATTAGGAGGAGAGTGGGAATAAATGGGATTTTCATTTGATTTTGGAGAGAAATTGCTTATGACGCACAATGAATGAGGTTACAAATAGGGATGTGAGTGGGAATAAAAAATTTAAATAATAAAATTATTTAAATTATGAGAGACATGTGGAATTTAAATAAATATTTAATTTATTTGAATTGGATGATGGAGGAAAATAGGATTAAATAAATAATATTTATTTAATTTGGTGCAAATGGAGGACAAATGAAATTAAATAAATAAAATTTATTTAATTTGATGTAAGAAGAGGATAAATGGATAAGAGGAATTAGTTAAACAAATATAATTTATTTAACTAATGGGAGTGATGTAAGGGGTCATGGAAGGGGATCTAGGACAAGGTGTCACTAAGTGTCGCAAGAGCATGCAAGGGGATGTCGAAAGGCAATGTTGTAAGACATGGTCAAATTTAGGTGTCTACAGTTGCATCCTAGCATGTAAGGAGTCCACTATGGTATCTTGCAATCGTCTAGTGTTGTGAAGATCAATAACATATTTTTGTTGGTTTCATTCTATTATTCTATGTGTTTGGCTACATGGTTGGATTGTCATTCATTGGACCATCCAGTTGTGATTTCAAAAAGTGGTATCAGAGCAAGGTAGATCATTGGGATGGGTGTTGAAGAGGTGATGTTGATGTGAGTGAGCTTGATCAATGTAATTTTTTAGAATGAATTTGACAAAAGAGGGAGAAATATCTAGTTAGGTAAATCAAGGTGTACCAAAGAAGAGGAAGTGCATCACTTTTTTGTACTTTGCAAGAATTAAATAATCTATCTTCCTATAAGAGAGTGTTGGGTAGAAGATCCATGTGATATTACCAATTGTAAGATCACCAAACTGATGTAGTCCACAAGAAGATTGTAAATAGAACATCAACTATGAGGTACCTCACAAGGATGATTTTTGGTAGACTACCATCTTGAGATATTTTACATGAATTCAAGATGTCACCAAATGTAGAAAGAATGGAAGATATGTATGAGATGTTGAAGGCTATGCAAAACCAAATGGATGCATTTGACCAAGTCTACCAAAGAAACCCTAACCCTAGGGCTAAGGAGAGTGATGAAGAATAAGAAAAAGATCCTATGGAATGAAGTGGAAGTGAAGAAGACAAGAAAGAGAGAATGCTAAAATCCATAACTAGCATTGATAAGAGGACTATTGTAGACATTCCTAACTATTCTAGAAATTTAAATTCTAAGTTGATAGATTGAATAACTGATTTAGAGGAGCACCTTAGGTATGAAGATATTGTTGATTCAAATAGATTAAAATTTGCAAAGACCCAATTGAAGCGTTGTGGTGCTACATAACAGAAGGAAGTCTATCTAGAGAGGAATAGGAAAGGCAAACCTAGCATTGGAAATTGGGACCGAATGGTGAAGTTGAAATACAAGTTCATTCCAACTAATTATTAGTTGAAGCTATTAAAGGAGATACAGAATTTGTGGAACAAGAACATGACCATGAAGGAATACACAAAAGAAAACTGTAGGTTGACAATTTGGTCTAGACATCATGAGGAGCGAGTTGAGAAAGTGGTGAAATATATCAATGGTCTAAGGGAATCTATCCAAGAGGAGTTAGGTATGTGGAATATCAAGACAATAGGAGAGACCTACTAGTTATAACTCACCACAGAGAGGAAATTGAATCACATGATAGAAGAGAGGCAGAACCACCAAAGGGAAAAAGAGGAGAGACTCTAGAGTAGTAGGATGAGATGCGGCAACAAAGGGACAAACCCAAGGAGTCAAGCGAGAGGTATCCCTTACCACACTAAAGGAGGAAGCTGAAATCCCCTCCTTGATGAGAAAGAAGATGATCATTCCTATTGGTTCCCAAAATAACTCCAACCCAAAACTCTAAAACATTCCTAAAACACCTAGGCCAGGGATTGTCATCAAGGTGGAAGGAAGAGATTTATCAAGTAAAGGGGAATTTTGGCCAACTACAAGAGTGGGTAAACTCCTTTTCTCTTCAGGCTTAGCTAGACCTAGGAGGGATATTCCTAGAGGCATGAAATGAAATATAGATTAATATACATAGCCATACCCAATGTACACTTGACCCCCAAAGCTATCACTAAGTCAAGAAAAACTGGTTGCACAAGTCTCTCATTAAGTTGATTCAGCTATGTGAATGTACATGCATAGGAAAGATGGTTTTTACCCTGAACCACAGATGAAAGATTTGTTTGATTTATAAAAATGTTTGATCCCTCTCCAATATGGAACGGTGCCTACTCCATTGGGCAACTAAGTCGTAAGTATTAAAGAGGGAAGAAAGAACTGAACCAACATCAACAGAAGACTAAATGTATTTACATACATTCCTCAGATTATATTTCATACATTGGACATACTAAATAATCCAGAACCAAACTATAATGACCCACTTGCAATAAAGAGAAGACTCAAAATAAAGCTTGTATTGACTTAAATGTTGTCACACATCATCAAATCTCTATTACAATCACACCAGCAAATGTGGTGAAGGAAAACATACAACTATGACTATACACTCCCCTGAATCATTACAAATGGCCATGGAGACATCAAATACATAAAATACGCTTTACAATTCATTCCTACACTGCATCAAAACATGTTCCTCCATTTAACACCTAGACTAGCTTGATTTGAAGCCCTGTAACTATCCTAAGGCACTGCAGACCAGATAATTGGCTCAGTGACCAACCATAAAAACATCTTTTACACATGTATATATAACATTTCATCTTTATTATAGCAACAATGGCGTGGAAGGGGAGAAGTCAACAAGAAGCGACGTCAACCATGCTGCATTAACTCGATCTAGCATCCTTTAAAGCATGTCCTAGTGCATATCCATGAAATCAGTCATGAAAGGAGTGCTCACCCATGCCCAAAGGTACAATGATTGATCAAATGGAATCACATTAGTGTGGGGAGGTGGGAAAACCATCTGCTGCATGTAAACAAGCCCATACATAGCATTAATGGCAATCAGGAGGGTCGGTAGCCAGTCAAATCATGTTTTCTCTATGAAGAAAGAAGTTGTCAGGGTTTCAGAGATCGGGGTTCCGTCCCTCTGCCCCATCACTTGTAGAAGAAAGAAAGTGGAAAGTGAAAACCCCAAGCTCCAACATAATAACACTTAGAACATTTTTTTCCTCTACGAAGATCGGGCCTCAGACATTCGGCGTTCGGCCCTCTACCTTGATGTCATGGCTAGGTGGCAACATTCTGTGGTTCTGGAAATAGGAAAAGGGCCCACCAAAAGAGCATGGTGGAAAGGCAGAATGCCACCACATGGCCATTGGCAGGCTTTGGAGTTTCAGTATTCAACCTTCCAAGAGGGAAGGTGGAAGAGCAAAACTCTGAAGTCTAACAGCAAAATGCCTAACCAGATTTACAAAGAAAAGTATCAGAGCTCAGGCTCTAGGCCTTGTAACCTTCACAAAAGAATGCGAAAGAGCAGAACCTCGATCCCCAAAATCCCACAGAATTTCCACACTTGGTCAAATTTGCAAAAGGAAAAAATTGAAACTCGGGCCTCAATCCTTCCATCCTCCTGAGGAAGAAGGGAGAAGAGGACAACCCTGACCTCTGGCAATAAAACACTTAGCCACTTTGCCAAGGGAAAAGGTCAGAGTTGAGTCCTCGGGCCTTCTGCCCTTCTCCTTCCAAGGAAAAGAAGGAAGAAGAGGGAAGGTCCGAACTCTGACCTCCAAAAAACATTGAACACTTAGAGAAATTTGCCAAGAACAAGATAGAGTTCGGAGACGATGGGGATAAGAATGAGGGACAAAACTCTAAACTCTGAAACACTAAAAACACAAGGAAAACTTGGGATTTTTGGGACTTATCCAATTTTTGGGCTTTTCTACCTTGCATTTTCAAATTGGTAAACACAAATGTAAACCCATGGAAGATGTCTCTGATCGGATATAACTGGTGGGTTCAACAAAGAGGGCACAAAGTGGGATTCAGATGGAAATTGGGGGCAAAAACTGAGATATTTGGGGGATAATTTTTTTTAGGTGCCAACACTGGATCTAGTTAGGGATGTGTGACAAGCAATTTCATAGTGAGGATTCAGATCTTCGGGCAAACCAAAAGCACAAAAATGAACAGGGGAAACACTAGAAACGTATTTACAAACATATATACATGAAAAACACAATCATAAACATGGAGGCACAAAAGGAAAGTTGACTGTGATAAAAAATTCAGAGCAATGCAGGCCAAGCCTGTATAAACTTGTTGCAACCACTTGCCTCTATCAAAGATAAGCTGAATGAAGGAGCTGATCTCCCTCAAACCAAATTTGCACTTTTTACCCAGCTGTAACAACTGAAGACTACTCTCAACATGCACTAATCTACAACATATACTTGTTGAGCCAAGGTCAGCTTTACCAATAAAATCATTACTGCAAGGCAACCATAAGAGATAGGCACTTGACCTATTCATATCCATATCACGCTTGTCCTAGGAAACAATGGGTGCAACATTATTTTTATTTAAACCAAGTCAGTAGCAAAAGAAAGAAATGAAGGCAAACCTCCATTACCATGTGCTAGGCTATTATACCTACTAACCTTTTCATGCAAATTGAAGGGAAAAGAAAATACCTCCAATTCACATGGAAAAGAAAATTGTGCCTGAATGCACTATTGATCCACAAAAGAAGACATATCTTCATGTAAATCAAAATGGAAAGAATCCATCACTGGTATACCTTCAAGTTGGGCTTCCACAAATTGAAACTCAGGTAGACATATGCCCTGCTTCTCATTCATATCAATGTCCCATACAAAGGACTCAACCTCTACTTAGCACCAACACATTCAAGAGCTAATAAGTCTTTCACATCAAAATGAAAACATTCATAATCATTTGTAACTCCATCAAGCTCTTAAACAAAATTTTCATATGTGCTACTACAGACATCACATTCTAAATCATAAGCATGACTCAGGCTGCAACTCAAAACATCAGCACATAAATCAATACCATGAGACACCTCAAATGAAGAACCATGTTCTTCCAATTGTCTCTCTATTTCACTTTCACTTAGGCAACTTGTTGCGTCATATTCACTATTACAAATAGATTGATGACACATATCTTCTTCCACATTCATTCTTATATCATTTCCTTGTGGCTGAGATGAAGCACACTTTGCATGAGGAAGAGAACATACCTTGTACCAAAGAAACAACTTCTCATATGTGTCCACATGATCACCATCTTCAAAATCCAGGGTAAGCCCTTCACACTAAAACTCCATGGTTACACCAACAACTATCTCTGATTGGTTATCATCAAATGCAACCACCCCTAGTACATCTATCTCATGCAAGCAAGCATCAACTGCTTCATCACAAATAGGAATAAAAGAGGGTATTAAATCAAACAAGAAAAAAGCTTCTTGTTCATCCCATGTTTTGCTTACCTATCTACATATTTCATACTTAGCCATAGAAGTTGATCCATCTGATTGTTCATACATGTACATAGCATCCTCATCATTCACTGAACCACATACCTCAGCATTGGGCTGGAAGTCATCATTGGTTTTATAATCATTATTTTCACTTGATGAACTATCTGATAGAACATTGGAGCACTCACCACTTTCATCATCCGCATCACTATCATATGATGCACCATCTTCCACTTCTACCCTTTTGACAAGACAATCATCATTATCTAATGTTGCATTCACCTGATTATTTGTATCGACATTGTTTCTCTTCAGATCAACATGTTTATTACTAGAAACACATGTATTTGTAGACAACAAACCTTTTATGTAGTCATCTCTCATTTTCTCCATGGGGTCTAGGCATTCATATGCCTGCTGCATACTCGCTATTTTAAAATCTTCATGCACATAACTCAATCCAGTTTCATATGCTTCAAAAAACATATCAATTCAAGAAGGAATGTTAGGTCTAAAATCATTTGGAATATGTGAAAGAGCAATAGCAAACCTATGACCAAAATCCTTTCTTGACTCTCCCTCTTGTCTTTTAATTTTTTTCTAGTTCTGTGACAAGATCAACAGGGTCAAGACCTTTGGCGAATTCATTTTCAAATGCTATCAAAAGCTCATTCCATGAGGTAAAGGATTGTCCTAGAAAACTTTGGATCCATTCTCTTGCCTTTCCATGGAAGGACCTAACAAAGAACCTTGTCCACATGTCTTCATCCTCAAACTGATGTTCATCCATGAATTCCAAAAATACATCAACATGTGTGTCCCCTTCCCAAATATTATACCCATCAAACTTGGGCAATTATTTGTAGACCTTGGTTGGCATACTCATTGTCTTGTAATCAACCCATGAGATGTCTAGCTGATCATATATAGGATCTAAGGGAGGAGCAAGGGACTAGTCAAACTAATTTTTAGGGGCAACAGGGAATGTATTGGACTACGTCCTAGACTCCAATAGCCTGATAGTAAATTTTGTTGTCTCTTCTTATTGTTGTAATAATGACCCTGACAGTTGTCTGGTCTTTTCTATTTCATACTGTTGAGCTGCTAGGTCATTATGATCTTACATGGGTGCATATAGGTTGTGGTTTGTAAAACATGCAAAGCCATGACTGGAATATCACTAGTAGAATTTTGGCAAATAAATGACTAAGTGACTAAAATTTTTAGTCACAAAAACTAATAATGACTAAATTCTACTAATTTTTTGCAACTCAGCTATAAATGAGTAAATAAATGACTAATTTGGTCATTGACTAAAAACTTATTTAGTCATAGAAATAAAATGACTAAATAGTTAGTCACCCAAATACAAATTAGTCAAAATTTTAAAAAGAACTTTTCCAGAAATTATTGGTGGGATGTATTGCCACGATTCACTATTCGTGTTCATTCCAACATTTTTCACTATCTGCATCACCATCATACCCTATTTTGTATCTTCCTTTTGTTTGCACTCAAATCTCCAACTCCTTACTGAATATCACCATCACCATCACACTCTTCACTTGTAGGCACTCTAACATGCTCTTCACACTTGGAATACCTTCGACCCTTCAGAGCTACTTGTGGTGGACTTGTTGAAAAATAAAAGGTCAGGAATGTAGAGATGAAAGTACTTTCCCAGAGCTACTTCACACTGAGGCATTTTGAGTTATAGCAGCTACTTGCATGGGCAATAAAGAGGAGAGGACCTGGAGACTTCTGAAAAGGTAGGCAAGGAATTTAGAGTTTGTTGCAACAAATTTGAAGTCAACGAGGCCCTCTGCAATGAAGTCAGATTTGGGGACACCCTCTGCAGTGAATTCAGAGGTAATTCAAAAGCCTCATTACATTTATAAACACAAAATCTATAGATTTGTGATTGGCAACTTATAGTAGTTACAATCTACTGCTCTTAATAATGTTCTTTTACAATCTTTCCACTGTTCTACTTTATAATGTGTTCTAGCTAAATATCAGTGCCAAAATAGAATTTCCTCAAACAATTTTGATACATTTTCACTATAAGCGCAAACTGTCCTTGTGCAAAGTAAACATGTGGTAGATTTACCCACACATCAGGCATCTAAACAAAGATGTTTCCTACTACAGCTTCTTGTACCTATGTAAAAATTTCCTTTGCAATATCAAATTGACCCCTTTCAGCTAGCACAATGGCTACCCCATTTGTAGCATAAACATTTCCTGGTCTCTGTGCCAACACTTTATAATACAGTTCTCTAGTCGTCTCAAGATGTTGTACCTCCACCTTTGGATCCCTCCTCTCATTGCAAAAAGCTACAAAATAATTCCAATTTCCAAGTGAAATGTCAAGATAAGAATTTTTTGCATCTAATTCACTTTGTGCAGCTTTAATTGTTTATTTTGCTTTAAGCCAATCATTTGTTTTCAGTTCCATTTTTCCAAGCATAGATAAAGCATTTGATGATTTTTTATCCACCTTAAGTGCATCCCCAATTAATTCTAGGCTTAGTTGGATCTCATTCTGAGCCTGAGCCATGGCTAAGAGATGTAGATATGCATCCACATAATCAGGAAACTTGAACAATATTAGCCTGTATAAAAGATTTTCTTTTTCAGTATCATATAGTTGTTCAAAAAACCTAGCAAGATTAAATAGTGTTGTGACTTTATCCCATGGTAGCTCAAGAAAAACACCACCTTCTTCTAGTCGATGGAAGAATTCCATATCCTTAAAGAGCATAGGAAAAACTGTAGAATTCGCACTGGGGTTTTTATTTATGAATTCAACTCAATTGCCATTTCCTAATGCCTCCATAAAAGTTTGTTGAGCCAACTCTAGTTCATCACGCTCAAAATGAAGAACCCCAATGTTGTTTAACAAGTGAATGGGTACTTCTTCTCTGCTCTTCTTTAGAAGAGACTTTGTTGTCTTAATAGAATCTAAGGCTGCACTGGGGTCTGATGATATTAATAACTCACCCATCTTGATAAATGCATGGGCATCACGTGGATCTATACAAGTTGCCTTTCTTAAAATTTCCAAAGCCTTCTCTACCTGCCCTTGCTGAGCATATATATGGCCTACATCTTTTAAGCTCTCACAGTTCTCAGGGTGGACCTCTAGAACCTTTTCAAAATTTGAGAGAGAACTCTTAAGATCTCTCAGCTTCAATTGAACCTGTCTACAAAATCCTATGGCCTCTGGATTTCCTTGACTGATACCATGTAGTAGCAGCCAGTGGTGTCATAATCACCTTTACTATGATAAGATCATGCAAGATTATAATATGAATGAGATTTCATGAGAGTGTGGTTAGTTGAAACAAGAGCTATCTTAGTCAACTGTTCCATAAGAAAATGCTGCCCTATCAAGAAAAAATGATTTGCTAAATGATTCAATGCCATTGCACAGTACAAGTATAATTCAAAGGCTCTACACATCTTTTCCATTCCTTCATAAACACTACCTTTTTCACTAACTGTGAGAATCCTACAAGTAAAAAATGCACAAAACTGACCACAAAGATTTATGTAGAGGCAAAACATGATGCAGAGGAAGGACTCACACACAATAACCTTGACACATCCCAAACAAAGTTTCAATACACTTGATGCAAATCTGCACCCTTGTTCATTCTTGACAATCTGCTCCTAAGCCTAAAACATGGAAACAACACCCTAGTGACACTCAATCATTGAAGACAACATGGAATATGGGCAACTTGGTTTATTTAGACCTATTACAACATCTTCTAGGGGTTTCCAAATGTACATGACCTAACCAAGTGATTAACATAATCATTTATGTAATTTAGGTCTTGCTGCCACTAGGTGCATTCAAGGTGATGACTCCAAATGAAGGTAAGAACACTTGTCATATGAATTCCTAGGCTTGTGTAGGCCCTAACAACATGTCACTATGATTCTTCACCCCTCCATTGACATACAATTCATAGATTATTCAAAGCAACAAAGAACCTAGGGTTTTAGGACTAACTCACATCAAATCTGTACACACAATCAATCATATCTTCTTCACACATGTCAATTGTGAGTTGTCCTCTTGTAGGGTTGTGGATAGGCATGGGACAGAGATTTCCACCAATTTTTAGGATTTTTGGATGGTGGAAACTCTGCCCATGATTAATTTTTTCTCCCTGGAAACCTTAGGTAGGGTTTAGACCTACACTCACCAAAAATGCAATATCTCGCACAAAACTTCATGAAATTCTACCAAACCAAATGCGTTCGAAAGATAGATTTTTGTTACTAATATATTTTTGTTACTATGTGTAGAACATTACAAATGGATCAACATCAAAGGCTGACTACAGATCAATACCATGCATTTGATGAGAGAGTAGCCAATGAGAGGTACATGGACAAATATCCATGTCCATGTAAAGACTGTCGTGGTGGAAAGGTAAGAAAAAGAAACCTGATTCTTTAACATATTATAAGATATGGGAATAGTGGTATAAGCCCTTGGGATTACAATTATTATGAAGATATGATAAAATTGTAGAGTGTGAGAGAAGAAGAGGCAACAAACATAGATGAAGTGACACCAAACATAAATGAAGAGGTAGCAATGTTAGACGAAGGGTTTGAAGTTGATAGAATTTTGAATGAGGGTCTAGACGATGACTGGATCAAGTCAATGAAGGATGCTTTAAAGCCTGTGTATGCTAATTGCAAGTTAAGTTATTTGAAAACAATCCTTCAAATTCTTAACTTGCAAGTGGTGCATGGTTGGACAAATGAGAGTGTAGATCAGTTATTGGCATTATTAAGTTTGTTGTTACCACTTGACTCCATATTACCAACAAAATGAAGTCAATATAAAAAGCAAATCACTAAGCTAGGATTAGGGTATGAAAACATCCACACATGTGTCAATGGTTGTGTATTTGTTGATGAGCAAGATTGCACCCATTATGTAGAGCCATGAAGCTTAGCAATCTTGTGTAACATGGAATCAAACTCAGGCTGTGGGTGACCTATGGTGAGCTTGAACCTCCAGATTATGGGCCAGTTCCCTTAAAATATTCAATTGGATCTATGACTTTGATGTGGAAAAGGGTTAAAAGGGTCTTTCTAAAAGAAAATAAAACTATAAAAGTATGGTGATGCACCTAAAAATGATGAAAACTTGTCAATCTAACTCACAATAGATCTTAGAAAATCTATCCACACAAACTGCTTTCAGAAAATTGATCACAAAAATGTTTCTAAGGCTAGAAAATATTTTATTTCAAGGAAAAGGGGTTTTTCACAACATAAAAGAAAGATTCTCTAATTGCACAACCTAAGACCTGTTATTTCCAATGCTATCTAACACATGCAAGTATAAATGAGACAATGATTTTAAAGGTTCTGATGTTAAACACAATAAAATCTCATCAAATCACTCATACAAGTTACATTAATGGAAGGTAGATACTTGATCAAGCTGAAAAATAAAGGAAATAATTGCATAAATGACAAAGTATAGAACCTGTAACCTACTGTAATCTCTATAAATCTACAAAAGTGAGTTACAAAACCTCTTTCTCTCTCAAAGTGTAAAGAGCAAAAAGGCAACAACTAGAAAACCTAAGTTTTTCTTACAATATATAGTTTGCTCTTTCCAAGAGGCCTAGAAAAAATCAACTGCAGTCAACTGCCTCTAAAAATAAGCTCTCCAATTTGATCCACGAGCAAACAATGAAATCCCTTAAAATAAGGGTCAAAACTGCCTCAAAATGAGCCTGCTTGTCTCCATGTGTTTGACCCAAGAGTTGACTAAAATTCTCCAATTTGACCTCAAAGTCATGCAAAAAGACCTCAAAGTCATCAGTTAACTCAACTCCTCCATTTTTGCATGATTTTGCATGTGTTGATAATGTGGACCAAGAATAAAGTAATTATGAGATAATTACTCTATTATGAGTTACACTTTGTTTAATCTTTTTGATTTACAACTTGTGGCAAAAATAATAAAGTAATTTATAATGGTATTACTTTATTATTTGTTTACATTTTTATGGTTGTAAAATCATGCAAGAAAGAAAAAGAAAAAATAACACCTTATCTCTCCTTTTACAATTACATAATTTGCATGATTTCATTAACAATGATGCCAAAAAGATTTTAGGTCATCATGCATGAAAAATAAAGAATATACTCTCCTTATGCCTCCCATGCAGATACTTAACTTCATTACATGCAAATAACATCATGAATTATCAAAGGAATGATAAATGCATCTTAACAACCTTATTACTCCATCATAGAAGAAAATTCATTATTACATTATACATGCAATATAAGGCATAATATATACCTCCTTATCACTCCACCACCATGCATCATCACCTCAAAACCACTTTTGTCTTCACATTGCACTTCTATCTATCATTTTATCTTATCCACATCTACCTTATTACTCCATGCCTTCTCCTTGCATTATCACCTTATTCTTTTACCACCTTTACTACCTTGGCTTTAAATGATTTCTTTGTTTGACTTTACATGCATTTTGAAATGCATAAGGCATATGGTATTTCGACTTGACTTGATCTCTATGTTGAAAAAGGTATTTTGACCTTTCCTTATGTTGTCGACCATTATGAAGAAAAAGGAAAAAAGGCATTAACCTTACCTTGTGATGATTTGCATTTTTTACTTTTGCAAAGAAATCTAATGAAAAGGCAAAAAAGAACTCGGCCCATGGGCCCTCCTGTGCATAATCATTAGGTCTTACAAGACTAAAAGTCTTGACCACAGTTTTGGATGAGATAAATGATTTTTTTTAGAAGTCAAAAAGAAACTTGAGGAAAAAAGAAAGAACACCATCGATCAAAAGAAGATCTCGAACCCTAAAAGTTATCATTTCAATCTTATCATTTTTCTTGCACTTTGGCTCTGCAACTTCGTGGGCCGACGGCCAGGGTCTGATGGTTTTCATTTCTCTCTACAACTTTCGGCTTCTTTGGTCAATTTTTCTCTACATTTTTGGCAAAACAACATGAAAGGTAAGCTTATGTGGTCATAAACCAAACTATTTTCTCACTTCTCTAAGACTATGTCTTCATTTTTAGCCGCAGCTACATAAGTTTTCTCTGAGTATTATAGGAATCTTTCATTCCTTTCTCACTGTGTCCTCTTTGTACCACTACATTTTTTCTTGGTTGAATATCTCCATGCATTAAAAAAGAGGTTCCAAAGAGACAAGGCCCGCGGCCTATAGCATTTCTTCTCTGCATGATTATGAGCTGAGTCTTCATTCAGCCTTCTGTATCTACATTTCTTTCATTATGGCTTTTAAACTGACAAGAGTTTTTTAAAGAAAAAAGAAATGGGTCTTTGATTTGTTTGAAGGAATGGCTCTTTTTGGTCATGGCCATGGATGTATATTTAATTTCTTTGACTTATTTCTTCTCTATACCTTAATATGTTAGGGTTTCAAAAAAAGAGTTTGAGGTTTTGAATGTATTGCAGAAAAACCTCTTCTACTGGCTATGGCCTGTAGTGCTGAAAAAAACACAAGGTTTCAAAGAAAGAAACTAAGGGTTTGTATTTTTGAAAGAAAATACTACTTTTATGGCTATGGCCAGCAACTCTTCTTTCTCTGTATCATTTCTTTTCTGTAAACAATAAGAAAAGACAAGGGTTTCAAGAAGTATAGCATGAGTTTTTATTTTTTCAAATAATGGCCCTTCTTGGCCGCGGCTATAACTGTATCTTCCTTTCTCTAAACTCCTTTATCCTGCATACCATCTGGGTTTTCATAAAAGTTTATATCTCATTGTATGAATGCAACTCTGAGACTCTCGAAGCCATTATTTTTCTCCTTCTTGGTTTTATATGTAAACTTTGATTTTTTATAAAAACATTCATCTGGGTATGCATAAAAAGAACTATATTTCCTTTTGTAGTATGAACATGAAACCAGAGGGTTTTGAACTTTTCTTTGTGTCAACTGTTCCTGTAGCTTTACCATTCTTTATCTCATGTATGACATGATCACTTAGAAATTGATCCTCCTCTTATAGCTAATATATCACAACTGCTCTTCAGTCCTAGAGTCTTTCATGATGATTGTTTGCATGATGAACTCCTTAGGGTTGGACTCTGTTATCTCTTGATTGTAGGCATGTCATGTAATCTTCATTGAGAGTTGTCATAACTCTGTCTTCATGAGGCATTGTTTATGATTTACATGTCTGTTCCATATGCTTTTAAACTTTAATTGGAGCTATGACTGTCTTTGCATCAAGATTACTGAACTTAACATGCTTCCTTATTTTTCTTTAGTAGCTTCATGAATTCATGATGACATAAAAGATTGATGGTATATGTCTGTCACTGTCATACATATTGCTCTTTTATGATCACTGTCTTGACAGGAGTTTTTCTCTTACTTGTAATTTGTCTCCTAGATTATAAGACTATTGTACTTTCTCTGCATCTTTATACATCTAAGATATGATTTCATTCATTCATGAAAGAACATAATATCCTTATGATGAAACAATACATTTGTTCTTTCAATTATGTAACAACACTTAGTCTATTTTAATGATGCTCCAAATTATATCTCTTTTTTACATTGATGTTCCAAATGAATTCACACATGTTGTGGCATATATTTTGTCTCATTATTCAACTGTCCTATCTATGAGATATACCTGAACAGCAATTCATATTTCAATCATAACAAAAAGATAGAAAAATACCTTTTATGACTATACTCCTGTCCTTTGCATATTGGCAACTTTTGACTAGAATCATTGCTCATCCTATAGCATGTGATGAAGTATTTTGAACATAATTTTCTGATTTTGACAAACTATTTTCTAAAGTGGGCATAGTTTATAGGAGCAACTGCTCCTCTTCAATGATGATGACTTCACTCCATTTGCAAGTTTGACTATTCCAATGCATAGTATCTCTTGAATAATACATTTTGTCTATTGCAATCTGATATCCTTTTCAAATGAATAAAAAAGGAAACATGTTGGGCTCTACCCTTGTGGGAGCCACATTTTCTCCACGTGCTTTAATGTCTTCAAATTAGCAACATAACTTTTTCTATACATGCACATTGAACAAACAAGTTAGCATAAAAACATACCTCTTGAAGTTGAATGATCTTTCTCATGATGATCTGATCTATTGCACATGTCTAATTTTGATCCAATCACATCAAATGCATAATGTTTTCAAGATTTACATGTTTGTTGATAAAGAATATGAAGAATCTACATATCTGAAGCTTCTAACGGGGCTTTTCTCCAATTTTGTAGGTACATTGTCCTGATCAGGAGCAAAAGATAAAGACATGAAGATCAACCAGCCAATCAAGAAGATCAACCTACAAAAAGGCAATGATGGATATACATTTTCCTCATATGTTCCTTTCTTTCTCTTTTATCCTCAGATGTATAGCTTGCACCATGTTTGCATTGCTCAGTTTAGTCACTCCCACGGCTTGTGTGGGACACATTTAAACATTTCTTTAAATATGATCAGTTACTTTACCTTATGCAAGTGATTTATGTATGTTTACTTTTTTGAATCAAATACATAGGATAGAATAATTGAATCTGATATGAAACATATGTTTAAAACATGATATGAAATGACAGTTTTATAAATACCTTTCCTTCACACTAAATTTTGATTACTTGAATAATTCAATCATATCATAGCTGAAAGATAAAACCTGTTAAAACCTCATGTCATTCATTGACTGTGTGATATCTTGTCATCAGATAATTTCACTAGTTAGGATGGTTTGATAGTTCTGATTTTACTGTCAGATAATCCTGGCAAGTGATCTTTGCTTGTCTCCTGCCAAGATGTCATACATTCACTGATTGATCATATAATTTAAAAGTTTTATTTTATTCCTTTTGTGAAAACTGCAATTCAGGTCTAACTAAATTAGGTGTGAACATAATTTAGTAACATTTCTAGCGACCTCTCAGGGGTGTTTGCCTACTAAACAAAATAGAACTAGTAGCCTTTCAATTCCATTGGGCACATGAGTCTTTTTCTACTTGAAACTTTGAAAAACCTTCTGCAACTCAAATTGATAGAAAAACCACAGTAGCAAAACAAAATTGAAACTCAAACTATTTCTGACCTATTTAGGACATGGCCAACAAAATGTGCATAAGCACTTCTTGGAAAACAAAATACTGAACTGAAATCCTACTCTAACCTACACTAACTAGCCATAGAAGTTAGTCAAACAAATCCATTAACTGGCTTTGTAAAATAACTTCCCTTTCTGATTAAGAAAGGATGTTCTGCAAGTTATTTTTCTACTAATAAGATATGATTCATAAGGACATACCTTATAAAATGCTGCAAAACTTTATGAAGAACAAAAACAAAATCACTCACCATCTGAATATGATCAGTTATATTGTTGTTATGTGGTGAATAGATGGTCTCATTCTATTGTTCTAAGGCTGCAATCTACTTCTTGAGTATGGCAGTAACATTTGTCTCTTTATCTAGCTCTCTGCTAGCTAAATCCCTGATTGGATAGCCTCTTGCAATGATGAACCTTTGGCTCATACTCTTGGTGCCTTTATTGGGATCTGTTGTCCTATTTTCTCTTGCAATTTCAATCTAATTTTGAAAGGTTAGTTCACATGAATGAAATGAAGGAAAGATTGCCTCTTTGACTTGAACATTCTAATCACATATTGTTGGCTGATTTGACACTAGCTGATCATTAATGTTAGAACAAAAGACTTCTATGATGTCTAAAAACATGCCCTCATCTAACTCATAATATTGCATTGAATCCAAATGACTTATATCATCCAATTGTTCAATACTAGGCATAGATTCAAGAAGTTCATCAAATAAGTCAGATAGCTCGTGAGACTTAATCTCTATTTCTTTTCACAAAAACATGTTCAACTTGATCTTGTTTGCCATCTAAGTTTGACACAAAGGACTCAAGATCATCCCAAAATGAAACATCATCACATCCCTCTTGAATTTTTGGTAAAGGACTGTTTATTACCTCATAACAACTCTCAACCAGCTGTGTAAGTTGCATGACAGGTTTACCTTCACACTCTTCTAATTGATCCAAGATCAGATTGTCAGACTACTTAGCTTCAATCAGTAACTCTTCATATTGTTTAATGTCTTCTTGTTGTTCTAATACTGCTATTGGTATGCTTTCCTCATCTGCTTCAATGAAACTGGGTAGCTGATCAAACAAAGAAACCAGTTCTTCCTCCTTGCATGGGGCTTTCTCCAATGGAACTTGGGTATTTTATCTTTGCAAGTGAAGACTTTCACCTTGTGAGCTCTGTACTCTATTTTCATTTATCTTATAAACAACATTAGAGAACTTTTCAAATGAATCAAAATGCAAAGGGTTGAGTGTCAAGTTTGAACCAGCATCCTCTTCTATGCATTATGCTTATTTTCAGCTGGGGACATAGTAAAAATAGCAACGTCTTGCTCCACATCTAATTTTTCTAATTTGGTGGCATAAGAAGGACTGCAAAAATCCTCAGCTACTAAATTGAAACTTGGAATCTTGATTAGTTCATCTTCCCTTTCCTAATTTTGGATTGGTATGGGAGAGGTAGCTTTAAAAAGATTTGGTATTTTATAATCAAGATGTTTAGTCCAAGAAGGCTTCCATGTTTGTTCAAAAGCTTGATAACTTGGTTCAGGTACTTGATGTGACTGATACTAGGATTAATAGATTGATTTTGAATGCAACTAGGCTGCTGATTAAAATCAAAACTTTTAAAACTTGGAATTTGATACCTATGTTGATGGGTGTTTTTGCACTCAACAATGCAGGTATGATTGCTGGTATCACACCTCTCTTGAAAAGTATCTTACCCTAGGTAAGACTACTCCAAGGTTTCTACAGCTAGGTCTTAGCTTGCTTGGAATCTCTCAGTTGGGATGTACTAGCTGTGCCAACAAGGGGTCTTACATGCAGTTGACAGATTTAGACAATTTGAACAGTAATTCATGCAAACCCTTTATGAGTTCAGCTAATAAGACAATGTAAAATACTACTAAAATACCTAACCTAACAATCATTTTTAAAGAAAATGCAAAAGGGGATAGTGTTTTAGAAAAATCCTAAGTGACATTCACAATATATGGACTGCTACAGGTAGACAAATGCTCTGAATTTAACCAATTTTTTGAGTTACCAAACTGAATGAATGTTACAAAATTGTAGAAAATGATGCTATCTTCAATGGAGATATAGAGATTTCTAGATTACATTCATTCATCAAATACCCAATAATGGTGCAATTTAACTTATGAAATGTAATTGAACTAAGTACAAAATGATAATCCCACGCTAAATTTGCACAGTCGCTTACAATCAGCAAGCAACTAAAAGTATGGACGAAGAACATTCATCAGATACCTTCAACAAACCATGAATATTGCAAAAGCACAATTAGCTAATTAATGGAGATCAAGAAATGAACCATGAAAACTAGATAAGCAAATAAAATACACAAATTCTCAGGAAACTACAGAAATTTGCTTTGTATTAACTTCAAATGGTAGAGCATCAACAATTCGGCATCTAGAGTCTTACAAATGAGAGAGAGGGCAGCCCTTCATATAGGAAAGACGCCATACTAATTTTTTGAATGGATGGTGGAGATTAACTCAACACCGATGGTTCAGATTTAACATCATTTAATGCATTTACAACAGCTCATTGCAATCCCAGATTACATTTTGTCTCTTATGAAAAAGATGAAAAATGACCCCCAAATACATTGAACCTGGACAATTTGACTACCCACTTAAATACATATATAGAAAAGATCATTTACAAGGCATAATAAGGACAAAATAATGTCACATGTCCTTCTAAATATAGCAATTTACATTAGTAATGGGATTACATTTTAAAATATTCAAGAACATGCTAAGATTCATCATTTAAATCTACTTTGTCTTTTTCTGCCATTTTGTTGCGGTAGCTAACCCAGGCTGATAATGCTGGATTGATATCTGTAGGGTTCAGGTTCTTGAGGTGGTTGACCCGATATCTGAATATCTCTAGCTCTTGACTAAATCGATTATACATCTTTTCCACATCTTTCTTTCCTTTATGAAATGCATTAAAGTCAATTCAGAGGTCACTAACTCTGTCCAGTTTGGCTTCCACACTCAATTCAGTATCTTCAAAAACTATCTTATGCAGCTTATCTTTACATCCCTTCACTTCATATGGTGCCAAGTCATCACAAGCCAGATACAAGGAAGTCCTTCAGGGTGTCATTTATTTCATAAATAAGTCAATATATTTTCTTCTGCCACTTTGTAGGCTTCCTTGATGCTATCAAAAACTTCCTTTCTCATTTTTATCTATTGATACCAAGTTATAGCTTTATGCAGTCTGTCCCCTATCAAAATATTTTCAGATAGTAGTGTCTCACCAGGTAAGTCTCTAATTGCTTGCACTCAAGGGAATACCTAAGAATAGTATTCATCGAAAGAATCACATTCCTCGTGCAAGTCTTTCCAATGTTCCCGAAGTTGAACCAAATTCTTTTGAAATTTGGCTATGGCATCAATTGCCTCACACCCTTTCTCACACACTTTGATCATCCACTTCTGAGTTCCTGTGGATAGGGTCCATACTTCATCGAGTTTAGACACTTCATCTCTTGATAGCAAAGTAGGCAATGTCCTTAGCTCACCCTCAGAGTCAACTGGTTTTATCAAAAATTGCAAACAGGCTCTGAATTCTTCATTTTGTTGTTTCAACTCCTTTGTGAGATCATCTTTGTCTAGTTGTTCTAGGATTGAAGTAACAGATCCCTTGAACTCATCAACCTTTTGAGCCCTTGTAGCTAGTCCCAAGTTTACTGTTGTTATAGTATAATCTTATGCTCTAACTTATTCTCTATTTGTATCAGCTAGTGGGACAGCTACTTTTGCTATCCTAGATCCTATTGCATCCTTATAAATCTTGGACTATACTTTTGCTTTCTTCTGTTTCTTTGGTTTTTGTGCTTGTGACAAGATACCACTCAGATCTAATTTCATGATTTCCACTTGAGGCTTTAGATATGTCATTTTGCTTTGTAGCTAATCAGGTGCTGAGGAAGAAGGCACTTTAGACCTATCAAGGTTATCATTGTATGTACTAGGTGACCCTTCAAGTAGAATTTGCTCTTGTTCTGATTCTTTATCCATATCCTCTTCCTCATTTACAAGATCTCTCCAGTTCACCAATACATTCTTTTGAGCTACTCCTTGGATTGCTTCTATTTGGTTCTTTTCAGGAGGACTATTTGAGATCTCAATTATTTCTGTGTTTGCTATTTCATCCAAAGACTCATCAGGTATTTCTTTCTCTGTCTCTTCAAACACATCCTTCTCTGGCTCTTGTTCTTGGAGACCCAATTTAGCACATACTTTATCTATGCCTGGCAATAGTGGCACAACTAAGGGAGTTGAATCTTGGTCTACAAGAGTTTGTGAGATAGAGGTAGCTGATGATAGGGGAGTGGCAATTGAAGGCAGGATGACTTGTGTCAAGATGGCAAATGCAGCAGACCCCAAAGCTGGTGGGATGGAAGAAGTTGGTAGGACAGAGGAAATGACAATAGGTGAGGTGAGAGACAAAGTGGGCAGGGGAAGAGAAGGTGAAAGAATAGTAGAAATAGGAGGCAATGCAAGGGAAGTGGAAAGTGAAATAGAAGATATGGAAGGCAAGGATGTGGTGGTGATGGAAGAATATGAAGAAGTAGTAGTGGAGGAAATCGGGCTGCTAGGAGTGCTCGAGGCTTCTACCAATGGACAAGAGACAGTTGAAATGGCAATTGAGGATGAGGAAGCAGCAGAGGTATCTTCCCAAATGATAGTTACATGAGAAGTAGGAGCTACGGTGGAAACAGTAGGGGAAGATGCAGCAGTAGAAGTAATTGGGGAAAGCACATCAGCACCCACACTTAGGGCAGTAGGAGGTGGAGAAGCTGGCAGGCTGGTGTTATCAAGAATTACAGCAGTAGCAGTCTCCGTGGCCTGGATAACACTCTTTGCTTTAGCTTTCTTTGTTTTAGACCCTTCTCCTAGCCCACTAGGAATATCTCTCTTCTTTGATGCCCTTGTCCTGGTAGTAGGTGGCATGTCCTTCTTCTGTGCCTTAGGAGCAACCTTCTTACTCTTCTATGCTTTGGCCTTTTTTGCCAAGGGTATATGATCTTCACTATCTGGTCTCATGGTAGGTCCTTGGGCTGGCTCTGCTTCATCAGTTATCTCTATGGGTCCATCCTCTTATCCTCCAGATTCTTTCTCAAACTCAAGCTCAGTGTACGTGAGTTGTATCCCCTATCTTTCAAAGGTAGTAATCTGGCCTCTTACCCAAGCTTTACTTAGTCTAATTGGTTCCTTCATCACAACATCTAGGGAGCTTTCTTCAGCATTAGCCCAATTGGGAAAGGGGATTGGTTGATGGTACTTTACCTCCCAAGATACTCTATGCATTACATTTTCATCATCTTCTAGCTAATCTAGGACTGCTATAATATGGAACTTTCTTATAAAAGCCAAAGATAATCTAGAGTGGGATCTTTTCATAACTCAATAATCATCCAAACAATTAGCCCAAAAATCTTCTATGTGCATCTTATGAAACAATTTCTTTCTTACAAACCTTTCCATTACCCTATTCCGATCAAAATGATTTCTTTTGTTGTAGTAATGGAGGTTGAGTAATTGGAGCTCTATGTTAGAATGCTCAGCTGCCCCTAAGGAAGCACATGCATAATTTCCTTTGCCTAGTAGAATAGGGAATTGAACATTTGTTCTATGTAGATGCTTTATCTTTTCAACACAAGTTATCAACTGTCTAGACAATTCCAAAAGAACTACCTTATCTATAGGATACCTGGGTAGTCTATAGGTTGTTCCAATGAAGCCTTGTACTCTCAAATATGTGAACTTCTCAAACTGTATATACCACCTTCCATACTTGGTAACTTCATTCATGGCTTCAGTGGATATCCTAAGAGATGTGTTTCCTTGTAGTAATCTGGTTATATACATAGTAAAGGCATCATTTACTCTCTTAAAATGCATAAGAGATTGAGACAATGCCATCTTTGTGTAGCATTCATAGACTTTGATCTGATGCTGCTCATCATTCCCTACTTCTCCAACTTTGGATAATCCAGGATACTCAGTTCTCCTTGCTAATGCATATACTACATATGAAGTCCATCTGAATAATTGTTTATCTTTGAAGTCACTGAAAGCCTGATGCATGTTATCACTTAGAATCTGTGCCCAATGGAACTTGGTACCTTTTAATATTTCTTCAATCATAAAGAACATCCACCCCTCAAAGGTTGATGTTGTAGGCAATCCAAATATTCTACTCAGTAAGGTTACTAGGTCCCCTATCTCCTCATGGAAGTCACTCCTATAGAACCTGAGGAATTTTGACAAGGGCAAACCTCTTACTCTTTGCCCACTATTCATTCATGTGCTTCCTGCATCCATTTTCATCTTTCTTATATGTGGCCTCTAAATTTACCTTATCTCGCATGGTCATTACTGGATGCTAGGGGATCCCAAAGATTTCAGCTAAGGATGGCGGACTCAAGTTTGGTAGCACATCCCCATTAGTAGTTTTTAGGGTTCTAGTCATGATGTCATACCTCCCTGCACAAGCAACTATCAACTCTACACATTGAGCAGATGTAGGGAAGGAAGCAACTTCTCTAATCCCACTATCTTTCACTTTCTTGGCTCTCAGGGTAGGACTTGGTCCAAATACTCTATGTCTGAAATCGTCTAGGTCAATGTGACCTAGGTCTATATCTCCTATAGCCTTCCATCCAGTGGAGATCTTTGTCTCTGGAGGGATGCCTTTGAACTCGTACCTCATGATTTGAGCTCTTGCAGTCATTTAACCTACATGACTGGACCTTATAATTCTTGATGCCTCTAAAATGGCTTTCCTAACTCCTAAGTTTAAGAACATATGATTATCAAGTCAACTACTACATTACTAATCCATGTTATGCTAAATGAGTCTAATATGCATCCACCAAGTTACCACTATATGCCTATGAGAACACATAAGTCTGAAATTTACTAATCAATACATTTATTAAATGATCAAATGATGAAGCAATCCTATACTCATACCTGCAATAAATACCTTAATGCTACAAAAATCCTAATTAAAACATGTAAAACATCATGATTTACTAAATGCAGCCATTATTTCCCCTTGACAGACATTTTCCCTTTTGAAATTTCTCTTAAAATAGTTAATTTACCAAATTTGTGCTAATTTTGGGGTCAACTAACCTACAGAGGGTAAAGCGGGGATTTGAAGGTCCACCAACCTGTGGGGAAATCGGGGTCGTCTGACCCATTGATCTATCGGTATTTAGGTCACTTGGTTATTGCAACACTTTTGCGGGGATTTCTTTGTCATTTGACTTGTGGAGGTTTTGGATGGTACCGACTTGAATCAGTCATTGAGGTCAGTCGGTTGAGTTTCTAGTGCAAGCCAATGCAAATGATCTTCAACACTAAATAGCTTTATTACCTTTGCACAGGTTTTGATGTCACCCGACCTTGCGGAGATTTTGAAGGTGACTAACTAAGTCAGTGAGGGGACCTTTTAGCACAAAGTCAGAGGGAGTTAAGTTTAGCGCTTAATTGTTTTGTCACATCTTGCAGAAGTTTCAGATCTTACAGACTTGTGGGAAGATTGGGTGCATCTGCCCTAAGTCAAAGAAGTCACCTTTCAGGGCCAAGTTGGAGTACTTAGTTTTAAGCGCAAGGTAAGTTTTGGGATTCTATGGGGCTTTAAGGGCCCTTTGACCAAGTCAATTGGAGCGATGAATGGCGCAAGGTCAAAGAACAAGGTTTTTATCCCTTAGTTGGTGAATGAGGAAAGCAGTGCTAAGGTCGATCAAGCAGGCAAACAATGCTGAGTCAGAGATGATGAATTTTAGCGCAAAGGTCAGATGGAGGGCTTTTTAGCACAGAGGTCAAACAGAACCATTTTTAGCACAAAAGACATTCAGACCTAGTTTTATTGAATGCAAACACTTAGACTCAGCAGATTTTGGAATGTCCTATTAACATCAATTTTCTAACATGGCAAGAAATGAATTTTGACCACTTTTGACAACTTAAGAGATGAAAAACCCAATTGATACTCTAAACCAAAATTTGCAAGAGGGGGGGCCTATTTTTTGAAATGGGGCGTGTGTGCGAGGCACAACAAATGACGACTCTACTAAGAAATGCTCCAAAGCATTTCAAAGATAAACTTGTAGTTCAAACCCAGAATCTTCTATGTTTCCCACACATTAGATGAGAAAACATGATATCTTATCAAAGAATCAAAGATCAATAACCAATACAACCATCCATATCCTAAAAACCTGAGTGTGTGCAATTGCATTCATTCCCATCCCTTAGCAACTAAGCTTATCTTAGATCCTTTGCATTAAGCTACGTGATTAGTACACACCTTATGAACTACCTAGACATTGCCCCGTTGCCAACGAGCATCTATAGTCCCAACAGGTTTGTCTCAGAATTCCACTCAAGCAGAGCCCCACTGCCAGTCAGGCGTCCGTAGCCCTGGTAGAGTTTACTTGATCATCCATCTAACTAAGTTATGATATGTGATTATGATTATCTTTGTATTTCTTTCTTTGATTGATGGATTAATATTTCATTAAGCTTAAATTGGCAGAGTACAATGCAATACCACTACCATTATGATAACTCAGCCAGTTGGGTGTGGACTCCCGATGGCGGCAAAGGTGGACCTTAAATTTTTCACTTAATGCAAGATCACCAAGACTCACTTAGCTACTTTAGGATTATTTAAAGTGTGAGAGATATATGGTTAGAAAATACTTCAGTTGCACCAACTAACGACTCCTTTCCAATAAATAGACATCATATTCCTTGGTATAATAGCTGAACCCATAGTAAGACCTAGCAGAAATTTGGTTTCTCAAAGAAAGACTATAGATTATTCACCCAACAAAGAAGCACTTGCAGGTCTGCATAACTGCCACCACATTCTAGAAACAAAGACCCCGTGCTAAAGCAAGCGCAGTGAGAAAAAAAAAGTAAAGCGGAAAAGACAACTAACTAAACAAAAAGACACCTAACAACCACAACAAACAAAAGTTGGAAAGCAAAATAACCTAACAGTACCCTACTCTAACCAAAGCAGGCAAGCAACCTAGCTATGTACACTAAGGGGGAAGCAAGAATGCCTCTCAATCCTGGAAGTAATGCTTTAGGAACTGTCCATTGACGAGCAATGGAAGCTCCTCACCAGTAAGGCTCTTCAGTCGATATGTGTTATCACCAAGGATCTCATAGATTTGATACAGGCCCAACCAAAGTTTATCAAACTTACCATGCTCACCTTTCTTCTCATGAGCTTTATCTCAATATAGAACTAAATGAAAAATACGGAAGGCCTTTACCTTATCTCTCTTGTCAAATCATTGTTTCACTACACCTTGGTGCTTAGCAAAGTTCTCTATGGCAGTGTCATATTTCTCTTCAAGTTGTAGTAATTAGGCTAATCAGGAGGAGAGCTGGTCATCAGTTCCAAGACAGTCTTGCATGAATTGTAGGACAAGGATACTCAAATGAATAGGAAAGATTGGCTTGGTTCCATAGACTAAATGATAAGGCAATGTTCCCAACGCGGCCTTGTGCCTAATCCTATCAGCCCATAAAGCAAATATGAGTTGAGTATGCCAATCCCTGGGGTTTTTATCTAGCAGTTTCTTGATTACTTCAAGTAGGTTTTTGTTTGTGGATTAAGCTACCCCATTCCCTTGTGGATAGTAATTAGATGAGAATTTCAGATTGATCCCATAATCAAATGCCTAGTTAGAAAAACTAAGTGATGAAAAGGAAGGACCATTGTCATAAACTAAAGAAAATGGGCATCCAAACCTGGTAATAATATGCTTTTCTACAAATTCAATGACTACCTCTGTGGTGCATTGTTTATAGGCTATTGCCTCAGACCAACGGGTGCAGTAATCAGTAGCAGTTAGAATATATATGTGGCATGCAGAGGAGGGCAGATTAATCATACTGATAAAGTCAAGATCCCACTATGCGAATGGTCGTACCTCCACAACTGGTTGCAGTGGCATGGTAGCATTTCATTCTCTTGTTGCCACGATCTGACATGTATGGCAGGTTCTTACATATGAGTAAGCATCTTTGAATAACATGGGCCAGTAATACCCTACCTGAAGAATTTTATTGGCCATTGAATGAGCTGATCCGTGACCTATTCTGAACTTCTCATAAAAACTAGTCAGCACCTGATTCACTTTTGTCTTGTCCAAGCATCTCAGATAGATCCCCTCATGATTCTTCTTGTAAAATACTAATCCCTTTATCATATAGCTATTACTTTTCAATCGAAGTAATCTTCTTTGAATTGAATTCAATTGTGGTGGGCATTGCTGGTTGAGCAGGTAAAATATGATGTCTCCGTACCATTCGTCCTTAGAGATGTCCTCTAACATGTATTGCTAGGAGACTAGTCTCGGTCCCACTTCTTCCATTGATCTGATTAATGTCTGCCCTCTAACCAATTTCATGGGTTGTATGTCTATATCAAATTCCTGTAGGATGGTAACCCATTTTCCTCTCCTTTCTCCAAGTTCACTTTGCATTAACAGTGCTTTAACTACTGCGTATGGCACTATGGCAATTACTTGACTTCTTAGGATGTAGTAACGCAACTTCTTAACTGCCTTTACCAGGGCATACACTTGTTTTTCCACATTCAGATACCTTAACTCTGCATCTTTTAATGGTATGCTCATGAAAGCAATGGGTCTTTCATCATCAACTGCTCTCTTCTATGTTAGCATTGCTGCACAGGTATGCTCAAAAGCAAATGAGTAGATATGAAATGGCAATGTATAATCTAGACTTACCAATACTGGAGCATTAGTTATGGCTTGTTTAATTTCTGTAAAGGTAGCTTTGTCTTCCAGAGTCCAATCCATTTTGGCATCTTTCTTCAACATGGCATTAAGGGGTCGAACAATTTCAGCAAAAACTGTGATGAACTTGTGTACAAAGGTGATCTTACGAAAATATGACTTAAGCTCCTTCTTGCTAGCTGGAGGTGGTATCTTGAGGATCGCCTGTATTCGGTCAGGATCAATGGATATGTCTTGTTCAAATATCACATGCCCCAACAACTTTCCTTCAGTTACTCCAAAAATGCACTTCTTGGGGTTGAGTGAAATTCCATAGTCTTTGCACTGCTGTAATACTTTCCTTAAGTCAGCCATATGATCTTCCCGTCTCTTTGAAAACATTGTAAGATCATCCATATAGATTATGAAGCATTTTCCAACTAATCCCTTAAAGGCAATGTCCATTGCTCGTTGGAAAGTGGCACCAGCATTTATTAGCCCAAATGGAATTTTGCAGTATTCGTAGATTCCCCATTTACATGTAGAAGATGTTTTCAATCTATCCTCATAGTCAACCATCACTTGGTTGTAACCTAAATATCTATCCAAAAAAGACATCATCTAGGATCCATTAACGATTTATAATACTTCATCTAATGATGGTAGTGGATAGTTGTCCTTTTCTGATGCTCGATTCAGATTCTGGAAGTCGACACAAAGTCTAATTTCCCCACTTTTCTTTCAGATCAAAACCAAGTTTGCTACCCAAGCTAAATATCTGACAAGAAATATTATACTTACGGATAGCAATTTATGCACTTCTTTAAAGATCAGACGTTCTAATAAGGCATTCACAGGTCGCTGCCTCTACCTGAAAGGCTTTCCTAGCTTGAGTGATATGGTATGAGTAATGATCGAGGTGGCATATGTTTTGAGGTCCTCATAACTCCATGCTATTACTTCATGATAATCTCTTAACGCGTGAATAATGCCTGCCTTTTCTTCTTCGGTACTGGCCTTTCCAATAAACACATGAACTTAATCTCTTCATTTGTCCCTAGATTAAACGGATCGCACTATCCACTGGGAGATTCTCCTTCTTTCCTCTGGGTTCCCAACTTATACGAATCGAACAATCGCTCCAATTCCACCAGCCCTCGTGGAATCATGTTTGTCTTTAGATTGAGAACTCCCTCTAAATCCATCTTAGTAGGTTCCATTTCCTCTTCATCTATTATTTGAGCAGTGAAAATGTTAGATGAAGTGAGGAAGTCAATTATATGCTTGTTCTCTTCAAAGACTTGAAAATTTGTGACATTAGCTGGTACTAATGGGGTGGTGACAAATTCAACAGTGAACTTCTTCAAACCTGCCATGGATGTTGGTTCCAAGGTGCTTGTTGTTTGTGCTAGAGCATTCGCAACATGATTTTGCCTTCGAGGGATTAGCTAGATGTTGAATCCGTCAAAGCATTCAATCAAATCCCATACTCGATTTCTATATCTGGTCAACCTCTTATCATTGCATGAGTATTGCTTCCTCACTTGTTTTACAACAAGTTCTGAATCTCCAAACACCTGAAGAACTCTGACTTTCTTCTGAAGTGCCATTAGTAATCCTTGCACTAAAGCTTCATACTCTATTATGTTATTCGTGCAAGGAAATTGTAGTCAATGCGATGCCAAATACGAACTTCCAGTGGGACTAATCAACTCAAAGCCTGCCCTGGATCCTTGTCTACATCTTGATCCATCAAACCTTAAAGACCAGAGGCAAAAATCTTTATTGCCTTCACCTTGTTTTACTAATCTTTTCCCATTTATCTAAGGTTCTGGTTCCTCCTTCTTTGTGACAACTAGATCTTCCTTTGGAGTTATGGGAATTTTCAAGTGTCTCTACACTTGGTCCACCGCCTCTTGACAAAGTAAACATGTAAACTCAAAATGTGAAGCATCATGTATACAGCACCAATTTGGCAGCAGTAGTTCTTCCATCTGAATCTATTTCCTTGCAGTTGCTTGATCACTTATAAACTTATCCACAAAGTCATGAAATCCTTCAAATATCCCTGGCTCATCATCTTCTGAGGAGTTCCCTGAGTCTGATTGCACATATGCTTCTATACTTTCTGGATTTTCTACAAGTGGAAGATTAGGAAATCTGTTGCATCTTAGCATACGAATCTCCTCTGCTTGATCAACATGAGGCAGGTAGACTCACAAATCAACTTCTAAAAACAAAATTCATTTGTTTTATTATACTCTGTAATCATGTGTTTCATTTTTAGTTCCCTTTCAATGCATATCCGGTTTGCCAACCCCTTCCATGGCAGCCACATGTGAGAGAAATCTGTTGCTATATAGCTGTTCAAAATTCTAGACCAATCCCGACTTAGAAGCATGCCATATTGGTCTGGAATATCTACCACTTGAATGTCTATGTACTGTTGCACTCTTGGATCGGAAGCCAGCTGCATATGTATCCTATTCAATTCACCCATCACACTTACCTCAGTCTTGTCTAATTATGCAAATTTCCTAGAAGACTTTGCTGGGGTGAGACCCAGTGCCTTACAGACTAATAAAGGAATCACATTGGTGGAAGCACCGGAATCTACCAAATAGTTGTGAAGGTTCTTTCCAAATATTCTAAGTGTTAAGAGAAAAGGAGGACTCTCTCTCTCTTATCTTTATATAATGTTACCTTTTGTTCAGCATCTGTCACATGTACCCTCTCTTTCCCTTTATTAGTGTTATCCTTTATGGGAGTTTCTTTCTGGGAGGAATCCATCTTAACACTTGCCCCCATGTCTTGGAAGAAGGTTGTCCTAATCTCAGGTACTCTAAGCAACTCGTAAATGGACAAGCTAACCTTCATCTTCTTAAGTTCAGCAACTACGTACTGCCCCATTTTAATTATATCAAACCATTGAGAACTTTCAACAGTAGCTCCTTGATGCATGGATTGGGGTGTGGCCTTTGGAGGCTTGAGATTATTGGAAGCTTTTGGATCTGGTGGAATTTGATTTATTCAAAGGAATAGAAGTGGTGAAAGGACCTTTTGACTTATTACTTCTTAGGTTATATGGAGTTTTGTTGTATTGTTGATAAGCATTTACTTCATCTAGCTCTTCTTCCTTAGGCTGATTATCATCTTGGAATGGAAATGTATAACTATCAAGAACTAGGGCAGTATCATACCTTTGAGATGGCACAAGTTCATACCATGTTGGTGGATTCTCCTATGTTTCAGCATTTTGGATCTCAATCTAAAAGATGTTGGACAGTATCTAAAATTATGGGCAGTCTAACTTGGAATGAGCATTCATATTATGCAGTCTGCACCAAGTAGACAAGGTTGCTTCTACCAACATCACACAGCCAGGTGGGTAGGTATCATTGTTCTGATTCTCCAAAGGTGATGGTACTCCTTTGTTATTAGGCCTAGTGTTCCAAGACAAATTTGATCGCTGCTGGAAATTCTAATTTTGATAGTGGTTCTAATTCTGGTATTGGTTCTGATTTTGGGACTGCTGCTGATTCTAATTCCTCTGCTGTAGATATGCATTTTGATTCCTTAGGTGAGTGACCTCTGCAGTGAGCTTCTTCATCTACTCAGCTCACTCTCTTATGTCATCTATGTCATCTCTTGCCTTAACTGCTTCAGAAGATTGGAGAAAGGGCATTTGGGTAGGAAGCATTTTAGCTACTGGATTTCCTAGGTGAACCACCAAGGCTTGCGTTGCAGCTGGGGTTGGAATCGGGTTCATTACAGGGGTATGATTAGCCAAGGCTTGGTTTATCATAGGTATTTGGTTTGGCATTGCTATGGGACCCATGTGATTCAATGGACCTGTGGTTGTTTGTCCTAGTTGAGTATTCACACTAACAGCTTCAGTGTAGGATTCAGCAAGACTAGCTAGGGGTGGGTTAGCCCTTCTTACAAACATGGAGGTGAGTCTATCCAAGGCTACATAATAAATAGGCAGGGATGCATCTTTCCCTATGGCGTAAGGAGCTTGTAAATGACTAAAAGCTTTCTGGAATCTATTATTAAAAGAAATTATCAGCTCACCTTCACCTTGATGAATTTCCACAAAAGACCAGTAGAGATCTACTGGAGTAGTAGGCATTCAGAATGGGTCCAGAAATGCATTTTTTAGATTCTGCCACGAGTTTATGGATGCTGCAGGAAGGTTGGCAAACCAATAATAAGCCTCATCCTGCAATGAATAAGGGAACAACCTGTAGACCACATCTTCATGTGGCATCTAGTGCATAAACATATCTGGATCATTTACTCTAAACTTGGAGCAAAACTTGTCAGGGTTTTTAGGCATATCATGATAGTTGTTGAATTGAAATGGGGACTGGTTATTTCCCATGAAGAAATCCATGACTAGAGGATTAAGAGGGAGTGCAACTATGTTCCTTGGGACTCATTGAGCTCTTGGTGCTCTTGGTATCCCTTGGTCTCTCCTTGTTCTCCTAAATTCTGTCAAAGATAGTAGCTCTTCTCGAGCTGAGCTGGATCTAGTATGTCTTTTGCTTTCTTCTATTTCTTTGGTTTTTTGCTTGTGACAGGATAGCACTCAAATCTAATTTCATGATTTCCACTTGAGGCTCTGGATATGCCATTCTGCTTTGCAGTGAATCAGGTGTTAAGGAAAAAGGCACTTTAGACCTATCAAGGTTCTCATTGTCTATACTAAGTAGCCCTTCAAGTAGCCTTTCTTCTTGTTCTGATTCTTTATCCATATCATCTTCCTCATTTACAAGATCTCTCCAGTTCACCAATACATCCTTTTGAGTTGCTCCTAGGATTGCTTCTGTTTGGTTCTTTTCTGGAGGACTATCTGAGATCTCAATTATTTCTATGTTTTCTATTTCAGCCTAAGACTCATCAGGTATTTCTTTCTCTGTCTCTTCAAACACATCCTTCTCTGGCTCTTGTTCTTGGAGACCTAATTCAGCACATACTTTCTCTATGCCTGACAATAGTGGCACAACCAAGGAAGTTGAATCTTGGTCTACAATAGTTTGTGAGATAGGGGTGGCTAATGATAGGGGAGTGGCAATTGAAGGCAGGTTGACTTATGTCAAGCTGGCAAATGTAGCAAACCCCAAAGCTGGTGGGATGGAAGAAGTTGGTAGGATAGCAGAAATGACAATAGGTGAGGTGAGAGACAAAGTGGGCAGGGGAAGAGAAGGTGAAAGAATGGTAGAAATAGGAGGCAATGCAAGGGAAGTGGAAAGTGAAATAGAAGATATGGAAGGAAAGGATGTGGTGGTGATGGAAGAACATGAAGAAGTAGCAGTGGAGGAAATGGGGCTGCTAGGAGTACTTGAGGTTACTACCAATGGAAAAGAGACAGTTGAAATGGCAATTGAGGATGAGGAAGTAGCAGAGGTATCTTCCTGAATGATAGTTACAGGAGAAGTAGGAGCTACAGTACAAATAGCAGGGGAAGATGCAACAGTAGAAGTAATTGGGGAAAGCACAGTAGCACCCACACTTAGGGCAGTAGGAGGTGGAGAAGCTGGCAGGCTGGTGTTATTTGCAGCAGTAGAAGACTTCATGGCCTGGCTAACACTCTTTGCTTTGGCTTTCTTCATTTTAGACCCTTCTCCTGGTCCACTAGGCATATCTCTCTTCTTTGATGCCCTTGTCCTTGTAGCAAGTAGCATGTCCTTCTTCTGTGCCTTAGGAGCAGCCTTCTTACCCTTATGTGCCTTAGGAGTAGCCTTCTTATCCTTTTGTGCTTTGGCCTTTTCTGCTAAGGGTATATGATTTTCATTGTTTGATCTCATGGTAGGTCCTTGGGATGGCTTTGCTTCATCAGTTATCTCTATGGGTTCATCCTCTTCTCCTCCAGATTCTTTTTCAAACTCAAGCTTAGTGTATGTGAGTTGTATCCCGTGTCTTTCCAAGGCAGTAATTTAGCCTCTTACCCAAGCTTTACTCAGTTTGATTGGTTCCTTCATCACAACATCTAGGGAGGTTTCTTCAGCATTAGCCCAATTTCACAAGGGGATTGGTTGATGGTATTGTACCTCCCAAGATCCTCTATGCATTACATTTTCATCATCTTCTAGCTAATCTGGGACTACTATAATATGGAACTTTCTTATGAAAGCCAAAGACAACTAGAGTGGGTTGTTTTCATAATTTCATAATCATCCAAACAATTAGCCCAAAAATCTTCTATGTGCATCTTATGAAACAATTTCTTGCTTACAAACCTTTCCATTACCCTATTTCGATCAAAATGATTTCTTTTGTTGTATTGATGGAGGTTGAGTAATTGGAGCTCTGTGTCAAAATGCTCAACTACCCCTAAGGAAGCACATGCATAACTTCCCTTACCTAGCAGAATAGAGAATTGAACATTTGTTCTATGTAGATGCTTTAGCTTTTCAACACAAGTTATCAACTGTCTAGACAATTCCAAATGAACTACCTTATCTGTAGGATACCTAGGTAGTCTATAGGTTGTTCCAATGAAGCCTTGTAGTCTCAAATATGTAAACTTCTCAAACTATGTATACCACCTTCCATACTTGGTAACTTCATTCATGGCTTCGGTGGATATCCTTAGAGCTATGTTTCCTTGTAGTAATCTAGTTATATACATAGTAAAGGCATCATTTACTCTCTTAAAATGCATAAGAGATTGAGACAATGTCAGTTGTGTGTGGCATTCATAGACTTTGATCTGATGTTGCTTATCATTCCCTACTTCTCCAACTTTGGATAATCCAGGATACTCAACTCTCCTTGCCAATGTATATACTACATATGAAGTCCATCTAAAAAAAATTTGTCTTGGAAGTCACTGAAAGCTTGATGCATGTTATCACTTAGAATCTATGCCCAATGGAACTTGGTACCTTTTAATATTTCTTCAATCATAAAGAACATCCACCCCTCAAAGGTTGATGTTGTAGGCAATCCAAATATTCTACTCAGTAAGGTTACTAGGTCCCCTATCTCCTCATGGAAGTCACTCCTATAGAACCTGAGGAATTTTGACAAGGGCAAACCTCTTACTCTTTGCCCACTATTCATTCATGTGCTTCCTGCATCCATTTTCATCTTTCTTATATGTGGCCTCTAAATTTACCTTATCTCGCATGGTCATTACTGGATGCTAGGGGATCCCAAAGATTTCAGCTAAGGATGGCGGACTCAAGTTTGGTAGCACATCCCCATTAGTAGTTTTTAGGGTTCTAGTCATGATGTCATACCTCCCTGCACAAGCAACTATCAGCTCTACACATTGAGCAGATTTAGGGAAGGAAGCAACTTCTCTAATCCCACTATCTTTCACTTTCTTGGCTCTCAGGGTAGGACTTGGTCCAAATACTCTAAGTCTGAAATCGTCTAGGTCAATGTGACCTAGGTCTATATCTCCTATAGCCTTCCATCCAGTGGAGATCTTTGTCTCAGGAGGGATGCCTTTGAACTCGTACCTCATGATTTGATGTCTTGCAGTAATTTAACCTGCATGACTGGACCTTATAAGTCTTGATGCCTCTAAAATGGTTTTCCTAACTCCTAAGTTTAAGAACCTATGATAATCAATTCAACTACTACATTACTAAGCCATGTTATGCTAAATGAGTCTAATATGCATCCACCAAGTTACCACTATATGCCTACGAGAACACATAAGTATAAAATTTAATAATCAATATTACATGATCAAATGATGAAGCAATCCTATACTCATACATGCAATAAATACCTTAATGCTACAAAAATCCTAATTAAAACATGTAAAACATCATGATTTGCTAAATGTAGCCATTATTTCCCCTTGATAGACATTTCCCCTTTTGAAATTTCTCTTAAAATAGTTAATTCACCAAATTTGAGCTAATTTTGGGGTCAACTGACCTGTAGAGGGTAAAGCGGGGATTTGAAGGTCCACTGATCTGGTGGGGAAATCAGGGTTGTCCGACCCATTGATCTATCAGTATTTAGGTCACTTGGTTATTACAACACTTTTGTGGGGATTTCTTTGTCATCTGACTTGCAGGGGTTTTGAATGGGACCAACTTGAATCAGTCATTAAGGTTGGTCAGTTGAGTTTGCAGTGCAAGTTGATGCAAATGATCTTCAGCACTAAACAACTTTTTTACCTTTGCGCAGGTTTTGATGTCACCCGACCTTGCAGAGATTTTGAAGGTGACCGACTAAGTCAGTGAGGGGACCTTTTAGCACAAAGTTAGAGGGAGTTAAGTTTAGCACTTAATTGTTTTGTCACATCTTGCAGAAGTTTTAGATCTTACGAACTTGCGGGAAGATTGGGTGTGTCCGCCTAAGTTAGAGAAGTCACCTTTCAGCGCCAAGTTGGAGTACTTAGTTTAAGCGTAAGGTAAGTTTTGGGATTCTATGGGGCTTTAAGGGCCCTCTGACTAAGTCAGTTGGAGTGATGAATGGCGCAAGGTCAGAGAACAAGGTTTTTAGCACTTGGTCAGTGAATGAGGAAAGTAGTGCTAAGGTCGGTCAGGCAAGGAAACAACGTTGAGTCAGAGATGATGAATTTTAGCGCAAAGGTCAGATGGAGGGCTTTTTAGCACAGAGGTCAGATGGAAGTGTTTTCAGCACAAAAGACATTCGGACCTTGTTTTATTGAATGCAAACACTTAGACTCAAGAGATTTTGGAATTACCTATTAACATCAATTTTCTAACATGGCAAGAAATACATTTTGACCACTTTTGACAACTTAAGAGATGAAAAACCCAATTGATACTCTAAACTGAAATTTGCAAGAGGGGGTCCCTATTTTTATAAATGGGGTGTGTGTGTGAGGCACAACAACCTACTAACCTCATTTTGAATAGGTTGATCTAGAATGAATGCAGCTGTCTGGATTGCTTGCTTTTGTACTTGTCCAAGAAAAAACTTTATCTGATCCTCTTTTGCTACTATCTCCCTTTTGAAACCTTCAAACTATATCCTTTGTGCCTCCAACTCCTGCTCATGAAGGTAGGCTTGATAATCCATCTCTTCCTATTGCTGCTTTTTGAATTCTCATATCTGCTTATTGATTTCTAGCAATGTATTATTGAGATCAAGTGACATACTCCTTATGCTTGCAATCTCCTCCTTTGCACTCACTTGGAGTTAGCTGGGAAAGATATACTGCTGGTTTTGAACAAAACAAGCTTCTTGAAGCTGATTTTGCTGCCAACAAGGCTGAACTAGGGTGGGTGGGAGTTAAGAGTATTGTGCATGCTAGTTTCTTTTTAAATCAAAGGAATTAGGGGTAGAAATAGCAGCATGGCTGATCTGATATGGCTGATAAGATGGTGGATTAGCAGCATTTTCACGATATGATGGATGATACGACATGTTTCTATGAAAGGTAGACATGCCTACTCATTCAAAAGCTAGAAAAATTGAAACCAGAATCACTTGAAATAAAATAGCACTTGATCTTGTGAATCCTTCTCATAGGCTGCAAAAATTTGATCGATCAAACTAGAAAGTTAGATTCACCAGGTATTTTGAAATAACACCTCTAAAAAGGCTGTATTAACTACTGATCATAGCAAAACAGTAGCAGTAATAAGTCAGATTTTTGAACTAAAAATTAGTTCAAAAGTCCCACTTGGTGTGCCAAAAACTGTTAACGAGCAGGATTGCACCTGTTATGCAAAGCTATGAAGCTCAACAATCCTGGGTAACATGGGATCGAACTCAGGCTATGGGTGACTTATGGTGAGCTTGAACCTCCAGATTATGGGTTGGTTCCCTTAAAATATTCAATTGGATTTATGACTTTAATGTGGAAAAGGGTTAAAAGGATCTTTCTAAAAGTAAATAAAACTGTAAAAGTATGGTGATGCACCAAAAAATGATGAAAACTTGGCAATCTAACTCACAATAGATTTTAAAAAATCTATCCACACAAACCACTTTCAGCAAATTGAACACAAAAATGTTTCTAAGGAAGGCTGGAAAATATTTTTGTTTGAAGGAAAAGGGGTTTTTCACAACATAAAAGAAAGATTCTCCAATTGCACAACCTAAGACCTGTGATTTTCAATGCTATCTAACACATGTAAGTATAAATGAGACAATGATTTTTAAGGTTTTGATGTTAAACGCAATAAAATCTCATCAAATCACTCATACAAGTTGCATTAATGGAAGGTAGATACTTGATCAAGCTGAAAAATAAAGGAAATAATTGCATAAATGACAAAGTATAGAACCTGTAACCTATTGTAATCTCTATAAATATGCAAAAGTGAGTTACAAAACCTCTTTCTCTCATAATGAAAAGGAAAAAAACAACTCAGCCCACAGTCCCTCCTATGCATAATCATTAGGTCTTACAAGACTAAAAGTCTTGACCACAATTTTGGATGACATAAATGATTTCTTTTAGAAGTCAAAAAGAAACTTGAGGAAAAAAAAAATAACACCATTGATCAAAAGAAGATCTCAAACCCTAAAAGGTATCATTTCAATCTTTTCATTTTTCTTGCACTCTGGCTCTGCCACTTCGTTGGCTGACGGCTGGGGTTTGATGGTTTTCATTTCTCTCTACAACTTTCAGCTTCTTTGGTTGATTTTTCTCTACATTTCTAGCAAAACAACATGAAAGGTAAGCTTCTGTGGTCATAAACCAAACTACTTCCTCACTTCTCTAAGACTGTGTCTTCATTTTTAGTCGTGGCTACATGAGTTTTCTCTGAGTATTATATGAATCTTTCATTCCTTTCTCACTGTGTCATCTTTGTATCACTACATTTTTGCTTGGTTGAATATCTCCATGCATTAAAAAAGAGGTTTCAAAGAGACAAGGCCCACAACCTATAGCATTTCTTCTCTGTAAGATTATGAGGTGAGTCTTCATTCAGCCTTCTATATCTGCATTTCTTTCATTGTGGCTTTTAAACTGACAAGAGTTTTTTAAAGAAAAAAGAAATGGGTCTTTGATTTCTTTAAAGGAATGGCTCTTTTTGGTCACGGCCATGGCTATATATTTCATTTCTTTGACTTCTTTCTTCTACATACCTGAAAATGTTAGGGTTTTGAAAAAAGAGTTTGAAGTTTTGAATGTATTGCAGAAAAACCTCTTCTACTGGCTACGGCCTGTACTGCTGAAAAAAACACAAGGTTTCAAAGAAAGAATCTAAGGGTTCGCATTTTTGAAAGAAAATACTACTTTTCTGGCTGCAGCCAGCTACTCTTCTTTCTCTGTATCATTTCTTTTCTATAAACAATAAGAAAAGACAAGGGTTTCAAGAAGTATAGCATGCATTTTTATTTTTTTAAAGAATGGCCCTTCTTGGCCACGGCTATAACTATATCTTCCTTTCTCTAAACTCCTTTATCCTGCATACCATCTAGGTTTTCATAAAAGTTTATATCTCACTGTATGAATGCAACTCTAAGACTCTTAAGCCATTCTTTTTCTCCTTCTTGATTTTATATGTAAACTGTGGTTTTTTATAAAAACACTCATCTGGGTATGCATAAAAAGAACCATATTTCCTTTTGCAGTATGAACATGAAACCATAGGGTTTTGAACTTTTCTTTGTGTCAACTACTCCTGTAGCTTTACCATTCTTTATCTCTTGTATGACATGATCACTTAGAAATTGATCCTCCTCTTGTAGCTAATATATCACAACTGCTCTTTAGTCTTGGAGACTATCATGATGATTGTTTACATGATGAACTCCTTAGGATTGGACTTTATTTTCTCCTGATTGTAGGCATGTCATGTAATCTTCATTGAGAACTGTCATAACTCCATCTTCATGAGGCATTGTTTATGATTTACATGGTTGTTCCATATGCTTTTAAACTTTAATTGGAGCTATGACTGTCTTTGGATCAAGATTACTGAACTTAGCATACTTCCTTATTTTTCTTTAGTAGCTTCATGAATTCATGATGACATAAAAGATTGATGGTATATGTCTGTCACTGTCATACATATTGCTCTTTTATTATCACTATCTTGACAGGAGTTGTTCTCTTACTTGCAATTTGTCTCCTAGATTATAAGACTGTTGTACTTTCTCTCCATCTTTATACATCTGAGATATGATTTCATTCATGCATGAAAGAACATAATATCCTTATGATGAAAAAATACATTTGTTCTTTCAATTCTGTAACAACACTTAGTCTATTTTATTGCTGCTCCAAATTATATCTCTTTTTTACATTGTTGTTCCAAATGAATTCACACATGTTGTGGCATATATGTTGTCTCATTATTAAATTATCCTATCTATGAGATATACCTGAATAGAAATTCATATTTCAATCATAACAAAAAGATGGAAAAATACCTTTTATGACTGTACTCCTGTCCTTTGCATATTAACAACTCTTGACTAGAATCACTGCTCATCCTGTAGCATGTGATGAAGCATTTTGAACATAATTTTCTGATTTTGACAAAAAAAATTTTGAAGTGGGCATAGTTTACAGGAGCAACTGCTCCTCTTCACTTCTATGATGATGACTTCACTCCATTTGCAAGTTTGACTATTCCAATGCATAGTATCTCTTGCATAGTGCATTTTGTCTATTGCAATCTGATATCATTTTCAAATTAATAAAAAAGGAAACATGTTGGGCTCTACCCTTGTGGGAGCCAAATTTTCTCCACATGCTTTAATGTCTTCAAATTAGCAACATTACTTTTTCTATACCTGCATAGTGAACAAACAAGTTAAAATAAAAACATACCTCTTGAAGTTGAATGATCTTTCTCATGATGATCTGATCTATTGCACATGTCTGATTTTGATCCAATCACATCAAATGCATAATGTTTGCAATATTTATATGTCTGTTGATAAAGCATATGAAGAATTTGCATATCCGAAGCTTCTAACGAGGCTTTTCTCTAATTTTGCAGGGACACTGTCCTGATCAGGAGCAAAAGATAAAGACATGAAGATCAAGCAGCCAATCAAGAAGATCAACCTACAAAAAGGTAATGATGGATATACACTTTCCTCATATGTTCCTTTCTTTCTCTTTTATCCTCAGATGTATAGCTTGCACCATGTTTGCATTGCTCAGTTTAGTCACTCCCATGGCTTGTGTGGGACACATTTAAATATTTCTTTAAATATGATCAGTTACTTTACCTTATGCAAGTGATTTATGTATGTTTAATTTTTTGAATTAAATGCATAGGATAGAATAACTGAATCTGATATGAAACATATGTTCAAAACATGATATGAAATGACAGTTTTATAAATACCTTTCCTTCACACTGAATTGTGATTACTTGAATAATTCAATCATATCATAGCTGAAAGATAAACCAGTTAAAACCTCCTATCATTCATTAACTGTGTACTATCTTGTCATCAGATAATTTCACTTGTCAGGATGGTTTGACAGTTCTGATTGCACTGTCAAATTATCCTGGCAACTGATCTTTGCTTGTCTCCTGCCAAGATGTCATACATTCACTGATTGATCATACAATTCAAAAGTTTTCTTTTATTCCTTTTGTGAAAACTACAATTCAGGTCTAACTAAATTAGGTGTGAACATAATATAGTAACAGTATTATTTCACAATAATCTTGCAAGTGAGAGAATGTATGAAATGTCATGAAGCGAGGTATAGACAAGGGTTGAAATCAGTTGTGGTTCCTAGAAAGGTTCTTCGCCACTTTCCAATAATCCCACGATTACTCTAAATGTATAGGTGAAGAGACATTGTTGAACTTATGCAATGGCATGCCCAAAATAAGTGCATTGATGGAAAACAACGACATGTGCCTGATTCTATGACGTGGATGGAATTTGATAAAAGATGGCTTGATTTTTCTCAAGATCCTCATAATATAAGGTTGGGTTTTTCTCTAGATGGGGTGAACCCATTCTCAAATCAAAGTACTAAATGGTCAACTTGGCCAGTGTTTTTAATAAATTATAACTTGCTTGCCTCCATGGTTAGAAACTAAACCATTTTTCTTAATGCTATTATTGATTATACCAGGAAAGAAAAATGTGACTTCAGATACAATCGATGCTTATCTAGAGCCATTTTATGATGAGCTAATGGAATTGTGGAAAGGAGTTGAAGCATTTCAATCTTTAAGGGATGGTTATTCAATCAAATTCACTTTAAGAGCTTCCTTATTGTTTACGATTCATTATCTTCCTACATATGGCACATTGTCTAGTCTCAGTGTTCATGGATACCATGGATGTCATGCTTGCAACTTTAAGGATTTTGTGAAGCACTCAAGAAGTTTGTGTAAGTGTATTTATTGTGGACATCATGCTTACCTTAAAATGGATCATCCATATCATTGACAAAAAACATGTTTCAATAGTCAAGAAGAGAATCGTGAAGTACCATTGCTAATAACGTGTGATTACATTGTTGAGAATGGACAAAAAACAATGTCATTTATAATTGAAAATGATGGGATTACTGGTAGTAGATATGATCCATGAAATGAAAGTGGTGTAAAACAGTTGTGCATATTCTATAAGTTGCCATACTTTAAGGATATAGCCATTAGGCATAGTGTTGACTTTATGCATACTGAGAAAAATATAGCCTATGCTATTATAGAAACTCTTTTTGGTACTTTTAATACTATTTCATCACATGAAGACTTTTGAGAACTAAAGATTCATCAAAATCTTTGGGTTGAAAAATATGCTGATGAAAAATATAGAAAACTTAGTGCTCCTTATGTCTGGACAAATGAACAATGTGCACAATTCTTATAGTTGATGTCTCAGACTTGCTTTCCCACTGGATATGTAAGTAGTAGTATTAGAAGTCAAATTGACATTAATAGCTTAAGATGCCTCAAGACCCATGACTATCATGTCATAATCAAGAATATTTTACCTATTGTGGTAAATATATCAAGTTTGGAAAAGGGGCCAAGATTAGCAATTATAATGTTGGGCCTAGTATTAAAGAGAATGAGTTTACATGTATTAGATCCTTCAAACTTTGATAGTTTGAGGGAGGAGGTTGTTGAAATCCTTTGTCTATTGGAATGGGAATTTCCACCAACAATCTTTAACATTTCTATGCATCTTTTGATACATCTAGAATATGAACTAGAGCATTGTGGCCCAATAAGAACGAGATGGATGTATCTTATAGAACGATCTATGAAGGTTTTGAAAAAAATTGTTAGTACTAGGACAAAACTGGAAGGCAGCATGTCTGAGGGATATTAAATGCAAGAGGCCGTGGGATTTTGCACACAATATATGAAGGATTTTTAAAATGTCAATCGACATGTATGGGATGATGACGAAGATGAGAGAGTTGCAGGTGAAGTATTAGAAGGCAATGGATGTTGCTTCAAGCTATCACATCAAGAAAGAAGTGCGATACATGCCTATATTCTTCAAAACACAACTTCATTCGATAAGGGGAATAGGTAAAAAAAATTTACACAATAGTTTATTTACTCAATTGCATTTACACATTTATATTATTAATCTTACTATTTGTACGTTAATATTATATGTAGAAAATATGAAGAAGAGAATCAAACTTGGATGCAACATCGACCTCAAAAGTAGAGACGTCATGATTTGATTGGAGATGATTCTTTTCCAAAATTTGAAGAATGGATTTCTAATGTAGTCAGTCATGCAAAAGAAGAAGGTCAAGATGTAACAACGGAGGAAAGTGAGCTTTCACAATCTCCACATGTATGGGCTATGTGTTTTAGTGGAATGTGGGCCTATGGTAGTCATTTAAGAGTGGAAGAAAAAGACAAAGGAAAGACAAATTGTGATTGTGTTGTTAGTGCTGAAATTCTTCATGAAACTGAGAAGAAATTTTATGTTGGATTCATCCAAGAAATTATTCAAGTGGATTTTGGTGAAAATAGTCCTATATTATTAAAATGTAAGTGGATCCAACCATCCGCAGTACAATTTGATGAGTATGGATTTGTATGCGCAAATACAGGGCAATTTTTATCAGAGATGGATGAGACGAGTGTTTCCCCTCTTCAAATTAACCAATCATTTCTAATTGATGATGTAATAAGCCAAAGATGGTTGTATATCATTCAAACAGAGTCTCATTCCAAACAAAAATTCATGGAAGTTGTCAATATAATGCTTGATGGGCAATATGTTAATTTACAAGAAACATTCGAAGAAGTGGATGAAGACGATGATGGAGTGTTTGAAGAAGAGATTTTGATTACCAATGAATAGATTGGGAGAGAGAATGACCAGCATGTCACAAATGAGGATGAACAAAATCAAGCAGATGTAGAAATGAGTGATCAAGATTTTGATCTTGTTGGTAATGCAGATGATTATGATGTTGTTTTTTCACCTTAACTAGCTTATCACCTTAAGAGGTTAGCTTGTCACCTAAACTTTGGTTATATGTATGGTGTAATTTATTATTGAATGTAATAAAGATCTAAGTATAGGTATGCTTATTCACTATTATTTTACTGATACATTTCTGAATGTAATCATCAATATTCTACTGGTACATTGTATACAAAACCTGAGATGTTCACTGTTGATTTGAAGTGCATTTAAAGTTAGGTTCAATCATTCTTCTTAGTTTTCTTACTTTGGTAGAAATTAATTTTGTTTAGTTAGAATATAATTTCTTGTATGTCCTATATGTTTTCTAGATGCTAGACTTTTCTTGTATGTCCTAGATGATAGCTTTAGTTTGTAATACAAATTCTAGCCTCCACATGCATTGAATATGTTTGTGTGAAGGAAACAATGACGAACATCTATGATTTAATAATGCATATAGATATGTTAACATTAGGTGAACTAAGCCTCCTCATTACAAACAAAGAAATGATCTCTTAGATATCTTAACCAGAATTTGAGCACCAGATTAAATCTTCTTCTCCATTGATTGCTTCAAATATATATTACAATATAACATAAGTCTCCTCATATATGTTTCTATAAATTCCTATGATGATGATATCAAAATTCGGTCTTGGTTTCTCTTTTATAAGAGAAGAAACAAGCTTCAGACCATTACAAAATATGGCAGCTTTTCAAAATTCATGCCTCTTCATATAAACTAAACATTATTTTTTCTTAAAACATAATTAAGAGAAAACAAAGAAAGTAGACAATATTGATTGGAAGCCCACAACACTTGCAATACACTTATAGTCCATTAATCAACATAGGAGACCTGTGATCATCCCAATCTGGCAAAGTCCCCCTCTCCATGATAGAGTGTTTGAAGGCTCGGTTCTTCCACTACAACATCTTCAAGGCCCTATTCTTCTGGAGGAGCCAAATAATCTTGTTCCCATTGGTATATTGTGTAGTCATGAGGCCATGATGCTCGTTTCTCCCCTACACGTATAGCCTATCTATTCATCACCTCGAAGATACTTCTCCTACCATTCAAACACAATAAAATCACTAGGCCACTTATAATCTTGAATTTGGAGCAAGTTGGCCTAGTCATCCTTCCACCTTTTGTCTAGCAATGCTTTGACATCAATTACAAACTTTGTATATCTAGCATCCAAAGCAATTACTCTATCCAGAATGATGTTGAAGCTGAGAATATTGATATCTTCATCTTTTTTCAAAAATTCCATGACCTTAGAAACTGTATGACCAAATTCATCCTTCCACGCATCAAAATCCATGATCTTTTCCTTCTCTGTTAGGATTGATGGAATGAACTAGTGTTTGAAAGTGGCAAAAGAATCAATATTTACCTGCATTCTCTGATTCTCACCATTCACATACTGATACTCAGCCAATATCATCTTGACCATTTTCTCTGTTGGCTTTATAGCTGCAGGAGCATCTTGATTCCATTGTAGAACTTTACACGGAGTGATCAATGTGTGATGTGTTGACTGCCATTTTTGATACAAGGGATCTAAAACAAAAAAAATTACTTTCAACTATTCCATGGCCTAAGACAAGGAAGAATAGCATTCATGCACATCTCTCAACTTGTCAACAACCATTTTCACTCTATATTCCAAAATTTTCTCAAACACTTCAAGATTTTTCAATTTTGCCTCATTCTTTGTTTTCTCATTTTGGCTTTTCAATTCCTCAATTTCTTTTTCTAACTTCAATTTCAAAACATTGAATTGTTTAGCAATCATTGTGGTATCACTTGTCTCTTGTGGCATAGGTGTTTGAATTGGCACAATGGCTTGAATTTGAGAAGAACTCTTACCCTTCAATTTTTTTTTTTAGGTTTACATTTTCAAGATATAATCTATTTACCTCATCATTCATCTCCATCTGAGTTCTCTCATAATCAAACAATCTTTGCTCTAGCTTTACAATAGTAGCTCATGTAAACATTGTAGTATGCATAGTGAGGGTAGCTGCTTCAGTTGTTGATGTGTACTGGAATGTCTTGATCATAGTTGTTCTCCTTATTTCTTGGACCACATCAAGTAATCTTGGTTTGCTAGTTTTCTTTTGTGCTTCCCATATTGCCAAAGTCTCTATTTTTGGATTGTAACCACAACCAGCAACACCTTCCTCATAGTCAAATTCAAAAACTAGCATGGGGTCATCTTGATTCCTGACTTGGTCTAACAAAAACATTTTCTTCAACTCAAGCCTGGGAATGATCATCATGTTACTCCTTAATACCATTTGTCTAGCCTCATTAGGGATGACACTTATTTCATCTATTTTCATATTCTTGAAAGTTTGTGAAACAATTTGGTCATGTTGAGATTCATTAGCACCCATTTTATTTATTTCCACTTGTTCTTGAAATTCTTTCATCTTTATCTTGAGCCAAAAATCTTTGAATTTAGGAGAATTAATAAAATCATCATCCTCCATAAATCTCATAGAAGCCACAATTCTTTCATCTTCTTCTAATTCAAGCTCCTCTTGTGCCTATTTGACCATTCTAGCCTGTGGTTTGTGTGTTTCTATTTCTTGGCCAACAAGTGGTTGATCTATTTCTCCTTCATCTCCCATATTTCTCAGGATACTAGCCACTTCATCAATGTCACCCCCTCCTTCGCTCAATTCATATGGAACTAGTGGAGAAACATCCTCAATCATTTGCCTTTTGGCAGGTGGTGAATCAAGGACATGACCTGGATCCTGTAGTGACATTACATCTGGTGTAGGCTCTTGAATCATGACTCTTGGTGGTCTTTTGACACTGAGCTTGGTAGTCTTTGAAGGCTACTTCTCAGACTTGCTATATATTCTTTCAAAATTGTCAATTATCATATTTATTCTTCTCAAAGGGTCCCTCTCTTCAACAAAGAATCTAGCAAAATTAGGATTTTGTTTTCTCCTATCATCCTCAATCCTTTTCAAAATCTCCCATTTTCTTACCCTATTATACACTTCTTGAAAGGTGACAAGATTTCTGATCACATCCTCATCAAAATTAATTTGATGGGATATTCCCATTCTTGTGAGGATGGTTCATCTAACAAAGTTCATGTGACCTTCTAGATCACAAACCCTCTCTACACCTAGTTTCAAAGAATATTTAGCCTTCAAATAGGCTTGCAAATCCTCTAAAGTATCAGAACCAATGGACCAATTACCAAACATTGTGGAATCAAGAAGAAATGTGCCTTTCTTCTATGTCTTCATTACATCCTTCTCCATCCACATCATTTGTCACATGAATTCAAGGAATGCAATTCTATCTGGCACAAATTTGGGCAACACATGGGGTGGCTAAGTACACCCATATACCTTGATTATAGTATGAACTGGTAAGAAAAACCAATCAACATAGTTATGATATGACCCTCTTCTAGCCTATGGGCAAGAGGCCTCAACATTTCCCTGGTCTCTTTTATCAATCTGGGAGAAAAGATACTAAGAGAATTCATTATTCTAATTGAGAAATCATCATGAAACACAACATAGTCACAATTCTTGCAATGGCTATCCCATTTGTAACACCAGCACTGTGTTGGCAATCTTTGTCCATTTTCATCAATCATGCTCAGATCCATTCTGCTGGGCCACTTCCTTCTATTTTGATACAAAATCAAATGACATAACAAAGAGTAGTATTTGAAATCTATGGGCTTTTTGTTTTCTCTTATTTTCAAAAATCCATCATGCAGTTTCTTTTCAATGATGTTGCAAAATCATATTCAACATTAACTTCTAGATTTTGAATTCTCATGGCCATCATCATTAGGGTGACAAGCATTCTACCTTGGGCATCAATACCCAACACCTAACACAAAGCAAAATATGTTCTTTTGAAATAGACATCAAAATCTTCAACAGAGAAAGGTTCAACTGCAGTGGATGGGATTTCAATTCTTTTGTTATTTGCCCCTTTCCTCATGTGCATGGACACCTCATCACTTCTATGTGTTTTTCTCAAACTATTGCACTCCTACTCACTCTTTTGTAGATCTACTTGTGTGAGGGCTTGCTTTCTCAACATGAAGTAGTCTATGATTGCATTCCTATCCACAACCACTAATGGTGACCAATTTGGTAGTCTGACTATTTTGGTGGCTAAGTGATAGTGTTGTGTCAATGTTCTAATCAAATCCACATCAACAAATACATTTGGCACCACAACCTTTGCCAAATCCAAATTCCATGGGTTTCCAACTGGTTCTTGTCCATCTTTCTTTCCACAAAAATACCAAAAAAGGTTCCATCCAGAGATAGGGATTGCAACATCCCGACATCCTTCTGCAACATCTTTGAACAATTTCTTAGACCCCTTGTCAACTGAATTTGATAGGATGTCCAACAATGATTGTTGAAGTGATTGTTTCTTGGGAGAAAGGGGGTTAGTGCTCATACTCACAGACTCAGATTTTTTAGGTGCCATATTTTAGTGCCTCTATGAACTAGGGTTTTGATATTTTACTTGCTTTACCAGACTAGTTGAAAACAGAGCACAAACCAAACATCAACTTTTATGCAAAGAGTGATAGGGCAGACTTACCCAGTCAAAAAATGCCTGAGGAGAGCACACAAAGCTTGAATTTGCATTCTACAATCAACACTGAATTTGCTAGAATGAAGAAATACAAAGAAATTCTAAGTTTTATCATGCCATGAAGCTGGTCATTTTGCTATTAACCTGGTTCGTGCTACAAAATCAACAAATCTCAGCATTCAATTCGTTTCAAACATAGACCATTGATTTGATCCAATCCAATGGCTGGGTGAGTATTTTAAGACTTGCAGTCCTTTCCTCAAAAATCAGAATCATGCATGTGTTAGGGTTTAGGCAGATCAAAGCAATAAACACTAACAATTATATGTAGATTAAATAACCCAAATATAACAATGAAGAACAACACAAAAGAGATCAACATAGAAATTTAACGCGGTTCACCCAAAATAGGCTACATCCACGGAAACTTAACCATCCAATGATTTTATTATCCAGTACAAAACATATTACAATCTCATGAATTCCACATCGCAACATGCATCCCAGCTTCTTATAACAAGCTTTTTAGAAGCTTCTCGAATTAGGGTTTTACAATGTCATTTTTCTTTTGTTGGTTAACAAAAATAACAACTGACTCCAAACGGGCAAAAAAGAGGGAAAAAAATTTAGGGGTTGTGCCCCCAAACCCCTCCTTGGGGGCTGCCACCCCCAAACCCCCACTCGAGGCCTAGTCCAGTGCCAAACCCTAGTGAGGATAGATTACAAGTGTACAGTATTTACATGATCAGTCACCACATACCAACAATATCCCACTTAGAGACTGATCAGGCTCCACACCAAACAATCTCCCACTTGGAGACTGATCAGGCTCCACACCAAACAATCTCCCACTTAGAGACTGATCCTAGATGACACCGCTGCACTTGCAGCTCCCACTGGATTACAAGCCTAGCTGGTTTTTTATATCCACCATTATCAATCATGAAGGCCAATGGAAACTAATGAGGAAATTAGTTTCTCCCGTGTAACCACCTTTGTGAACATATCTGTAGGATTCTCACTTGTGTGAATTTTCTCCATCTTCAATTGTCCATCCTCCACAACTAACTGGATGAAGTGGTATCTGAGATGTATGTGCTTAGTTTTTGAATGCAAAGTTGAATTTTTAGCAAGATGAATGGCACTCTGGCTATCATTGTACAAAGGGCTATCTTCTTGTCATTTCTCGAATTCCTCCAAAAAATGTTGTAACCAAATCATTTCCTTGTTAGCTTCCGTAGCAGCAACATACTCAGCTTCAATGGTTGAAAGTGCAACAACCTTTTGTAGCCTTGAAATCCAACTGACTGCAGTACCTCCTACAGTAAAAACATACCCTGTAGTACTCCTCCTGCTATCAATATGACCCGCTAGATAAAAATCAACATATCCTTTTAGAGTAGAATTTGTTTCTCCAAAACATAGTTTCTTTGAAGTAGTACCTCTCAAATATCAGAGAATCCATTTTATAACATTCCAATGTTCCATTCCTAGATTGCTCATATACCTTCTCACAACTCCCACTACATGTACAATATCTAGCCTTGTATATACCATTGCATACATCAAGCTTCCAACTACTGATGCATATGGTATCTTAGACATTTTATCTTCCTCCTCTTGTGTCTTTGGACACATCTCCTTAGTCAACTTAAATAACAAGGCAAAGGTGTACTAATTGCTTTTGCATTCTGCATGTTAAACCTTTTCAACACCTTCTCTACATACTCACTTTGGCACAAAAATAATTTTTTGTTTGTCCAATCCCATGTGATCCTCATACCAAGGATTTGTTTTGCTATACCCAAATCCTTCATAGCAAATGAATTTGCTAATTTTTTCTTAAGTTCATTAATATGCTGCATGTTAGACCTAGCAACAAGCATGTTATCAACATAAAGCAACAGAATAATATAGTTGTCATTACCCAATTTCTTAAAATAAACACAATAATCAAAATGACATCTTTTGTAACCTTGTTTAGCCATAAAACTATCAAATTTCAAATACCATTGCCGAGGTGCTTGCTTTAGGCCATACAAACTCTTCTTTAACCTGCACACAAATTCCTCCTTACCCTTAACCTCATATCCCTATGGTTGCTGCATGTATATTTCCTCTTCCAAATCTCCATGGAGAAATGTTATTTTCACATCTAGCTATTCAAGATGCAAGTCTTCTGCAGCCACAAGACTTAGAATAGTTCTAATAGAAGTCATCTTTACAACTAGAGAAAATATTTCATCAAAATCTATACATTTTTTATGTGTAAAACCTTTTACCACGAGTCTGGCCTTATATCTTTTCTTGCCTCCATCTTCTTCCTTCAACCTGTAAACCCATTTATTTGGCAATACTCTTTTACCTGCAAACAATTGGATTAAGTCCCAAGTGTGATTCTGCAACAAGGAATCCATTTCCTCTTTCATGCCTAGCTCCCACTGCTTTTTAGTGTCTACCTACATTACTTCTTCATAACCTTCAAGTTCACTAGAATTAATTAATAATATAGAATATAATGATGGAGAAAATCTTTCTGGAGGTCTAGTTATCCTTGTAGAACATCTAACACTTGCAGGAGTCTGTGGGATAACTTGTTGTTGAGCATCAGGTACCACTGGTATTTTATTTTCTGGAATCTCATCCAGCACCACATATTCCTTTTTGGCTGGTTCATGCTTCTTTTCCTGCAGCTGATCCTTATACATGACCTTCTCATTGAATATAACATCTCTGCTCCTAATGATTTTATGATTTTCATAATTCCATAACCGACAACCAAATTCAACTACTCCATATCCAATGAAGGTACATTTTTAGACTTAGCCTCAAGCTTGGTTCTATTTTCAATATCAACATGGACAAAAGCTTCACAACCAAAGGTTTTCAAAAATGAATAGTTTACCTTTTTGCCTATCTAAGCCTCCTCTAGAATGCCACCATCTAAAGGATTTGAAGGTCCCCTATTTATTAAATAAACAACGGTATGTACAACATCTGCCCAGAAGTGTAAGGGTAGTCCAGCATACAATCTCATGCTCCTTACACACTCCATAATGGTCCTATTCATCCTCTCAGACACGTCATTTTCTTGTGGGGTTCTAGGAACCATTTTCTGCCTACGGATTCTATTATATGAATAGTAATTTTCAAATTCTCTACTGCAATACTTGCCTCCATTATTAGATCTGAGACACTTCAACTTTTTTCCTGTCTCATTCTCAACCAAAGCTTTCTACTTTTTAAAAGTTTCAAATACTTTTGATTTTTGTTTTAGGAAATACACCCATGTTTTCTTAGTTGCATCATAAATAAAAGTAACATAATAGCAAGAGCCACCAAGAGACGATACCTGGGCTAGTCCCCATACATCTGAATGCACAAGCTCTAATTTCTTACTCTTCTTCTCTCCCAACTTTGAGAAATCAAACTCTTTTCTAGTTTCCATAAACACAATTTTCGCAGAACTCCAAGTCAATCTTCTTCAGACCTGGTAGCAACTTTCTGGAGTGAAGGATCATCCCTTTCTCACTCATGTGCCCAAGTCTATGGTGCCACAATTATGTTTCTATCCCTGTAGCAAGTGCTATAACTATCTCAGTAGCAACTATTTCTGTAGCAGCTAAGGTAGAATAAGTATTACTAGTACACAAATACAATGTGCCTACCTTTTCACATTTAGCTACTGTTGATGCACCTTTAGTGACCTTCCAGACTTTGTCTGAAAAGTTAACTATGCAACCTTCACTACCCAGTTGTCTTACAAAGATTAAATTCCTTCTCAAATTTGGAGCATGCCTTACCTCTTGTAGCAACCATTCATTTCCATTCTGCAACTTGATTTTTATCTTTCCTTTTCCAACAATCTGGCAAGGTTCATCATCACCTAAATATACCTGTCCAAAATCACTTTGAACATAATCTACAAAATAGTTCCTATGGGGTGTGGCATGAAATGAAGCCCCTGAATCTATTACCCAGGAATCATTAGCATTATCTAAACACAAAATTAAAGCATCATATAACTTATTACTTGCAACATTAGCTTCCTTACTATCATCATGTTGTCCATCTCCTTGTTTGCCCTTTCGAGACTAGCAATCCTTCTTCAAGTGTCTTGGCTTTCCACAATGCCAACAATCCATTCTTCCTCTAGATTTAGATCTACCTTTCTTCAACTTCCCTTGTGACTTCCCAGATTTGTTGGGCTTTTTCCTCTCGCCTTTGTTCTTCCCCTATTCTCTATAGTCAAAGCATTACCCGATGTTGAACTCTCACCTATGCTTTTCTGTCACATTTCCTCGCTAAGGATAACACCAACAACATCATCAAATTTCAAAGTATTTGAACTAGAGACAGAGTTACTTACAGCCATTACCAAGTTATTTGAGCTTTCTGGAAAAGAACATAAAATCAAGAGAGCCCTCACCTCTTCATCAAATTTCACTTTTACAGAAGTTAGCTAACCAGTAATCATATTAAACTCATTTAAATGATTTGACATAGATCCACCTGTTGGCAAGAGACACTATATGGATTCATGGTTGTTGTCATTGATGGCAACAAAGGTCATCCCACATATCCGCAAGTCATAATGTATCTCTACCGGAAGTCAGAATAAAGATTGTTGTGGTCCGGTGAACAAGAACAGAGCATGTGGCAAGGTCCGACAGATTGATCCGGATCTCTCAGAGGAAGTGTCTTGGTGCAGTGCGGATTTGGGGGAGTCAAGAGGACTACCTTGAGTGGTATATTCCAAGGATTTAGCCTCCGGTGATGGACAAGGAAAAAGATATGAATAGTTGAGTACCGGATTCCTGAGAGACAGTGAAAACAGAGGAAGAACTGACTGACAGAGTATCAGACTACTTTCCGGATGTGTTACTGTTAATGATAAAGGTTGTGAAGGCATGAATCATGTTTGGCCGACATGATTGATGATATCTACAAGTATATGCTTGATCCGCATTGCTTGGTGAGAAAGGATTCAGCCGACAGAACAAAGTTTGTAAGAAACTAAACTATTCCGAATGCCGACTAGAAAGGTGATGAAATTACTTGTGCGGATATATATAAAGGATGGATTTAGTTGTGAAAGGTGTGTATGTGTGAGTGTATATGCGAACAAGTCCAGAACAGAGCAGAAGTAGCAAGAAAGATCCGGTATGTGAAAGGATAGCAGAATAAAGAACAGAGGAAAGATGAAGTGCAGCAGATCAGTGTACTGAGCCTAACCGGAACTGAACTCCAGCATATGCAGATGCTTCCAATCAGTTCAAGACTGTGATTCTTATCACTTTGTAAGACAGTGTGTCTTCTTGTAGGCAGTGAGCCTCTTGTGAGCAGTGTGCTCGGGCAGTGAGCCCTAATTGGCAAGTGCCATTTTGTAATTTCCTATTCTTCTAACAGAGAATAATTTTGGGTTAATCACCCCGTGGTTTTCTCCCTTAACAGGGTTTCCACGTCAAAAATACTGTGTCATGTGTTTCTTATTTCATGGTAATGTTTTCTGTGTTTGATTTAATGCTGCATTAATTAATAAGAAAGTTCAGATAGAGAAATAATTGGGATAACTGATTCACCCCCCCCTCTCAGTTATCAACAATTGGTATCAGAGCAAGGTTCCTCCTAATAGAGCTTAACAGCTTGAGGAAGATCTGGGAATTCAAATGGATGCATATGGTTTAAGGGAGCAACTCAAGACTGCCCTTGAGGATCTTGAACAGTCAAATTCTGAAGTCAATGAATTAAAAGAAAGACTCAAACAGGCTGATGAATTCATGAGGGAATTAAAAGACAAATTAAGTCTCTCTATGAAAAAGAGAAAGGAGCTGCTCCAACAATTGGCAAGACAAAGTGAAGAAAGCAATACAAATGAAGAATTGATTGAGCAAACCAAGTTATGTGAAAAATTATCAAAAGAAGTCATTATGTTAAGACATGAAATGGAATCAGGAACTATAAAGTTTACTCAAGAGATTGAAGAAAAAAGAAAGACTGAAGACAATCTAAGACAATCTCTTAAAGAAAAATCAGAAGAATGCCACCAGATGGACAGGATTATCAGACATCTTGAATCTGATCTTGAAGATGCCAAAGATAATGACGAAAAACTTGAGGATCAAATTGCCTCTCTCAAAAGAGACCTTCAAACAGCAAATGAATATAAAGAGAAATTCAAGATAAGTTCTGCTCAACTTGAAGTTCTTCTTGGAAGTCAAAAGAAGACAGATGACAAGTATGGTTTGGGATATGAGAAAGGAGAAAGCTCCAGATCCGGTCAGAGGAATCTTGGATCAGAAAATCCAAGGAGCAGGCCTAGAAGACCTCCGGTAAGACAGCCAAATGCTCAAAGATATCCATCCTTCAATGGATACTGCCACAGCTGCAACCACTTTGGTCACAAAGCTAATCAGTGCAGAATGAGAATGAATCAGATTAATTCATCCTTCTCCGGACAGTGCTTCAACTGCAAAAGGTATGGACACAAATCCCATGAATGCAGAATTATGCAAGAAAACAAATCATTCAAAGGTAGATGCTTTACATGCAATAGAGTAGGTCATATGGCTAATCAATGCAAATCAAGAGGATATCAGTCAAATATGCAAAGAAATGTTATTTGCCAAATCTGCAATAGGTCCGGTCATAATGCTAAAGTCTGCAGAAACAAGAATCAGGACAAAAGAGGTCCAGTGTATAATCAGAATCAAGACAAGGGTAAACAAAAGATGAATGCGGATGAAGTTAGGAATCAGATGAGCAAGATTTGGGTGAAGAAAAGTTCAGAGAATGTAGAGGTTGGATCCGCACCAGACTCTGGTGCTGATATTTCTTCCGGAAATTAAAAAGTGAGCTCAGGCTCAGGGGGAGACTCAAAGAAAATCCTGTTCCCCCAGCCAAACAAGTGGTGCCGGATGTGGCACAAGATGCGGATTAAAGGGTTTGTAGATATGAATCTTGAGATGCTTCAGTCAAGTTTTCAGAGGTCCGCATGGAGTTATGAAGAAGCTGTGATCGATCAAGTAAGACCTGTTCAGGGAGACGCTCCGGTATGACAAAGGATTACAAAAAGGTCCGGAGAGATCCGGAAGTGCACTATCTTGTTCTGCGGATTGGACAGAGTGTTTGGGATGTTCTTGTAATATGTTACCTCAATTTATTCATGATTTAAAGATCCGGATGATATTCACTGATCAGGACTAATCCAGGATACTCCAAGCTGTCCAGACAGGGCAAACCGGAATAATGCAGGTGAAGCATTTATTGTAGACAGATATTAGGGTTTGCGGAGCAATATAAGGGATTTCTCAAAAGTCATTTGCTCATTCTGCACTCAAGAAGAAGCGAAAAGTGGAGCTCTGCAACAAAATTCATCAAGCACACCAAGGATCTCCTGTCGAAGTCATTGCATAAAGAAATCAATCCAACCACTCCGTGCCAACCGAAGACGCATAAGGTATTCTCCGTTTTTCATTATCTCACTGTAAATCCTTGAAGAATGGCTACTCCAAATATAGTTAAGATCTCTGATAGACCTCGCCCCACATTCAAGAAACATCCTTACAAATCATTGGAGGTAGATCCACTAGGAGCCTTCTCTAGTGTTCCTCACGGAGTTTTACATACTGAAGACATTAGGGTTTACATACATGCAAGCATTGAGGAATTTGGGGAATTCAAATTAAGAGACCTCTATCACAAGCAACTGATAGACAATGCTTTTGAGCTTAAACCAGAGTATAAGGGTATCCAGAAGAAACAATTTGAGCAATTTATTCATTTCCCCAGCTTTGAAGAAGATGAATGGGTCCGGTATGTACTGAGCAGGATGCATGACAACTTTCTATGGCTGGATAGACCCTGCAAGATCACAAAAGAGGCAATTAGGGCAGTAACTGGTCTATACTCTTCCGGAGGGATACCTATCCTCAAATCTGTCAAGAACAACATTGTAACTGAGGCCACCGGATCAAAGTTTGATAAGAGGGCAATGACCATTGAAGATATTTCGGATCCGGATATCAAGTATGCATCCATGATAATAGGATACAAGATCTATCACTCCAGCAGGGAGAATTCTGTATCCAGAACTGCAGTATACACTGCCTATGAAATGCTAAGAAAGAATGCAGAATATGATCTCTGCGAACTACTGCTAAGCCAATTAATGGAAAATATACAGAAAATCAAGAAGGACAAAAAGAATTCCTTTAAGTATGGTACTCTTATTGTATGTCTATTCTTCTACTTCATGAATGAGCTACCCGGATCAAGTGGATGGGTATGGCAGAGTGACAAACCTGTTGCAGTCCAAATAAGAGACTATTTGCATGGACTTGGGGATGCAAAAGCAAGAAATACAGCTCTATGGGGATACTTCAAAAACTTTCAGAGCATGATGCAAGCAAGAGAGAGAATTCCCCAGTCTCTTGTTGAAAAATACAAAGACTCAGTGTGTTTCATGGTTGACACTGATCAGTGCCTAATGGAGGCAGTGGAGCCAAGGATTGTCTGGATCATGCCCATGGGGTATGAAGTGGATGAACAGATAGTGGAGCTACATGTTCAACACATGCTAAGTCAGCCCAAAGATCCCAAGGCAGAAAGGTTTGGAACCTTTGAGGAGCTGAGTGTAAAAATACATGTAGAACTCAGGGAACCTGAGATTAAGAGAAATGTGAGAAAAGAAGTAGAGCACATTGCTCAAGGCCTAGGAATCTCAAAAGAGGTACTTGATGCCAGCCGGGAAAAGAGGAGGAAGGCTGAGGAAGAAGAGAAAAGTAAAGAAAGTGCTCCGGTTGAAACTCCCACCCGGACCAGATCATCAAAGAGATCTGCACCTCCCACAACCAAAAGCTCAAAACCGGAAGTCCAGGCATCCGGTAAAAGATCCAAGACAAAAGCCACAAGGGCTTATGAAAGCCAAAAGGATGAAGAGGAAACAGAGTCAGATGAGGGTGTAAAAGAAATAAAGAAGCAAAAGAGGAAAGGATCCGGTAAACCCTCCACAGGCCAAGACAAGGATGAAATGGCAGAGGTATCTGTTGAAAAGCCCACTCTGTCTCTAGAGAATGTAATCAAGTCGGTCACGGTGGATGGAAACCTTCAACCAATGACTGAATCTTATGATGACTTCAGTGAGGCTGACCAAAAGACTCTGCAGGAAGCCACCATCAAATATCTGAACATATATAATAAGGCTTTCATTGAGATCATATCTCTTATTCCTAAAAGCCTAGAAAAGGAATTGGAAGTAAGAAAGAACAATGCTCATGCAAAAGATCTTGAGATCCGGGAGCAGATAGCTATTCAGCTATATCCTCAAATTGATCCCAAGACAATGAACATAATCTTCAAGGACTGCAAAGATGAGTTCAGAAGTAAAGCCAGGATGAATCAACTCATGCTTGGTGAGACTGACAAAGTGGCACAAGAGACAGAAGAGATCCTCCGGAAGGCCTTCAAAAGGTTCAATCTTCCTGTTGTAGAGGACTTAGGTACAGAAACAGCTGTAGATCCGGAATCATCTGTTCCGGAAGAAGAGGGCCCCGAATAGACAAACATCTCTCCTCCGGTTTCCCCTACAGTCTCCGGATCCAAAGAAGAAGAGGAATTACAGGAGAAGGAAGCAGGGGTGAAAGACAAAGAGGTTGACAGTTCCAAGACTGCAGAAGAAAAGAAACATCTGTCTCCGGCAAGAGACACTGCACAAACCGTTCAACAATTTTTGAGCAAAGAAACTTTAGAGATTGATGAACCGGAGCTTCTAAAAGGCCCATTCGACTTTGACTCTCTCTCTCCGGTACAAACAATGAAGATAGCTTCATTTGCAAATGCCAAGGCAAATGAAAAACTCCTGAAGTCTCATATGGAAGACTGTGAGTTGATAGAGGCTGCTTCTGGAGTACTTGTAAAGATTATGCCATCAATCCAGATAGATCCGACAGCCTCCTCTTCCGGTAATCTAAAAACCTTAGTCAGCAGTGTTGATACACATTTTGATTCTCTAGAAAAATCAGCTGAAGAAAAGGTCCGGAAGGAATTTTTGGATAAGAGATTTTCAGAAATATTAGAATTAATCTCTAAAGATAGGAAGATTGTGAGCATTGGAATAAAGAGCTTAGAGAATGCTCTTAAGGATGGCGGTGACATTTACAAATTTTGTATATCCTGGTCAAAGGCAACAGCAGCAATTGACAAGAAAATAAAAGAGGAACAGGACAAGCTTCAAAGCTTATCTCAAAGTTTTGATCCTCTCTCTTCCTCTATAATAAATCAAGAATGTCAGACTATTGCAGTCTTGAATGAAATAAAGAATCTTGAGAAGGAAAGGAAGAACATCACCAACCGGATGGGAGAACTTAGAAGGATTATAATCCCTAAGTTGGAAACTATGCATGAGGCCATCAGTGATGCTCAGACCACCGCCCAAACAAAAGATCCGACAGATCTCAGGCGGGCAGAAGCTTTTGCATTTTTGTTGAGTGGTCACATTTCAATTTTGGATAGAATGAAGCAAAGTTGGGCCACTGAAATGATCCAATTGCAGACATCCTTTGCAGACATTCTTCAGTATATGTGAGTATGTAAATATGCGGCTATATATAGAAAATTTTTGAAAATTTTGGTGTGCGGACCCTACCCTTTGCCATTGATGTCAAAGGGGGAGTGAGGAGCAGTGAAAAATGAGGAATCCAACTAAGGGGGAGTTCCGGAAATTGTATATAAAGACAGAGCATCAGCAAAAGGGGGAGCATAGTGAAAACACTTAGTCATTTTTCACTAAGTGTTGCCATCAATGCCAAAGGGGGAGATTGTTGGCAAGAGACACTATATGGATTCATGGTTGTTGTCATTGATGGCAACAAAGGTCATCCCACATATCCGCAAGTCATAATGTATCTCTACCGGAAGTCAGAATAAAGATTGTTGTGGTCCGGTGAACAAGAACAGAGCATGTGGCAAGGTCCGACAGATTGATCCGGATCTCTCAGAGGAAGTGTCTTGGTGCAGTGCGGATTTGGGGGAGTCAAGAGGACTACCTTGAGTGGTATATTCCAAGGATTTAGCCTCCGATGATGGACAAGGAAAAAGATATGAATAGTTGAGTACCGGATTCCTGAGAGACAGTGAAAACAGAGGAAGAACTGACTGACAGAGTATCAGACTACTTTCCGGATGTGTTACTGTTAATGATAAAGGTTGTGAAGGCATGAATCATGTTTGGCCGACATGATTGATGATATCTACAAGTATATGCTTGATCCGCATTGCTTGGTGAGCAAGGATTCAGCCAACAGAACAAAGTTTGTAAGAAACTAAACTGTTCCGGATGCCGACTAGAAAGGTGATGAAATTACTTGTGCGGATATATATAAATGATGGATTTAGTTGTGAAAGGTGTGTATGTGTGAGTGTATATGCGAACAAGTCCAGAACAGAGCAGAAGTAGCAAGAAAGATCCGGTATGTGAAAGGATAGCAGAATAAAGAACAGAGGAAAGATGAAGTGCAGCAGATCAGTGTACTGAGCCTAACCGGAACTGAACTCCAGCATATGCAGATGCTTCCAATCAGTTCAAGACTGTGATTCTTATCACTTTGTAAGACAGTGTGTCTTCTTGTAGGCAGTGAGCCTCTTGTGAGCAGTGTGCTCGGGCAGTGAGCCCTAATTGGCAAGTGCCATTTTGTAATTTCCTATTCTTCTAACAGAGAATAATTTTGGGTTAATCACCCCGTGGTTTTCTCCCTTAACAAGGTTTCCACGTCAAAAATACTATGTCATGTGTTTCTTATTTCATGGTAATGTTTTCTATGTTTGATTTAATGCTGCATTAATTAATAAGAAAGTTCAGATAGAGAAATAATTGGGATAACTGATTCACCCCCCCCCCTCTCAGTTATCAACACCACCTTCAATCATTTTCAGATTAAACAAATGCTTCATGAGAAATACCTTATTAGAGGCTGAGGGTTTTTCATACAATTTAGCCAAACCTTTCATCAGTTCATCTATTGTCTTCACTTCTATTATATTGAATGCCATAGACAGTGGCAGGCACAACCGAATGGTTCCCAATACCTTTCTGTCTAGAAGTTCCCAATCCTCATCAGTCATTGCTGCTAGTTTCTTAGATTTTCCTTCCAATAGCCTCCATAAATCCTTCTGATAGAGATAATCCTCCATCAGTAATCTTCCATAACTGATAGTTCTTCCCATTGAATTTATCTACCTTCAATTTACCCTCATTCGCCATTGCTCCCACTTAACTGTGAGACTCCCACTCAACCGTGAGACCTTCCTACAGATGATAATCAAACACAACTTGGCTCTGATACCAGTTGTTAGGGTTTAGGTAGATCAAAATAATAAACACTAACAATTATATGCAGATTAAATAACCCAAATATAACAATGAAGAACAACACAAAAGAAATCAACACAAAAATTTATTGTGGTTCACCCAAAATGGGCTACATCCACAGAAACTCAGCCATCCAATGATTTTATTATCCAGTGCAAAATAGATTACAATCTCGTGAATTCCAGACTGCAACATACATCCCAGCCACTTATAAGAAGCTTTTTGGAAGCTTCTCGAATTAGGGTTTTACAATGTCATTTTTCTTTTATCGGTTAAGAAAAATAACAACTGACTCCAAATGGGCAAGAAAGAGGGGAAAAAAAAAATTCGGGGGCTGCACCCCTAAACCCCAGCAAGGATACGTTACGAGTGTACAGTATTTGCATGATCAGTCACCACATACCAACAACAGGCATCAATGATAACCATTGCAGGGTAGCACTAAAGTCATTTCAACATTTAATTCCTTACCACATCACTGCAAGACCAACTTAGGGCAATCGTGGGACTGCGGGACCTCTTGGATAGTTACGTTCATCTTCACCACTTACTACCACCTCGCAAGCCTTGTTGCACACCACCGTGGGATGGTGGGATACATGTTATCCCTTATGTCTTTTATCGTGCCATCGCCAAGCTTTGGCCTGACCGTCACGGGGCCGCGGGACCCTTTGGTCTCCCATTTGTTGTTTACCACATTACCGCTAGTCGAAGTTATCAGCATCGTGGGGCCGCGGTATGTAGCAGTACTGGTTACTTGAACTCCTTACACCACAACACTATAGGCTCAACTTGAAACCATCGTGGGGGCACAGTGAACACTTAATCTTAACACCTTCCTAACGCATTGCCACCGGTCATCTCCTTACCTGCTACAGGGGCGTGGTAACATATTATGTGCCGCTTGAGTTTATATTGCAACACTGCAACTAAATTTTTTGCATGCTGCGGGGAAGCAATAATTGTGTATTCACATTCTCTAATTCCCACACAGCTGCCAAGGCTGTTTGCATGTACTGTGGGGCTATGATAAGAGACAAAAAACATCAATGGTCAAAAATATAAATTTCTTTCACATAGACCTAATATGAAATGCTCATAAATGACTCCTAGAACAATTCTAAAAAGAATATGAACCCCTAATTATGGATTTATAGAAAGAAAATGTATGAAATAGAGTGGGACTATGTGAAATTTTGAATGGTTCTAACACACCTCATGATGAACTAGACTATGTTTTTCCTTCATCCTGCTTGTGCTATGTTTTTTATGAGTTCTTTTCTTGTGAATATATCCCTAAGGAAAATTTGTCTGATACTTGTAATTGTAAACATCTTCTTGGTTTTTTACTACAAATTCTTTTTAATTTGTAAATTGAATTCTATTTAAGTTTTCATTTGTAGTTATCAGTAGATTGGAAAGTCAACAGTTATCAACTTATGAACTCAATAAAGTTTTACTGATTCAAGTTGTTGATTTATACATTATTGTTTATTTGGACTTCAAGAAATGAAGAGAAGGGTTGTAAGGCACAAATTAGATGATAGTGATCATAATGCTGAAACTTCAATGACAGATTATGAGCACCTTCATAGAGAAAAAGTGGCCAAGAATAATGAATATTTATTGAGACTTGGTTTGACAAATAGGCAAATTGTAAATCCACTAAGTAGTATATTATTTGTTTAGTAGTGTTTAATGAAATTTTATAGGCAAGAGCTTTATGCATATAAGACATAATATGATATTATTTTTTATTTTATAGGCAACAAAAAGAGTGCAAAGAAAATGTGGAGAAAAAACAAAAGGAAAGAAAAATTACAATGTCACCATCTCGTAGAAGCCACCGCTTTTGTGATTCAACAAATGCATTTGTGAAAACAATAGTTTCAATGACGATCATGTGCAACCTGATATAGCATATGTTGATGTGCAACCTGATATAGCACATGGTGATGTATAGCCTAATATAGCACATGGTGATCATGTGCAGCCTAATATAGCACGTGGTGATCATGTGCAGCCTGATATAGCACATGGTGATGTGCAACATTGTGATGATCTCTTAGAACAAAGTCTAAGAGAGATTATTGAAAAACATCACAGCATTAAAGGAACAACAAGTCTATAGATGATTTATTCAAGATTAAAGGATGTGTTTGAAGTGAAATCTACAGAGACCGGTACTCATGATCTACCTACTGATACCACACCTAATGTGGCCAAGGAGCATGAAGTTCCAGTTAATGAAAGTCATGGAGAGAGACCGCTTGCATCTGTTGTGCCTCAGAGTGCACCTATTGCATCTAGAACTTTTGATGGAACTAGTGAATCAAACAGAAATGCTGGTAGTGGTTTAATACAAGATGTGGATGCTTTTGTCAAAAGACAAAGATTGAGTCAATATTTTTATAGATCTACAGAGAGGATTGCAAAACTAAGAAAATTAGAAGGCAAGAAGCCATTCTTGCCTGAGGTATCGAGAGATGGTGAGCCCATTGGGCCAAATGCTGCAAAGTGGGCCTCCAAGTTGGGTGTAAGATGTAGGGCCCATTTGGATATTTGTAAATCAAGTTTTACATAGCAAGATCCATGATCTGTGGAAAATGTTATACAAAAAATGGAAAATGCTTTTGAGACTACTGGTGGACAAATCTATAGAAAATATTACAAGCAAAAGATGAGAATTTTGATGAACAATTTTAGATACAATTGTAGAAAAGCAATCATGGAGGGAAAAGAAAGGTTAAACTCCACTCTATGTCCCAAATAGTGGGAGGCATTGAAAGAAACTATACATTCTGAAGAATATTTGGCAAAGAGTAACAAAGGCAAGAGAACAAGAGATAATGTGAGGGGTGGATATACATTTGGCTGAGGCGAGTCGCAGGCCAAAATAGACAAATTTGGAGTAAGTGTATGGCTTTTTGGTTTAATTTGCATTGTGTTATTTATTTCAATTTTTTATTGAACTAACTATATGTTGAAATTGACATTGTATTTTAGGTGGAAAATAGTAATAGAGAAGCAAGTGCAGAAGATATTGTCAATTATATGACATCACTAGATCTTAGTAAATCTAAGAGTAGGATGAAGTGGAAATCTAGTTCATCAACAGAGATTTCACAACCATCTGTTACCTTCCCAGTAGGATCAGCCTCTCCAGAACATGTCAACTCAAATGAAGGGTACCAACATGTACTGAATTGCATATATGGTCTCAGTTAGTAAGTTTTGTAGTTGGTTGCCTCTGTTAACCCTATAGTTTCTACATGGAATGAGCATAAATCCACAGATCCAAATGAGGTAAGTGTTGGCAAGAGACACTATATGGATTCATAAATGTTGTCATTGATTGCAACAAAGGTTATCCCACACATCCGCAATGCATGATAAGTCCTCATCAGAAGTCAGATTGAAGAAGTGTTGAGGTTCAGTAAGCAAGAACAGAGCAGTCAGTAAGGTCCGACAGACAGGTCCGGATCTCTCAGTAGAAGTATCTCAGTGAAGTACAGATTTGGGGAAGTCAAGAGGAGTATCTTGACTAATAGATTCCAAGTTTGAGCCTCCGGTGTGGAAAGAATAAAGAGATATGAATGCTTGAGTGTCGGGTTCCCAAGTGACAGTGTGAACAGAGGAAGAACTAACTGGTAGAACATCAGACATTATTCTGAATGTGCTACTGATGATGGAAAAGGTTCTTAAGGCATAAGTTATGTTTGGCCAATGTGATTGATGACTTCTACAAGTATATGCTTGATCCGCATTACTTGATGTACAAGGATTCAGCTAACAGATCAGAGTTTGTGAAAAGATTGACTATTCTGGGTGCCGACTAGAAAGGTGATGAAATCACTTGTGCAGATATATATATAAGATGGATTTAGTTATGAGAGGTGTCAAGGTTGTAAGTGATGTGCGAAGAAAAGCAGTAGAGCTGAATAAAAGCAAAAAGAAAGATCCAGTATGTGAAAGAAGAGCAGCATAAAAGAAGAGGAAAGATGAAGTGCAGCAGAATAGTATACAGAGCCTAACCAGAACTGAACTCCAGCATATGTTGATGCTCTTTATCAGTTCAAGTACTGTATTACACTCTTTATAAATTGTAGACAGTGTGTCTCTTGTAGGTAGTGTGCCTCTTGTGAGCAGTGTGCTCGGTTAGTGAGCCCTAATTGGCAAGTGCCATTTTGTACTTCCATTCTTCTAATAGAGAATACAATCTTGGGTTAATCACCCTATGGTTTTCTCCCTTAATAGGGTTTCCACGTCAAAAATATTGTGTCATGTGTATTTCTATTTCATGGTTATGTTTGCTTGTTTGAATTGATGCTGCACTAATTATTAAGAAAGTTTAGAAAGCTAAAATAATTAAGATAACTGATTCACCCCCCCTCCCAGTTATCAACAATTGGTATCAGAGCTAAGTTCCTCCTAAACAGAGTCTAACAGCTTGAGGAAGATCTGGAAATCCAAATGGATGCATATGGTTTAAGGGAGCAACTCAAGACTGCCCTTGATGATCTTGAGCAGTCAAACTCTAAAGTCAATTAATTAAAGGAAAGACTCAAATAGGCTGATGATTTCATGAGAGAACTAAAAGACAAATTAAGTCTCTCTATGAAAAAGAGAAAGGAGCTACTTCAGCAATTGGCAAGTCAAGGTGAAGCAAATGATGCAAATGAAGATTTGAAGGAGAAAACCAAGTTATGTGAAAAGTTATCAAAAGAAATCATTATGGTAAGACATGAAATGGAATCAGGAGTTATGAAGTTTACCCAAGAAGTTGAAGAGAAAAGAAAAACTGAAGATAATCTAAGACAATCTCTCAAGGAGAAATCAGAAGATTGCCACAAGATGGATAGAATTATTAGACATCTTGAATCTGATCTTGAAGATGCTAAAGATAATGAAGAAAAAATTGAGGATCAAATTGTCTCTCTCAAAAGGGATCTTCAAATAGCAAATGAATATAAAGAGAAATTCAAGATAAGTTCTGCCCAACTTGAAGTTCTTCTTCAAAGCCAAAAGAGGGTAGACGACAAGTGTGGTTTGGGATATGAGAAAGGAGAAAGCTCCGGATCTGGTCAGAAGAATTTTAGATCAGAAAATCCAAGGAACAGGCCTAGAAGTCCTCCGGTAAGGCAGCCTAATGCTCAAAGATATCCATCCTTCAATGGATACTGCCACAACTGCAATAACTCTGGTCATAAAGCTAATCAGTGCAGAAGGAGAATGAATCAAACTAATACATCCTTCTCTGGACAGTGCTTCAACTGCAAAAGGTATGGTCACAAATCTCATGAATGCAGAAATATGCAAATGAACAATTCATTCAATGGTAGATGCTTTGCATGCAATAGAATGGGTCATATGGCTAATCAATGCAGATCAAGAGGATATCAATCAAATATGCAAAGAAATGTTGTTTGCCAATTTTGCAATAGATCTGGTCATATAGCAAAATTCTGTAGAAGTAAGAATCAGGATAAAAGAAGTCCGGTATATTATAATCAGAATCAAGATAAGGGAAAACAAAAGGTAAATGCGGATGAAGTTCAAAGTGAGATGAATAAGATTTGGGTGAAGAAAAGTACAGAGAATGTAGGGGATGGATCCACACCAGACTCTGGTGCTGATATTCCTTCCAAAAATTAAAAGGTGAGCTCTGGCTCAGGGGGAGACACAAAGAAAACCTTGTTCCCCTAGCCAATCAATTGGTGCCGGAACTGGCATAAGGAGAGTTGCGGATTAAAAAGGGCTCATAAGAGAAACATCTAAAAGGGGTATGGTAAAGTTTTGAGAGATCCAAAAGAAGATTTGTAGAATCAAATCCTTCCAAAATTGATCCAGTAAATAGTCTTCCGGTAAAAATAGATTCTTTACAAGTTTGGTCCGGTATGATTCAAACTCTGGTATCTTGATCTACAGATAGATCAAATGACTAATGAAAGGAAGATAGATTATCACTACTCTCCTAGAATAACTTCAAAATCTGTCTCAATGATCCAGAAAGTTTTTTCTTTTCAAATAAGGTAAACAAGGCTAACCGGAATGAATTAGGTTGCGCATTTATTGCAGAATGAAAATTAGGGCTTCTCAGAAATAAAAGAGTTCATTCGCTCATCATTTGTACAATCACATTCGAAGAAAAGAGAAAAGGAGCTCTACAACTACTTCTCCCAAAGATCAAGACAATTCTTCATACAGCTCAATCTGGATTTCATCGTGTGTGCCCTAAACAGCGTAAAAGGTATTCTTTGTTCTTGATATCTCTCAGTAAGATTCCTTGATGATGGCTACTCCAAATATAGTAAAGATTTCTGATAGACCTTGCCCCATATTTAAGAAGCATGGATACAAATCCTTGGAGGTAGATCCCCTAGGAGCATTCTCTAGTGTTCCACATGGTGTTTTGCACACAGAAGATATTAGGGTTTACATACACTCAAATGTTGAAGAGTTTGGGGAATTCAAACTAAGAGATATCTATCACAAACAATTGATAGATGATGCTTTTGAGCTTAAACCAGAATATAAGGGCATCCAAGAGAAACATTTTGATCAGTTCATTCATTTCCCCTACTTTGAAGAAGATGAATGGGTCCAGTATGTGTTGAGTAGGGTACATGATAACTTTCTATGGCTTAACAGACCTTGCAAAATCACCAAGGAAGCAATTAGGGCAGTAACTGGTTTACAGTCCTCTGGAGGAATATCTGTCCTCAAATCTGTCAAAAACAACATTGTAACTGAGGCCACTAGATCAAAATTTGATAAGAGGGCAATGACCATTGAAGATATTACTGAACCGGATATCAAGTTTGCATCTATGATAATAGGATACAAGATATATCACTCCAATAGGGAAAATTTAGTATCTGGAACTGCAGTATATACTGCCTATGAGATGCTGAGAAAGAATGCAGAATATGATCTCTGTGAACTTCTTTTGAGCCAATTAATGGAAAACATACAGAAGATCAAAAAGGACAAGAAGAACTCCTTTAAATATGGTGGACTAATATTATGCCTATTTTTCTACTTCATGAATGAGTTGCCCGGATCAAATGGATGGGTATGGCAAAATGACAAACTGGTAGCAATTTAGATCAGAGATTACATGCATGAACTTGGGGATGCTAAGGCAAGGAATATAGCTCTGTGGGGTTACTTCAAGCACTTTCAAAATACAATGCAAGTCAGAGAAAGAATCCCCAAATCAGTAGTTGAGAAATACAAGGATACAGTGTGCTTCATGGTAGACACTAATTAATGCCTAATGGAGGCAGTAGAGCCAAGGACAGTCTGGATCATGCCTATGGGGTATGAAGTCGATGAACAAATTGTAGAGCTGCATGTTCAACACATGCTTAGTCAGCCAAAGGACCCAAAAGCAGAAAGATTTGGAACCTTTGAAGAACTAAGTGTGAAAATTCATATAGAGCTAAGGCAGTCAAAGATCAAGAGGAAAGTGAGAAAAGAAGTAGAAGATGTTGCCAAAGGCTTTGGAATCTCAAAGGAGGCACTTGATGCCAACAAGAAAAAGAAGAAAACATCCGGTCAACTCTCTACCGGACTGAAGAAAAACAAGAAAAGACAGGAATATGTTGAAAAACCCACTCTTCACATTGATGACATAATCAAATCAGTCACAGTGGACGGAAATCTTCAGCCAATGGTTGAGTTCTATGATGATTATGGTGAAGTAGATCAGAAGATATTGCAAGATGCCATAGTCAGGTACCTAAATATCTACAACAAAGCATTCATTGAAATTATATCTCTGATCCCCAAAAGCTTGGAGAAGGAACTAGAAATAAGAAAGAACAATGCCCAAGCCAAAGACCTAGAAATCCAGGAACAGATAGCAATTCAGCTATATCCTTCAATCGACCCCAAGACAATGAATATGGTATTCAAAGATTGTAAGGATGAGTTCAGAAGCAAAGCAAGGATGAATCAACTTATGCTTGGTGAGATTGACAAGGTAGCCAAGGACATAGAAGAGATCCTCTGGAAGGCCTTCGAAAGATTTAATCTTCCTATTATAGAGGACTTGGGTACTGACCCCTTGACCACAAGTGTTGCAGAAGAGTCTACTGAGAAAATGATAGAAGAGGTGGGCCTTGAATAGACTAACATTTCTCCTCTGGATTCCCCTACAGTCTCTGGATCTAAAGAAGAAGGAAGAATACAGGAGAAAGAATAAGAGGTGAAGGAAAAACAAGGTGACAATACCAAGGTTGCAGAAGGAGAGAAGACTTCAACAGAGAAAACCATGACTGCCAGAGATAAGAATGTAGAAGGAGAGAAAACTCCAAGAGACAGCTCTAAGAATGCAGAAGAAAAGAAAAATCTGTCTCTGACAAGAGACACTGCAAAAACTGTCTAAGAATTCCTAAACAAAGAAACAATGGAGATTGATGAACTGGAGCTTCTACAAGGACCATTTAATTTTGATTCTCTTTCTCCGGTACAAACAATGAAGATAGCTTCATTTGCTAATGCAAAGGTTAAATAAAAACTCCTAAAGTCTCACATGGAAGACTGTGAGTTGATAGAAGCTGCTTCCGGAGTGCTTGAAAAGATTATGCCATCGTTTCAGAAAGATCCCACAGCCTCCACATCCGGTAATCTCAAAACTCTAGTCAATAGTGTTAGCACACATTTTGATTCTCTAGAGAAGTCAGCTGAAGAAAAGGTCCGGAAGGAGTTTTTGGATAAGAGATTCTCCGAAGTACAGGGTCTGATAACAAATGATAGGAGAGTTATGGATATTGGGATAAAGAACTTGGAAAATGCTCTTAAAGATGGCAAAAATATGTATAAATTTTGCTTATCTTGGCCCACAGTGACCAAAGATATTGAGAGGAAAGTAAAAGAACAAGAGGATAAACTATTAAGTCTATCTCAAAGTTTTGATCCTCTCTCATCCTCCATAATAAATCAAGAGTGTCAGACTATTGCAATCACAAATGCAATAAAGAATTTTGAGAAGGAAAGGAAGAACATAATTAGCTGAATGGATGAACTTAGAAGGATCACTATCCCTAAGTTAGAGGTCATGCATGAGGCCATAAGTGAAGCTCAAATCACAGCCCAGACCAATGATCCAATAGATCTAAAAAGGGCAGATGCGTTTGCATTCTTGTTGAGCGGTCATATATCAATTTTGGACAGAATGAAGCAAATTTGGGCTACAAAATTCATTCAATTGAAAACAACTTTTGCAGACATACTTCAATATATGTAAGTATTCCTTACGTATTTAATTATGTGGACAAAATTTTGAAAATTTTGGTATGCAGACCCTACCCTTTGCCATTGATGTCAAAGGGGGAGTGAAGAGCAGTGAAAAATGAGGAATCTAACTAAGGGGGAGCTCCGGAAAATGTATATAAAAATAGAGCATCAACCAAGGGGAAGCATAGTGTAAACACTTAGTCATTTTTCACTAAGTGTTGCCATCAATGCCAAAGGGGGAGATTGTTGGCAAGAGACACTAAATGGATTCATGAATGTTGTCATTGATGGCAACAAAGGTTATCCCACACATCCGCAATGCATGATAAGTCCTCACCAGAAGTTAGATTGAAGAAGTGTTGAGGTCCGGTAAGCAAGAACAGAGCAGTCAGTAAGGTCTGACAGACAGGTTCGGATCTCTCAGTAGAAGTATCTCAGTGAAGTGCAGATTTGGGAAAGTCAAGAGGAGTATCTTGACTAATAGATTCCAAGTTTGAGCCTCCGGTGTGGAAAGAATAAAGAGATATGAATGCCTGAGTGTCAGGTTCCCAAGTGACAGTGTGAACAGAGGAAGAACTGACTAGCAGAACATCAGACATTATTTTGGATGTGTTACTGATGATGGAAAAGGTTCTTAATGCATAAGTTATGTTTGGCTGACGTGATTGATGACTTCTACAAGTATATGCTTGATCTGCATTACTTGATGTACAAGGATTCAGCTGACAGATCAGAGTTTGTGAAAAGATTGACTATTCCGGGTGCTGACTAGAAAGGTGATGAAATCACTTGTGCGGATATATATACAAGATGGATTTAGTTATGAGAGGTGTCGAGGTTGTAAGTGATGTGTGAAGAAAAGTAGTAGAGCCGAATAAAAGCAGAGAGGAAGATCCAGTATGTGAAAGAAGAGCAGCATAAAAGAAGAGGAAAGATGAAGTGCAACAGATCAGTATACAGGGCCTAACCAGAACTAAACTCCAGCATATGTTGATGCTCCTTATCAGTTCAAGTACTATATTACACTCTTTATAAATTGTAGATAGTGTGTCTCTTGTAGGCAGTGTGCCTCTTGTGAGCAGTGTGCTCGGTTAGTGAGCCCTAATTGGCAAGTGCCATTTTGTACTTCCATTCTTCTAACAGAGAATACAATCTTGGGTTAATCACCCCGTGGTTTTCTCCCTTAACAGGGTTTCCACATCAAAAATATTGTGTCATGTGTATTTCTATTGCATGGTTATGTTTGCTTGTTTGAATTGATGCTGCACTAATTATTAAGAAAGTTCAAAAAGCTGAAATAATTAAGATAACTGATTCACCCCCCCTCTCAGTTATCAATAGTAAGAGGCTCTATTGATCTCATTTCTTCTTGTTTGGCAATTCTGTATACAAATGCCTCTTAATATGTAGATTATTGAAATCTGAGCATAGGAGAATCCAACCCAGTTTCTTTATTGTTGGAGTGATCCAGAAAATGTTCTTTTGGACAAATTTATAGATTGCATTCTTTACTTGACTATTGAATGCTTTGTATATTTTTTTTCATGATGGTTAAACCACATGCAGAGCAATTTTTTCAAAGTAGCGGGAAAGCAAAAATGCCTTCATGTTGTCAACAGAGCTATAGATATTGATAGTGATGATTATGATGAACTGGACAAGAATGTGCAGCACAGTTGTCATAGTTATGCTGAAGTTGACGTAATATAATAGTTGTCAATTATCTATCTCAATGTTTTGTCATTCTTCATGCTTAAAATGTTCTTTTGGACAAAAAATTATAGCTTTTGCATTCTTTAAGTTGTACGTTAATCTATCCCAATGTTTTGTCATTAATTCTTCATGCTTAAAATGTTCTTTTGGACAAAAACTTATAGCTTTTGCATTCTTTACTTGACTTATATTAATTTTTGCATGATGATTAAACCACATGCAGAGCAATTATATGAAAGCAAAACGAAAATAAAAAGGCCCTATCAATAGAGCTCTCTACAAAACTATACAACTTCGTGTCAATGTTGATAGTGATAATTATGATGATGAACTTGACAAGCATGCACATGATATTCATAGTAGTAGTCATGTTGAACTCGAGGTGAGTGCTATGAAACCACATGCAAGTAAGTACTATTCAAGTAAGTAATGGTTGTTTTATTATGTAAATAAGGGTAATCATTACTTATTTGATAGAAGCTAGTTAGAATAGTCATGAAGTGTAATTAGCTATTATACATAGATTATGGAAATAAGGGAGAACATATAACTTACATATGGAAGCTTAGAGCTTAGTTGTAATAGAGTGCATACATAGATTTTGACTATGCATTAGTGCATTGTGTTTGAGATGTCATGGTCCTCAATTGGGGGGACTTCATTGCCAATCCATGTCTCTTTCTAGAGTACTCATAAGTCTAGCACTATTTTAGTCTTGCCCTCCATTTGTTTGCACCTCGCAATGGGTTAGTTTTTTTTTCAGAGTAAAAATTGCTTCTTTGTTATTCAACAGAATCAAAAAAAGCACATACAAAAATTGATTTGTTCCAAGACATAAGACATTACATACAACTGTCAAAAACAATATAATGTGTGTTTTATATCTCAATATAATGTGTATTTTTTTTGTTTTTGTAGACATTTTAATTTTGATAAACTCCAAGAAGGGGATAAAGTTTGGGTGTTGGATCCTAGTGATGGTGTTACATCTGTGGGCATTGGGCAGATTCACTCACTATCTATTGTACATGTAGTCAAATTGAAAGGAACGGGAGATGCAAATGTAAATAGTTTAAAGGTCACAAGTAACATACTCCTTGCTTATGAAGACAAAATAGATGGATTTGTCCATCTGAAAGAGAAAGAAAGGACCTTCACATGGTGGCCACTAAAATATTTGAAAAAAATGACATGGTTGATGTTTATCATGTACTAGTTGTCAAACAACTTGGCCCACTACTTTATGCAATAGTTTGAATGTGTTGTTTAGGGATCTTAGTGTTTTCTATCTATTTTGGAGCTGTATAAGCAAAAAAAACCATTGTAACTTAGTTTTCTCAATCACAGCACTAATAAACACACTTTGTAACACATTTTTCAAATCAAAGACACATATTTAAGTCTTATGGGTTTTTTGGACTTGATTTTATGTTTCTTTTCCTCCCTAAACATTCAACATCACTGCCCTATATGCCTTTATGAAAATATTCTAGGGTTATTGTTGGCTGCATTGAAGGAGAGAGCTTCATTTATGGGACACGATCAACACTCAGTCATGAAGACTCAAGGAGCATAAATAAGAGAGCTTCATAAAGGAGAGATCTTCATATATGAGATGTCATCATGAAGACTCAAGGAGCATAAACAATAGTGACTGGTGACAAAATTTTGCACCATTTGAAAACTTTTTCAAATTAAAGATAGATCTGTGTCTATTTGTTTCAATTAAGTGAGATTCAAGATGAGTTTCACAATCATGGCATTATCACAAAGAGAGGCATTCATAATTGAAATGACGCTTCAATGAAGAAAATGAAGGCACAGTTTCAATGGATGCTCACCTAATAACTAAGGCTGCAATAACCAGAGACACAGTTTGAATAAGTGGCAACTGATAGGAATGAAGATGGCTACTATCAAAGGCAAATTCTACAAGTCACAGCAAAGAAACTCCAGTCATAAAACTCACGCAAGCAGATATAGGGTTACACATTCAGAGTTTCATCAGTCACAGTAACTCAAGATGCACAGGAATAAATGGTGCGGATATAGAAATAAAGAAAGCAGCAAAGAACACCAAATGTCACAACACGCATCAATGAGGAATGGAAAAGAATGAAGCGGAGGCTGCCAGATGTAAGTGTCTGCATCAATTTGAGAGTAGCTGGAAATCAAGTGGAATGTACCACGTGGAGTAGCCTGTGTGCAAGAGAGGAAAATACTTGTCTCATTTAATTAAATGCAAATGTTACAGGTTTTAATAAGGGAAGAGTCTTTTATTAAATAAAATGGTGGGTCCCTCATGAAATGAAGTCACGAGAATAAAAGTTAAAGCCGCAAAAAATTAAATAAGCCACTTTATTTGTTTTTGAGAGAAACTCAAGCTTGAAGCGAATGTGACATTTGGAAGCACCCGCATTATTGACAAAAACTCAAAATGTAGCAGAAGGAGACACGTGGTGCAGTCCGCATAATGGAGATGTTTCATTTTATTTCATTAAATATTATGTTACGGGATTTTTATAAGGAGAGTTTCTTTTCTTATTGAAATAAAATGGTGGGCCCTTTTAAAGTTTCCTACATTCTAAGAAAAGAGTCAAGCGAAGTCCAACATGTGGAGGCACCCGAAGAGCAATATAGATCAAGTTAAAATGAAGCAGAGAAGGGCACGTGGCTGCAGCAAAAAGCAAAGAAGAGGTAAAAGAAAATGAAGCGGAAGGAGCCACGTGGTGGAGTCCGCACACAGGAAGAATTAAATGCTTCATTTTTTATTTTACTAATGCAAATGTTACGGGATTTTTAAGAAAGTCTTTTATTAATGAAACAATATGTGGCCCTCCCTTTAATAAGTAAAACTTATTAAATATAAGTTTCTCATTTTCTAATGTTATGGGAGAGGTAAGTTTTAAAAGTTTCTTATTTTATAAGCTTCTCAAATAAAATGGTGGGTCCCAGCTAATAAAGCTATGGCTTTATAAGGAAAAATTATTATATTCACTTCTCACGTGAAAGATAAAAGTGAAACCCTAAATGTGAGCAGCAATGTTTTATTTTCATGAGCAAGCTATAGGAAGCGGTGAGAGTTTTCTTTGTCACAGAGATACTTTTCCAACCATGGGCAAAATAGAAACTTCAGTTGCAGTTGGATTTTATGCCAGATTTTGTAGATTTGGTGCCAGATTTTGCGGATTCAGTTGTGGATTTTCAGAGGCCGTTGAGAATTTGTTGGGATATTCAGGTTATAAATACAGATCCATCAGCTTCATTGAAGGGGTGGAAGGTTCTTCTTCAAATATGTTTAGAGTTCTACATTCTACAGATCAGAGAGTCAGAGCAAAAATAGAGTTTCTTCTTGCCTTTGCAGTGTCTTTTCATGATGAATGTAACAGTTATTTTTGTGCAGCAACTTTTCCCTCTGTAATTTGTGGTCATTCAAATAAATGAGATGTGTTCTGTGCATACTAGGATATTTCTGGTTCTTGTCTCTAATTTATCTGTTTCTCTGCCTCTGTTTAATATGTTCTCAAACTAGTTTTAATCATACATTGATGCTCTTTAATCCCAGTTAAATCTTTCAAAGTTAGACACTGTGCAAACTGAGTTTTAAAATCTGGCGAATCGCCTTAGATTAGGCATTTGTTTTCTACAATCTTGGTTTTCCTTCTAACCTTTCTCTCAAACCCTACTGAAAGAACGGAAGAGCCAGCTTCCCTAAAAATCTGGAGGTCACTCTGAGGAGCATTCCCACGTCTCAGAGTTTCCCATGTTGCTGCTAGATTACACCCACAGATTTATGCATCAATAGTGACCAAGAGATAAAGTACACAGTTCATGCCATAGACAAAGTGAGATGAGTCTTAAGCTGCTGTGATCAAGGGTGGTGTATTGTTTTTTGTGAAAGGAAGGGCAGTTGGAAATGTACAAAGATCAATGAGGAAGATTACAGTCATAAGGTGATAATGTTAGCATTTCATCAAGACTTTAGAAGAAACTAGTAGACAAATTTATAGAAGTCTTATATAACAAAAAGGACAGCCACTAATAATGCTATTATTATAAGGCATATATTATACATGGCAGTATAGTTGTAGGAATATGACAGTTTCATAAACCTATGACAGTCTACAAATGAAAGTCTAACTTCTGTATACTTATGGGTGACTATTCTATAACAGAAAGATAATGAGTGCATAGAGGTAAGATGTTCAT